>CM060905.1:119635105-120885105 GCA_030737815.1 Allium fistulosum | reverse complement strand
ATTTGTTACCTGATATGTGTTTTTACATAAAATGCTTCACAGTTTTTCTAACCATTTTTGGTTGCAGGATTTTGATTTGCAAAAGATATGTTTTAAAAGGATATTATTGAGGGAAAACCCATTCTGTTAAGCGTCATGGTCTTACTTAATATCGTATAACCGAGATGTATAGTATTATTCGCACCAGGCTTTATGTCCGACTCGAAGTTTATGTTTTCCCCTTAAACTCTCGGGTGCTCAAAATTGATTTGAGTAGGCTGAGGGTTGAGGATCTACATGTTTTAGTAGGTTTGCGAATAAAGCTTCCAGAGACGAGCATGTGGCTGGCGGATAGCAATTTAGGAGTTGCAGTTTGTTTCATTTTGATGTATTTCCGCTCTATTTGTAGTAAGTCGGTTATGACTATTTAGTACTCTGGTCAACCTAGGGAGCATCATCATATGTCGCTCTTGGCATATTTATGTAATAATTATATTGTGTCTGAACCTAGGAAAGCGACGGGATTGTGTAATTTGAATATGGAACATGTTTTGAAAATGTAATGTGAAAAGATGTTTTTGAAATCTGTGATTTTGTTTGATATTCATGTGATGCTGATATAATGAATACCATTAATTTTACCGTATTTGGTCACCGGAAGTTAATAATATGGATGACTGCAGCATCTATAGCGCTTAGCTTTGAGCCTTTAAATAGGGGATGTTACATGAACCATCTAACTCGTCTTCTCAAGCTCTATAGAACATCAATAAAAACCTGCCTTTCTCAGACTACTCGAAAGAGCACGCGATGAATTTAGGAAAACAATTCGTGCATCAGCCATAAGTTTATTATGAGAAACTCAAGAAATATGGAGCTAGCATATAACAGTGCTTTTGAGGTCGCACAGAAAGCCATAATGGTTATCGCCTCAAAAAAACAACTCATCTAATAGGTACATAAGGTGATACAATAGATAATCTCTATGGTGAAGAATATAAATAAAAAAATAGTAGTGATGCTTACATTGATCGCACCACAACATATTGACGGTACAATCAAAACCGCTAAAGTACGTTCACGTAATGGATTTTCCATGGAGATCTCTATGGTGAAGCCGGATCTGAACTCCATGCACAAGGATCGGAAACCACCTTCCAAGCATTGTATATCTCTAGATAAAATATACCATTATGTAAACATAACTGGCCCACGCATGATCCTATGGAACCAAGTATCATCAACTCTCGCGTGCAACATATCGATAAGCATACTCTAGATTTGGAGTTGACATACTCTGTCGTGGGTCAGAAAAACTCCAGTTTGTGCATCCTACTCTGTCTTTAGCTATTTCCAGTGTCGAGGTCACGTTCAGCATCTCTACATGAGTCTTCATCACTCGAACAGAACACGAATCCCCAATTGGATTCCCATAACTTGAACATATCTCGAAACCATACATGGATTCTAGCATATCAAATAGATTCAATTCCAAGGGATATAATATGTATCTCAGTCTTAAAGTGGTTTTCGAAAAGTAAAACATTACCGATCCTAGTCTCTTCAAGACCGAATCAAGGAATTGGATCATATTAGACAATAATGAGAACAATCGCATATGGAAACTAAGTCTCGTATACTTATCACGTTTCCAAACTTCTCAACTTCCACTTTTAGTGCTAAGTACAAAACTAAATACATTTCATAAATGAGTAAACACACAAAGCATATCAAGTCACACAAAGCACAATTAAGTCTCACAAGCGACTTCTAATCTCTTTTCTATTTAATTAAAACTTTTATTAATTAAAACCTCTTTTTTAGTAAAAATTATTTCATCTAATTAAACATTGTTTATCAATTTCTATTATTCATTTGTACTCTTTTCAATACTTCAAAAAGTATTCATATATTTACTTCAAATGGTATAAGTTTATTCACAAATCATTAACAAGGTTTCTTACTTTAAAACTTTACTTTTTCTATTTTATTTCAAAAGATTCCACAATTATAATTTTCTTCAAAATATCCATTTTAAGGATCTAAGTACTTTCATAATTCCATTCAAAAAGCTTTAAGACTAATGTTACATAAACATTGTCATTACAAAATCCAAAACCATTTCACTTTTGCTTATCTTTAAAACATTCTTTTAAAGATCTATTTACATTCACTAGTATAATAAACAAGAGTTAAAAACAAATATTATCAACACATTGTCATAAAAAACCCAAAACCATTCCATACTTGTTACTATCATTTAAAGCATTCTTTTAAAGGTCTAAGTTAATATTGGGTTAAGTTTGAAAGTAGACAAACGACCATCCATCTAAAAATGATTGTTTATAGAAATCATGGTTCGTATACTTAACTCATTTTTGAAATTCCAACTTAGACTATACCACGTTTAAAAGTGAAGCCATGTAAGTTAGAGCACTAGTTGCATATCAAAGGCTTTCTTAGATACTTCATTCTTGAATCTCACAAATAGATTAGTCTACCTCGTCGGCTTTTAGTGTTAAGTATAGTATTAATGACTTTCATAAACGAGTAAGAAATCACCACAATTAACACGTATCTAACATTACTGACTTAACCATTCCTTGGTCAAGAGGGAAGCCAGTAGTTTAGAGCACTATTGCTTCTATCCTTACTCAAACATCAATCTTAACTCTCATAAATGGATAAGCCGACTTCGTTGGCCTTTAGTGTTAAGCGTTGATGTGCACGTAAATGTGTATATTTTTACCACCATATTTAATTTATTTAAATTAAATAAATGATCTTATCGGATATTTTAACTTGTTTAAACCAAAATTCATATTATTTTCAAATCGTCACATATTCATCTTCATCCAAGGGCAAAATGGTCATTTTTGTGCATATATTAATTTGAGAAAATTTAGTTGGAAATTTCTATATTATTTTATAGGAATTTGTCTTCATATACAAGTGGTTTCATAAAGATGTATGCATGCACAAGAGTGAAGATAAAGAAATGAAGATGGAAATAATTCAAAGGCATGATAATGGAGGACCCCACCTACCCACCTACCTTAATGTACAAATTAGAGGCTAATGCATATGCTTATGGAATTAATGGCTTCATGTACATTTAAGTGGGGGATTAGTGGATGTTAATGATTACTTGGCCACCACACTACCTCAAGGGCAATTTGGGCATTCCCCAAAAATATGAATTAGGGTTTAACACTTGTATAAATACCCCATATCTTCATGTAACCTTTTTCTTTCCTTAGTCTCTCTTTTAGGCCCTCTTCTCTTAGTCTCTTCTCTTAGGAAAATAAAATGAGAGCTCTCTTTCTTTTTATCGCTACTTAGCCATTTCTTCTTTTCATGTAACTTTTTATGCAATTTAATACATGTTCTTTTCATTTTCTTGTTTATTTCCTTTCATGTTGTAGTGTAGATCTCTTTTATTTTATGCAATTAGATTAGTTCTCTTTTCCATTAGCTTTCATTTTCCTCTTCTTTTTATTTTTGTTTATTTCATGTTGGTTTCTACTTGTGTTGACATAATAACACAAATGAGAGGCTAATCACTATAATTTAGGGGTAATGATGCTCTCTTGAATCATGTAGATGCAACATAATTTCTCATTTATGTCTCTTTTGTGCTTAATGGAAAGTTGGATGTTTGTGTGATTTGTGTTTAATATTGAGTTTGATAGCTTATGTTGTTCAAAACAAATAGGCTATGCTTAGTCATATGAATCACTAATTACCTCTTCATCTACATATGATCATGGTAATGGAAGTGGATTTAGAATCAAAATTTGATGGTTTATGTTTCTAATTCAATAGTTAATAAGCCATGCTTAAAATAGATTCTACTTTTAATTTCATATCATTTTCATTGAAGTTAGTAAGTGGGTTAGAGGGTGCATTAAAGTTTGATGGTTTAAGTGTGTTAATTAATAACACAATTAGGCCATGCTTATGATAAATGCATCAAATAAACTCACAAATGACCAAAAAGAGATCATAATTTCATTATGTTGATTTATGTGATCATGAGAGGGGATTTACCTCTAAATTGCTCTTTAATCTCATATTTTTATCCTCCTTAGTTCTAGCTTGTTCTTACCTTTTTTAGTTAGTTTATTATCCCTCGACTTTGGTTTAATTTGATTGAATAGAATTTTAAAATCATCAACTCCCTGCGGATCGACCTGTATTCGCCACGTACTACAAGTGTGCACCGTGCGCTTGCGGTTATATTTTAATTTGAAATTTATTGACGGTTTTCTAATCCGATAGAAATTCCGTCGATTAACAAGCGTAATTAATTTCCTTTTTCAAAACTTATATATAAATATATAAAATTTAAAAACACTTATAAATAGGTTTTAGATATCAATGTAAAGTATTTCTTAAAAATAACTAATTTATAATCTGATAAAAATAATTTTAAAAACATGTTTTATATTAAAAACCACTTTACTTCCAAAATTCATAAATAAATACTAAAAATACATTTAAATTTCAAACCAACTTTAAAACACTGAAAACTATGTTAGAAAACAGCCATTAATATATTAGGGAAAAATATCAAATTTAAATATCATTATTAGACACATAAAACCATATGCAACTTACTACAGCATTTATAAATGCTGTTAAAAGTCCTTGTTAAAGAATAGTTGAAAACCACAATCATTGTGACTAGTTTTCAGCACTTCATCAAGTGATTTAACACATGAAAATTTTAAAGTAATTACTACTCTTATGGTGCCTAAATATAATGTAAAGAAACTCTAAAAGATGTCTTTCAATTTATCAAGAAAAATTCCCGAAAAAATGTATATTTCATAGTGAATTTATAAACACATTTTTTGCTCAAAATTTAACACTTTGTTTGACTAGTTCCAAAACCTTTTAGGATCCAATTTTTTTTCCAATAATAAGTACACTTACCAAAAATGCAAATAAATCCCTAAGGATGTCTTTCAAATTAATTACAAAAATTCCCAAAAATAGGACATTTCAAAGTGCTCATATAGCGACCTTCTCGCTATGATATTTTGCAACTTTGTTTTATAAGTTAATGAATGACTTAAACTTCCGTATTTTTCCAATAATAAGTACACTTATAGTAATTATTAAAAATGCAAAGAAGCCCCAAGTATGTCTCTCAAAGTTAACCTTGAAAATCACCGAACATAAGGCATTTTCAAAGTGCATCCATAGCGGCCTTTTCGCTTCTAACTTTTACAACTTTGGTTCACAATTTCTATAACTTTCCAAACCATTTATTTACTATCCCATACACCAAATATGTATAGAGAATAACCAAATTAGCACAAGTTAAGATCACAAATCTTCCATTTACACAAGTTAATGTTAAGGGATATCGACTATTCTCGCTTCAAACACTTTCAAACATACTTCATTTCAACACACAGGCCAAACTACCATTTAAACATCAATTCAAGGCCATGACACATATTTAAAGGGTAATATAAGTGATGTTATACAATATAATGTTATCGATTGCTTTCAAAAGAAATAGGAGTCCAAAGTTATAACTTTACTTAGTTAATGACACTTTAACTTTACATTTCAAGCACAAAACATATATACACAATACACACACACACACACACATACAAGATAGTGAGACAACTCACCCAAATCCAAGCCAACAATAAGCTGAAACACATAAGAATTTTCCTATCATCTCCAAAAGCCTAAAGATCCAACCTTTAACACCAAAATCAAAAAGTAACATCACCCTCTACCTTCCATGCCCATGGCCTCCTCAAGATCCCCTTCATCTTCACTTTTCTTCCACTTCTCCTTTATATCCATGCTTCCTGAAGTGTTCTAAGGCCTTGGTTGAAGTTTGGAGGAGTTTGGAAGAGATTTTAGTTAATTAGAGAAAGTTAATGAAGAACATAGTGGATTAATACTAATCCACTTCCACCATTTTCAAATTTTTATTACAATTGAAGCTTTAGTGAATTATGAAGTGTTTAACCCATCTACCCCTCTCCTTTACATGGCCAAGACCCCATTCATGTGCCTTGTGTGCTCCTTTTTACTTTACATGTCTTAAGCAAAATTACTCTTTTACCCTTACACATAAATATTTTCTATAACATCACCCATGACATCTTCCAAAAACATTATTTTCCATAAATGAAAAAATATTTTTATTTTGTATTAATGTTCTCCTAAGCAAATCAATGTATGTAAAAAAAGTTTGAACAAATGCTGATGAGTACAAAGCTGTTTATCCGTAAAACGATTTTCGATCACATTCTCGATATTTCTTCGAAGTATTTATTTTTGTAAACATTTGTCCAAATATGTTTATTATTATTAGTTACGATTTAAAAAGGGGTTAACAAGGTCATTAATCATTTTAATTACATTTAGTCTAAAATTCAAATATTTAAATAATTTAGATATTTAAATACGAAGTGTTCGAAATTCCAAGTCGGTATAGTGATTTAGGTTTGTGTGAAGTTGTTGAAGGTGATAATGTTGGTAAAGTGGCTGCTATGTCAAGTTCTGCTGTTTGCACTCCAAATGTTTGCAAAATGCCCATTCATATGTTGTTCCTCGCCTTCAATTTATGAAATAGCTCTTCACCCTATGTTTGGTGATCCTATTTCAACCCAGTATCTTCTTAATGTGTAGGGATCCTCATATCATCAACCAGGATGCTTTGCTTATGGTTTTAAATAAGTAGTCATCATTGTTTGCTTCTTTGGCAAGAAAGACGGTGATTGCTTTCCTTGATTTTTTGATATTGTTGAAATCAATGGAGTTTGGTGCCTTCGGTTAAGGTAATGAAAGTGGGTGTAACGACTTGACTTTTCGACCCTCGAATGTCGACACTAAATACATCCACGGTATTCATGTACCAAGCACCCAAGTTCCAGAAACACGGTTTTGGTAAAAAAAGAAAAATAAAACAAGAAAAGCAGAACACAACATCAGAATCTCACAACAGAACGGTAATATATAATATCAAAGGGATAGTACAAAGAGTTACTCTGAACACGGAAATATCAAAGTTACTAAAACCTATGTACTATCATCAGCTGGACAGTTTTAACAACCTGTCCTCACACCTGCTGATACATCAAACAGTAAGGCAGTGGAAATAAGAATATTATGGAAGATAATCATCTAGCTCTTCTCCATAAACTCCAAGCGTCCAAAGCTAAATCTAGAACCATACATGAGGCTGATCCAAGCATTATAATAAAATAACACCCGGATCAGTCTGATAAACCAACATGAGAAACTCAAGAAATATGTAACAATTAATGGTAACCATTAAGACCGTACGGATTTCCATAACGGTTTTCCTCTCAAATAAACCAACCATTCATTAAGTTTAACAAATAGTGATATGATAGATAATGTCTAGAGTATAACACATAAATCATGTCAAATAGTTACTTTGTGAACACTACAATAATAATAGGTATACAATCAATAATGCTAAGATGCATTCACATAATGGATTTTCCATGGAGATCCCCTTGGGTCAAGCTGAATTTGAACTCCTATACTAGGATTAGAGATATCCTTTTGAGCAACGTATATCTCTAGGGAATATACTGTAGGAAATACATAACTAGCCCATGCCTAAAACACTAGTGGTTACGAATGCATCGCTCCCACATGCATGTCCGTAAGTTATACTAGGTGGAGTTGTCTGCACCCTGGGGATTACTAAAATGTTACATTCCTTTTGGTTATCATCCTATCTCTGGTTTTGGTCATTTCCAATGTCAAGGCTATATTCAGCATCTCTCACTCAAGTCATCATCACTCGAACAGAACATGAATCCCAAAAGGGATTCCATCATCTCGACAGATCACGAGTCACTATATGGATTCGAGTGTTATCCATCCTTTTGACTAGGCAATGTTTTGACAAACTGAACAGATCAAACATAGGGTTACCGAGACAGGAAGCCCACAGAGATAGCTCAGGAGTCCAGGAACCAAGCATAGATAGGATCACAAAGCCAAAGCAAAAACAACCTGAACCAAGGCAAGTGCAAATGCACCTAAGATAGGGGTCGGAACCGACCCCACCTTATGGGACAGTACCGAGTCCTACTTCCACTTCAAGTGGACTCTATCTTTTGCCTATACCTTCTATAAGGTGCCTTGAGCCTATTTCCAAAGTCGTTTCATAGATTCAATCCAAGTCTCCATCGATCTCCATGAACACTTGAAACTTCAACTTTTCTCCTCCACAACTCCATCATTTGGACTCGAAAACAAGCTAATATTAGTGTAAACAACTATGGAACCATGAAGCTAATATAAAGTGAGCCAAGATGAAGAGATGAGGGAAGAAATTTTAGCTAACTTAGGGATCGTACCAACACTTACTTATGGTTCGATACCGACTCCTACTTCCTAATGACGTGGCACCTACTTTTGTGGAAGGATTGGTCTAAATCTTAAGCAACAATTAGGAGACATTTTGTGCAAGACATTAGGCTCCCTACCTCTATAAATAGGAAGGTATGGCTCATTTTTCAGGATTATTTAGCTCTATTTCTATTTTAAGCTATGTTCTTGTAATTCTGAAAATCTAAGTATCGAAGTTTTACTGACACCTAAGAACTTCTAGCTCCAAGTCAGAAATAAGGCAATAAAAGATTAGAGTAGACGTAGGCCTAGCTTTGTCGAACCACTATAAATTATTGTGTGTTCTCTTTTACTTGTTTTTCAGTTACTTTCTTTATATTTTATTTGCTACATAAACTCTTAGGTGTTTGTGCCATTTTTGGCTCAAACATTTTGATGCTTTCACTGAAAGTTGTAAACTCGGGCTATTTGGATTCATCATCTACTATTAGATTTCCATATCCAAGAGATAGATCTAGTTTCTCAACCTTTTAACAATACAACTTGGATTTGCAAAGATCCACTAAAAGCTTTCTGTCATTGCCCCATCAAGAAAGGACCGTTCTACCAACTCCAGAGCTACTACACAAGTTGAGAATCATAATTCGCAATAAGGGGATGGAGTTGTCCAACCTACTCAAATGGAGATCCATACTCTAACTGACGTCTTGACCAGAATAGAGATGGATATGATGATGAAGCAGATGGAATATAAGTTCCAAGCTAGTCAGAATGAGATTAATCAAATGATGCAATAGAGCTTGAGACTATTGAATGAGCAAACTCAAAACAGCCGTAGAGGGAGTTGAATGGATTCTAGTTCTTCATGTGAAAGTTCCTTATCATCTGAGTAGAGAAGGAGGGACATGAAGTCGAAGAGGAGTCAGAGCACTGCTGGAACATTGTACCAAGGAAGAGGACGAGCCTTAGGCTCGAGTTTGGGGATTCATACCGAGCCAAGGTTAGGTGTTGGTACCGACCCCCTAATGCTGGGCCTAGAGCCCATCCTCTAGAAGGTGGCATTGACTTGGCTTCAGGACACGCTACTAGTGGTCTGAATCTAAAGAATCGTATTGTTGTTGATGATATTGCTCATGTGAATCAAATAAAGGGGATTGTTGGATGAATGGATCTTCCAGAGGATGGAGAACTTAGGTATCGAGAATTAAATAGAGAGCGTTAGTCAGGCCGAACACTCAGAGCGAAGCGTGATTACCACCATTCAGTCAAACCAATTGACCCGGACTACCTGAAGGATATGGTTAGGAGACTTGTTAGCGAGAATCGTTTCAGGAGTAACGATGAATAGGGTACTTCTCCCAACTAAAATCTATTTATAGAGAACATTTTACGTATGAGATATCCCCAGAGCTTCGCAATGCCTACTATGCCATTGTATGGAGGAATGACATAACCTAGGCAGCACTTGATGAGATATGAACGACATATGGATTCAGCAAGAGCTTCTGATGCTGTAAAGTGCGATTGTTTCCCAATTTTATTAGAAGGAGTAGTTATAATGTGGTTCACTCGACTTTCGTCGAGGTCTATATCGTCTTTTTTTGAATTATAGAAGAAGTTTGTAGAACAATCCCTTTTGCATACTGCATGTCTAAAGCATGTGATGTCTTTGTCAAACCTCTTCAAAGCTAAGGGAGAGTCGCTGAATGACTTCTTGAATTGGTTCCAATAGCTATGACAGAAGTTATAGATTCCAAGGATGACATAGTGCTAATGGCACTGATTAAGGGGATTTATCCCGATATAGAGTTTGGGGAATGGTTGAAAAAGAAACCCCCATCAACTATAGATGCTTTCTATAGAAAGGCTGTCACATCCCCTATTTGGAGGCCCGAAACTAAGCGCTATAGATGGTGCAGTCATCCATAGTATTAACTTCCGATGACCAAATACGATAATGTTAATGGTATTCATAATATCAGAAGCACATGAATATGAAACAAAATCATAGATTTCAAAAAAAAAATATTTTTGATTACATTTCCAAAACATGTTCCATATTTAAATTACATAATCCCATCGCTTTCCCAACTTCAGATAAAATATAATTATTTCATAAATACGCCAAGAGCGACATATGATGATGCCTCTTTGGTTGATCAGAGTATACATACAACACAGTGGAATCAATACAAAATAAAACAACAACTCCTAATTTTCTATCTGTCAGCCACCTGCTCGTCACCGAAGCTTTATTTGCCAACCTACTAAAACCTGTAAACCTGAACCCTCGGCCTACTCAAATCAATTTTGAGCACCCAAGAGTTTAAGGAGAAAACATAAACTTCAAGTCAGACATAAAGCCTGGTGCGAATAATACTACACATCTCGGTTATTTGATATTAAGTGAGACCGTGCCGCTTAGCGGAACGAGTTTCCCCTCACTAATACCCTTTTAAAACATATCTTTTGCAAATTATAATCCTGCAACCAAAATTGGTTAAACATGTAAAGCAATATCATGCATATATACATTTCAGTTATCAAATGGACTATCTGTCCACACACCGTAGTTTTGTTTGGCTAACTACTAACCCTTGGCTGACTTGGGCCTACCAGAAAAACATAAAAATCTAAAAGATGTTAGATACTCTTCTTCTGGAAGGTTTGCCTTACTTACTTCTCCAGGTCTAACCGATCCTAATGGTTTTGCGGGCTCACCAATAACCTGTCTTTCCTTCTTAGATTCCTTTCTGTGTGTAACATAATTTTAGTCTTACTTGTGACAAAGCCACACACACTGGAATTTTGGATCTATTTTAGCTAGGGGCTACTAGCTAAATTATAGGGCGCAACCCCATACCAGTCCATCTGGTATTCTAATATCTGAGTCATTTTACCTAGGGTTATCTACCTATAAAATTTTTCTTGAAAACCTTTTCTTTCAAATTGATTTAAACCATTAAATCATTCTTTAAACAAGGAAATTATTTATATATACTCTTTGCTTTACTCAAACCTTGCCATGTTATATATTCTTTATACAAAACCTTGTTGGTGAAAACGTTTAAACTTTCGAAAGTACCCCTTTCAAAACCTTTGAAAGTATCCCTTTTGAAACCATTGGAAGATCCCTTTTGATATAAGTAAAACCTTAGGCCTAAGGCCAAAACATAGCTTTAAAACCATAGACATCCTATCTTTAAAACACGTAAACATTACCTTTCGAAACCATTGGAAAACTTTTCCTTTTAGACCTTTGGAGGCCATTGGGAAACCACCCCTTAGAAACCTTTCTTTAAAGCCTGTCGAAAGCATTAAAACATCAAGCCTTTCGAAAGCATTTGGGTTCAATTTATAACATGTGGAAACACCTTTCGAAACCATTAAAATTATCTCTTTTGAAACCATTTGGGTTCTACCTTTTATAGAACAAAAGGGTCAATAAAACATTTAAGTCGAAAGCATCCCTTTCAAAAGCATTCCTAAGTAAAGAAGTATTGGTGTCGAAACCAACCTTCCGAAAGCATTGGAGAAGTGGCTAAGTTTTAAAACAAAGTGTACCTTCTGAAACCATTGACATCGAAAGGTAGAAAAGCGGTAGCTAGGGGTTTCCACCCCATTTGAAAGCTTTACTTAAAACAAAAGGCACAACCCATTCATAACCTTTCCTTTGAAACATTTGACTCTACCGAAAGCTAACCAAATCGAAAGCACTTCCTTCGAAAGCAAAAGCAGGTGCATTTTCAATTTAAATAAAGCATGCTTCGATTCCCTCGGAACCTTTGGTTTCGACCCAGTGCCTTTCCGCCTATATTCAATCACTACGTACCAAGTATCTGATACCATGTGCATTGGTTTCGATGGAGTCGGAGGTGGAGCTAAGGAGTCGGAAGCCTGGTGCCGAAAGCATTGAAACAGGAAAAAGCATGTTGATTTGACTTTTTAGATTAATTCGTTGTACCTAACCTACCTTGTTTGTCAAATCCTGATTGGTTGCAAATTTTCTTTTCTAAAAGTACTGCCAATTTTCAGAAATAACAATTTAAATTATTTACAAAGTACCCCTTCTCCTTTTTATAAATATATAAAACATTTATGTCCCATACCTTAAATAATTTTATATGTCCATTAAAACACTTAGGAAAATTCTACAAAAATTCTTATAAATCAATTTTTAATATATTTTCCAACAGATATAAATTTCAGAACCTAAGCCAATATAATTTGGCCGTAATTAATTTTAAACCCAAAATAGCATTTTCTTCACTAGAAAATTCGTATAAAATCCACATTAATTCAGAAAATTATGAAAATTGAAACTCATTTCTAAATTATCATTTCTAATCTAAATCTAAATTCGCAAGGCAATTGGATGTCATATAATAGGGTTTTCATATCAAAACATATCACAAAATCTATGTGAATTAGCACAAATCATCAACAACATATAGATATACATTTTATCATCCAAAACATTGCAAAACATTTGCAAATAATTCGGATTTCATACTAAAACCCGAAAACCATTAAAAACTCAAGATGTAGTCATTATTCACCTTAGCTTTTTTGATTAAGGAGTTGAGATTTAAGAATGAATTTGATTGCTTAATCTTCCTTCCTTTAATTTCTTTATCTTCCTTCCTTTAATTTCTTTATCTTCCTCTTGTTTTTCCTTTAATGGTGGCCGGCCTCAATGGTTTGTTTGTAGAAATGAACGTGTAAAGTGAATGAGTGTAAGAGTTTAGTGTATAAGGATATGTCCTTTCCTATTTTTCCCTCACCTATTTCCCTCTCTTATTTTAAGTTCCAATCCCCCCTAGTTAATTTGTTAAAATGGAACGGCTACCCTTTTTAATAACAAATCTCAATCCCCTAATCGTTACACTATTTTATTTAATTTAACTAACTAAATATCCTAAATAATATTGCCAAAAATCAGGGTCGTTACTTACTCCCCTCCTTAAAGAATTTCGTCCTCGAAATTACGATGAGGTACACAAGAAATCAATCAAAGAGGTAAAACATATCATCAAACAAATCAGGATAAACACCTCTCATCCTGTTCTCAGTCTCCAAAGAACAGTCTCTCTCATCCTCACTCCACTGGACTTTAACTAATCATATTGTCTTGTTCCTGAGCCTCTTCTCATCTCTTGCGACTATGCGAACCGGCTTTCTAACTATAGTCAAATTCGGCTCTACGACTAAGTCATCTAACACGGTCGGTGATATAGTAGTCTCCATATCTCGAAAACACCTCTTTAGATGAGAAACATGGAAAACATCATGGACTCATGCCAAACTGCTCGGTAACTCTACTCTATACATGAGTTTCCCGATCCTATCAATAATAGGAAATGGTCCAACGAACCTTGGTGCCAACCTCCATGATTTCCCTAATCGACTCACACTCGTCACGACAACACCTTAATGAAAACATGCTCTCCAATAGAAAACTCTAAGTCTTTCCGTCTTTTATCCGCATAACTCATCTGCCTAGATTTAGCTTTCTTCATTCTAGCTCGAACTAACTCAACATTTTTTGCAGCTTCTTTAGCCAAATCCGGACCAAGAACCAGCCTATTTTCGGTCTCTAACCAACAAACTAGAGATTTGCATGGCCTTCCATACAAATCTTAAAATGGTGCCATCCCTATACTAGCCCGATAACTGTTGTTATACGAAAACTCGACTAGATGTAGATGGTCTTCCTATGGTCCCCCAAAATCTAGCACACAAGCTCGTAACAAATCCTCCAAGACTTTGTTAACTCTCTCTGTTTGCCCATCAGTCTGTGGATAATAAGCGGTACTCATCTTGAGCTTGGTACCTAAGGTATCCTGTAGACTCTTCCAGAACTCGCTAGTGAATAAAGAATCTCTATCACTCATTATACTACTAGGAATTCCATGCAGTCTAACTACATTCTTCATAAACAACTTCGCTAACATAGGTGCCATTCTGGTTGACTTAATTGGAATGAAATGAGCACTCTTGGTCAACCAGTCCACAATGACCCATATGCTTTCATTTCCTCTATTAGACCTTGGCAACCCGTCAATGAAATCCATAGAAATAGAATCCCACTTCCACACAGGAATGTCAAAGGCTGAAGCAACCCACTTGGCTTCCGATGTTCGGCTTTTACCCGTTGGCAGTTCAGACACTACTTCGCCCATAAGCCTACATCTCTCTTCATACCATCCTAGAAGAAACTTCTCTTCATGTCCTGATACATCTTAGTTCCTCCCGGATGAATAGTGAGCTTCGAACGATGGCATTCCTCCAAAACTTACATCCTAATGTCTCCCACATTCAGAACACACAATCTTCCTTTCTTTCTCAACCACCCATTCTGGTCAAAACTAAAATCCTTTAAGTCATCGCTCTTTGTTCCATCTCTAAACTTTCTGACTCATTCAGCCAACACCGGATCCTCTAGCTGTTTAGAAGAAACCTTTGTGATCATAATTGGTCGAACTTCCAGACATGATAACAAAGCAGTTTCTGTACTTGAACTACTCTTAGCCCTCCACTATACTCTGCAAGTCGCTAATGCTTCCAAATCTTTCCACCCAACTATCATCGCTAACACCACATTCTGATGTTTTGTGCTAAGTGCATCTAAAACCTTGTTGCCTTTCCCCGGTGTGTACTCGATATCGAAATCATAAGTAGCTAAGAACACTAACCACCTCTGCTGTCTCATGTTCAGCTCCTTCTGAGAGAACAAATACTTCAACAACTTATGATTCGTATACAACTCAAATCTTTCTCCCAAAAGATAATGTCTCCACACCTTCAGCGCAAAAATCACCGTAGCTAACTCCAAGTCATGGGTTGGGTATCCGACTTCATGCGGTCTAAGCTGTCGAGAAGCATAGGCAATTACTCAACCCCTTTGTGTTAACACAGCTCCTAACCCAGTCCCACATGCATCCGTGTACACCACCAAATCCTGATTACCCTCTAGAATAACCAACACAGCGCATTAGTCAATAAGTGTTTCACCTTCTAGAATAACCCCTCACACTTATCGGTCCAAACGAACTTCACATCCTTTCGAGTTAGCTTGGTCAATGGTACCGCTATCCGCGAAAAATCCTTAAAAAACCTCCGATAGTAACTAGCCAACCCCAAAAACTTCTTATCTCAATCACCGTTTCTAGACTCTTCCAACTATTCACGGCCTTGATCTTAGTTGGATCCACCGACAACCCATTCTCTGAAACTACATGGCCAAGAAACTTCACTTCCTTATTCTAGAAATGACATTTCAAGAACTTCACCTTCAGTTGATGCTGCCTCAGCGTTTCAAGCACTACTCTAAGAAGAACTTTATGCTCTCTTTCATCCTTAGAGTACACCAAAACATCATCTATGAAAACCAATACGAACCCATCCTGGTGCTCCCGGAAAATCTGATTCATCAAATCTACAAAGAAAGCTAGCTCATTAGTTAGCCCGAATGGCATCACTAGCCATTTGTACGATCCATATCTGGTTATAAATACCGTCAAAGGAATACTATCCTCTACCACTCTAAGCTGATGTAAACCTATTGCTAAATCTAAATACGAAAATATCTTGGCTCTACTCAACTGATCGAACAAATTGTTAATCCAAGGCAACGGATATTGGTTCTTTGTCGTTTTCTCATTCAACTTATGATAATCGATACATAACCTTAATATTTCGTCCGGCTTCTTAGCAAACACTGTGACTGTTCCCCAAGGTGAACTACTGGGTCTGATAAAATTCTTGCCTTCGAAATCCACCAATTGCACCTTGAGCTCCCTCATTTCGGTAGGTGTCATCCTGCTTGGCGGTCTACTCACTGGTTCTGCTCCAGGCACCAAATCTATCCAAAACTCAATGGCTCGTTTCGGTGGCCATCCTACTACAGTTTTAAAAATATCTGCAAATTCTCTAACCACAAAAATTCGATTAAGCTTGTCTTCTATCTCCACAACACCCAACCAAGCATTTACCTCATAGCTAGGGTTTTCTACGGTATATGCAATCTGCTCCCTACAGTCTGGGTGTCTAAGCGATATTTTCCCATCATGGCAAAATATCCTAGCATCGTAATTACTTAACCAATCCATACCCAAAATAATTTCAAACCCTACGAAATCAAACACATGCAAACTGCAAACAAAAGTATGACCTAACAAGTCAAACTTTAGGTGGTCACATCTCATCCCAAGTGTTGCATACCCTCCTATCGAATTTGCAACCCTCAAGGAAGTAACTAAGTATGAGGGTTCTAGGTTAAGCTTATTTACCAAAAAACGAGATATAATAGAATGCGATGCACCGGTATAAAATAGAACACTAACTTCCATACCAAAAATCATAAGCATAACTCCCAACACTACTTTCCCTTTTTCTCCTGCCGTGGGTCTCGAGGTAGCTGGCTCCAATGCATATACTTTGCCCTTCCCATCCTTAGCAGGCTCCTTGCATTGGCTCTTGTAATGACCCATCTGATCGTAGTTGAAGCGTATGATATTCTTCTTCCCAGTC
Organism: Allium fistulosum; assembly: GCA_030737815.1. NCBI lineage: Eukaryota > Viridiplantae > Streptophyta > Magnoliopsida > Asparagales > Amaryllidaceae > Allium > Allium fistulosum. Next base: position 120,868,227 of record CM060905.1, on the reverse strand, counting down.
ACCTTCTCTGCCTCTCCAAAATGACATTCATTCGCAAAATGCCCTTTCTTGTCGCACTTAAAACAGATAACTTCTGACTTTTCCTTCTTCACGGCTCCACCCTTCTAGGCTCCCTTCTTAGGAAAGAACTTCCTTTTCTGACTTTGCCACACGACCTCCTTCACCTTTTTCTTCTCCATAGAAGCAATCATTTCCTCGTGTCATAAAGCCATCTCTACTACAACATCGCAAGGATCCCTGATATGAGGTAAAGTTCTTCTCGTTTCTCTTAATCACGGTATCCACAGTGGCATAACCATATTTTGCTAACTCCTCAAACCTTGTAGTATACTCTAACACAGTCATCTCTCCCTGCTCTACCATGGTAAACGTCCTGAGCAAGGTAGACTTTGCCATCACAGACATGAATCTCTCCTCGAACCTCCTCTTAAACTCAGCCCATGTCATCGTTCCTTCATCCATTCCAACCATCACACTATTCCACCAGTATAAAGCTGCTCCTTGAAGCTGTCTCGAAACGAGCCTTCTTTTCTGCTTATCACTGAGCCCTAAATCTGCAAAAATCCACTCATAATGCAGCAACCAGTTCTCCACTTTTATGGCGTCTTTAGTCCCAATGAATGGTTTTCCTCCCAACATAGCTTAGTCCCTACTCAAAGCAACATAATTGTTGACTACTAGAGCTTCCTAGACTCCTCCTCCAACTACTCCAGCAGCAACCCCCGCTTGCATCATATTCACGAAAAACTGATACATGGCTCCCATGTCAACTTACGGGACTTCAGCACCAATATTTCCAGCTCGTTCCTGACCTTGGTTCCTCTAGTATTAGGTCTGGCATTTCCATCTACAGTGTTGCTTTCTCCTCCAACATTATCTCTTCGAGAATCCATATCTGCATTCGAACCTTTATGAGATACAAAAAAAATAACCTAATAGAGATAGGAGACTAGAGATAAAGCATATACTTATATATAGCAAATACAAGTATGTTACTATAACTTTATCCCTTACCCCAATATTATCGCCAATTCCTTAGGATTATATTTTCAAAAATCATCTTTTTAGTTAAAGTTTTTAATAAACCTATGCTCTCACACCAAGTTGTCACATCCCCTATCTGGAGGTCTAAAGCTAAGTGCTATAGATGCTGCAGTCTTCCATAGTATTAACTTCCGGTGACCAAATAGGTAATGTTAATGGTATCCATAATATCAAAAGCACATGAATATGAAAAAAATCATAGATTTCAAAGAAACAATATTTTTTATTACATTTCCAAAACATGTTCCATATTCAAATTACATAATGCCATTGCTTTCCTAGGTTCAGATAAAATATAGTTATTACACAAATACGCCAAGAGCAACATATGATGATGCCCCCTTGGTTGACCAGAGTACTATACATACAACACAGCGGAATCAATCCAAAATAAAACAACAACTCCTAATTAGCTATCCGTCAGCCATCTGCTCGTCACCGGAAGCTTTATTCGCCAACATACTAAAACCTGTAAACCTCAACCCTCAGCCTACTCAAATCAATTTTGAGCACTCGAGAGTTTAAAGGGAAAATCATAAACTTCAAGTCAGACATAAAGCCTAGTGTGAATAATATTATACATCTCGGTTATTTGATATTAAGTGAGACCAAGCCACTTAGCGGAATGGGTTTCCTTTCACTAATATACTTTCAAAGCATATCTTTTGCAAATTATAATCCTGCAACCAAAACTAGTTAAACATGTAAAGCAATATCATGTATATGTACATATCCATTATCAAATGGACTATCTGTCATATACTGTAGTTTTGTTTGGCTAACGACTAACATTTGGCTGACTCGGACCTACTAGAAAAATATAAAAATCTAACATTTGTTGAATACTCCTCTTCTGGACGGTCTGTTCTTACTTACTTCTGCAGGTCTAACTGATACTAATGGTTTTGCGGGCTCACCAATAACATGTCTTTCCATTTTAGATTCCATTCTGTGTGTAACATAATTTTAGTCTTACTTGTGACAAAGCTCTACACATTGGAATTTTGGACCTATTTTAGCTAGGGTCTACTAGCTAAAGTATAGGGTGCGATCCCATACTATTCCCATATGGTATTCTAATATCTGAGTCATTTTACTTAGGGTTTTCTACTCATAAAGTTTTCCTTGAAAACCTTTTCTTTCAAATTGATTTAAAGTTTTAAATCATTCTTGAAACAAGGAAATTATTCATATATACTCTTTGCTTTATTGAAATCACCTTGCCATGTTACATATTCTTTACACAAAACCTTGTTGATGAAAACGTTTAAACTTTCGAAAGTACCCCTTTCAAAACCTTTGAAAGTAACCCTTTTGAAACCATTGGAAGTGCCCATTTTGATACAAGTAAAACCTTAGGCCGAAGGCCAAAACATACCTTTCAAAATCATACCCTTCGAAACCATTTATATTTATCCTTTTGAAAGCATTGAAAAACATCTCCTTCGAAATCTTTAAAATCATAGACATCCTATCTTTAAAACACTTAAACATTGCCTTTCGAAACCATTAGAAAACCTTTCTTTTTAGACCATTCGAAACCATTGGGGAACGACCCCTTAGAACCCTTTCTTTATAACCTTTCGTAAGCATTAAAGCATCAAGCCTTTCGAAAGCATTTGGGTTCAATTTATAACATGTGGAAACACCTTTCGAAACCATTAAAACTATCTCTTTCGAAAGCATTTGGGTTCTACCGTTTATAGAGCAAAATGGTCATTACAACATTTATGTCGAAAGCATTCCTAAGTAAAGAAGTGGTGTCGAAACCAACCTTCTGAAAGCATTGGAGAAGCGGCTAAGTTTTAAAACAAAGTGTACCTTTCGAAACCATTGACATTGAAAGGTGGAAAAGCGGCAGCTAGGGGTTTCGACCCCATTCGAAAGCATTTACTTAAAACAAAAGGCGCAACCCATTCGAAACTTTTCCTTTGAAACATTTGACTCAGCCGAAAGCCAACCAAGTTGAATGCACTTCCTTCGAAAGCAAAAGCAGGCGCATTTTCAGTTTAAAACAAAGAATGCTTCGATCCCCTTGGAACCTTTGGTTTCGACCCAGTGCCTTTCTGCCTATATCCAATTCACTACGTACCAGGTATCTGATACCATGTGCATTGGTTTCGATGGAGTCGGAGGCAGAGGTAAGGAGTCGGAGACCTGGTGCCGAAAGCATTGAAATAGGAAAAAGCATGTTGATTTGACTTTTTAAATTATTTCTTTGTACCTAGCCTGCCTTGTTTGTCAAATTATAATTGGCTGCAAATTTTTTTTCTAAAAGTACTGCCAATTTTTAGAAATAACAATTTAAATTATTTACAAAATACCTCTTCTCCTTTTTATAAATATATAAAACATTAAGTCCCATACCTTAATTAATTTTATATATCCATTAAAACACTTAGGAAAATTCTACAAAAATTCCTGTAAATCAATTTTTAATATGTTTTCCAACATATATAAATTTCAGACCCTAAGCCAGTATAATTTGGCCGTAATTAGTTTTAAACCAAAAATAGCATTTTCTTCACTAGAAAATTCATATAAAATCCACATGAATTCAGAAAATTATGAAAATTAAAAACCATTTCTAAATTATCATTTCTATTCTAAATCTAAATTCGCAAGGCATTTGGATATCATATAATAGGTTTTTCATATCAAAACATATCACAAAATCAACGTGAATTAGCGTAAATCATCAACAACATATAGATATACATTTTATCATCCAAAACATGGCAAAGCATTTTCAAATAATTCAGATTTTATACTAAAAACCAAAAACCATTAAAAACTTGAGATGTAGTCATTATTCGCCTTAGCTTTTTTGATTAAGGAGTTGAGATTTGAGAATGAATTTGATTGCTTAATCTTCCTTCCTTTAATTTCTTTATCTTATCTTGTTTTTCCTTTAATGGTGGCCGGCCTTAATGGTTTTTGTTTGTAGAAAATTAAGGTATGAAGTGAATGAGTGTAAGGATTTATGATATAAGGTTATGTCTTTTCCTATTTTGCCCTCACCTATTTCCTTCTCTTATTTTAAGTTCAAATCCCCCCATAGTTCATTTGTTAACATGGCACGACTACTCTTTTTAATAACAAATCTCAATCCCCTAATCGTTACATTATTTTATTTTATTTAACTAATTAAATATCCTAAATGATGTTACCAAAAATTAGGGTCGTTACAAAGGCTAACGAATACTTACACTTGGAAGAAGCGAAGAAACTTCCATGGAGAACTGGTGTTGGAAATTCGAACGAAGTGATACAAAGCAACATTGCTATAAAGCAATCTGGAGGCAGCTCTGGGAGTGTGGATGTGAATGTTGGTAATCAAAACAATATCGAAAATGAGGCGATGATGGAGCTATGAAGAAGAAGCCAGATAGTAGGATTCGTATTAGGACTCCTAAATACGATAGCTATACTGAATTAAACAACTCAATAGAGAATATTTATTTGGCAACTCAAAATACTGAGCAGTACAGAAAGTCGGCTCCAAGAGAATCAACTGAAAATAAGAGAAAGTCAGGAAAGTATTTTAGATTCCATGAAAATCATGGTCACAATACCAATGAGTGCAGACACTGGCGGGAAATAATTGAGGAGTTAATTCACAAGAAAAAGTTATAGTAGTATGTGAAACCCCATAGGATGGTGAGCAAGGAAACTCTAATGCCCCTTGCTGTCTTCCTAATGGGGGTAAGCTGAGCCTGGTGCTGATGCATTCAAGCGGCCAGAAAAGACGTTTGATGATTAACACAATCATCGACGGGCCGCATCCTGTCGATAAAAGCTTTGTGGAAATGGATAGATACATTGGAGCTATAAAACATGCCGAGAATGAAAGTTGCTATGTTGTTGAGGATGGAGCTCCGATGAAACAATCTTAAACCATGTCAAACGATATTGTTTTTCGAAATAGAGATGCTAACGGAGTGGAAGCTACGACAACCGGCCCACTAGTGATTCAGTCATGATTGGTCCCACTGTTGTACTGAAAGTGATTGTTGACTGCAGGAGTTCAGTCAATTTCTTATTCAAGAAAGCTTATGATCAAATGATGTTGGATGAGAAAGATTTAAAGCCTTGTAGGTCTCAAATATAGGGGTTTAATAGGGTAACTACCTATGCCAAAGGATTTTTTGAATTACCGGTGGTACTTGGTGAGGGCGACCGCTAGCTCGTGCCATTTTTGGTGTTGGATATATATTCTACTTATAACGCATTTTTAGGCCGACCGGTCCTAACTCTATTTAGAGTGGCCATCACTCTCTGGTGTCTAACAATGAAGTTCCTTATAGATAATGGAGTGGGAATTTTGCTTGGAGATCAGGTGGTTGGCCGCGAATGCTACTCACTGAGCTAAAGGAGGCGAGATGAAAGGAGAAAGGAAAGAATGTAGAGTGGGCCCTCTGTATAAAGGCTTTGGTCCGCAGCAACTACAGCTTGAGCCCTAGAATGGGCTGACTATTCGGCTCTATGATGACATATATTGATGAAAAGAGCCAGAATGTGGACGAGCAGCTCCCCCCAAGTTGATGATCTATGTTCCAGTCGGTAGGGATGATTCAAGCAAAGTCCTAAAGGTTGGATCTCAGCTCGGCGTAATATGATGAAGGTGTTGGTTGGATTTATCCTAGCAAAATAGGACGTGTTTACTTAGACACACTTGGATATGTGTGGGAACTTGCCCGGGATAGCGAGCCATGTATTAAACATCAATCCCAAATGTGTTCTTGTAAAATAGAAATTCCTCAGCCTGGGTCAGAAGAGGTCCATTGCACTCAAATAAGAAGTGGATAAGCGAAGGACAATGACTTTATCCCTTATGTCTTATACCCAGATTGGGTATCAAATCCTGATGGAGAACATGCATTGACTATTCAGACTTGAATAAGGCATGCTCGAAGGATAGCTTCCTCCTTCCAAGAATAGATCATCTAGTAGACTTAACAGCCAAACACGAGTTGCTTTCATTTATTAACGCTTACTCCGGATACAATCAAATCTCGTTGCATGTCCCAGATAAAATACACACCATCTTCATTACCGACCTCGGACTCTATGCTACCTGGTCCAACCTTTTGGATTAAAAAACATAGGAGCGACTTACCAAAGACTCATGAATCGAATGTTTAAAGACAAGATTGGATGAGCGATGGAAGTATACGTGGACCATATGCTTGTGAAGTCACAGTGTTCAAGAGATCACATTGATGATCTGGCAGAGATGTTTGGTGTCCTCCAGCAATATGAGATGAGACTTAATCCTTTGAAATGCTCTTCCGATGTTGCGTCAGGAAAGTTCTTTGGCTTCATTGTCGACTCCCATTAGATTGAAGCTAATCCAGAAAAGATCAAGGCTTTGAGAGAGATCGAAGCTCAAAAGAAGATCAAGGAGGTCCAAAGCTTATATGAGAAGGTCCCCGCCCTGAGCCGGTTCATCTCCAGAGCCACTGATAAGTGTATCCCCTTCTTTGAAGTGATCAAGAAAGGGAAAAGAAATTTCGAGTGGAATGAAGGCTATAAGGATGCATTTCAAGATCCAATGAATCACTTAAAGGGACCTCCCATTCTCTCAAAATCGGTGGATGATGAGGATTTGTTCTTATACCTTGCGGTGTCAGTGCATGCCTTGAGCACCGCACTTATACATAAGGAATCTCACATCTAGCGATCGGTCTACTATTTTAGCAAGCAGTTGAAAGGAGCATAAAGAAACTACCCAAGATTGGAAAAGCTTACTTACTACCTGTTGATTGCTTCCAAAAAACTCTGCCCCTATTTCCAAGCTCATCCGACCAATGTTCTCACTGACCAGCCTTTACGACAAGTCTTGCAATGACCTGAGATGTTTGGAAGGTTGTTGAAATAGAACGTTGGACGAGTCACTACGATATCACCTATCACTCTCAGAGAGAAATCAAGGGTTAGGCTCTGGCGGATTTCATAGTTGAATTCATTGCATGAGATGATCCTACAGAGAGTAATGGAGAAAAGGAAGTTGAATGGAAGATGTACATGGATGGTGAATCTAATTATCGGTGTTCCGAAACTAGAGTCGTACTTATCCCTCCCGAAGAGCACCCAATCAGTTACACCCTAAAACTCGATCCTCTGGCGATGAACAATGAAGCTAAATACGAGGCCCTGATTGTAGGACTCAAAATCGCCAAGGAACTAGGAATAAAGACTTTAAACATTTTCTGTGACTCCCAACTAGTGGTATGCTAGGTTGGGAAAGTGTGATTACCCACACACTTCCCGATACAATTAAGGAAATAGGAAAATTTAAAAATTTGGAATCAAAGGAAAGAAGGGAAATTTCTCCAACAAATGACTAGGAGGGTGTGCCCTCTTTACGAAAAGTATACCTCTAGTCAATATACTTGAGAGGGTCATCCTCTCATGTGACACCTCTCAGGAACTCCAAGCTGGACCCCGCCAACCTTACCGAGAATCCAAATATTTCATATCTTAGTGCATGTATAACTGAAACAAACCTAGAGTCGATGTGAATATAGCCTAATAGGAGCAACCCCACATAACTTGGCCCCCACTCACTTTTTGGTTTTAGACATTTCCGACAAAGGATAACAAAGCTCAAATGAGCAACAAATCATCTTAGATTGACGATACAAAATGAAGAAACCTAAATCAATAGTTAATAAATCAACTATCAAGGATAATTAAAACCGATCATATATGAATAGTATATTCCTACCACTACTCATTGATTTCAAACTTGTACTATTTTTTGGTTAAAAATGAAGTCGAGCAAGTAAAGGTAGTGTTACCTCTAGGCATTGCCTTGATGACATTATTAACTTTCGAGGTAGTGGCAAGTTTCCATACATCGACGTTTAGTGTCAGAAGCATGACTAATTCTTTCCATATAAGCGACATCATTTACGGAAACTTCTTTTCCATAGCATATTCGATACTTTTACTTTTTGAAACCAAACTTTGGATGGGGTTTCTCCTTTAAAATAATTAAAATATTTTTTTAAAATAATTAATCAACTTTAATCGGTAATTGATTACTTCGAAACATCTTCATTTAAAATAATTAATTAACTTTAATCTTGATCAATTACTTCAAATATAATTAATAAAATGATTAATTAAATCAAATATCATTAATTCAAATGATTAATTAAATCAAATATCATTAATTAAAATGATTAACTAATTTTAAAACACCATTATCAAAATAATCAATTGATTTTAAATCATTATTATTAAAATAATTAATTGATTTAAAAACATTATTATTAAAGTATTTAATTAACTTTTAAAGCATTGTTGCTAAAGGATTAATTAATCCAAAAACATCATTAACAAAATAATTAATTAACTTTAAAACATCATTAATTAAATAATCAATTAGCCCTAAACATCATTAGTTAAAATGATTAATTAATTTTAAAACATCATTAATAAAATGATTAATTAATCTTAATCACATTATTATATAATTAATTAATTAATCTAAATCATAATTAATCAATCAATTAATAATCTTAATCATCATTATTTAAAATGATTAATAAAAATATAAAATATCATTATTAAAACAAATAATTAACTTTAATTACACTTTTGTGTTATAAATTAATTATCTTTATAAAACCCATGCACAAGATTAAACAAAATATTTCAAAAGGATAACATTTTCAAAGTGCTTATATAGCGATAGTCGCTATATGGACACTTCCATAAGCACTTTCACATGTCACTTATTCAACCAAACATATATAACATAAGGGTGAACACAAATATAAAGGCATGTAACAATGATATGTCATGTAGACAGTTTTCTAACATTATGTACATAAACTTTTTTCGACTAACTTCAAGTCACTAATTAATTACTAAGATGTCAACTTTTTCTAAATAGGAAATAACACCAAACACTATCACTTTACAATACATAGAAGCAGGCAACAAGCAACCATTATCATGGGCAAAAACAAAGCTAATAACTTTGCATTAAAAAAAAAAGATTTTGCTCACTTAAACGACACGAACTAACATCGAACTTTTAATCAACACTAGAGTTTAGCTTTAACTTGTACAAAATGGGATTTTTGAGCCGTATAAGGCCTAAGTGGTTCGACCTTGGGAGGTTTTGGGTTCGGCAATGCTTGTTTTGGGTGGATATAAGTCTTATTTTGGAGTATATGAAGTGTAGAGAAGAGAGAAAGTTGTTATAGTGTTTTAATTCATGGAAAAAGAGAAAAAGAATGGATTTTTAATTTTCAAACCCTTTGGAAGATATTAAAAAGTTTAGGAAGAAGGAGATGTAGTTTTGAAAAATGAGAAAAATGAAGTGATAAAATGAAAAATAATAATAAAGAGATTTCTTTTATACAAAGTACATTTGGCAAATTATTAAAATGACCTTCCTTACATACCTTCCACTCATTAAACTCCACATCATCACCTCATCCTCCTTTCTTACCTTCATTTACACGTTACCGAACCCCCTCCATCTATTACCAAACATGTAAAACACTTATATGTACTTCTGTGCCATAAATGTGACATTTGCTTTTTCTTTTTTCTTTTTTATTTAAATTTTTAATAAAATGTCACATCTCCTTTCCTTTTCACTTAAGTAAATAAATATCTACCACTTATTTTTACCAACCATACTTAAGTTATTTAGTAAATGTAGGTTTATATGTTAACTATAATGTACACAACGTTTCGACAATTTTTAGAGACCAAAAAATTAGAAATTCGGAAAACGTTTTCCGGTCACATTTTCTTTAGACTAATTATTTTTGTAAGCAAGTTTTGAAAAAAAATTCCTATCACTAGTTATTATCTAAAAGAGTTTTATTTGTATTATAATATTTATTAATTAATTATTTAAAAATATATTAAATATTGAGATTTAAAAGTGATTAAATTACAGGTCGTTACATTCTCCCCCTTTAAAGGAAATTCATCCCCGAAATTTATCACACAATAATAGATACCAGTAGGAACCCAAATGATATCATTCAATCAAACAAGTACAAAGAAAGTGACTCCACTATAATCAGTGAGTACACTAAAAGACTCAATAACATACAAACAACTTACGGCAACAACTTGGGATACGAATCTCTAATATAATCCTCGGTTTTCCAAGTACAATCCCTATATCCTCGCTCCACTAGACCTTAACAAGATTCAATTCCTTCATCCTCAAATGCTTTATATCTTGAGCGACGATACGAATAGGCCTCCAAAGAATGGTTAGGTTAGGCTGAACTTCCAAATTAACTTGATGTGTCGGTTCCACTACCGTCGAAGGATCACGTACATACTTACACAAATGAGATACGTGAAATACGTTATGCACATCTGATGGTCTATCTATTAACTTCACTCTTTAAGCAAACCTACCAATCCAGTCTAGAATGGGAAAAGGGCCAATAAATCGAGGCGCTAGCTTTTCTGACTTCCCAAACCTCACAACATTCTTCAGTGGAGAAACCTTCACAAACATCGAATCTCCCATTGAGAACTCAAGATCCTTGCACCTTCGATCCACATAACACTTCTTCTGATCCTGAGCATCCTTCATCTTCCTTCTAATATCAGCTACCTTCTAACTTGCTTCTAAGATCATGTTGGGACTAAGAACAATCCTATCACTAGACTAAGCCCAACATGAAAGAGAATGACATGGACGACCATAAAGAACTTTGAAAGGGGCCAAGCTGATACTTGGCTGATAGCTGTTGTTGTAAGTGAACTCGACCGAGGGTAAATGATCTTCCCAAGAACCTCCAAAGTCGAGAATGCATGCTCGTAATTAGTCCTACAAAATCCGCTTCACTCTCTCTGTCTCACTATTTGTTTGGGGATGGTAAGCTATGCTCAGATTCAGCTCAGTCCCTAAAGCAGTTTGCAGTCCTTCCCAAAACCTACTAGTGAATATCTGGTCTCGATCACTTACAATACTATAAGGAACACCATGAAGCCTCAAAATCTTCTTTACATACAAACTCACCAGACTTTTAGCAGTCATAGTCGGCTAAACAGGAATGAAATGATCACTCTTGGTCAGTCGATTGACTAACCCAAATACCTTTGTTCCCGCTTATTAACCTAGGAAGTCCATTAATAAAATCCATAGAGATCTCCTACCACTTATACTTCGGGATTGCAAGCGGCTGATGCAGTATAGCCGATTTCTGTTGGTCACTCTTAACCTGATGGTAGTTTGCACACCGACTCACAAAGATCGAAACATCTCACTTTATCCCCTTCCACCAAAATACTCTCTTCATATCCTTGAACATCTTGGTAACTCCTAGGTGGAAAGATAGCTTTGAAAGGTGAGATTCTGCTAACACTTCTCTTCTAAGACCATTAACATTCAAAACACAGATACGCCCTTAATTCTCAATACCCCTTGAGGATCAATCTCAAAACTATAAGCAATACCTTCTTGGACATCCTTCTTTAGTCAAGCCAAAATAGGATCTTCTTCTTGACTAGCCATAGTCCTCTCCATCAATATTAGAACTTCTAAGAATTAGCAATCATCTCAACATTCCTACTTAATTCATCTGCCATAGCATTAGCTTTCCCAAGTGTGTAAAGAATTTCCAAATCATAAGAAGCGAGAAACTTCGACCATCCCTGGTGCCTTAATTTCAAATCCTTCTGGGTAAAAAGACAAATAAAGGATTTATGGCCCATTAATAACTCAAACTTTTCACCCAAAAGATAGTGCCTCCATATCTTAAGTGCAAAAATGACAGCCAAAAGCTCTAAATCGTGTGTAGCAAAAAAATTCTCATGTGACTTCAGCTTTCAACTTGCGTAAGCAATAACCTTAACATGCTACATCGGAATTTCTCCCAACCAAGAACGACAAGCATCTGTATATACCGTTAAACCTCAGCTCCCATCCGGGATGGTCAAAACGGGAGTGTTGGTTAACTTCTCCTTCAGTTCATTGAATGCTTGATCACACTTAGGCGTCCATATGAACTTAGCATCTTTCTTCATTAACTTCGTGAGATGAGAAACAATCTTCAAGAAATCCTTGATGAACCTATGGTAAAAACCAGCAAATCCTTAGAAACTTCTAACTTCTATCACATTTTCAGGCTTCTTCCAGTCTTGAACTGCAACAACTTTGACTGAGTCAGCTGATATGCCTTCTCCCTAAACAACATTCCCTTAAAACCTTACTTCAGATTTCCAAAAATGGCACTTAGCAAACTTAGCCTTCAACACATGACTCCTCAGGGTATTGGGTATGACTCGGAGATGGTACTCGTGCTTCTCTTCGATCTTCGAATAGACAAGAATATCATCAATAAAGATGAGATCAAACTTATTTAGAACATCTCAAAATACATGATTCATTAAGTCCACAAAGAAAGCGGGTGCAACAAATGGCATGACTAACCACTCATGGAAACTATCTGGATTCCTAAAATCTGTTAAAGGCACACTCTCCTCTACTACTCTTAATTGGTGAAAACCGGTGGAAAATCCAATTGGAAAATATCCGAGCGTCATGGAGTTAATCATACATGTCTTTGATCCTAGGTAAAGGGTATTTATTCTTAATAGTCCTTTTATTCAACTATCGGTAGTCTACAAATAATCTTGAAGAACCGTCCGCCTTGGTAACAAAGACAACTGGCGATCCCTAACTAGAAGTACTATGCCTAATCAATCCCTTCTACAATAAGCAGAATGTCTGGCTTTCTAAATCTCCCCTTTCTTTTGGAGACAGTCTTTGCGTAGGTTGAACAATAGGTCTAGTTCATGGAATCAAACCAATTCGAAACTCCACTTTACGATAGGAAGGTAAAACTTGCACTTCTTCGAATAACCGTGAAATCCTAAACAATTGGTATATCTGTAAACTCCTTCTTAGCTACTTCAAGCGAATACAGGAAACTACTCATCAACTTGGCTCCTTGTAAAATATATTTGTGCCAACATCTCTCATATCTCTAACTCTAACGATCCTTCGATCACAATCCAAGATCACTTTAAATGTAGATAACTAATCCATCCCTAACAAAACTCCAAAACCCATGAACCTAAGAACAAACAGATCAGAAGGAAAGGAATAATTTCGAAAAGAAATAGGCATATGCAAATACATAGTGTCAAGATTTGTTGGACCCTAATTGGGTTTGACACATAAAGGGGATTATTTAGAAGGATGAGTTTATGGTTAAGCTTACTAATGAGATCAACAGAAATAAAACTATGGGAAGCCCCATATCAAATAATATCCTAATAGGAAGTTCATGGATGAATAGTGTACCTTGCAACACCTACTTTCCCTTTTGTCCTGAAGAGGTAGATGGTATCTCCTCAATAGCAAAAGCATATCCTTGTGACCCCTTCTTCAAAAAAGGGCAGTCATTCTTCATGTGTCCTTGCTTGTTACAATTGTAGCGGATTGAATCGCTAGGAGGGTTAGTGCAATGAATAGCGAAATGACCCATCTTGTTGCATTTGAAATAAAGAATTTTCGACAAGTCCCATGGCTTATTCTATGTTGGTACTCCACCTCCGCGTTTCTATCCTGACCACTGCTTCTTTTATTTGCGCTTGAAATTTGGCTTGCCTCCAACTGGTATCATTGATAAAGGCCTAACATTGATTGCTGGAACTACTCCTTTCTGGATTCTTTCCTCAATGCCGAGATCCTTAAACATAAGAGCCATACTGATAAGGTTGGTGAATGTACCAATAACATAATTAGTTATTTCCGATGGAACTATGGTTGCATCCCTTCCACAAACATTGTTGAGCGGTGCGTCTATTAATCCAAGTCCAAAATGAGATAATGCATTAAACTTGTGCTTATATTATGCCACCGTCATATTACCTTGCTTCAAATCTAAAAATATTCTAAACAACCGTGTCCTTCTGGCTTTAAGGATAAACTACAGTTCAAAGACTTCCCTAAACTACGATCAAGAAAATTCCTCTGTGGTAATAACCATAATAGAATCCCACCAATCCAGCATAGACTTCTGAAGTTGTCATGATGCCAATAGATGCTTCTCTACATCTTATAATCTCAGGTCTCCAAATATCCTTTCACAAGACCTAAGCCAATTCTGCAGTCCAAGAATATCATCAGTACCATAGAATGGTTTCCCGCCCAAAGTGGTGTAATTCTTGCACAAAGTTGCGAAACTCATAGGAGGTTGAACTTGCACTACCACTTCCTCTATGGGACCTACAGTTGGGCCATTCTAGCTGCTCTACTATTTGTAGCTGTGCTAGTTCTAGATCCAAAATTTCCTCCTCTTCTTGTATTAATCCTTTATCACTTGGATAGATAGTAGGTATCTTTAGAACACAAGAATAGGATCAAAATGATTTAAGAAAATCAGCTTCAAATGATCTAAAATGAGGCTTTAGAGGATAGATGTTATCATTATAAAGAAAATTACAAATACATCTCTCAAGATTAACTCATTCTAAGGCATCACTTTCCCATCTCTAGTGAGTTGTACCTCAATCGGGCTAAGGTGTTCACTTAACCAAAGCTCTAATACCAGTTGTGACGATCCACACACTTCCCGTACAACTAAGAAAAGAGGAAAATTAAAAAATTTGGAACTAAAGGAAAGAAGGGAAAATTTTCCAAAAATAACTAGGAGGGTGCACACCCTTAACGAAAAGTATACCTTTAATCAATATACTTGAGAGGGTTGTTCTCTCCTGTGACACCTCTAGGGAACTCCAAGCCGGACCTCGCCAACCTTGCCGAGAATCCAAGTATCTCACATTTAGTGCACATATAATCGAAACCAACCTAGAGTAGGTGTGAATATACCTTAATAGTAGCAACCCCACTCGCTAAAATGAGAAAAAAATTGTCTTAGATTGACAATACAAAATGAAGAAAGCTGACCGATATTTAATAATTCTACTATCGGGGATAATTAAAACCGATCGTATAGGGATACTGGATCTCATATTCCTACCACTCCTCGTTGATTTCAAACTTGTACTATTTCTCCATTAAAAATAGAGTAGGGTAAGTGAAGTTAGTGTTACCATAGGCATTGCCTTGATGACATTTTTAACTTTCGAGATAGTGGCAAGTTTCTATACCTCGACTTTTAGTGTTAGGAGTAAGACTAAATCCTTTACATATAGGCGATATCATTTACGAAAACTTCTTTTCCATAACCGAATCGGTACTTTTGCCGTTTAAAACCAAACTTATGCTGGGGTTTCATATTTAAAATAATCACTTAAAATAATCAACTTTAATCGATAATTAATTACTTCAAAACAACTTCATTTAAAATAATTAACATTAATCCTGAATAATTACTTCAAATATCATTAATTAAAATGATTAATTAAACTCAAATACCATTAATTAAAATGATAAATTAAATCGAATATCGTTAATTAATATGATTAATTAAATCAAATATCATCAATTAAAATGATTGATTAATTTTAACACACCATTATTAAAATAATTAATTGATTTCAAATCATCATTATTAAAATAATTAATTAATTTTAAAAACATTATTATTAAAGCAATAAATTAATTTTTAAAACATTATTATTAAAGTAATTAATTAATCCTGAAACATCTTTAACAAAATGATTAATTAACTTTAATACATCATTAATTAATAATTAATTAGCCCTAAACACCATTAGTTAAAATGATTAATTAATTTTATAACATCATTAATAAAAAGATTAATTAATCTTAATCACATCATTATCTAATTAATTAATTAATTTTAGTCATCATCATTTAATTAATTAATTAATCTTAGTCATCATTATTTAAATTGATTAATTAAAACTTGAAATATCATTATTTAAATAATTACTTAACTTTAATCACATCTTTGTGTTAATAATTAATTATCTTTATAAAATCCATGCACAAGATTAAACAAAAGATTTCAAAAGGAATAACATTTTCAAAGTGTTGATATAGCGAAAGTGACTATAAGGACACAAGCAATTTCACATGTCACTTATTCAACCAAACATACATAACATAAGGGTGACCACAAATATAAAGGCATGTAACAACCATATGTCATGTAGAAGTTTTCTAACATTATATACTTAAATTTTTTCTGGCTAACTTCAAGTCGCTAACTAATTACCAAGATGTTAACTTTTTTTAAATAGGAAATCTTACCAAACATCATCACTTTACAATACATAGAAGCAAGCAGCTAGCAACCATTATTATGAGCAAAAACAATGCTAATAACTTTATATAAAAAAAATGAGATTTTGCTCACTTAAACGACAAGAACTTCCACCGAACTTTCAATCGGCACTAGATCTTAGCTTTAACTTGTACAAGATTGGATTATGGAGCCTTATAAGGCCCAAGTGGTTCGATCTTCGGAGGTTTTGGGCTCGTCCATGCTTGTTTTGGGTGGATAGGTCTTATTTGGAGTATTTGAGGTGTAGAGAAGAAAGAAAGGCGTTTTAGTGTTTTAATTCAAATAAAATGAGAAAAAGAATGGATTTTTAATTTATAGACCCTTTGGAAGCCATTAAAAAGTTTAGGAAGAAGGAGATGCAGTTTTGAAAAGTGAGAAAAATTAAGTAATAAAATGAAAAAAAATTATTTCTTTTATACAAAGTACATTTGGTAAATTACTAAAATGACCTTCCTTACATGCCAACCATTCGTTAAACTCCACATCATTACCTTATCCTCCTTTCTTGCCTTCATTTACATGTTACTCACCACCCTCCATCTATTAACCAACATGTAAAATAGTTACATGTACTTGTATGTCATAAATTGTGACATTTGGTTTTTCGTATTTCATTTTTATTTAGATTTTTAATAAAATGTCACGTCTCTTTCCTTTTAACTTAAGTAAATAAATATCTGCCACTTATTTTCACTAACTGTAAAGACCCAAAAGTCGACCTTCGAAAATCGGCATCCGTACTTCGCTTGTACTCAAAATGCTGTAGATTCAAACGCCGAATCTGGTTCTCCAGAGCTTATAACACCATTAAGTATAACAACACAGTGGAAAAAGAATATATCAATTACATAACATTGATACAATGACAGATACAAAATCTGATACAATATGATACAACAGAATGATACAACAGATATCAATATACATCAGAGATATGATACAAGAAATAGCAGCGGAAAGAAAATAGATAACACCAGCAATGGATAGAATATCTCCAATAGAATGCTCCAATCCATAGCTAGCGGAAAGCAAGGTCAGTCGTCCAAGGACTGACTAGCTACAGATAATCTACTCAACCTGAATATCTGAAAAACCCAACTCTAGACTGCCCGTGTGGAAAATAGTGGGCACCTAGAGTTTAGGAAGGGAACAATAAACTCCGGGTCAGTCATGGGACTGGTATGAGAAAACAAAACAGTTTATCTTTAAACAAACACAAAAGGCTTTTAAACATTGAAATCCGCAATGCTTTTTGAAAAATGAAACTACCATAAGGCCTCCTGCCACACACACAATGCAATCGCAGAATTGGAGGAGATTTCTCCTTATGATAGTCAAACATGCTCACTACGCAAACAAAACTCCTTTGATATTATTACTAGTGCATAGTGTGAAAATATTTCGAAAGTATAATATCAATCTTAGCCAGCATACAACGTTTCATCGTATGCATACTATAGCTACCATGTTCAATAACAGGTTACCGCCACATTCCACGGCAGGTCATACAACTAAAAACCGTACAGGGTTCGTATTGCTTCTTTGGATTTCCAACAAATGGTCAGGCAAAGGAACTTCCTTACCGAAATGGAAACGCCTCTGGAAAGACGCCCCGAGAACCTAACCGGATCTCTACAAACACAAGGCCGACGCTACCTCACGCTGTACAGCTGTAACTAGGTAACTAACACACTGATGCTACCTCACGCTGTACAGCTGTAACTAGGTAACTAACACACGAGTCATGTCAGTCCCCGGTCATCACCGACCTTTATCCGAGACGTCTCGATCATAAAGCAACAACCACAAAGTATAATAAATTTGCAGCATCCACATAGGTAAAATATCTAGGCTCCATACCATGATATCACCTTTTATCCGGAAGGAAATGACATACCCTAGGGGCGCTACCCCTAAAAACCTTTTGTCGCAACATTCCTGTTTCGACCATTACCGGGTTGTGAGGCTCGACGAAGTCTCGTCCACAAAGCAACGCTTTTTCACAAAGCCACGCTTTTTCACAAAGCCACGCTTTTCCACAAAGCAACGCTTTGACCAACAGATGATCAACAGCACTTCGTATGCCACCTTACCAAATTGGGAATGTATCACTAGTAACCATCAACTACATAACATCTGAGCTCGTACGTCTCAGAAAAGGGTGTTAAGCTAAGAGAATAAATTCTCCGCCACCAACAGAAACGTATTTGATAGAAACTTGCTTTACATCTCAAAGTGTAACGTCAGACACACATCCATACAAGTATGTTCCGGGTTCGAACAGAACCGAAGGCACTTCCAAAGAAGCCCTTGCAATTCGGGTATTCACAATCCCGATCGGACTCCCCATCACTTAGGGAATCTCTATACCGTAGCTACTCAGTGCAGAGACAATCGATAGGTCATCCAATCGCTCTCGCAAATACCCAGTCTTCACCACCGGTCTTCAAATGCTATCCATATCGTCATATGACTATTCGTAATGGGTTATATGACACAAAGGTCCTTTCCCGGCTAAACCGAATAACGAGTGCAATATCAAAAATCATATGGATACTAGAGTTTCAGTTAAATCACAGCTTAAAGTCAAAAACTTTTCATTCGAATGGTAAAACAAATTACCATTTCCAATCTTTTAAACAAAAAAGATTTATTTCAACAACCTTCAACGTTTTAAACAATTTCCACACTTTAATCTTTTAAACAAAAGATTTAATTCACGAAGTTCACTCCGTTCACAAAATTTCATTCATAGATTTCAAAACAATTTCCATTTCAACTCGTTAAATCTTTAAGTCAAGATTTAACTTATAGCTTTCAAAACTAGTTTCCAAAGATTCATTCATAGCCTTTCAAAACAATTCTATTTCAAGTTGGATTAACTCATCCGGTCTTTGAATTAAAGACTCATTTCATAGTTTTCAAAACATTTCAATTCCATTTCAAACTTGAAACCGTTCAACACAAATTTGGAAATCCTTTCTTAAAATGAAAGCTATTATTATTTGAAAACAAGTAGTTATCGTTTTGGAAAAATCCAGTTATATTTACACGAGTTAAAACCCTTGAATTAAATTCAAATTCCCAAATCAATTCCTTTAAAATGGTTTAACCCATATATAACTTGTACACATCTTTAATCCCTAATTTCAAATCATAGAATTCAATTTCAAACTTGAATTCAAATTTAAATCAAATTATTTAAATTTTCAAAACTCGATTAAGTTATTCAAAATAACTTTTATCTTTGAAATTCCATTTCAAAAGCTTTTCACTTTAAACCCAAATTTCCAATTTCAAAATCAATTGAAATTAAAATTTCAATTTCAAAAACATTAAATTTACACCATCTGTGACTTAACCGATTTCCACGTAAAATCCATATTTGTGTGTGTAAAAGTGTGGTCCAAGGGTTTTACACACAATAGTGCACAACATCAATCATCACAGATATATCGATAAGCGGTATAATCGATAACGCTTATCTTCATTCACAGATTCATAGATAAAATAAATTTATCAGTCACAAAGATTCATCATTACAATTCGATGTGGGTTTAGGATAACCAACTGGAATTCGACTCCCTGTCGCATCGAAATTCAAATGTCGTTTACGGGTCAAGGGTTGCATATTCATATAACAATATATACATCACAGATATAGAAATTTCAGATCACAACATAAATCAGGATGTATCACAAAGCATCACATATCAGGGATATCAACAATTCAAGTCATCCAATAGAATCCAAATATCCATAGGTAGGGTCAGTTAATTGTCTGATTAAATTCAAATCAGATTAATTTCTTATGAATAATTAATCTTGGTTAATTTAACATTAATTAATTACAAACCATTTTGATAAATTATTCTTTAATCATTTATTAATTGTTATTTATAATAAATAAATTAACCTTTAATTATAATAAATCAACCTTTAATTATTAAATAATTATCTTTTTTTTGCAGAATATAACTGCCACATAACCTACCAAATCATATCAAACTTGAAATACCAAATAACATAATGGGCCTCTTAAAACAACTAGGCCGAAGCAATAAAAACAAAATACAAAAATAATAGATAGAAGAAAACATCCTATAAAAAACTTAGTCGACCTCCTCAATCTTAGGTCCAGCACCGCTACCTCCGCTTGGAGCAGGACCATCCTCGTCCATACCACCCATATCACCGCCCGCACCCTGATACATCTTCGCTATTATCGGGTTACACAAACTCTCCAACTCCTTCATCTTATCATCAAACTCATCAGCTTCAGCCAGCTGATTGCTATCTAACCACTGAATCGCCTCATCAATCGCATCCTCTATCTTCTTCTTGTCATCCCCACTCAACTTCGAAGCTATCTTGTCATCCTTAATGGTGTTCCTCATGTTGTAAGCATAGTTCTCCAATGTGTTCTTCGACTCCACCTTCTTCTTGTGCTCCTCGTCCTCCGATTTGTACTTCTCCGCTTCCTGCACCATCTTCTCTATCTCCTCCTTGCTCAACCTTCCCTTGTCATTTGTTACTGTTATGTTGTTCTTCTGCCCTGTTGTTTTGTCTTCAGCCGAAACGTTCAATATACCATTAGCATCTATGTCGAAGCAGACCGTAATCTGTGGTACTCCACGCGGTGCAGGCGGGATGCCCGAAAGCTCAAACTTTCCTAGTAAATTGTTATCCTTTGTTCTGGTTCTCTCCCCTTCGTACACTTGGATCAAAACCCCAGGCTGGTTGTCAGAGTAGGTAGAAAACACATGCTCTTTCTTTGTTGGAATGGTAGTGTTTCTTTGAATCAAAACAGTCATGACTCCTCCAGCTGTTTCTAGACCTAGAGACAGAGGGGTGACATCAAGTAAAAGCAAGTCCTAAACCTTCTCGTTGCCTTCTCCACTTAGAATAGCTGCCTGCACAGCCGCTCCATACGCTACTGCCTCGTCTGGGTTGATGCTCTTGCAGAGCTCCTTCCCGTTGAAGAAGTCCAGAAGCAACTGCTGCACTTTAGGGATTCTAGTTGAGCCACCGACTAGCACGACGTCGTGAACTGTGCTCTTGTCCATCTTTGCATCTCTTAAACACTTCTCAACTGGGTCCATGCACTTTCTGAATAGATCCATGTTGAGCTCCTCGAACCTTGCTCTTGTGATGGTGGAGTAGAAGTTGATGCCTTCGTATAAGGAATCGATTTCGATGGTGGTTTGGGCAGTTGAGGAAAGAGTTCTCTTCGCCCTTTCGCAAGAGGTTCTCAAACGCCTTAGAGCTCTAGGGTTTCCAATGATGTCCTTCTTGTTCTTCCTTTTGAATTCTTGAACAAAGTGATTGACCATTCTGTTGTCAAAGTCCTCTCCTCCTAGATGAGTGTCACCAGCTGTAGCTTTCACTTCAAATATACCTTCTTCAATGGTGAGAAGTGAAACATCGAATGTACCACCTCCTAGATCGAAGATGAGAACGTTCTTTTCACCAACACTGGTAGCTTTCTTGTCGAGGCCATAAGCAATGGCGGCAGCTGTGGGCTCATTGATGATACGCATGACGTTGAGGCCAGCAATGACTCCAGCATCTTTTGTTGCTTGACGCTGGGAGTCATTGAAGTAAGCTGGGACTGTGACGACTGCATTCTTGATTGTGGTGCCAAGGTAGGCTTCAGCGATTTCACGCATTTTGATTAGGACCATGGACGAGATCTCTTCTGCTGCAAACTGTTTCCTCTCGCCTTTGTATTGGACAGAGATCATGGGTTTCTCTGCTGGACCAGAGATGATCTTGAAAGGCCACATCTTCATGTCTGCTTGAACCGAGGCATCACTGAATCTTCTTCCAATCAAACGTTTAGCATCAAAAACAGTGTTGATTGGGTTCATGGCAACCTGACTCTTAGCAGCATCACCAATCAGCCTTTCAGAATCAGTGAACGCTACA
The DNA here is from genome assembly GCA_030737815.1 of Allium fistulosum. Classification (NCBI taxonomy): domain Eukaryota; kingdom Viridiplantae; phylum Streptophyta; class Magnoliopsida; order Asparagales; family Amaryllidaceae; genus Allium; species Allium fistulosum. The sequence goes on along the minus strand of CM060905.1, from coordinate 120,846,037 downwards.
TAGGAAGGTGTGGTGCGATTTCCTTGATCGTTGGCGATGATCTCGACACGATCGTGCTGCCATACTCCTACACATGAGTAGGTGGTTCCTAGATCTATTCCGATCGCTGGCCCTTCTCCTTTGGACATATTTTACTTTTCTCTGGAGATATTTTTTGGTTTGCAGATGAGAATCAATAAGATTATTGTATTAAATAATTATCCTTAATCAATTATTTCTTAATCACTTGATTTATCAATTTTAATCATTAATTAATATTTAATTAATAATTCTTCATTAATGATTTTAACCCTTTAATTACTTATTTAATTAGTCCAATTCATCAATTAATTAAATAAATAAATTATCCATCTTGATTAACATAATTTAATGAATTTCAAATCGTTAAATCTTCCTTGACTTTAAGATAAACCTCATTCTTATTAATGATTAAATTATCATTATCAAAAAAAAAGTTTTAAAACAATTTCCATTTCAATTTTACTTTTAAATTTCACTTTATCGAAGTTTAAAAACTCCAACCATTAAAACATTTTAAAGTAGTTAAACAGTTTAAATTGAAAACTTTATGTATTTTGAAAACTGAGATTTAAACTTGATTTCTAGATAACTTATGTTTTAAACTAGTTCCACCCTTTACTTTAACATTTAATAATTCAGTTTTAAATCAAACTAAACTGCTACGAGCAAATCATCCTCCTACCTCGAGTAAAACTCGAACCACACTATTGTTTACTCGAGTAAAAATCATCACCACCAAACTTCATCTGCTTCGAGGAAATCACCCATTCGCACGCGACCAAACCCGAGCCCCCCAGCCTTCAGATACGACGTGCACGCGGTGCACTTGCACCAACGCCTCCGACCTCTGGTGATCGTCGCGATGCTCCTCAACAACTCCACGAACCCTCCCGAGCCCACATCTGAACTCTGATCGCAAGAAAACCCATCGAGACGAAATCGACACAAATTCGACCCATCCTGGTAACCACCATGACCAGAAAAACCTTCAATCCCGATGCCTTCGACCTCCTGAATGTCACCGACTCCGGCCACGTCTTCGTGAATCACCCATGCAGCCATTTCCCAAAGCTCGTGCAACTCGACACACGTATGAGGCCACTGTGATCAAATACCCGACCACCTCGAAAACTAGGTTTATAAATGAAAACTTATCGTCATTGTCGCCACAGTGGACTGGACCACTTCCATCTATTTTTCTCACCATCTCCATAGATTCCTCCCCCTCCACGCGAAACCCCGGCCTCGGTTTGGCTTTCGATCGCCTGAACTTGATCAAAACTCGATTTTTGATCAACATGAAACTGCTCTTCAACCATACTTCTAAAAAATCACTATACCAAGCTTAAAAACATATTTTTACATAAGGATTCAGATTATATAATTGAATCTTCAAATTGTTATAGTCGAATTTATTCAAAATTTGAATTTCCTCTGGAAAACCAAATTTGTGCATACTATATGTCCTTATCTTCCTTCAAACCATTTTTAAATTAAAATCCATACTTAAACATACATATTTGCTTTTGAAACCAAAGCTTGATACTAATTAGATGGTAAGAAATTGAATTTATTTGATTAATTCTACCATGTGAGCCAAAACAGAGAAGAAGAGGAATACTTCAGTACTGTCAAATATAGACATACATATATACAGAGCTTCATGCTTACATAACACTATCTATCTAAGCAAAGATTAAGTAATACTTGAGTGTTACAAGATTATTTACTCACCTTTGCTTGAGAATGACAGAGCACTTTTTATTTGAAAAGCTTTGAACTTTAAAACTGAGAAATGCCTAGCCTTTGATCCTAAATCTTTTTGCCTTGTTGAGATGAAGTTGTAAATTATACTTAAGTTTTAAAAGTTAAAAGCTTGCTACATCTCTGGTTTGCTGTGTAGTGAACAAATGAAATAAGAAGATAGATATAGAAGAGTTTGTACAGAGGAAGGTGTTGTCTGGTTTAAGCAATTTGCAGGTAAGTATATTTTTTTCTCTTATTGATCAGAGATTTTTTTAAGCATTGGAGGCTGATATGATACTTTAAACATTTCGAATGACCTATTTGCTGCTAAGAGATGGAAGCATTAAATGCTTGAGTACTTTGTCTCCAATTTAGATTATTTATGTAGATATTTTATTACTTTAGCTTTGCATTTCCTTTACTTGCCTTACAGGCTACATACTTCCTATATTTTTACCTGTACACATGAAACATATTTTCCTTGCCTAGCATACTTTACAGCCTACAAATTACCTTGTTATTTGAATGATACCTTTTTCCTTTTTACCTTACTTTGCTTTTGATTTTAGTTATTTATTTAATATGTTTTACTTTCTACTTGAATATATTTTATTTGTTTTGGTCTTATTACTTTGAAACATAAATGAATTTATGTTGTTATATTTTATCTATGTGTTTGCCTTATATTGTTACCTTATACACATCTATTTAAAACTTTCATAAATTCTTATTTACATTTTATTTTGTACTTAATACAATTCTATAACAAATGATATGAAATCAAATCATTCATTACTAACAATTAACTATATATAAAAGTTTAATGAATCCAATATTATTCTCAATATATTCATTTTAGTGATTTCAAATCAACAATATTCATTTTTATTTCTATTTCTAACTCAGATATTATTATTTTACTTTAATACTCATCGTCTTGTATTTATTTCATAAATTCAAATCATTATTAACCATTTACTTGAAATTTAAATCTAAATCACATATATACAATATACAGATTTTTAATTGATTTAACATAGAATTTATTTGAATGCGGGAAAACTCGTTTCAATTTACAATGAATTTTACAAATTTAATTCAAAAATTAAATATATAAAATTCGGGGTCGTTACAGACTTCCCCCTTAAAAGAATTTCGTCCTCGAAATTCACAGGCACGAAACAAAGACAGAGATAGACAGATTCGATCTCCTATAATTCCTCAAACACAAGATATGGATTCCAAATCCAAGTCGGAATATCTCAAAATATATACCAATTTGTCCCTCTTCGAACTTCGATATACCCAAGAAATTACAACAAAATTTCAAAATTTGGTTTCAAACGATATCGTTTTATCGATTCAATTCAAATTTAGCTTCATATTCTATTAATCAATTTAACTCAATTTTAAAATTTCCAGTTTATTTAAAATTTTCAATTTCCAAATTTATTAAAGTTTAAATCAAAAAGCTGATAAGAAAACGATGAAGATACTAAGTAAGAATTTCCTACAACGATTCGTAGAACCATCATCACACCGAAACTTCTTCTTGTAGCTGATACAAAACAATCAAAAGAATTTGAAAACGAATCAAAGAATATTGATGGAGAAAGTTATTTCCACTGTTGTAGGGTATTGACTATTTATAGTCGTATTTCCCTGTCCCCTATCTCGTCTTCTTCTTGTACTCATACTCACTATCAGTGGATAGTAAGAGAATTTACTGAGACGTTTAAACGGATATCTGAGGAATTACTCATTCTAGAGTTTACTTCACTCTATCTCTAATGAGCTACTTAACGTGTTATACTCCTGAGCTAAAGTTCAACCTTAGCTCTGATACCAAATGTAAAGACCCAAAAGTCGACCTTCGAAAATCGGCATCCGTACTTCGCTTGTACTCAAAATGCCGTAGATTCAAACGGCGAATCTGGTTCTCCGGAGCTTATAACACCATTAAGTATAACAACACACCAGAAAAAGAATATATCAATTACATAACATTGATACAATGATAGATACAAAATCTGATACAATATGATACAACAGAATGATACAACAGATATCAATATACATCAGAGATATGATACAAGAAATAGCAGCGGAAAGAAAATAGATAACACCAGTAGTGGATAGAATATCTCCAATAGAATGCTCCAATCCATAGCTAGCGGAAAGCAAGGTCATTCGTCCAAGGACTGACTAGCTCCAGATAATCTACTCAACCTGAATATCTAAAAAACCCAACTCTAGACTGCCCGTGTGGAAAATAGTGGGCACCCAGAGTTTAGGAAGGGAACAATAAACTCTGGGTCAGTCATGGGACTGGTATGAGCAAACAAAACAGTTTATCTTTAAACAAACACAAAAGGCTTTTAAACATTGAAATCCGCAATGCTTTTCGAAAAATGAAACTACCATAAGGCCTCCCGCCACACACACAATGCAATCGCAGAATTGGAGGAGATTTCTCCTTATGATAGTCAAACATGCTCACTACGCAAACAAAACTCCTTTGATATTATTACTAGTGCATAGTGTGAAAATATTTCGAAAGTATAATATCAATCTTAGCCAGCATACAACATTTCATCGTATGCCTACTATAGCTACCATGTTCAATAATAGGTTACCGCCACATTCCATGGCAGGTTATACAACTAAAAACTGTACAGGGTTCGTATTGCTTCTTTGGATTTCCAACAAATGGTCAGGCAAAGGAACTTCCTTACCGAAATGGAAACGCCTCTGGAAAGACGCCCCGAGAACCTAACCGAATCTCTACAAACACAAGGCCGACGCTACCTCACGCTGTACAGTTGTAACTAGGTAACTAACACACTGACGCTACCTCACGCTGTACAGCTGTAACTAGGTAACTAACACTAGAGTCATGTCATTCCCCGGTCGTCACCGACCTTTATCCGAGACGTCTCGATCATAAAGCAACAACCACAAAGTATAATAAATTTGCAGCATCCACATAGGTAAAATATATGGGCTCCATACCATGATATCACCTTTTATCCAGAAGGAAATTACATACCCTAGGGGCGCTACCCCTAAAAACCTTTTGTCGCAACATTCCTGTTTCGACCATTACCGGGTTGTGAGGCTCGACGAAGTCTCGTCCACAAAGCAACGCTTTTTCACAAAGCCACGCTTTTTCACAAAGCCACGCTTTTCCACAAAGCAACGCTTTGACCAACAGATGATCAACAGCACTTCGTATGCCACCTTACCAAATTGGGAATGTATCACTAGTAACCATCAACTACATAACCTCTGAGCTCGTACGTCTCAGAGAAGGGTGTTAAGCTAAGAGAATAAATTCTCTGCCACCAACAGAAACGTATTTGATAGAAACCAGCTTTACATCTCAAAGTGTAACGTCAGACACACATCCATACAAGTATGTTCCGGGTTCGAACAGAACCAAAGGCACTTCCAAAGAAGCCCTTGCAATCCGGGTATTCACAATCCCGATCGGACTCCCCATCACATAGGGAATCTCTATACCGTAGCTACTCAGTGCAGAGACAATCGATAGGTCATCCAATCGCTCTCGCAAATACCCGGTCTTCACCACCGGTCTTCAAATGCTATCCATATCGTCATATGACTATTCGGAATGGGTTATATGACACAAAGGTCCTTTCTCGGCTAAACCGAATAACGAGCGCAATATCAAAAATCATATGGATACTGGGGTCTCAGTTAAATCACAGCTTAAAGTCAAAAACTTTTCATTCGAATGGTAAAACAAATTACCATTTCAAATCTTTTAAACAAAAAAGATTTATTTCAACAACCTTCAACGTTTTAAACAATTTCCACACTTTAATCTTTTAAACAAAAGATTTAATTCACGAAGTTCACCCCGTTCACAAAAATTCATTCATAGATTTCAAAACAATTTCCATTTCAACTCGTTAAATCTTTAAGTCAAGATTTAACTTATAGCTTTCAAAACTAGTTTCCAAAGATTCATTCATAGCCTTTCAAAACAATTCTATTTCAAGTTGGATTAACTCATCCGGTCTTTGAATTAAAGACTCATTTCATAGTTTTCCAAACATTTCAATTCCATTTCAAACTTGAAACCGTTCAACACAAATTTGGAAATCCTTTCTTAAAATGAAAGCTATTATTATTTGAAAACAAGTAGTTTTCGTTTTGGAAAAATCCAGTTATATTTACACGAGTTAAAACCCTTGAATTAAATTCAAATTCCCAAATCAATTCCTTTAAAATGGTTTAACCCATATATAACTTGTACACATCTTTAATCCCTAATTTCAAATCATAGAATTCAATTTCAAACTTGAATTCAAATTTAAATCAAATTATTTAAATTTTCAAAACTCGATTAAGTTATTCAAAATAACTTTTATCTTTGAAATTCCATTTCAAAAGCTTTTCACTTTAAACCCAAATTTCCAATTTCATAATCAATTGAAATTAAAATTTCAATTTCAAAAACATTAAATTTACACCATCTGTGACTTAACCGATTTCCACGTGAAATCCATATTTGTGTGTGTAAAAGTGTGGTCCAGGGGTTTTACACACAATAGTGCACAACATCAATCATCACAGATATATCGATAAGCGGTATAATCGATAACGCTTATCTTCATTCACAGATTCATAGATAAAATAAATTTATCAGTCACAAAGATTCATCATTACAATTCGATGTGGGTTTCGGATAACCAACTGGAATCCGACTCCTTGTCGCATCGAAATTCAAATGTCGTTTACGGGTCAAGGGTTGCATATTCATATAACAATATATACATCACAGATATAGAAATTTCAGATCACAACATAAATCAGGATGTATCACAAAGCATCACATATCAGGGATATCAACAATTCAAGTCATCCAATAGAATCCAAATATCCATAGGTAGGGTCAGTTAATTGTCTGATTAAATTCAAATCAGATTAATTTCTTATGAATAATTAATCTTGGTTAATTTAACATTAATTAATTACAAACCATTTTGATAAATTATTCTTTAATCATTTATTAATTGTTATTTATAATAAATAAATTAACCTTTAATTATAATAAATCAACCTTTAATTATTAAATAATTATCTTTTTTTTGCAGAATATAACTGCTACATAACCTACCAAATCATATCAAACTTGAAATACCAAATAACATAATGGGCCTCTTAAAACAACTAGGCCGAAGCAATAAAAACAAAATACAAAAATAATAGATAGAAGAAAACATCCTATAAAAAACTTAGTCGACCTCCTCAATCTTCTGTCCAGCACCGCTACCTCCGCTTGGAGCAGGACCATCCTCGTCCATACCACCCATATCACCGCCCGCACCCTGATACATCTTCGCTATTATCGGGTTACACAAACTCTCCAACTCCTTCATCTTATCATCAAACTCATCAGCTTCAGCCAGCTGATTGCTATCTAACCACTGAATCGCCTCATCAATCGCATCCTCTATCTTCTTCTTGTCATCCCCACTCAACTTCGAAGCTATCTTGTCATCCTTAATGGTGTTCCTCATGTTGTAAGCATAGTTCTCCAATGTGTTCTTCGACTCCACCTTCTTCTTGTGCTCCTCGTCCTCCGATTTGTACTTCTCCGCTTCCTGCACCATCTTCTCTATCTCCTCCTTGCTCAACCTTCCCTTGTCATTTGTTATTGTTATGTTGTTCTTCTGCCCTGTTGTTTTGTCTTCAGCCGAAACGTTCAATATACCATTAGCATCTATGTCGAAGAAGACCGTAATCTGTGGTACTCCACGCGGTGCAGGCGGGATGCCCGAAAGCTCAAACTTTCCTAGTAAATTGTTATCCTTTGTTCTGGTTCTCTCCCCTTCGTACACTTGGATCAAAACCCCAGGCTGGTTGTCAGAGTAGGTAGAAAACATCTGCTCTTTCTTTGTTGGAATGGTAGTGTTTCTTTAAATCAAAACAGTCATGACTCCTCCAGCTGTTTCTAGACCTAGAGACAGAGGGGTGACATCAAGTAAAAGCAAGTCCTGAACCTTCTCGTTGCCTTCTCCACTTAGAATAGCTGCCTGCACAGCCGCTCCATACGCTACTGCCTCGTCCGGGTTGATGCTCTTGCAGAGCTCCTTCCCGTTGAAGAAGTCCAGAAGCAACTACTGCACTTTAGGGATTCTAGTTGAGCCACCGACTAGCACGACGTCGTGAACTGTGCTCTTGTCCATCTTTGCATCTCTTAAACACTTCTCAACTGGGTCCATGCACTTTCTGAATAGATCCATGTTGAGCTCCTCGAACCTTGCTCTTGTGATGGTGGAGTAGAAGTCGATGCCTTCGTATAAGGAATCGATTTCGATGGTGGTTTGGGCAGTTGAGGAAAGAGTTCTCTTCGCCCTTTCGCAAGAGGTTCTCAAACGCCTTAGAGCTCTAGGGTTTCCAGTGATGTCCTTCTTGTTCTTCCTTTTGAATTCTTGAACAAAGTGATTGACCATTCTGTTGTCAAAGTCCTCTCCTCCTAGATGAGTGTCACCAGCTGTAGCTTTCACTTCAAATATACCTTCTTCAATGCTGAGAAGTGAAACATCGAATGTACCACCTCCTAGATCGAAGATGAGAACGTTCTTTTCACCAACACTGGTAGCTTTCTTGTCGAGGCCATAAGCAATGGCGGCAGCTGTGGGCTCATTGATGATACGCATGACGTTGAGGCCAGCAATGACTCCAGCATCTTTTGTTGCTTGACGTTGGGAGTCATTGAAGTAAGTTGGGACTGTGACGACTGCATTCTTGATTGTGGTGCCAAGGTAGGCTTCAGAGATTTCATGCATTTTGATTAGGACCATGGACGAGATCTCTTCTGCTGCAAACTGTTTCTCCTCGCCTTTGTATTGGACAGAGATCATGGGTTTCTCTGCTGGACCAGAGATGATCTTGAAAGGCCACATCTTCATGTCTGCTTGAACCGAGGCATCACTGAATCTTCTTCCAATCAAACGTTTAGCATCAAAAACAGTGTTGATTGGGTTCATGGCAACCTGACTCTTAGCAGCATCACCAATCAGCCTTTCAGAATCAGTGAATGCCACATAGGAAGGTGTGGTGCGATTTCCTTGATCGTTAGCGATGATCTCGACACGATCGTGCTGCCATACTCCTACACATGAGTAGGTGGTTCCTAGATCTATTCCGATCGCTGGCCCTTCTCCTTTGGACATATTTTACTTTTCTCTGGAGATATTTTTTGGTTTGCAGATGAGAATCAATAAGATTATTGTATTAAATAATTATCCTTAATCAATTATTTCTTAATCACTTGATTTATCAATTTTAATCATTAATTAATATTTAATTAATAATTCTTCATTAATGATTTTAACCCTTTAATTACTTATTTAATTAGTCCAATTCATCAATTAATTAAATAAATAAATTATCCATCTTGATTAACATAATTTAATGAATTTCAAATCGTTAAATCTTCCTTGACTTTAAGATAAACCTCATTCTTATTAATGATTAAATTATCATTATCAAAAAAAAAGTTTTAAAACAATTTCCATTTCAATTTTACTTTTAAATTTCACTTTATCGAAGTTTAAAAATTCCAACCATTAAAACATTTTAAAGTAGTTAAACAATTTAAATTGAAAACTTTATGTATTTTGAAAACTGAGATTTAAACTTGATTTCTAGATAACTTAGGTTTTAAACTAGTTCCACCCTTTACTTTAACATTTAATAATTCAGTTTTAAATCAAACTAAACTGCTACGAGCAAATCATCCTCCTACCTCGAGTAAAACTCGAACCACACTATTGTTTACTCGAGTAAAAATCATCACCACCAAACTTCATCTGCTTCGAGGAAATCACCCATTCGCACGCGACCAAACCCGAGCCCCCCAGCCTTCAGATACGACGTGCACGCGGTGCACTTGCACCAACGCCTCCGACCTCTGGTGATCGTCGCGATGCTCCTCAACAACTCCATGAACCCTCCCAAGCCCACATCTGAACTCTAATCGCAAGAAAACCCATCGAGACGAAATCGACACAAATTCGACCCATCTTGGTAACCACCATGACCAGAAAAACCTTCAATCCCGATGCCTTCGACCTCCTGAACGTCACCGACTCCGGCCACGTCTTCGTGAATCACCCATGCAGCCATTTCCCAAAGCTCGTGCAACTCGACACACGTATGAGGCCACTGTGATCAAATACCCGACCACCTCGAAAACTAGGTTTATAAATGAAAACTTATCGCCGTTGTCGCCACAGTGGACTGGACCACTTCCATCTATTTTTCTCACCATCGCCATAGATTCCTCCCCCTTCACGCAAAACCCCGGCCTCGGTTTGGCTTCCGATCGCCTGAACTTGATCAAAACTCGATTTTTGATCAACATGAAACTGCTCTTCAACCATACTTCTAAAAAATCACTATACCTAGCTTAAAAATCATATTTTTACATAAGGATTCAGATTATATAATTGAATCTTCAAATTGTTATAGTCGAATTTATTCAAAATTTGAATTTCCTCTGGAAAACCAAATTTGTGCATACTATATGTCCTTATCTTCCTTCAAACCATTTTTAAATTAAAATCCATACTTAAACATACATATTTGCTTTTGAAACCAAAGCTTGATACTAATTAGATGGTAAGAAATTGAATTTATTTGATTAATTCTACCCTGTGAGCCAAAACAGAGAAGAAGAGGAATACTTCAGTACTGTCAAATATAGACAATCATATATATACAGAGCTTCATGCTTACATAACACTATTTATTTAAGCAAAGATTAAGTAATACTTGAGTGTTACAAGATTATTTACTCACCTTTTCTTGAGAATGACAGAGCACTTTTTATTTGAAAAGCTTTGAACTTTAAAACTGAGAAATGCCTAGCCTTTGATCCTAAATCTTTTTGCCTTGTTGAGATGAAAGTTGTAAATTATACTTAAGTTTTAAAAGTTAAAAGCTTGCTACATCTCTGGTTTGCTGTGTAGTGAACAAATGAAATAAGAAGATAGATATAGAAGAGTTTGTACAGAGGAAGGTGTTGTCTGGTTTAAGCAATTTGCAGGTAAGTATATTTTTTTCTCTTATTGATCAGAGATTTTTTTAAGCATTGAAGGCTGAAATGATACTTTAAACATTTCGAATGACCTATTTGCTGCTAAGAGATGGAAGCATTAAATGCTTGAGTACTTTGTCTCCAATTTAGATTATTTATGTAGATATGTTATTACTTTAGCTTTGCATTTCCTTTACTTGCCTTACAGGCTACATACTTCGTATATTTTTACCTGTACACATGAAACATATTTTCCTTGCCTAGCATACTTTACAGCCTACAAATTACCTTGTTATTTGAATGATACCTTTTTCCTTTTTACCTTACTTTGCTTTTGATTTTAGTTATTTATTTAATATGTTTTACTTTCTACTTGAATATATTTTATTTGTTTTGGTCTTGTTACTTTGAAACATAAATGAATTTATGTTGTTATATTTTATCTATGTGTTTGCCTTATATTGTTACCTTATACACATCTATTTAAAACTTTCATAAATTCTTATTTACATTTTATTTTGTACTTAATACAATTCTATAACAAATGATATGAAATCAAATCATTCATTACTAACAATTAACTATATATAAAAGTTTAATGAATCCAATATTATTCTCAATATATTCATTTTAGTGATTTCAAATCAACAATATTCATTTTTATTTCTATTTCTAACTCAGATATTATTATTTTACTTTAATACTCATCGTCTTGTATTTATTTCATAAATTCAATTCATTATTAACCATTTACTTGAAATTTAAATCTAAATCACATATATACAATATACAGATTTTTAATTGATTTAACATAGAATTTATTTGAATGCGGGAAAACTCGTTTCAATTTACAATGAATTTTGCAAATTTAATTCAAAAATTAAATATATAAAATTCGGGGTCGTTACAGACTTCCCCCCTTAAAAGAATTTCGTCCTCGAAATTCACAGGCACGAAACAAAGACAGAGATAGACAGATTCGATCTCCTATAATTCCTCAAACACAAGATATGGATTCCAAATCCAAGTCGGAATATCTCAAAATATATACCAATTTGTCCCTCTTCGGACTTCGATATACCCAAGAAATTACAACAAAATTTCAAAATTTGGTTTCAAACGATATCGTTTTATCGATTCAATTCAAATTTAGCTTCATATTCTATTAATCAATTTAACTCAATTTTAAAATTTCCAGTTTATTTAAAATTTTCAATTTCCAAATTTATTAAAGTTTAAATCAAAAAGCTGATAAGAAAACGATGAAGATACTAAGTAAGAATTTCCTACAACGATTCGTAGAACCATCATCACACCGAAACTTCTTCTTGTAGCTGATACGAAACAATCAAAAGAATTTGAAAACGAAACAAAGAATATTGATGGAGAAAGTTATTTCCACTGTTGTAGGGTATTGACTATTTATAGTCGTATTTCCCTGTCCCCTATCTCGTCTTCTTCTTGTACTTGTACTCATACTCACTATCAGTGGATAGTAAGAGAATTTACTGAGACGTTTAAACGGATATCTAAGGAATTACTCATTCTAGAGTTTACTTCACTCTATCTCTAATGAGCTACTTAACGTGTTATACTCCTGAGCTAAAGTTCAACCTTAGCTCTGATACCAAATGTAAAGACCCAAAAGTCGACCTTTGAAAATCGGCATCCGTACTTCGCTTGTACTCAAAATGCCGTAGATTCAAACGGCGAATCTGGTTCTCCGGAGCTTATAACACCATTAAGTATAACAACACACCGGAAAAAGAATATATCAATTACATAACATTGATACAATGGTAGATACAAAATCTGATACAATATGATACAACAGAATGATACAACAGATATCAATATACATCAGAGATATGATACAAGAAATAGCAGCGGAAAGAAAATAGATAACACCAGTAGTGGATAGAATATCTCCAATAGAATGCTCCAATCCATAGCTAGCGGAAAGCAAGGTCAGTCGTCCAAGGACTGACTAGCTCCAGATAATCTACTTAACCTGAATATCTAAAAAACCCAACTCTAGACTGCCCGTGTGGAAAATAGTGGGCACCCAGAGTTTAGGTAGGGAACAATAAACTCCGGGTCAGTGATGGGACTGGTATGACCAAACAAAACAGTTTATCTTTAAACAAACACAAAAGGCTTTTAAACATTGAAATCCGCAATGCTTTTCGAAAAATGAAACTACCATAAGGCCTCCCGCCACACACATAATGCAATCGCAGAATTGGAGGAGATTTCTCCTTATGATAGTCAAACATGCTCACTACGCAAACAAAACTCCTTTGATATTATTACTAGTGCATAGTGTGAAAAATATTTCGAAAGTATAATATCAATCTTAGCCAGCATACAACATTTCATCGTATGCCTACTATAGCTACCATGTTCAATAACAGGTTACCGCCACATTCCATGGCAGGTTATACAACTAAAAACTGTACAGGGTTCGTATTGCTTCTTTGGATTTCCAACAAATGGTCAGGCAAAGGAACTTCCTTACCCAAATGGAAACACCTCTGGAAAGACGCCCCGAGAACCTAACCGGATCTCTGCAAACACAAGGCCGACGCTACCTCACGCTGTACAGCTGTAACTAGGTAACTAACACACTGACGCTACCTCACGCTGTACAGCTTTAACTAGGTAACTAACACTAGAGTCATGTCATTCCCCGGTCGTCACCGACCTTTATCCGAGACGTCTCGATCATAAAGCAACAACCACAAAGTATAATAAATTTGCAGCATCCACATAGGTAAAATATATGGGCTCCATACCATGATATCACCTTTTATCCAGAAGGAAATGACATACCCTAGGGGCGCTACCCCTAAAGACCTTTTGTCGCAACATTCCTGTTTCGACCATTATCGGGTTGTGAGGCTCGACGAAGTCTCGTCCACAAAGCAACGCTTTTTCACAAAGCCACGCTTTTTCACAAAGCCACGCTTTTCCACAAAGCAACGCTTTGACCAACAGATGATCAACAGCACTTCGTATGCCACCTTACCAAATTGGGAATGTATCACTAGTAACCATCAACTACATAACCTCTGAGCTCGTACGTCTCAGAGAAGGGTGTTAAGCTAAGAGAATAAATTCTCCGCCACCAACAAAAACGTATTTGATAGAAACCAGCTTTACATCTCAAAGTGTAACGTCAGACACACATCCATACAAGTATGTTTCGGGTTCGAACAGAACCAAAGGCACTTCCAAAGAAGCCCTTGCAATCCGGGTATTCACAATCCCGATCGGACTCCCCATCACTTAGGGAATCTCTATACCGTAGCTACTCAGTGCAGAGACAATCGATAGGTCATCCAATCGCTCTCGCAAATACCCGGTCTTCACCACCGGTCTTCAAATGCTATCCATATCGTCATATGACTATTCGGAATGGGTTATATGACACAAAGGTCCTTTCCCGGCTAAACCGAATAACGAGCGCAATATCAAAAATCATATGGATACTGGGGTCTCAGTTAAATCACAGCTTAAAGTCAAAAACTTTTCATTCGAATGGTAAAACAAATTACCATTTCCAATCTTTTAAACAAAAAAGATTTATTTCAACAACCTTCAACGTTTTAAATAATTTCCACACTTTAATCTTTTAAACAAAAGATTTAATTCACGAAGTTCACCCCGTTCACAAAAATTCATTCATAGATTTCAAAACAATTTCCATTTCAACTCGTTAAATCTTTAAGTCAAGATTTAACTTATAGCTTTCAAAACTAGTTTCCAAAGATTCATTCATAGCCTTTCAAAACAATTCTATTTCAAGTTGGATTAACTCATCCGGTCTTTGAATTAAAGACTCATTTCATAGTTTTCAAAACATTTCAATTCCATTTCAAACTTGAAACCGTTCAACACAAATTTAGAAATCCTTTCTTAAAATGAAAGCTATTATTATTTGAAAACAAGTAGTTATCGTTTTGGAAAAATCCAGTTATATTTACACGAGTTAAAACCCTTGAATTAAATTCAAATTCCCAAATCAATTCCTTTAAAATGGTTTAACCCATATATAACTTGTACACATCTTTAATCCCTAATTTCAAATCATAGAATTCAATTTCAAACTTGAATTCAAATTTAAATCAAATTATTTAAATTTTCAAAACTCGATTAAGTTATTCAAAATAACTTTTATCTTTGAAATTCCATTTCAAAAGCTTTTCACTTTAAACCCAAATTTCCAATTTCAAAATCAATTGAAATTAAAATTTCAATTTCAAAAACATTAAATTTACACCATCTGTGACTTAACCGATTTCCACGTGAAATCCATATTTGTGTGTGTAAAAGTGTGGTCCAGGGGTTTTACACACAATAGTGCACAACATCAATCATCACAGATATATCGATAAGCGGTATAATCGATAACGCTTATCTTCATTCACAGATTCATAGATAAAATAAATTTATCAGTCACAAAGATTCATCATTACAATTCGATGTGGGTTTCGGATAACCAACTGGAATCCAACTCCCTGTCGCATCGAAATTCAAATGTCGTTTACGGGTCAAGGGTTGCATATTCATATAACAATATATACATCACATATATAGAAATTTCAGATCACAACATAAATCAGGATGTATCACAAAGCATCACATATCAGGGATATCAACAATTCAAGTCATCCAATAGAATCCAAATATCCATAGGTAGGGTCAGTTAATTGTCTGATTAAATTCAAATCAGATTAATTTCTTATGAATAATTAATCTTGGTTAATTTAACATTAATTAATTACAAACCATTTTGATAAATTATTCTTTAATCATTTATTAATTGTTATTTATAATAAATAAATTAACCTTTAATTATAATAAATCAACCTTTAATTATTAAATAATTATCCTTAATTAATTATTTCTTAATCACTTGATTTATCAATTTTAATCATTAATTAATATTTAATTAATAATTCTTCATGATTTTAACCCTTTAATTACTTATTTAATTAGTCCAATTCATCAATTAATTAAATAAATAAATTATCCATCTTGATTAGCATAATTTAATGAATTTCAAATCGTTAAATCTTCCTTGACTTTAAGATAAACCTCATTCTTATTAATGATTAAATTATCATTATCAAAAAAAAAGTTTTAAAACAATTTCCATTTCAATTTTACTTTTAAATTTCACTTTATCGAAGTTTAAAAATTCCAACCATTAAAACATTTTAAAGTAGTTAAACAATTTAAATTGAAAAATTTATGTATTTTGAAAACTGAGATTTAAACTTGATTTCTAGATAACTTAGGTTTTAAACTAGTTCCACCCTTTACTTTAACATTTAATAATTCAGTTTTAAATCAAACTAAACTGCTACGAGCAAATCATCCTCCAACCTCGAGTAAAACTCGAGCCACACTATTGTTTACTCGAGTGAAAATCATCTCCACCAAACTTCATCTGCTTTGAGGAAATCACCCATTCGCACGCGACCAAACCCGAGCCCCCCCAGCCTTCAGATACGACGTGCACGCGGTGCACTTGCACCAACGCCTCCGACCTCTGGTGATCGTCGCGATGCTCCTCAACAACTCCACGAACCCTCCCGAGCCCACATCTGAACTCTAATCGCAAGAAAACCCATCGAGACGAAATCGACACAAATTAGACCCATCCTGGTAACCACCATGACCAGAAAAACCTTCAATCCCGATACCTTCGACCTCCTGAATGTCACCGACTCTGGCCACGTCTTCGTGAATCACCCACGCACCCATTTCCCAAAGCTTGTGCAACTCGATGCACGTATGAGGCCACTGTGATCAAATACCCGACCACCTCGAAAACTAGGTTTATAAATGAAAACTTATCGCCGTTGTCGCCACAGTGGACTGGACCACTTCCAGCTATTTTTCTCACCATCGCCATAGATTCCTCCCCCTCCACGAGAAACCCCGGCCTCGGTTGGGCTTCCGATCGCCTGAACTTGATCAAAACTCGATTTTTGATCAACATGAAACTGCTCTTCAACCATACTTCTAAAAATCACTATACCTAGCTTAAAAATCATATTTTTACATAAGGATTCAGATTATATAATTGAATCTTCAAATTGTTATAGTCGAATTTATTCAAAATTTGAATTTCCTATGGAAAACCAAATCTGTGCATACTGTATATCCTTATCTCCCTTCAAACCATTTTTAAATTAAAATCCATACTTAAACATACATATTCGCTTTTGAAACCAAAGCTTGATACTAATTAGATGGTAAGAAATTGAATTTATTTGATTAATTCTACCCTGTGAGCCAAAACAGAGAAGAAGAGGAATACTTCAGTACTGTCAAATATAGACATCCATATATACAGAGCTTCATGCTTATATAACACTATCTATCTAAGCAAAGATTAAGTAATACTTGAGTGTTACAAGATTATTTACTCACCTTTACTTGAGAATGACAGAGCACTTTTTATTTGAAAAGCTTTGAACTTTAAAACTGAGAAATGCCTAGCCTTTGATCCTAAATCTTTTTGCCTTGTTGAGATGAAGTTGTAAATTATACTTAAGTTTTAAAAGTTAAAAGCTTGCTACATCTCTGGTTTGTTGTGTAGTGAACAAATGAAATAAGAAGATAGATATAGAAGAGTTTGTACAGAGGAAGGTGTTGTCTGGTTTAAGCAATTTGCAGGTAAGTATATTTTTTTCTCTTATTGATCAGAGATTTTTTTAAGCATTGGAGGCTGAAATGATACTTTAAACATTTCGAATGACCTATTTGCTGCTAAGAGATGGAAGCATTAAATGCTTGAGTACTTTGTCTCCAATTTAGATTATTTATGTAGATATTTTATTACTTTTGCTTTGCATTTCCTTTACTTGCCTTACAGGCTACATACTTCCTATATTTTTACCTGTACACATGAAACATATTTTCCTTGCCTAGCATACTTTACAGCCTACAAATTAGCTTGTTATTTGAATGATACCTTTTTCCTTTTTACCTTACTTTGCTTTTGATTTTAGTTATTTGTTTAATATGTTTTACTTTCTACTTGAATATATTTTATTAGTTTTGGTCTTGTTACTTTGAAACATAAATGAATTTATGTTGTTATATTTTATCTATGTGTTTGCCTTATATTGTTACCTTATACACATTTATTTAAAACTTTCATAAATTCTTATTTACATTTTATTTTGTACTTAATACAATTCTATAACAAATGATATGAAATCAAATCATTCATTACTAACAATTAACTATATATAAAAGTTTAATGAATCCAATATTATTCTCAATATATTCATTTTAGTGATTTCAAATCAACAATATTCATTTCTATTTCTATTTCTAACTCAGATATTATTATTTTACTTTAATACTCATCGTCTTGTATTTATTTCATAAATTCAAATCATTATTAACCATTTACTTGAAATTTAAATCTAAATCACATTACAATATACAGATTTTTAATTGATTTAACATAGAATTTATTTGAATGCGGGAAAACTCGTTTCAATTTACAATGAATTTTACAAATTTAATTCAAAAATTAAATATATAAAATTCGGGGTCGTTACACTAACCATACTTAAGTATTTAGTAAGTGTAGGTGTATATGTTAACTATAATGTACACTAAGTCTTCGACAACCTTTAGACATCGAAAATTTGAAAATTCAAAAAATGATTTTCGGTCACATTTTTTATTTTTCTTTGAACTAATTAATTTGTAAATAAATATTTAAAACCATTTTCCTATCACTAGTTATTATTTAAAATAGTTTTATTTTTGTTATAATATTTATTAATTTAGTATATAAAAATATATTAAATATCGAGATTTAAAGGTGATTAAATTACGGGTTGTTACAAAAAGAGTATCGGGCAAAGGGAGCAAGGTTAGCTTCTTATCCAAACCGAGACCTTGAGCTGCTCGATGACTTTAACTGCTATACGATAGCATATATTTACAGAGACCAAAATGAAAAGGCCGATTCATTGGCTCAGCTGGCTAGTTCTGGAGATGTGTAGCTCGTGAACATAGTTCGAGTGGAAGTCTTTAAGCTCCGAGCATCGATCAGATGGATGTTGATTGGATCTTGGAGACTGAACCTGAAAGGGAGTCATGGATGACTCCGATTTGGAATTATTTGCAAAGAAAAATCCTTCCGAAGAGAAGGAATGAATGATGAAAAGTCCTTCGCCAATGGAAATTACTCAAATGGTCAGTCCTTTGGCCGTTTGCCGTTTGAAGCATTAATATCATTGTTGTTCTGATGATATCAAAAGGCGACGCGAAGTACACCATTGTGGCAGTTAATTACTTAATCAAAGGGGGTGAGGAATAGCCATTTCTCACTATTACCATGAAGAAAGTAATCAATTGTATAGTTCGGAATATTATTTGTAGCTTTGGAGTTCTATAGGCAATCGTTACCGATAATGGGACCCAATTTGACAGCATGGAATTCAAAGATTTCTACCGTCGATAGCGTATTTAGATGAGTTTTATAGTGGTAGCACACCCTCAAGTGAATGGAAAGGTCGAAGCTGTAAACAAAATTATCAAGTCCATTCTAAAGAAGAGATTGGAGAAGGCCAAGGGAAAGTGGGTCGACGAACTTCTGTTAACACTTTGGGCTTATCAACCACCCATAAGTTAGTGACTTGCCACTCTCTATTTGTCTTGGCATAAGAATCAGAGGCTATTATTTCAATCGAATTGGAAGTAGCTTCTCATCGAGTGACACATTACAATCTCTAGACGAACGAAGAGCTCCTTCTGGAGTCCCTCGATATGATCGATGAGAAGCGGACCAAAGTGAGTTCAGACCAACTACACGCAGACACCAAGTCTCTTGATATTACAATACCAAAGTCAGGAGTCGAACCTTTGAAATCGACGACTTGGTCCTCAAGCGATTCTTCCCTGGCCAAAAAAACTTGGGCTCAAGTTGGGAAGGTCCGTATGAAATAGAGGAAAAGCATGGAGATGGAACTTTTAAGATGGCAACCGTGGATGAGATCGCCCTTCCAAGGGCATGGAATAGCGAGCACCTACGATGCAATTTCACTTAGAAACAAGCTTGTAAATAATTGGCTAGAGCCATGTAATAAAGGAAATTCTATCATTTACCATCTTCTACGAAATAATAAAGCTTTTCCTACACAAAAATCTATCTCTCCATTACTTATGAGTTGAGACCTGACCGACTTGAATGAATCAGCATATGATTAATGATAGTGTGTAGGTACCGAAGATAGTGCCTATTATTACCAAAAGTCACTTCAACCCTGTCGTAGCCCAAAAGATTGTAAGGGAGAGCATCATGAAGAACCATAGTGAAGAAAAGGCCTTTCGAAAGAGTCGAAGGGATGCTTCTACAAGTATTAAAAGAATTATGGCTTCCGAAGGAGTCGATAGGGGTCTAGACTATCCTTTCGCTTCAATTGATCCCTTCCGCAATAGTTGGTTCTGCACGCATTAAAGAGTTTCACATGTGTTAAAAATGTCTTTCGAAGGAATCAAATAATAAGTCTCCGCAATAATCGAAGCCTGGTACCTTTCACAAGAAACAACTACTTCCGCGAGTATTGAAGGATTCCAATGCTTTCGAAGGAGTTAACAAGAATCCCTTCCGTAACCAACCATGTAAGTGCTTCCGAAGAAGTTGACCCTTCCAAAGGAGTTAACAACCCTTGCCATACAATCCTCAATGAATGCTTCTGCAACCATCAGAATGAAAGTATTCGAAAGCATCATCACCTTTTGAAAGTATTGGATATGTACCTTCCGCATACATTGGGACATCCTTTCATGCTTATATAACATATCTACAACAACATAAGAGTCTCTCCTATACCTTCTGATGGAGTCGAAGGCATCCAAGTGTTATTCGAAAGAAACATTAGAGAGGCGCTCTGGATTCAACAGTGGTGGAAGGTCATGAAGGCATCCTTTTGATTAAGTCGAAAGGACTTATGCGAAGGGGGTCCAACTTGCGCTTAAAAATAAGACCCTAGGGGTGCCCTTTTGGAGATCTAATTTCTTTCCTTCTGCACTAGTACTTTTCTTGAGTTTTAAACCCAAATTTCTAAATCAGATTAGGGATTTCACTTTATTGCAATACCTAAACACTTGTATTCGTAAAAGTTATCAATAAAGTAAATACATGGAGTCTGATTTTTTGCTCGTACGTGGTTTCATCTATGGAACAAGCACATCTATACCTTTCGAACACTACACCAGAAAAGCGATTTTGCCACGGCTCAGAACCGTGGCAAAACTGTTTTGCCACGGTTCTGAGCCGTGGCAAAATTGGCAGTGGCAAATATTTTGCCACGGCTCAGGGCCTTGGCAAATTAATATTTTTCCATGGTCTTTAACCGTGGCAAAATGAACTTTTGCCACGGCCCGGAGCCGTGGCAAATTGAACTTTTGCCACGGCCCTGAGCCGTGGCAGATTGAAAAAAGCCCCAGCTTATACCATTTTAACCACAACTCGAATTCATTCCTAAATGCAGTTTCATGATACACGGACATTCTACATGCAGTTTCAAAATATATATAGTACATGGAATAAATAACGTGAATACAAAACCAGTAATAGATGACAAACCCAATTTATAATACAACTACTACGAGTGCTTGATTACAAACTTACAACTTTCAGTTCATAATACAACTTCATAGTGAAACCATCAGTTCATAGAAAAACAAGTAAACAACATCTATTGTTCATGTAAACACTAAACAACAAGAAAGAAATGATTCCTGAATTCGTCAAAGCATATACTTCATCTATTGTTCACCAACTTTTGTCATCTCCTCATCATTCAGTCCCCACATCAAAACCAAACATTATCAAACTGTGCTTCACCTGACTGTAACTCCTCCTCCACCATCTTCCAACCTACATACCTTCCACTGTGCATCCTATTCATACAAACCAAAATTTCACTGTCAACTTCTCAAACAAACTGCCTCAACATTACACATCTTGTATCAAATCATACATATACCACTTACAATACATCACTTACCACCTCACTGCCTTTCGACCATCTGAACTCCACCAGCATCACAACCACTTCACTTACAAATTGCACTGCCACTTCACTGACTTCCTATTGCCACTGACCTCCTTTAAATCCTTACTGCCTTTCACAGCCTACCAACCTTCAGACCACCCTTTGACCAAAGCACTTTCATCATTCAACATATTCATCTCCATTCATATACATAACCACTTACATACACTGCAATACAGTCCAAACTAAACCCCTACATTATCACCCATATCACTGCTGCTACTTTACTGACCCGATCTTCCACCAGCAACTCCCACTGGCCATTCCAATCACTGCCTTTAACTACTTGCTCTGTCACCACATTGCTTCACTAACAGCAATACAAATCAACCACTTCACATACATCATCTCCAATATCTCCTCTCACTATCAACAAACATACAAACAACTCCCCCACACTTCTATAGTGCAATTGCACCAACCAGAAGCCCATGCAAAATCGCCAACCACCGTGACCAGCAAATCAATCATCACGACTATCACCGAAACTGAACCAATGGAAAATAAACAGAAAATATGCAGTCAACAATAGAAAATAAAATTAAATCGAGTAGAAAGTTGTGGAGGTCTGACAAAAAATACATCAAACTGATCACTGCCAAACCAACTAAACACCACCGCTACTTTCCATCTCATTCACCACTATCAATCCCACTGTCTTCTCCCTCAAAACAACCAAGCATACATCTTCACTTCACTGTCCAACTGCACTTCATTACCTTCCACACATTCATACAACTCCACCGAAACCATCACTTCATTTAGCATTTAATAGCTATAGCCACACTTCAACACTTCATGCTGCAATACAAACTTCTCACTGCATAAAACAATCTTCCAACTGCCTTCCTCATAATCATCACTTCAACAACCATCAAAGCTATCCTAACCACTACAACCACTTCAAGTACTGTCATTGCAGTTCAACATTACAGCCACCACTTGCCACAACAAACTGCGGCATATTCACAAACAATCCAATTTCCTTTATGAGAAAGAAAATCTACCATTGTAAAAAAATTGTCTCTTCCTTTACATTAAGTAGTTTCACCATGAATTGCACCTTTCTATTATTATTTCTAATGTAAAATTCTGTTATGGTGAAGATGGCATTTGTTCGTTGGCCAGGAAGTGACTGACAAGTGTAAGTGCATGTTTTGGCGTAAACGTTGGCACTTGATGTCCTGCCCCTCGAATGGTAACAAACATTAATCCTTCATACTCTATAGTCCATCCACCAACCTATATATGAACACAAAAGCCTAACTTGTTCAGTGTCAATCGTGTTGCAGTCACAGGAATTCTTCCATCTGTGTCTCCACTGCATTACATTATTTTTGTTCACGACATTTATATTAATCAGTTTAACAATGATTACTCGTTTAAAAGAATGTACAACACTATTAGTCAATGATTGGATGCATCAGTTTACCTGTAAACCCAGACTCTTATACCACCATTAATGAGTTTGCAAATAACTAGAAGCACGGAGCATGGTGCATCGTGCCATTTGTGGAGTACGTCACTGTAATTTTTAAAGTAAATAAGAAATACATGAATGTTTATGTGAAATATTCTAGTAGAAGTAAAGAAAAATAAATAAAAAGTCACCTGCAATGAGTCCAGTTATAGTGTATTCCTGTAACATTATCATGCAGTGCTTCTTGTACATCCTTTCTATTGAAGTAAGCTTCTGTATACTCTGGTACACAAGGGTCATAGCCTGCTGGCTTCTGATGCCATGCGCTCTATACATAACCGTGATTATTATGTTATATTCATAGCGTTGAATATATATATATATATATATATATATATGAACTGTGATTTATTAAGAGGAGACTTTACATGTTTAGAGAAGTGCTTGGGAGCAACACCATTGATCATCACCGACCTTCTAGAAGATGATGATGATGAGTTTTGGACACATGTTGGAGCATACAAGCTATACATATCGATAATATCGTACATTGCAAAATATTTGTCTACTGCATCATTGCAAGCCTTGGTGGTATTTTCCTGACTAAAGTTGTAGTTCTTCTTTATGTCATTGTATACTTGGTCTGATATCACTACATGATCCCATGCGTACTCTACCATCCCTGTTTGATCGGTGTCATCGTCCATCAGAGCATTTCCAATCTGAGATATAAGCAAGCTTTTATTAATACATTTTCATAGGAGCAGTTTGCGAATTTTTCAACTTATTTTTTTACCATGAACCCCTTAAAGTTTATGTAGTTCTCCTTCGGACAATGCTTGTTGGCATCAAAAATTTGTTCAGAGAGTTAAGGAACATAATGTCCTGTAACATATGAAGGTGAATTCCCACACAAAAATTGTATATAATTTGACTACGGATAAGAAGTGTAATTATACCAGCATAACTTTCTCCTGATATGTAGAAGTCGTGAGATTTATATTTTATATAATTGCGCTATAAATTTTGATTCAAATTTATATATTCTATGTACAATTAGTTTAACAAAATTTGCCTTGACAGTGAACTCGGTTTCTTCAGAAATATCATGATAATATGATTATTGCCTTCCAGAAGGTAAAAAATATTGTAGTGAAAGAGAAAGAAACACTTTGTTAAGTAAATACAGAAGAGAAGACCCGTTTGCGTTAAAAGATGGAAGTTCAGCATTCAATAGACAATGATGCTTGTAGTGTTGCCCATTTTCTAAAAGCGCATATTTGGAACAATTTGTTTATTTCATTTTAAATCAGTTCTTTTTCTAAAGTTAGTTAAAATGAACATATGTATGTAGATTCTGCAGGCCTACATAGTTTTGATCCCTTCCATTTAAAAATAATGGTAATTAAGGATTCTAGGAAGAGGCTAACTGAATAAGACAGGATTACTGAATCTATGGACTATATCTGTATATATACTAGTTTTTCCAATCTTTAAATTAACAAAATATTCCTTGCAAGCAATACAAGTTACTTTAGAAAATAGCCTTTTCTGTTTGTTCATAAATTTGTCTAATTCAATTATCTTATAAAATTTCCAACTATGTGTTAAGCTACACTTTTCTTTACATCATCTTCACATACATAGGTACGTACAGTGCATTTAGCTGCAGAGTCAAATAACTTGCATATAGAGCCTGCATTTTTTTTCTCTCATGAACAATGCCCATTTTACTTGATTTATAAATTTAATTACTAAAATAATACACAAAACAACTTGGGAAATTCGGTTCAGGAAACATGGGTGAGAAGGAAAAGGAACACCGCTCATTTTCAAATATTTTGATTTTTATTTTTTTGTTGTTGTTGTAGTTAAACAGGGTTTGAATAAAATAGAAAAGAACATTATCTTTCATATTGAGAATTGTATACTCCTAGCTAATTGCACAAAGAAGTATTTATATAATACATGATCTTTTCTTGAATAAAAAGAAAGGCATATCCCACACTATCTTCTCATGTATTTAAGGATATGTGATCTTGTAAGAAAAAATTGCATGAATGTTATCTTACTTATGTTGCAAAAAAATCTAGTTTTCTAATGACATAATATACTTGTACTTGTTTTAACTTCTAAGTTTGAAAGATATTTGTTAAGTATGGTAATAATATACAGTTTTTTGTAGCACCAATTAAGTCATTAGTCATACGAATCAAAATTCTTCATATTTACATGGGAAACAAACATGCTTTGAAATGAATCTTTCATCTTTCTTTTTTGATCCACTAGACCCGGATTAATGCTTATTAATTTCATGAATATTGAAGTTAATCAATCAATGCTTCAAATTAATTAGACTAAAACATACCTGTAATCTTGCCAACATGCTGAATATGCTTAGGGTCAAATTTGAAAGGGCTCATTAATCAAAGTCACCCAAACAACTCGCAACACCATCAGCACCTCCATAATCAAAGTCACAAGCGAACAGATTCCACCCAAATCCGCCCGAACAGCCTCCAATCTGCAACCTTCAACAACCTAAAGTCGCAATTTCTCTGTTAATTTTTCTTTTTTTTTATTCTCAATTTGCTTTTTTATGAGAAATTGATTGAGAACAACGAAAAGGCAACTTTCGTATGAATACCTCAAAACGGAGAACAACGATTTGATTGAGAAATTGATTTACGCAATCCAAGGAGCGATTATGTTTCTGGGCGATTCAAGGAACGTAGATTGGGATTTGGGTGAAAATGGACGAGAGTTAGGGCGCACGGGATGGAAAATATTTCTTACGTACGCGGGAAAATATTTTCTTACGTACGCGCTGGGGTTCTGGGTGTATCGATTGTGTGAGTTGTCAAAAAGGAAGGGGGTGAATTTTTTTTGTTAAATTTGGAACGGTCTACAACCATTCCAAAATTGCCACGGTCGAAAACCATGCTAGATTGTTTTACCACAGCTTTGAACCGTGGTAAAATTGCCACGGCTTAAGACCGTGGCAATTTTTCCGCCTTTGGGTGTGGCAAAATTGGCTGTATGGTGTAGTGGAAGGGGTTCCTTTCGAAGGAATAGGATCCTTTCGACTTAGTTAATACCTTTTTTTACCACTAGGTTACGACCTTAGATTACTCCAACTAATTCGAAAGAGGTATCGAAGGGGTCACTCACTCCTCTAACCTTGCTTTGGGTTGTTAACAAGGTTTCTTGTAAATATTTTTGGCACAAGAAGGAGGGCCTGAACCTCCGGTCTTGTTGAATTACCAACACCATCTTTCCCCTTCTCAAGCTATTCTACACCTACCCTTGGTAACTACGATTAACCGCGAATGGAAAAGATCACAACAAGGGTCTTCAGAACCACAAGTAGCAAGGTGAACTCATCAAATCAGCAATGACGCCCAAACTTATCAAGACCAAGTGCTTAGGATGGAAGCTCTAAGGATTGTTAAGGAAAAAAAGCAAGCAGATTTGTACGATCCCGATAATTGGAGCATCAACCCATTTCATGTTGGGCCTACACCCATCTTTGATTTATAGAAAACAAGATCTAAGGGAGATAATTTGTTTGTTCAGATAAAGAAGGCCATTCAATTCTCCGCTAAAGGAATTATATTTGAAAGGGGATGATGGACAATTATTACACATTTGCTCAAAAATGGCATAGAGCAACAAGTGGACCATTACCTCCATATGAGCTTCGAAAGATTCTAAAAAGGAAATTGGTCATCGAGGGTGAAGCTCTTGAGTCAAGCAAAAGATGATCTCGGAATCAACCTCAAAGGATAGGTTTCAAATCAAGACCCCCTAAAGAATGCAACTTGACTACAATCAATCGAGAACATCTACCTACTAACAAAAGAGGAACTCAATTACTAGCCATCTAAAAAGAAAGAGCCCAAGTACGAAAGAAATCTGGAAGGACCTTACTGCCATTATCATGTGATGAACGAACATGAAACAAATCAATGCAGAGCTCTTGAAGGTTGCAAAGCCTAGGTCCGTCACAGTTGGTATCAGTGGAAGTTTGTGCTTGTGTTCGTCATCAGCATTTTCATCTGCTCGGATCAGAGTTGTGCAGCGGAAGCAATTTGGAGAGCATCTGTTTTATCTCTTTTGGATAAGAGAAGTGAGATCTGTCTTTTGATTCTGGAATAGAGTGGAGTTCTGAGTTGTGGTTGATCTTGGAAAGATCATTTTGTTGATTATTTTGGTTCAGGATGTTTCGGGAGGGCATCAGCGAAGGATAAGCTGATCAGTAAGGATGTAGGAGTCCCAGGATCGTCCGAAGGATTTTGGTGGATAAGAATCGGAGATTTGATTTTGGATAAGTGTTTGATCTTCAGGAGTGGATTGTCAGTTTGGATAACTGGGATTCGATGTGTTTCACGTGTCTCTGAGGGAGTACGTGTATGAGTTATCTCTGGTTGTAAAACCAGCAGTTCAGGAGTTTTGGATGTTGAGTCAGACTTGTTTATAGTCTGATATCCTATCTTGTTTGTAGATCTAGTTGTGTGTAGCTTAGTAGTATTGATTGTTTGGATTCTATAGAGCGAGTAACCCGGTATTTATACTCGGGGAAACTCGAGGAAATTCTATCCAGTATTTTGTCTGGATAGTTAGATTTGTTTGATTGGATGATTGATTGCTATGGTTGTTAGTATATATTGATAATATATGCTTGTGTTTTTTTTAAATTAAATCATTAATGAGATTATTAAATTACCTTTGTTTTAAATTTCGGGGACGAAATTCTTTTAAGAGGGGAGGAATGTGATATCCCGGAATTTTGAGCAATATCAATTTAATAATCTATATTAAATATTAAATTGATTTGATATATAATTGTTAATAAAATATAAATTGACTTGATAATTTTCTTTTAAATGGATATTTAACTGATAAATTATCTTTTTAAAGGCTAATAAATTGTTTTCTATTTATTTATATATATATTTGTATATATTGTAAATAGTCAATGTTTGTTTTAAATTTGATTTAAATTCAATATTTAATAAATAATCATATGGCTTTAAAATATACTCAAGATTTAAGTTAAAATTGTTTAAATGGTTTTAAATTAAATAAAAGGTTTGTGTTCTTTTTAGAGTATAGCTTGATAAAAATTAGTAATTAAGTGATAAATTCTTTTATGAATTATTTTTAATGTAATAATGAGCTTTATTTATAATATAATGTCTATATAAGTAGATTTTTATTATAAATGAAAATTGTTATATATATTTTGAAAAGAAGTTATGGTTTTTAAATATATATGAATCTCTAAAATAAATATAATAATTATAGATAATAAAATATACATTGTAAATATTTAAAGTAATTATAAAATAGAATGATAATGGGTAATTATATATTGATCGTTTATCTTTTAAAATGTAAATACTTTCATGTTAGAAATGAAAAATAAATACACTTATGTAGAGATAGAAACAAATATGCAAACTAACATAATACAATGACCATAACAACTTTAAAACTAAAACTTAAGTTAAATATGTTATACCCTATAGCAAAGACATATGTTGCAGGCTTGAAAATTCACCTAAGTACAAGACAATAAGATAAGGCAAGAAAAATCATTTCAATGCCATACGAAATCGGGAAGTATGCTTGGCACCTAAGAATAAACAAGGTAAGACTAAAAATATCTATGTACTAAAAGAAGATAAGGTTGAGACATATAGTACATTGGCATTTAATGCTTTTTATCCTAGCATCAAAACAAGGTATGTTCGAAATATTTTCAGCCATAAAGCAAAATAAAAATCTCTGATTGTTGTGTACTTGTAATAAACAATTCTCTTTACTTGTTTATTTATCAACCTTGCTTCATTTTTATTTCGTATACCACAGTTTTACAATTCCAGTTTTAAAAGCTTAAACAAAATACAAACCTGAAATCAAATAGAAAGCATAAGCATGTCAGTTTGAATCAAAGATGAGAACATCTCCACTATAACAAGATGTCAGATTAATTCACATTCAAGTTTTAATGCCAGTGCAAGTTTAAAGATCAAAACAACAAAAATGTATGCAAGTTTTCAAGCCTCCCTGTTTCAAAAGAACAAGCTTCTGATTTAAATTCTGGTGAGTAAACTTTTAAAACTAAAACTTAAATACTCTGATAATTTCTGTGATTATGTTTGGCTATATGTAGGTGTATATGCAATGCTTTGTGAACTTATGTATGTGTGTGCATATCTGATGCTACTAAAAACATCTCTGATCTTAGATAAGCCTCTGACTTTAAAACTGTTAATATGAGATATCTTTTTGTTTGATATATATATGACTTATTTTTGAAGTAAACATGTGATGTATGCTTGTATATATGCTTGGATGATGGGTTTTAAGCCTCTGAAAACTGTGAGTATGTTAGCTAAGGCTTGTGACCACCTCTGTTTAGTGTTCCAGGAATTTAAAACTGAGTTCATCCTCAAATTCTTCTTTCCTAAATCTTCTTTAGGTTAAGTTGTTAAACCAAAGTTTGTTGTTTTAAACTTAACTAGGCTTTAAAAATATTTGAAATGATTTTAAATAGGAAACATTGTCTGGTAGAAGAGAACACAGAGCAATCTTGAAATATATCAAAAATCAAATCTTGTAATTTGTTGATATAATTATATATCTGGAATTGTAAATGGAAGATAGGATTTTTAATAACAAATTCACAATTTTTAATGAAGTAGTGAATGTGATATTTAGTGATGTCTGAAAAATGGGTTTCCGAGATTTTCTGATGATCTAGAGTGTTTGGACGATCGGGATTCTTTCTGGTGGAAGAAGGATGATCGGCGATGGTGAGAAAAATGCCAGGTGGGTAATCAAAGCATTGGGGTGAGGATGGTGATCGAATCAAATTTTTAACCCTAGTATTTACGAGGGTACTTTCTTGGGTTCATTCGCTCCCTATGATGGATCGAGTGCGACCGCACTCTGGAGGATGGTAGCGAGGTGGTAGGTGAAGCCGTGGCCAGAATTTCGTGACCTCCGGTGGTCGAGGCGGTGAGATTGGATCGTTGACAGGTTTGAGGAGGTGTTGAGTGGCGTTCCAGGTTTCGTTCTTCTTCTCGATTTCGAATTCGAGAATTATGGTGATGCTCGAGTGGGTCGGGGATGGTTTTGGGATGATCGACGTTTTGTTCGACGATGAAGTGATGGCTGGAAAAGGCTCGCCGGCACCGTGCACGTGCACGAGCTCGGTTTTGCCTGGATATGGTTATGCCTGGGAGTTTGTTTCCCTGGTTTCTCTCTCGCGAGTTTCTCGAGTAAAGTGGGGAAGTTGCCGAAGTTTTCTGATGTTCGACTCGAAGCTAAAGGAGGAAAACTCGAGTTAGTTTATGGGTTGTTGCCAGGTTTTGTAAAGCCTGTTAGTTTTAAGATTTAAAAATTTAAACAGGGTTTTAACTAAGTTTAAAACCCGATTTTAAGATAGGATTCAAATTATTTTGTCTCCTAGTTTTAAATAAATATAAGTTTATAAAAAAAAATGAAATGTTTTAATAACTTTATAATGTTAAAGTATATTTAAATGTTTTAATTTAGCTAAGTTAGGTTGTAAATTATCTTGAATCTAAAATTGAAATGAAATGTAAAAGTAGAGTCAAAAGTAAAATGTTCCAAAAGCATTTGTAAATGAGAAGTTGATCATTAATAAGAAAATGCTTTACCTTTTAAATAAATGAAGATTATAGATTTGTAATTATTAAGTAAATAAATAATTAGCTAATTTGATTAATTAATGATTGAATTAATTAATTTAGTAATTAAAGGTTAAATTAGTTAATTAAGGGTTTAAGGTAACTAATTGGTAATAAATGGATAATTAAGAATCATTAATCAAGTAAGAGTTGAATTTTAATTTATGATTATTAATTGATGAAGTAAGAATTAATTAAGTTATATTGAATACTTAATTAATTAAATAATTAAGGATTTATTTATGAGTTAGTAAAGATAAAATTTAATTGAAATTAATAATAAATCTTAATTTAATTACTTTAGAAAAGTAATTTAAGAAGTGTTAATAATTAATGGAAGTTATTAACTAGGATTATTAAATAATGGATGAATATGATTAATCTTGATAATTAATTAAGTTTATTAATTTAAGATAATCAGTAGTAAATTATTTAAGTATAATTACTTATGGAAATAATTAAGGAATTTATTTCTCATTGTAATTGATTAAGTTTAATATGAATCGTTTAAATTAATTAATTCAGTTTAATTAATTTAAATAACCCTTTGATGATGGGATAAGTATAATTACTTAAGGAAGTAATTAATTGTGGATGATTTAGTAATGAAAGTAATTTGAGTATAATTACTTTGTATAAATTAATCAAGGGATTAATTAGAGATATTTAATTATGGAGTAATTAAATTATTTGATGAAGTAATTAAGGGTAGTTAATTACTATATGGAGTTAATCAAGGTGATTAACAAATTGGTTTAATCGAAGATAAATTACTTAATGAAATAAATGTAATTAGAGATCATTAATTATAGTAATTAATGATGTAAGTTAAAATGGATTTATTTGGAAATAATTAATAAATGAAGGAATTCATTAATGTAATTAATTAAAGAAGTAATGTAATTAATTTTAGTAATTTAAAGATTACTTTCTATAATTGGTATAAGATAATTAAGTTGTGAAAAATAATTAAATGATAATTACTTAAATGTAATTAAAGATAATTAATCAAGAAAGGTTAATTAAGATGGAAAAGTAGAGAATGATTAATTAATTGACTTGGAATTAATTAATGGTTATGTAAGCAAGATTAATATTGATGAAGTAATTAATTTAATTCACTTTAAATTAATTAGAGATTTGTAATTAATTTAATTCATTTTAAATTAATTATAAATGAGGTGATTATTAATATTTGTTTATATATGATGGATGATATTGATTTCCATGATTGATTGTGATCTCAGATATAGATCTATTGTGTTATGGATGCTTGGTTAAGTATGATGATATTGACTATCTGTTTGAGTAGATAATATGGATTATCTGTTTATGATGATGATGTTATATCTATTGTTATATTGTGATTTATCTATCTGTGAGTATATAGATAATTGAATTAAATTGTTTTAACTTTAAAACAACTTGGCCTTAAAAGACACGGTTTGGATTTCGATGAGACCGGGATCGGGTTTCCGTATACCGGGATTCTAGGTCTGGAGACCCGAATACCACATCGATCCAAAATAACGTTAGGTCGTGAAATTCAATTGGAGCAAGTGAAGACTCGAGGTATAAGAACTATACGTCAGTATAACTCTGTGGGTGATTCCGTAATGAGTTTGACGGGATAGTACTTATAGGTTCGAGATGGTGATTCAGAATGCAAGGGCTATGGTCGTTGACTCTGAGGGTGATTCCAAAATGAGTGCAATGAGATAGTGCCTTCGGTTTCGTTCGAACCCGGAACGAACTTGTATGGATTGAATGCTTTCAGAACATCGTCAGGCGGGCGATGAGCATTCTAAGTGATGTGTTCTCTAAAGGTAATCGTAACCTCAAGCCTCATCAACCGGGAATGGCTAAAACAGGGGAGGTGCAGCAAGGCTCCGTGGGTAGCTCCCACTGGGGAGTAAGGTTTACCTCTGTCTAGAGGTCCCTTTTTATTCGGTTTAGTGGCAGTTGTGTGCGCAGCCACTGTGGGGTAATCTTACTTGGAACTGTCCAGTAAGGGATGGTTCCGGCCTTGTGTTGCAGGGAACTTAGGTTGGGTTCTCGGTACGGTGATCTAGGCCACGTATTGTGACGGGCGGTACCCCAGTAGCCCTGCCATTGTATGGAATCCAAAATCCAATAAGTGCCATCGGATTTGATTGTATACCTATGTATGCTGGAATTTAATGAATGTAACAATTTCGGCTATTTTCTATTTACTTGAAAACCCTAGACCTATTATAATATCACTGGATTTCCTATCAAAGTTTTGGTTAGCGTAAGGTAAAAACTTTTCCATGTTTATGTGTGGGAAGTCTTACGTGATACCTTTTGTTTTCAAAGGTTTTTGAAAGTTAAGCAACTTTAACCGTTTACTCATACCAGACCCATGTCTGACCCGAAGTTTATTTCTGTTTTTCATAAACTCTCGGGTACCCAAATTTTTACGGGTAGCCAAGGGATTCAGGTTAGCTTTGACGAATTGTGGAGGAGCAATGGAGCAGGAGGCTTCAGCGTGTAGATATATATTGGTTCCGTTGTGTTAGTGTTTATCTGTATTTCCGCTGTGTTATATTTCTGTGTTGTTTTGAGATGTATCGAGTTGTATTAACTAGACAGGTGTTTATAACTGTCTAGTATGTGTTGTATTATCTGTATAACTCTGATGTATATGATATTAAGTAATCTCTTATGTGATATATTATATTTTATTCGTTCCGCTGTTGAGATTCTGTGGTTGTTTCTTCTTCTTCTCTATCTTTTCTACTTTCTCACCCCTTTCTTTCTTTTCGATGATGCGATTTTCCGAGCACGGAATTTCGGGTCGTTACAGGTGGTATCAGAGCAATAGGTTGAGTGAATACCTTGGCTTTGGAGTGGTGTCTATCTTGAGAGAGCGTACTTGTAATTTTTATCTATATATATATATATCTATTTCTACCTGTCTGTTGGATTACTTGTTCGGGTTTTCCAATATAAGTTATAAAGGTAGATAGTGTAGTGGTGTGTGAAACACGACTACCAATGGTTGGAAGTGTATTTGTCGAGACTGTAAACCTAATACCGTCTCGAGTGAGCTTTGTTGATGTAAAGTTTTCATCGATCTCTGGAGGAAACCTGTAAAGGTTCGGAGTCCATCTTTGAGTAAAGTCAGGATCTGTCGGTTGGGCAGAAGCTAGTGATGATATCTTTATACCTCAAGATGTAGTAGCTGTGTGATGAGACGCAGTGACTATGGATGTTTCCGAAGATGTTTCTTTGGAACAAGTTTTAAAGAAGTGTGTCTGCTTCGGTGATGCGGCAGAGTGTTTCTGTTTAGTTTGAGGTTCGAGTTTCTCGAAGAGCTTTGGATTTGGAATTCCTTGGCATTGGTGTCAGCAGTGTAGTTCGGAAGGTCCTGTATGCTGGCAAGGAAGCTTTCTAGTTTAGCTGCGGAGTTCAGAAGCAGCAGAGTGGTTCCATTTCTTCATTGGATTGACTAGTTGAGTGTAGGCTGTTCTGTTTAGTAAAGAGAGAACAGTTTTTCTTTGGAATCAGGCTGAGTTGATCGCAAAAGTGACTTGCGATAGTCTGAGTGTTCTCTTGGGATGTTAGGAATTTTTCTGGATGTCTTCAGGAAGTCAGAATTTTGTTAGCATCAGAGAGTTTGAGTTTGGTATCGACTGGATTTCCAGGAGTGATACCGATGGTTCAGCTTAGTAGTAGGATGGTTTTTGGAGAGAGTAGTGAAGCAGCTCGGGTTTTGGAGGAACTTTTGAGTTTTCTCTTTATGGATCTATTGAACCATATTTTCGGAATGGTTGAGAAGCTTACCAGTTGTGGCTACTGACCGACGGTTGCAAAGCCTAGGTCCGTCACAGTTGGTATCAGTGGAAGTTTGTGCTTGTGTTCGTCATCAGCATTTTCATCTGCTCGGATCAGAGTTGTGCAGCGGAAGCAATTTGGAGAGCATCTGTTTTATCTCTTTTGGATAAGAGAAGTGAGATCCGTCTTTTGATTCTGGAATAGAGTGGAGTTCTGAGTTGTGGTTGATCTTGGAAAGATCATTTTGTTGATTATTTTGGTTCAGGATGTTTCGGGAGGGCATCAGCGAAGGATAAGCTGATCAGTAAGGATGTAGGAGTCCCAGGATCGTCCGAAGGATTTTGGTGGATAAGAATCGGAGATTTGATTTTGGATAAGTGTTTGATCTTCAGGAGTGGATTGTCAGTTTGGATAACTGGGATTCGATGTGTTTCACGTGTCTCTGAGGGAGTACGTGTATGAGTTATCTCTGGTTGTAAAACCAGCAGTTCAGGAGTTTTGGATGTTGAGTCAGACTTGTTTATAGTCTGATATCCTATCTTGTTTGTAGATCTAGTTGTGTGTAGCTTAGTAGTATTGATTGTTTGGATTCTATAGAGCGAGTAACCCGGTATTTATACTCGGGGAAACTCGAGGAAATTCTATCCAGTATTTTGTCTGGATAGTTAGATTTGTTTGATTGGATGATTGATTGCTATGGTTGTTAGTATATATTGATAATATATGCTTGTGTTTTTTTTAAATTAAATCATTAATGAGATTATTAAATTACCTTTGTTTTAAATTTCGGGGACGAAATTCTTTTAAGAGGGGAGGAATGTGATATCCCGGAATTTTGAGCAATATCAATTTAATAATCTATATTAAATATTAAATTGATTTGATATATAATTGTTAATAAAATATAAATTGACTTGATAATTTTCTTTTAAATGGATATTTAACTGATAAATTATCTTTTTAAAGGCTAATAAATTGTTTTCTATTTATTTATATATATATTTGTATATATTGTAAATAGTCAATGTTTGTTTTAAATTTGATTTAAATTCAATATTTAATAAATAATCATATGGCTTTAAAATATACTCAAGATTTAAGTTAAAATTGTTTAAATGGTTTTAAATTAAATAAAAGGTTTGTGTTCTTTTTAGAGTATAGCTTGATAAAAATTAGTAATTAAGTGATAAATTCTTTTATGAATTATTTTTAATGTAATAATGAGCTTTATTTATAATATAATGTCTATATAAGTAGATTTTTATTATAAATGAAAATTGTTATATATATTTTGAAAAGAAGTTATGGTTTTTAAATATATATGAATCTCTAAAATAAATATAATAATTATAGATAATAAAATATACATTGTAAATATTTAAAGTAATTATAAAATAGAATGATAATGGGTAATTATATATTGATCGTTTATCTTTTAAAATGTAAATACTTTCATGTTAGAAATGAAAAATAAATACACTTATGTAGAGATAGAAACAAATATGCAAACTAACATAATACAATGACCATAACAACTTTAAAACTAAAACTTAAGTTAAATATGTTATACCCTATAGCAAAGACATATGTTGCAGGCTTGAAAATTCACCTAAGTACAAGACAATAAGATAAGGCAAGAAAAATCATTTCAATGCCATACGAAATGGGGAAGTATGCTTGGCACCTAAGAATAAACAAGGTAAGACTAAAAATATCTATGTACTAAAAGAAGATAAGGTTGAGACATATAGTACATTGGCATTTAATGCTTTTTATCCTAGCATCAAAACAAGGTATGTTCGAAATATTTTCAGCCATAAAGCAAAATAAAAATCTCTGATTGTTGTGTACTTGTAATAAACAATTCTCTTTACTTGTTTATTTATCAACCTTGCTTCATTTTTATTTCGTATACCACAGTTTTACAATTCCAGTTTTAAAAGCTTAAACAAAATACAAACCTGAAATCAAATAGAAAGCATAAGCATGTCAGTTTGAATCAAAGATGAGAACATCTCCACTATAACAAGATGTCAGATTAATTCACATTCAAGTTTTAATGCCAGTGCAAGTTTAAAGATCAAAACAACAAAAATGTATGCAAGTTTTCAAGCCTCCCTGTTTCAAAAGAACAAGCTTCTGATTTAAATTCTGGTGAGTAAACTTTTAAAACTAAAACTTAAATACTCTGATAATTTCTGTGATTATGTTTGGCTATATGTAGGTGTATATGCAATGCTTTGTGAACTTATGTATGTGTGTGCATATCTGATGCTACTAAAAACATCTCTGATCTTAGATAAGCCTCTGACTTTAAAACTGTTAATATGAGATATCTTTTTGTTTGATATATATATGACTTATTTTTGAAGTAAACATGTGATGTATGCTTGTATATATGCTTGGATGATGGGTTTTAAGCCTCTGAAAACTGTGAGTATGTTAGCTAAGGCTTGTGACCACCTCTGTTTAGTGTTCCAGGAATTTAAAACTGAGTTCATCCTCAAATTCTTCTTTCCTAAATCTTCTTTAGGTTAAGTTGTTAAACCAAAGTTTGTTGTTTTAAACTTAACTAGGCTTTAAAAATATTTGAAATGATTTTAAATAGGAAACATTGTCTGGTAGAAGAGAACACAGAGCAATCTTGAAATATATCAAAAATCAAATCTTGTAATTTGTTGATATAATTATATATCTGGAATTGTAAATGGAAGATAGGATTTTTAATAACAAATTCACAATTTTTAATGAAGTAGTGAATGTGATATTTAGTGATGTCTGAAAAATGGGTTTCCGAGATTTTCTGATGATCTAGAGTGTTTGGACGATCGGGATTCTTTCTGGTGGAAGAAGGATGATCGGCGATGGTGAGAAAAATGCCAGGTGGGTAATCAAAGCATTGGGGTGAGGATGGTGATCGAATCAAATTTTTAACCCTAGTATTTACGAGGGTACTTGCTTGGGTTCATTCGCTCCCTATGATGGATCGAGTGTGACCGCACTCTGGAGGATGGTAGCGAGGTGGTAGGTGAAGCCGTGGCCAGAATTTCGTGACCTCCGGTGGTCGAGGCGGTGAGATTGGATCGTTGACAGGTTTGAGGAGGTGTTGAGTGGCGTTCCAGGTTTCGTTCTTCTTCTCGATTTCGAATTCGAGAATTATGGTGATGCTCGAGTGGGTCGGGGATGGTTTTGGGATGATCGACGTTTTGTTCGACGATGAAGTGATGGCTGGAAAAGGCTCGCCGGCACCGTGCACGTGCACGAGCTCGGTTTTGCCTGGATATGGTTATGCCTGGGAGTTTGTTTCCCTGGTTTCTCTCTCGCGAGTTTCTCGAGTAAAGTGGGGAAGTTGCCGAAGTTTTCTGATGTTCGACTCGAAGCTAAAGGAGGAAAACTCGAGTTAGTTTATGGGTTGTTGCCAGGTTTTGTAAAGCCTGTTAGTTTTAAGATTTAAAAATTTAAACAGGGTTTTAACTAAGTTTAAAACCCTATTTTAAGATAGGATTCAAATTATTTTGTCTCCTAGTTTTAAATAAATATAAGTTTATAAAAAAAAATGAAATGTTTTAATAACTTTATAATGTTAAAGTATATTTAAATGTTTTAATTTAGCTAAGTTAGGTTGTAAATTATCTTGAATCTAAAATTGAAATGAAATGTAAAAGTAGAGTCAAAAGTAAAATGTTCCAAAAGCATTTGTAAATGAGAAGTTGATCATTAATAAGAAAATGCTTTACCTTTTAAATAAATGAAGATTATAGATTTGTAATTATTAAGTAAATAAATAATTAGCTAATTTGATTAATTAATGATTGAATTAATTAATTTAGTAATTAAAGGTTAAATTAGTTAATTAAGGGTTTAAGGTAACTAATTGGTAATAAATGGATAATTAAGAATCATTAATCAAGTAAGAGTTGAATTTTAATTTATGATTATTAATTGATGAAGTAAGAATTAATTAAGTTATATTGAATACTTATTTAATTAAATAATTAAGGATTTATTTATGAGTTAGTAAAGATAAAATTTAATTGAAATTAATAATAAATCTTAATTTAATTACTTTAGAAAAGTAATTTAAGAAGTGTTAATAATTAATGGAAGTTATTAACTAGGATTATTAAATAATGGATGAATATGATTAATCTTGATAATTAATTAAGTTTATTAATTTAAGATAATCAGTAGTAAATTATTTAAGTATAATTACTTATGGAAATAATTAAGGAATTTATTTCTCATTGTAATTGATTAAGTTTAATATGAATCGTTTAAATTAATTAATTCAGTTTAATTAATTTAAATAACCCTTTGATGATGGGATAAGTATAATTACTTAAGGAAGTAATTAATTGTGGATGATTTAGTAATGAAAGTAATTTGAGTATAATTACTTTGTATAAATTAATCAAGGGATTAATTAGAGATATTTAATTATGGAGTAATTAAATTATTTGATGAAGTAATTAAGGGTAGTTAATTACTATATGGAGTTAATCAAGGTGATTAACAAATTGGTTTAATCGAAGATAAATTACTTAATGAAATAAATGTAATTAGAGATCATTAATTATAGTAATTAATGATGTAAGTTAAAATGGATTTATTTGGAAATAATTAATAAATGAAGGAATTCATTAATGTAATTAATTAAAGAAGTAATGTAATTAATTTTAGTAATTTAAAGATTACTTTCTATAATTGGTATAAGATAATTAAGTTGTGAAAAATAATTAAATGATAATTACTTAAATGTAATTAAAGATAATTAATCAAGAAAGGTTAATTAAGATGGAAAAGTAGAGAATGATTAATTAATTGACTTGGAATTAATTAATGGTTATGTAAGCAAGATTAATATTGATGAAGTAATTAATTTAATTCACTTTAAATTAATTAGAGATTTGTAATTAATTTAATTCATTTTAAATTAATTATAAATGAGGTGATTATTAATATTTGTTTATATATGATGGATGATATTGATTTCCATGATTGATTGTGATCTCAGATATAGATCTATTGTGTTATGGATGCTTGGTTAAGTATGATGATATTGACTATCTGTTTGAGTAGATAATATGGATTATCTGTTTATGATGATGTTATATCTATTGTTATATTGTGATTTATCTATCTGTGAGTATATAGATAATTGAATTAAATTGTTTTAACTTTAAAACAACTTGGCCTTAAAAGACACGGTTTGGATTTCGATGAGACCGGGATCGGGTTTCCGTATACCGGGATTCTAGGTCTGGAGACCCGAATACCACATCGATCCAAAATAACGTTAGGTCGTGAAATTCAATTGGAGCAAGTGAAGACTCGAGGTATAAGAACTATACGTCAGTATAACTCTGTGGGTGATTCCGTAATGAGTTTGACGGGATAGTACTTATAGGTTCGAGATGGTGATTCAGAATGCAAGGGCTATGGTCGTTGACTCTGAGGGTGATTCCAAAATGAGTGCAATGAGATAGTGCCTTCGGTTTCGTTCGAACCCGGAACGAACTTGTATGGATTGAATGCTTTCAGAACATCGTCAGGCGGGCGATGAGCATTCTAAGTGATGTGTTCTCTAAAGGTAATCGTAACCTCAAGCCTCATCAATCGGGAATGGCTAAAACAGGGGAGGTGCAGCAAGGCTCCGTGGGTAGCTCCCACTGGGGAGTAAGGTTTACCTCTGTCTAGAGGTCCCTTTTTATTCGGTTTAGTGGCAGTTGTGTGCGCAGCAACTGTGGGGTAATCTTACTTGGAACTGTCCAGTAAGGGATGGTTCCGGCCTTGTGTTGCAGGGAACTTAGGTTGGGTTCTCGGTACGGTGATCTAGGCCACGTACTGTGACGGGCGGTACCCCAGTAGCCCTGCCATTGTATGGAATCCAAAATCCAATAAGTGCCATCGGATTTGATTGTATACCTATGTATGCTGGAATTTAATGAATGTAACAATTTCGGCTATTTTCTATTTACTTGAAAACCCTAGACCTATTATAATATCACTGGATTTCCTATCAAAGTTTTGGTTAGCGTAAGGTAAAAACTTTTCCATGTTTATGTGTGGGAAGTCTTACGTGATACCTTTTGTTTTCAAAGGTTTTTGAAAGTTAAGCAACTTTAACCGTTTACTCATACCAGACCCATGTTTGACCCGAAGTTTATTTCTGTTTTTCATAAACTCTCGGGTACCCAAATTTTTACGGGTAGCCAAGGGATTCAGGTTAGCTTTGACGAATTGTGGAGGAGCAATGGAGCAGGAGGCTTCAGCGTGTAGATATATATTGGTTCCGTTGTGTTAGTGTTTATCTGTATTTCCGCTGTGTTATATTTCTGTGTTGTTTTGAGATGTATCGAGTTGTATTAACTAGACAGGTGTTTATAACTGTCTAGTATGTGTTGTATTATCTGTATAACTCTGATGTATATGATATTAAGTAATCTCTTATGTGATATATTATATTTTATTCGTTCCGCTGTTGAGATTCTGTGGTTGTTTCTTCTTCTTCTCTATCTTTTCTACTTTCTCACCCCTTTCTTTCTTTTCGATGATGCGATTTTCCGAGCACGGAATTTCGGGTCGTTACATACAAAGCCTAGAGGATGGTGCATAATGAAAGAAGCAGATACCTGGAACCAGAGAGGTAACACAATGCAAAAGATTCGGACAATCAAAGTCCACAGAGTATGTAGAACAAAAGGCTCATATAAGAATTTTTGAACTACCATTATTCGAATAATGATTTCTAAACTTTCCTTCTTATTGCTAGGAAAATATTTCTAATCTTCTATTATTTCTGAACGATAATTCCCAGATTACATTCATTATTCGATATGATTTTATAATCGTCGGCTAATTCCAGAAAATAACTTCTGAACTTCACTTATCAATACCGGAATCTGGGTTTCGGGTCTTCTATAACGATCATGGTCTTCCACTATATCCAGAAGATGATTTCTGGACTTCACTTATCAATACCTGAATCTAGGTTTCAGATCTTCTACTATTGATTTCTAGACGTCACTCACTAATGCCCGAATCTAGGTTTTGGGTCGTCTGTTACTACGGATCTCTGGTCTTCTACTAACTTCCAGATGATAAATTCTGGATCTCTCTTACTAATACCCGAATCTGGGTCTTGGGTCTTTTATTATTAACTTCTGGACTACAGTTATCAATACCCGATGTAGGGTTTTAGATTTTCTATTATTTCCAGATAAGAATTTCTAAACTCCTATTATTTGACTCCAAATGAGGATTCCTGGTCTTCCATGACTAATTTCCATATGATGATTTGTGGGCCTTAGATGATTGTTCTTGGTCCTCTATCAGTTATTTCCCGAAGAGGGTTTCTAAACTTCTATTATAATGCTAGATATGGATTTCTGGCCCTCTATTATTGATTCCATAATTAGATTTCTAGTCTTCTAATATAACCAAAAATGAATTTCTGGTCTTATCTCATTATTACCAAAGATGGACCTTAGGAAATCTATTATTGTCAGACAAGAATTTCTAGCCTTTAATCGTTCCAAACTATGGAATTCTCATCACTTATTATCTTTAGATGAGGATCTATTAATTTCCATTATTCCTAGATTTAGATTTATGGAATTCTATATCATGACTTCTAATACTATCTTTGTAACGACTCGCTATTTTGGATCGTTCGCATCCGCACGTCGGACTTGAACTGCTCAAAATATCATATTGTTAATTTAAACTTGGCAAAACTCAGCATATACAGTAAATAAATCAATCACAGAATCACAGACATAGAGTAATACAATAATACGCAGCGGAAAAGATAAAATAGTAGTTCATGAAGCTACTATATAAACATCAGAGTTAGAAATAAAATACAACAGAATATCTCAAATACAGTGAAGTCTTCAGTACGAATAGATGACCTCTATGAACAAATCAACTGGAAAAGCTGAAAGTTGAATCAATAGTTGGATCTCCAAATGAAGCTCCAAACTCCAAGGGTGAGTCTCAAATGCTGTATCACTCGGTCTAACCCGAGCGTAAAGTAAAAACAAAACACTCGAGTCAGGATTAACATTCTTATATCAATAAATCCAAATCAAGTGAAATATCAACTGAAATACAAGTAACTTAAAGGATGTTTGGGATAACCATCCTCTAAGGATCCGTGGAACTATCTACAATGTAGAAATATACGCTATTAACAACCAAACGTCATTATAACACCGTGGTCATTTCAAATTTATTTATACTTCAAAGCCACAATATCATTTTCATTTCAAGTATATATATTTCCAAATTATAGCACTTTCAAAACTAAATTGATAATTTCATATCTATCTTATTTTAACTTCATTATTATTTAGTTTTAAAATATTCACTTAATAAATCCATTATCATTTAAATAACCTTAAATTTCATCATACTAAATGTTTCTTTCGATTTATTTAAACTTGAA
Organism: Allium fistulosum; assembly: GCA_030737815.1. Lineage (NCBI taxonomy): Eukaryota > Viridiplantae > Streptophyta > Magnoliopsida > Asparagales > Amaryllidaceae > Allium > Allium fistulosum. The sequence goes on along the minus strand of CM060905.1, from coordinate 120,802,707 downwards.
ATATCCATTTAATCACTTTAAACAAAAATTAATATTTATTAAACCATATATTTCTTTCCAAATCCATAGAAATCATTTTCAAAATATTTATATATATAGACCAACGGTGTCTGTATATGATTTTCTATCCTATAGTCAAGTGATACAGATATTTATCATTTCAATCCGTAATTTAAATATATATGGGTAGATATCATTTCAACCCGCAATCCCAAATTCAATCAAATGAAAATCGCTTGGGTTTATCATTTCAACCCATAACGAAATTCTCCTATTCTAAAGTCCGTTCGGGTATGTATCATTTCAACCCATAGTGAATTCTATACTAACAGGGGACTTGCAGAGTGATAACAGATAATATAAAGTATAACAATAGGTATATATCATCAATAACAATATAATATAAACAATAGGATATGGTGTCATATCCCACAGGTGAACAATTACAGATAATAGCATATATAACAATTTAAATAACTACAACAGCATATTTCAATTGTCGTTTCAATTGAAATCAAATCTAGTAAATACAAGAACGTTAATCATGATTGATTGCTCACCTTTCGAGGATAGAGGAATTTGATAATGAAATGAGCTACGAATCCAAGCACGAAATTTCAAAGCAAAGCACGATGGACATGGAATCAACGATTAAACCAAGGCTAGAACCGATGAGGAAAATAAATTAGTTTGATAGAAATAGCAACTAGTCTGATAGAAATAGAAAATATATATATTATTATTCCCTTGAAATCAATATTTTAATTTAAGACAACTATAAAAATAAAATAAACATATATGTTAATGAAACCATTGTTTTAAACTAAACACGTATACTTTTCTTTCCAAAATCAAATATGTATATATATATATATATTATATAATTTAAACATCAAATTCAATAGTTCAAATCGATTCAATTAAGTTAGACATATTATATCAATTAAATCAACTTTATTAGATTTAAAGTTTATTATTAAATCTACTTTATATAAAAACTTAAAATATTTCCAATATTAAATAAAACCATATATATAAATAGTTTAAAATCAATAGTTTAAATAAACAAATATGCTATGCAGACTAATAATGTAACAACACCAAATATATAAACAGATTAAACAAAAATGAACTCATTCAAATAAAAGCATGCACTGGAAAGAATACAGAATGTAAAAATTTATATAAAATTCACATAATATATATATATCAGTTGCTAAGGCAAATTGAAATATTAATATAAATTTGTATATATTCAAAACATACTATTGTATGGCAAAACAGGCTAACAGATGTGCCGACAATACATACATAACTAAATATATGTAAAGCCCCACGTATATAGACCTTTATATCAATATACAATAGTAGCTACCTATGTATATAAAACTGTTACGAACATCCTTTATAAATAGGACAGATACAAACCATTATTACACACAACATATCATATTTCCTGTATATATTATAACTATATATTTACATAGACTAAGATATATATAAAACTGTTCAACCAAGATACCATGCTGTAACCACTGTTAATATAAAACATATAAACTGGTATATCTATACTTATAGCAAAAAAATCAATATAAAACTGCAAATATTATATACTGTAAATGTTTATACTATATACAATAGTCGTAAAATTTCACTTCTTATTTATATATATTATTAAACATACAGCATATGCTTAAAATATTAACAGACTGTTATATATATATATATCTAAAACATATATATACAGTTGTACAATTACATACGTCCTTATACTATATACTGTAATTATGAATATAAACAGTAACTTGTTAAGACCGTTTAGAAGCTTTACAACACCATATATATAATAATGTATAACTTCTAACTTTTACAACTATATATATATATATGCAACCACAAATTTTATGCAACTTATAAAACTATACATCATAGCCGACTTTATACCTATATATATATATCAATAAAATATATGCAGACAAAAAGATAATTATATATATACAACTTTTTTTTTGAAATCAATACTTAAATAACCGGTTATTACTTTTTCAAAATTCCCATATATAATCACACGACCATACACAGTTTAAGAGCAAACCTATATGTATGCCTATAACTAAAAATTTATACGTATATATGTATATAAAAAAAACTATTAAAAGTATTAATGTACAACATATAATTATGAAGCAAAGGAATCATACAAAGTATGTTTATAAATTAGTTTTCAGACATACCAAAGTTGAGAGAAAAAAAACGTAGATATAATATATAAATTATATTAATGTACAGCCTTTATAACTCTGACATATATAAACAACATATATCTATATATACAAAACTAACATAACATTTATTATACCACACGTATAAATATACTTTATATATACAACGGTTGGAGATACCTCGGCAGGGTTTGTGGCTTCGGCTCTGCAATTGTTGAGGATGAACGAGAGGGGAAGAGGAGGCAGGAAGGCTGGCGAGAGGATCTAGGAGGAGGAGGAAGAGGGGTCTTGGCTGGGCTTTGGGATATGAGGGGGACGTGGCGAGATGGATCTGGGTGGCAGCGGCATCGGTTCAAGCGGAGCAGTGGATCAGGATTTGGGAAGGGGTGACACGGGTTTGGTTTCGAAGCAAAGAAGGGGCAAAATATTGGGGGAGGAAGTAAAACGGCAGAGGAAAGAAAAGAGAAAAGAGAGAGAAAAGAAAGTGAGAAGAGAAAGAAGAATAAAACTCTGGGAAGAAAAAATAATTTTGCAGAATGAGAACGAGAAGGATTGAAGTTAGGCAAAATGAAGAACCCAATGAACAGTCACATCCAATATATAATAGAAAATGAATAAATGTAATCTCAACGGTTCACCCATTGATTAAACTGAACATTTAAGGAAAATTAACTTTGTTTGTAGGGCACGTTTCAATTTGAAACCGAAAGAAAGTTAACGGTCACAATTAAAGGTGCCGTTACAACGAATGGTTTATTCCTTCCGTCGCGTACCGGACCTCAAAATACAGAAATAAATGTACAGCTGAGATCAGCACGACGAGGCGAACAGAACGGTACACAGATTCCAGTGATACGATTGAATTATAAAATTCGAATTTCCGCTACCGGAAATGCTGCAAAATTACAGAGAATAAGATAAACGGAGTTAGAGAAGTCCAAATTTGACAAAACGAAATATGACGTCTCACTCAGAAAATGATTTACAAATTTACTATATAAAAATATTCAGGTTTGGAAAATATTCTATTATCATCAAATATTAACTGATTTAAATTGAAATAAAATTACACAATAAAATAAACTTCAATATTATCAGATGAAAATTTACCAGTTGCTATGCTTAAATAGGCGTATTCCAAATATTAAATTTTCAATTCAAAATTTTATTATTTAAAATTTCACAAAATTCAGTTAAATACGTTATTAAAACAATTAAAAATCTTGGGTCGTTACACTCTCCCCCACTCAAAACTTTTCGTCCCCGAAAAGGAAGAAGGTAGGAGAATAGAAACAACCAGACAGAAAAGATAGATTAAAAGACAAGGATAAATAATTAATTTAAACTATATAAATTTTACTTGAAATATTCATTTGAAAACTTCATTTGCTATTCAATTATCTTTAATACTTTAATACCTTCCAAACCCATTTGTAAAATTTCACGTTTCCTTTATAAGTATCATTTATCTCTTTAAATAACACCTTTATAAATATATGAAAACTATTTGAAAACAACTATTTATATCATTACTTATATTTACAAAGAAGCTATTGAAAACATCAAATCCATAATTCATAAATTTATTAATTTATCTCAAGATACTTTTCAACTATTATGAATAAATCAATAATCATTTACTTTAAATGTGTTTTATTTAATTAATAACTTCTAAAATATTTATGACACTAAAATTTTCTATTAAACCATGTAGTATATAAATAAACAATATTTAAAAGGATATAGTCAACAAGGAAAAAAAATGAGGACTTGGAAAAACAGAATATAGGTGAATAAATAAAACTGAGCAGATAAGGTAGATTCAAAAGAATAGTATCAGGCACGAATAATTAATTTAGAACCAAAAGAATTTCAATTTCAAATATTAATACAAAATTTCTTTATTGGAAATACTTTTATAATAAAATACCTTAATATCGAAACAAATTTTCCTTTCGAAAATACTTCTATAACTCGATGTTTCAACAAGTTTATCCTCGTTCCTGCAGACTCTGGCAGTGCGTTGATAAGGCGCAAAGCTAGAATTCTCCAGGTACTTAGTAGACTTGTTTCAACACCTAGTGAAAATACTGGAAAACTTTTAAAAACAGATACGGAAAGTACAATCCGAACAAAAAAACAAACAAAAACATTTCGTTCATGGATCGCGGATACACAATGGTTACACCTGGATCCCCCAGGAAACATCCGTACCCTTAGGCCGCCCGCAACCTTACGATTACACCATGAAGACTGGTAGTACAGCAGATACACAATGGTTACGCCTAGATCTCCCAGGAAACATCCGTGCCCTAGGCTCTCACAGCCCCTGCTGATTACGCTACCAAGCGACTCAATAGATCGTAGATACACAATGATTACGCCTGCATCTCCCAGGAAACATCCGTACCCGTAGGCCGCCCCCCAACCCTGCGATTACGCTATGAAGTCGCGCTCGTAAGACCATGGAGATTGCCATGGAAATCGATGGAAACTCGAGTATCATATCCGGAAAACCAAAAATCAGAGAAATATCGATAGAATGAATCCACAATGTGGCCACAAAGCGGATATCAAGCAGAAGGCACTTTCCATATCTTTACTTCGAAAATATGTATCATATAGTACCTTTTCAAATCACTTTCAAATATCATACTTATATAAAGTCCATTATATATAAGATTTTATTTTCAAATCAAATACCTTTCCAATATCAAAAGTATATCAAATCACACTTATATAGACTTCAATTATATAAGATTTCACTTTTCAAATTGAGCACCTTTTCAAATCCATAGTTTTCGAATCCATATAATACTTATACAAACCAATTTTTATATAAGTTCGATAACTCCCAAATCAAGTATTTAGTAACACAAGGTTCTCAAACTTCAATTTTTTTCAATATCAATTCAATTTTCAAAATCATATAAGCTTTCACCAAATTATTCTTCCAAATCAAATATCTTCAGTTCCAAAGTTTTAAAAATAATAAATTTAGAAAAATAAATCTAAATTTCCAAATCAATATAATTTAAGTCAAACCATTCATTTCCAAAATCATCTTATATTTACATAAAGTCCATCTTATATAAGGATCAAAATTTTCAAAATAAATTTCGCTATATGAAGAGCCATATGGGATTGAATATCTTTGCTTTTATGGGCTATATATCTTTGTAATTTAAATTGGAAATTTTCTTTTAGTAAGCAATGATATTCTAACCCGACAGCTTTCAATTTCAACATCAAAATATATCAATGATATTAGAATATAAGATATACATACGTCATCATTTCGCAAAATCACATTTGATTGCTCGCTCGATCACACAAGTTCGCTTTCGAACTAGTATTGTTCATTCGACTTCCCTAATGCGGATTTCGATATGGTTTCTCGACTAGAAGCCATCAGTCTCCTTGCATAGCCATATACTATGATAGAGAATTCTAGAATCGAGCCCAAAATCCATATCAAATATTCGCCATCAAGAATCGAATGAAAATCCTAACACGAAATGGTGTAATTCACCTCGAACTTGTGTACTCAAACCTGGATCAAATTAATTATGCAGATAAAACAGCATACGTACAACTTATATATTTATTTCAACTTGTTAAATATATAGTTTCATAAAGATGTTACTAAGTTAAAACATTTAAAATAAATTTTATTCAAAATATTTTTAAAACTAACTTTCATTCAAAATATTTTGAAGACCAAATTCTTTTCAAAACATTTCAAATCTAAAATTCATATTAGAAAATTCAAAATAGCCTTATTTGTTTACTTAACAAAACAGTTTCAACTTATTTAAATCATATTACTACATACTTTAACATACATACCAAACTTATATACTTTATCAAATAATTCATACTTTTCAAAATTACTTGGATTTGAAAATTAAACCTTGATTTGGAAGTGCTCGAACCTTCAAAATAGTCGAAGAAATCAAATTTCCACTCTAAGAGTTCGAAATCAGCAATAAATCAGTAAATCAATTTCAAAAGATAGGGTTATACTAAGTCAAATCTGAAACTCGAGGACTAAACACCGGCTTACTTCAAATCATTTCAAATATATATACATATATCTTTCAAATATCAAATCATACTTCAAAATTTGAAATCGAAATGGTTTCACAAAATCACTCGCATAGCAAAGCAACTGAAGTGGCCTATCCCCCACTCTGAAACTCGAAAATCAATGTCGATGATGCGTGCACTCATCACCGAAATTATTTTCCAACGACATAAGTGAGTTCTGGACTTCTATTTCCTCAAACTTCTTTTGAAATTTCTTCGAAATCATTCGAAACTCATTAAAATCATTTGAAACATTTCTTATTCGGAAAATACTTTTAAATCATATTATTATTATATATTTCAAAATCTTAAAACCAATTTCAAAACACCGGGGGTTCAATTCTCGAATTTCAAATTTAAAATCCTTCAGTTATAAATCATTTTTTAGATAAATCAATTTCTTATATAATTTTTCAAAATTACAAATCCTTTCGAAACCTCAAATTCTCATTTTTAAAAGGGTATATAATCTTTATCGAAAACATTTCACTTTTATATATAGAATACAATCATACTTATCAAAATAATAATTTCGGTTTAGAAAACAATTTCTAAAATACAAACAAACCCGATTTTCAAAGGATGATTCACGGACGGATTTCAAAACAAAGATAGAGATTCAATTTAAAAGAACTCTAATCAAATAAAATTCTGATTCGAAGATAGGCTTGAACGAAGATGAGATAATTAACTTACAAAATAGAAGATGGATATACTTATACAAGTCACGGGCGACCTTAACCGGGTCAACCATGACTTCAGGAATATGATCGATGCAGAATTCAAGGCAAATCGTCATTCGATCGCCAGAGATAGAATTCGGCATAACCAGAGATAGCAGCATATAAACCGAGGGATATATAAATCTCCGGTGAATCAATGCCAATTATAAAGGAGTTTCACCCCTTTACAAATCATTCAAAGATTAGCGGGATCGCCTATTCTTATAGAGATCATTCGAAGTGGAGTTATGGGATACTCCAGAATCAAAAGAATACAAATAAGGAGAGACAAGAATGAATTTTGGAACCGCAAGGAACGTTCCAAAGTTCAAAGGAAATCAAGTCAAAAGGAAGAGATTCAAACTCGAACGAAAGTGATTCTGTAAATAAATTTACTATATATGCTAAGTTTTGCCTAGAGCCAAAGCTCTGATACCAACTGTAACGACCCATTATTTTGGACCGTTCGCATCCGCACGTCGGACTTGAACTGCTCAAAATATCATATTGTTAATTTAAACTTGGCAAAACTCAGCATATACAGTAAATAAATCAATCACAGACACAGAGTAATACAATAATACACAGCGGAAAAGATAAAATAGTAGTTCATGAAGCTACTATATAAACATCAGAGTTAGAAATAAAATACAACAGAATATCTCAAATACAGTGAAGTCTTCAGTACGAATAGATGACCTCTATGAACAAATCAACTGGAAAAGCTGAAAGTTGAATCAATAGTTGGATCTCCAAATGAAGCTCCAAACCCCAAGGGTGAGTCTCAAATGCTGTATCACTCGGTCTGACCCGAGCGTAAAGCAAAACAAAACACTCGAGTCAGGATTAACATTCTTATATCAATAAATCCAACTCAAGTGAAATATCAACTGAAATATAAGTAACTTAAAGGATGTTTGGGATAACCATCCTCTAAGGATCCGTAGAACTATCTACAATGTAGAAATATACGCTATTAACAACCAAACGTAATTATATCACCGTGGTCATTTCAAATTTATTTATACTTCAAAGCCACAATATCATTTTCATTTCAAGTATATATATTTCCAAATTATAGCACTTTCAAAACTAAATTGATAATTTCATATCTATCTTATTTAACTTCATTATTATTTAGTTTTAAAATATTCACTTAATAAATCCATTATCATTTAAATAACCTTAAATTTCATCATACTAAATGTTTCTTTCGATTTATTTAAACTTGAAATATCCATTTAATCACTTTAAACAAAAATTAATATTTATTAAACCATATATTTCTTTCCAAATCCATAGAAATCATTTTCAAAATATTTATATATATAGACCAACGGTGTCTATATATGATTTTCTATCCTATAGTCAAGTGATACAGATATTTATCATTTCAATCCGTAATTTAAATATATACGGGTAGATATCATTTCGACCCACAATCCCAAATTCAATCAAATGAAAATCGCTTGGGTTTATCATTTCAACCCATAACGAAATTCTCCTATTCTAAAGTCCGTTCGGGTATGTATCATTTCAACCCATAGTGAATTCTATACTAACAGGGGACTTGCAGAGTGATAACAGATAATATAAAGTATAACAATAGGCATATATCATCAATAACAATATAATATAAACAATGGGATATGGTGTCATATCCCACAGGTGAACAATTACAGATAATAGCATATATAACAATTTAAATAACTACAACAACATATTTCAATTGTCGTTTCAATTGAAATCAAATCTAGTAAATACAAGAACGTTAATCGTGAGTGATTGCTCACCTTTCGAGGATAGAGGAATTTGATAATGAAATGAGCTACGAATCCAAGCACGAAATTTCAAAGCAAAGCACGATGGACATGGAATCAACGATTAAACCAAGGCTAGAACCGATGAGGAAAATAAATTAGTTTGATAGAAATAGCAACTAGTCTGATAGAAATAGAAAATATATATTATTATTCCCTTGAAATCAATATTTTAATTTAAGACAACTATAAAAATAAAATAAACATATATGTTAATGAAACCATTTTTTTAAACTAAACACGTATACTTTTCTTTCCAAAATCAAATATGAATATATATATATTATATAATTTAACATCAAATTCAATAGTTCAAATCGATCAATTAAGTTAGACATATTATATCAATTAAATCAACTTTATTAGATTTAAAGTTTATTATTAAATCTACTTTATATAAAAACTTAAAATATTTCCAATATTAAATAAAACCATATATATAAATAGTTTAAAATCAATAGTTTAAATAAACAAATATGCTATGCAGACTAATAATGTAACAACACCAAATATATAAACAGATTAAACAAAAATGAACTCATTCAAATAAAAGCATGCATTGGAAAGAATACAGAATGTAAAAATTTATATAAAATTCACATAATATATATATATATCAGTTGCTAAGGCAAATTGAAATATTAATATAAATTTGTATATATTCAAAACATACTATTGTATGGCAAAACAGGCTAACAGATGTGCCGACAATACATACATAACTAAATATATGTAAAGCCCCACGTATATAGACCTTTATATCAATATACAATAGTAGCTACCTATGTATATAAAACTGTTACGAACATCCTTTATAAATAGGACAGATACAAACCATTATTACACACAACATATCATATTTCCTGTATATATTATAACTATATATTTACATAGACTAAGATATATATAAAACTGTTCAACCAAGATACCATGCTGTAACCACTGTTAATATAAAACATATAAACTGGTATATCTATACTTATAGCAAAAAAATCAATATAAAACTGCAAATATTATATATTGTAAATGTTTATACTATATACAATAGTCGTAAAATTTCACTTCTTATTTATATATATTATTAAACATACAGCATATGCTTAAAATATTAACAGACTGTTATATATATATATATCTAAAACATATATATACAGTTGTACAATTACATACGTCCTTATACTATATACTGTAATTATGAATATAAACAGTAACTTGTTAAGACCGTTTAGAAGCTTTACAACACCATATATATAATAATGTATAACTTCTAACTTTTACAACTATATATATATATATATGCAACCACAAATTTTATGCAACTTATAAAACTATACATCATAGCCGACTTTATACCTATATATATATATCAATAAAATATATGTAGACAAAAAGATAATTATATATATACAACTTTTTTTTTTGAAATCAATACTTAAATAACCGGTTATTACTTTTTCAAAATTCCCATATATAATCACACGACCATACACAGTTTAAGAGCAAACCTATATGTATGCCTATAACTAAAAATTTATATGTATATGTATATAAAAAAAAACTATTAAAAGTATTAACGTACAACATATAATTATGAAGCAAAGGAATCATACAAAGTATGTTTATAAATTAGTTTTCAGACATACCAAAGTTGAGAGAAAAAAACGTAGATATAATATATAAACTATATTAATGTACAGCCTTTATAACTCTGACATATATACACCAACATATATCTATATATACAAAACTAACATAACATTTATTATATCACACGTATAAATATACTTTATATATACAACGGCTGGAGATACCTCGGTAGGGTTTGTGGCTTCGGCTCTACGATTGTTGAGGATGAACGAGAGGGGAAGAGGAGGCAGGAAGGCTGGCGAGAGGATGTAGGAGGAGGAGGGAAGAGGGGTCTCGGTTGGGCTTTGGGATGCGAGGGGGACGTGGCGAGATGGATCTGGGTGGCAGCGGCATCGGTTCAAGCGGAGCAGTGGATCGGGATTTGGGAAGGGGTGACACGGGTTTGGTTTTGAAGCAAAGAAGGGGCAAAATATTGGGGGAGGAAGTAAAACGGTAGAGGAAAGAAAAGAGAAAAGAGAGAGTAAAGAAAGTGAGAAGAGAAAGAAGAATAAAACTCTGGGAAGAAAAAATAATTTTGCAGAATGAGAACGAGAAGGATTGAAGTTAGGCAAAATGAAGAACCCAATGAACAGTCACATCCAATATATAATAGAAAATGAATAAATGTAATCTCAACGGTTCACCCATTGATTAAGCTGAACATTTAAGGAAAATTAACTTTGTTTGTAGGGCACGTTTCAATTTGAAATCGAAAGAAAGTTAACGGTCACAATTAAAGGTGTCGTTACAACGAACGGTTTATTCCTTCCATCGCGTACTGGACCTCAAAATACAGAAATAAATGTACAGCTGAGATCAGCACGACAAGGCGAATAGAACGGTACATAGATACCAGTGATATGATTGAATTATAAAATTCGAATTTCCGCTACCGGAAATGCTGCAAAATTACAGAGAATAAGATAAACGGAGTTAGAGAAGTCCAAATTTGACAAAACGAAATATGACGTCTCACTCAGAAAATGATTTACAAATTTACTATATAAAAATATTCAGGTTTGGAAAATATTCTATTATCATCAAATATTAACTGATTTAAATTGAAATAAAATTACACAATAAAATAAACTTCAATATTATCAGATGAAAATTTACCAGTTGCTATGCTTAAATAGGCGTATTCCAAATATTAAATTTTCAATTCAAAATTTTATTATTTAAAATTTCACAGAATTCAGTTAAATACGTTATTAAAATAATTAAAAATCTTGGGTCGTTACAATCTCTAACAATATGGACAAACTACTAAACATATTCTTACATAAATCTTAAATTAATGATAAGAAATGTTGTCTACTTTGTACTTTGTAGGAAAATAAGATTGATAAGGAAGACCAAATGATTCAGCAAATACGAAAAATCATAGCCAAATTCATCAAGAAGCAGATTCAGAAACAACGGTACAAGTGCAGATAAGATCTACAAGCCTGGTGATATTTACATAATCTACAAAATTATTTACAAAGTATATTATACAATACATTAAGATATTGGTACCGAAAGATCAAAAACAAGTGTGTTCCTCAATGGTCTTGTGCGATCTTATCTAGATTCCTAGAAGTCAAGCGATCAACAGTGTTGCGTATTGCCGCACAAAGAGTTTCTTTTTTTACTTCCTAAAATCATTGGCATCATCGATAGACTCGATACGAGTCTTCAGAGTGCGATTGATAGCGCATTTTCCCCTCTAAAGGTCTTATTCTATCTTTCCAATTCAGCAATATGTTTTTGAAGAAGATAACTTTCATGTTTAAGTATTTAGATTTTGGCCGCGTGCTCATTGATACATTGTGAGTATCTTTCTTTTTGTTGATTGTCAAAATATTTCATTATTTCAAATTTGACTTTTCTACACCATTTGCTCACCACTTTTTTATCCTAACCCGGAGGAGGGTTTGTTGTAGCGGGAAATTTTTGAATGGCTAAGGAACAAGACCTTGTCGATTTCCTAACGGTTGGGATAATTCAAGAAATCATTAAATTAATATTCAGAATATCACCTCCTATGATAAACTCCAAAGATTTACACTTTGCTTAACTATCCTTCGGTTTTATTTCCACATCACTTACTTGTTGGTAAAGTTTGGACATCTCATGATCGAACTTGATCAAAGGATTTGTTTAATTTGACGTTTCAATTGAGAAAACATCTCATCTTTCTTCTTAATGTCCGCTTCGAGACTTGTAATTTGATCGTTAAGGCCTCCGATGATCGCCTTTTGAAGCAAAAATTACCTATGCCATTCCAACGCTTGAGTATTGCTTTGGAGTTTGGTAGACAAAGGATCTTTGGATAAGCTTCTCTTTTCAATATCCACAATCAATCTATCCCTAAGACTAGTGAAACGAGATGAAGGATTTGACGAAAGTGAATAGTCGCTAACTGTGTTTCCTTTTCAAACAAACAAAAAAGAAATCAATACCCAAAGAACAAATTTCCTTTATTACAATAGTAAGGGTTACAGCTCAAGAAGAAATAAGACAGAGGGTACAACATCATTGTTATAATCAAGTTCTCCCTTTGCCCTATCACACTTAATGTCTAGAAACAACATATTTAACTTTGTCTATTAGTCGAAAGAGTAATTGTTGATTCAAAAGTGGCATTAAATACCTCTGGGGTAACAACTGGAGGGCATTTGCTGTAATCTCATTCTCCAGTTAAGGGACTATCACGAACTTAAATTAATTTTGTATGATATATCCGAATTTCCTTAAGAAACTTTTCCTTTTCCTCGCCTAGAAAATCAAAGTGAAGTCAGGGATGTTGCATGTAAAGTTTTTATAGATCTCCAAGAAAGCATTATTTGGCCAATCTTGAGGATTTCAAGAGCGAGGACTTTTCTAAGTAATCTCTTCTTAACTTGACAAAGTTTCCTAAGTAATCCCTAGTAACAGGGCTGCTTGAGGGATATTTACTCTGTAATAACGTAACAAAATAAAACTAAGGATTAAAAGACTAAATACAGTAGGGTCCATAGGTCAATATAATTACATGATTACAAATTTTTTTGCCGGTTCATACAAGATTGATCTTTTAAATATCTCAAAAATGAATTATCCTTATAATATTTAAGTTTTCCTGGTGGCAATGTGTGAGGAATTTAGTAGACCCATTGTAAGTTCCAACAAGCCCCCGGGTGAGGATCAGACCCGTGTTCGTCCAAGTATCTCTTACATAAGTATCTAAGCAGGCCCCTACTGAAATCACCCAAGTATGAATAATCCACAGTTGGATGTTTGCAATAAGCTTTATACAAAAAGTCTACCAAGATATGTCTGTCTTCGATTAATATCCAAAACAGTGTCATCAATTCTTTATTTTCCTCCAAAAGTTTGTCATAGCGAAGACGTGCTCCTTTTAGTCGGGCCACTTCCTTGTCTTTGAAACACATTAACACCACAACACTTTTATTAAGATTATAATACATATCAGATAGTGCATTGTATTCTTTTAACTATTTATCTAAATCCTATATAGGCTATTTATTTTCGCATGTTTCTTTTCAAGCATTGTCTAATAAAGGTGTATGGTTTTCTTCCTTATCTAAATGGTAAGATATTAGTTAGGGTTATCTTGAAAGTGAGAGCCATTTTGATAAAGAATTCCATACCCAAGAGACCGAAATTGAAGCCTGTAAAGTTTGCTTCTTCTCTTTCTCTCCGAAACAAAAATCAGCATCTTTTCTTTAAAGATTAGAGGAGTCGAGGAATTTAGTCTGATCCGCTTCATGGACAATAGGATTAGGGTTAACTTTTTTGATCCATCTTCATTATCTAGAGCCCTAGAAGTGTCACTGCCATCCCCTCCAAGAGTACAATCACGATCGCCCTCATTGTCGCCAGCACCCTGATCTTAGTTGTCATCATTATGGTTACATCATCATTATCATCGTCGTTGTCATCTTCATCAATGAACTTCATCACCCTCTTTGTCTTCCTCCTCATTTGAGTTAGAGTCCTCTTCCAAAGGAGGAACCTCAAAAGATAGGAGCTGGGCAGCATTAATTTCCTCTCTATCAGGAACCTCAATCCCTTGCTCCATTTTCTTAATCTTAGCCATAAATTTTTTGATTAGCACAGGGTCAAGAGAAGAAAAACTTAATCTGGACACATTTCTATGTTATTAGAATAGAATATCATGAGCGCATCTTCATAAGAATTTACAATAACATCATTAAGAGAAGTGCTTAGAAACTGATGCACTTTTTGCTTAGCCTCGGTAATAGTGTTAATAGCTTTGGATAAAGAATCCTTTTTCTTCTCTAACCTCCTTTTAAGATAAGTGCACTTCTTAGGTGAAACATGTCTAGCTTTAGTCCTGGCTTTTTCATCCTCGGACTCTTTCAAAGCCATTTTCAAAGCTAAACTTCATCAGCTAAAATCTGTTTAGCCTTCCTCTCATCTAACGTAGACTCTGTTTGAGCAAGATAAGCACTCAACCTTTCTTATTCCCTCACAGCGTTATCTTTGGCCGTAGTTAGGATAGTGATCTGATTATTTAAAGTCGACACTTCTTCCTTAAGCTTTGATGTTTCAGCAAAGGATTTAGAAACATCTTCCTGAAGGGAGTACCGGCTTTTCATGATCTAAAGGGAAAAGTAAGACATGAGTCAGGATTCAGTATAAAAAATAGTAATAATAAAATCAGGCAGTCTAGAATATACCAGAAGTTGTTGTTCGACAAGAGATCGATAATGACTCGACGAATCTAGTACGGAGGTGGGTGCATGAACAGTAGAAAACGATGGAGAGTGCATAATCGACTGCATAACATTCTCAAATTCTGTATGAGGCACTAATGATGAGGGTATTGAGGGATTCAAATCTTAGGAAGGAGTTGAAGTGCCTAGATCCTTTTACATTTGATCAATAATGCTGGGAGAATTAGATACACCAATATGAGATATAAAGTCATCCTTCGAAGGAACCATTTTAGTTTGATCAATAGTTGCAGAAGGTAATTCATCCACAGAAGAAGTGGGATCAGGGTTAGGACCCTCTAAGGCCTTGTCAGCACTAACAAATTCACCCTCTTTTGGAGTAAGAGAAGACTGGATATCGGTAGTCTTTCCTTTCTTGGGAATAGAGCCTGCGGCTGTTATTCCGCTTAATTTCCTTTTTGCAATCAATCGAGACCTAGCAATGGCTTATTTCAGAGCCAGAGCAACAGATTCCAAAGATTGAAGGGGTGGATCATTTGTAGTTAATTCAGCTGGAGGAGCGGCAGTTGAAACCAAAAGGCATAGATTAGCAAAACAGTTTAAGGAATAACATGACAACAAGTTACAAACAATACACTTAAGTTTACCGGGTAGATCTAGACAAATGGGGAACGAAGATGAAATTTTTTTAGTGTCACCCAAAGCTAAGAAGCATTTGCATTTCGAAGTGTGTTGGACAAGAGGAAGTTGTCCAAAAATCTTCTAGCCTTCTATTACGAGGGAATGTTTCTATTGGTTGCTAGGAGTCAGCAAAGTAACTCTATTCCCAATATGGTTTGAAGCAGCAGTCATCAACTTTACGATTCTCTTGCCTTCTTCGTCAAGATCCTTAGGAGCAGAGCCTAATAAGAAAACATTATTAAGAAAAAGAAAACAAGTTAATAGAAATAATGGCAATGGTCTACTTATGGGGAGAAGAAAAGGTTCCACTAATGTTTGGAATGCATTTGACATAGAAGAACCGTGTTTCTCAATCCTTAAATATGTTTATCCTTTCTGAAACCAACTTTTTGGGGGGATTAGTCCAAAAAATCTAGCTATTCAAATTACTGAGTTTGACAAGGCATGCTAAATACTTAAGAACTTCAGCACTCAGAGAAGGAATTCCCGACTCTAGGGCCATGAGCTCCAAAGAGACAAGGTATGTGTACACATTAGGTGATAGCTGGATAGGAGCAATGCCGAGATGACTTAAGAATCTCAACAATAACTCTAGAAATGGGATGAAACCCCCATGCCAAATATGAATGGCGGTATAAGAAAAGTATTCCTTAGGAGGATTTTGAATTGAGTTGTTATCGCCAGGAGGCATAGCTTCAACCTCTACAATTCCAAAATCATTGAGGATCGCATCTAATTCATCTTGAGAAGTTATGAGAGAATGCCTTGAAACTACCTCAACTTTTTTTGGAGAAGATTCTAATTCTGAAACAGTATCCTTGTCAGATTTCTTAGAGGTTCTTTTAATACCCATGATCCTGCCAGGTGATATAATTTCATCAAAGTTATGATTTATTCAACTACTGATACCTTTTGAAGGTGTCAGAAGCCTATTACAACGGCTCAAGTACTTGTAGTAGAACTTGGTTCCATGCATTCGAAAGGGTCAAAGGTAATTAGAACCATGTGAATCATGAGCTTTCAACAGTGTCGAAACTGTTATCAACATCCCCCATTTCATGTCATACATTCACCTGGACTTACCCTTCGACAATGTCGAAGCCCACATATTTTACTCTTTTTATAATAAGCATAGATATCCATGTAATATCTATTTAAAAATATACATTGTCGAAATGCCATACTCCAATTAAGTCGAAAGACTTGAAACACAGTGGCATTGACACCAACGAAAAGACATTGAGACATTTCGACAATGTTTTTCTTGGAAAAGAGATAATAACTACATTCTTATTAACTACTATAGGTTTTGAATAAGTTGAAAAAGGCATAATAGTGTTTCGAAAGTGTCAACACTAAATTGAGATAATGCAAACAGCCGAACTTATCCCAGTTTTGGGGTTTCGATTAAGTCGAAAGGTTAATCAATGTTTTTGACGATGGCAGAAAGTGTACTTTTCTTAACTTAATTTACAGTAAGGTTGTTAATTTTTAACTCTTAGTATCCTTCAAGATAAATTAAAATTGGGCATAGTGGGTTTCGAGTTTGAATCTGCATCCAATAGCGGCAAATAACCCAAAATTAGGCAAATTCACGTTCGAACCCGAATTGACGCCATGGATTACTCAAAATCAGCATTAAATTCGAGTCTAGGACCATCTTATAAGGTTGATTAACTTGAATCATTTTCAAAATTCAAAACAATAACATGGACTTAAACCCTAGAAATTTGAATTTAAAATTGAGCAAAAAAAAATCTAGTTTCTAATTTGAAATCGTAAATACTCACCTCAAATCAGAGAGTTTCACCTTTTGGATTTTTAGATTGATGGAAATTTGAAGAATATAATTCTTGCTTTAGAAATTTTCAATTACAGATGAAGAGAGAGGGAAAAAGAGGAGTGCAATTTATAAGCTGAGTGGATGGGAGGATGACCATCCGATCAAATTCAAGTAAACGGTTGAGATCATCTCAAGAATACCAATAGGCAAAAAGTTCTGTGCCGAAGCACTGAAGGTGTCGTATGAAAACGGTTGACTTGAAAAGTCAAGAGCATCCCTTCACCCGGGGGGCAAATGTTACTACCAAAAGTCACTTCAACCCTGTCAGAGCACAAAAGATTATACAGGAGAGCATCATCAAGAGCAACAGTGATAGCAAGGCCCTTCAAAAGAGTCGAAGGGATGCTTCTGCAAGTATTAAATGAATTATGGGCTTCTGAAGGGGTCAAAATGGGTCAAGACTACCCTTTTGCTTCAGCTTATCCCTTCCGCAATAGTTGGTTCCACACGTAGTAAAGAGTTTTGTGTTAAAAATGCCTTTCGAAGGTATCAGATAATAAGCCTCTAAAATAATCGAAGCCTGATACCTTCCACAAGAAACAACTACTTCCACGAGTATTGAAGGATTCCAATGCTTCCAAAGGAGTCAACAAGAATGCCTTCCGTAACGAACCAGTAAGTGCTTTCGAAGCAGTTGACCCTTCTACATGAGTCAACACCACTTGCCATACCATCCTCGATGCATGCTTCCACAACCATCATAATGAAAGCACTCAAAAGCATCATCGCCTTTAGCAAGTATTGGATATGTACCTTCCGCACACGTTGGAACATCCTTTCATGCTTATCCAACACATCTATAACAGCATAAGAGTCGCTCCTATACCTTCCGATGGAGTTGAAGGCATCCAAGTCTTATTCGAAAGCAACATTAGAGAGGCGCTTTGGATGCAACGGCGTTGGAAGGTCATGAAGGCATCTTTTCAATTAAGTTGAAAGGACGGGTGCGAAGGGGGTCCGACCCGCGCCCATAAATAAGACACTACGGGTGCCGTTTTGGGGATCCGATTTCTTTCCTTCGGCACTTCTACTTTTCTTGAGTTTGTAATCCCTAATTTCTAAATCAAATTGGGGATTTTACTTCATTGTAATACCTAAGCCCTTGTATTTATAAACATTATCAATAAAGTAAATACATGGCACTTTCAAGTGCTTGGAGTCTGATTTGCTACTTATATGTGGTTTCATCTATGGAACAAGAACATCTATACCTTTCAAAGTGGTTCCTTTTGAAGGAATAGGATCATTTTGACTCAGTTAATACCTTTTGTTCCTATTAGGTTATGACCTTTGATTACTCCAAGTAATTCGAAAGGGGTTTCGAAGTGGTCATTCAGTCCTCTAACCTTGCTTTGGGGTGTTAACAAAATTTCTTGTTAACAGTGCCAATCGAACTTCTGTGGCCCATGATCAGGCCTATTGTTGATCCAAAAAATAGACCAACACCCTGGTTTGAGTTTGAAAGCACCAGCCCTGTTCTGACAGAGCAATATCACAGATAACACAAATCAAGAAAGAACCGTAAAAGAAAGTAGACAGAGAATTTTTATAGTGGTTCGGCTGTTAATGAAGCCTACGTCCACTTTATAGTTTTATTAAAGACTGATTGTTGTTACAAGAGATGTTTGATTATTAGGCTTTGATTATCTTTAGCTAGATTGAATCCCCAGAGTTGGAATTCACTAGAGAATCATAGTGAAATCCTTTGGAGTTATGAGGGAGGTAGAGAGTGAAGAATAATTCCAGTAGAGCACTAGCAACAAGTCTGGAGAAGCCCCTTTTTATGCTGCAGGTTGGATGGTATTTATATGGATCGGAGAGCTTCTGGGCCAGGCCATGTCCTCATCAGCTCGCAGGTAGGTAGTATACGACCTGGGGGAGTTTGGCTCGCAAAACGAGCTAAAGCCATGGGTCGTTGGTGACCCATGGTCTATGGCTCGTTTTGCGAGCCAATGTCTTAGCCTCTTTGTAGTATTCCTTAGTCATCTTGTTTGAAGGCTTGAGGAGAGGAATGGGTCGCTAATGATCCAACCACTTAGGATTTTTCTGGACTCTGGAACTGGAGACGTTTCCATAGCCTTTTATCGTAGTTGTTACGTTTTGATGGCAATTCGCTAGCTATTTACATTCAGCTGCTGATTGGACTGAAAGGAAGCCGATCTCCCGGCTTCGTTGATCCCAGTCGTCATCTTAGTCGTATAGTTTTGCCCTTGTTGATCCCTTGTCGTAGCTTTTTTGGTTAAGTCCTAACCATCCTTCCTATACAAGGTTGTTCTGTGTTCTATTGGTTTCTGCTAGGTTAAAAACTCGGATAACATTTGCTCCCCAGAGTATGTCTTCGTTGTAAACAAGGCGTGCTCTGGAAGTTATCGCTTTCAATATCTATCTGTTAATTTCCAAGTGATTGCATTAGAGCTTTACGAATACATTAACCCCATATTATTGGTCGTCTTTCTTTGGTTCTGACCGTTGCTACTTGCCACAACATATCACATTTCTGCCCGTAGTTTCCCGACATGCCTCGGAATGATGAACAGTTGTAAGAGATCGAGTTTGAGAAGAATATGTGAAGTTTTCTTTTCCTCTTTTTTTATGGGTCGTTAGCAATCCATGTGGGATGGGTCGCTAGTGACCTAATTGTTTAAAGGAATTTAAATTTCTCAAAGTAAGGTCGGATCGCTAGCGATCTATGATGGATCGCATGTGACCCTACTACTTAGTGAAATTTTTAGCTCCTCTTGCTTGCCTACTTATATGTTTGAACTGACCCATTATTTACCCGATTAACCCGAATCAATCTTGCCACTTCACACGATCCAGCTTCCAGCGACTCTATTCCAGGCGACCCAAGTGTTCATTCGACCCAATTCATTACTTCATTCGAACTCATTCGCCGTTTATCACCTAGTTTTAGTCTCGACTGCTACCGCTTATCGTAACGAATCCAATTTCTCTCCATGGCTTCTTGGTGTGCTTTGAAGTAATGGGTACGTGTCGAGGCTACCATGCAAATTTGGCTTTGGCTTTTCAGCAATATGTTGAATTTTCAATGTGAATCATCAGAGTCCACCTCAAGATGATGTTTTCAATAAACTGATTTCTGATAGCCGTTCGTTTTTTAATTTTGATCTAAATTTCAATTCCTAGTTTTGACAATGCAATCTTTGCTTCATAGTGTATGCAAGGGTTTAGGTTGGTTAGTAGGTGCATGATGTAGGTTTGGAGTTGCCCCATATAGTTTTAATTTGACCGACGGTGAAGTTAAGTTTGTCTCGAACGATTGTACGCCGTTCTGGAGCGAAATCTTGCTCTTTGTCTTTAGCTTTTTCTTATTGAGAATTTGGTTAAGTTCTCGTCGATGTTTTTGAGTTCCGATGCGACAATTTATTCCAAAATCGGATATAGTGGATGATTTAATCGTATTGCTCTTCCTATTTCTGTATTCCAGTGATCCTGAAAAGAAAAGCTTCCCACGTCACTTCGGATAGTGGCTCCGTTATCGATCGTTGATCGATAACGGGTAAGTGTGGAAGAGATAATTTTAAAGGAAGATATGGATTGTTTTTCAAATGCAAGCAAGCTAGATACACTGGATTGTTTGTTCGTAGTATTCAGGATACTGGACTCTTGTCATGTAGATAACACACTGCATCTGTCCCGGTCAACACTAAGGACCCGATTAGTCAACATACGCTGACTTCCCTTAGATTCCATGCGTTGGTTATACGAGGATATTATTTAAAGTAAAACATACCCAACGGGGTTTAATGGCAAGTTTTGTCATTGAAAATGATTTTTCGACTATCCAATCTTTAGTCTAGTGGTGGTTCTTCCACTCCTCCAGAAGATGGGTCCTTCGCAACTTAGGCTTCTCTTACTATTCCTATCATATTGGGAGGACAGATTGTAGTTAAATTACGAGGCACAATTGCTCTTGTAGAGTTGTAGTTGAAGTTCAATCAGGCACAACTTTAGCCTTCGGAAACTAGCACATGAGTTGTTCGATTGCGATTATCCTTCTCCTGCGTTTTTTGGAATTCAACGCACACTAGCCTCTATCTCCGGGACTATTGGCTTAATTGCTCGATTCCGAACATTTCTTTTTCTCGCTATTGCACTTCTTGTGCTCATGTGTAGCATACTCATTTACTTTAGTTCTATACATGTAAGTAATACTTTTGCGGTCATTTCGACATATTATGTTTCATGGCTTTGTTCAAAACTATGAAGTAGCTTGGTCTAGCCAGTTCTGTAGCTAATCCCTACTTATGCTTAATTGAGTTAGGTTCAACAAAGTGTTAGTGTAAATGCCTTAGTCTGTAGGGCCGATTACTTTGACTACCGAGCCAACATGTTTTGGGAGACTAGGTTTCCTAAGTAATAAGTTCGATTTCCCCAGTTTGATTAACACGATAACTCCTTTCTTTGAGAATTAGGGACTTTGTTGCTTGATCCCAAGATATGAGTTTTGTAATGATGTCGGCATGTATTAGAAAGATGCATTTTTGGCATCTTTTGCTAAATTAAATTCTTCTGAGTCCTACGTTGAGATCCTAATTATGTGTTATTTTCTATCTTTGGAAACTCATACACGGATGACTCAACTCTGTGGATTTTTTCTTGATGTTGTGAATCTTCAAATAGCATGACCAAACTTAGGGTAATGACATTATCCTACAAGTTGGAACCAAATGATCTAGTTAGACCGTAAGTAGGTCATCGATCCTTCTCGTCATCGCTAGACTATGAACGATGGTGGATTTCTGAACGTTAAATCCTTCATTTACTTTGTTGGTGATTTTCTTGCCAGAATGCTCTGTTTTGTAATACAAAACCGTTATCTAACCAACCTCGCAGTTATTCGCATTTGGACTTTTGAAACATTTCTTTCGATCAAGTATCTGTGCTTCTATCCCTTCTTGAGGGACTAGCTATTTCGAATGCCTGTATTTTGGGTGATTGTGAGAGAAGGAAATTTATAGGGCGAATTGCTCAATTGCCCCCAGTCTTTCTCTCAGTCCCATTTTGGAATTGAGGACATTCGTGGGTTTTATTTTTGACCTTCCATGATTTCTCCCACTTGTTCTTCGCTATGCATGCTCTTCTTGGTTGCTGACATTGTCACGGAAGTTTTGTTCATATGTCAACTCCTGTCTTTGAGAATTGATAACCTAGCTGTTTGGTTCCAAGTAACATTTCCTCGAGGCTTCCTACCTTTCGGTTGTGTCTAAATTCTTTCTAAGTTGAATTTAGGAAATTCGGTTGTGCACTAGCTTTCATCCCTAGAAACTAGTACATGGGTAATTCAATCCTGGGATTTCCGTTCGACGCTGCTTTATTCCTGTGTAGTGGCTGGTAACTGTGACAAAAGGTTGACCCATCCGGTTGACCTTTGAAAGGATATGTCTTTCGATTGCTGCCTGTCATTGGGCAACAGTAGTTTTATGAAGAGAAGGTAGAAACTCTATTGAGGACAGGATATGTCTTCCAGTCGTAGCCTGTCATTGGGCAACGGTAGTTTTCTGAAGAGAAGGTAGAAACTCAGTTCAGGACCAACTTCTATCTTCGTAAGCTAGTGCATCAATGGTTCACTGCGATGAGTGTTTCTCATCAGGCCTGCAGATTAAAGTTTTCCTAGCATTGCTGGGCAATACCGGTACTTAGTGAGTAGAATGTTTCCCGAAGTTGTAGAGGCAACAACGGTACTTATGAAATAGACAGTTTCCTAGCATTTTCGGGGCAACACTGGTACATAGGAAATAGAATATTTTCCCGGCGTTGCCAGGGCAACACCAGTACTTAAAAGATAAAACAAGGCCTTGGCGTTGGCGAGGCAACACCGACAATCAGGAGTTCGGGTTTGATTTTCCCTGTCGATTCGACGGTGCTCTTAATCCAGTTGGGTACTAGTTTCAGCCTTCGAAAACTAGTACTTCGATGGTTGGATTATAGAAGTATTTTCTTTGTGATGTCTGTCTTATAGGCAGTGTTAAAGTGACAGTCTTTAATGATTTGCACTTCTCTTGCCAATTTTAGGTTGGAATTACTGGAATAGGGGAGGTTGAAGCCTACTCATCGGTTCATGGTGTTTGCATTCTAGTCCGAATTCTGGGAACTTAGTGTCATTCTATGAGCGGTCGACTCACACTCGATTTGAGTTCATACTTCGGTCCGCGCTCCATGGACTTAGAGTTCTTTCGTGGGCGGTCGCACTTTCGCCAACTTGTTTGTACTTTAGTTCGTAGTCGAGGAATGGGAGATTTCTGTGAATCGTTTATACTCTAGTCCGCGCCCCGGGGACTTAGAGTACTCTAGTCCGTGCTCCGGGGACTTATAGATTTTTGTCAATCGTTTATACTCTAGTCCACGCTCCGGGGACTTAGAGATTTTTGTAAATTTTTTATTACACTAGTCTACACTCCGGGGACTTAGAGTACTCTAGTCCGCGCTCAGGGTACTTAGAGATTTTTGTAAATCGTTTATACTCTAGTCCGCGCTCTGGGGACTTAGAGTACTCTAGTCCGCGCTCCGGGTACTTAGAGATTTTTATGAATCGTTTATACTCTAGTCCGTGCTACAGGGACTTAGAGATTTTGTAAACCATTTGTACTCTAGTCCGCGCTCTGGGGTCTTAGAGTACTCTAGTCCGTGCTCCAGGGACATAGAGATTTTTGTAAATCGTTTGTACTCTAGTCCGCGCTCTGGGGACATAGAGATTTTTGTAAATCGTTTATACTCTAGTACGCGCTCCGGGGACTTAGAGTACTCTAGTCTGTGCTCCAGGGACTTAGAGATTTTGTGAATCGTTTATACTCTAGTCCACGCTCTGGGGACTTAGAGTCAGTTTGGTGATGGTTGAATCATTCATCCAATCCTGTAGAGTTGAGTAGATTCCCTTTAACCCAACATGGTGGTTTTCTCAATGTTGTTTAACTTCGGGATGCACCATGTTCTCTAATGATAAGAGTCCCAAGCGTTTCCATTGCCTTACTTTGTTTATAGTCATCAAGTGTTACCCTTGGAGATGCAAGGCTATTGCTTAACCAATTCCATAGTTGTTTTTGTTCATGAAAAATCAAATTTCCTCCAATCGGTTTTTGTTATGTTCTGATGACTACCTGCGGAACCCTTCATTTCTAGGTGCCAAATTTCAGGTTCTTACAGAAAATCTAAAATTGAGGAGAAAGTTATCACATTGCCCCCGGTATGACCGCGTTCATTCCTATACTGATCACGGACCAATAGAGTTCGACAGTGTTTGTCTTGAATCCATGGCACTTAACCTTGCTTGTTTCAGGCCATATGCATTATGCTAGGCTGATAGCATTATTGCAGATATCAACCTTATTCATTGGTTCCAATCTTCAAGAATAAATGGTTTAGCTGATCGAAATCGAGCGTTCTCTCCTTGCCATGGTTTGTCTTCGGATAACTGCTAGTTTTCTACAGGTTAGGGTTTAAAACCTTGGTTGAGCACCTACTTCTGTTCTTTGGAAACTGGTGCATTAATGATTTGATTCTGGAACAGCCTTCCATCGTCGTCTTCTCTGGACGATGATAAGTTCCTCCATTTATTGCAAGTTGGAGCGATCTTTTATCCTGACCAAGTGTTAATGTGTTATATGCCCCTCAGTCCACAAGGCTGATTGTTCTGAACAATTGATGTGAGACTTGACGTTCTGGGCGGCTCCCTGGATGCCTCCAGTCAAAGGTATGTCACAGCCCCTATCTTTGGGAACTCGTGACTTGGATGCCTTGAATTTTGACATTATGTACATTAACTTTGGTCAAAAATCAGAATTCTTTGCCAACTTCTTGGTTTGTGAGCTTTACGGTACTACCGAAGCAATGTCGGTTCTTTCGAGTAGCGGGAGTTGATCCCTGTTAATTGAAGTGCCCGGCTTTTGAGAGTGCGCGGCTTATGAAATTCCTCTGTGTTGCCTATCTTCGGGCAACGCGACGGGTTTGTGTTTTGAAAGTTAGTGCATGGCTTATTGGATGCGTGGCTTTTAGTTATCTTTGGTGTTGCCTATCTTTGGGAAAAGTGAGCATTTTAAGCTCTTTAAGAGATAGTGCACGGCTTACGAAATGCACGGCTTTCCGTGTTCCTCGGTGTTGTCTATCTTTGGGCAATGTGAGGAGCGTAAGTTTTAGGAGTTAGTGCGTGGCTTATGAAATACATGGCTTTTGGTGCTCCTCTGCGTTGCGTATCTCTGGGTAATGCGAGAAGCGTATATTTTGGCACGGCTTATGTAATGCACGGCTTTTGGAGCTCCTCGGCGATGCCTATCTCTGGGCAACGCGATGGGCGTATGTTTTAGCGTGGCTTATGGAATGCGCAGTTTTGTGTGCTCCTCGGCGTTGCCTATCTCCGGGCAATGCGGGGAGCTTATATTTTGGTGAGGCTTGTGGAATGCACGGCTTTTGGTGCTCCTCGACATTGCCTATCTCCGGGCAATGCAAGGAGTGTAATTTTTTATGATTATCGGCATTTCCTATTTCCAGGCAACGCGAGGGGTCAGTTTTTGATGCTCCTCGGCGTTGCCTATCTCCGGGCAATGCGAGGAGTTAGTTTTTAGTGCTCCTTAGCATTGCCTATCTCCGGGTTATGCAAGGAGTGTAAATTTTGATGCTCCTCGGCTTTGCCTATCTTCGGGCAACGCGAGGAGTTAGTTTTGATGGTCCTCGCTTTGCCTATCCCCGAGCAACGCGAGGAGTTAGTCTTTGATGCTCCTCGGAGTTGTCTGTCTCCGAGCAACGCGAGGATTTAATCTTTTAGTGCTCCTTGGCGTTTCCTATCTCCAGGCAACGTGAGGAGTTAGTCTTTTTGTGCTCCTCAGCGTTTCCTATCTTTGGGCAACGCGATGAGTTATTTTTTTAGTGCTCCTCGGCGTTGCCTATCTCCGAGCAATGCGAGGAGCTAGTTTTTTAGTGCTCCTCGGCGTTGCCTATCTCCGGGCAACGCGAGGAGTTTAAGTTTTGGGCCTTCCCGATGTTGTCGGGACAACATTGGTTTTCGGAAGGCAAGGATCATGTTTCACTGATCCAAAGGTTTTAGTTGATTTGCTTCCGTTAACCCGGCGAGTATTTACTATGAACATGGCTTCAATGGTTCGATAAGCGAGGCATGCTTACGGGATGTGCACAGTGGTTTGGACCTTCCTGGTGCTGGAGGAATGATACTAGTTCATAGAAGGTAAGGATCAAGTTTTTCCATCTGTCCGGCGGTTGTACTTTGCTGGAATGCGGTTTCATCAGTTCTAAGAGATAATTAGTTTTTAGATCGGATAGTCGTGGCTTGGATGATCCTTCCATATTTCGGGAAGATGTGTTGGGCTAAACAAAAAAGATTGCCTTGGCAGAGAAATCTATAGCCGACCGCATGGAGATGGTTATGAAGAAAGAGCTTATGGGAGTTTAGGGCAGGACTCTCAGTTTTTGGTCCAAAATGCCTCTAGAGAATTGGTCTTTAACTGGATTACGATCTAAGAGGAAGAGGAATTGGTCACCAAGAGCGGTAAAATAGTAGTTGGAAAGAAGTAGGCAAGTATTATGCTAGTATTTCATTTGTTGCACTAGCTAGGTCATTAAGTCCATGGTTGTCAGAATGCCATAATTTTTTATCGGGTATAACAGAAATGTGGTCTGATTAGTCTCGGCCTTTCTTATGAGGCTATTCAAGTGTGTGCAGTGCCCCCATGCCACAAGGCTATTGGCGGCCTTGAAATGTATCCATGGTCTCTCCATAACTCGTTTGGTTGCCCCTAGTCCAGTGGGAGCGGTTCCTCCGAATTCTAAGTCTTGGCTTCATTTGAGTCGATCTCTGATTAACCACAAGGTCGGTTCAGTTTTGGCTTAGTTTCTTTGAGCGACTTTGAAGCTCTGGGGTTCAATACTGTTTGTTTCATCGATCATTTAATTATGCTGAGTGACTGATATGATTGTCGATTTGTGGCCCCGGAGCATGGCTTCGTTGACTCTAAGGGGATTTGGATTAGATAACTATTGATCTTCCAGTTCACCTTCATGGATATCAGTCGTACATAAATTTCATTGATCTACCGGTTCGCCCTCACGAAGCTTTAGTTCATGAAAGACCTTCACGTTCGCGAAGGGTTTTTAGGATCAGATGACCGTTGATCTACCGATTTTCCTTCACGATGCTTTAATTCATGAAAGACCTTCACATTCGCGAAGGGTTTTTAGGATTAGATGATCGCCGATCTACCAGTTTACCTTCACGACGCTTTAGTTTATGAATGACCTTCACATTTGCGAAGAGTTTTTTATGGTCGGATGTCCGGCGACCAGACGGCCTTGGAATGATAATTTATCGATTTCGAGAGGAGTTTTGGGTTGTGTGTCCAAAGGCCCGGCGGTCTTAAAGCAACGATTCATCGACTTCAGGAGGAAATTTTCGGATTTAGCTCGAGGGAATACAGTTTTATCGGTTCTTGTAGGCTAAGGTGTTAGATCTGTTTGTTCGATGATCCTTTGGATAAGACTTCTCGATGCCATCAGCAACGCCGGTTCTCATAAGGGGGATTGACATGACTCGTCGAGGGCATAGAAGCATTTCTTTCGCTATGTTGTCTGCAATACCCCTAGTGTCCCGGTACGGCTCATTTGGAAAAGGAGAGTAGACAAAGATGGATGAGAAGGCATCGCTTTAGGTTGTTGTCCCATTCCTTAGTTGCTATCTAGCTAGAGTGTTAGTTGATAATCATTCTTTCGTCTGATTTCATCTGTTAGTTGGGGCGCTTTTCTGCTGGGTCTTAGTAGCCTTGCTTGGGCAAAAGGCCCCTGAGGTCCTATAGCTCCTTCACCATTTGGTATGTCCTTTGGCACACTGCCGGGTTTGCTTTCTTCTAATTGCACTACTTCTAGTCTTTAGAACTGGTTAGCCTTCCCATAGAATTCTTCCAGAGTAGAGGGTTGTTTCATCCTTTAATGATTCCTGAGGGCCTTGCAGCAGAATGCATCTGTCGCCCTTACTTCGTCCATATGCTAGTCATACCTGCAAAGAAGCAATTTCGAATCAGTTGTACAGTTGTATAAAAGGTATAGTTAGCATGATAAACTCCTTTGGATATTCTGTATGTTAAACGGCTTCGGTGAATGGGTTTTGATCAGGGAAGATGCTCTAATCGTTGTCAGACCAGTCCGTTTTCATGTTACGGTTGTTTATAATGCTTGAGAATGATACATGCATGATTGTCTACGCTTGAATGATTCGAAATGCCGATGAATGACAAATCACTTATAATGGGGTCATGGATCAGTGACGATCCCAAAATTTTTGAAACTAGGCGAGGTCGGTCTGGGGTGACAAAGAAGATAAGGTTGCATCCCAAATTTCAAGGTATTCGGAGTTTGAATGCTCGAGTTATCGACAAAAGAAGATGGATCGGTGGTATTTTACTTGGAGTCCGACCTGAGAAAAATTGCCATTTGCTTGGAGTCAACACATGGTTCGCTTGGAGTCACAGAATTTGAAGTGCTGGATTGGTAACAAACGTTGCTTGGAGCCATTTGCTTGTTTGCTTGGAGAAAATCATGGTTTTACCCCAGTCAAGCTATGGACTAGAAAACCCGAGTTTGACTTTGAGTAAGGACTTCCGGAATCTGCTTTTATTCAAATAGTCGATTAACTGAATTCGATTTCGAGTCAACCCTAAAGTGAGTTTTTCAACGACCATTTTGACGATTTTTGATGATTTTCGATGATGACCACTTGTGATTCGACGATGGGAGCTGCATGATGGGATCAGAAGTTGGTTAGTTAGGAATAACCAAAATATAGCATGAGAGCTTGGCATTGTAATCGATCTCAGTTTGTATCATATCTTCTAGGTCCTCCAGCCTCTCAGAATACCGTTTGGGTTGTAGTTCCTCGTCCATTGCTAGGCACCGTGCTACGACACAGGTTTTGGAGCCTCTTTTAGCATTTTGTACATTGGCATTTTCATCCAATTTGTCTACCTCAAATTATTTGTCATCTTCAGAGCCGGAGAGAGCCATCCTTATATGCTTACGTGGGGTTTCCACCCCTAAGTTCGGGTTTGTAGCGATGCTTTTGCAGTAGGTGGAGTGTTGACATTTTCTTCTACCATGATTCTAGGATCTCCGCCCATTGCTTCCTTTTGATTATATCCCCTTCGAACGAACCAAACGGCGGTCTCGTTGGAGAAAAGCATAGCGAACTGAGCCAATTCAATGGGTCGCTAGCGATCCATAGCTTATGGATCGCTAGCGATCCAAAATGTAAGCTGGAAAGCGAGCCAACTCCCTAGCATCCTTCTCCCATCTTGTTCCTTGTAGGTCATTGCAAATCAATGAAATGGTATGGATCGCTAGCAATTAACAACATAGCATATGGATCCCTAGTGATCCATATACTTAGAATATTATTGGACTTTGCTTTCTGGAGTTTATGACGGTCCAGTGAAAAGGTATGGATTGCTATCAATCCATAGTGCATGGATCGCTAGCGATCCATGTACTTAGTTAATTTCTGAGCTTTGCCTTTCGGATCGCGTCTACTATCTCATATTGATGTTCTCCATCTAATTTCATAGCTTGTTGCCTTATTTTAGTGATGATCCATACATTGGTTGCATTGGACTACTATTGGATCATGTGCAAGGGGATTGGTGGATCCACGAGATAACCATATGGATCGCTGGCGATCCATAGGAGATGGATCGCTAGACACCCATCACCTTAGCATGTGTTTGCTTGCTTTTTCTTTGATCCTTCTTGGTTGGTACTTCTATTCTCAACACAAACCTTCTAAGCAGAGAATGAGGATTTAACTTCTGGACCTATGGGATCCAATGTAGATTGCTAGATCTGAACCCTGAGTTGGAGTTCTCAATGAAAGTACCAAAATGTTGACCCAAAAAAATAGACCAACACCCTGGTTTGAGTTTGAAAGCACCAGCCCTGTTCTTACAGAGCAATATCACAGATAACAAATATCAAGAAAGAACCGTAAAAGAAAGTAGACAGAAATTTTTTATAGTGGTTCGGCTATTAATGAAGCCTGCGTCCACTTTATAGTTTTATTAAAGACTGATTGTTGTTACAAGAGATGTTTGATTATAAGGCTTTGATTATGTTTGGCTAGATTGAATCCCCAGAGTTGGAATTCAATGGAGAATCACAGTGAATTCCTTTGGAGATTGTTGTGAGAGAGGTAGAGAGTGAAGAATAATTCCAACAGAGCTCCAACAACCAGTCTGGAGAAGCCCCTTCTTATGTTGCAGGTTGGATGGTATTTATATGGATCCGAGAGCTTCCGGGCCAGACCATGTCTTCATCAGCTCGCAGGTAGGTAGAATACGACCTAGGAGGAGTTTGACTCGCAAAACGAGCTAAAGCCATAAGTCGTTGGCGACCCGTGGTCTATTGGTCATTGGCGACCCATAGACTTGGCTCGCAAAATAGACTTGGCTCGTTTTGTGAGCCAATGTCATGGCCTCTTTGTAGTATTCCTTAGTCATCTTGTTTGAAGGCTTGAGGAGAGGCATGGGTCGCTGATGATCCAACCACTTAGGATTTTTTTAGAGTCTGGAATTGGAGATGTTTCCATAGTCTTTTATCGTAGCTATTACGTTTTGATGGCAATTTGCTAGCTATTTACGTTCAGCTGCTGATTGGACTGAAAGGAAGCCGGTCTCTCGGCTTCGTTGATCCCAGTCGTCATCTTAGTCTTATAGCTTGGCCCTTGTTGATCCCTTGCCTTAGCTTTTCTAGTTAAGTCCTAAACCATCCTGTCTACATAAGATTGTTCTATTTTCTATTGGTTTTTGGTGGGTTAAAAACCCGGATAACACCCATGAAGCCCCTTTTGGTGTCCAGAGATTAGTGCCAACCAACTCTTACCTTCTGATTGGAGGCATGAGTATAAACTAAAGTCGGACATGACTATCCGCACGCTATCTCTCGTCCGTGGACTAGGAGTAGGAGTATAAAAGGAAATGGTTGTGACTCAACCATGCATCAACTAACTCTTATCCTCGGATTTGGGGTTGGAGTATAAACTAAATGGATGTGACCCGCCCATCTGTCGACTAACCCTTGTCCTCGAATTGGGGGCAGGGGTATAAACTCTAACCGGATGTGACATGACCATCCATGCACAAACTCTCGCACTTGATGTGAGGGCAGTAATATAAATCGAAACGAACGTGACATGACTGTTCAATTGCTTAACACTTATCCTCGGATTGGGGGTAGGAGTACAAACTAAAGCGGACGTAAGAAGACCATCCAACTTTTAACACTTTGCCCGGAGCAGGCGAAGCCAAAGATCCAGCCCGCTGTAAGACGAGATCATGCCTTTGAACTTCGAATCGACACCTGGAGTTAGGCACGATTGGAAGAGTATATCCTAAATGAGGATGAGCGAACTACGATAAGCCAGTTCAGATTGGCACCCAGAGTTCGGCGCAATCGTGATCCTGGAAAAGGATACCCGAACCATTGTTCTAAGTTGTTAAATCCAATCAGTGCCCAAAGTTTTACAACTAAATAATTACTTTACGTCCACAAGAGCGACGAAAAGCCGATAAATTACAGAATGGGCTAAAGGATTTAGTCGATGACAATCACAATAAGAAATGGATTGCTGATCCATTGAATGGAAAGTATGTCTCCAAAACAAATTAGTCAAATTCACACAAAGATATGACAAAACAAGAAGTCTTTGTTATTAACATTCAAAATGAGACTTGGAAAGCTAGGTACAAGTGTTATTTACGCCTAAAAACAAAAAGCAAAAGTGGGGGCCGAACTTGCATAAAGCTTGCCACAAAAACCAAAATAAACTGAAACTATTACTAAAATGTAAGTCTATCTACACCTAACAAGCCGGCGCTCACTTCTTCGGTTTTGTTCTCCTTTCTTTCCTTTTAGAGCCGGGAGAAACATCGCTCGAGCTTTCACCTTGTCTTTTCCCTCCTCTTCCTCTATTTCTTTTGCCTTTGGGCGGAGAGCTCTACGACCATCCAGCATGCATGCTTTTTGCGCTAATAGGCGGAGGAATATGGACCGGAGCAAAAATAGTTTGCCCAGGCAAGGAAATTGATAGAGGAGAAGGAATAACTTCAAGTTTCTCCTGCTTGACCTCTATGGAAAGGAGGATGTCTTTCTCAAGTTCCTACTCAAACTCATGCATGGTAGGACCCGATAAAGTTATGGAGACCCCGTAATAACAACGTCTTCATCAATCTGAGTTTCCTGAGTCCCACCAGCTCCTTTATCTAACAACGCATCAATCATTTGCTCATCATGGACGGGAGTATCTTCAACCAAGATGGTAGTAATCATTATTGAGGTGGTAACAATAACTGATTTTGTTACAAACAGTTTCGGTCCCAGTTGAGAGTCCTTATCGGGAAGCTGAGCAACATGAGGCTGACCTGAGGCTTAAGAAACAAAGAGAGAAAAACTGGCTATGTTAATCGGTGATACGTCAACTTTACAAAATATAAGACAAGTAAATGAGATACCTTCTTCGCTTTTGATTTCTATGCAGGCCGGAATTCCAATGGAGTTCCCCTAAAGAATTGGGGAGAGAATAGTAGGTTTGTGGATCTTAGGCCTCTTAGGATCATACCAGGTGTCGGAGAAGCTTGGATTCCAAGCGTTTGGTTGGCAGTAGCATCGTAAGGCGTTGATTCGGAGCCTTCGTCCAAGTCTTTATGCATTGTGGAGGCAAGCTCCAGATGAAAGATAAGCTGGCCATCTTTCAAAATCTTGGGCTCATCTCCTACCAAGACTTCTTCTCCACTTGCTCCAAATCCACCTCGCTACCTTCGAGAAAAGTTTTCTTCTTTAATGATTCACTCCCAGACGAGGGCGGGGATTCTGGGATAATCATCTTTGAAAGCCTCTAGATTTCGGAATTTGAGTACGTTGGCATTATATTGGTTCAGCAGCAGTTCAAACTTCTCCATCGCATGCTCTTCTACCCACTTTTCTACTGCCTCAACTTCTCTTTTGATAAGTGCGTCAACATCTTTAACGCGGTCGAGCACTTTGTCTCTTTCCTTCCTGGCGTGGAGTAACCCATCACAGTAAGTCTAAGCTTGTTGAAATGCTTCATCCTTTTCTTTTGTTTCACGCTCTAGTTTGGTTTTTAACTCAGCTACATTTCCATCTGTGGTATCCCTCTCCATTACCAAAGCATGGTATCTATGGAAAGCCTTCTCCATTTCATCTTGAAGCTTAATTTGCTCCTCTTTGAGTGCCCTGATGGCCTACTCGGTCTTCTTCTCGGTTTCGGCTTCGGATGTTCTTAGTTGCTCGACCTCAGCATCGAGATTAACAATGATTCTCTTATTATCAGCTTTGATGATTCTCTGATTGTCGATCTCTAGCTGCCTGTCCCTGGAAACTTTGGAAATTTTCTCAACTAAATTCGACCATTCGTTATGCTGATTGTGAACATCGATCACACAATCAATGGTCATCTTCTATATGTCGGACGGGATTTTTTTTATGTTAGGAGCAAACATATGACCATCGAAGCAAATGTTTTGAAATTCTTCTTTCAGTTTACCCATTCGGGTATTAGCTACAAGCTATTCCTCCAAAGAGATAGGTGGAACTATAGCAGTTTCATTGCCCGGCCTATGTTGTGAAGTTTTAGAGCTACTCTTTTGATGCCTACGGTCGAAGGACCGGCTGGAGTGAGATTGCACCAGAGGTTGTACAGGGATGGGAGCTGGAGAAGGGGCATGAGAAGCATCACCAGGTGGGATGTCATCGTGACGATCGGGTAGCCTGTCTGGACTTCTAGGAGGATGTGATCTAGACCTAGGGCGACGTTTGGAAGTAGATTCATGTGACAGGTGATCTTTGTCATAACTACTTCTATCTCGGTCTTCTCTATCTCGACTATAATGATAGCCTAACTCATAATCGCGGCCACTTCCTTAGCGATACAAGCTCGACCGAGGCCTTTGTGCTTGGGATGCTTTCTCCTCCAAAGACTAATAAATGTATTTCCTTTTCACCATGGATCCTACAAAGGAAATAAGGATAAGTTAGATCCAACAAGCGAGGGCACATTTCAAGTGCGAGGGTTGGTCATCCTAGATTGTTCAGGCCTAGATTCATGACCAGCATCGATGTTACCTTGGCCAGCCTTGCACCTTTCACTAATAATTTCACTTTCCTCGGCGTCTTACAGTGCTTGTTCATTGTTTTCTTCGACTCCAGCCCCAGGACTTGGGTCTAGGGGCATATCTAGATCAGCTCCGCCTCCTTCGAGCAGGTTGTTATCATCATCATCGTCATCC
The DNA here is from genome assembly GCA_030737815.1 of Allium fistulosum. Classification (NCBI taxonomy): domain Eukaryota; kingdom Viridiplantae; phylum Streptophyta; class Magnoliopsida; order Asparagales; family Amaryllidaceae; genus Allium; species Allium fistulosum. Next base: position 120,767,710 of record CM060905.1, on the reverse strand, counting down.
ATGGAAGCTATTTGGAAGATGCCAGTACTGCGACCCTCTTCTAACAATTCGTAGGAGAGAAGATTATCATCTTACAGGAGAGTTCTTATATCTTGTCTCCAGCCGATAGTACCAAAAGAGTGTTGATGGCATCTAAAAGCGCCAAGTTATTGGGTCTCATTGGAACATCTTGATAGTAAAGCAAGGATTTGAGTTAAGTTTGCATATTATTAAACAAATTCTTATAATGCACATGGAAAGGAACTTACGTCCGGACAGACATTTGCGTGCCAACCCAGGCGGATAGCGTACATGGAACCACTCTGTTTTAAAGTAGCTCAACTTGTTCCAAGCCCTAGTAACCACTCTGCAAACCCTGATTGGTTCTAAATAAATCAAAGATGAACTTTGCTTTCGGCTTTTGAAATTGTATATATATCTATTGCTTAAAACTTTTGCAAAAGTTTAATAGGGCATGGCGCCCGCTCGTAAGAAGATAAATGCATCAGCTAAGCTAATCCGGGCTTCCTTGGGAACCGACCGACCCAAGGGCCGACCGATTCATACTCTCGAATTCTTCTTACATTTGGGCAGAAAACCGCCCGAAGTGGCTCTAAAGAGAGAGAGTAGTCAGATTGGCAGAGAAAAGGATACCTACCAAAATCCTACCACCCTATAAAAATGCTAATACAGCCGCCCTACCACCAACTGCTCCCATCTGATGTGGAAATTAGTAATAAACTTTGAGTTACGTCACATGACATCCTATGAAAGAAGCAAGCAGAGTTTGTCACCATATATGCATGTATTGCTACCAACCCTCTAGTTGGAATCCGTCCTACGGTCCGAACAATCCAACGGTCTGATCAGCCACACGAACCGTGAATATCTTCAGGCAATCTCAACCGTAGATCAAAGGAGGCTTGCACATATAAATACCCCAAGCATTTCACCCGGCAAAGAGTTGTATTCAAAAAACTTAGAAGAATAACACTTCCCACCATACTCCTATCATCTTTAAGCATTCTCCATAATCTCCATGTACTCATTGTAATAATATATGTATATAGTGAGAATAATATATACAGTGGACGTAGGCATTGGCCAAACCACTCTAAAATCCATGTCCATTTATTACTAGCATTCCATTGGTAATTCACGATCATATACTACAAAGCTAACAACATCATTAAAACCCTACCTACTCACAATTTTCGAGGTCGATTAGTCATTCTATCTCGTTGACAAAAATTTTAGTCAACATTTTGGTGCTAGAAGGTGGACATGAACCTCCAAAACTCTCCAGCTCCCTTTAACCTTGTCTAGACCCCACACTCAACATGGCGATGAATGGTGTAAATGTGAATGACTACTCACACGATCAAGATACCAACGGTAACACACCCGTCAGTATTCCCTGCCCTTTCCTCGGAGTCGGCAGCGCATTCTAGCAGACCATATCTGATCACATCACTAGGATGGGAACCCTGAGCAAAGAAGTAAACGCCTAAGGGTCGCACTAGAAACTCACTCCATCATGACCCAGGACAGCCATCAACTCAGGCAGTCAACAACTTCCCAAAGTTGTCGGTCATTCGAAGCACTTGCATATTGGTGACCCCTAAGACTTGCAGTTGGCATTAGAAACCGCCATTCACGTGGCCTTAGGGCCAGGATATAACAACATAGTTGGGGGAGACCTAAACGACCATGAGGATGGTGAAACCCATGGGCCGCGTCCTAAGCACCTAAGTGATCAAGCTCAAACAACGACCAGGAGACCCAGAGCCTCCTTTTTACCCTCCCACCCACAAAGGGAAGTACCTCATCCTATGCTTGGGCGCGAACAAGCCCGACCGTCACAATCACCTCCGTTACATAGAAGATGTCTTTCACCAGGTCGCTATCATGTACCGTATTCCCTTGATCAGGCAACACACTACCAGGAGCCTCCACCGGTCGATGCATGGTCGTTCCCGCAATAGGTGGAAGCCACACTTAGGGACTAAATGATCTGGTTGCACCAACAGATCAACCGAATACAGGCCGCGGCGTCGGTGGCGGTGGCCTGTCCGACGATGAGAATGGAGAACCATTATCCCCAAAAATCCTCGAAACCCATCTCTTAAGATGGTACACGCTATTGCAAATAGGAAAATACGAAGGAAGCATGAACCTGTCGGATCATCTTGCTGCTTTCAACTCAGTCACTAGAGCTAGGCAGCTAACTAATAATGCAAAGTGTTTGCTATTCCTGTCCACACTTGTCGGGCCAACAAATCCTTGGTTCTTACACTTAGCTCCTGGCAGCATCTGGTCTTGGGCACAACTATGCTTCGAATTCAAAACTAGATTTTTTGCATCAAGAACTCATGTCATGATAGCCAACGAGCTTGGCGATATCAGGCAAGGCTTGTTTAAAAGTCTCTGGGCTGATGTCAACTGATTCAATCGGGTATCAACCCGAGTCCGTGGGGCCGACAAGAACAGTTTGACGATCGCCCAGTGCTTAGGCATGCGATAAAATCTCGGATGTGGAAAGAAATCTGTAAGAGACTAGCATCGTCTCTTGCTGATTTCTATCAACATGTAAATGGAATCATGAGGATGGAAGATGCAAATTGTTAGATAGCGATAATGAGGGACTATGCCCCCTCAAATTTCGCCAGAAAGTAAACCAGGACTGAAGAGAATGGAATCAATAAAATCTTGCAAAGAGAAACCGTGACGACTACCCGAGGTACCAGGCTCGATATGCTAGCTATACTCCCCTGAAAAGAGACATGGAAACCACCTTCCCCCCCAACCAGAAGCCAAGCACCCTTCCGAAGGCTGTGGAATGGCTGGACAAGGGAACCGCCTCATTGCAATAGTCAATATTATCTCTTTCATCAGATCAATGGACATTCTACTAACAACTGTCGTGGTCTTAAGGATGAAATCGAGAGATTGATTAGGGAAGGATCTCTTATGGAATATGTTAGAACACGAGTAGATCAGAGGATGGCCCAAGAAAACTATCTGATCTAGCCTTCCCCACAATTAGTCGGGGGAGGTGTGGCCATGAACGACATTCTTACCATATGCGGAGGGCCACAAATAGTAGGGTGCAGTCAGAAGGTGCTCAACCGATATCAAAGGGAAGTCGACACCTCTGATCAAGTATGTTCGTGGGAACTATGAGCTACTAAGGCTCCAAGAACGGAAGAGGAAGGTCCTCCAATCACCTTCACAGCTCAGGATCGGAGGGCAGTGGTGTACCCTCACCACGACCCAATACTCATAACCTTGTAGATGGCTAGACCAATGTCCACCAAGCTCACGTTGACAAGGGAAGCTCGATCAATATCATGTTTAAAGAAGCCTAGATGTGCTCAGGCTGCCGACCTCCCATCTCACACCTTGTGTACTACCCATTTACGGGCTCGGCGGAGTTGGGGTAATCCCCATAGCAATAGCAACTATCTTGTCGAGTTGCTTTGGGACTACCCATCTGCTTACGACTGGCTCATCAACATGATAGGCATGTCGTACAACCGTCTGACAATGAAATTCACAATGCCAAATGAGATTGGCAAGGTTAGGGAAAACCAACAAAAAGCGAGGCAGTGCTATGGGACTTCCCTCAATCGGCCAGAGAAGGGTGTCCTAATGATGCTAGAGGAATCCATCACCGATGTCAATACCCTACTAGAATAAGAGAACGCGACTCCCTTAAGCACAATCCCAGGGATGTGCGACCAAGTCATCAACATGATAGGCGGTCCCCAATCCACTGAAGAAACGGAGGTTTGGGACCGGTTTCCGTTGTGTCCCCTCAGAGGACACAGTAAATCATCTCCAGTTGGAATGTGCAGATGGCCCCTCGATGGCTACTTGGGCTGACTGGCAACACTCTGAAGGGATAATCCATCAAGAATGGGCATGTTGCAGTCAGCCCGGTATAGAAATGTCTCTGTATCCCCGCCGAAGTAATAACGAAATGTGTGATCTACACTTTGGATCAGTTTGACGTAGAAAAAAACACAAGTATTGAAGACGGCCCGCTAGATCCACGAATGGGGGACTAGGTGCCCGATGGGGGCCCCACAACCCTCCTTGAATACATATCCGTCGAGGAAAGCAATCCCACCAAAATCATCCAGATTGGGACTGAGCTTAGTCCGAGGGTCGGGGAAGATCTGATAAAATTTCTTAGACAAAACAAAGATGTCTTCGCTTTAGGGTACGTGTATATGACCAGCATCGATCCTCGTATAATCTACCACGCGCTAAATATTGACCCAAAAGAAATCCCCGTCCGACAGAAGCGAAGACCTTTAAACCTCGAAAAATACAAGGCATTAAAGTAAGAAATAGAGAAGCTGCTAACTAATGGCTTCATAAGGGAGGCGGATTACCCGATTTGGGTCGCCAACCCAGTCTTAGTCTGTAAACCAAACGGTTTATGAAGGACGTGCATTGAATTTTCGAAAATCAACAAAGCATGTCCAAAGGACAACTTTCCTCTGCCCTGCATCGACCAACTCATGGATGCAACTAGCGGGCACAAACCGCACACTTTCAAGGATTCCTACTCGGGCTATAACTAGATCATCATGCATGGCCCTAATCAAGAACACACCTTTTTCATCACCAATACTGGGCTGTATTGTTAACGGGGTATGCTTTTTGGTTCGAGAAACACGAGGGAAACCTACTAACGTTTAGTCAACCCGATGTTTTCAGAGCAACTGGTTCGTTCGATGGAAGTGTACATCGATGACATGCTGGTAAAATCGAAGAAGGATGAAGGCCATGTACCCAACCTCACCGAAAATTTTAGCATCCTGAGAAATACAACATGAAGCTGAGTCCCAAGAAGTTCTCATTTACAATTCGATCCGGCCAATTCTTGAGGTATGTTGTGAGCGCTAAAGGAATCAAGGTCAACCTAGACAGGATTCAGGCTATTCAAGAAATGCATGTTCCTAAGACGATCAAGTAGGTACAGAGCCTCAATGGGACGGTGGTTTCTCTAGGCTGTTTCAAAGGCTACGGATCGGTGCATACCCTTCTTCGACCTCGTCAAGAAAGGGAAAACCTTCGCCCGAGACAACGAATGCACCAAGGCCTTTGAAGTCTTTTAGCAACACTTGGCCACCCCTCCAATTCTATCAATACTTGTTGATGGGGAAGATCTTTTCCTATACCTGGCGGTTACCAACCATGCAATCAACGCCATGCTCTTTAGGGAAGAGGAAAAGGTGCAACGGCCAATTTACTATGCAAGCAAGCGACTAACCGAACCTGAGATAAGGTACACAAGGATCAAAAAATTAGACTTCTACCTCGTGATGGCGGCCCAAAAATTGCAATCGAGTTTGCAAGCTCATCCTATCAAATTTCTAACCAACCAACCACTTATAAAGATCCTAAGTCACCCTGACACAGCATGGAGGCTCCTTAAATGGTTTGTCGAGCTGAGCCAACACCACATCCATTTTCTCCCATGACCGCCAATCAAAGAATAAGCGATGGCCCATTTCACACCCAAATGTTCCGACCCAGGTGATGAAGGAGAGAAGGAGAACTGCTTGAAATGAACTTGGCACAATATGTGGATGGTACATCAAAGGAGAAAGGGGCTGGAGGAGGAATGGTCCTTGTTACCCTCAAGGGGAATGAGCTCTGCTTCACCTTCTAACTTACCTTCAAGGCCAGAAACAACGAGGCCGAATGTAAAGCCCTTTTGGCTGGCCTAAAGATGGCGAAAGACCTTTACGAGGAATCACTACATGCCTACATTGACTCTGCTATCATCATCAACCGAATGAATGACCACTTTCTGGCAAGGGGAAAGGTTCTGGCACTTTATTTCATTGAAACCCAGACTTACTAAAGCCTTTGAAGAATTCCGACTTGAACAAATCCACAGGAAGTGATGTGCACGTAAATGTGCTTATATTTACATCCATATTTTATCTCTTTTTATTTAAATAAACATCATATTTGGGCATTTTTACATGTTAAAACCAAAATTCAATTATTCAAACCATCATATTTTCATCTTCATTCAGGAGCAAAATGGTCATTTTTGTGCATGTGTCAATTTAAGAATTTTTATTTGGACAATTTTTATGATTTCTATAGGATATTTTGATGCATATGGAAGTGGGATTCATGATGATATATGCATGCACAAGGAAATACAAAGGAATGAAGTGGAAATAATTCAAGTTCAAGATCATGGAGGACCCCACCCACTTACCTAAATATACAATTAGGAGCTAATGGACAACTAAGTGGAGGTTAAAGCTTCATGCACATCAAATGATGGATTAATTAGTGGCTAATGGTTACTTGGTAGCCACACTTCTTAAAGGGCATTTTGGGAAGCACCCTAAAAATGGAATTGGGGTTTTATGCATGTATAAATGGCCCACTTATGTACATGTAAATATTTTATACTCTTTCACATTAGTTAGGAAATTAAAAGAGCAAGTTGCATGGCAAAACTTCATGCAATAAAAATGGCTTCCAGCCTCTTTCTCTTCTCTTTTCTACATGCTTTTCTTTGCTTCTTTGTTAATGTTTATTTCCTTGCTCTCTTTCTTTTAATGTTCATAGCTTAGATTTACATTTATGCAAGTAGTGTAGCTTTAACTTTTATGCAAATAATTAGTAGTTAATCTCTCTTTCTTCCTTTGCTTAGTTTTAATTTCTTTGCTTTTTAATGTTGAAATTTACAAGTGTTGATTTGATAACACAAATGAGTAGCTAAACTCCTTCAATTTCAGGGTAATGAAGCTCTCTAACTTTATGTAATTTCAACATTTTTATGATTTATGAACTCTTTGTTTATGCTTTATGAAAGTGAATTTTGATGTAAGTTTATACAAGTGGGTTTGATAGCTTATATTGCTTATGCAAATGAGCTATTCTTATTCAACATAAACACAATTTACATCATCATTTGCTAATTAATTTTTGATTTTGAAATGAAAGAAAAACTAAAATTTGATGATCTATATTACTAGTTAAAATAGTAAATAGATCATACTTTAAATAGCTTTTACTTTGGCTTCATTTTCATGAGAATTTCTAAGTGTATTAATTGTTGTATTATAGTTTGATGGTTTGAGTTATGTTAATTAATAACATAAACAAACAATACTTATGATAAATACAACAATTATTTCACTTAACATCAAAGCTAGAGATCATAAATTATTGTTTGTTGATTTACAAAAACATGAAAGTGGAATTATCCCTAAATTGTTCTCTAGTCCAATAGTTTTTAAATCACATTTTAATTCTAGCTTTAGCTTCTTTTTTGTAGTTAACAATTTCCTCTCACTTTGGTCTAAATTGTTTGAATTGAAAATTTTAAAATCTTAAAAAATTCCTTGCTGATCGACCCATACTCGCCACGTACTAAAATTGTACGCCATGCGCTTGTGGTTAAATTTATTTCAAAATTTATCGGCGGTTTTCTAATCAATAGAAAATTTGCCGTTAAACAAGTTTTTGGCGCCGTTGCCGGGGAATAGTTTTGATTTTAATTTTCTGTTCTTCGAATTATTTTTGTTTGATTTTTATGTGTTTCATTTTGTGTGTATTGCAGTTAAAAAACATTGTGTTTTTGTGTGATTATTGTGACATTTCGTTTGTGCATGTTGTCGTGCTAGTTTCCTTTGCATTTGCATTTATATTTAAAAAAAACATACGCTATTTCATTGGAAAAAGAAAAAATATATTCCATTTCAATTTTTCTTATTACAAATTTCATTTTACAAATTTGGTTTGCAATACATTTCAAACTTTCACTCTCTCTATTTGCAACCTGAAGTGCACTGCATATTTGCATTTTTTTCTGTGCATGCTCCAACTGTTCCACTGCCAACATCCCACAACCATTCATCACTTCAGTGATATATACCTTCTGCCTATAACCATCCCTGTTCATCAACTGAACCATCATCAACAACTTTCTCCAACATCCTTCCTTTACTTGCCTTCAATCCATTCACCACATCAATACATGACCTGACATTAACATTTACATATAATCTCTGTTCATCCTCCAACCTTTAGAAGTTCAACCATATCACTGCCTACTCACAGCATATATACATCATTCTGCCCACCATTCCTTCCACAGCACTGCCTTGATTGAACAACATTATATCAACACAACTGCCACTTTTGCTACTGTGCACATCATCACAGCAACATCTTCCACCTTTCTACACATCCCCTCCTCTACAGACCATCCACCAAAACTTCACATATCCAGACAAACCCAATCACATACAAACAGTGCTTCACCACTCTCCACAAACTTGACAACGTTTCAAACTACGGCAATACAAACTGCTTCCCCATTGCACCTACTCCTCAGTCGACATTTCAACATCAACAAACTGAACATCCCCTCAAAACTGCTCCTCTTCTTCAAACAAAAACAAAAACTTCCACTATTTCAAAAACTTGTCATCCGCTTGCGACCTCTCTGGCCATACAAGCACCACTCTTCAACTGTCTTTCCTACCAACCACTACTAATACATAACTGCCTTAAACTCCTCACCATTTCAATTGTTGCCACCCATCACCTCTAAACATTTCCTGCCTCCCTCTGTCAACACCGCACACAGCAGTGCTTCATACATTCACATCCACAATTAGCTTCCAACATCACTGCACACAACTCTACTGACCAGTGCCACCACATCAAACATCCTCCTTCCTTCACCATTTTACAATAACCTTCCATCAGCTCCTCCAGTACAGCCACTTACATCAACTACCATAGCAGCTTCTAACTACCCTCTGCCCAATCACTACTGCAACGTCTGTGCTCCATCCACAACAAATTCCACTTTCATTGTCGGCACATTACATACTACTGACCACCTTGCAAACAAATAGCTAAATTCAAAATCACCACTCATACCATCCCACTGTTATCCCATAATCACCAAACACTCTAGCAAAACTTCGTCTGCACCACCTCGCAAGCATCTACATCCAAGCAGCCTGAAACCACGACAACACTGTCCAAACCAATCATCCTCACTGCTTGCCTAACAATCCCCGACCACCACCAACTACTGTGACATACCACTTCCTCCTACCAATTTCACCAGTGCAACCCAAAAAAAAAACTACTGCACTGTCAATTCACATACGAGCCTCCAACCACCTCGCTGCTAGCACATCACCAAAACTAATCGCCACTTCATCGAATTGCAGCAACTACCATCGACCATCCCAAAACATCAACCAACATAGCTCCACCATCACAGTGCCCACGTACCGCAATCACTACAACCAATTCAATTTGGGTACCCACTGACCAAAACTCCAGTCGCTACCTAATTCACCAATTCACCATCACCTGAGCTACATCACCCAGAACCGCGACAGTCACCATTCAATTGCCAACCGCAACTTCAACTAACCTCCCCAAATCGCCTTCCAAATCACACGACCTCAAATTCGCAACCACGCAACGACATCGCAATCTATTTCATTCATTTATTTTTATTTTTATTTTATTTTGGACTTTCGGAACTTTAATTAAGGATTTTTGTTTGGTTTTGAAATCTGGTTGAGAGTTTTCTTTTGTATGTGACTTTGTTAAACGGGCCGAGTTTTGTAGTTTTTTTTGTAATTGCTTTCTAATTTTTTTTCTTTTCTAGTTTAGTTTAATTTGTTTTAAATCTTTCTTTTGTTAAATTCTGTTAAGAAATGTTTTTTTCTTTTGTTTAAACTTCCATTCCACCCTTCTCTTTAAAACTTGCCTTTGTTTTCTTATATTTTAAAAAAAAATTCTTTGTATATATTTTGGTTCATTCCTTTTTAGGCCGTCAAAGCAGAAAATCTAGAAGAACCACTTGCCAAAAAAAAAATTAACAATTGTTTGCTTGCTTAAAAAAAATCGCTACTTTTGAATAAATTACTAATAATTATGCGCGCTCTGGTATCGTGTTCTTTTTTCCTTGTATTTTTTATTATTTTACTTTGCATTGTTGGTTGCTTGCATTTGCATTTATATATATAAAAAAATTCAAAATCCAAAAACAAAAACAAAATTCATTTTAGTTGCATTGTAAATTCACGTTTAATTTTAGCTTTGCATTCATCTCATCTTATTTTCTTTTTTTAAGGGCAATACCTCATTCACATAAGGTGAGGGATTTCATCACCCTTTCCTTAGCCCACAAACACATTTCATCGTAGAATTTGACTAATAATAAAGGTTAGACATTTGACTTAAGGGTGTGACGAGCTCATTTAGGGCTTAATTGTATTTTCACAATTGTTTTCTTTGAACAATTTTATTTCTTGGTGTCTAGGCTATGGCAGAGTAATAACCATTTATAAATATTACGGTGGTTCGTAAATATTATAGTGGTTGTTCCTCTGAAGGTGTACCGATAACCTTCGGCTGCATTGCTACGGTGATTCTTGGTGCAAAATATTTGACAATTCAAAAACAAAAAAAAAGATTTTGAAAAAAATCCTTTTGGTAAATATTTGATAATTCAAAAACAAAAAAAATTACAAAAACAAAAACATATAAAAATTTGAAAAGCCAAAAACAAAACAAAAATCAAACTTCTCTTTTGAAAATAAAATTTCACTTGGTAAATATTTTTCTTCCTTAAAAAAACAACAAAAACAAAAACAGTTTTTCACTTCGATTTTCAAATCTTCTTTCATTCTCTAAACTCGTTTCTAACTTCTTTCTCTTCTCAACTTTCACTTGTGCATGAGTAATTGGACTCGTGACACAACAACAAATCATTGGACTCCCGACTTAACAACTAATCATTTAACTCGAACAGACGATCCTCCCGAAATGGCGAACGAGAACGCCCCTCGAACTCTTATGGATAGAATCTTTCCCGATAGAGTTTCAATTCCATCTTGCATCACGTTACCCGCCCCTACGGGTAATCATTTTGAAATTCACTCGAACCATATTGCCGCACTTCCGAAATTTGGCAATTTCGAGCACGATGATCCATACATCTTTTTGACTAAATTCGAACAAGTTTGTGCAACCATTAAACTCCAACAACTTTCTGATGACGGAATCAAGCTTCGATTAATCCCATTCACTCTTACAGATTACGCTGAAAAATGGTTGTACAGCTTACCATCAAACTCGATTAAAATTTGGAAAGAATTCGTAAAAGCTTTCTTAAAAAAGTTCTACCCCTTGGAAAAAACAAGTAGAATCCAAAACGAAACTGTAAATTTACATCAATTCAAGGGAGAACCATTTGGAAAATATTTTGAAAGATTCAAAGAGCTTTTGATAAAATGTCCACATCATAACTTCGAAAAATGGACGATTTGCCAAATTTTATACGATGGACTCGAAAACAGCTCACGAACCATTTTCGAATCAATGTGCCAAGGTAATTTTCTTGCCCAACATCACGACGATGCTTGGCAATTTCTTTAAAACCTCGCTGAAAAGTCGTCCCAATGGGAACGTTCGAACAAAAAATCGATATACTCACGATCGAGTGCACACTCGATAGGATCTTCTTTTGCTTTGGAAGCTAAGATCGACACAATGATTAAAAAATTCGATAACGTTTTCTCATCGAATCAAATGAACCAAGCTTCCCAACCGATGTGTTATAAATGCAACGATCCTATTCATATAGCCGACCAGTGTCTCAATTCTGTCGAACAAATCAATGCTTTCAATAAAGCCAAAAACTACCTGTTTTCTCCAACGTACAACCCTGGTTGGAGAAATCACCCAAATTTTGCGTGGAACCAAAACAATCTCAACACGAATAAGATTTGTCCCAATTTTCAAGCATTCCCGAATAATGCTTCGAATCCTCCCTTTCAGCCCAACAATTTTCAACCAAACTTTGCGGGTCCGTCCCATAATCAACCGCAACAATCAAATTTTCAACCAAATTATACTCATCCTCCCCAGGACGATAAATGTTTAACTTCGCTTGAGAAAACTCTTGAAACGTTGGCTAAGCAACTACTCAAAGCCTTCAATCAAACAGCAATTTGCAAAATTTATTGACCTCATATATGCAAAACACAAACTAATCAATTGCAAAACTCGAAAGGCAAATGAGTCAATTAGCCACGTCTATAAGTGAATGCGAACGAGGAACATTCCCAAGCCAACCCCTTCCAAATCCCAGAAATCAAAACGCAAATTCAAATCAAGCTCATGTTGTTCAAAATAGCATGTCACCCAATTAAATGCTATCACAACTCTATGTTCCGGTAAACAAATTTATAATCAAGTCGTTAACCTAAACGATTTACCGGAAACCTCTCTCGACACTTCTAAAACAACGAACGAATCTGAATAGAACATGGAGCCAAATGTTGAATCGAATGCCAATCAAAATTCTTCTTCTTCTACTCGAGTAGACCCGCCTACCGAGTATCGTGTTCCATTTCCACATCGTCTTCGACCTAAGAAACACTCGGACCAAATGATAAAGATTATGGAAATTTTTAAACAAGTGAAAGTTAACATCCCGCTTCTTGACATCGTTCAGCAAGTCCCCACATACGCGAAATTTCTTAAGGACTTGTGTACCCAAAAGCGACACACTCAAGTGCCCAAAAAAGTCTTCTTAGCCACCAGTTTGAGTGAAGTCTTGTCCCAATCCATGCCCGTAAAATACAAAGATCCTACTTCCCTACGATTTCATGTACAATTAGAGACAAGACGACTAACAAATGTTTGATAGACTTAGGCGCGAGTGTCAACTTGATTCCATACTCCGTGTATGAACAATTAGGCTTAGGTGAGCTCAAACCCACAAAAGTTACGCTTCAATTTGCTGGTTGCTCCATTAAGATTCCCGTGGGAGAAATCGAAGACGTGCTCATTCGAGTAGGGCAATTCATATTCCACGTTGATTTTATCGTTCTTGAAACACAACCCGTGTCAAATCCCGCTAGTCAAATTCCACTGATTTTACGCCGGCCATTCTTAGCCACCTCAAATGCCTTAATCAATTGTCATAACGGTTCAATGAAATTTTCTTTTGGAAACATGACTTTGGATCTCAACATTTTCAATCTGGAAAGCCAATCGAATGAACCTCGTGACTAAACGTTGGAAGTTAGTGCCATTCACGAAAACTTTGAAAACGAGACACTTGATCTTAACGATGAACGCGAGGCCGAATATGAAAAATTGTTTCACAAAATTCCTAACGAGATTGAATACACTATTCCTTTTGAATCGCTTCCAGTTGAGTACGAATCTCAACCCAATTCTTCGATCGAAAAACTCCCAAAGTTGGACCTCAAACCACTTCCCGACCACCTTAAGTACGCATACTTAGGTGAAAACGAAACTTGTCCTGTCATTATTTCTAACGATCTTTCTCTTGACCAAGAAACTTCTCTTCTCTCTATTCTTTCGAAAAACAAGGAAGCGATGGGATGGTCGATCTCTGATATAAAGGGAATTAGTCCCACTCTTTTTCAACATCGCATTCATTTAATCTACGATGCCAAGCCTGTTCGTGACGTGCAATGAAGGCTTAATCCAAAAATGAAAGATGCGGTGCGTGATGAAATTTTTAAAGTTATCAACAACGGAATCATTTACCCAATCTCCGATGGTTCATGGGTTAGCCCAATTCACGTTGTACCGAAAAAGTCTGGGCTAACCATTGTCAAGAATGATTCAAACGAACTTATTCCAATGCGTACTCAAATGGGGTGGCGTGTTTGCATTGACTATCGAAAACTAAATGCCGCAACACGAAAAGATCACTTCTCTCTTCCTTTCATTGACCACATGCTCGAACGTTTAGCCGGCCATGAATTTTACTGCTTCCTTGATGGTTATTCCGGCTATAACCAAATTCCCATCGCTCCCGAAGATCAAGAGAAAATGACTTTCATGTGTCCATTTGGTACCTTTGCTTATCGACGTATGCCATTCGGACTTTGTAACGCTCCTGCGACTTTCCAACGATGCATGGTTGGAATCTTTTCTGACATGATTGAACGCTTTCTAGAAGTTTTTATGGACGATTTCTCAATCTTTGGCTATTCTTTTTCCCAATGTTTACAACATCTCAAGTTGGTTCTAAATCGATGCAAAGAGAAACATTTGACTTTGAATTGGAAAAATGCCACTTTATGGTTAAACAAGGCATAGTCCTTGGACATATCATCTCAAATAAAGGCATTGAGGTAGATAAAGCAAAAATCGACGTAATTGCAAATCTACCCATTCCCAAATTTGTTAAGGACATTCGATCATTTCTAGGACACGCTGGCTTTTACCGACGCATTGTGAAAGACTTTAGCAAAATCGCTCGTCCTTTGATGACTCTTCTTGGAAAAGATGTTCCCTTTGATTGTAACTCTGATTGTATCTCTTCTTTTAAACGTCTTAAGAACGAACTCATTTCTGCTCCAATCATTTGCGCACCCAATTGGGATCTTCCTTTCGAAATAACGTGTGATGCTTCGAACTTTTCCGCTGGTGCTGTCTTATGACAATGCATTAAGAAGATCCTTCAAGTCATTTACTACGTGAGTATGACTTTGAATGACGCTCAACTCAACTACACAACAACCGAAAAGAAGCTTCTAGCTGTTGTTTTTTCTCTCAAACAATTCCGACCATACTTGATAGGTTCACACATTACTGTGTACACGGACTACTCGGCGCTTCGATATCTCTTCACTAAAATGGATGCTAAATCTCGTTTGATTGGTCGGATCCTTTTACTTCAAGAATTTGACCTTACAATTAAAGACAAAAAAGGATCTGATGACGTCATAGCCGATCACTTGTCTCGTCTTCCGAACGCACCATCTTCTTTACTAATAAATGAAAATTTCCCTGATGAACAACTTCTTTCACTTTCTATCGATCCATGGTACGCTGATATAGTGAACTACTTAGTCACTAAAGAAACTCCCTCATCTTGGTCCAAACAGGACAAATGCAAATTCATGTCCCAAGTGAAATATTTCTATTGGGACGATCCATACTTGTTCAAATATTGTCCCGATCAAATCATCTGACGTTGCATTCCAGATAATGAGATCAGGAGTGTTCTTTCGTTCTGCCACGATCAAGCGTGCGGTGGACATTTCGGTCCTCGAAAAACCGCGGAAAAAGTGCTTCAGTGTGGTTTCTACTGGCCTTCTCTTTTCAAAGACTCGTTTGAATTTTGTAAAACTTGCGATCGATGTCAAATGCTTGGACGAATTTCTGGACGAAATATGATGCCTCTAAACCCCATTCTTACAATCGAAATCTTTGATGTTTGGGGTATAGACTTCATGGGACCTTTTCCAATTCTTTTAGAAATTTGTATATCCTTCTGGCTGTCGATTACATCTCAAAATGGGTTGAAGTCGTTCCTTGCAAAACCAACAACCATAGAATTGTTGTGAAATTTCTCAAAGAAAACATCTTTTCGAGGTTCGGCACACCTCGCACAATAATTAGTGAGAACGAAACCCATTTTTGCAACTGTTCTTTTGAAACTTTAATGAAAAAATACTCGATAACCCACAAGCTATCCACTCCGTATCATCCTCAGACTTGTGGCCAAGTTGAAGTTTCAAATCGACAAATAAAACAAATCTTGGAGAAAACTGTTAACAAAAATCGAAAAGATTGGTCTCAAAAATTGACCGACGTGCTTTGGGCTTACCGTACTGCTTTTAAAACTAACCTTGGGATGTCCACATTTCGTTTAGTTTACGATAAAGCTTGCCACTTAACCATTGAAATCGAACACAAAACGTTGTGGGCAATAAAGAACTTAAACTTTGATATTGAGAAAGCTGGCGAAAACCGAAAACTACAACTCAACGAACTAGAAGAACTTAGGAACGACGCATATGAAAACGAGTAAATTTACAAAGAAAGAACCAAAGTTTTTCATGACAAGTCAATCCCAAGGAAAACGTTTTTTCCTAACCAGAAAGTTCTTTTATATGACTCAAGACTTCATTTATTCCTTGGGAAACTTAAATCAAGATGGACCGGACCATTTGTGGTACGAACTGTTTTTCCATATGGTGCCTTAGAAATAGAAAACTCCAGGGATGGATCGATTTTCAAAGTCAACGGTCATCGTTTGAAACCTTTCTTGGAATTGCCAAATAACCAAGAGGAGGAGCTCATGATCCTTCATGAGCCAAGCTACGTCTAGTTAGAATGTTAACCCTCTTTTGTAAATATGTACATAGTTTTCCCTGTTACGCTCATTATATCATGCATTGACTGTAGGGACACAGTCAAAATTAAGTGTGGGGGGAGTCTCATTTTCAATTTTTTTTTTAGTTTCATGGCATTTCTGAATTCTCATTTTCTTTTAACTTAAAAAAAATCTCAAAATTTCTAAATCTCAAAAATATTTTCTTTTTACCATTTTGATTTATTTTTGAAGAAACGCTATGGGATAAGTATAAGTTTTGGTTAATAAATTGAAATTTTTGAAAATTTATTTGTCTTAACAAAAATAAAAATAAAGTTTGATTACAAATAATAATGGTTTAACTAGTATATAGGAAGGTTCATATGTGTTAATTATGAAGTATGTTGTAATTGAAAATCTTTGTTTAAAAAAGTGGTAAATTAAAAGTAAAGGATATAACATTATTATCTTCTAACTTAAATGGTACTAAGATGATTTTGCAAAACTCTCTCCTTCTAAAAAGATATATAAAAAACAAATATATATATATAAGTAAAAAAATTGTATATATGTATATATATTTTTAACACCTAGAGTCATGTGTTCACACTTGTGTGTTCACTCGCCATGCTTTGTACCCTTCTCACGTATGCCCGAAAGTCAGTGCATGATCGGTATATCTGGCCTCAGTTTATCTGAGTTAGGTGTATGTATATAAAAATTCGTTTTAATAACACTTATAGTCGATAAGTGTTCACACTTGTGTGTTCACTCGCCACGCTCTGTATTCCCCTCACATCAGTCCGCAGGGCAGTGCACGGGTAATATATCTGGCCTCAGTTTATCTGAGTTATGCATATGTAAATATTGTTAATATCAATGAAATTTTCAAGTAAGAGAGAGTAAGCAATTGAAATCCAAGCACCATTTTAACTTGTTTGATTTAACTTGTTATTGAAAAGAAATGATAATACCACTTTGACAAACTTTGATAATCAACTAAGGATTTATTTCATAGTTACACTTTGTTATCAACCGAAACAACAAGTTAAACTATTGTCTATTTGCTATGATAACTTGATTTTTGTTGGAAATTTTGACTTGTAAATGACTTAAATTTTCAAGATAATGACCAAAACTTATATTTAACTTATTTGTGTCAATCCTTCATTTGTAAATATTTTTCAAAAACTCGCATTCATCTCTTTGTAAATATTATCATCCTGTGTTTGGATTTTGTGGGTAGTATCCACTGAAAACCCTCACGAGACAACACTCGTCCTACTGGGGACACCCACAGGTTTAACGGCTTGTTGCATATGCTCAATGCAATCATGCTCTCTATGAAAACGGATTTATCTTAGTTTTCCTTTATTCGAGGACGAATAAAAAGATAAGTGTGGGGGTATTTGATGTGCACGTAAATGTGCATATATTTACATCCATATTTTATCTCTTTATATTTAAATAAACATCATATTTGGGCATTTTTACACGTTAAAACCAAAATTCAATTATTTTCAAACCATCATATTTTCATCTTCATTCAGGAGCAAAATGGTCATTTTTGTGCATGTGTCAATTTAAGAATTTTTACTTGGACAATTTTTATGATTTCTATAGGATATTTTGATGCATATGGAAGTGGGATTCATGATGATATATGCATGCACAAGGAAATAAAAAGGAATGAAGAGGAAATAATTCAAGTTCAAGATCATGGAGGACCCCACCCACTTACCTAAATGTACAATTAGGAGCTAATGGACAACTAAGTGGAGGTTAAAGCTTCATGCACATCAAATGATGGATTAATTATTGGCTAATGGTTACTTGGTGGCTACACTTCCTAAAGGGAATTTTGGGAAGCACCCTAAAAATGGAATTAGGGTTTTATGTGTTTATAAATAGCCCTCTTATGTACATGAAAATATCTTCTACTCTTTCACATTAGTTAGGAAACTAAAAGAGCAAGTTGTAATGGCAAAACATCATGAAATAAAAATGGCTTCCAAGCCTCTTTCTCTTCTCTTTTCTACATGCTTTTTTTTCCTTTTTTGTTAATGTTTATTTCCTTGCTCTCTTTCTTTTAATGTTCATAGCTTAGATTTACATTTATGCAAGTAGTGTAGCTTTAACTTTTATGCAAATAATTAGTAGTTAATCTCTCTTTCTTCCTTTGCTTAGTTTTAATTTCTTTGCTTTTTAATGTTGAAATTTACAAGTGTTGATTTGATAACACAAATGAGTAGCTAAACTCCTTCAATTTCGGGGTAATGAAGCTCTCTAACTTTATGTAATTTCAACATTTTTATGATTTATGAACTCTTTGTTTATGCTTCATGAAAGTGAATTTTGATGTAAGTTTATACAAGTGGGTTTGATAGCTTATATTGCTTATGCAAATGAGCTATTCTTATTCAACATAAACACAATTTACATCATCATTTGCTAATTAATTTTTGATTTTGAAATGAAAGAAAAACTGAAATTTGATGATCTATATTACTAGTTACAATAGTAAATAGATCATACTTAAAATAGCTTTTGCTTTGGCTTCATTTTCATGAGAATTTCTAAGTGGATTAATTGTTGTATTATAGTTTGATGGTTTGAGTTATGTTAATTAATAACATAAACAAACAATACTTATGACAAATACAACAATTATTTCACTTAACATCAAAGCTAGAGATCATAAATTATTGTTTGTTGATTTACAAAAACATGAGAGTGGAATTATCCCTAAATTGTTCTCTAGTCCAATAGTTTTTAAATCACATTTTAATTCTATCTTTAGCTTCTTTTTTGTAGTTAACAATTTCCTCTCACTTTGGTCTAATTTGATTGAATTGAAAATTTTAAAATCTTAAAAAATTCCCTACAGATCGACCCGTACTCGCCACGTACTAAAATTGTACGTCGTGCACTTGCGGTTAAATTTATTTCAAAATTTATCGATGATTTTCTAATCGATAGAAAATTTTCCGTTAAACAGGAAGCGAAATGGTAAGGTAGACCAATTAGCAAAAGCCACAAGCAACTCGGGAGAATCTCTCCCATAGGTACTAAAGGACACCTAGAGCACTTCCGGCTTCGAGCCGGGGGTAGCCCTTATGGTAATTAATCGGCCATGCGCAAGATATTTGATGACAGCCACATATAGGTATATCATGAATAATGAGCTAACAACCGACCATAAGGAGGCTAGAAAAACATTGCATCATTCACCGCATTACACGATCATCGAAGGGAAGCTTTATAGGCGAGGATACAATACCTCGTTGCAATGTAATGTATCCAAAGATGAAGCCGCCTAGATTTTACAGGAGTTGCACGTGGGCTTCAGCGAAGATCATGGCCTGGGGCGAAGTCTGGCAAAAAGGGCCGCCCGGTAGGGGTACTACTGGCCTACCATGGTAAAGGATTCTACGAACTATGTGAAGAAATGCGACCGGTGCCAGCGATTCTCAATGGTCCCTATGGCTTCCCTAGCCCCTCTGGTCTCCATGACGCCCCCTGGCCATTTCATACAAAGGGGATCGATCATAGTGGTAAGCTCCCAAACGCCAAAGGCGGATACAACCATGCAATCGTAGTCATAGATTATTTCACCTAATAGGTTGAAGCAGAACCTCTGACTAGTGTCACGACTCCAAAGGTTCTCAACTTTGTTATTAAGAACATCATCTGCCTCTTCAGCCTCCCAAATAAAATTGTTACGGACAACGAGACCCAGTTCGAAAGCACAATATTCCAAGAATTCTGTGATAGAAATGAAATAGAAAAGAGCTTCTCCTCAGTCGCTCACCTACAGGCCAATGGATAGGTCGAGGCAGCCAATAAAACCATTAACTCTACTCTCAAGAAAAGGCTTGCCAAAGAGAAAGGAAATTGGGCAGGGAAGCTGCCTCTTGTACTATGGTCATATCACACCTCCGCTCGAACTTCAATCAATCACACACCCTTCTCCATTTTAGACGGGCACGAGGCCATGCTGCCTATTGAGGTGGACATGCCAACCCCTAGCAGGGTGACCTACGACTATAAGCAAAATGGCGAGCTCCTCGGGATCGTCCTGGACACACTCGACGAGTGGAGAATGGAAGCGGAAATCTGCACCGAGGCTTATAAGAGAAAAGTCGCAAAACATTACAATGCACCGGTGAAGCTCAAATAGTTCACCATCAACGACTTGGTTTATGTGTGTGTTTGCAAATACCAAGGACTCGACCGATGGGGTGCTCGTCCCAAATTAGGAAGGACCATATGTTTTCAATTTCGTGCTAGCTAACGGTGCATACCGTATATCTCGCCCCGATGGGACCTATGTGTCTCGGACCTAGAGCCCAGAACCCCTATGGGATTACTTTATATAACGAAAGTACTCCATAAATAAGAACTTGGAATGTAACCGTTTCTTTTTGCAGGGACCAATAGAAGGTAATCTCTCTTTGCCAAGCTAATGTCAGCCACGCAAGTTTAGGATCCCCGGACATGGATGAGTTCTTACATGCTCATTCACCTAGTCCGACGACAGCCCACATCTGGTCAAGGTGCCGCATGAGCCACCGCTCCCCTCCCTAATAGAAGGATGCGCTCGGTGAGGGTGGATTGTCGTGCATCCACTCCACCTAGGCATGTCAGGAATGCCCAACGACCTACAACTCGTCCCGGTGCTACCTGACCCGCTCCGGCAGGCAAACACGAGATATAACTCTTGCCTCCTTGGGTGCATCGACAAGCTGGATGGCGATCACAACTGTTTGATTCCCCTCGCCCATGATGCTCCTTGTCCCGGTGGAATATACACTATTATCGAGATTGTCACATGATAAAATAGCGCAACGCCATGATAGTATCTCTGAGGTTCGGCATTTGTAGTGTGCCCGCAAGCAAATAAGCCGGGCTTTATTTTAACCCCTAGGTGTTAAAAAGGAAGCCTACAAGCAAATAAGCCCGGTCCTTCCGTGCAAACCCCACGGGCCTCAACTCCAACCCTTGGGTGTCGGAATGGACGCCCAAAAGCAAATAAGCAGGGTCCTTCCATCAAAACCCCATGGGTCTCAACTCTACCCAAGGGTGTCGAAAAGGGCACTCGCAAGCAAATAAGCCGGTTACTTCCCTGAAAACCCATGGGCCTAAACTCCATTCCCTGGGTGTTGGAAAGCGCATCCGTAAGCAAATAATCCGGGTCCTTCCATGCAAACCCCATGGGTCTCGCTAAGGCCTCAATCCCCCAAGGCAAAATATACTCCCCACAACATACCTTATGTTTTTCTTTTATTTGCGGGTACAATAACAGAAATGAGAATCTCAAACGCCACATGGTGTAAAAAAGGAGTTCATAACAAATAGGGGGCATGACACATATCCCGCCGTGCTAGGCGCAATCAACCTATGACAACCAAAAAAAAGAGAAGAAAAGGGAAGGGAAAAGAAACAACAAAGAAAACCATGCTAAAGACAACAACATGCGACAACCTCCTTACTCATTTGGTCGGGTCAAAGAGTCAATCTGCTCCGCCGTCAAGATGGCCGGCACATGCTTACCCTTTCTAGTCAATTTGGCGGCTTCCTCCTCCCGGTAACTCTGGGCCAAAGTGGGCGTCACCCTCGGGATCACAATAGGAAGATGGAAGTTGTTCATGAAAGTGCCCACCGCCATATTAGTCAAACGAGCCGACTAGTGAGCGTCCTTTTTCCGATGGACTCTTTCTTTCAACCCCTCAATGTCATCCGAGGGCTAGCAAGCTGATGGCAACCAAAGGCCCTTAAAGACGCCCGACCACCTGCTCAAATCTCTCCTCCACCCCTTCAGCCGTATAACCTCTTCCTTTAGCGATCCCAGATCAGCAACAGCTTGGTCTCTAACAGCCTCGGCATCGGCTCTTGGTTGGTTGGCTACTTCCATATCTTTCTCAACTAATTCCCTGGCCCGAACTACATCTACACGATGCGCGATCTCTGACTCACGGTCCTTCTCGGCTACACCTTTGGCCACCATAGCCGCCTCACGCTCATCAAGGGCCAGCTCAGCTGCCACCTGGGCCGCGTCAACCTCCTCCCTTGCATCTCTTAATACTTCCTTCAATTGGAAAACTACGTCATCTCCACCCAACAAACTGGCTCTGACTACTTCCAACTCCACCATCTCATCTGCTGCATGGGCCTTATTCTCCTCTAACTCATCCCTCGAGGGAGTCAACCTATGATGACCTCCCCTTAGTTCACCCACAGTCCTCACCATCCACCAAGGACCACCATGAAAAGACTACCGTACTACTTCTATGGCTTGGCCCCCGGCAGGTCATGCTTGCAAATAAACAAGCTTATCCCAGACCCTCATCGCATACGCTCCTGCCTAAAAATAAGACAGTCCAAGTTATTGGCATAAGGAGATGAAAGAAAAAATGAGAAGGTAAATAGGTCTTACCACAGCCAGTTCCTTGCAAAAGCTATCGACAACAGCCTGTAATCCATGACCTGGCCATCTAGAGCATAGCCGGTGGTAAATCCCTAAAGAATGAGCAGCAGCCACTTGGAAGGTTCGTAGGAGTCTATCCAAGCCCTCCTTATTATATCCTGAACTGATCCACATGATACACGGAAACATCAACATCGACTTCATAAGCTTCACTATGAACCACCACCCATTTCATCCACCGCGGGCTCCTCTCCTCCTACGCCCCCTCATCGGTCCCTCCGCCTCCGCCACTCCGGTCCTCTCCCATTTGCTACCTAGGGACTTTTTGGCATTGGACTCTTCATCAAAATGAATCATAGAGCAAGACGTATCGGCCACTTTAGGGGTTGGCAAACGAGAGACTATTACGGCTTTCCCTTGGCAACTTGCCCAGGAAGATCCATGGAGGGATCATTTGTGTCATCCAGCTCCTCAAAATTGATCCGTCCCACCGAAATAAGGAAATTAACAAGGTAGAAAATAAGGAACCGGTCGCGGTAAAGATAAACATAATTAACTACCGGGCGGAGCGCCCCATTTCTGGTTCCTAATTAGAGGTGCACAAGGTTCAGAATCATCCCCTTTAAACTCTATAGGTCCTGCTCTACCTATACCCGACAGTCCAATATCATGACCCCTATTTTCAGTAAGACCATCACCTAAGAAAGACCAAGTCACACATTCTTTGAGTGCCGGGGGCAAAGGCTAGCCAGAAATTCCATCATATTTCATCGGATCATACTCCTGCCATTTCGAAGGCACATCAGAAAGGGCATCCACATCAACTATGTACCTACTCTCGACAACCCTCAGGCTAGCGTAATCGTCCCTACCAATGCCCCTTGGCCGGCCCTAAGCAAAAAGTATGGATTCATGTAAAGGAGGTATAATAGGGCGACTACCTACGGGCTTGTTCGAACTGTCTCCTTTTCTTTCTCTTTCAGCTGGTTTCTACGACTTTCTCCAATTTTGTGACGGAACAAACAGACTGACCCTCCGATGGTAGCCCGATTTTTCAAAGCATCTCGTCAGTCACTAAGTTGTCCAAATCTCGGAGGGTATCAGGCCCCTTGGAGGCCCAACGCTTGTCTCTCCACTAATGTTGCTTCGTCCTAGCTCAGCATTGGGGACCCTACAATGGGCAAATTGTAAGAACGTCAAAAAAGAAAAAGAAAGAGTGAAGGGGATAAAAATCATGAGTGGGGCGATAAGATCATAGCAAACATTGGGAAACAAGCACGACGGGTGCCTCCCTCTCAAAGACTAATTGGCCTCAAAGCATGGTCAAATGTGGAGAGGCACCATCAAAAAGAGAAGAAAACCGTTAGAAGGTACACAGTCAAGGGTCACCTTATGATGGAGAAATGAGCCATCGATGACTTAATGACAATGATAAACGACAATGGAGAGAGGGACGTACCTATTAATGAAGCATTTAGAAAAGGATAAGAAGATTTACAACAATGGTCGAAGAAATGTGGAAGCAGTAAAAATAAAAGAAGAGGTAGCTACGTCTATTTATAGACCTTCACAAGCCAAATTATGACCTTTCATCTCGAAAGACACCAAATTTGGACCGTGCAAGGAGACGTCACATTAGGGTCTATTCAGACCCTTTGGCTCAGAAGTGAAAGTGAAAAACAGATCGCCAAAGAAATCCATAGAAAGACACGTGATAGCAGCATTAATTACACTACTAGCATCCATCAAATCACGTCAATTCATATCTACAAGCCCGCCCTTAACACCCCATAGTTTGGTAACATTATTTAGGATATTTAATTAGTTAAATTAAATAAAATAATGTGTTTATTATGGGATTGAGATTTGATTTTTATTAAGGCGTAGATGTGACATTTAACCAATGAATTAAAATAAGAGTTAAAATGAAATAGAGGAGGTGTAAAATAGGAAAGTGGCCATTCTTATACCCTAAATCCTTGGCCGTGTATCCTAAACACGTTCATCTTTCATTCATCAAATTTTTTATAAACTTGAGGCCGACCACCATTAAAAAGAAAAGAGGAAGAAGATTAAGAAAATCTAAGGAAGAAGCTAAATAAATCAAATCCATTCAAATCTCAAGCTCTTAAATCTCTAAAGCTAAGGTGAATAATGACTACATCTCAAATTTCTTATTGATTTTGGTTTTAAGTTGAATTCGAACTTATTTGCAATGATTTTCCATGTTTCTGAATAATGGAATGATTATATGTACTTGTTGATGATTTATGCTTGTTCATATATATTTTATGACATGTTTTAATATGAAAACCCTATCAAATGAAATCCAAATGCCTTGTGAACTTTTATATAGACCATAAATGATATTTTAGAGATGGGTTTCATTTTTATAATTTATGTGGATTTTATCTGAATTTTCTAGGGAAGAAAATATTATTTTGGGTTAAAAATTTTTACAGTTAAATAACTAATAGTTTGGGTCCGAAATTAATATATGTTAGAAAACATATTAAAAGTGATTTTTTGGAATTTTGTAGTATTTTCCTAAGTGTTTTAATGGATATATAAATTATTAAGGTACGGAACTAAAATGTTTTATATATTTATAAAAAGGAGAAGGGGTGTTTTGTAAATAATTCAAAATTGTTATTTCTGGAAATTGGCAGCACTTTTAGAAAAGAGAAACTTGCAACCGATTATAATTTGACAAACAAGGCAGATTAGGTACAAAGAAATAGTTAAAAAAGACTAATCTACATGGTTTTTACCGTTTCGATGCTTTCGGCACCAGGCTTTCGCCTCCTTACTTCGCCTTCGACTCTATCGAAACCAATGCATATGGTATCAGGTAACTGGTACGTAGTGAATTGGATATTGATGGAAGGTATAGGGTCGAAACCAGGGTTTACGAATGGGTTGAAGCGATACTTTGCTTTTAAATGAAAATGCGTCTCCTTGCTTTCGACTGAATAGCACGAATAAGAAAAGATCTCGCATATGATCAATATTGCTTCCTTAAATACCCGAAGATGGAGGTTCCACATAATCAGTGGGAATGCTTTCGAAAGCTACCTTTCACAACTAAGCTTTCTACTATGCCTTAAGTCATTCGAAGCCTCGAAGATATCCCGTTTGACAGTGTCAAATGCCAACATCCTTTCCTGCTTACACAGCACATCAACAACGAGGTAAAGGATGCTTTTAAACCTTTCGATGGTGTTGAGAGAACTCAAGTTCTATTCAAAAGCGCAGTTAGAATGGTGCCTTGAATTCAATAGTGATGAAAAGTCTTCAAGGTACACTTTCGACGAAGCCGAAAGGACGGATGCGAAATGTTCCAACCTGCGCCTATAAATAAGACCCAAGGGGTATTGTTTTGGGGATCTGAATTCATTCATTCTATTCTTGTGCCTTTCTTAATTTACAAACCTAATCCTTAGATCAAATTAGGGATTTTACTTCTTTGTAATACTTAGGCCTCTTGTATTCAAGAAAATTATTAATAAAGCAAGTGCATGGTATCCTTAAGTACATAGAATCTGATTCAATGCTTGTATATAGATTCGCCTACTCGCATCAATGCTATTTGAAGGGATACCTTTCGAAGGAATAAAACCCTATCAATATAGTTAAAACCTTTAGATACCATTAAGTCACAACCTTAGTTTACCTCAACCATTTCGAAAGGTGGTTGTAAATGAGTTTAAGATTACTTTGACTGATTCGAAATGTGGTTTCCAAGATGTCGTTCTCACTTTTAATCCTACTTACCTCAACCATATCGAAAGGTAGTTTCGAAGGAGTTCAGATTATCTTGACTGATTTGAAAGGTGGTTTCGAAGATATTATTCTAACTTTTAATCCTACTTTGGTGTGTTGACAAGATTTCTGGTTAACAATAGTTTTATTAATTTTGGCTATATAGCCTATGTTTTCGAAGTGAGATAACTTCCAAGTGATTTCAAGATTCATCAATACTATTTTATAAAAGCATGTATATATCTGTAACAACCCGTACTTTTAACTATTTTAAATTATTAAATTTAATGTGATTATTGGATAAAAATGGGAGTAGTTGTTCTATTATTTGAATTCGTTTAAAATTAAATTTTATAGGTTAAACAACTTATATGGAAATATGATGATTTATTGGATAATTAATTATTTAAAATTTAATATTGCAAATTATTTAAATAATTAAATTCTGAATTTAATATGAATGAAAATGATATCGGAAGTTGATTTAAATTTTATTGGAATATGAATGAAGGTTATTAACATTTAAAATTGGATTTAAAGTGAATAACTATAAATTGGAAATTTATATTTTATTTAATGTGTAAAAATAGCCATTTTGGTCACTGCCTCAGATCTCAATGAAACCAGTTTCATTGGATCCGTAATAGTGAATTACTGTAGGATTTCAAGTTTCGTAGTGATCGGACTTGTCGTCTGGCCGTGCGAGCTTGAAACTTGTAGAAATCAATTAATGGAATGTAAATTAATATAAATTAATTTTAAGCTAACATCTATATACTATTGAATTAGGATTTGAAACTTGTTTCATTGAGTTTAAAATTGTTGAAAACCTATATTTTGATATATTGGATGACCCATTTTCGTTTCGGGAATGAAACAGACTTTTCGGGTCGTTGTTATCGTTTCGACCCAAATCGATATGTCCATCCATTCTTATCCATCTCTGTCTATATAAATATATTTTCTCTAGCACTAGCGGTCTTTTATTCTACTTCCTATACGTACAAAATTCTATCTCATCTATCCCTTCTCAAATGGCTGTCAGACATATCAAAACCGTAAATTCCTAATTCCAAATTTAACTCCAAAATTCAATCTTCGCAAACCCTAACGAATTATATACTGCCAGAAAGCTCTCGGTGAACGTAATCTAGATCTGAGATTCGTTTTTCGATTTGGGGTGTGTTGTGACCAGAAATCATTGAAGAAGTTTCAATCGTTTGTATTAGGGCTTGGGATTTAACAGTGGATCTTCATCGATACGACGATTGGAAGTTGCTGCAGCGTAAAGGAGCATATCCATGTGGTTGGAATGTCAAGATGGCGTCAAGGTTCACCAGCATTCATACCCAAAGCTGGATGGCGGCGGAGCCTCTAGGCTTGACCGGAGTTGGTCGCGCAACCACCATGTCGGCGGCCAGAGGTGGGGAGCTTGGCGCAGCGGTCAGATTTGGTCGAATGTGAGTAGAACGGCGTGTAGTGGTAGGGTTTCGAGGCAGCTGTTAGGGCTTGAGGCTGTTGCGTGATCGAGCGCGTGACGATGTTTGGGGAAGGTAATTTTAATTTACCATTTTGCCTTTTGCTTATTTTAATTTAAATTTTAAAATCCAAACATCTAACTGACATAACTTTTACATACGAACTCGGATTTGGACGCAGTTTCTTCCATTGCATTCGTATTGAAATTTCGAACAAGATGGAACTAGTTTCTCTACATTTGGAGACCGTTGGATTTTTGGGCTTTTATTAGATTTAAATCGACTGTAAATCAAAGGTGAGTGATTTAACCCACTCATGAAATATTAAACCTTCTTATGTTAGCTGAATTAAATTTATGAATTGATAAGAATTTTATTGATTACTATTTGGTAATTTAAATTGTCATTTAAATTTAATTTGAATTAAATTGCCATTTAAATTAATATTGAAATTAAATTGATAACTAAATACCAGATATTGATAACTAGTTAATTATTGTGATTTATTGACTGATTTGGATGTTGATTGTGATGGATGTTTATTTGTTGACATTTTGGATGATCAGATGTTGTGTTTGTTGTTATTACTGCTAGTTCCTTTAGTTTGTTGTTAAGAAAATCACTATGGGTTGAAATGATACATACCCGAATGATCTTATAGATTGGGGAAAATCATTATAGGTTGAAATGATACATACCCGAGCGATTTTATTGATTTGGAAATTATTGATTCGGGATACGGGTTGAAATGATATATACCTAGAAAATTTAACTATTTTGGGTTGAAATGATACAAACCCAATCAATTGACCATATGGCAGAAAATTATATACGAACACCGTTGGTCGGTTTAAATTATTTTCTAAATGGTAAAGTACGTTTGATTTATAAATTTGATTTTTAAATTTAATTTAATGATTTTATTTAAAATTTATATTTGGAAAATAATTTATTTTATATGTTTTAAAAGTTTCAAATTATAAGTTAATATATGGTTTTAAATGTAAATTTAAGATTTTTACTATAATTTTATTTAGTTATTAAATATATAATTTAAATAGTTTAAAATTTAATTTATTAAAATATTTAATATAGTTTTAAGAGATTTATTTAAATTAAATTTAATTTAATAAATATAGTTTTAATTTAATATAATAAATGTAGACTTTTATATAACAACTTTATTAAATAAACATTTAAGAAGTTAAGTGGAGAATAATTTGTAATTAAATTTGATTTAAAGGATTTTTATAAAAGATTTTTATAAAGGATTTTATAATGGTTTTATAAAGGAGTTATAAAGGTTTTAAAGGATTTTATAATGGTTTTATAAAGGAGTTATAAAGGTTTTAAAGGATTTATAAAGGGAATTATAAAAGAACTTGTGTAAAGGGATTTGGAAGCGTTTTAATGGAATTTTGCATAGAATTTTATGAAAAGGGGAAGAGTTGTAAATTGTTTTAGAGTTTATAAATAGATTTATAAATGGTTTTAAAGCATATAAATAGTTTATAAATGGTTTAAGAGAGATTTATAAATTATTTTCGAAATTGATTGAAAGAAATATTCATCGGTATTTATGAATATATTTATACTTTTGGAATAAGTATATGGATATCTTGATATAAAGGTATAAACTGTTTCTGGATTTATTATTAGAAATGTTTTATAAAATGACCATGGTGTGAAATAAGCGTTTGGCTGTTAAAGAGACCGGGGTCGGATATTGTCATACTCTCTACCAATTCTGAAAGCACTTTAACAACTGTGCACATGGTGGAGAATCTAGAACAAAGTAGGATGGTTTGGTGAAGGCTACGGGTATGAGGTAAGAATGCAGCCCTGACCTTCGGGTTAGCTTGATATGACTAAAACAGGAGCCATAACCAGGCCAAGTGAGGTCGCTCCTCCGATCGGACGCGCTTCTTCGATACCTTATCTGTTACTTTGTGATTGATCGGTGGCCACCCTCGATTTGATTATGGAAGTGTTGTTTCGAGGTGGGCGGTAGCTATGGCTATGCGTTACGACCAGCCTGGTTTGGCAAAATGGTAGAATCCTACCCTGGCATTGCCTCGCATGCCTTGACATATGCCTTATCGAGCCCACTACAATTGTTTTTTGTCGTACCTATAGAGTGCTCCCTGATAGCCCACCAGTTTACGGTGGAGTTTACAGTACAGTATAGGCTACGATGCATATAAAAATGTGTTAAGAGGGATACGGGTAACGGCTTAATGCTATTTTAATACTTTACTAATAGACACTACATATATAGCGTATATTACTACATATAAATAGTTTAACTGATCCTTAGGAGATGGAAAATCCCTAAACATCTCTTAAGTTATTTCACGCACGTTATACACTGGATAGGAGATGTAAAATCCCATAAACATCTCTGAAGCCATTACACACATATTTACTTGTTATTGATTTAACTTACATAAAATCTTTTAGTCCTAACTCGAATGTTTTATCTTTTCATTACGTTCGGGTCAGCCTAAGCATTTCAGTGTTGAAGACTTTATTTTTGAGGACGAAGACGGAGTTCGGTGTAATGACCCGTAATTTTTGTTGTCTTAAGTATGAATAATTGTTTTTAATATTCAATAATACTACCTTTAAACCAAAACAAAAATCCCCCATAATAACAATTGGTAAAAATATATAGTTTTAAAACCAAGATAATATTTTAAATTTCCGAATTTTATTTATAAAATAGAAAATTGATTTAAATTGGGATTTCTTGTATATATCGATAATAACATAAATTTATATGTAAATTAAAAACAAATTCAAATAAATATAGATGAAAAGAAAAGAATATATTATAAATAGAAATGAATATGACTTATGAACAATATAGTGCATTATAAATAGAGAGAGTTTAAAAATTGGATTTTCTTATGAATATACATATTAGTTTAAGAAAGAAGAATGTGTGTGTGTATAAGTTCAAAAAGGAAAATATAGTACCTATGAACAAAAGAATATAGTATGTTAAAAATAATATATATATATATATTGGTAAGTGTAAAAGAAGAAATATATAAGAACATTATATGAAAAAAATATAATATGATGGAAATGAGAAATAAAATTATTTAAACCATTTTTAAAGGAGATTGTTTACAAAAATGTTATTTCCATATTTTTAATGACAATAGCAAAACTTCCATTTCTTTGAGTCATATATTTTTAAATTTAAAAATATGTGAATAGGAAGACTTAAAATTGTTTTTATTCAATACCACTTTACATAACATTGTTCTCAAAATATAGCTAAGTAGAGATCATACCAACATGAATCTAATGGAATTAAGGAGGATAACAATTTATACCAAGTCAAAGAAGAAAATAAAAATTTACATCTGGTCATAAATTTTGCAAGTAAAAAGTAAACTTTCAAGTTAGAAAAGTAAAAACATTGCCAGGTCAAGCAAGCAAAGAAATGTGAAAAACTGAAATTCATTTCATCTCAAACTTCTTTTCAACCATCAAAAATTTCACCTCAATTGCCACCAACACCTCACCTCAACCCATCACAAAAACCTTGTACATATACATCATTTCGTTTTTGCAAACATGTATATAGAGGTATGTTTGTGTGTAGCTTCAGTTTGCAAAACTCTATAAAAAAAACAGTAAAAAGAAAAGAAAAAAAAGAGCATCATGTTCAAAAGCCAAGCAAACAAGTTTTTTTCAAGTTTGCATATCATAAACTGAAGTTCAATTGGAAATTTTTGGAAGGCTTTCAACATGTTTAAGGTGAGCATTTAAATCTGGAAGTGTTTTACTTTACTCTGTAAGTGTCAACAAAGTTTAATAATCATGCGTACCCTGTCTTTAAAAATCAATATCTCTTATCTCATTTTGAATTGGCCGATGGTGTAAACTGATTGAAGTTTTGTATTCTAGTATAGATTACACAAAAATTAGTTTAAAGTATGATCATGCTGTATATTGTATGAATTGTAATATTACGGTAGGCAACTCGGTCTTCGACAAAACCCAATATGTTCAAATCATCGAATCAACATCATAGATGTGATTATCATCTCATCTAAAAATAGGATTTTTAGCGAAGGAATCATGATTTTTAATAGCCTAAATCGTGATAAATGTTGAGTTGATCAAAATCCATTAAAAAATTAATTTCTGACGATCTAGGCGTCAAGGGTAGGAGCGGTTGGTTCAAGGAGGAGTAGAGGGACATGGGTCAGGGAATTGAGCTCGCAAGGGGGGGGGGGGTCGAGTGGCACCGCATTTGGTATGGCGGTAGAGGAAACCGTGTGGGTCACAATGGTGGTGGAGGTGTGTGTTCTGGTGATGGGAAAGGGCAAGGCGAGTCGTTTTTGGTTGGTGGACGAAAAACTAGAGGTGGTCGTCTTTTTGGGCTCATGGTGGAAAATTGGTGGAGGCGGTTGGAGCTTTGGCGGAGGTGGGCAATCGAAGGCAGGGGAGAAGCCGAACTTGGTGGTGTGCTCGGCTGGGTGAATGGCGGCCTGGTGGTGACTCTAACGTGCACGTACATGAGTGCACGGTGATGGGTCCCGGGTGTTGGGGAGGTGATCGAATTTTGGGGTGATGGTTGTTGTAGCTTGGGTTTTAGGTCTCGAGTCGCGCGCGTGGATAAGGGTGAAGGCAGCACAAGTCGATCGAAAGTTTGGGGTTTGATTTTTGGGTTCTTTGTTTTAGTTGGAAACAGGAAGCATAGAGAGGAGAAGAAGGAAAAGGAAAAGAAGGGGAATGTGTTTCTGGTTGTGGATTTGGGCTTCGGCCCATAAGCATGAGGTAGGGTTAAAAAAAATTAATTTATATTTATATAAAAACTAGAAACTTTGGAATACCATAACTCATACATACGAAACCCGATTATCGTGATTCTTTTTGCGATAGATTCGTATCGATGAATTATTCAATGTTGTGCAGTCCATTGTCAGATTTGAACAAGTGGAATTTTATGGTATTTTAAAATGGCCAGAAATTTAATTACCCGATTTAAACAAATAACGTCATTTAAATTTATATGGACCAACTATTTAAGTTATTTTCCCAGATAAAAATAGTGATGTGTTAATTTAAGTAAATTGTGATGATTAGACATCCGTTTAGCGGAATAAAACACCGTTCCGCTAATTGTATTTAATTGGACCCTATTGGCAGAATAAATCACTGTTCTGCCATTATTACTGAACATATGTGTTTTTGGACATTGACTAGCAGAAATAAAACCCTGTTCTGATGTCATATTGTATGTACATCTATTTATTATCCTGATAATTATATTGGGCAATATGATGTTGAATTAATTGTTAAACATGGATTGATGTGAATATCTGAATCTGCTATTCTGGATTGTTATGGAATGAATGGTAACTTGATTAAGTAATGTTGAAATTAAGAAACCTCTTTCCAAATTTGGAAGTTGATTTTTGAATCTAAGTTATTTGAAGGATAATTATTATTTATTAATGACATTTTAAAGATAATTAAGAATTATTTAATAATGATTGAAGGTTAATTATTTTATGATTCTTACAAAGTTATTTAATTATTTTTCAAATTTATTTAAATGTTTAAATTTTATTTTAATTATTTATTTAAGGTTATTTTGTAGTAATTGGATTTAAAAGTTAATTTTTATTTAAGAGTTAATTAGTATTAAAGTATTATTATTTCAAAGGTAATTTTTTCAAACATTAATAATGTTTTAAAAATAATATATTATATAGTAAACTTTTATAAAGAGTATTTTCCCTAAATTAAACTTGGAAAATTTGTATAGAAACTTTATAAGTATTATTTTGAGATAATTATTAAATAAAGTTTTCGAAAAGTAATGGTATACTTTCTTGGTGGAAATCGGGAGGCAGAGATTGCCTAAGTTAAGTTTGGATTTCTCTAGGATAGAGATGTAATCATTGAGCTGTGAATCCATGGTTGATACCGAATTGTACTTTCCATATTTATTTTAAAAAGATTTCAATTATTTATGAAGAAAATGGTTTGTGAATATACATATTTCTATGAGATAAGTATATATCTTTTGATACAAAGATTTAATATATTGAAATTTAAATTAAATAAGACTTAGTGATTTCAGTGGGAAATGAAATCTTTGGTTGAATGATTGTTTATTTGATAGTTAAACAGCCGACTATCAAATCTGGACAAAAACATAACTTTGGAAATATCTAGGAGAAACATGGGAATTATATGGTACAGTTACCATCGAAGGTGCTATACGGTACGTATAAACTCGTTTCGTTCTTTAAGGCGATGATAAGGAAATCCGTCCACTAACGGTTAGGAGATGATCTCCGATCTTATTTTCGTCTGTTTATTTCTTAAAGAACTGGAGTTGAGTTTACCGGAAATATCGAACGTTGTTTCGAAGAGACCGAGATCAGATAAGTTATCCAAAAACCACTTCGATCCAACGAATACATTTTCGAAGTGAAGACAAGAGCATGGAATCGAAGATGGAGCATTGAAGTGCAAGTGTTGATCGCTACTAATCCTGAGGATGATTCCAAAATGGATGTAGTAGGAATAGTGCCTTCAGTTCCATTCAGACCTAGAACGGACTTGTATGGATGAATGCTTTCACCACATTATCATTGGAGGACAATGAGCATTCTAAGTGAAATTTCCTTAAAAGGTAATCGTAACCTCAAGCCTTATCAATCGGAATGACTGAAAATCAGGGGAGATGCAGCAAGGCTAAGTGGGTCACATCCAATTAGGGTATGTTTATCACCTTTCTAGATGCCCTCGGATATTATAAATACGGTGCATGGGAAGGAGCACCATAAGGGTGGGAACACCCGGGCTGATAGCATATTCGGTACTATCCAGGTTAGGGGTAGGCCGATCTTATGATGTAGGGGATCCAAGCGAGGTCCTCGGTACATTTTTCTAGACGTGCACTGTGATAGGTGGTACCCCAGTGCCTAGTCATTGTATGGGATCTATTCTTCAATACGTGCCTTTACGGTTTTCGTTGTAGAGCCTAGTATGCTGGAATTTAACTAATGTAACAATTTTGGCTATTTGAATAAGTATTTGTACTTAGACACTATTATAATATCATTGAATTTTCTATAAAAGGTTTTGGTTATCGTTAAGGAAAAACCCATCGTGTTTATGTGTGGCATGGTCTTACGAGATACCTTTGATTTTAAAAGGATTTTTGAAAGTTATAATGAATAAATTTTCTTCTAATTTAAATTCTCAAGCTGGTTTTACCAGACTGACCCGGGCGTGGTTTTTCCTAAATGCTCGGGTTAGACCGAG
Organism: Allium fistulosum; assembly: GCA_030737815.1. Classification (NCBI taxonomy): domain Eukaryota; kingdom Viridiplantae; phylum Streptophyta; class Magnoliopsida; order Asparagales; family Amaryllidaceae; genus Allium; species Allium fistulosum. The sequence continues at coordinate 120,732,591 of CM060905.1, read as the reverse complement.
CATATTTCTAGGTTTAGATGAATATTTGGAGCTTCTGGAGAGGAGCTGAAGGCCAGAGACATATTCACGTAGATGATTATATTGTTGCATTTTAGTTGGGCTTATCAGTAATTGTATGGACATGTATTATAACTGTCCGTGCTGAATAGGTTAGTATACTCTGATTGATGTCTGTATAAGTTACAGTTTTGTTTTATGTAAATATTTGTTCTATATTATAGATTATTCGTTTCCGATGTGAGATTCTGTGTTGTTTGGTTTTCTTTCTATCTTCTTTCTACTTTCTTTTTCTTACTATCCGCCTTCCCATGCAATTTAGGCTGGATAAGTGTGTTAGAATGTCAGTTTAAACTGTACGGAAAAGTGGTTGTGACATTTGGTATATTATACTGTTAGAAATTTTCCGCTGCATCATTATTGGTATGTCATCGTTTGTACTCTGATTGTGGTAAAAAATTTGTAATCAAATGTATATTATAAAATAGCTTCATGATCTGTTTATTTGATTATTATATTTTTTCATTCCGCTGCGAGATTCTTTGTTTTGTTTTTCCTTCTTTTCTCTTATTTTCTTATTTAACCCATTGAAAATCCTCCCTTTTGAATGGTTTGAGTTGACATGTGTGGTTTATTATCGATTTAAACCGTCCAAAAAAGTGGGTCGTCACAATCGGTATTAGTGCTTTGGTTTAGCAATAACCTTAGCTTTGTGGGATTTGACTCATTAGAGATAGGATAGTAATACCCTAGAATGAGTTTGTTTGAGCGTATATACTTGTTAGTGTTATAAAATGTTTTATTTGCGTTCAATTATTCGTTGAGTTGTTTATGAATTCTGGTCGATGTGTGGGATGCCATATTATCGATAGGGGTTTCTAAATACTTAAACGAGGCAAGTCGACATAATATTATTTTAAAATCTGGTAAATGAAGTAATTTTACCTAAATTATATTTTGTATATACAAAATGATAATTTTCAATGGATGTTAGTTGTTAGGAGATAATAATATTTAATTATCATCGATTATTAGCTAAATTAAATTTAAAAACGAATACTTTGTGAACTTCATTCCACTAAGTATTCAGTAATTAAATTGAATTGAAATCAATTAAAATAAGAATTAGTTAAAATGACGAAGATGTAAATTAATGAAATAGTTTCATAATAAGGTAATGAAATTATATAAGTATATTTATAATATGGCTTATAAATAGAAAGGATTTAAAAGTCGAGAAATTTTGAATTTAAAACCTATTGCCTTCAAAATTGTCTTCAAAGCCTCCAAAATTAATAAGAATATTATCTGAAAGTGTTTTGACGAGAAATATATTTTGAAAAGATTTCTGAAAGAAATAAAAGCATTGAACTCGCTTTGGTCGCTGGAAAATAATTCTAGGGTTGACTGCAGCATCGCCAGTATTCATTTTCGAGTTTCTGAGTGAGAAATGCTACCGAAAGGAATTTATTTTCGATTAAACAAGTTTTGATTGTGAGAAATTATTCTAAGTATGATTTGGATGAATATATGAAAATAGGTTTGAACTTATAATTTAAAATAGTATAGATAAAAATAAGTTATGATTTATAGATTTGAACAGGAAAGTAAAAATTTAAATTGTAAAACTGTTGAATATTTGGTTTAGCAAACAAAGGATAATTTGAATTTGAGGTATGAAATAAAATAATTAACATAAGAAATGTTAGATAAATAGAGTTAGTGAAATGAAGTAAATAAAATGAAGTCTAACTCAAGAAAGCTTAAATAAAAATGAATTGTATTTGAAATGAATTAAATAAAATAACGAAATGAATTTTAAGTGAATATATAACTTATAGATTTGAGAAATACTAAGGTAAAAAAATTCAAATTTGTTCAATGTGAATGATAAAAAAATTTAAAATAGAGTTAAATAAACTAATTAATGGATTAAATAAAATAAATTTAACTTAATAAAATTAAATGAATTGAACTGGATTTGAATGGAACTAGATAAATTAATAAAGTGAATTAATTCCACTTAAGTTATAAAATGAATTAATGGTATGAATATGAACTTGAATTATAAAATGAAATGCAATTTGAATTGTGAAAAAATTGAATGAAAAAAATGAGTGTATGTAAAATTAATATGAGTAATTGAATTTAATTTGAATTGGATGTAAATAAATTAAATGCAAATAGAATGTGTTTCAATAAAATTGAATGGTAACTAATTAAATATGAAATAAGTTAATGGAATAAATTATAAATTGAAGTTAACTTAAGAGAAGTTGAATGAATTGATTGTGAAAAAGGAAATATTAATATGAATTTGAGCTATAAAATAAAGTTTGCTTAAGTAAAATTAATAATAAACTAATGAAGTGAGTCGCTTTATAAAATAAAATTTATTGAAGTAAAAATTTATTAGTATGAACTTGAATTTATAGAATGAACCAATGAAGTGAATCGAAGGATTAATTTGAACTTAAGTTATGAAAAATAAATATGAAGTGCATTTTATAAAATGGTTGCAATAGACTTAAATGGTTTATAAGTGAGATTGTTATCAAAGAAAATATATCAAGTGTAATGAAATAAAATTTAACTTAAAATAAGATTGAATGAAATGGAATAATTTTATAAAATGGTTCATAAATGAATTTATGTGAAATATGTTAAAAAAAAGTGAAACAACTGGAATTTAACAAATTGAATTGAATAAATTGAATGTGAATGGAATAGATGTGAATAAATTTGAAGTAAACCGATTAAATGTTAATAAAAATTGGGTGTAATAAGAAGGAAGTATATAAATTTAATATTGACATTGGACATGTTAATTTTGACAATTTGGATTAATTAGACGAATATTAATAATTGTTGAATGGTTTTTTTGTTAGAAATCATTGTTATTACTGTTTTGATTGCATATGATTGTTGTATGTTGTGTATTTGTGCTCGTGTTTATGATTTGGATTCAAAATTCATGCTCAGTGGTTCTATTTCGCTCATACATGTTTTATATCTTATTATAAGCGACTAATATTCTAAATTGAGTTGAGATAGGTACATACGAAGACCGTTTGGATGTACACGTGGATTATATTTTTCTTTTGCTTGCTTAGTACGAGCGAACTCACTCGTATTAATAATAATAAGGTATGTATCTCCGATTACATACCACGCTTCTATATTTTTCCCTTTGGGATGCCTCATCATTGAGATGAGATGTATATTTGATATGTTTGGTATATTTTGTGTTATATATTCTATTGTAAAAATTTTCCGATCGAGCCACGCAAAGGAGACTTTGTTGAAATTTTCCATAAATTCGGGTGTTAGAAAAATTTTGAGGTTTTGAAAATTTTATAACTTGTTTTTATATATAAGTTATATTTTCTGTAAAACCGATATTGGAGGAGCGTAGCGAGAGCATAGTAAAGGTTTTGTAAATAAGATTTTAAATGTTTTATAAGTTGATTATTTTGAATAAAATATATCAACTGTGAAATTCTCTACTTAATTTTCGAGGACGAAAAGTTTTGAGTGGGGGAGAGTGTAACAACCCGTACTTTTAACTGTTTTAAATTATTAAATTTAATGTGATTATTGGATAAAAATGAGAGTAGTTGTTTTATTATTTGAATTCGTTTAATATTAAATTTTATAAGTAAAACAACTTATATTGAAATATAATGATTTGTTGGATAATTAAATTATTTAAAATTTAATATTGCAAATTGTCTAAATAATTAAATTTTGAATTTAATATGAATAAAAATGATATCGGAAGTTGACTTAAATTTTATTGGAATATGAATGAAGGTTGTTAACACTTAAAACTGGATTTAAAGTGAATAATTATAAATAGGAAATTTATATTTTATTTAACGTGTAAAAATAGCCATTTTGGCTGCTGTCTCGGATCTCGACAAAACTAGTTTCATCGGATCTGTAATAGTGAATTTTTGTAGGATTTCAAGTTTCGTAGTGATCGGACTTGTCATTTGGCCATGCGAGCTTGAAACGCGTAGAAATCAATTAGTGGAATTTAAATTAATATAATTTGATTTTAAAAGCTAACTTCTATATACTTTTGAATTAGGGTTTGAAACTTGTTTCATTGAGTTTAAAATAATTGAAAACCTATATTTTGATATATTGGATGACCCATTTTCGTTTCGGGAACGAAACGGGCTTTTCGGGTCGTTGTTATCGTTTCAACCCAAATCGATCTGTCCATCCATTTGTATCCATCTCTGCCTATATAAAGAGATTTTTCTCTAACCCTAGCGGTCTTTTATTCTACTTCCTGTATGTATAAAATTCTATCTCATCTATCCATTCTCAAATGGCTGTCAGACGTATCAAAACCCTAAATTCCAAATTCAACTCCAAAATCCAAACTTTGCAAACCCTATCGAATTATATACTGCCGGAAAGTTCTCGATGAACGTAATCTAGATTTGAGATTCGTTTTTCGATTTGGGGTGTGCTGTGACCAGAAATCGTTGAAGAAGTTACGGTCGTTCGTGTTAGGGCTTGGGATTTAACGGTGGATCCTCATCGATACGACGAGCGGAAGTTGCTGCAGCGTAGAGGACGACGAGTGAAGCAGATCCATGTGGTTGGCATGTCAAGATGGCATCAAGGTTTGCCAAAATTCACGCCCAAAGTTGGACGACGGCGGAGCCTCCCGGTGTGACCGGAGTTGGTCGTGCAACCACCGTGTGGGCGGCCTAAGGTAGGGAGCTTGGCGCGGCAGCCAGATCTGGTCGATGGCAAGTAGAGCGGCAAGCGGTGGTATGGCTTCGAGGCGGCTATTAGGGCTTGAGGCTATTGCATGACCGAGCGCGTGACGATGTTTGGGGAAGGTAATTTTAGTTACCATTTTGCCCTTTTGCTTATTTTAATTTTAATTTTAAAATCTAAACTTCTAACTGACATAAATTTTACATACGAATTCGGATTTGGACGCGGTTTCTTCCGTTGCATTCATAATGAAATTTTGGACATCATGGAATTTATTTGGCTGCATTTGGAGACTGTTGGATTTTTGGGCTTTTATTGGATTTTAAGTCAACTGTAAATCAAAGGTGAGTGATTAAACCCACTCACGAATACTAAACCTTCTTATGTTAGTGGAATTAAATTTATGAATTGATAAGAATTTTATTGATTGCTTTTTGGTAATTTAAATCGTCATTTAAATTTAATTTGAATTAAATTACCATTTAAATTAATATTGAAATTAAATTGATAGTTAAATACCTGATATTGATAACCAGTTAATTGTTCCAATTTATTGACTGATTTGGATTTTGATTGTGATGGATGTTTATTTGTTGACATTTTAGATGATTGGATGTTGAGTTTGTTGTTATCACACTACAAGTTCCCTTAGTTTGTTGTTAAGAAAATCAGTATAGGTAGAAATGATACATACCTGAATGATCTTATAGATTAGGGAAAATCGTTATGGGTTGAAATGATATATACCCGAGTGATTTTATCGATTTGGAAATTACTGATTCAGAATACGGGTTGAAATCATATATACCCGGAAAATTCAACTATTTTGGGTTGAAATGATACATGCCCAATCACTTGACCATAGGGTAGAAAATTATTTACGGACACCGTTGGTCGGTTTAAATTGTTTTCTAAATGGTAAAGTATGTTTGATTTATAAATTTGATTTTTCATTTTAATTTAATGATTTTATTTAAAATTTATATTTGGAAAATAATTTATTTTATTTTTCTTAAAAGTTCCAAATTATAAGTTAATATATGGTTTTAAATGTAAATTTAAGATTTTTACTTATAATTTTATTTAGTTTTAAATATATAATTTAAATAGTTTAAAATTTAATTTATTAACATATTTAATATAGTTTTAAGAGATTTATTTAAATTTAATTTAATATAATAAATATAGTTTTAATTTAATATAATAAATATAGATTTTTATATAATAACTTTAATAAATAAAAAATTAAGAAGTTAAGTGGAGAATAATTTGTAATTAAATCTGATTTAAAGGATTTTTATAAAGGATTTTATAATGGTTTTATAAAGGAGTTATAAAGGTTTTAAAGGATTTTATAATGGGCATTATAAAAGAACTTGTTTAAAGGGATTTGGAAGCGTTTTAAAGGAATTTTGCGTAGAAGTTTATGAAAAGGGGAAGAGTTGTAAACTATTTTGGAATTTATAGATAGCTTTATAAATGGTTTTAAAGCATATAAATAGTTTATAAATGGTTTAAGAGAGATTTATAAATTATTTGCGAAATTGATTGAAAGAAATCTTCATCGGTGCTTATGAATATATTTATACTTTTGGAATAAGTATATGGATATCTTGATATGAAGGTATAAACTATTTCTAGGCTTATTATTAAAAATGTTTTATAAAATGACCATGGTGTGAAATAAGCGTTTGGTTGTTAAAGAGACCGGGGTCGAATATTGTCATACTCTCTGCCAATTCTGAAACCACTTTAACAATTGTAAATGTGGTGGAGAATCCAAAACAAAGTAGGATGGTTTGGCGAACGCTACTGGTATGAGGTAAGAACGCAGCCCTGACCTTCGGGTCAGCTTGATATGACTAAAACAAGAGCCATAACCAGGCCAAGTGAGGTCGCTCCTCCGATCGGACACTCTTCTTCGATACCATATCTGTTACTTTGTGATTGATTGGTGGCCACCCTCGATTTGATTGTGGGAGTGTTGTTTCGAGGTGGCGGTAGTTGCAGCTATGCGTTACCACCAACTTGGTTCCGCAAAGCAGTAGAATCCTACCCTGGCATTGCCTCGCGTGCCTTGTCATATGCCTTATCGAGCCTACTACAATTTTTTTTTGTGTCGTACCTATGGAATGCTCCATGATAGCCCACCAGTTTATGGTGGAGTTTACAGTACAGTATAGGCTACGATGCCTATAAAAATGTGTTAAGGGGGGATATGGGTAATGCCTTAACGCTATTTTAATACTTTACTAATAGACACTACATATATAGCATATATTGCTACAAATTAATAGTTTAACGGATCCTTAAGTGATGAAAAATCCTGAAACATCTCTTAAGTTATTGCACGCATGTTATACACTGGATAGGAGATGTAAAATCCCTTAAACATCTCTGTAGCCATTACACTCATATTTACTTATTGTTGATTTAACTTACATAAGATCTGTTAGTTTTGACTCGAGTGTTTTGTCTTTTCATTACATTCGGGTCAGCCTGAGCATTTCAGTGTTGAAGACTTTATTTCTGGAGGACGAAGACGGAGTTTGGTGTATTATACTATTAGAAATTTTCTGCTGCATCATTATTGGTATGTCATTGTTTATACTCTGATTATTGCAAAAATTGTGTAATTAAATGTATATTATAAAATAGCTTCATGAACTATTTATTTGATTATTATATTTTGTCATTCCACTGCGAGATTTTTGTGTTTTGTTTTTCCTTCTTTTCTCTTATTTTCTTATTTACCCCATTGACAATCAATCCTCCCTTTTGAATGGTTTGAGTTGACATATGTGGTTTATTGTCGATTTAAACCGTCCAAAAAGGTGGGTTGTCACAATATCTTGGCATGATATTTTAGATAAAGTAAAGGGCCATAATTTTCCTTGTTTTAAATATGATTTCAATGGTTAAATCATTTATGAGGAAAGTGTTTTCAAGGAAATAGTAAAGGGTATTTTGCTCAGGATTTTACTAAAGAATTATTACTCTTATCACTTTTAGATGGACTATGATTGGATAAATTGACTCAGAGATTAGGAAACAAGATGGGTCTGGTGTAGATTTGTGCCATATAGCTAAGCCGTTAGCCCCTAGCTGGTATAAGTCCAAAATTCCAATGCGTATGGCTTTGTCATGGGTAAGACTAAAAGTAGGTTTACGCATAGAAATGAATACACTAAGATGAGATAGGTTAAAGCCTGCAAAACCATTAGGATCAGAGTGACCCTAGGAGTAGTAAGTTTCAGATTGACCGTCTAAATGTATTCTAATTATATGTTAGAGAATCTGATATATCTAGTAGGCCCAAATCAGCAATAGGTTTGTAGTTCCCCGGAGAAAACTATGAAGTAGGGACAGATAGTCCATTGATTTAGAAAGATTGGTCATGATTACCCATGTTGCATTCATGCACATTATTGTTTATATTGTCTATTTTACACATTGTGGTTGTAGGAGATATTTTGCAAAAGAAATATTTTAAAAGAGATATTAGTGAGAGGAAAACCCGTTCCACTCAGCGGCATGGTCTCACTAGATATCCTTAAATCGAAATGACATATTATTACTCACACAGGCTTTTTATCTTACTCGAAGTTTATGTTTTTTCCTTAAACTCTCGGGTGCTCAAAATTTGATTTGAGTTGGTCGGATGTAAGGGATTTTTATGTTAAGTAGGTTTTGATGAATAAAGCTTCCGGAGACATGTAGGAGCTATTTAGGAATCTATCTTTAAATATTATTAATCAACTGTGTTGAAGTTATTTTGTTGAAGTGTATGTAAAGGTAGATGTTATAACTGTCTAGTAGTAAACTCTAATCAACTAAAGGGGCTCCTTTATATATCACTCTTGGAATATTTTGTAACACTTATATTTTATTTGAACCTAGGCAACGTCTGGGATTATTTAATGAACATGAAATATCATCTTTGAATTAAATGAGAAAGTTTTTTTGAAAGTGTGTTTAAAATATTTCATATTCTTTTGCTTTGATGTTATTAATACAATTAACATACCTGCATTTTGTCATTGGAAATTAAAACTATAGATGACTGCAGCATCTGTAGCGGTTAGTTTCGAACCCCTCAAAATGGGAAATGTTATAGGGGGTTAAGAAGACTAAATCAAGACATCTTAAAGATCTTGGTGAGTAATACTTAACATATATACATTGACCACTAATATTTGGTCTCGGTTTAGATTTTTATGTTTTAAGTTTGGTGGGGTTCATTCGGATTTCTATAAACAAATATAAAGGTTTAATGAATGTTTAGGGGAAGAATGGATAAATATGGGATGTCTAGATGATTTTCTCCCACATTAATTATCTCGAAATATAATGAAAATTTTAAACGATGTTCGAATCGTAATTTTAGAGATGAATTTTTAGTTTGAGAAATCTCTTAAACCTATATGATTTTACATAATTTATTGAGGATGCCTAACTAGAAAATATATAAAGAAAAGACCTTTAAAAGTTCAAATGGAGATCAAAGTACGTTAGAACAAGTGTTCACGAATTTTGTAGGAATTTATTAAGATCTTCTATAAGGAAAATAAACTAATAAATGCTAAGTATTGCGATGGACAAGTAAGAAATGCGGGGATTCATGAAAGTAAAATTATATGGAAAAAATAGAATAATAGATGTTAGGTAAATAGAAAACCAGATCCAAATCATTTGCTAAAAAGAAAGAAAAAGGACGCTACAAATAATAGAAAGTAAAATGGGGATGAATAAGATAATAACACGTGTAAAGACGTCAGGGATGTCAGAGTTTGCTTGAAATGACATTGGGGTGGTAGCCCAACATTTACAAGTAAGAACTGCGTACAACATGAAGGGGGCATGCTGCGCCATAATTGGGAAGGGAACACTTAATAAGAAAGGTGGGAAGCACTTGGCATTGGGGCGGGGTGGTACTGCGTCAAGAAAAATAGTAAACAAACCATAATAAAAGATAATATGTGGGACTTATGGAGAGACCGGGTCGGTATGGGGAAAAGATCCTATGCTAGAAATAAGGTTGGAAGGGCTATTGATGCCAAGCAGGGATGCCCATTCGAATGCACACCTTGGGAAGGTAAGGAGAGGCTTTCAAATTCCAGGGACTACGAAGCAGTTTTATAAATTAAATAAGTGTTTAAATGGATGCACACCTTCGGATTGTGAGGAGAGGCATTCACAAATGCACACCCTAGAAAGGTGAAAAAATACATTCAATTGCAGGAGGTACAATATTATATTGTTAAATAGAAATGAATAAGATCTGTGCAGAGCACAATATCAAATCGTTGAAGAAGAATAAATAAGAACTGCACTGGGTGTAATATTAAGAAGCTAAAGGCGAATAAGTGAGACCTGCATTGGTACAGTACTCAATCGTTAAAGAAGGAAAAGAAAGACTTATATGGGGCGTAGTATTAAACAATTAAAGAACGAGTAATAAACTGCATATGGCGCAATATCAAACAGTTGTAAAGTATTACATTAGTTTAAAGAATAATCTAAAACGGGAAACAAGTGAGGACCGTATGGGAGTGCAATAGTAAAGCATTGTAATAAATTAAAGGGATAAACCAAAGTGGGAATTTAGTGGGGACTACGCCAGGGGTGCAGTAGTCAATGGGGACTTCTTAGGGAAGCGTAAGATTCATATGTTGATATGAACAAGTTGCATTAGTACTTTAAATATTCCACTCTTGATGTTTGAATACTGAGGGGAAAATCCAATCTATGCAGTACGGATTGGTCTTACTATATGATTGTATTGGGTAAGTATTATTCACACCAGACTTTATGTCTGAACCATGTTTTATTATTGTTTTCGCTATAACCTCAGGGGTGCTCATTTGAATAGGCTGAGTTTATGGGATTAGACAGGTTTAAATTAAAAGCAACAGTATGAAGATCAAAGACGGAGCAAGAGGCATGGTAGCTAATAAATAATTTTGTTTTCGCTGTACTAAGGAGTTCAGGCTACTTCATCGTATGTTAGCCCGACTATTTACTATGTTATTTTCTTTTTTATTTGGCCTCTGCGCAGGAACGTTATTGGGTTTAATTTTAACTATAAAGAATGCCAAATCAAATTTTGATGTAATGAAAAATATTTAGCTACTCGGTTAACTTTGCCTGTGTATAAATAATATACAGGACTCACTTATGTCGTTGGAAGATGATTCTGCTGATGATTACAGTATCATCAGCATTCATCTTTGAGTCTCCAATTGGAGGATGTTATAGTTTGGTATCGGAGCATAGGTTAGGGACACGTAAGTAAAATAGAGCTAGAAAAATAGAAGCAGTATTTAGAATAAAAATGAACACCCAGGGGAGGGGATGCACTACTATATATATAACATATTTGTATGTTTCTATATAAATATATAGGAAGATATATGCATCCTTATATTGTTGTTTCACTTCCTTTCTTTTCATTTCTAATATAAGACATGCTTAACAGAAGAAGCAAGATGGATTTGAGGAGTGGGCGAATTACGATAGGAGGGGCAAGTGTAAGGAGGGAGGCTGAAAGTACGCAGATTATGAACGGAATGAGGAAAGAATTCCAAGGGCGGTATGGGAGGAAGTTGCACACCCAGCAAATGAGGCATGTATGGATGCGATTGTCTTATTTATGCAGTTCATTGTTCAACTGATGAGGGAAGCTACACCGGAGGCTGATTTTCCAAGGCCTGCAGTAATGAGAGAGGATTTTTTGAAGATGAACAAAGATTATAGAAATCTGGAAGAAAAGACATTTACAGAGAAGGAGCCTGTAGTTGAAGTCTTGAATTAGCTATGAAGTTGTGAATGCATATTTGGAGACCTAGGATTGAATGATAAACAGAAGAGAAGGCTGGCCTTAAGGAAGATATAGGAAGATTCACTGGATTAGTGGGAGACAGTGATTACTGAGATCCTAAAGGAGGAGATTACTTGGGAGTAGTTGAAAGAGAGGTTTGAGGTATAGTTTATATCAGAATTTCAACAGAGTGTGCTATTGAGAGAGTTTATTAATCTAAACCAGGGTAACCTTGCAATGGAGGGTTACATCCAGAAGTTCAATTTTTTGGCTAAGTATGGTAGGGAGATCATCAGCACTCCGATGAAAAAGAATAAGGAGTTTATCAGGGGCTTGTAGCAAGATCTTGATCACAAGGTGATGGCTCATCTAGCATCTCATTTTGAGTTTGTATTTGACATGGCTAAAAGGTATAATGGGGTGTACCAAGAGCAGAGAAGGGTGGATGTGAGACCCAAGACAGACCAAAAGAAGAAATTTACCCCATATACGAAAGGAAAGAAAGAAGCATAGAAGGAGAAGGGTGCAGTTACTAATACGGAGGTTGCATGCTTTAACTGCAGACAGAAGGGGCATTATGCTTCGACGTGCCCTATGCCCAAGGAATCCGGAAAGATGAAGTGCTTCAAGTGTGACAAAGAATGACATTTGAAGGACTACCCAGAGCTTAAAGCGTAGATTTATGCTTTCGAAGGACCATTTGTCGAGAAAGAGGCAAGGGGAAGTCTTGGAAGGTATGGCTTTTATTACGGTATTTCAGTTAGAGTACCGTTTGATACTAGAGCTACACACTCATTTATAGTTAAAAAGTTGGTCGATAGACTTGGGTTAGGAGTTGCCTATTTAGTTACTTCCATACATATATAAAATCTGATAGGATGGTATGCCACTCTCGGATTGAGATGCACCAGCCTAGATATTGTACTAAGTGAGTGTAAGTTTTCCTATGATCCATACATGTTTGAGTTCACCGACTTTGTAATTAATTTATGGATGGACTGGTTGGAGAAGTTTATTGCAACGGTACACTATGCCGAAAGGATAATTACTTTTAGTCATCCAAACCGTAGGGATATAGTGTATGTGGTCTTAGAGGGATATAGAGCGAAGCGTAGATGCATTTTATTTGCTTTGTTTCAAAAGAGGAAGATTTTGAGTGGTACAGGTAGTAAAGGATTTCTGAGATGTGATTTAAACCAGTTTCGGGTTACCACCCTCGAGAGCGATGGAGTTTACTGCAGGGGACTGAACCTTTTGGTCGACTAAATAGGATGCCTCCAAAGAAGATAGAGGAGCTGAAGAAGCAATTGCCAATGTTTGAAGGAAAGAGCATCATAAGGCTAAGCAGTTCACCTTATGAAGCAACAGCGGTGTTTGTAAAGAAGTCAAATGGGTTTTTAAGACTATGCATGGACCATCAAAAGCTAAATGAAAGGATGGTGAAGAATAGGTATCCTTGGCCGAGAACTGATGATCTGTTCGATCAGTTGAGTGGAGCTAAGGTGTTGACGCATTTGGACTTGGCTACAAGGTTCCATCAACTGAGAGTTGTAGAGGAAAGTGTCCCTTTGATTACATTCAGAACGAGGTACAGTTCATATAAGTGGTTAGTAATGTAGTTTGGGCTAACCAATGCCCATGCATTCTTTGTAGACTTGATGAACAGGATCTTCCGAGATAAGATGGATGGATATGTTCTGGTGTTTATAGATGACATTTTAGTGTATTCTAAGAATAAGAAGGAACACGTAGTTCACTTAAGACTTATGCTGGAGACGTTGAGACAACATAAGCTAAAGGTGAAATTTTCTAAGTGTCAGTTTTGGAGGATGGAAGTAAATTTCCCAGGCCATGTGATATCGGAAGAAGAGTTAATTATAGATCCTTCAAAGATAGAGGCGGTAGGAAGACGTCTGAGACTATGGCTAAGGTGCGAAGTTTCTTAGGATTGGCTGGCTATTACCGGAGATTTATTTAAGACTTCTCATGTATAGCTGGGCCGATGATGAGGCTGACGAGGAAGGGCGAGCAATTTGTCTAAACGTAGGAGTGTGATAAGGCATTCCAAAAACTGAAGTGTATTTGACGAATGCACATGTGTTGATAAAATCTAAAGGGAATGATGGTATGAAAATATACCCTAATGCATCACGTTTGGGTTAGGCATATTGTTGATGCAAAAGGGTAGGGTAATTGCTTATGCACCCAGGCAGTTGCGACCCCGTGAAGTTCGGTATTCAACGCATGATTTGGAGTTGCCAGCAGTTTTCTTCGCATTGAAAATTTGAAGACATTATCACTTAGGAGAGAGGTTTGAGTTGATACTGACTACAAGTCTCTGAGATATCTGTTCTCTCAAAAGGAGCTGAACATGAGGCAGCAGAGGTGGTTAGAGTTCCTAGCATCATATGATTTTGAGATAGAATAATCCCAGGAAAAGATAATAAAGTAGTTGATGCCTTAAGCCAGAAATAGCAAAGTTGTGTTTTGGCTATGATAGAGGAATGGATAGTTTTAGAAACATTGTCTGTGTGGGATGCATAGTTTTGATCTAGTGCAGGTTCAAGCAGTGCATCCAGAATGCTAGCATGCTTAGAAATCAGACCTGCGTTGGTAGAAATAATAGCTGAACTGTAGAAAGGAGACAAATACTGTGCAGACATGGTAAGGAATTTAGACTTAGGAATTGAGGTAGTTGATATGAAGGGTTTCAATCTTGATAGAGAAGGCAAACTGCGAAAGAATAGCAGGTTGTACGTTCCAAGTATTGGAGAACTACGAAAGGAAGTATTAGATGAATGTCATCGTTTAAAGTTACTATACACCATGGAGGTATGAAGATGTATCGAGATATGAAGAGGAGTTTCTTCTACGAGGGGATAAAGAAAGATATGGGAGAGTATATGAGAAGATGTCTTACATGGCAGCAGGTGATGGCAGAACATCAAAAGCCAAGTAGGCTCCTGCAGCCTTTAGAGGTTCCAGCATGGAAATGAGATTCAGTATCTATGGATTTCCTATATCGGTTGTCAAGGACTATGGCAGAGAATGAAGGCATATGGTTCATAGTTGAAGGATTAACTAAGTGTGCCCATTTCATTCCAGTGAAGGCTAAGAGGACTGCGTCGAAGTTAGCAGAAATATATATGAAGATAATAATGAGACTGCAAGGGGTGCCTAGCACTATTATCAGTGACCAGGATTCGTTGTTCTCTAGTGCGTTGTTAAAAGTTTGCAGAAGGTATTAGGTACAGAACTTCACATGAGTAATGCATACCATCCACAGACAAATGGACATGCTGAGAGGATCAATAGGGTCATGTCTGACTTGCTGAGAGCATGCATTTTAGACTTCGGTGGATCTTGGGAGGATTACTTGCATCTAGTAGAGTTATCATATAACATCAGCTATCATAACAGTATTGGGATGGTTCCATTGGAGGCATTCTATGGAAGGCCATGTAAGTCGCCTACATGTTGGTTAGAGGTTGGGGATATGACTATGTTGGGACCAAATGTGGTGAAGGAAGATACTGAGGAGGAAGAACTGATCCGAGATAGAATGAGGGCAGTGCAGTCTTGGTAGAAGAGCTATGTCAATACATGGAGGATGGAACTGGAATTCACAGTAGGCGATCAAGTGTTTATGAAGGTTCTCCAATGAGGGGTGTAATGCACTTCGAAAAAGGTGGAAAGCTATCATCCAGATATGTAGGAACATTTCTGATCATAGATAGGATTGGGAAGGTGGGGTATTAAGTGGATATGCCTAGTGTTTTTCAAGGATCCATAATGTGTTTCATGTATCATGTTTGTGGAAATGCATTAGAGATCCGGGCGTAGGGGTTAGTCAGAGCGCAGTAGAAGACCTAGTCATGAAGCCATGTATGATCATATGCACAGACCGGTTCGGATAGTGGGTTTGGATGAGAACCAGCTTCGAAACAAGATGGTGAAGCTAGTGTGTGTCTAGTGGAGCGTAGATCGGGAGGACTGCACGTGGAAAACAGAGGATAATGTTAAGAACACCTATCTTGAGTTATTCGTTTCATAATAACGCATGGGCTAATCATATATAAATATATGAATATTATGGATGTTTATTGTATTAGTAGATAGCACTAGTACGTTTGATATGCATGGATTAGGAATTCATGGGTATGCTTAGGGTGAGCATGGACTAAATGACAAATCTCTTCTGGACCTTAATTGAATTTCGAAGGCAAAATTCCTTTAAGTAGGGAAGACTGTAACAACCCTAAATTTAAATTTAATCATATAAATTAATTAAAAGGCCAAGGTGGACTAAATAAGAGAAGTAAGGAGGAAATAAATTAATGGAAAAAGGGTGTGAGGGCCTAAGCCCAAGTCATAATAGGACAATAGACATTACTATTTTCTATTCATTCATTTCATCCTACTTAAAATAAAACAAGAGCTAGAAAAGAACTTTTAATGGTGGCGGCTTAAAGAGGGCAAAGAGAAAGAAGATAAGGAAAACACAAGCTAAAGGGGGTTAAGAAGACTAAAGCAAGACATCTTAAAGATCTAGGTGAGTATAATTAACCTATCTATATTGATCTCTAATATTTGGTCTTGGTTCAGATTTATATGTTTTTAAGTATGATGGGGTTCATCCGGATTTCTATAAACAAATATAATGATTTACTGAATGTTTTGGGGGAATAATGGATAAACATGAGATGTTTTGATGAGTTTTTTCCAACTTTAATAATTTCAAAATATAATGAAAATTTTATACGAGGTTCGAACCATGATTTTAGAGATGGGTTTTTAGTTTGAGAAATTTCTTAAGCCTATACGATTTTATATGATTTATTGAGGATGCATAACTAGAAATATACAAAGAAAAGACTCTTAAAAGTTAAAATGAAGATTAAAGTATGTTAGAACAAGTGTTCTTGAATTTTTTGGGAATTTAATTAAATTATCTATAAGGAAAATATACTAATAAGTGCTAAGACTGCATTGGGATAAGTGAGAACTATGGGGACAAATCAAAATAAAATTATATGGGAAATATATATTAATATATGTCAGGTAAATGGGAAACCAGATCCAAATCATTAGCTAAAAAGAAAGAAAAAGGACACAATAAATAACAGAAAGTAAAAAAGGAATGTATAAGATAATGACACATATAAAAATGTTATAGGTGATATCAAAGTTTGTCTGAAATGGCATTGGGGCAGCGGCTCTACATTTATAAGTAAGAATGCACATGACATGAAAGGGCGTGTTGTGCCATAATTAGGAAGGGGACAGTTTATAAGAAAAGTGGGAAGCACTCAACGTTGGGACAGGGTAGTACTATGCCAAGAAAAGTAGTAAACGAAACCAAATAAAAGATAAATATATGGGACTTCGGGAGAGGCCAGGTCAGCAAATGATCCTGCGCTAGAAATAAGGTTGGAAGGGCTATTAATGTCGGGTGAGGATGCAAATTCGAATGCACACCTTGGGAAGGTGAGGAGAGGCATTCAACTTCCAGGGACTGCAGGAAAGTTCCATAACTTAAACAATGTTTTAGTGGATGCACACCCTGAGAAGGTGAGGAGAGGCATTCACGAATACATGTCTGGGGAAGGTGAAGAAATGCATTCAACTGCGCTAGGCGCAATATTAAATTGTTAAAGAAAAATGTATAATATATGTACGGGGTGCAGTATCAAATTGTTAAAAAAGAATAAATAGGAACTACGCGGGGCGCAGTATTAAGACTAAAGAAGATTAAGTCAGACCTGTGTGGGCACAGTACTCAATAGTTAAAGAAGGATAAGAAATACCTTTATGAGACGTAGTATTAAAAAATTTAAAAAAAAATAAGTAAGAAACTGCACGGACCGTAGAATCTAACAGTGATAAAGTATTACATTAGATTAAAGAATAATCTAAAATGGAAACCAAGTAGAGACTGTGCAGAGAGCACAGTAGTAAAGTATTGTAATAATCAAAGTAATGAACTATTGGGAATTGAGTAGGGACTGGGCCCGAGGTGCAGTAGAAAATGGGGACCTCTTAGAGAAGCATAAGATGCAGACGTTGATAAAAACCACTTGCGTCATGACTTTAAATGTTTTACTCTTGATGTTTGAATAGTGCGGGGAAAACCCAATCTATGTAGTACGGGTTAGTCTCACTATATGATGGTTTTGGGTAAGTATTATTCACACCGGACTTTATGCTAGAACTATGTTTTTATTATCGTTTTCCTCATAAACTCATAGGTGCTTATTTGAGTAGGTTGAATTTACGGAATTAGATAGGTTTAAAAAAGATCCGCAGTTGAAGACTGAAGACTGAGTAGGAGGCTTGTTAGCTAATAAAGATTTTTATTTTCGATGTACTAAGGAGTTCCGGTCGCATCATTATATGTGGGCTCGTCTCTTTACTATGTTATTTTCTATTTTATTTGACCCCACGTAGGCACGTTATTGGGTTTAATTTTGATAGAAGTTTATGTAAAGGATGCTAAAGCAAATTTTTATGTAATGAAAAATATTTAGCTGCTTGGTTTACTTTCCTGTGTTTAAATAATACACTGAACTCACTTACGTTGCTGGAAGATAATTCTGGTGATGAGTACAACATCACTGGCGTTCACCTTCGAGTCTCCAAGTGAAGGATGTTACTATATATACACACACACACATACATATATATAGGGAATTAATTTAAAGGATAAACATGAGACTGAATTTTGTTTGATGGACAAAAGTTTTAAGGTTTAGTTTGAAGAACACCGAATGCTGTATTATTATAGCATCAAATAAAATAGAATGCTAATTAAACTAATATCGGATGAACTACACTAAATGAACTAAAATAGCATTTATTTTCATAGTTAAAGAAATGCATATTTAATAGACCATTACACATATATAATGCTAAGTTCATATAGCATTACATATATATATATAATAGTAAGTTCATATACCATTCATTTCATTGTTCATCTACCATTAGGTGTCCTTCAGATTAAATTTTAAAATTTGTGACCTTTATTTAAAGAGTGGAAGAAGTTATTCCTTCTCCTTATTTTCCTTATATATGTATGTATGTTTGTATGTATGTATGTATGTATATGAGCTAGGATCAATAGCACCCCTTATTTAGCACCATTTTGTAACCTCATGATATCAGCCACAAGTTGCTATTTGCATATTAGTTCTTTCTCTCTCTTGTCATATGGACCACATATTCATTTACGGGATAATAAATTCAATATATTTACCGTTTAACTGAATGAAATTTTTGACAATTTTTTACAATATTACAAATTTTCGAAAAGAAAATATATTTTCTTTTCAAAAATAAAATCAATTACTATTAAAACTTAATTTATGCTTGTTAAACAGATAACAATTTTCATTTTTTTATAATAAGCTATTTTTGAGAGAAATTCAAATTTGTTCAAGGATTTACTTTTCTAAGAAAGTTTGGAACATTCTAAAACAACTTCAATAAATAAATAGAAGAAAACTATGATGGTTTGAAATTTTAAAATTAAACTCAAGTGAGGTCACAAAAATTCATAAATATATAAAAAATTCGAAAATGTACAAAAGGTAATTCATTTTTCCCTCAAAGATATACTTTTTAGAAAACCTCAATTTTTGGAAAATTCAATATTTTCAAAACAATTACATATATATATTTTAATAGTATTCTCTACCAATAACGATTATTAAGAAATCTTACTCAAAACATGAACTTCGCCTACATAACCTATTTGATTTAATAATTTTTTATTTTACATGATTAAACTAATTTTGAGTTTGTGTGTGAGTGCGTGCATGCGTGCGCACACATACAAACAAATGCAACACTTAATTATTTATTATTTTATCAAAAACATTTTGCTTAATCTCTCCATTCTTTGTTTCTATTTTTGTTCAGCATATATCATTATAATCATATTTCAAATGGATTTAATAAAAAAAGTACAATAACTATTTTATTTTTTAAAATTAATAATTAAACGGTAAGTTTTTCCACCGTTATGTGGTTGTAGTGGTAGTAGTATAGAATAAAGTTAAATGGAATTTGAATATCATGTGCTATGTTATTTTTCTAGGTTTTGCGAAGCAAGCGGAGAATCTTTGCGAAGCATTTGAGTGGAGCATTTGAACAGAGAATGTTGATGAATAGAATGCGTTTATGTGCTACGAGTGGAGAATCTGAGCGGAATATTTGAAATGTGTATTTTAAAATAAAATTGATTTATATTTAATTAAACATTTGTTTTTAATGATCAATATGTATCAATAATTTGCAAAATAAATTAATTAAAATATAAAATTTTAAATTGCTCGGATTTTGTTCAAACCACTCCATAATGTAGGACACTTTGATACGATCGCGCTAGGTTATTAATTTTAGAAATTTATAAAAATTTAAATTTATCTAATTAACGTGTGTATATATAAATATATATTAAACATCTAACATAATAGCTTCTCTCTTCTAGCTTCTCTCTCCTAAAATGGATCATTAGACCCATTACGGCATCGAACAACGCATCACAAATGGGCATTTAAGGGAACTGGGAAGCCGCGAATCGTACTTAAAAGCTATAGCTTTCGAACTTTTTCTCCGCACCTAACCAAACCTAAAAATGAAAAGTTAAACGGGAAAAATTTCCCATTCCTAATTATTTTATTCCAACATCTTACACACCTAAAACTATAGTAACCCCATTATTCATCATCCTTCCCTTTCAAAACCTAAGGCTGCGGAAATGATTGAAGCATGAGAAACAATTCATCCTTCCGCCATCTCTTCATCCCCCCATCGTCCTCTCTATCTTCCTTCCACCACCTTCTCCATCCCTCCACTTTTCTCGTATTTTGTAATTAATGTTGAAAACCCAAAGCACAAATACAAAATAAACCCATTATCCTCCAATTCTACCATCTTACTTGAAGGCTCTCTGGCGAACAAGCTTGTAGGTAAAGCTTATTTTGATTTTTAATTTTGTTATGCCTACGTTTGAAACTTCTGGTTTTGGTCATCTTTAAAGTAGTTTCTGGTTGTAGGAAGGTGAAGGTGATTAGTTTCTTTGGGTTGCAGAAGCTTGAGAGCAAGAATATTATTGTATGGATTGGTTGAAGTATGTATAATGGTATAAGAATGAGAAAGATTTGTAATGAGAGAAGTTATGAGCAATGACAGAGAAAATTGTAACAAATTTGTCGATATTAAATGAAAAATTCTTATTAAATTCTCTCAATAATAATTTTACATGTTGATTGCTATTGCTATTTATACATAATCTTAACATCAAACCTGATTATTACAAGACTTAGTCAGGCCTTGACTTGATCAAATAACCAAATAAAAATAGACTTTTATCGTATGCTTTGGTCATCATGCACACACGACCTGGCTGGATCTGGGTAAGCTTGACTCGGTGACTGGCCTTGTATGGTCAAACTGGTCTCGAAGATGTTCTAAGTTGGTCGGCCCCATCATTGGATCTACACCTATGACTGTGGTGTCAACTTGTACCAAAGTGTTTGATGAAATGACCTGCTCTTCTATTTATAGGATCAATTTCACCCTAGAGGAGGGGTGAATAGGATGATACTAATAATAATCAAAATTGATGCGGAAATATATATATATATATAATAATAATAATTGCAGCATAGATAATAGTAGAATAATAAAAGCAAAAATAGAACAACACAGATTTACCCAGCTTCGGCAATAACCTGCCTACGTGCTGCCCCCAAAGGTTTCTACTAGAAATTAAGTAGTCAAACGCTTACACGTGTAAATTTGTGACACCCGCTAATGACTAACCTAACTCTACGCTCAAAACCCTACCACAACTTAGCCATTGAGTTGTGAATTCTCGAACTACACCATCGTAGTTCGTAACCTAGTCACACGACTAGAGAGTTAAACAATTTAAAAAGAAATTACATATAAAAATTAAAAACAAAGACTAAAACAAATCAAAAACCAAAGCCCTATTATTTAAATTAAAGCCCAATAATAAAAAATTAGACCGGCCCACTAATAAAAATAAAAACGTCTTCCTCCTGTTCCTTTTCACTTCGTAGCTCTAGCCGTTCCTTTTTGTTGCTCTTCTCAAATTTAGGGTTTTGAAAATTTCCTTGAAGCCGCCACTTGATTGTCTTTCGTTCTTTAATTCGATTCGCTTGCTTCTTCAATTTGCTTATTACTGCTTCAAGGCCGAGTTCAAATTTGTATTGTATCGGTATGTGATTTTTTCCCCTTTTGATTTTGATTGTGCTCGACTTTATGCTCTTTTTGTTTACTGTTTTTTTACTTAGGCTCGAACTCGATTGCCTTTTCTACCGATGATGAATTTTGGGTTATATAGGGGTTGAAATCCCTATATTTACGTTCGTATATTTTTGGTTTGAATAATTCATGATTTTGTCACTTGCTTCGATTTACTATGCTCGGCCCTTGATTTTCGATTGAACGCTTGTGATAACTCTGACTTGTTCCATCTCTGATATATTCAAATTTGTTTTGCGTTCTTTCTCCTATGACTTCGGTATTTTGAATTTTAGATAATCTGGCTTATGACTTTACTGCAACATTCTTTTCTGGCATTCAATTTTCGAATTTTTGAAAAGATGTTTGAACATTTTTTTGACTGCTCCTTGACTTGTTAGATTCGTGTTACCTTGCTCTGTACCTTAATGACCCATAACTTCTGACCATTTCTTTTGATTCATACTTGCTATCACACACACCTGAAATGTTGAAATTGAAGTCTGCATATTTGTGTATACTTCATATAAACTTGTATATGTCTTGTTGCATTACTATCACATTGCTATCTCCTCTGTTGCATTGTTAAAACTGAGCTTGTTTGTCTATACATATATACGATGCCTTTGATGTTGTAGTCCGGTTCCATTTGAATTGATCTGGTCTTCATGTTGTATGCATGTGGTCTTGAACATGTCTGGTGTTGTTATGTACGCATGCTCTGCTACTATGCTTTGTCCCCTCTGGTTTGTGTTGTTCTGGTCTCTGTTACTTCGACTGCTTGCTTGCATCCATATGTGCATATTGTCTAATTCCATTTTGAATGAAGGTTGCACTTGAAGTATTTGTGATGAACTTGTATGCACTATTTTGGGTAGTCTCTGAGTTCATATCTATTCACTGTTGTCTCTGTTTCATGTAGCTTGTCTACACAGTTTGTACCACTGCTTCATTGAGTTCATGTTGTCTTGAGCATCGGTTTGTTGAGTTCATACCTTTTTCTTTTGTAACTGATGTTGTATTATGGTCTTGAATTCTTTACTGTGATTATTGCTGTTGCATTTCATGTGAGGTATGTATACATTTGCTTCAAGTGCTTCTTTATGTAGTCTTGCATCTATGTCTTGTCTGCTTCTTCATGTGTCTTTGAGTTTGATGCACTGTTGATGTTCATGCAGTCAAGTTTGGTTGAGATACACATCCATGCTGCTGGTAATTGAAGTTGTACATTATGAATTTGAGGCTTCATTTCAAACTCCTCTAAATGTTTGCATTGTGCATGGTTCAAATGTGTTCGTTGGTCTTGTGTTTGTGCGCGCGCACTGAGTTTGTAGCCTCTGTTGCTTCGAGCCAGTTCATTTGTATTTATGCCCTATCTTGTTTTGAACTGCATTGATCTGGACATGTCTTGTGTAACGACCTCGAATTTTAATTACATTTAAATTGATAATTAAATGAATTTTTGAATTAAAATTGTATAGTTAATTGAAAATTTAAGCGAGTTTCCCCGAGTTTAAATCAATTTTATGTTAAATCATTTAAATTTAAATATTGTATATATATGTGAATATGAGTAAATTTGAATATATATATATATATATTGAAGTGAGTTTAAATCTTAGATAAATTAGATAAAAATATATAAACTATAAAAATAAATATTAAAGTAAATACATTGGATAAAATCTAATAACATAAACTAAAGTAGAAATTCACCTATATTACCAAATAAATATAAAAATACATAAGATAAATTATAGAAAATATATATAGTAAACAAATTAGTTAAATTAAACAATGTATTAAATATGAAATATACATTCAAATAAGAAAGCAAAATATATATGTGTAGCTTGCAAAAGAAAATACAAATATACATGATAAAAATATATACATGAATTAGCATACAAAAGAAAAGTTTCAGCCACCATTTGAAAACAAATAGATATAAGAAAGCCTGTATAGACAACATGATGTATTTGAGTTGAACAAAACATATATATATATAAGTAGGAAAACAAATAAACAAATATGTGTTAGCTTGCAAATGAAGACAACAAAGATATGTAAATATCTATTAGCTTGAAAAAAAAAATCAGGTTGAACACGTACAGCCGAAATGAGAAAATATATATTTGTACAACAACAATTAATGCAGCCTCCAATTGGGAAAAAAATCTCTGTTCAATTTTTGTACAAAATATAAACACTTGTACAAACCCGTATATTACTTGTACAAATATTATCATCACCCTGTAACCCAATTTTTATATATCAATCCTCACTCAGTTTCGTTCATTCAAAGCTAAGTAAACTGAAGAAAATATCATCTTAAACCTTAAACAAAAAAATTCAATCAAAACAGCAACACAGATTTATTAAAACCAGAGAAATCAAAGAAGAGTTTAGCTTACAAAATTCAAAGGCCTGTTTCAACTTGAAGCTCTGTTCTTTCTTCAAAACACTGTGAGTAAACTCACTCTTAAACCAAAATTTGTTTTGGATATCTGATGTGCATATGATCATCTGGGTAGTTTGAATCCAACTATGTTGTATGGCTATAGAAAGATGTCTGTGTATATATACATATACTCTGTGTATATTTGGAAAACAGGAAATGAAGTTGACTCTGTTAATTAATGAACAGGTTTGAATTTTAGTTCAAAAACTAAATTCTATCTTCCTCAATCTCTTCTAGCTTGTAATATTGAAACAAAACATGTTTAAAATCATCATAGCTTAATTTTAAAAATATACTTTTAATATAATATGGAATGGTTTTGTTTGAAAGAAGAGATATAGTAAAAATTCAAGATTTGCCCAAATTTCGAATTGCATGAATTCCAGATTTGATTACATCACCTAAAACTATTTCGAGAATAATGATTTTTAAAACAAAAATCAGAATTTTTAAGCTAGTATTTTGCGAGAAGTTTAAGGTTGAACGGAAATGGAGTTTTGGTCGAATACTGGTGATCGCGGAGGCTAGGTGCCTCGGGGTTGTGGCCAGAGAAGGATTTTATGCCAGGGATTAATGGAAAAATGGTGGTTGAAATTCTAGTTCACTGTGGCGATCAGGCAGCGTTGATTTAGGGTTTAATAACCTGTTTTGGTGGATGATGAAGTTGAGGCGATTGCGTGGTCGTGGAAGCACCGGAAGTGATCGGACCAGGGGAGTTCGAGGCGTAGTGTCACGGCGAGGCTATGGTCCAAATTTCAGACCTTCTGGTGGTTGGTGGTGGCTATACGAGGTGATTGGTTTTGTTCCAGGTGGATGTGGGGTTGCTCAATTTCGATTTTTAGGTGAGATCGTTAAACTTTATGGTCAGATGGTTAGGGGAGATGGTCGGCGACGTGCCGAAGGTCTCGGCGATGGTCGGAGGCACGGCATTGATGTGTACACGTGTACGTGTGCATCAGTGTGTCAGGGTGTTGTTGAGTTGAGGAAGAAGAAGGGAGCTCGAGTTGGTCTCGGGTTTGGCTCGAGAAAAGATGTGTTTGGCTCGAGTATGGATTCGAGTAATTTTTGAGTGGCACCGGGTTTTATTTCTGAACTTAAACAAATTTTTAAAAATTTAAAAGTGGCTCGGGTTGGTTTTGGATAAGACTCGAAGTAAACGAGGGTTGGACTCGAAGGAAACAGGGGGAGGCTCGGGTGTGAGTTGTTTCCCAGGTTTAGACAGAAACCTGTCTTTGTTTTTGTTTTTTTGAAAATTTAAAATTAAAATTAAATTTATAGATCCAAGTTAAACTGAGTTTAAATTTAAAGTCTAAATACAAATTCAAGTTCAGTTTTGAAACTTAGTTGTAAATAAATCAAGTTTTAAATTTAAATTGGTTAACTAATTGAAAGTATATTTTAGGGAATTTAAAAGTAAGTTTAAAGGTGAATTGTTTTTAAAATGTATTTTAAACTTTGTTAAAGTTAAAATTGTATTCATTTTTAAGTCTTAAATTTAAAGTGAAATTGGAAAGTAAATGTGATAAGTATAATTACGTAATGTAATTAATGAAGCATAATTATTTAGTGATGTAATTAAGGGTAATTACTTAAAGATAATTACTTAATTAAAAGTAATTAATTAATGGTTAAAGTTGATTAAGCGATTAAGAATAATCACTTATTTAATTAATTAAGGATAATTAATTAAATGGAATTAATTAAGGGTTAATTTATTAATTAAAGATAATTAATTAAATGGTGAATTAAATAATTAAAGGTTGATGAATTATAAGTAAAGGTTAATTAATTTATTATTAATGGTTAATTAATAAATGATTAAAGAATAATTAATCAAAATGATTTGTAATTTATTAATGTTAATTAACCAGGATTAGTAATTCATAAGAAATTAATCTGATTTGAATTAATTGGACAATTAATTGACCTTACCTATGAATGTTTGGATTTGACTAGATGATTGAATTATTGATATTCCTGATCCGTGATGCTTTGTGATATATTCTGATTTGTGTGTGACCTGTAATGTAGTTATTTATCTGGGATGAATATAATTTTTTATCTATGATAATTTTATCTGTGATCTGTGTATGAAAGATAAGCGTTATAGTTATACCGCTTATCAACTATATTTCTGTATTCTGATCTGTGATGATTGAATGATGTTGCACTATTGTGTTAAACCCCTGGACCACACTCATACACACACAAAAATGGATTTCATGAGGAAATCGATTAAGTCACAGATTTTTGAAATGATTTTTAAATAGGCAATTTAAATTTAAATAGTTTGGAAATGGATTGGGTTCAAAGTGAAAAAGCTTTTGAAATGGAATTTCAAGATAAAATTTATTTTTGAACAACTTGATTAAGTTGAAATTTAAATAATTCAATTTGAATTTGAATTCAAAAAAAATTGGAATTGAATTCCATGATTGGAAATTATGGTTAAAGATGTCATAAATATGTTTATATGAATTTAAACCATTTTAAAAGTATGGTTTTGAGAATTTGAATTTAACCCAAGGACTTTAACTTGTATTAAAGAATCAGATTTTTCGAAATGAAAACTGTTTGTTTTCAAAGAATAAAAGCTTTCATATAAGAAATGAAATTCCAATTTAAGTTAAAGGAATTTCAAGTTTGAATTGAAAAATGGTTTTCCAAGTTATGAGTGAATTCTTTTTGAAAGTTATGAATTGAATCTGTTTATTTTTAACAGATTTAAAATGGTGATTTGTTTAAACCATTCGAAATGAAATTGTTTTGAAAGCTATGAATTAAATCTTTGATTTAAAGATTTAATGAGTTAATCCAAATTGAAATGGAAATCGATTTGAAAATCTATGAATAGATCTTTGTGAAACTGGGTGAACTTTGTGAATTGAATATGTTTATTTTTAACAGATTTAAAATGGTAATGTGTTTAAACCATTTGAAGAAAAGTTTTGGATAATAAGTTGTGACTTAACTGAAATCCCATATCCATATGTTTTAAAATATTACGCTCACTATTCGGTTTAGCCGGGAGAGGACCTTTGTGTCACATAACCCATTCCGAATAAGTGATACGTCGTATATGGATAGCAATTGAAGACCGGTGTTGAAGACCGGGTATTTGCGAGAACGATAGGATAACCTATCGATTGTCTCTGCACTGAGTTGCTCCGGTATGATTCCCTAAGTGATGGGAAGTCCAATCGGGATTGTGAATACCCGGATTGCAAGGGCTTCTTTGGAAGTGCCTTCGGTTCTGTTCGAACCCGGAACAGACTTGTATGGTTGTATGTCTGACACTACACTTTGAGATATAAAGTTGATTTCTTTCAAATACATTTCTGTTGGTGGTGGAGATTTATTCTCTTAGCTTAACACCCTTCTCTGAGACGTACGAGCTCAGAGGTTATGTAGTTGAAGGTTATCAATGATATACTCCTAATTTGGTAGTGTGGCATGCTAAGTGTTGTTGTGTGTTGATGGTTATTTGCTGATCATTTGTTGATCAAAGCATGGCTTTGTGAAAAACATAGCTTTGTGGACGAGACCTCATCGAACCTCACAGACCGGAAATGGTCGAAACAGGAATGATGCGGCAAGGTTATGAGGGTCGCTCCATTTAGGGTATGTCATTTCCTTCTGGAAAAGGGTGGTATCATGGTATGGAGCCCAGATACTTACTCATGTGGACACACTATATTTATTACTGTGTGATGTTGTTGGTTATCGAGCGCTCGGATAAAGGTCCCAAAGGACCGGGGAGTGGCATATTCGTGTAGTAGTTACCTAGTGTAAGAGGTAACCCGGCTTTGTGTTGGCAGAGAGCTAGTTAGTTCTCGGGACGTCCATCCAGAGGCGTACCCATTGACAGTAGGAAGTTCCTTAGCCTGACCATTTGTTGGAAATCCAATTTCCAATACGAACCCTGTACGGTTTTAGTTGTAGAACCTGCCATTTACTTATGGTGGTCACCGCTGTTTAGATGGTAGCTATAGTAGGCATAGTTCGAAATGTCTATGCTGGCTAAGATTAATATTATACTTTTGAAATGTTTCCTACACTATGCACTAGTAATAATATCAAAAGAGTTGTTTTTACGTAGTAAGCATGTTTGACTATCATAAGAAGAAATCTCCTCCAATTCTGCGTTTGCATTGTGTGTGTGGCGGGAGGTCTTATGGTAGTTTCATTTTCCAAAAGCATTGCGAATTTCAATGTTTAAAAGTCTTTTGTGTTTGTTTAAAGATAAACTGTTTTTGTTACTCACACCAGTCCCATGACTGACTCGGAGTTTATTGTTCCCTTCCTAAACTCTGGGTGCCCACAATTTTCCACACACGCGGTCTAGAGGATGGTTTTTCAGATATTCAGGTTTAGTAGATTATCTGGAGCTAGTTCACTTTATCGGAGTGGATGACTGCACTTGCTTATCTTTGTGCATCGTGATGGTGGTTTGAGCTTGATGTTGGAGTTGTTGGAGTCATTCTCTTTTGTAGATCATTTGGAGTGATCTCTTCCATTGTTGTTATTTCCGTTGTACCATTGTATCATATCTCTGATGTTGCTGTGTATTATTGATATCATTGTTGTATATCATTATGGATATTGTATTCATTGAAGTTGTATATAATATCGTTGATTTCTTTATTCCGCTGTGTTGTTATACTTACTGTGTTATAAGCTCCGGGGAGCCAGATTCGGCGTTTGAATCTACGGCATTCGAGTACAAGTGAAGTACGGGTGCCGATTTTCGAAGGCCGAGTCCAGGAACCTGACATCTTATGTATATTTTTATTTTTATTTTGACCATATGTGCTTGATGCACCTTGTTCCACTTTGTGTTGGCTTGACATGCTCTCTGGTTTTACTGATGCTGGTGCACTTTGATTTCATATTCACTCTGAACTAGTGCATACTTTATGCTGCTATGTTGCTTGATTCATACTCTCTTGTCTTGGTTGAAATTTGAGATGTTGAGGCAATGAACATGTGTATGTGTACACATGTGTATATGTAGGCTCTTGTGCTCATGTTGTGACTTTATTTGTATTGCACCTGAATATTCGCACTTGGGTTGAATCCAGCTTTTGCTTGGGTTTGACCTTGTGCACAACTGTCCCTACAATTTTAACAAGCAAGTGTATATCGGTGTGCACGGCCTTGTGGCATGTACAATGATACACTGTGCATGTCACAAGTTTTTCATATAGCATTTGAAACTAAATGATGACGAACAAACCAAATAACTGAGGCAAATAATATATTCAAACACACACTTAACTATTCACTGCAAAAATATTCCTTTTTCAATTTTACTGCATCAGTGTTTATTTTTGTAGATAATTCAGATGCTAGATACAAACTGGAATAGAGTTGAAGAACAAATACAAGTGAATATAGTTAGGTGAAAATGTATGTAAAAACTGTATAGTGAAAATTGTGTTGTCATTTGAAATTGTATTGTAATTAAAAATGTATAAATGTAGTGAGAGCACAAATTTGTACTATTTGAATTTGTAATAAAATATTTGTTTGAATATGAATTCTGTGTTATTTATTTTATTCAACAAATATTTATTTAATTATGTGGAAAAAAAATAGTACAATAACAATTATATTTAAACGAATATATATGTGTTTATTATCATCAAACAAAAATCATAGACTATTGTATTCTACAATCTCCCCATTTTGATGATAACAAACATATATTAAGTTTTTGATTTTATTAAATGTATTTGACCTTGATGAATTCTATTTGCTCCCCCTATTTGAATGCTCCCTCTACAACAAAGCTCCCCTTTCATATATGCATGAAAATAAATAAAAATATGCAAATGAACCTAGATGGGAATATGCAAATAAAAAATAAAATATTTGAACTTTATTTGTCAAAATCTTAACTTTTCTCTCCCCCTTTTGTTATCAGCAAAAGAGTAACAGTGTTAGAAAAATATGAACAAAGTGATAGACATTAATACAACATTAATACCAAATCGAGTATAAATACTAAATTTCAATAAAAAATCAAACAAAAATCATAAATACTCTGTTAGGCGCATATTCCACTTTAGAGTGATAGGGGTGATGTCGGCATATAAAACCATATAGTTGTGTCTATTTGTGGTATATTTATAACGGGAATATGAATACTTATTAACCATGCATAACCGTTAGGACTTTTAAATGAGATTAGTAGTATTCTTTAAATTTTATAAAAAAATAAATTTCAAGCATCTTCTAACTATGCATAACCGTGAGGACTTTTAAATGGGATTAGAATTAACTTGTCTATTAATAATCAATTTTGATATGTGTTCTATAGATGCATAACTGTGAGGACTTTTAAATTAGCATGAAAGCACATAATTAAAGATTCCAAGTAATTCACCCATGCATAACCGCAAGGACTTTTAAATGGGAGTGAATACTTTGGATGATTTTATTGCTAATTAAATTAAAAAAACGAATAATTTCCAGTTTAAAATGCCACATTTTGACATATTATATTGGATTTTAATGAGTGATGGTCGTTAGAAATATGATAGAAATAGAGATGGTCATGGAATTTTTACCAATCAAAGTTATTACAAATTTTGTTTAAATTTTTAAAGAAATTTACTACATATACTGTCTCAAGCCATAATATATGATTAGTATCAACACTCATCACATTTTTCAGTCACTATTTTCCTTTTCGATAATCTGTAGGGAGTCAGATAAGTTAATGTATTCATTTAAGATCAAATACAAAAATAAATATAAAATCAAATTTCTAAAATGTCTAATCTGAAACGAAGTCAACAAAAAAATATTTTCTGGAAGGGGTTTTATGAAAAAATGTCTGCCAATTGAAAATCAGTTAAAATGAAAATTATGCAGATATTTTATTTGGAAATGTGATGCAACTTATGAATGTCCCTACATAAAACACATTCCACTAGTAATTTTTCTATCAACTAGACTACCAGTAGAATCTACATCTGAATACCCCTTTAAATCACAGTTATCATAAATTGAATATCATAGACCAGACCGTGAAGTTGCAACAAATACCTTATCATCATTTTACAGCTTTTAAAATGTGATTCCTTAAGGATTTGATTGAAAACGTGCACAATAACAACTAGTGAACATAGTGTTAGATCTAGAAGCAGTAAGATAAACAGATATATCCATGTGTATCTAGAGTAATCATCAACCAATAAAACAACATCATTAGTCCAAACTAATCTATATGAGCTAGTTCAAAGACTCTAGAGGTACTTTATAGTGTTCTTGGCATAAAAAGATAATTGGCCAACAATTTTGCATAAATCAAAATCAACATTCATTTCTTTATCGCGTAACTGGTTGATTTAAATCAGATTATGGTGCAGATTTTCAACATATAATATATCGTTCAAGATAAATATACCGTTACCTATTTTACCTTTATCGATAATTTTTCATTTGTTGCCCATTGTGATTCTACCACCTTTGTACTAGGCTTAGAAACTTTGATTTGTCGCCCGTTATGTGCCTAGAACAACCAAAATCCAGGTAACACTATTTTTATTCCTTAGCCTGCCACCACACCTACACGAGAGAAGATTTTTGTGACCTATTTGTTTTTATAGGTCCATGGTCGTTAGTCACAAATGATTTTGAAAAATATGTTTGTGTAGACCCAAGACAATCTATATTTGTTCCTTTCGGCACCCAGATTTGTTTGACTTTAAGGGATTTTATATTCATGCCTTTTGGAACCCAAATTAGTATGGTTATCACGTGTTTGGGTCTATACCAGCAATTATTTTGATTGTGTCCAATTTTTCCACAAATCGTGGACTTGGAATTGACTTGATTAATTTCGATTCTAACACATTCAGTTTGAGTATATACAAGTCCTTGTCTAATAGGATTAACAGTTTGTTTCCCTAATAACATACTTAGTGATTTTTCTCCTTTGGAAAATTTCCTTAAAGTTATAGACAATTGTTGGACTTGTGTTTTGGGAGATTCATTTTCATTCAATAACAAAGTGCACTTTTTAATAGAATTTTCTCTCCTAGTGTTTTCACTTTCTTTCAAAATCATAATTTCATTTTCAAGTGATTTAATTTTAATTTCTGATTTTTTTTAATTTCTTCTTCAAGTGATGGACACTTATCACACTTAGGGCTCTTATTTCGATAGTTTTTAACCAATTGATCAAGCTGTTTATTTAATTCCATCAAACTATCTCTTTGTGATTCAATTTTAGCGTACTTCTCCCTAAGTCTTTCAAAACAGCCATTTACTTCATGAAAATATATAAGTAATTCCGAATGAGTAAGTTTTGATACCTCGCTTGGCTCGTCGTCATCACTGTCAGTTGTTTCACCTTGAAGACACAAATTTTCTTTTTCACTCCCACTGTCAGTGCTTTTATCAGCTTCATCGGTTTCATCCTAAGTAGCTGCAAAACTTCTCCTTTCGGTTTCTTTCCTTGGATAAGTCTCTGAGGACAATTTGGCTTGATATGACCGGGTTTATTGCAGTCGTGACAGATGATCTCCTGCTCTTCTGAGTTGTTTAGAACTTTGACTATTCTGCTTTTCAGTTGTTGATTTAGAGCTGGATTTACATACTTGTGATTCCACCTTTTGAATTTCTTTATTATCAGCGCCAGTTCTGCTGCACCATCATCATCATCATCTTCACTTTCAGTTGTTCCTTTAAGAGCTATTGATTTCTTTCGAGTATCGTCTCCTTCACGTTCTTCCTTGAATTTCATTTCTAGCTCATAAGTGGTGAGATTTCCAATGAGTTCTTCAACTTTAACTCGTTTCAAATCCTTTGATTCTTGAATGGCAGTGACTTTTGCTTCAAAATTTCGTGGAAGGACTCTGAGGATTTTTTGGACCATTTCCAATTCTGTGTATGGTTTTCCAAGAGCTTTTGATTTGTATACAAGATTAGAAAGTTGTCCATACATCTCTTTGACATTTTCATCCCTGGCCATTGTGAACTTCTCGTATTCACTACTAAGCAAGGCAGGGAAAGATTCTTTGACTTGGGAGGTTCCTTCGTGAGTCACTTCAAGTGTGTGTCAAATTTCCTGCGCAGTTAGACAATGTGAGGCATGATTAAATTCAATTTGATCTAATGAACAAAAATAGAATTCATAGCTTTAGCATTAGCATTCTGCAGTTTATTTCGAAGGTTTGTCCATTGATCCATCGGTTTTTCAATTTCTTGATAATCTACCACTATAGTTGGTGTCCTATATCCCATCTCAACAATATTCCATGCATCAATGGTTTTCAGAAAAATTTTAGTTCTATTTTTCCAGTAAGCATATTCACCACTAAACATGGGTGGTCTATCTATGGACTGACCCTCAGCAAAATCATTATTAAAAGAAGCCATTTAAAAAATCAAATTTTAAAATACAAATTGGTTTTTGAAAAATCAAATTTTTAAAACAAAAAAATGGTTTTTGTTCCTAGCTCTGATACCACTTGTAGGATCGATTTCACGCTAGAAGGGGGTGAATAGGGTGATACTAATAATAATCAAAATTAATGTGGAAATATATATATATAATAATTGAAGCACAGATAATAGCAGAATAATAAAAGCAGAAATAGAACAACACAGATTTACCCAGCTTCGGCAATAACCTGCCTACGTGCTGCCCCAAAGGTTTCTACTAGAAATTAAGTAGTCGGACGCTTACACACGTAAACTTGCGACACCCGTTAATGACTAACATAACTCTATGCTCAAAACCCTGCCACAACTCAGCCACTGAGTTGCGAATTCTCGAACTACACCATCGTAGTTCGTGACCAAGTCACACGACTAGAGAATTACACGAATTAAAAAGAAATTACAAATAAAAACTAAAAACAAAGACTAAAAAAAATCAAAAACCAAAACCCTATTATTTAAATTAAAGCCCAATAATAAAAAATTAGACCGGCCCACTAATAAAAATAAAATGTCTTCCTCCTTTTCCTTTTCACTTCGTAGCTCTAGCCGTTCCTTTTTGTTGCACTTCACAAATTTAGGGTTTTGAAGATTTCCTTGAAGCCGCCACTTGATTGTCTTTCGTTCTTTAATTCGATTCGCTTGCTTCTTCAATTTGCTTATTACTGCTTCAAGGCCGAGTTCGAATTTGTATTGTATCGGTATGTGATTTTTGCCCCTTTTGATTTTGATTGTGCTCGACTTTATGCTCTGTTTGTTTACTTGGGCTCAAACTCGATTGCCTTTTCTACCGATGATGAATTTTGGGTTATATAGGGATTGAAATCCCTATATTTAAGTTTATATATTTTTGGTTTAAATAATTCGTGATTTTGTCACTTGCTTCGATTTACTATGCTCGGCCCTTGATTTTCGATTGAACTCTTTTGATAACTCCGACTTGTTCCATCTCTGATATACTCGAATTTGTTTTGCGTTCTTTCTCCTATGACTTCGGTATTTTGAATTTTAGATAATCTGGCTTATGACTTTACTGCAACATTCTTTGCTGGCATTCAATTTTCGAATTTTTGAAAAGATGTTTGAACATTTCTTTTTGACTTCTCCTTAGCTTGTTAGATTCGTGTTACCTTGCTCTGTACCTTGATAACCCATGGCTTCTGACCATTTCTTTTGATTCATACTTGCTATCACACACACCGGAAATGTTGAAATTGAAGTCTGCATATTTGTGTATACTACATATAAACTTGCATATTTCTTGTTCCATTACTGTCACATTGCTATCTCCTCTGTTGCATTGTTGAAACTGAGCTTGTTTGTCTATAAATATATACGATGCCTTTGATATTGTAGTCCGGTTCCATTTGAATTGATCTGGTCTTCATGTTGTATGCATGTGGTCTTGAGTATGTATGGTGGTCATTTACACAGGCTCTACTACTATGCTTTGTCCCCTCTGGTTTGTGTTATTTTGATCTCTGTTTCTTCGACTGCTTGCTTGCATCCATGTGTGCATATTGTCTGATTCTATTTTGAATGAAGGTTGCACTTGAAGTATTTGTGATGAACTTGTATGCACTATTTTGGATAGTCTCTGAGTTCATATCTATTCACTGCTATCTCTGTTTCATGTAGCTTGTCTATGTAGTTTGTACCACTGCTTCATTGAGTTCATGTTGTCTTGAGCATTGGTTTGTTGAGTTCATACCTTTTTCTTTTGTAACTGATGTTGTATTATGGTCTTGAATTCTTTACTATGATCATTTCTGTTGCATTTCATGTGAGGTATGTATACATTTGCTTCAAGGGCTCCTTTGTGTAGTCTTGCATCTATGTCTGGTCTGATTCTTCATGTGTCTTTGAGTCTGATGCACTGTTGATGTTCATGCAGTCAAGTTTGGTTGAGATACACATCCATGCTGTTGAAAATTGAAGTTGTACATTATGAATTTGAGGCTTCATTTCAAACTCCTCTGAATGTTTGCATTGTGCATGGTTCAAGTGTGTTCATTGGCCTTGTGTGTGCATGTGCGCACTGAGTTTGTAGCCTCTGTTGCTTCGAGCCAGTTCATTTGTATTTATGCCATATCTGGTATTGAACTGCATTAATCTGGACATGTCTTGTGTACATTTTTATTTTTTATGACCATATGTGCTTGATGCACCTTGTTCCACTTTGTGTTGGCTTGACATGCTCTCTGGTTTTACTGATGCTGGTGCACTTTGATTTCATATTCACTTTAAACTGGTGCATACTTTATGCTGCTATGTTGCTTGATTCATACTCTCTGGTCTTGGTTGAAATTTGAGATGATGAGGCAATGCACATGTGTACGTGTACACATGTGTATATGCAGGATCTTGTGCTCATGTTGTGACTTTATTTGTATTGCACCTGAATATTCACACTTGAGTTGAATCCAGCTTTTGCTTGGGAATGACCTTATGCACACCTGTCCCTATAATTTTAACAAGCAAGTGTATATCGGTGTGCATGGCCTTGTGGCATGTACAGTGATACATTGTGCATGTCACAAGTTGTTCGTACAGAATTAAAAAGTAAATGATGACGAACAATCCAAATAACTAAGGCAAATAATATATTCAAACACACACTTCACTATTCACTGCAAAAATATTCCTTTTTCGATTTTACTACGTCGGTGTTTATTTTTGCAGATAATTCAGATGCTGGATACAAACTGGAATACAGTTGAAGAACAAATACGAGTGAATGTAGTGAGGTGGAAATGTATGTAAAAATTGTATAGCGAAAATTGTGTTGTAATTTGAAATTGTACTGTAATTGAAAATGTATAATGTAGTGAGAGCACAAATTTGTACTATTTGAATTTGTAATAAAATAGTTTGAATAAAATATTTGTTTGAATATGAATTCTGTGTTATTTATTTTATTCAACAAATATTTATTTAATTATGTGAAAAATAAAATAGTACAATAACAAATACATTTAAATGAATATATATATATATGTGTGTGTGTGTGTGTTTATTATCATCAAAAAAAATCATAGACTATTGTATTCTACACTATTGTCTTCAAACTGTTTGTTGAATTTCCTTATTTTTTATGCTGCTACTTATGCATGTCTGATGATCTGACCTGAGGCCAAACATTCCCTCCCTCTTTAAAATTTGACCTTGTCTCAAGGTCAAAAGTTTGATATCTCTTTACTAAATCCCAGGAATCTTCCCAAATAGATTCATCCATAGTCCTTTGCATCCACTTCACAAGCACTTGTGTGACTGCCTTGTTGTGTTTGGGAAAAATTCTTCTATCCAATATTGATTATGACTCATCAATTACTTCTTCAGTGAATACAGGAACATCTTGTTGTATAATTATACCATGCCCGGCCTTTCTTTTCAAGTGTGATATATGGAAGATGGGATGAATTCTAGCTTCAGTAGGTAATTCTAGTTTGTAAGCTACATCACCTATCTTCTAAATAATTTTATAAGGCCCATAAAACTTTGGAGAGAGCTTGGTAGTCTTCAAATTGCTCGCAGTAATCTGCTTATAGGGTTGTAGTTTGAGTTAAATCCAATCCCCTTCTTGAAACTTTCTCTCTGATCTCCTAGCATCCGCCAATTTTTTCATTCTCTCTTGTGTCATCTTCAAGCTATCCTTGAGAAGCTGTAGCATAATGTCTCTAGAGTAAAGTTCTTGCTTGACCTGTGGCATTATCGCTATGTTTGGTACATATGACAATAAGGTAGGAGGGTTTATTCCATATATTGATGTGTAAGGGATGGTATTAATTGAGCTTTGCCAACATGTATTGTACCAATATTCTACAACAATAAGCCATCTAGATCATTCTTGAGACTTGTAGCAAACAAAGCATCTAAGACATCCTTTCAAAATTTTGTTAATTGCCTCAGTTTGCCAATCGATTGGGGGTGATAGGCTGAACTTAGTTTTAGTGTACACCCTTGTAAACTAAATAGCTCTTGCAAGAATGCCCTGTAATTTGAAACACCATCAAAGAAAATTTTTGCTATATCTTTTGTTGAGTATGGATGTTGAAGTGGACAGAAGTGAGAGTATTTGATAACCTATCAACAACCACAAATAATTTTGTTGTGTACCTATGACACTTTGGCTAGTCAATAATAAAGTCCACGAATGCATCACTTTAGATTCTTTCAAGTATGGGTAATGGTTGCAACAAGCCAGGTAAAAGTACATTTTCATGTCTGTTTCTTTGACAAACATCGCATTCTCTTATAAATCTTTCATTGTCTGTCTTCATACCCTTCCAATAGAACACTTATTTGAGCTTGTGTCTGGTTTTCTTGATTCTAGCATGCCCTCCTAGAGGTGTTGAATGATATTCTTGAAGTATTATTTTTATCGCTTCTCTGTAATTATGATCAAGCCATATTCTCTTTTCGTAATATAATAAGTCATCTATCAGTGTATACATAGTTGACTTAAGCTTGCCCTCACACAGTTTTCCCTTTATTTCTTTTATATAATCTGATTGTTTCATGTTCCTTTTTAATTCTTGTATCTAGCTGCCTTCCACCGTAGTTATTGTTTGACATTGCACTGTATCATTTCCTTGTTCCTCGAGTAGCATAGAAAGTGCATCTACCAATGTGTTGTCCTTTCCTTTTTTATATTCAACCTTATAATCAAAACCATGCAGTTTTTCTAGTCATTTGCCTTGTATCCCAGTAGTAACTTTTTGTGAAAGCATGTGCCTTGGGCTTTGGTGATCGAGTTTTATTATAAATCTTCTTCCTATAAGATACTTTGACCATTTTTTGGTTGCTAGTAGTAGTGCTAGCAGTTCCTTCTCATATGTAGACAACAACATTTTTTACCACTTAATGCTTGGCTGAGATACGCAATGGGTCTACCATCTTGAGTTAGAATAGCTCCAATTCCTACACCACTAGCATCTCATTCAATGATAAACTCCTTATTAAAATCAGGCATGAACAGTACTAGTGGGTTTATTAGACATTGCTTGAGTTTGTTGTAAGCTTCTGTTGCTTGTTCAATCCAGTGGAAAGCATTCTTCTTCAAAAAATTAGTCAGTGGTTTGGCAATCATCCCATAGTATGATGAACTTTCTGTAATACCCAGTGAATCCAAGGAATCCTCTTAAACCATTAATGTTTTTTGGTCGTGGCCACTCTTTAATTGTCTTGATCTTTTCTGGCTCCATTGCAATCCCTTCCTTGGAAATGATATGCCCCAAATACGTGATTTGCTCTTTAGCAAATGAGCACTTTGATAATTTAATCACCAGTTGATTGTTCTTTAGGACCTACATAGTTAACTATAGGTGATATATGCTCGGACCATGTCTGGCTATAAATTAGTATATCATCAAAGAACACTAACTAAGAGAAATTTCCTTAAGTAGGGTTTAAATATGTCATTCATTAATGCCTGAAATGTTGAGGGTGCATTAGAGAGTCCAAAAGGCATGACAAGAAATTCATAGTGTCCCTCATGTGTTTTAAAAGCAGTTTTATTTATATCACTATGATGCATTCTCACCTGATGATATCTAGATTTTAGGTCTAATTTAGTAAAATAAATAGAACCATGCAGTTCATCTAATAAATCATCAATAAGGGATATAGGAAACTTATCTTTGATGGTTTGATTGCTGAGTGCTGTATAATCCATACACATCCTCCATATTCCATCCTTTTTCCTAACCATGACCACTGGTGATGAATTTTCACTGGTACTAGGTTGTTTAATTCCTACTTCCATCATCTCCTTTATGAGCTTTTCTAATTCATTTTTGATATGGTAGGAGTGTCTATATGGCCTCAAACAAATAGGTTTAGCTTCGGGTATAAGGGGAATTTTGTGGTCATATTTTCTGGAGGATGGTAGTGAAGTTGCAAAATTTAAAACTGTGGGATATTTTGCTAGGATCTGCTGTATCTTTGGGTGTATTTCTGGGTTGCTGTTGGATGATCATACTTGAATTTCTTTTAAACATAGCAGTAGTGCAAGCTGACTCTTGGTGCTTTCTTTTACAATGCTTTTGCCATCAATTACCTTATTACTACCCTTGATTCCTTGCCATATATGTACTTTCCCAAATACTAGAATTTTTAGTTGGAGTTTAGCAAAGTTGAATGAAACTTCACCAATCTCCTTCATCCACTATGCTCCAAGCACCAGTCAACATCCTTCTAAGAGTATTAACAATAAATCAATTGGCATTTGACAACCCTGGCATTTAAAAGTTACCCCTTTGCACACTTCATTGCCTTGTATTTTATCACCGTTAGCCACTTGACAACATATTTTTGTGTTTCTTACACTGATGGTCCCATCCTTCTGGCTATGTCTGAGTTGATGAAGTTGTGGGTGGAACCTGAGTCAAGAAGAACAATGATAGGATAGCTATTAAGGTTACCTTGCACCCTGATGGTATAAAGAGTGGGTATACTACGCATGGCATTAATTGTAATGGCATAGGCTTCTTCCTTTTGTTCATTTCCTGATGATAACCCTTGTAGTAAATCTAATTCTTCATGCAGCATAGTTTCGTCTTCTTGTTCTTGCTCTGTGTATGAATCATATAGTGACATTACCCCTTCCAAGATATAAATTTGCTTATTCTTACATGCATGACCTGGGTGCCATTTCTCATTACATCCATAGCACAAGTTCTTCCATCTCCTTTCAATGACTTCTTGGGGGATGAGGCCTTTGTTCTTAGCAGTTATTTCCACATTGGATTTCCCTGTAGATGCAGATTTTTTATAATTGTTTTGAGTGATGTTCTTTATCTGTTTTTCCTTTTAATCTTCTTCTTGCAATTCCGTTTGCATTCAAATACCTTAGCT
The DNA here is from genome assembly GCA_030737815.1 of Allium fistulosum. Lineage (NCBI taxonomy): Eukaryota > Viridiplantae > Streptophyta > Magnoliopsida > Asparagales > Amaryllidaceae > Allium > Allium fistulosum. The sequence continues at coordinate 120,691,990 of CM060905.1, read as the reverse complement.
AGGTTGATTGCTTCCTTAAAGTCAATAGTATTAAGTGCTATAAAATCATACCTTATTTCTTCTTTTAACCCATCAATGAATTTCTCTAGCAGGAACTGATCTGGGAGAGCATCACATCGGCCTTGTAGTTGCTCGAATTTGGTATGATAATTTCGAACAGTTTTCGTTAGTTTAAGGTCAGAGATTGCTCCATAGGGTCTTTGCAGTTCTTCTGAGGCAATCCTTACCAGTAGTTCTTCTTTAAAGATCACCCGCTAATCATAATTCTTGACCTTCTTTGTAAGCCAACGATACCAAAGATGAGCTTCTCCCTTAAGATGGAAAAAATGGGTAGGAACCCATTCATTTTCAGGGGTATGATGATAAATGATGAACTGTTCTATCTGACTAATCCATTCTATCACTCCACTGTCTCCATCATAAGTGGGAAATACTAATTTGATAACTGTATTTTGTAGAAGTTTTGGAGTATTCCGACTTCTTGTTGCTTCATTGTGATGGTTATGTCCATTTCTCGGTGAAGGGTTAAAACTTTGATTGGGTATTTCTTGTACAGGTGGTTCTTGATATGGTCTTTGGTGATTTCTTTATGGTGGTGGTAGATAGGGTGGCAATATTGATGGTTGAATTTGAGGCTGTGATTGATTGCCGGTTTCTCCATTCTTGATTTCATTTCCTTTTAGATTCTTGAGCTCCCTCAGTTCCTTTTGCTATATTATTAAGAACATTACTTATGCTATCCATTTTAACATTGAGATCTTGTACAGCGTCTTGTAAATTCAATTTGATTCTTGTAAATCCCTGATGGCTACAGCAGTTTTTAAGTTGATTTGCTCCTGCCTGGTCCCTTCAAGACCTTCATCAAGTGTTGCATCATCCTGATCTATTGGGTTTTAATCATCGGTTAATTCTGGTTGTTCACTTGAGTTTGTTGGCTTTGATACCAATGTGTTATGCCCAGGTTTGGAACATCTGGTTTTGGTCATCTTTAAAGCAGTTTCTGGTTATAGGAAGGTGAAGGTGGTTTGTTTCTTTGGGTTGCAAAAGCTTGAGAGCAAGATTATTGTATGGATAGGTTGCAGTATTGTATAATAGTATAAGAATGAGAAAGATTTATAATGAAAGAAGTTGTGAGCGATGATAGAGAAAATTGTAGTAGATTTTTCAATATTAAATGAAAAATTCTTATTAAATTCTCTCAATAATAATTTTACATGTTGATTGCTACTGCTATTTATACATAATCTTAACAGCAAACCCAAATTAATTACAAGACTAAGCCAGGCCTTGACTCGATCAAATAGCCAAATATAAACAAACTTTTATCCTACGCTTTGGTCATCATGCACACTTGTGCACATGTGCACTGCACACATGGCCTGGCTAGATCTGGGTGAATTTGACTCGGTGACTGGTCTTGTATGGTCAAACTAGTCTCCATGATGTTTTGAGTTGGTCGGGCCCCATCACTGGATCTACGCATATGGCTGTCATGTCAACTTATACCGAAGTGTTTGATTAAATGACCTGCTCTTGTATTTTCTTCAAACTGTTTGTTGAATTTCCTTCTTTATGCTGCTCCTTATACACGTCTGATGATTTGACCTGAGGCCTAACAATTTCACCCTATTTTGCTTGTCTTCTTTCCAAAACTCCTAATTTTTTCAAATTTAGTTTATGTTTTTTATCAAAAATCTAAGGGGTGACGAAAGATTTCTTTCTAAGCTAATTTTTGTTGGTTATGAATGTTAGACTTCGATGAATTATGCCATCTCTATTGTAGTTTTCGTCATCGCTGCCTTTACCTATAGTGCTACAACCAGCATCCTCTAACTGCTCAATTCTTTGAAGTTTGACATGTACTAGAGGGCTAATTGATTCTGCATATTGGTTGAGGTTGTTATATGTTAGAAAATCAAACAAAAAAAATAGTTGCTTGAGTAGTAAGTGATGTTTGATCAATGCATGAGTCAATTACACTTAATTATTATTTAATTGATGTTGTAGTCCTTTTTCTACAACATAAATTAATTAGCAGATGTTTATAATAAAATGATATTACTACTTCTTTGTCAAAATGATATTTTTATCAAAATATTAGTTATTTCATTTACCACAATATTCCATAATATAACTAGAAATAGCTATATGCACCAATTGTTTCCAATCAATACCAGCACTGGATATAGTTTAACTACAAATGGTTTAGAAAATATTACTAAAGATTTTTGTAAAAAGTACAACATAAGATATAGTTTGTGAATAAATATATTACTGGTATCTAAAATGCAATATCATTTATTTTCCTTATGTTATACTGGAGAAATATGTGGAAAATAGTTTGAAATCACTACCATTTGAATTTTTTTGTTGGTAGAAATATAACATTAATATTCCCTATGGCATTGACTATAGATAAGGTTACACTATAGTTGGTACACTAATACATATGATTATAATGTTGTCACTATAATATGATCCAGTTAAATCCATAATATGATGGTTTGATACATGGGGTTAACACCTACGCTGATAACTTAGCAGAAGATACCAAAATAAACCTATGTTCCTTGTGGACTCAAGCCAAAAAGTGATTTCAATCTTAGTATCTATATTCCCATTGCTCCTCACAACCCCTAATTTATCATACTATGTTTGATTTTCTGCTTTCATGATAAGTTGATAATGAACTGATGGATTTAAGGGACGACGACTTTGTTGTTTGGGGTTCTTCATTCTAACAAATTGTCACACATGTTTTATTCATATGACTCTTATGTGAATTTAGACCTAGTAAATTAGTGAGCAAAAGAAAACAAGTTTCCATCAAACCTATGTATGTACTATGATTCAATGCATATGTAAACAAACTCTAATAACATTCATCCATGTGAGAATACTTGAGTGATGTCTTTTTAATATTTGGCATAAGTTATTTTTATATTTATTATTTACTATTTCTTTTATTTTTGGCAGAAGTACGCAAGTTTTAACTTGAAAACTTATCCAAAATCCATGAAGCACACAAGTTTGCATTGCAAATATTAGGAATGTTAATTATTATGTAAATCAAAGCGTTCATTTTCTATTTTCATGATCAGTGTTATATTTCAATAGACTTACCTGATTCGTATCTAATCTAATAAATAACTCTGCTTGTGTAGTTTTATATGCAGCATGTCCCAAGGTAGGATAAAGTATGAGGGTTGTGTTAGGCTTGGCAAGCCAACATAAAAACTATAGCATCTCTTATGGAAATGAAATCTTATTATATTTCATTGGGGCATAACCTTTTAGCAATGCGCCATATCGAGGCTCGGGTATGGTGATAAATAAGCAAGGGATGACTCGCCACTCCATTAGTGGAGCGCCATATCGAGGCTCGAGTATGGTGATAATAAGCAAGGGTTGAGTCGCCACTCCCTTAGTGGAGTGCTATATTGAGGCTCGGGTATGGTGATAAATAAGCAAGGGCTAGGCATCACTCGCTTAGTGGCGCACTACATCGACGCCATGATGTAATGATAAATGAGGAAGGGTCTTCGTACTTTACTTGGCGGGTGCAAAGGGTAAGGAAGTTAGTCGATGAAAGTAGGCATCGGTTAGGTAGTTGGAATGTAGGGTCTTTAACAAGAAAATTAAGAGAGGTAGTTGATACTATGAATAGGAGACGTGTAAATATCTTATGCATTCAAAAGACCGAATGAACGGGCCAGAAGGCGAAGGAGGTGGAGAACACAGGCTTCAAGTTATGGTACAAGGTAAAAGAACGCAACAAGAATGAGGTAGACATCTTAATTGACAATAACCTTAAAAACGGAGTGGTCGACGTTAGGAGACAAGGGGACAGGATCATCCTAGTCAAACTGGTAGTTGGTGATATGGTTCTGAACGTCATTAGTGCCTATGCCCCATAAGTAAGCCTAAGTGAAGTCGTTAGTGGAATTTCTGGGAAGAGCTAGATGTCATGGTTAGAGATGTACCTAGTAGTGAGAAACTTTTTATAGGAGCAGATTTCAACGGCCAAGTTGGTACAAGTAGTAGGGGTTAGAGAGTGCATTATGGTTTTGGATATGGCTATGGGAACCAAGAAGGAGAAGAAATATTGAATTTCGTTATTTATTATGACCTCAACATAGCTAATACCTTCTTTAGCAAGATACAATCACATTTAGTTACTATCAGTAGTGGCCAACACTCTAGCCAGATTGACTTTGTCCTTACTATAAGAAATGACAATCAAGCTCATGTAGATTGCAAAGTCATACCTGAAGAATGTGTCATCTCACAACATCAGCTTTTAATATTTGAGTTTCGTCTTCGGATACGAATTCGATAGGATAAAGGAGCCAAGATTAGTCGAACGAAATGGTAGAAGCTCAAAGGAGACGCCTCATGGGTGTTTAAGGATAGAGTGATAGGAGAAGGGGCATGGAAAATGGAAGGAGAAGCAAATGACATGTGGGATGAGATGACAAGGCGCATTCGAAAAGTGGCTACTGAGGTGTTGGGATAACAAAAGGAAATAAATGCGGACCTAAAGATTCATGGTGGTGGAACAGTGATATGCAAAAGGCTATCAAAGAGAAGGAATGATATAAATGTTTGAATCATCACAGGAGTGAGCACAACATGCGAAAGTACAAATGGGCAAAGAAGAACGCAAAGAAAGTGGTGAGTGAAGCAAAGGGTCGGACATATGAAGATTTATATCAAAAGCTAAGTACGAAGGAGGGTGAAAAAAACATCTATAGAATAGCTAAGCTGTGCGAGAGGAAGACGAGAGACTTCAACCGAGTTAAATGCATCAAGGATGAAAATAATATACTTTTTGTGAAGGACGATGAGACAAAAAATAGGTGGAGTGAATACTTCGACAAGCTATTCAATGAAGAAGGTGGTAGCACTACGATCGAGCTAGATGACTCTTTTAATGACACCAGTAGACATTTTATTTGGAGAATTCAAGAGTTCGAGGTAAAGGAGGCGCTAAAATAGATGAAAGCAGGCAAGGCGTTGGGGCCAGATGACATCCACATTGAGATGTGGAGATGTCTTGGAGATGCAGGAATAGCCTAACTAATTAAGTTTTTTAATAATATTTTTAAATCAAACAAGATGCAAGATGAGCAAAGGAGAAGCATATTAGTTTCAATCTGCAAGAATAAAGGAGATATTCAAAGTTGCACAAAATACAAAGGAATTAAGCTTATGAGTCATATAATGAAGCTTTGGGAGAGATTCATCGAATATCGATTAAAAAGGATAACAAGCGTTTCAAAAAACCAATTTGGTTTCGTGCTTAGGAGGTCGACCATAAAGGTGTTTTTCTTGATAAGACAACTAATAAAGAGATTTAGGGAGAAAAAGAAGGATCTGCATGTAGTGTTTATCGATATGGAGAAAGCTTATGACAAAGTACCGAGAAAGTTATGTGGTGGGATCTGGAAAAGAGGAGAGTCCCAAAAAGTACATTACCTTTATCAAGGATGTGTACGATAATGTTGTGACTAGTGTCAGAGCATGCGATGGTGAAACCAATGACTTTCCCATTAACATAGGATTAGATCAAGGATCAACTTTGAGCACCTACATTTTTTCCCTAGTGATAGATGAAGTTACGAAGGGTATACAAGGTGAGATTCCTTGGTGTATGCTCCTTGCTGATGATGTTGTGCTAATTGATGAAAGTAGGATAGAGGTTGATTGACAACTGGAGTTGTGGAGGCAGACTTTAGAATCAAAGGGTTTTATGCTTGGCAGAACTAAAACAGAGTATATGAAGTGCGAGTTCAACGGTGTCAGGTCAGAGGATGGATATGTCACTCTGACCGGACAAGTAGTGCCCAAGAAGGAATCTAGAATTTAAAAATAAAGTTGTTCCATACTATTTTATATATGACCAGACAAGTAGTGCCCAAAAAGGAATCTAGAATTTAAAAATAAAGTTGTTCTGTACTATTTTATATATGTACATCAATAAACAGATAATTATTTACCATAGTCATTACAAATGAGACAATGCAATGTAATAGTTCTTTATCCAATAGGTAATGTTTAAAAGTTCTGAAGTTTAGGTAGGAGGATTTTTAGATGTAGAGTTACCAATGAGGTCCCCTATTGGATTTAAATTTCAGTTTGATGGTACACAAAAATTTTCCATTGTTGTAATCAAATAAATTTTCGCAATGCTTAAAGAATTAAAGATATCTGTGTGGCATTTTTTCCATTGCCATTTAAATAACCTTGGTTATATATGTTCGCAATATTGAATAAAAGCAGTACAGCATTACATAAAAGTGATTTTCTAATGTTGATGACTATGATTTACCCATATAAAGATCTTTTACTAACCTTAGTTAACTTCATTATGCCATGTTAGGGTCATGATTCAGTGATACAAAACATAAACATACAAACTATGATAAACTTCATGAACATTATGAGAAAGTTTCTAGACTAGAAATGATTTTCTCCTCTTTGTAGGATCGTTTTCACCGTAGAGGGGTGGTGAATAGGGTCTACTAAAATTAATGCGAAAATAAAAACAAAACCTAAAAGTAATGCAAAAAAGATCACACACAGTTTTACCTAGCTTCGGCAAAAACTGCCTACGTGCTGCCCCCAAGGTTTCTACTAGAAATTAAGTAATCATTCGCTTACAAAAACATGTAAACCCACAACACCCGCTAACTCGATTAACCTAACTCTAAGCTCAAAATCCTGCCACAACTCAACCACTGAATTGCAAATTCTCAAACTATGCCTCGTAGTTTATACCTAGTTACACAACTAGAAATTTACAAATTTTTATAAGAGAAAATAAAAATAAAACTAAACAAAACCCTATATTTAAAATTAAACCCAATACACATAATAAAGGACACAACCCAACTAAAGATGTAAATGATTTCTCCCTTTCTTATTTTGCTTGTGTAATCTCTACGGCCCAAAAAAGGATAAACGAGTTCCCCTTTTATTCTTTTGCTTCCTTATACTGCCTTTTCCTTTTGCGATATGGAATTAGGGATTTGTTCCAACTGAAGATGCCGCTCGGAATTTGATCGATTGAAGTGATGATTTCACTTTTGTTTGCTTCGTCAATCGATCCTAGCTTTGATTGAACTCGGTCGCTTCAATTTTGTCGAGCACTTCTTCGGTTATGGCTTTGGTATGATTTTAAATTTGCTGTTTTAATTAACTTGGTAGTAACTCGACTTCATGGTCTGCCGATGATGATAATGGGTTAATTTATAGGGATCGAAACCCTATTATTTTGTTCGTATATTTTGGTTTGAATTTTTCAATAGCTTTGCTCGGCCATTCGATTCTTGATGATTGTGATCATTTCTGACTTATTCATCGGTTGATTTGATCATCCTTCGATTGTATTTTTGATATAATTAAATATGTTTAAATATATTTGAATTTGTTCCTCTCTTTACTACCAACGACTTTTTCTACTCCTTGACTTTGATCGAACTACTACTGATAGTTACCGAATTTTTGAACACTTCAGCAATATTTTTTCGTTTGGCCATTTCTTTGGTCTCGACTTGGAATCTTGGATGTTAGTTGCTCGAGTTTAATCTAATGTCTCTATGTATATACATGCATACATATATGTATGTATGCATTTATGTGTGTGATTGGTGTTGCTATACTTTGTCACCCAAGTGCTTGCATTCATGTGTGTTCATGTGTGTGTGATTGCTGCAGCTCCAACGCATTGATGTCTTCTCTATTTCATGTCTATATCTGGTGCACCACTTTGTACATGTTGAAACTTAACTTGCATATGAACTTGTACATGTTGAAATGTTTGCATATGTCCATTTCTCTGTTTCATATGAACTTGACATGTCTGACACTTTGTTGCTTTGATTGTATGTTGCCATGCTGCTTTGCATTCAAGCAGGCTGTTTGTTGATTGCTTTTGTTATTGTTGCTTTGCATTTGAAGTCTGGTCTATTCTTGTCTGGTTGTAGCCCTTGTGTTCACCACTGCTGTGTTTGTATGCACATATGTACTTGAACCTATTTTCCTCTGAACTCATGTGCACTGTTGTGTTCTTGTCTGGGTTCTGAACTGCTGTGTTCATTCATGTATACACATCCTTGTATGCATATATGTACTTGAACCTGTTTGCCTCTGAACTCCTGTGCACTGTTGTGTTTGTCTGCATTGATTTAGAAAACTGCCTTGTACTGACCATTGCTTTTATGCCTGAACTTGTATTTATGCATGTAAAACTGCTTGCATATCCATGTACATATGAACTGACCATTGAACTTGTATTCTCTGAAGTCTGGTTTATGTGTATACATACATATATATATATATATATGCATATACACATACATGTGTATATGTGAGACTGGTCTAGTTGAGCTGATGTATGTTGCCTTTGATTGTGTGGTTCCATTTTGGTCTAGTTCCATATTGACCTATTGTCATGTTCAATTGCTTGCTTTCTGATTTTGTATTCTCTGTTTTCATTGATCTGGTCTGATCTTTGTACATTTCCGGTAGTCTGGTTCCATATGAACTCTGGTTGCATTTGGTGTTTTCATGTGCTCACTTGTCCTTGTTATTGTTTTCATGCCTCAATTTTAATTTCTGCCCTGTATTTTGTTTTTATGCTCCATTGTGTTCATGCCTGAATGTAGCCTTGTTCCACTTGAAGTCTGGTCTGGTTCCAGTGTGTTCATGCTTGAATTTTTCTTGATACATTGTTTCATTACTCCATTGTTTTTTTTTGCTTGGTTGATTTGCTACATGCACATGTTGCCTTTGAAAATTTTGAATCTGGTTCAATTTGAAGTCTTGTTGCATTTTCTATTTTTGTTTTGTTCTCATGCCTCAATTTTGTTTGCATCTGAGTTGAATCCAGTTTGGGTTTGATCTTGTGCTCACCTGTCCCTGCAATTTTAACAAGCAAGTGTATATCGCTGTGCGCGACCTTGTGACATGTACAGTGATACACTGTGCATGTCACAAGTTGTTCGCGTATTTTTGATTCTAGTTTAAAAATGAAAGATGAATAAAAAATGACGACGAACAACCCAAATAACTGAGGCAAATAATTTTTTCAAACACACACACTTCATTGTGCACTGCAAAATATTTCTTTTTCAATTTTACTGCGTTAGTGTTTATTTTGCAGATAGTTCAGATGTTGGATACAGGCTGGAAAAAAGTTGAAGATCAAATACGAGCGATGAGTGAATTATGTAGTGAGATGAAACATTTGTGTAGTAATTGAAACTTGTATTTGGAATTGTGTAAATATAGTGAGAGCTTAAATTCGTACTATTTGAATTGGTAATAAAATATTTATTTGAATAAAATATTTGTTTAAATATGAATTTCGAGTTATTTATTTTATTCAACAAATATTTATTTTATTATGTGGAAAAATAAAATAGTACAATAACAAATACATTTAAACGAATATATATATATATATATATGTTTATTATCATCAAACAAAAATCATAGGCTATTGTATTCTACAATCTCCTTCTTTTGATGATACAAACATATAGTAAGATTTTGACTCTATTAAATGTATTTGGTCTTGATGAATTCTATTAGCTCCCCTCATTTGAGTACTCCCCCTACAACAAATCTTCCCCTTCACATATGCATGAAAATAAAAAAAATAAAAAAAACAATAAAAAATGCAATGAACCTAGATGAGAATATGCAAATAAAAAATTTGACTTATTTGCCAAAATCTTAACTTCTCTCTCCCTTTTGTTATCAGCAAAAGAGTAATAGTGTTAGATAAGAGTGATAAACATTAATACCTAATCGAGTATACATATTAAATTTCAAGAAAAAATCAAACAAAAATCATAAATACTCTGTTACGCGCATATTCCATTTTAGAGTGATAGGGGTGATGTCGGCATAGAAAACCATATAGTCGTGTCCATTTGTGGTATATTTATGACAGAAATTTAAATACTTACTAACTATGCACAACCGTTAGGACTTTTAAATGAGAATAGTAGTATTCCCAATTTTTATTAAAAAATGAATTCCAAGCATCTTCTAACCACGCATAACAGTGAGGACTTTTAAATGGGGTTAGAATCAACTCGCCTATTTTATCCAATTTTGATATATGTTCCATACATGCATAACCGTGAGGACTTTTAAATGAGCATGAAAGCACATAATCAAAGATTCCAAGTAGTTCACCCATGCATAACCATGAGGACTTTTAAATGAGAGTGAGTACTTTTGGATGATTTTATTGCTAATTAAAAAAATGAATAATTTCTTGTTTAAATACCACATTTAACATACTATATTTGATTTTGATGAGTGATTGTCGTAGAAATATGATAGAAATGATATGGTCATGAAATTTTTACCAACAAAAGTTATTACAATTTTTTTTAAATTTTTAAAGAAATTTTCTAAATATACTCTCTCAGGTCATAATGTATGATCAAGATCAACACTCATCAGTTTTTTCAGTCACTATTTATCCTTTCGATAATCAAGAGGAAGTCAAATTAGTTAACGTAGGCATTTAAGATCAAATCCAAAAAAATATAAAATCATATTTCTAAAATGCCTAAACTGAGACGAAGTCGACAAAAACTATTTTCTGGAAGAGGTTTTATAAAAATGTCTGCCAGTTGAGAATCAGTTGAAATGAAATTCATGCAGATATTTTCTTTGGAAATGTGACCTCTAATGAAATGATGTCTAGCATCTATATTCTTGGTGGGAGAATGATGTATAAGATTATTTGTGAGATCAATTGCACTTTTGCTATCACACATAAGTGGGACTCGTTTAAAATTTAGACCATAGTCTTGCAAGGTTTGTATCATCCATAAGATTTGAGCAGAGCAACCGCTTAGAGAAATATACTCTGCCTCAGTGGTAGATAGTGCAATACAATTTGGTTTTCGACTTGACCATGCAACTAACAAATGTCCCAACATAAAACACGTTCCACTAGTAATTTTACTATCAACTAGGCTACCAGCATAATCTGCATCTGAATACTCTTTTAACTCAAAGTTATCATTAGTTGGATACCATAGACCAAACCGTGAGGTGTGCAACAAATACCTTATAATCCTTTTTACAGCCTTTAAATGAGATTCTTTTGGATTTAATTGAAACCGTGCACATCAACAAACAGAGAACATAATGTCTGGTCTAGAAGCAGTAAGATATTTCTTTTGATCAACTACCTTATCTTTTTTATCCTTGTCAATTTTAATTGTTGTGCTCATGGGATTTTTTGTAGGTTTAGCATCTTTCAACCCAAATTTGTTGACATGCTCTCTGATATATTTTATTTGAGAGATGAGCGTACCTTGTTCGCTTTGTTTAATTTGAAATCCTAAAGATAATTTCAACTCTCCTACCAAGCTCATTTCAAATTTTTCCTGCATTACTTTTCAAATTTCTCATACAAAAGGTTGTTAGTGGCACCATAAATAATGTCATCAACATATATTTGAACAATCAAAATGTCATCATTTTCGTGCAATAGAAATAATGTGGTGTTTACACAGCCCTTTTTGAACCCATTTTCAAGAAGATAAGTGCTAAGACATTCATACCAAGCCCTATGGGCTTGTTTTAATCCATATAGTGCTTTTTTATGTTTATATACATGATTAGGGTATTTTTGACTTTCAAAACTTTCAGGTTGTTCAACGGATACATCCTCTTTCAAAATTCCATTAAGAAAAGCACTTTTAATATCCATTTGTCTTAGTTTAAAACCTTTATAACAAGCAAAAACTAACAAGATTCTAATGGATTCTAGTCTTGCTAATGGTGCAAAAGTTTAATCAAAATCAATTCCTTCAATTTGATTATAACCTTTAGCAACTAACCTAGCTTTGTTCCTAATCACATTTCCAGATTCATCAAATTTATTTTTAAAAATCCATTTGGTTCCTACAACTGGATAATCATTAGGTCTAGGTGCTAGAATCCAGACATCATTTCATTCAAATTGATTTAGCTCTTCTTTCATAGCCATAAACCAACTCTCATCATTGAGAGCTGTATCTATGTCTTTGGGTTCAATTTCTGAAATAAATCTACTGTATAGACACAAATCACATAAATTTCTATAAGAGGAATGAGTTAGAATACCTGCGGTAGGATTACCTATTACCAATTCTGGAGGATGATCTGCTTTGAATTTCAATCTCTCTGGTTCTAGATTTCTTTGGACTTCTTCCGCGGTTGCAGTTTCTTTTGTATTTTCACTTTCATCTTTTCGTTCTCCTCATCGACGTTGCTTTTGATTGTTTCCTTGCTTTGATCATCAATGCCTTCATCAACTTTTGGCTCGAATTTTCCCAGTTGATCACCTTTACGATAATTTTACATTTATCATTGTTGCCTATTTTGACTCTGCCACCTTTGTACTTCTCTAGGCTAAGGAACTTTGATTTGTCGCCCGTCATGTGCTTGGAATAGCCGGAATCTAGGTACCACTCTTGCTGTTCCTTAGCCTGCCAACACACCTACACAGGAAAAGAGTTTTGTGACCTGTTTGTTTTCTTAGGTCCATGATTGTTGGTGACAAAAAAAATTGAAAAATAAGTTTGCATAGAACCAAGACAATCTATGTTTGTTCCTTTTGGCACCCAAATTTGTTTGATTTTAAGGGATGCCTTTAGGAACCCAAATTGGTATGGTTTTCATATGTTTGGGTATATACCAGCAATTGTTTTGATTGTGTCCAATTTTTCCACAAGTCGTGCACTTGGAGTTGACATGATTAGTTTCACTTCTACCTTTTTCAGATTGAGTATACCCAATTCCTTGTCTAATAGTATTAACAGTTTGTTTCCCTAATATCATATTTAGTGATTTTTATCTTTTGGAGAATTTTTCTAAAGTTGTAGACAATTGTTGGACTTGTGATTTGAGAGATTCATTTTCATTCAATAACAAAGTGCACTTTTTAATAGAATTTTCTCTCCTAGTATTTTCACTTTCTTTCAAAATCAGAATTTCATTTTCAAGCGATTTAATTTTAGTTTTTGATTTTTTTATTTCCTCTTCTAATGATGGACACTTATCACACTTAGGGCTCTTATTTCTATAGTTTTGAACCATTTGATCAAGCTGCATATTTAATTCTATCAAACTATCCTTTTGTGATTCAATTTTAGCGTACTTCTCCCTAAGTCTTTCAAAACAGCCATTTACTTCATGAAAATATAAAAGTAATTAAGAGTGAGTAAGTTTTGATACCTCGCTTGGCTTGTCATCATCACTGTCATTTGTTTCTCCTAGAAGACACAGATTTACTTTTTCACTCTCACTGCCAATGCTTTCATTATCATCTTCATCACTTTCATCCCAAGTTGCTGCAAAACTTCTCCTTTTCGGTTTCTTTCCTTTGTTGAAATGATTTTGAAGACAATTTGGCTTGATATGACCAGGTTTATTGCACTTGTGACAAATGATCTCCTGCTTTTCTAAGTTGTCTAGAACTTTGACGATTTTGCTTTTTAGTTGTTGATTTAGGGCTGGATTTCCATACTTGCGGTTCCACCTTTTGAATCTCTTTACTATAAGCGCCAGTTCAGCTGCTCCTTCATCATCACTATCATCTTCTTCACTTTCTATTGTTCCTTTGAGAGCTATTGATTTCTTACGTGTATCTCCTCCTTCACGTTCTTTCTTGAATTTGATTTCTAGCTCATAGTGGTGAGGTTTCCAATGAGTTCTTCAACTTTAACCTGTTTCAAATCCTTTGATTCTTGGATGGCAGTCACCTTTGATTCAAAATTTCATGGAAGAATTTTGAGGATCTTTCGGACTATTTCCAGTTTTTGTATGGTTTTCCTAGGGATTTTGATTTGTATACAAGATTAGAAAGTCGTCCATACATTTCTTTGACACTTTCATCTTTTGCCATTGTGAAGTTCTCGTACTCGCTACTAAGCATGCAAGGTGAGATTCTTTAACCTGGGAGGTTCCTTCATGAGTCACTTCAAGCGTGTGCCAGATTTCCTGCACAGTTAGACAATGTGAGTCACGATTAAATTCAATTTGACCTAATGAGAAAATAATAAAATTCATAGCTTTAGCATTAGCAGTTTGCAGTTTATTTTCAAGATCTGTCCATTGATCCATAGGTTTTCAACTTCTTGATTACCTACCATTACTGTTGGTGTGCTATACCATGTTTTAACAATATTCCATGCATCTATGGTTTTCAAAAAAAATTCATTCTAGTTTTCCAATATGCATATTCACCATTGAACATAGGTGGTCTAGCTATGGACTGACCTTCAGCAAAAGCATTATTAAAAGAAGCCACTGAAAGAAAATTTCAAAAATTTTTAACAAAAAATGGTTTTTGGTCCTAGCCCAGATACAACTCGTATGGTCATTTTCACCCTAGAGGAGGGGTGAATAGGGTCTACTAAAAATTAACGCGCAAATAAAAACTGAAAGTAATGCAGGAAAGATCACACACAGTTTTACCCAGCTTCAGCAAAAACTGCCTACTTGCGCCCCCAAAGTTTCTACTAGAAATTAAGTAATCAGTCGCTTACAAAAACATGTAAACCCGCGACACCCGCTAACTCGATTAACCTAACTCTAAGCTCAAAACCCTGCCACAACTCAACCACTGAGTTGCAAATTCGCAAACTACGCCCGTAGTTTATACCTAGTTACACAACTAGAAATTTACAAATTTTTATAAGAGAAATTAAAAATAAAACTAAACAAAACCCTATATTTAAAATTAAGCCCAATACATATAAAAAAGGACACAGCCCAACTAAAGATGTAAACGATTTCTCCCTTTTCTATTCTGCTTGTGTAATCTCTATGGCCCAAAAAAGGATAAACAAGTTCCCCTTTTATTCTTTTACTTCCTTATGTTGCCTTTTCCTTTTGCGATCTGGAATTAGGGCTTTGTTCCAACTGAAGACGCCGCTTGGAATTTGATCGATTGAACGGATGATTTCACTTTTGTTTGCTTCGTCAATCGATCCTAGCTTTGATTGCACTCGGTCGCTTCAATTGCGTCGAGCACTTCTTTGGTTATGGCTTTGGTATGATTTTAAATTTTTTGTTTTAATTAACTTAGTAGTAACTCGACTTCATGGTCTACCGATGATGATAATGGGTTAATTTATATGGATCGAAACCCTATTATTTCGTTCGTATATTTTGGTTTGAATTTTTCAATAGCTTTGCTCGGCCATTCGATTCTTGATTGAATAATTGTGATGATTTCTATCTTGTTCATTGGTTGACTTGATCATCCTTCGATTGTATTTCTGATATAATTAAATATGTTTAAATATATTTGAATTTGTTCCTCTCTTTACTACCAACGACTTTTTCTACTCCTTGACTTTGATCGAACTACTACTGATAGTTACCAAATTTTTGAACACTTCAACAGTATTTTTCGTTTGGCCATTTCTTTGGTCTCGACTTGGAGTCTCGGATGTTAGTTGCTCAAGTTTAATCTGATGTCTCCATGTATATACACACACACATATATATATATATATGTATGTATATATGTGTGTGATTGGTGTTGCTATGCTCTGTCCACCCGAGTGCTTGCATTCATGTGTGTTCATGTGTGTGTGTGATTGACAAATATACAATCTCAAAAGAGATAAATCAATATCCACAAAATGCTAAATATAGCAAGCCTCATATCATTTCATCACTTAAAGAGACACTTGCGTTTATCTTATCGGTTAATTCCTGACTTGTCCGTTTGATCGTTTTGACCTTTGGGTCGAGTTTACCGATGAGATAAGGTAAACTTTTCACTATTTTGAGTGTGAAATTTACTAGCGGTTAGTAAACCGTTTAGTGCGAACGTGTGGTATGGGGCGTCGTAGCTTGGTATCAGAGCTGCAGCTCCAATGCATTGATGTCTTCTCTGTTTCGTGTCTATATCTGGTGCACCACTTTGTACATGTTGAAAATTAACTTTCATTTGAACTTGTACATGTTAAAATGTTTGCATATGTCTACTTCTCTGTTTCATATGAACTTGACATGTCTGACACTTTGTTGATTTGATTGTATGTTGTCATGCTACTTTGCATTCAAGCAGGTTGTTTGTTGATTGCTTTTGTTATTGTTGCTTTGCATTTGAAGTCTGGTCTATTCTTGTCTGGTTGCAGCCCTCGTGTTCACCACTGCTGTGTTTGTATGCACATATGTACTTGAACCTATTTTCCTCTGAACTCATGTGCACTGTTGTGTTCTTGTCTGGGTTCTGAACTGATGTGTTCATTCATGTATACATATCCTTGTATGCACATATGTACTTGAACCTATTTGGCTCTGAACTCCTGTGCACTGGTGTGTTTGTCTGCATTGATTTAGAGAACTGCCTTGTACTGACCATTGCTTTAATACCTGAAATTGTATTTATGCATGTAAAAGTGCTTGCATATCCATGTACATATGAACTGACCATTGAACTTGTGTTCTCTGAAGTCTAGTTTATGTGTATACATATATATGCATATACACATACATGTGTATATGTGAGACTGGTCTAGTTGAGCTGATATATGTTGCCTTTGATTGTGTGGTTCCATTTTGGTCTAGTTCCATATTGACCTATTGTCATGTTCAATTGCTTGCTTTTGATTTTGTATTCTCTGTTTTCATTGATCTGGTCTGATCTTTGTACATTTCTGGTAGTCTGGTTCCATATGAACTCTGGTTGCATTTGGTGTTTTCATGTGCTCACTTGTCCTTGTTATTGTTTTCATGCCTCAATTTTGATTTTTGCCCTGTATTTTGTTTTTATGCTCCATTATGTTCATGCCTGAATGTAGTGTTGTTCCACTTGAAGTCTGGTCTGGTTCCAGTGTGTTCGTGCTTGAATTTTTTTTGATGCATTGTTTCATTGCTCCATTGTTTTTTTTGCTTGGTTGATTTGATGCATGCACATGTTGCCTTTGAAAATTTTGAATCTGGTTCAATTTGAAGTCTTGTTTCATTTTCTATTTTTGTTTTGTTCTCATGCCTCAATTTTGTTTGCATCTGAGTTGAATCCAATTTGGGTTTGACCTTGTGCTCACCTGTCCCTGCAATTTTAACAACCAAGTGTATATCGCTGTGCACGACCTTGTGACATGTACAGTGATACACTGTGCATGTCACAAGTTGTTCGCGTATTTTTT
Organism: Allium fistulosum; assembly: GCA_030737815.1. NCBI lineage: Eukaryota > Viridiplantae > Streptophyta > Magnoliopsida > Asparagales > Amaryllidaceae > Allium > Allium fistulosum. The sequence goes on along the minus strand of CM060905.1, from coordinate 120,674,804 downwards.
ATTCTAGTTTGAAAAAGAAAGATGAATAAAAAATGACGACGAACAACCCAAATAACTTAGGAAAATAATATTTTCAAACACACACACTTCATTGTGCACTGCAAAATATTTCTTTTTCAATTTTACTGCGTTAGTGTTTATTTTGCAGATAGTTTAGATGTTGGATACAGGTTGGAACAAAGTTGAAGATCAAATACGAGTGATGAGTGAATTATGTAGTGAGATGAAACATTTGTGTTGTAATTGAAACTTGTATTTGGAATTGTGTAAATATAGTGAGGCTTAAATTTCTACTATTTGAATTGGTAATAAAATATTTGTTTGAATAAAATATTTGTTTAAATATGAATTCCAAGTTATTTATTTTATTCAATAAATATTTATTTTATTATATGGAAAAATAAAATAGTACAATAACAAATACATTTAAACAAATATATATATATATATATAAATATATATTTATTATCATCAAACAAAAACCATAGGCTATTGTATTCTACACTATGAAATATACATCTGTTTGTTATACTACATGGTCCAACACAGTGCTTCCATATAATATTTGGGTATGTGTGTAATGTTGGATATCTCAACACAACTATGATATAGAGATGATTCAAAATTATTATTTTCCTAGGTTTTAGATCCTGTCTAATTATATCCTTTTATCTTGAGTGAAGAGATATTAAGGGTCCGTACTCGGCGAAGCGAGCGGGCCATTTGAGCGGGAAAGTTGGTTGAAAGGGGAATTTTTTTTGGCGGTGTATTTGAGCCGAATATATTAGGAAGGAATCTGGTAAGAACTCGAGGTAAATGGTATGAATGGGGCAAAATATTACTTTCGGCCAACGAGGCATTTAGCATGTTTCCATTCCTGATGCGTCGGATGCGTGTGGAATGGTAACGGGCCAATTTTTTTTGCAAATAGTGCCTAAAGTAGACTGAAGAATGAAGTTTAAGAACCTAAAAGGAAGGCATTAAAATCCAATTGAGGATATCAATAACCATTACTGCATATACCCATAGTTATAAACATAGATGAATTTCCTTTTACTTTCTTATGTTTGTGTGCATGTGCTAGGAGCATAATATTAAAGTAGAATTGTATAAAAGAAGCACATCACTCGCATTATATTTGAGTTTAGAGATTAATTAGTGTCAATCCTCGAAATCATTAGCAAGTTAGCTTTTGTTGCATATATTATACTCTAACCGGGTATTATAATTGTCATACTTAACCAACAGATAATGCTTTAGTTTATTGCCAACCAAGAAGCGTTACTATGCATCGCACGGGTACAATTTAGGTTACTTTCATGCTTTGATCGTATAAATTTTCGGTTAAAAATAAATTATATTCACTCGAACATGCTTCATTTGACATATTTAATACATTATGTAGCAAAATCTTGACAGCCTGATGTGAATATGAGAAAACATTATATAAATGTTTCTTTGCAAAACATTATGATTGCTGGTATTTCAAAATAGTACCACATGATTGTTATTTAGTTTGACCCCATGTAGTTGATTAAAATTTAGTTATTATTATGTTCGGGCTTAAGTATCGATGTTGTATTGGTTTCTCTACATGTTTGTTCCAATTTTACTGGCTTTCATGTCTGAGTTTATGTTCTCAGTGGTATATTGGCAAAAGAAATCCAGTTCTGATCCAGTTTGAGCATGGGGATTTGTTTATCTTTTTAAAATCTCTTTCTAATGCTTCATTGCTGAACATATACACTTTTTTATTTTATTTCTTTAAAGCATGTAAATTATTTTTGCTAAATTTTTTTTTTCACATAGCTCAAAAGCATGTAAGTATTGGATCAAAACTGAATTAGTTTACAGATATGAGGTTTTATGATTTTTTATGCTATGCCTTGTATCTTTCATTCAGTCTTTAACAAAAAAATACCATATATTCTAAGCATGAGATCGAGTGGGTTGCCTTAAGCTTATTTTTTCTTTCCCAAGCATAGCTTTAAATTAGTTTAGTTCTTTCCATATATTTCTTTGCAACTAATGAACACACAAAATATGTTAAAACATTTATTACCTAACATCAAACACTCCGTTCTTAAAAAAGAAAAAAATGGCAGCCGTGAAAGTTATTAACAATCCGGTCTTCATAGATGAGTGCCAAGATCATAATAAGGGCTCATCTCCATTTTCTTTTTCTCATCCTCTACCAAATCTCAATCCCCCTTCATGACAAAACCCAAAAGAGAAGCCCTTGGATTTAGATGATGAAGGTTTCCAAACTGTAAAAAGCAGGAAACACGATAATCAATCTAATCGATATTGTGCCACCCAAGTGAATCAAAGCACTCAGTCATTGAATGTTGCAAGAAAATAAATGTATAAACCTGTTCTTGACCCAATAAATGATCCTGTCACTAGAAATGAACCAAGAAATGTGCAATAGGGCTCGAAAAAGCAGCAAGTTAACCTTAATTAGAATAAAACATCGACTTGGGCGGATATGGTCAAGAAAGCGGGGTTAAACTCAGAATCTGATCTGATTTTTGTTTTACCATTAAACATTAGCAAGAAGAAGATTGTTGTTGTGGAGGAGGAGATCAGTGGAAGAACTGAGATCAAATGGGGATTCTCAGTTGTTGCTTATGTATTCGGCAACAAGCCCGCTTATCATCATTTCAAAGCTTTGGTCGCAAGATCTTGGAACCTAATAGGCAGGTTTGAAATTTACATGAGAAATAATGGATTTTTTATCATAAGATTTTCAAATACAGCAGATTGTGAGAAAACAATAAATGGGGGTCCATATTTTATTAATGGAAAATTTTTAATTTTGAAAAAATGGAGCAAGAAACTTATCTTTGATAAAGCTTTTTTTTCTACAATGGCAATATGGATACGATTACCAGGATTAAATTTGAAATTGTAGGATAAAGATGCTTTTAGTACTATTGCTAGTGTAGTGGAAATTTCACTGAAATTAGATGAACCTACTATGAAAGAAACAAGATTAATGTATGCTAGAATATTAGTAGAAATTAAAGTTGATGCATATCTTCCTGATAAAGCATACATTTCTATGCATGATGGAGAAAACTTGGTGCAGAAAATAGAGTATGAATGGATCCCCCCATGTTGCAAAACTTGTGCATGCTTTGGGCATAATAATGAAAATTGTATCACCAAAAAGGTTTAGAAAGAAAAACCAACATAGAAGCAAATCCACTGAATGGAAAACAATCCGAGAACATTAGCAGCATGCAAGTGGACAAGAATGCACATTCTGCAAATGAAAATCTGGATAACACAACAAATGTAAATCACCCTTCAACTAAGAAAGGAGTAATGAAAGGGAAGCAATCAGAGATCAATGACAGGATGCAAGTAGATAAAAACCCAAATAAAGCAAATACAATCTTGGAAAACACAGATAATGCAAATCTTTCTACAAATGAAGATAAAACAAAGAAAAAGAATTCACTACAGAAAGATGCAGAACTACCAAAAGTTTCCAAAAATGCATACACACATGAAGAAGAGACTCCTATCGGTGAGGATATACAAAGGACTTTCAACAGAATGGCTGATCAAATAGTAGTCAGTCCTACTCCCATTCTTTAAACCACAATTAAAGATGCACAAGAAAATCAAAAATGGGATCAAAATACTCAGGTTAATGTTCTTACTACAAATACTGATTGCATGAACTTTGATGATAGCACAAGCCTTTACTCACCAAGGATCAATGAAACTGTAGTGGAAATCATTAAGGGTTTAAACACATCGATGACATCTGACAAAATAAATCCCCTATCAAGAAAAACAGTTTCAAAACAAGCAATAGAAAATGCAATAAGCCAGATAGCAATTGTCTCTACATTAAGTAGCAGAAGGAAAAGAAAAAAGAACATAATAAAAGACATAAATGATATTGTTTGTACCAAAATTGGGCACAACACTCTTCGGAAGTTTTTGAAGAGATGAAGTGAAGAAATTAAATGGAAAAAGAGGATTATCTAACAAAAACTCCAAATTTCAGATATGAAAGCAATTAAAACGTAAGGAGACGCAAGAATTTAGAGTGGTTCGGCGTATCGCCTATGTCCACTATGAAGTTGTTAGCTTTATTGATCTTTCTTTGAAGATTACAAATGAATTCAGTAAGTTACAGCAGATGATTATGATTTGCAGCAATAAATTTCATTGGTAGCAGCAGCCATGGAGTTTAGATCTGGATCCGGTAGAGTCTGGGCGTTGGAGAGCTCAAAGAAGAAGAAGAACCCCTTTTCTGTTGGCTTTGGGGGTCTATTTATAGGTGTAGGAGGCTGCTATTTCACTCAGATCTCGGGAGACCCTCTCTGGCACGTGACCAGGCCCGTGTGCCAAAGCCCGTGAAGTTTCGGTCCGATCCGTGATCGATACGAAAGGATTTCGTATCGATCAAGATTTCATCCAATGGAGTCGAAATTTGGCGTGGACATTCTCTAGCATGTACGTAAGCTTCTGTGAAAATTTCATAGCATTTGGACTTGTAGATCAGGAGATATGATCGATACGAAATGGGATTCTCGGTTGGCTGTTTCGTTCGACTCGCTCATTTAGACTCGCTCTTGTTCGACTCGCTTTCGTTCATGTCGTTGTTCGACTCGGTCTTGTTCGAGTCGCTGCTCGACTCGATGACGTAGCATTTGAACCTTTGGATCACTCCACCTTTGATGCTGCTTAGATCGAGTCGTTCTTGGACCTTGCCTTGTTCGTATCGATAGAAACTCAACTCCGGTCGATTGATTCGAATATGGCAACACGATGGATTCGATCAGAAGGTTCACAATGGATATGAACTGCATAGGAGACAGAGTCGAAGGTGGTCGATACGAACTGCATAGGAGACGGAGTCGAAGGTGGTCAATACGAACTATGGCTTCGTATCGATGGAGTTGAACTATTGTTTTCTGAAGGATGTGGAGCGAATCGAACAAAGGCTCTGAGATGGAGTCGAAGTGGAGCGAGTCGAAGTGGAGCAAGTCGAAGTGGAGCGAGTCGATCAGTGGTTTTCTAATGGACGCAAAGTGGAGCGGGTCGAAGCAGGCTTCCATGATGGATTCGAACTGCGCGAGTCGAAGTAGGCTTCCCAGATGGATTCGAGCTGAGCGAGTCGAAGTGTAGTTGGTTTTCATCCACTTTTGTATCGTTCGTAACTTGAACATACGAACTCAGATTGACTTGAGATTTGGGACGTTGGCTCTCATAGCTTCTCTTGTCGTGTCAAACCAGTTTTAGCTCGATCCGGACTCGGACAAAATTCGTCGAATTCCATAGTGAGCCTGTGTATAACCGATCTCTAGGATGGACCGTCATTGGTTACTAGTCAATTCCTCGGTGTTACGGCCTTGCCAAAAGGCGGGATAACATTTGCCCCTCCCCCCCCCCCCCAAAGTACGTCTTGTGGAAACATGATGTGCTTTGAAGTGCTGCAGTCTTCATTCTGAATAGTTATCGTCTTTTCGATGAAAGTTGTAATCTTCGACTGATTTTCTTGATAATGTAAACCATTGACTGTCAACTGCTGTACCCTGTATTGTTGCAACTGATTGATGTATGCTAGTGATTAGCCGTTTGTTGTCGTAATCGTTATCAGATGGGTTTCCCACTCCAGTAAATCCAGAATATCGAATATTAGTCCGACATACATGCATATATGTTAATTTGACTCTCGTTGTCGTTTGTACGTTCACGAGTCGTTGCCAGCTTATTTTATATTTGATGTTCCTTCGTAACGATTCTCTCTTGAATTGATGTGAAGGATTGAAATATTATTATCGCATTGATATCCATTGCATTGACGGATACGAAATGAGCAGCCTGCTTTACTGAATATGAGCTTGGATGGACACGAAACGATCATTCGTATCGATGGTTATGGACTTCGGTGGGCCCCAATGCAGCTGTCTTCATTTTTGAATCGATGTGGACCATAAGAAGGGATTCGAAATGTGCCTTCGCATCGATGAACATTGGCCTCTGGATGCCTTGGCTTGATGGATTCGAACTGACTGTTTGTATCGATGTTCTGGGGAAGGAGTTGGAAACGATCGATACGACCAAGGATTTCGTATCGATGGACACGGGGTTCGATGGATACGAAGTGCTTGTTCGACTCGATGATGGACACGAACTGCTTGTTCAACTCGATTTTGTAGTGATACTTCGTAGCTAGTTGAACTCACTGGGGAGGCGAATCGTTTTTTAGCTTTGTGCTCGAGTTCATATAAATACTCTGTACTTAGCCATTTTTTCACTTTTTACTTTTCTACTCTTGCACTCTCGCTTTCGCATCGCTCCGAGACTTGGGAAAAAAGAAGAAAACATTATTGCCTTCGAACCGATCCAGATCCTCAATTACTCGAACTAACTGCCAGATTTAGGTAATCCACTAAGCGAATCCAACACGTAAAGAATGAGACTCGACCTTTAACACCAAATCAACCAGAGTCGTGATCGATCGAAGGTTCCTTGGCCTCAGCTCTGCGTCGATCTGGAGTAGGGGCTTCGAGATGATGAAACGGAGGCCTTCGTATCGATCGATGGTTGAGCTTTGCATCGAATCGAGTGCTTTGAATATGTGGATCGATACGAAGGGGTTGCGTCTGATCGGTTCGAAATGGTGGCCTTGGATCGATTCAAACTGCGCAGCCCTTGGATCGATTCAAAGTGGAGGCCTTGGACCGAGTCGAAATGGAGGCTTTGAATCGATTCAAAGTGGAGGCCTTGGACCGAGTCGAAGTAGAGGCCTTGGACCGAGTCGAACTGCGCAGCCCTGGGACCGATACGAACGTGTCCCTGAGCGATCGATTCGAACTGGAACCTGAGCGAGCGATTCGAACTTGAACCTGAGCGATCGACTCGAACTTGAACCTTGATGATATTGAAAAACCCTAGTGCATCTGAACATCTAACTCCGACGAGCTTCATTTTTGGAATAATTAGACTTGACCTTTGGACTGCATATTTGATTTCCCTTCGAAGCTCGTTGATGGAACTGTAACTCTGACAAAATTTTAACAAACTTTAACTTGGACTGATTGCTAATAACTGGATGGCACGGTTGTGACGGTCAGCGATGACGGTCCTTCCGACCAAATTCCGAAGTCTCGTCGTTTACATGCTTCTACCAATTCTGTAGAACTTCTTAAGTGATATACAGTACTGCACTGCACAACACACTCACACACTTTACACTGGGGGATGCACGAGCGTTATTGTATGTTTAACAATGATTTTTCATAAGCTAGCTTGTCATGGAACCTTCAAGTTCTCAGCAGCAGGAACTCTCGAGTTCAATTCCTCCAACCATCGAAATACCGGTCATTGAAGCCGAAGTTATAGACCCAGCTCTGGACGAGCATTCAGGTGCCCGGTTCATTTGTCGTCCACAAGATGTTGTGTCGTCCGGTATCTCCGAAGATATGCTGGGACGGATTTGTCTAAGGCACGGCTTGTCGCTTGATGACGTGCTACTGCCTGGGCCAAATGACTGGCCACATGATCCCCCGGAGGGATTTACTACTTTTAACCGTCATGCCTGTACGGCGGGAACACTCCCTCCTTTCAACCAATATATAAGGGAGATGTTATCCTTTCTTGGAATAGCACCATCTCAGCTGCACCCCAACGGGTATGCCTTGTTGAACGCACCTTCATTCTGTTTATGGAGATTCTCTTTCGACCGCCAAAGCCGATCGAGATCAGATATCTATTTAACGTTCAGAGCTGTGGGGACAGCCCTTCTTTCACCTTCCTGGAAGCGGTCAGGAACTGCCACATTGTAATGGGCTCCTGGGGAAGGCTAAGTTACTTTAAGACTGAATGGTTCTACGTTCGGTGCCCCCCTGGATTTGCCAGGCGATGGTTGGATAGACGTAAGTGTTGCCACCTTTCTCTTGAACTAGCGAGATAAGAATAATCGACTTCAAAACTGACATACTTCTCTTCTTTTACAGCCGCAATTTCTTGACCCGACGGTGCATACTTCAGAGAGCTAGTTCGGATTCTCCAAGCGGCTCCGGGCGAAGAGAGGCATATCGAATAGGTTCTGACCGACAGAAACTTGAGGACTGTCGGGCTAATTGAATGGAGGCAAAGCATACGACTGGAAGGGACACTTAGAGTGGTCTCGAAGAAACGGGTGAAGCGCAAAGCGCCCGCAGTCGTAATAGCTAAAGAAGTTGATCCAAAGAGAACGCCTACTGACAACGAGTTCCAGGCTGGGCCTTCTTCCGATGTCCAAGATTCAGGAGGAAGGAGAAAGGCAAAGCAGCTGCTTACAAACGTTCTAAATCAATGAGAACGAAATCTGTGGTCATGTCTTTGCCGGTTCAGGGGATTAGAATTTCGGAGGCTCCTCCCCCGCAAGTAGAGAATCCTTTTGAAGGGCTTGCTGATATTCCGATTCCGGATTATGTGTCGTTTCAACACGACGCCGGGACGGAGGAGCTTGATAGTGCTCTTGAACTGAGCGGGTCACTTACTATGAGTGCGGCCGACATTTCCAGTTGGTCGGGGGGTTGCACATGCATACACTTCACTGCACTACATGATTCATAACTGTAAGTCGTCCAACTTGGGAAATCACTAACTCTTCCTCCGTCTCTCATTTTCAGGTACTATGTTTGGGAAAGGATCGATGCTCGGGAATCTTCGCTCGGCCCAAAAGGCTTCTTCTTATTGCGATTCTCGCAGGAGAGACTCGGGTAGAGACCGCAATCGCGAGTACTCTAACCAGGATAGGTACGGGCGTGATAGGGACAAAGAATACAGACATCAGTCTAGATCACGCTCTCCTCCTCCTAGACTTCCATCTCCACCCCCTATTCTTGTTTCACACCCGCCAGAGCCTCCTCGTCATAGGCCAACTTCTCATACTTCTAGATCCGAGACTCATCTTCAGAGAGTTAAGACCACTGCCTCCATGATTACAGAGCAGGTCCCCACTGAGCCCACAGGAGAAGGGGCCCTTAAATTGGTTCAAATGAGGAAGGATTTTCCGAATATTTGCTTTGATGGCTATGTCTTCCCATCACACTTAAAAAGAATTCCCTCTAGAGTGGAAAATACGATGCATGAGTACGTTCATGACATCTACACCCAGTACAGAGAGTGGGTAATGGCTGCAGATCAGAAGGCTTCTAAGGTGGCCTTTGAGCGAGCCAAAGCACTTGAGAAAATGTAGACCGAACTTGCTCAAAGGGACCGGATCATTCAAGTGCTCACTGCTGAGTCCGAGTCTTCTCGCAAATCTGAAATTGCGGCCACCAAAAAAGATGATGAAGCGAATGTGGCCATGGAGAGGTTGAGGCAGTCACACGTTGCCTTGGTGGAGGAGATGGGCCATCGAAATACTACAGTTACCACCGAGCGGGATGCGGCGGTCAAGGAACTTAATGAGCTCAAGGCTAAATTTTCCGACATGGCCAAGGAAAGGGATGATGCAAACAGCACAGCCCAGGAGGCATGCGAACAAACTGTTCTGCTTAAGGGTGAGCGTGATGCAGCTGTGGCTAAAGTCCACAAGGTGGAGACTGAGGTCGAAGAGAAAGTGAAGTCGGCCGAGTCCAGGCTAGAGGCTGACATCGAAGACCTTCTTGTTGTCTACAACGCTAATGTGCTGAGGCACCGGGGTCTAGCCTGGCTCAATGATTATCATGCGCATCTCTACAATGCTTGGGGCCGACTGGTCGAGGAAGAGAAGGAGGCGCATCTGGGTGAGTCTGTTGATGAATTTGAACTTGAGAATCGCATTCTAACTGAAGATGAAAGGAAGATTCTTCACGAGTCAATGATTCTACATGAAAAGGAAAGACTCGGCGGTGCCCAGCGCTTTGAAATAGGAGAAGGTTCAGGGGTTGAACATCACGAGGCAAGTCTCGAAGTTCCAGCGTCAACCCAGCCCGAATCCTCATCTGCGGTTGATCCCCAAGTTGTTCCTGCCTATAATCTGGATCAGCCGCAGATGTCTCCAACTGCTGCACAAGTTACTGAAGCCGCTCTGCCACCTACGAGTCAAACTGAGGAAGGTACTCTGAACATTCCACATACCTTTCTTAAGTCGAAATCTTCGTTCGAGTTAAGTTCTAACAGTTCTCTTATTCTTTGTCCAGTGATTGATGCTGCACCGGCCATGCCTCCTGCTACTCAAGAATCATATCAAACGCAGGAGGCTATCGTGACCAAAGCAATCACCGTAAGTACAGCTGCCCCACTTGAGGATATGCAGGGGAATACAATTGTGTTTGATGAGCAGCTCATGGAAGAACTCTTTCGCCGTCACGGTGATCCTTTGGCTGACTTACCATTTGTCATGGGTGGAGGCGCTCCTGCTACAAGTTCTTCAATGCCGACTACTGTTGCCCCCAGTGGGGCTCAAGCAGTTACTGAAGAGGAGATGTTTGCTCAAATTGACGCTGAAATGGAAACAACTGCTCATGGTGGCAGCTCTGGAGGTGGGATGGCAGCACCGGGACTAGCTCCGCTTAGGATGATATCTCCTGGTGGCACCGTTTTCATCACTGGCATGCCCATTCCACCTTTTGTACTTGATCATGTTCCTCCGACTCCGCCCGCAGCAAGCATCGCTATTCACTCAAGCTCGGAGGAGGATGTCGATATTATGCCATCGCCTGGAGACCGACCACCAAAAAGCAAAGGCTCAAAGAGGAAAAATAGTGGCGGCTCCAGTGGGTCTACACCAAGGAGGAAACCAAGGAAGAAGAAAGATTAGGCATGCTTCCTCGGTTTATTTTGTCTTGCATTTTGTTGGGCATGTATAGATGCGGGTTCGGCCCCTGCTAGTAGGAATATTTTGGAACAAACTTGTATACGAACTATTTTTACAAACAATAGAAATGTAACTTCTCTTTTTTGGCTTCTTTTCTGTCATTGTGTATTTGCCTAAGTGTTTCAATATCTGAAGTGCACTTGTGAAGTTTCAGCTTCTGAATCAAGTTTGTTTTTGTTCGCCAAGTTCGGAAACTATGGACATGGTTTGTGACCGGGAAGCGAGTTGAATTTTGACATCGCATCGCTTCAGTCGATGGTTGATGCTTAGGTCCTGCCCCCCAGTCTCGGGGGTGAGTTGTGGAACATTAGTCAGCGATTGATTCTCGCTTATAACATATTGAGTCTAGTGCCACTGAATGGGTGTCTGAGACGAGCGGAGATTGAGCGGTTTATTCACGTGTGTCCTATCGTCGATGGTCATATCCGCACTACGGGGATCCTCATTTGTTTATTGGCGATAGGTCACGCCAGCTTAAGTTTAAATCATACGTCCGCGCTCTGGGGACTTGGAATCGACCTTTGTACTCTGTCTCGCACTCCGGGAGTTTAGAGTTGACGTTATACTTCGATTCATTCTCTAGGAACTCGAAGTTGATGTTTATACTCCGACTCGCACTCTGGGAGTTCGGAGTTGATGTTTATACTCCGTGTCGCACTCTGGGAATCCGGAGTTGATGTTTATACTCCGACTCGCACTCTGGGAGTTCGGAGTTGATGTTTATACTCTGTGTCGCACTCTGGGAATCCGAAGTTGTTGTTTATACTCCGTTTCGCACTCTGGGAATTTGGAGTTGATGTTTATACTCCGACTCGCACTCTGGGAGTTCGGAGTTGATGTTTATACTCCGTTTCGCGCTCTGGAAATCCGGAGTTGGTGTTTATACTCCGATTCGCGCTCTGGGAATTTGGAGTTGATGTTTATACTCCAACTCGCGCTCTGGGAGTTCGGAGTTGAATCAGGATCATGGATGGTCGGGTCACATCCACCCTGAGTTAACAAGTGAGGTCGTTAGATGGATGGGTCCACCCTCCTCAAACTTGGTTCAGATACGGATGAAGTCATTAGGCGGACGGATCCACCCTCTTCGTAAACGAATTTTCAATACTCCAGTTCACACTCTGGGAACCGGGAGTTAAGTGAGGGATTGTCGTGTATCAATCCGTTTTTGACTTTGATGTGATGGCTTGTCCTCGAGCTCAGGTTTCACTTAGCGAGTGACCGGTTGCATCACATTCACTCTCTATTTGAATAAATTCCACCGTATGGTGAAACTTAGCTCTCCGTGCATAGTGATGATCATATAAAGCATTTCAAGTAAATCACAGCTCTGGCTCGAAGAGATTGCATTTTTTTGCTGAAATAAGAAAATATGGCAAAGTCAGTTGCCTTATTACAAATTCTAATTTCGAAATGCAGAAACAAATTGCGAAATGGAAAAATAGACTAAATGGATAAACATAGCCTGTCATGTGTAGTAGCGGCGAAGACTCTCGCTATTCCAGGCTCTGGGCAAAGTAAGACCGTCAACGGTCATTAATTTGAATGTGCCATCTCCGAGCCTTCGTTCAATAACATACGGTCCTTCCCATGTCGGCTTCATATGCGAAGGAACCGGATAGATTCTTTTCAGGACAAGATTTCCTAGCTCAAAGGTTCGCGGATGGACCTTGGCATTGTACAATCAGGCGACTCGACTTCGATGCGCGACTGCCCTCAAATCAGCCTCTTCACGCTTCTCATCTAGTAGATCGAGAGATTCAGCAAGCAATATAGCATTTGTCTTTGGATCATAGTACGTCACACGATGAGAAGGAACTTCTAGCTCAACCGAAATAACGGCCTCTAAACCATAAGAGAGAGAGAATGGAGTGTGGCCGGTCGCGGTCTTGTGGGTTGTTCGGTAAGCCCATAAAGCCATAGGAAGTTCATCGACCCACTTGCCCCCGACCTTTTCCAGTCGTTTTTGCATAATGGATTTTATAACTTTATTAACTACTTCGACCTATCCGTTTGCCTGAGGGTGTGCAACTGCAGAGAATTTCTTTTGGATGTGAAATCGTTTGCAGAAATCTTTAAATTCATCATTGTCGAATTGGGTTCCGTTGTCCGTAATAATGGTGTGTGGGAGTCCGAATCGAAAGATGATGTTGCAAATCACAAAGTTGATTACTTTCTTCATGGTTATGGTAGTAAGAGCTTCGGCTTCAGCCCACTTTGTAAAGTAATCAACTGCGACGATGGCGTATTTCGCACCACCTTTTGCCAGGGGTAGAGCACCAATGATGTCGATGCCCCCACATTGCAAACGGCCATGGGCTGACCATTTGCGTTATCTCGGTAGGAGGAGCTCTAGGAATTCGAGCATATTTCTGGCACCTATCACATTTCTTTGCATACTCCGATGCATCGCGATTCACGGTCGGCCAGTAATATCTGTATCGAAGTATTTTCTTGGCAAGTGCTTGCCCCCCGGTGTGATCGCCACATTCTCCCTCATGTACATCGTGTAATACTCGTTTAACTTCATCGTGAGCGATACACCAAAGTAGAGGGACTGAGTACCCTCCTCTGTACATGATCCCATTTTGGATGGTAAATCGGGAGGCCTTCCGAAGGACTTGTCTCTTTTCACTCCGGCGCTCCGGCAGGGTTCCATGCTCAATGTAATTTCTGAGTGGAGTCATCCATGAATCCTTTTCGGGGACGGTTTCGCATACCCAGTCTGTTTCTGCCCGGTCAATGCTTGGGGAAGATAGCTTCTCTACGGGAATGAGTCCCATTTGTTGAGCTTCGCCTGTGCTGGCTAACTTTGCCAATGAATCGGCTTTTTGGTTGCGTTCTCGAGGTATACAATAAATGGCATAATAATCAAACTGATTTAGTACTTCCTGAACTCGAGCTAAGTAAGCAGCCAACCTTCGATCTCTTTCTTGATACTCTCCCCGTACTTGACACACAACTAATTGTGAATCACAATAGATTTCCACTATGATAATTCTCAAGTCTCTGGCAAGTTTCAAGCCAGCTAAGAGGGCTTCATATTCAGCTTCATTATTAGTCGCATGAAAATCGAACTTCAAAGCATAACATATGGATCGGCCTTCAGGAGTTTCAAGTACAACACCAGCGCCCGAACACCAGTCGTTTGATGCATCGTCGGTATAAAGCTTCCAGACGTATTCGGGGGATTCACTGGTTTCGGGCAAATCCTCTGGAATGGTAAATTCAGCTATGAAATTGGCTAGAACTTGTCCTTGTTTGGCCCGTCTTGGAGTGTAAGTAATGTCAAACTCGCTCAGTTCGACGTTCCATTTGAGTAACCTTCCAGACGTCTTAGGCCACGAAAGGACCTGTCATAACGGCTGGTTGGTGTAAACAATAATGGGATGTGCTTGGAAATACGGTCGGAGTTTTCTTGATGCAATAACAAGGCAATAAGCCAACTTCTCTAATTTCGGATAATTCCTTTTGGCCCCAGTCAATCGCTTGCTGACGTAGTATACTGGCTTCTGTATCTTGTCTTCTTCTCGACTTAAAGCAGCGCTGATGGCGTTTTCTGATATTGCCGAATATACGAACAACTTCTCATGATCGATTGACTTCGATAGGATAGGTGGTGTGGATAGATGTTGAACTAGTGCTTGGAAAGCACCTTCACACTCTGTGGTCCATTCAAAGTTTCGTTTCCCTTTTCGAATCAGATCGAAGAAGGGGATGCATTTGTTAGTGGACTTTGAAATGAACCTGCTCAATGCTGCTACTTTCCCATTGAGACTCTGGACTTGCTTTATAGTTTTCGGAGTTTCGAGATTCCTGATAGCCTAGATCTTTTCAGGATTAGCTTCGATCCCTCGAGCGTTGACGATGAACCCAAGGAATTTTTCGGATGCAACTCCAAAATGACATTTCAGTGGATTTAGCTTCATTTTGTATTCTCGAAGTATGTTGAACATAGTTTCTAGGTCTTTAACATGGTCGGTGGAGAGTCATGACTTCACAAGCATGTCGTCTACATATACTTCCATTGTTTTCCCAATTTGATTGGCAAACATCCGATTGACCAATCGTTGATAAGTAGCCCCGGCATTCTTGAGTCCGAATGGCATAACTTTGTAACAGTAATGTTCCGAATTGGTTACGAAACTAGTATGTTCTTGATCAGGTAAATGCATCGGTATCTGATTGTAGCCAGAATACGTGTCCATGAAGGATAAGAGTTCATGCCCAGCTGTCGAATCTACTAGCTTATCAATTCTGGGAAGCGGGAAACTGTCTCTGGGACATGCTTTATTCATATCGGAATAATCGACACATGTTCTCCATTTTCCGTTCGGCTTTCGGACGAGCACGGGGTTCGACACCCATTCAGGATATAGTGCATCTCGAATGAACCCATTCGCTTTTAGCTTTTCTACTTCTTCTGTAAGGGCGGCAGATCTCTCTGGATCCATACCACTCCTTTTCTGTTTGACCGGGACATGCCGCGGGTCAATATTCAAAGTGTAGCTCGCGATGTCCGGCGAGATCCCACACATGTCGGAATGCGTCCAGGCGAATACATCAAGATTTGCCCGTAGAAATTCAACAAATTCCTCTTGAGTTTGCTGGCTTAGCTAAGATCCAATCTTTATCATCTTCGAATCATCATCATTGTCAATTGGGACATCGATTGTCAGTTCGGCCGGGGATGCTTGACTTTCTTTAGATTCTCCTTCGTCTTCAGTTTCTCTTGGGTCAAGATCCTTGAGGAATTGGCTGGGGTGCCCGGGCCTAGGCCCAGGCATTAATTGTCAATCATCAGCAGAACGGACGCAGAGAGATTCCTCTACACCCTTTCCTTTCTCCTTTCGTTGCGCCTCCAGCAGCTCAGTGACATAACAGGCTCTAGCAGCAGCCTGATCTCCTTGAACGATCCCCACTCCACGATCAGTGGGAAATTTTAAAGTCAAACACAATAGGGCGATGGCTGTCCTGAATTCGGCAAGGGTCGGTCGGCCCAAGAAAGCATTGTAAGGGGAGTCTATGTCCAAAACAATGAACTGTAACATCCGTACTCTCCGACGTTCTCCAACTCCCAACTCTACTGGTAGTTCCACCATTCCAATGGGTATAGTAGCACTTCCGTTGAAACCATGGATTCGGGATTGACAAGGTTTTAAGTCTATGGCTTCCATTCTCATTTGATCATAGGCTCGCTTAAACAAAATATTCACAGAGCTCCCACTGTCAACTAAGATCCTCTTCATCCAAGCGGGACCAATTTGAGCTGATATGACCAGTGGATCGATAGTGGGGGCTTCGACTTTATCAACGTCTCTGTTCCTAAACACAATGTCATATGTCATCGTCTTCGGTTGCTTGGCCGGAGCCCCTTCATCAAAGTTACTATAACACTCGAAGTCCGCAAGCCTGATAGAGCTGGCATACGACTCCATTTCCTTCCAGCTCCGGTCTGCTGGATGAGGACCACCACTTATTGAATTAATAACCAACCTCCCGCCAGTTCGAGCGGGTTCCTCTTGCCTTTCTGGATTTGGCGCACGATTTTGATTTGAAGGGCCCGCACCACCAGACTGCGGCGCCCGCACATACTGATCCAACTTCCGTTCACGTATCAGTTTTTCAATGAGGTCTTGTAAGTGGCGACACTCATTAGTGTTGTGGCCATAACTCTCATGGAATCTACAAAATTTTCCTGTTTGGATTTGTCTTTCCGTTGGTGGCTTCGGAGTAGGTTTCTTATATTGCATGGTATTGCAGGTCTGCAAATACACATTTTCCAACGGCATGTTAAATGGAGTGTAATTATCGTACATGGAAGCTCTACGCCGTGTACCACGGTTCTGATCTCGCTTCTTTCCCTGATTTCCATTGTCCCTCTGCTGATTCTGTTTATTTTGGATGTTCAACTGAACTTTTCCAGAACTATCTCCGGAATGTTTAATAGCGATGTTACTTTGGATTCCTTCGATGTTGGGCCCTGCGTCATCTTGCTTCCTAGACTGTTTCGCATCCTCCCTTCTCAAGAATTGGGCTGCCTTGGAATAGAAACAGTCCAATGACGCGGGTGGTTTCCCAGCTAACCAATTTCTAAACTCGGAATCAGCATCAATCCCCTTAGTTAATGCCATCAGGATAGAGTTGTCATTGGGATTGCTTATTCTGCACACGCAGCATGGAATCGCTCCAAGTAACGTCTAAGTGTTTCTCCGGGAGCTTGTGTAACACTAGACAGAGTGTTAACGTCTTTAGGCCTCGCCACGTGCATATGGAATTGTTCAACAAACTTGGTGGCCATCTGGTCAAAGCTAGAGATGGATCGTGGTGGCAAACGAGTAAACCACATGGTTGCAATGCCTCCCAGGGAAATGGGGAAACAACGGCATTTTACTACATCATCAGCTCTCGCAGCATTCATCAGCCATTCGTACTTCAAGATGTGTTGATTGGGATCAGAACTCCCTTCGTACACTGGCAAAGTTGGCATCCTGAAGCGCCGAGGTGGTTCAGCATATAATATTTCATCGGTGAAAGGGGTATGACTCCGGGAGATTCCCCAGTCGTCATTAGTGAGACCCTGACTTTCACGAATCATCTGACGAATCATTGTTGGTATATCCGGCATTCGGATACTTAGAGCATGTTGTGCCAAGGTGTGGTCGGGTTCCACAGCGCGATTCTGGACCGGACGTGGTCGACGGTCCATGTCTCGCCTCCTTGGTTCAACATTTCTGGGATGTAAGGCTCTGGAGTCTGCTCTCGTTGGCTGCGATGAGGATCAACTTGATTTCTAGCATCGCCTCCCTGTTCGATAGTGGTGGTGGTAGCGATATTGCCTGTGACATGATAAGGAGCAGCACCTCCTCGGGATGAGGGCCTTGTACGGTGACTAGTAGATGGCCCAGTTCTGGGTTGTCCAAGATTCGAAGCAGGTTGGTGCCTAGTGGCCTGGGTGTAGCTTACATCCAACCGTGGGCGTGTGGATCGGTGATGACCGTCAGATGAGGCTGAACTCTCTGTGGAAGAATAAGAACCTTGGTCTCTTCTGGATCTTCTGCGCCTTTGGCGATTTAACTAGTTGCTCAACTCTGTGTTGGCGTGCAGTTGTTCAGTTAGCTGTTGTTGACTCTGGGTCAATTCTTGGAGCAGCATCTGAAACTCTTGTCTGGTAACCGGGCCTGTTGGATCTGAAGGTCCGGTGGCATCTTGGTTTGATGGAGGCAATTGCGCGGGA
Organism: Allium fistulosum; assembly: GCA_030737815.1. Lineage (NCBI taxonomy): Eukaryota > Viridiplantae > Streptophyta > Magnoliopsida > Asparagales > Amaryllidaceae > Allium > Allium fistulosum. The sequence continues at coordinate 120,656,748 of CM060905.1, read as the reverse complement.
TTCTTTCGGTCCCGTCCTCCTTGATCAGCAGCTGTAGAGGTAGTCCGTGTACTTACCATGGTGAACTGATGAAAGTCCTTTCCTAGATTTGATGCAAATCTAAATAGAATGGAAGGGCTTCAAAGTTCTAGATCTGGATCTTCTTCTTGGATTTATGCAATCCGATATAGATAGGAGATCCAAAGAGCAGGAGAAAAATTTGGTTTTCTCAGTGAAAGCACCAAAGTGTTTGTACCAAAATTGGGCACAACAGTCTTTGGAAGTTTTTGAAGAGATGAAATGAAGAAATTAAATGGAAAAGGAGGATTATCTAACAAAAACTCCAAATTTCAGATATGAAAGCAATTAAAATGTAAGGAGACACAAGAATTTAGAGTGGTTCGCATATCGCCTACGTCCACTATGAAGTTGTTAGCTTTATTGATCTTTCTTTGAAGATTACAAATGAATTCAGTAAGTTACAGCAGATGATTATGATTTGGAGCAATAAATTTCGTTGGTAGCAGTAGCCATGGAGTTTAGATCTGGATCCGGCAGAGTCTGGGCATTGGAGAGCTCAAAGAAGAAGAAGAACCCCTTTTCTGTTGGATTTGGGGGTCTATTTATAGGTGTAGGAGGCTGCTATTTCGCTCAGATCTTGGGAGACCCTCTCTGGCACGTGACCAGGCCCGCGCGCCCAAGCCCGTGAAGTTTCGGTCCGATCCGTGGTCGATACGAACGGATTTCGTATCGATCAAGTTTTCGTCCAATGGAGTCGAAATTTGGCGTGGACATTCTCTAGCATGTACGTAAGCTTCTGTGAAAATTTCATAGCATTTGGACTTGTAGATCAGGAGATATGATCGATACGAAATGGGATTCTCGGTTGGCTTTTTCGTTCGACTCGCTCATTTCGACTCGCTCTTGTTCGACTCGCTTTCGTTCATATCGTTGTTCGACTCGGTCTTGTTCGAGTCGCTGCTCAACTCAATGACATGGCGTTTGAACCTTTGGATCACTCCACCTTTGATGCTGCTTCGATCGAGTCGTTCTTGGACCTTGCCTTGTTCGTAACGATAGAAACTCAACTTCGGTCGATTGATTCGAATATGGCAACACGATGGATTCGATCAGAAAGTTCACGATGGATACGAACTGCATAGGAGACGGAATCGAAGGTGGTCGATACGAACTGCATAGGAGACAGAGTCAAAGGTGGTCGATACGAACTGTGGCTTCGTATCGATGGAGTCGAACTGTTGTTTTCTGTAGGATGCGGAGCGAATCGAACAGAGGCTCCGAGATGGAGTCGAAGTGGAGCGAGTCGATTAGTGGTTTTCTGATGGACGCAAAGTGGAGCGAGTCGAAGCAGGCTTCCATGACGGATTCGAACTGCGCGAGTCGAAGTAGGCTTCCCAGATGGATTCGAGCTGAGCGAGTCGAAGTGTAGTTGGTTTTCATCCACTTTTGTATCGTTCGTAACTTGAACATACGAACTCGGATTGACTTGAGATTTGGGACGTTGGCTCTCATAGCTTCTCTTGTCGTGTCAAACCAGTTTTAGCTCGATCCAGACTCGGACAAAATTCATTGAATTCCATAGTGAGCCTGTGTATAATCGATCTCTAAGACGGACCGTCATTGGTTACTAGTCAGTTCCTCGGTGTTACGGCCTTGCCAAAAGGCGGGTAACAGATTTCATATCTATTACTAATCCAGAGGAGGTAGAAGACAATGGATTCAGGGAAAAAAATACATAGTGAGGAATGCAAGTTGGGAAAAGCAACTGAAAATACAAGACAATAAAGCTTGCAAAAGAATGGAAAAAAGTTCACGGTGATGATAGCACTTATTGTGCTTCAGTGTATCATGGAATTGTATCCTTTAGAGTATCCTTTATTTTTATTTTATTAGTTTTATCATGTCTATAATCGCATGGAATGTGAGAGGACTTAACTCCCTTGAAAGGAAATTAGACTTAGCAAATCTGTTATCATTAATTAAACCTAGCATTATAGGGATTTTAGAACATAAATTAGAGTCTAGCAAAATTGATGATTATCGAGCTAAAAGTTTAAAAAACTGGAATATTATAAACAATAATCATATGGGAGGAATGGAAGAATTATGATACTTTGGGACCCAAATATATGGGATATAAATAAATACTCTTCCAACTTACAGTACATCCACTGTATATGTAAGAATAAAGGAGGTTTTATTATGGAAATTACGTTTGTATATGCATCGAATAGTGAAAATGAAAGATTGATTTTATGGAATCATCTAGAATAGTTAAATAAAAATATAGGCAATCCATGGGTGATTATTGTGGATTTTAATATGATTTAAATTCTTTTGAAAAGAGGAGTGGTATCCAATTCCTTTCAAAAAATTAGAAAAGGTTAACAACTTCTTATTAAAGACTGGTCTAACTGAACCAGTTACTTTTGGAAATAGATTCACTTGGAAATATGGGGAATATAGAAATATTTACTGTAAATTAGATAGGATTTTAACAAATCAGAATTTTGTAAAAACATTTTCGAGTTTTAAATGATATACTTTGCCTCAAGCATCAATTGATCACACTCCTATTCAATTATATCTTTCTCAAAATTCTATACAAAGGATTAATCGCCTTTAGATTTGTGAATGGGTAGGCGTATGAGGAAAATTATAGAGAAGTGGAAAATAATAGTTTGAATACAAAATTCAGGGCACTGCCCAATACAATTTCAGTAAAATTCTTTAAACCACTAGACATAATCTAAAAAACTGGAATAAACATAGAAATAAAAAATGCTTTAAAACAAATTAGAGAGGAATGTGAGATGTTGCAAAATGAATTAGACAATGATTACTCGGACATAAAAAAGGTCAACAATTTTTTCAGGCTCAAGATAATATGATTAGATCACTTCATCTGCAGTCTGTCAATTTGAGGCATAAGGCTAAGATGGATTGGCTTTCTAATGGGGATGAAGCTAGAAAATTCTGTTATGATAAAATGTCCAATAGAAAATATAAAAATGATATTGGAAAATTACTTAATGCAAAGGGGAATTTTATTAATGAAGCTTCATTAACTGAAAAGGAGGCAGTAAAGTATTTTACCCAATTATACAATACCGACTCCTATAAAAGCAGTTTTCCAAAAATAAACATAAAGTATTTGCTTCATGAAAATAGTCAATAAGTATTACCCCTATTAGAATGGAAGAGGTTAAAAATATAGTTTTTAATGAGAGTGTAGATAAGAGTCCTGGTCCGGATGGGTTTGGAGCTTTTTAGGTCTTGAAAAATTCTAAAAATTTAAATCATACTTATATAACTTTAGTTCCAAAAGTAAAGATACCCAATGGGTTAGAAGACTACATGCCAATAGCCTGTTGCAACTTTGTGGACAAAATCATATCTAGCATTTTGTGTAATAGAATGAAAATTTTTCTAAAATATCTAATTTCTGAGAACCAAAGTGCTTTTATACAAGATAGACTCATTTCAGAAAATACTTTGCTTGCTTATGAGATTATTAAAGATTTTAATAATAAAAATAAAAAACTTATGTGTATAAAAATTGATTTACATAAACACTTTGACAAAATTAATAGGAAATGTATAATTCACATGATGAAACAGCTATGCTTTCATGAAAAAATTTGTACTTTGGTAAATGAATGCATAAGCAATGTTACTAATTTAATAATCATTAATGGATCTCCCAAAGGTTTTATTCAAAGTAATAGGGGTATTAGGAAAGGGGACACACTTTCCCCATATTTATTTACCATTGTAATGAAGTTTTTTTCAATTCTAATTGGGGCAGAGCAGATTAATGGAAATATCAAATCTATAAATAGAGCCAAATCAAGAATTTCTCATCTAATATATGCTAATGATTTACTATTATTTTTAAATGAAGACTCAAATAGTGCAGAAGCTATTGGCAGGGTATTTGTAAAGTTAAAAGACTTTGCTGACTTACAAGTCAATGAATGAAAAAGTAAAATATATTTTAGCATAGCATGTGGGAAAAAAAGAGGAAATACTAAATATTTTAAAATTCAAGGAAGGAACTCTGTCAGTAAAGTATTTAGGACTGCCTCTGAGTATGAACCAGATAAATGATAGAGACTACACAAGATTGTATGATATAATTTGGAATAGACTTGAGGGTTGGTCTAGTAAGCTGTTGACATTAGCTGGTAGAATGGAGCTAACTCATACTATCATCACATCAATAATAATGTACTGGATTCAATCTCACAACATCCCAGCAAAAGCAATTCAAAAAATAGAAAAATGTGTGCAAATTTTATTTGGAGGGGAAAGCAGCATAAAGTGGCATGGGAAACAGTATGCAAATCAAAAAAACAGGAGGATTGGGGTTGTGAAACATAAGTGACTTAAGAGAAGTATGAAATCTTAAACTATTTTGGAAATTTTTGAGGAAAATCTTTATGGGTAAAGTGGATGAGGGAAAAATACTTCAAAACAAAAACTTTTGGACTACTGGTATTGAAGGGCATCATTCTTTCACATTGAAAAATATACTCAAGTGTAGGGAAACTACCGTTAAATTGTTGGAAAGAAAATTTAAGGATGGAAAGCAAACAAGTTTATGGTTCGAACCAGGGATACATGGAAAAACTTTGGTCAGTTTGTTGGGATGACAAAATATCTACATGTTTGGAGGAGCAAATGAAAAGGCTCAAAACATTATTCAAAATCATCAATAGAAGGCATTCAATCATCCAGCAACTTCAATTTTCAACGCAGGAATTATGAAAATACAAATAGACCCAAATTTACAAAAGGATACATGGAACTAGAAGCTTTCTTCAAAAGGAAAATTTTCATTTAAAAAAACATGGGAGTATATAAGAGGAAATGAAGCAGAGGTAGAGTGGTACAAATTTATTTGGAACAAAGCTAATTGCCCAAAAATGTCCCACTGTGATTATTATGCTATATTGAATAGACTTCCAACTACGGACGAATGTTTGAAATGGAATAAAACTGGAGAAACCATATGTCTCCTCTGTAAAACTGAATCAGAAAACATTAGGCATTTATTTTTTGATTATGAATACTCAAGGCACATTTGGTACTTAGAAATCAAAAATGAAAGTCAATTTACATCAAGCAGTGCAAAACATCAAAGTATTCAATACATCTAAACGATAAGCCCAAAATAATAATCAAGATGACACAAAACTCAACAATAATTAAACATCAATGACAAAGATAGTATATCTCGACTCATATTCCTAATAGAAGTAATAACCTCTGAACGTCGCGTATTCCAGGATATAAAGTAAGGTGGAACTAAGTCCAAACATAAACCAAATGCAAGAATCTCTAGTCAAAAAATACTATCTCGACTTGTAGCCCCAATGGAAGAAATAAACCTGGCAGATAGTCCTTAAAGATATCGAGAATACAAAATAAATAAATCACATTTCATAAAAAGCAATGAATACGGTAATCAACTATTATCTCGACCTACCATCCTAATGGAAATAGAAACTTCTGATATATAGAGCCTTGTGTATAACAACAAATCGAACTCTATAATGATAATCTATTCAAAATCACGAAACAATATTCAAATGTTATCTCGACCGATCGTCCCAATGGAAGATGTAACTTCCGACTATTGGCCTTTAGAGATAAAAAGAATACCAAACTAAATAATATCAAAATAAATAGAATTCAATGAATATAAAAGTCATAACATCGACATACGATCCTTAATGAGGCAACACAGTCGATTAAAAGGTCCTAGAATCAGAAATAAAAATCACACGAATAAATCTCTCAGCCATAAGCTCTTATGAGAGTATAAACACACACAAATACAAATAAAATGACGAATGAGCATGAAGCAAATTCCTAATGTCAAATAATAGACAAGCCTTTCGGTAAATCTTCGAGATAGACTAATCAAAATGACAGACGAGTACAAAGCAAATCTTTAATGTCATAAAACTCAATAATAATCAAAACAATCGTAATCATAATCGTCTCTCTAGTAAGGTAGCAAATTTAAAAAAAATCAAATGAACCCACCTTACATACCAAAAGGGTGATTGACAAACACATAGTACTGCTCTACTAAATGCTAATGACCACGGACTCTCCCTTAGTTACTTCCAGAGTCGTCAACCCTAATATCCATCTATATGTCATAAACATATCGAATGCCGACGTTATGCAATGCTCACTTCTCCCATTCGTCCTTGGTAACATACTGTTGGCCTTAAGTGACATCAAGGCAAATGCACTTATGAGAGTAGTAACTATCAGCCGATGAAAACTCCCAAATGACATCACAGATCCAAATAGCGACCCCACAATCTAAGCCACCTTGAGGGATACTAGTAAATATAGTGGCCCTAATCATGCTCTAGAAATAACAATGCAGAACAAATGACGTAGGTTACAAACTCAAATAATTCTCTCGACTCAACAAGTCTTATGAGAGATCAAAACAAATAGCAATATAAAGAAATATTCTCGACTCCTCACTACACATCATTTTGAAATGGTAAAAAATTGTATCAACAAATTTAGAAACACATTCCAACTAATACAAATTGCTATGTTACTATTTTTGAAAATACTTCTTAGATGTTGGGGGTTCGAAATCCACAATAGTCCAAAGGATTTGCGTATTTGGAATTAGTAACACTCCATAGGTGTTGCGAAATTAGAATTCGCAACTCCCATTTGATGTTGCAAGTATAGATCCGCAACACTTAGAGAACGTTGCTATTCCAAGATCGGCAGCACCCACGGTGTGTTATGGATTCTGGCTCCGCAGCACCACTATTTTATTGGGGATTCGGGATTGTAACAACCCAAAAATTTGAGCTATAATAATTAATTAACGAATTAATTAAATAATAAAATTAGTTTGTGAAATTATCATAATCAAGCTACGGGAGTTGCACCATTGGGTCCGTGGCGATTTTTTGATCAATTTCCATATATAACTTGTCGAAATCCGAGTTAGTAAGGAGAAGTTACGAGTGAAACAAGAATTCAGAATTTTATAAATTAAAACGAAATATATATATATAAGGGGCAGGTCGACCCGCGCCTTGGTCAGGTCGACCCTCAAAGCTTACAGGTTGACCCCCAAAATTCCTGAACGTGAAAACATCCAGGTATGAGCCGAACACTATAGATTTTGATTGTTGATCAATCTCGTACGTCCGTAGCTACATCCGGCGGTTCCTAGTGAGCCTATAACGTGGTTGCACCAGATTTAATCTTCAAATCCGACGACCTGAGATCCCTAAGCCACACTATAAATAAGACCCTAGACCTAGCTATTTTTCTCATTCAGATTTTCTCCCAATTGGGTTCATTACCTGAGCTGGACCCTAAATAGAAAAATTTTCTAAGGAGGAAATCTTTTTAATTAAAAATATTCTACGCCCTAGAAGTGGATCGAGGAAGGCCCAGGATTAGAGCTAAGGACCACAAGTGAGTGTTTTGTAATTATTTTAGATTTTTAAGTAATTTAAAATAACAGGGTTCTCAATAGTTGTATTTTTTCTACAATTTTGAGACAATTTTTATGTAAGTTTATTTACAGTCTATTTTTAAGTAAATTTCAGAAGTTCTTTCCAGTATATTTTATTCAACTATTTTATTCAATTATTTGTAATTATTTGCAATTATTCACAATTATTTACAGTTATTTACATTTGTTTTAAGTTGGAATTTAGCCTGTAAATGTTAGTTTCTTTTTATAAAGATTTAATCCCTTTTTACACGAATAAATTAAAAAGGGAAGAATTTGCTAATGTGGATTAAAATAGAAAAACGCTAAATTTATAGAAATATGGTGTAAAATGAGAAAAACTGAAATAAAATAGAGTTGGAATGAAATAGGCAAATTTAAGATATTTGCAAGCATGATATAACAGGTGGTTATAACTAAAAAGAGAAAATAGAAGAGTAACAATTATAACATAGGTTATAATTAGAAAGATGTTATAAACTAAAAAGAGATAAGAAGCTATTAGAAAAGAGGAGAGAGGAGAAAATGTTATTCACTATGATATCGGTTACATAGAGATTGATTGATTCAATTACATTACATAGGCTCCTTTATATATAGGCCTTAGAGCATGAGATTGAACATATCCCATGATGTGGGACTAAATAGAAAAACATAAAAACATATTCACTTTTATATTTACATATATTATAACACTCCCCCTTGAATATGCATCTTCAAAATCTTGGATGCTCATATGGTAGCTAGAAATTATTCCTTTTGAAACGTCCATGACAATTGCTCCCCTTCATTATTATCTTGCTTTCATCCATCCATTCAGTCGTTATGAATATTGTCATTTGCCTCATTAAAAACCTCTGTTAGGAAAACCTAATGGAAAAACCTTGACGAGGAAAAGAGTGCAACTTGAAATCATAGATATCATACAATGATATTCCTTTTAAAGAGTTTGATACTTCGGGATCAAAATAATGCTTCATTAAAACCTTACTAAGAAAAACCCAATGGGAAAAATCTTAGTGAAGGAAAACGAGTACAATGACATAATTTATTTTCTTATTTCTTCAAATGAAGCTAGATACTTCTGGATCTAACTAATGCCTCATTAAAACCTTACTAAGAAAAACCCAATGGGAAAAATCTTAGTCAAGGATAAAAATACGATTTAACTTAAATAACATATTTGAGATGTTATTTCTTGAAAAGACGTTTGATTCTTCTAGATCAAGATAATGCCACGTTAAAACCTTAGTAAGAAAAACTCAGTGGCAAAAATCTTAAATAAGGGAAAAGAGTACATTGTAACTTATTTCAAATGTTACTGGGGAGTTGATACTTCTGGTTCTGGATCAAGATAATACTTAATTAAAACCTTACTAATAAAAACCTAGTGGGAAAAATCTTAGTTAAGGAAAAAGAGTGCATTATAAAATACTTATGGATGCTCCCCCTGATTTAACATTTTTCTCTGAATTCGTATTCGTCTTTCGATAACTCAAATTGGTTATAGATACTTCTGGATCCATAAATATGAATCTCATTAATAATACAATTTATTAATAGTTTCCTTTGATACAATCAAATTTTCTAAGATTGTTTCTTCCAAATATGATTTGCATTTTATACATTTTGTATGCTACTTTTATGAAAAACACTTCATGTGGTTTCATCTTTGTGCTTCAAATCAGTTTTGCGTATTGCAACTATACATTTTTCATGGATATTAAAATTTTCATTACAACATTACTAAAAAGCAGGAAGTAATCTACTCATCTTGAAGTATATCAAGATTTTCATTACAACAATGCTGAGAAGAAGGTTGTAATCTACACTTCATGTCTTTTGCATTCTTTATAACTACAAAAGTTATATATATTCTTCAGGAATTTGTATAATTTAATAAGTATTTGCATATTGCAACTACCACTTCAATGGATATTAAGAGTTTCATTACAACAATACTTAAAAATAGGAAGTAATCTACTCATCATGAATTATATCAAGATTTCCATTACAATAATACTTAAAAGAAGTTGTAATCTACGCTCCTTGTTCTTTACCTTCTTTATAACCACCAAAGTTATTTATATTCTTCTAGAATTTGTGTACTTTCATTGTTTATTATGATTTAAATAATATTTATACCTTCAGGGTATTTTAATTATTTCAAAAACTTTCACTACTTCAATCAATTCAATTATCTCTAAATATAACATGCCCATGGCACTTAACATGTTGTTGATACTATATGTGCTTTAATAATTTTAGTATGCTTTTTCCACTTTATATACATGTTTCTAATTTTATTTTGTGGGCTACCGGTCCACATTTCTTATTTAGGAGAATTTCATGATGGCCAACCATGTTTTTCTTTAATCCATTTATAAACATAAGCGCTTTATTATTTATAAATTTATAATCAATGATTATTTATCGTCGGTCCTAGATATGATTTATTGAGATCTCTATATTTATCATATTTTAGGTACGTAAACAACTTCTAGGGTTATTTGACAATCATGTCATGGATCTCTTTTAGAGCACCCTTAAGTGTTTCTTCAAGAACACTCACCTCCTTTATTTGACATCTTTATTACTTACTCCAAAAATATTTTGAACTGACTTTTGGACCACATTTCAGATGTGATTTACACATTTTGATCCTTCAGGGATTCAAATCTATATTGAGAAACTCTACTAGGGATATTATTGATAATTTATTCAAGTTACTTAATATTTTGCATCATTGTATATTTTAACAAATATTTAACACTGTTGATCAAAATGAGCTTGTTTCCCTTTATCCTCCCCCTCAATGTTGACAAACATTGTCGCATTAAATAATAATCATCTTTGGATTCTCATTTTGATCCATTATGATATTGCTACTAGCAAATACACCATACATATTAATAATAGGATGATAATTCTTTTATCAGTTGATAAAATGCATTCAATTGATATTTCTTATTAGAGTTTGTTCTCGTTTATTGAGCTAGCCAATTAAAGGAATTTACTTATTGTGTAGATCATTTGAATACATACATGACTTCAGGTCATTCAACATTTATGTTGATTGAATTTAAATCACTAAATAATATCTATGCATGAGCTTATAACGAACTTCGGGTTGTTAGCTGAATATTTACATATATGGATGTATACGTGCGTCCACATATTACACATATATTATAAATTTCATATTCTTTCTCATTTGAATTAGTGATTTTTTAGAACAAACTATTACAAGGATCCAAACTATTAATTTCTATTTATAAATCAATGTCAATGTGAATCCGTCTAAACCGCATGATAATGTTCAAAACATTTGGTTTGGAACCATATCGAACTTCTGGTTCGAACAAAATATACACACAACTTCAAGTTGTTAAGTTTTATTCCTCAATTATATCTCAAATATCAGTTTTGAACATTAATTATGATTACTTATCAAAGAATAATTTATAATTGCATATAGACATTTCTACACATCTCTTTTGAGAGTTCAAAAAAAATTACAGCAAAAATTATAATAAGAGTATTTCTGGATATTTGGAATGTAACAAATATAGATCTCCTCAAGACCGTATGTATAGCTTGCATGAAAATTATGATATGAAATATAGACTATCTCTTCAGGAGAATATTTAAAGATATTTCTTCAAGAAATGATTATGCATGTAATATTTCTTACGAAAAAATAACTAGGAACATGACCTTTATGATATAATTGGACATATGAACATAGAACAATATATTCTAGAGATAATTTAATTTCTTACCTATTTTGGAGGTTTGATATAATTATAATGAAATATATGATACACGTTGCATAGCTCTCAAACTTTTAGGATCTAATCTGGACTAAATTAGGATCCTTCATAATCAAATTTCTATGCATTTATTTGGTTTAATAAAATTACCAAATATGTAAACAAATCTCTTCTAGAGATATGTTATCATTTCTTAATTTATTAGTCTCTTTTAGGGATATTTTATTATCACCACTTCTGGAGTGAATTTATCTCTTCTAGAGATATATATGCACTATTGGAATGCCATATCAATGTACAATATTTCTTTTGTAGAAATTACATAATTACAACCTTTACAATAACAGAAAACATCCCTACTAGAGATTTTTGTTGTAACTATCTTTGAAATGACATATCAAACTTTAAATATAGTAACAAAATTAGATCCACCAAATGAAAGTAAGATGCGAAGATAAAACCACTACTTCTAGAGTGTAATATTGGTATACAATTCTCTCTTTTTTTAGGGATAAATTATTGTTATTACTTCGAAACTTTTATATGATATTCCTTCAGGGAATATAGTGTTTCCTTTTAAGGAATTGCAATGTAACAAAAATAAAATTCCTATAACTTCTCTTCTGGGATGTTAGATTTTGTAATATAAATATAAATAAATCTCTAGAACATCTCTTTAGGAGATTAATACACACACACACATCCGTGTATATAAATAGTATGGCATATAAATTATCTATTATAGAGAATGTTAAAATGTATTTCTATAACTAAATAGCTAGCCATATGTACATAGAAGTAATTTGTCAATACATCAGGATTTTTTTTCATGATTAGAAAAAAACCAGATCTACTAATTATTTTATAGTACTTATCAAATTCAAGTTTGAGTTATCATAGATTTATCAATGAGAAAGCAACAAAGAGAATAATTAAATTACAGTTACTCATTGAAATGAAATTAGACTTTGCATTGCACAAAACCTGTTAATTGATCATGTATACTTTTCGATAATTGGAAGTAAATAATTGGGAAAATAATTTAAACTAACTACAACATATAAATTGAAATGTTATTTGAATTCATACCAAATAATAAACATCCCTTTCCAAGACTAAATTAATAGTTACTTTTTCAATCCGGTGATGTTTGAAATATCATATAACATAATATCTTCAGGATATTTGGTGAATATAATGTAAATGTGAAGATATAAGGTAAGGTATAACTCATTTGGAGATTTTTGTAATCTCTTGAATGCAGCATCATTATCTCATATGATGATTTATTAATTTTCTTTAACTTCTTCAAGAAGTACAACCTTATCATTTTACACAATTTCAATAGAGTTTCGAGCTTCTAATTCATGAACTTCGAGTTCATTAATTTGTTATGAACTTCAGGTTCTTAAATTTTGTGTAAACTTCTCCTCTCTTTTTTTGGAAGATTGTACATTTTTACAAATTAAAAAAAAATACTGATAAGAATTCAAACTTGTAAACTTTATCAGAAAGTCTTTTCATAATTCAAGACTTTAGGTCTTGGACCTTGAGTTATACAGCTTCTATTAAAAAAACTTCTTTACACAACTTCAGGTTGTTGTCAAAACCTATTTCCGTTTGACGATTAAATTTTCTGATCCTTTTTTTTCAGTTAGAACTTCTGGTTCTTTATTTTGAGGAAACTCGTAATTCACTGATTTATAGAAATTCAACCTTTTATCATTTTAGAAACTGCAGGTTCTCAATTCTTATTCCCTTTTCCTTTTTTAAGCAAATATTGGAAGATATTAAGTGTAACAACCCAAAAATTTTAACAAATTTTTTTTTATTTTAAGTTATTTTAAACATTGATTTTAAATCATTTTTAAATTGAATTTTGGGATTTCCCAATGCAATTTTGGGTTTTTTTATACTTTATTTTCCAAATATAATAAAATAATGAGTTTCTGGGAATTTTATATTTTGGTCAACTTTGGTCAAACTTTGACTTTCAGTTGAAATTTTTAAATTTGAATTTTAAATTTCTAATCTTTTTCTTTGAAGCAGTATTTGTTTCTGATATGCGTCCTGCTTTTCGTTTCGTCAAATTCTGTTTTATACTTTTAAAACTGATAAATTTCAGCGTTTTACACGCAATTTTCTCTTTATTTTCATTGTTCATTTTTCTATTTTATTCTCCATCTTTTATTTTGTTTGGGCTTCATTTATGTTGTTGTGTTGAACTTGTTTGAAATGGGCTTGTGATAATGGGCTTAGGAAATTCAAAGGACTTGAATTATTGGTTTTAATTGGTGCCTTTTCCATTTCCTAGCTTTTCCACTTCCTAGCCGTACAAGCCTATCAACTTCTCACTTTCTTATTCACGTACAAACTCCTCACCTTCTCACGTTCTTTCTCTATTTACATACAAAACAAACTTCCTCCTTTTCATTTCTCATTTGCATTACTGAGAGAGAGAAATTGCAGTAAGTTTTCCTCCTTCTCCTTCTCTTTTCTTTTTCTTCTTCTTTTATTTGCAAGCAAGGTTCGGTCCCACCATTCACCAACCCCTTGTCGACCATCACCTCCTCCTTCACCATCACCTGATGACCAACCCCTAGCATTGCCGTGACCTGCCTGACCAAAAGCCATCACCAAACATGCATAAAACTCTAGCCGAACTCCTACAATCACCACCTTTCCTCCTTGTTGTCTCGGCCACCACCACCTATGCATCATCCTCCAGCCACGACATGACCTGACATGACCATAGTCGCACCACCAGATCAGGCCTGACCATGCTAGCACCCAGACCGAGCCCAATATGCCTAGGGCCGAACCAAGAAGCCAATGACCATTCACCTACCTTGCCTCTTTGCCTTCACAACCCCTACCTCTTCACATCCCATTGCTTTGTCTTCTATTTGCTGACCATAGCCGAGCATGCTAGCTTCAGATCTAGTCAGGCCGAGCCATTTGTGATGATGGTAAAGCCCAATTGTGATGTGGCTGAACCCACTTGAGTTGGTTAAGTCCTCTTGCTTCACTTTGTTCATATTTTGATTTTGTTTAAGTCTAAATTCTTTTGTACAATCGTATACTTAGATATGTTGTATATTTGTTGTTTACAAGACTTGGATCTTGGCTCTTCATCCACTCAAATCTATTCGTGCTTTGACGTGCTTTGTGAAGTTTGTTCGTGTGTCTCGAATTGTCGTCTCTAGCTTTCAAAGGTGAGTTTATCACTCTCGACAAATCGTACTTATATAAATGTGAAACAATGCCACTTGAATTGTAGTAGTTGATATGCTATGTTCACATCTGCCTGTTATCTGACATTATATAATGATATAACCTGTTTATATACCTGTTACATCACCTGACATTATATGATATGTTATATTGTTTATTTTATTTTCTGTTTCTCACACTGCAAGTTCCCTTTCACTATGGGTTGAAATGATACATACCCGAACGGATTTTAGAATAAGGGAAGATCGTTATGAGCTGAAATGATAGGCTCGAGCGATTTTCATTTGTATTTGACTTGGGATTGCGGGTTGGAAATGATAGAACCCAGGATTTTATTTTACGGGTTGAAAGGATATATTATCCGTATCACTTGACCTAGGTTAGAAAATATTATACCGACCCGTGGTTAAATTTTAAAATGATTTTTCTAAAATTATTAAGAATTTTTAAATTTTAAAAATATGGATTTTTAACTTAAATTGGATTTAAATGATTTAATAGTGATTTTCTATAAGTTAAAATTTTATATGTTGATAAATGTTTTAAATTGAAATTTAAATTTTGATTTAACTTAATAATTGAAAACTTGATTAAAAATGGAATTTTTTTTTGGCAAGGCCAGCCGGTTTTATAGTGGACCGTCCACTTTTTATTACGAACGTAATAAAAACACGAAATACAGGAGTAAGGTAGAGGCACCTTAACTACAATGAAGGAAGAAAATACAGCACTGGAGTGTGACAAACATGTCACAGCTACAATAAATAACTAACAAGACTAGGACTCCTCCGAAGAGGAAGTATCACCAACAACATCTTCCACTAGGGAAGGAACCACAGAGACGTTCCCAAGAAGTCCAATAAAGGGGCAAAATAGGAGTGCAAGAGAAGGATCATAAATCTCAGCATCAGTAGAGTAAATAAAAGATCGATCCCAGGATGTATCAGCAAGCATGACAGAATTTAACTCAGCAAATGAACCATCCAAGTCAAGAACCAAGGAATCACCAGATGGTCTATAATAAAGGCAACGAAAGTCCATAAGGTCATCAGAAACAAATCTAAAATAGGAATCATCCACGGGGTTGAATCGCAAATCAGAACGACGATCTACCCAACATCTCTCAGACTCAACCCAAACTACTGACAACTGCGGCGGAGCAAGATCCTAAACAGCAATGGTATTCACAGAAACATCACCAGGAACAATGGACGCAGAAGGGGATGCAGGCCGTGCAATAGCAGACGGCGGACCTGGAACTGTAATTGGAGCTTCAGGAGGGGAAACAACCTGAGAGACTTTGGGAACCTATTTCCTGAGCGGAGGCCTTGGCAGAGGGATCTTAGGCGCAGCAGCAGAAACATCAGAATGCGTGCAGGCAGAAACTAAGTGGCCAAAGGAGTGACAAGAGGTACAAATGTCCGGGACCCAACCATAACGAACACGGACTTCCACCACATGGCCAAATGCTAGCTCAACAGGTATAGTGGAAGGGAGAGGCTTAGAGGGGGAAATCTCAATCAAAGCCTTAGCGTACACTAGCTTTTCGCGCGCAACAGTATTAGCGTCAAAACATTTCAATTTACCTACGTTGCAAGCAAGCCAATTCAGACCAAGCAGCGGCTGAAGAGCAGAAGGAATCTGAGAAAAATAAACCCAAACCGGGATAGAAAGAACTTGTTCACGGGAACTAGCTACCGTTGGATACCAGGGAGTAATAATAAATGGTTTCCCATCAAAAAAAGAAGGCTCAGCCTCAAGAACACGACTGCGTTCCACAGAGGAGGAGAACAACAGGAAATACATGGAGTCCACCAGCTTAACACGAAGATCACCACGAAGCCTCCAAGCCCTACGACAGACTGAAGACACATCATGAAGGCGTTGATTAGGGTCCAAAAAGAAACCAACCAAATATTCTGACCAATAGTCTATACCGGCTTGCATAACATTAGGAGGAGGGATCATCACTCCATTTTCCTCAACGATATCAAATTCAACTGGTTCGTAAACACCCGCGTTATGGGGCAGAGATGTAAAAAGTGAAGACCATGATTTGGGACAAGTTGGGGAAGGAGCAGTAGGAGGAAACTTCTAAACAATGGGAACTCCAACTGAGGCCGCAAGCAACGGATTGGGTCCAGCTGGGGATGAGGCTGCATGCAATGAGACACCAGAACTCAACACACTGAAATTGGGTACATCATTCTCAAGCGCATTTGGACAAACACCAGAAGTGCATCGGGCAATACTTGAAATATCAGCAGCTGCAGATCGTAACTGACGCAGCGGATTAAACAAACAAATGTAGATCGATGAAAATAGCGATCGGTGAGTTGATGAATACTGAAATGCCCAAATTTGTTGATCCGAAGATACCGAATTCTAGCTATCTCTGACACGTTGATCGCGCACGATACCGTGAGAAGAGATCTTCAATTCTTCGAGCATTGATCAAGCGCACTTAATTCCGCGAATCGGCTTCTGCAATCGTTGAATCGAGCGCACTCGATTAACCGAAAGAGGAGATAGGAGATTACACTCAACTACCAATTTGGTGAAAGCACAAAGCTAACAAAACAAGAGTTTTATTTCAAATCAACTAAACTTTCAAATTTACAACTCACGCCTATTTATAGCATTTTACAACTCAACACTGAAAATAGTACATCACTTAGGTCGTGAACGACCTACGACCTTACATGGTTCGACCTAAGAAAATACGACTAAAAGATTACAACATAAGAAAATACAACACCTCACGTTACAACACTTAGGTCATTTCCGACCTATAGCCTGCGACCTACGACTTAACCTAACAGTTACAACAGCTAAACGACTCAACAAATGAACGGCGTCTGGAGTTCCGCGACCTATGAATGAACGGCATCCCTTCATTAGTGACCTAACAGAAGTGGCTTCAGAAAGTCTTCGCGACTTAAAACTCCACGACCTAACTTAGGTCGGAACCTTTTCCTGCGACCTATCGTAGGTCGAATTATATTCCTGCGACCTAATCTCTTGCGACCTAACTTAGGTTGTAACCTCTTAGCTCGTTCCGCATGCCATCATGATGAATCCTTTGACACGCGTGCTGCCTTTACTAGGTCGTAAGCGACCTAAAATAGCGTTAGGTCATGAGCGACCTAAGACTTCAACCTCCAACGACTTATTCCCAAGTCTTAGCTCGTTACTCTCGAACCCGTTAGGTCGTAGCTCTTTTCCTGGTGACATGTTAGGTCGTTCCCACGACCTATGCCTTAGCTCGTTAGGTCGTATGCGACCTAAAAACAAGTTAGGTCATTTGCAACTTAAGCTGTCTCCCTGTTGCACTTCCACGTTAGGTCGTTCGCGACCTATCACTTCCTTAGGTCGCAAACTCGAGACAACCTTCTCCCCTGATTTCCAGTTAAGTCGCAGCTTCCCCTCTCGTGACTCCTTAGGTCGAGGACGACCTATAACTTCTTGGTTAAGGCGTATGCGACTTGAACCCTTAAGTCGTGTGCGACTTAGACCTTCACTTCTGTCTTGAGCTGCATCATCCTCCCCAGGTTGAGAAAAATTCGACCTCGAATTTGTAAATTCTTCCACATTAGCTCGTTCATCCCTATGATATGGTACGAGATGCTTAACATTGAACGCATCAGAAGTATACATATCCTCCGGCAGCTTCAACTTATAAGCATTTTCATTAATTCGTTTCACGACTTCTACAGGACCAATTTTTCTGGCTTTCAATTTATTATAAGCGCCTACTGGAAAACGATCCTTTGTTAACACTGCATAAACCATATCTCCTTCATTAAATTCAACATTTCATCGCTTCAGATCTGCAGATTGTTTATACTTTTCATTTGCCTTCTCCAATCGTTCCTGAACGATTTTATGACACTCCGTCAACCCTTCAACAAAATCAGCAGCTTTCTTAACTGTCCCCTTCAAGTGTGGTATTACTGTTAAATCCAACGGCCCCTTCGGTAAGCTTGAATACACTATCTGAAATGGACTGAACCCTGTACTACGATTCACTGCATGATTATGAGCAAATTCTGCTTGGCTTAACTTCATGTCCCAACTCTTCCGATTGTCTTGCACAAGACATCGTAACAAATTTCCCAATGATCTGTTCACAACCTCGGTCTGTCCATCCGTTTGTGGATGATAAGCGCTGCTAAAGTTCAACTTCGTTCCCACCATCTTCCACAAACTTAGCCAAAAATGACTCAGAAAACGAGTATCCCTATCCGACACAATCGATTCTGGCAATCCATGAAGTCGATAGATTTTCTTGAAAAATAGCTGAGCAACATGAACAGCATCCGCCGTCTTCTTACAAGCAATAAAATGTGCCATTTTCGAAAATCGGTCAACCACCACATAAATGGAATCATTTCCACGCTGTGTTCTTGGCAACCCCAACACAAAGTCCATACTCACATCAACCCAAGGCTTAGTTGGTACAGGTAACGACATATATAAACCAGCATTAGTCGCAGTTCCTTTCGAAACCTGACAGATATGACATCGCTCCACAAACCTCTCCACCTCTTTCCTCATCGATGGCCAAAAGTAAGACTGTGAAATCAACTGTAATGTACGGTCCCTCCCAACATGTCCTTCTTCATGTAGCTCTTTTACAATCTTCATTCTCAAACTACAATCAGGTATGCACAATCGATTTCCTTTGAATAGAAAACCGTCTACCATCATAAACTCATCCGTCTTTCCCTCCTTGACTTTATCAATACACTTTGCAAAGTAAGTATCATCGACAAATAATTCTGGCAACACATCAAACCCTGTCACCTCAACTTTCAGTGTAGTCAACAAATGACTCCTCCTACTCAAAGCATCAGCCACTCGATTCGTCACCCCTGACTTGTGTTTAACAACAAAAGTAAACTGTTGCAGATATGCAATCCACGATGCATGTCTCGCTGAAATCTTGTCTTGCCCTTGTAAATGTTTTAACGCCTCATGATCAGTGTAAAGAACAAACTCCTTCTGAAATAGATAGTGTCTCCAGTGTTTAATAGATTGCACGATAGCATAAAATTCCACATCATATGTACTGTATCTCATCTTTTCTCCTGATAACTTCTCGCTAAAGTAGGCAATCGGACGTCCCCTCTGACTCAACACTCCTCCAATCCCAACCTTGGATGCATCAGTATGTAGTTCAAACACTAGCTGAAAATCTGGTAATATTAGAATTGGTGCAGACGTCAAGAGTTCTTTGATTCGATCAAAAGCAACCCCGGCTTCCTCCGTCCATGCAAACTGTTTACCCTTCATACAATCAGTCACAGGCGCCATCACACTACTAAAGTGTGGAATGAACCTTCGATAAAATGAAGCCAACCCGTGAAAACTACGAACTTCCGTTATCGTCTTGGGTTGCGGCCAATCTCTGATAGCTTCAACTTTACTTTGGTCAACCTGTATTCCTTCTTCCGACACAACATACCCCAGAAATAAAACACTCCTCGCCATGAAAACACACTTCTTTGTAGCAGCATAGAATTGTTCTTCATGTAGAATAATTAACACTTTCTTCAAATGTTGAACATGCTCTTCTTTACTAGCACTATAGATCAGAATATCATCAAAGTAAACCACCACAAATTTTCCAATGTACGGTCTGAAAATTTGATTCATCACCCTCATGAATGTACTTGGTGCATTCGATAGACCAAACGGCATTACCAGCCATTCATACAATCCTTCCCTCGTCTTGAACGCTGTCTTCCATTCGTCCCCTGGTCTAATGCGAATCTGATGATAACCGCTCTTCAAGTCAATCTTAGAAAAGATTACGGATCCACTGATTTGATCCAATAAATCATCAAGCCTCGGCATCGGAGATCTGTATCTGACTGTGATCTTATTCAATGCTCTACTATCTGTGCACATCCTCCACGTTCCATCCTTTTTGGGTACTAATAAAGCTGGTACAGCACAAGGACTTAAACTCTCCTGCACACGCCCCTGTTCAAGCAATTCTTCCACTTGCCTCCTCAATTCTTCATGTTCCTTTGGACTCATTCGATAATGTGGTCTGTGAGGCAACACAGCACCTGGAACAAGATCTATCTGATGTTGTATATCCCTCAATAGTGGCAACTCCGTTGGTAACTCCTCTGGAAATACATCGTCAAATTCTTTCAAAACTGGCTTCGCTTCTTCCGGAATTTCAACCTCTTCATTGTTCTCTCGCCCAATCAACAAAAACACTTCAGGCTCCTCCTCTACTTCCTTCACAAACTCCTTCAAAGATAACAAAGTTTTAAGCTCTTCAATCTCCTCCAACTTGTTTTCCTCCTGTTGTCGCTTCTTTGGAACTAGAGTAATCTTTGTGCCTTCAAACATGAAACTGTAACTGTTGGTACGCCCATCATGTTGCACCGCCCTATCATACTGCCACGGTCTCCCCAGCAACAAATGACAGACATCCATATCTACCACATCGCACCAGATTTCATCCTTGTATTTCTTTCCAATTGAAAACTTCACACAAGCCCTTCGTCCAACCTTCACCTCCCCGCCTTTCCTCAACCAAGCTAGCTTGTATGGTTTCGGATGTTTCTCAGTCTTCAACGCTAACTTCCTCACAGCTTCTGAAGAAATTATATTATCACAGCTTCCAGCATCAATAACAAATTTGCAAACCTTCCCTAGAATGGTACATGTTGACTGAAAAATATTGCTCCTTGACCAACTACAATCCTCCTCTTGCTTTGGTGTTAAACAGGACCTCTTCATCATTAGATTATAACCTTCATCTCCCGACACTTCTTCTTCCTCCTCATCAGGTGGTGAATTGGAACATTCAGCTTCTTCATCCTCATCCTCAACCTCCGCTATCATAACTCTCTTCTTCGGCTTTGGACATTCGCTACTTTTGTGGCCCATTTCTTGGCAATTATAACACTTGAAACCATTATTGACTTTCGCCTTCCCAACCTCATTCACAACTGGTTTCGCAACAGCTTTTGAAACATTAGAACTTCCACTAACACCCTTCACTGGATTGTTGGAATTTGTAAACATACCACCTCCTCGTCTTCCCTGTTTCTCCCAAGCCAACGCTTTCTGATGTGCTTTCGCTACAGATCTGGGATCAAACATGTTAACCATATCCTGAATCTGCATTCGCAACCCCCCAACAAATCTAGCTGTTAATTGTTCTTCTGTCTCCATAATATCATTCCTTGCTATCAGTTGATAAAATTCGTCAGCATAGTCATTCACATATTTCGTCCCTTGTCTCAAGTTTTGCAATCTCTGATACATAAGCGACTGATAGTTATAAGGCAAGAATGTGGCTTTCATCATTTTCCTCATCTTTTCCCATGATTCAACCTTTGATTTCCCTATCCGTTCACGTGTAAGTTTGGTTTGCTGCCACCACGCCAAAGCTCTACCCCTCAACCTCGTAGCAACCAACTTCACCCTACGATGTTCTGGAACTTCTTTGAAGTCAAAAATCTCCTCAACATTAGCCACCCAATCTAGAAACTCCTCCGCTTGCATACCACCTTTGAATTCAGGAATTTTAGTCTTCATCCCCGACTCCCACTTATGATCATACTCAGAGTAATTTCTTCCTTGTCCTCGTCCTTGTCCACGAACACTTCCACCATCATATTCTTCTTCAAAATCAGATGTATATCGTTGTCTATCTCGTCCACCCACATCTCTACTACCTTCACGCCCACCACCATCATCCCTTCTATCTACATTCCTCCGTTCACGATCATTCACGTTCCTCCCACGCCTTTGATCATCATCAACACTTCTGTCTCGATTGGAATGTGGCGAGACTCTACTTCCCCCATGGTTAGATTCAGGTGAAACCCTTCTCCGATTTTGATTCATCTCTAACATCATCTTCTCTAATCGACCAATTCCTTCGTTAAGATTTTCACTAAAGTTTTCATTGATTCTTTGCTCCATCTCATCAGCTTCTTCTCTTCGATATAAAGCTTCTACGTTTTGGTGACGATTAGCTCTCCTCGGCGGCATGATTTGAAACTTTACAAATTCTTCAACACTTCAAAATTCAAACACCTTTCGAACTTTGATCCAAAATGAAATGGATCGAAATCTTTACACGTGTTGCAAATTGTGATGAACACGATGAACAACCAAACTCCCAACAAGATAGATCCGTCCTTCAAACTTCAATACAAAGTCGAACAACTTCCCTTCTTGCTCTCGGCCGTGATTAATAACCTCAAATCTTCACTTTGATTCAAACTTCTTCAAGATGATTGGCTCCAAGACTCGATTTAGCTATGATTGGCTAAACAGGCTCTGATACCAAAAACTGATGCAGCGGATTAAACAAACAAATGTAGATCGATGAAAATAGCGATCGGTGAGTTGATGAATACTGAAATGCCCAAATTCGTTGATCCGAAGATACCGAATTCTAGCTATCTCTGACACGTTGATCGCGCACGATACCGTGAGAAGAGATCTTCAATTCTTCGAACGTTGATCAAGCGCACTTGATTCCGCGAATCAGCTTCTGCAATCGTTGAATCGAGCGCACTCGATTAACCGAAAGAGGAGATAGGAGATTACACTCAACTACCAATTTGGTGAAAGCACAAAGCTAACAAAACAAGAGTTTTATTTCAAATCAACTAAACTTTTAAATTTACAACTCACGCCTATTTATAGCATTTTACAACTCAACATTGAAAATAGTACATCACTTAGGTCGTGAACGACCTACGACCTTACATAGTTCGACCTAAGAAAATACGACTAAAAGATTACAACATAAGAAAATACAACACCTCACGTTACAACACTTAGGTCGTTTCCGACCTATAGCCTGCGACCTACGACTTAACCTAACAGTTACAACAGCTAAACGACTCAACAAATGAACGGCGTCTGGAGTTCCGCGACCTATGAATGAACAGCATCCCTTCATTAGCGACCTAACAGAAGTGGCTTCAGAAAGTCTTCGCGACTTAAGACTCCACGACCTAACTTAGGTCGGAACCTTTTCCTGCGACCTATCGTAGGTCGAATTATATTCCTGCGACCTAACCCCTTACGACCTAACTTAGGTCGTAACCTCTTAGCTCGTTCCGCATGCCATCATGCTGAATCTTTTGACACACGTGCTGCCTTTACTAGGTCGTAAGCGACCTAAAATAGCGTTAGGTCGTGAGCGACCTAAGACTTCAACCTCCAACAACTTATTCCCAAGTCTTAGCTCGTTACTCTCGAACCCGTTAGGTCGTAGCTCTTTTCCTGGTGACATGTTAGGTCGTTCCCACGACCTATGCCTTAGCTCGTTAGGCCGTATGCAACCTAAAAACAAGTTAGGTCGTTTGCAACTTAAGCTGTCTCCCTGTTGCACTGCCACGTTAGGTCGTTCGCGACCTATCACTTCCTTCGGTTGCAAACTCGAGACAACTTTCTCCCCTGATTTCCAGTTAAGTCGCAGCTTCCCCTCTCGTGACTCCTTAGGTCGAGGACGACCTATAACTTCTTGGTTAAGGCGTATGCGACTTGAATCCTTAAGTCGTGTGCGACTTAGACCTTCACTTCTGTCCTGAGCTGCATCAGTAACTCACATCCAGACACATCAATTTCCATACCATTTGCACCAGGGTCAACGACATCATTCACAAGCATAGGCGCAGGACCACTATCATAACGACATACATCACCAACCATAGAAGACAACAACTCAGGGCGCGAGCAAGAGCTCTCGACAGCAGCTAGGAAAGAATTCTTGATAGAAGGCAGAGGTGGAAACTCGGAGACAGATAGCATGGGCGAAATTGAACACGAGGACGTAGCTTGGAGAACCTTAAAAATCCTACCAGATCTAGTAGAAGAGGTAGGAGCAACGGAGAGGACCGGAAGAGGGCGAAGAGGAGAGCTAGGCATGGACGGAACAGGGGGAACGCGGAAGAAGGCGAAGAGGAGAGCTAGGCATGGACGGAACAGATATATTTTTAAATGAGTTGGAAACTTTGGGGCCATGGATACTTTGTATTCCATAGCCTTCGGTTAGCCGGTTTTATAAGTGGCCGTGCACTATGTCTCATTATTGTGGCCGCTGGGTATCGAACCGGTGCCACTACAACACAATGTAGCAACTCCACTATGTCTTAACCACTGGACCACTAGAACTTGACAAAAACTTTGGGGCTATGGATACTTTGTATTCCATAGCCTTTGGTTAAGCTGGTTTTATAAGTGGTTGTGCACTATGTCTCATTATTGTGGCCGCTGGGTATCGAACCGGTGCCACTTCAACACAATGTAGCAACTCCACTATGTCTTAACCACTAGACCACTAGAACTTGACAAAAACTTTGGGGCCATGGATACTTTGTATTCCATAGCCTTCGGTTAGCCGGTTTTATAAGTGGCCGTGCACTATGTCTCATTATTGTGGCCGCTGGGTATCGAACCGGTGCCACTACAACACAATGTAGCAACTCCACTATGTCTTAACCACTGGACCACTAATGTATTAAATGGAATTTTAAACTTAACTTAGTAATTAAAATATTTTAGTTATGAAATGGATATTTTTAAAAAGAAAGAAATATTAAGATTTTTTTGTTAAAATGAAAAGTTAAGCAAATTATAATGTAAATTTGACTTAATGAATGAATTATAATTTAATTGGATATTTATTAAATAAAATGTTATTTTATTAAAATTATAAGTTACGTAATATCCAAATAAATAATTTTGAAAAGTGGAATAAGTTTGATAAGTTAAAAATGAGAAAAGTTGAAATTATATTGTTTTAAATTGTTATAATAAACTTATAACAGTAATTGTAGCGTTTCAGAAATGCTGTGGTTTTAATGTAGTGTTTTCCAAATTACCACTATACTTACAGTAACGTTCTGTAAGTGCTACTGTTTCTGAAATGTATTGGTTTTCAATTTAATACTGTATCTACTGTAACAGTATATAAGTGCTGTTGTTTCTAAAATGAACTGTATTTCTGAATTACTATTATACCTACTGTAACATTTTATAAGTGCTGTTGTGTCTGAATTGAACTGTTTTCTGAAATACTATTATATCTACAAGTAGCAGTTTCTAAGTGCTGCTGTTTCTAAAAGATAAATTTTCTGAAATGCTACTATAAGAATTATAACATTTTCTAAGTGTTATGAATGCTAAAATACAATGTTCTGAAATTGTTATAATTGATTGAATGAACTTAGGAAATGCTAAAATTCTAGAAATTGAATATTTGATTTGAAAGGATAATGACTTCATATTTAAATGGTTTAAATGAATATGTTTTGATTTGAAATATAAACCATTTTGAAATTTATAACCGCGGGTTATGATAACGGTTGGTTGTGCTCCTCCGATCGGACTCGTTTCTTGGTATGCCATTTATTACTTTGTGATTTATTGGATGGCCATCCTTGATTTTTGATTTGGGAGTGTGGCTAGAGGTGGGCGATTGTTGCAGCTTTGCGTTACCTTATCCACCTTAACACTATAATTTGTATAGTTTGTTTTACTTTAGACTTTACTAATAGCATTCATTACTACGTAATAGATGGTTTAACGGATCCTTAAAGGATGGGCGATCCCAGGCATCCTTTAAGTTACTTGTGCATTTCTATTACAGTTCACTTGAGTTGGTTTACATTGTATAAGTATGTATGTCCTGACTCGAGTGTTTTGTGTTTTGCTTTACGCTCAGGTCAGCCTGAGTATCATAGCTTTGATTCACCTTCTGAAGCTAGAGATTTGCTGGAGCTTATTTATCTATCTGTCATCCATTTCCATTTCGGATATTTCCTATTCAGCTGTGTTTATGTATTAGTGACTTATGTATTCAGACTTCTGTTGTATTTGCTTTTCAGACTATGATATTTTGAATCTGTTTTGAGATAATTTATGTAGTAGCTTCATGAACTACTATGGTATTTTATTTCCGCTGCGAGTTATTCTGATATTCTGTGTCTGTGTTTCTGTGTTTGATTTTATTTGCTCCGAATTTTCTTAACAACCCACTGTTTTGAAGTATTCAAGTCTAACTTGTGAGGATTTATTATCGATTTGAATGGTCCAAAATAGTGGGATGTTACATTTGGTATCGGAGCTTTCGTTTTAGGCAAACCTTAGCTTGCGGAGAAAAAACTCATTAGAGATAGGGTAGAAATACCCTAGAATGAGTGAAATCAAACTCAGAACCATTTCTTTGTGAGAGAACATATTTTTCAAAGTATAAAATGATTTTCAAAGTATTTTCAAAGATTATTTTGATATAAATTTTCTTGTTTTGAAAGCAAAAATTTTCTAGACCTTATTCCTTTCCTTATCCACCTTATTAGGAATTTCTTTGATTAGGATTCCTTTGAATTTTGGAATGCTCCCACTTGCTCTGAAATCCATTCTTGTCTTCCCCTATTTGTATTCTTTTGATTTTGGAGATTCCATAACTCCACTTCGAATGACCTCTATAAAAATCGGCGATTCCGCCAATCTATGAATTATTTGTAAAGGGGTGAAACTCTCTTACAATTGGCATTGATTCACCGGAGATTTCTATACCCTCGGTTTAGATGCTTCTGTCTTTTGCTATGCCGAACTGTATCTCCAGCGATCGAATGTCGATTTGCCTTAGAATTTTGCATCGATCATATTCCTGAAGTCACTGTTGACCCGGTTAAGGTCGCCCGCGATTTATATAAGTATGTCCATCTACTATTTTGTAATTAATTATCGCATCTTCGTTCGAGCCTAGATTCGAATCAGAATTCTATTTGATTAGAGTTCCTCTAATTTGAATCTCTATCTTTGATTTGAAATCCATTCTTGAATCATCCCTTGAAAAATTTGTGTTGTTTGTATTTTAGAAATCGTTTATATATCAAAATTATTATTTTTGATAAGAATGATTATATTTTATATATAAGAGTGAAATGTTTCAGATAAGAATTATATACCTTGTAAAAACGAGAATTTGAAGTTTCGAAAGGATTTGAAATTTTGGAAATTATATAAGAAATTGATTTATATAAAAATGATTTATAACTGAAGGGTTTTGAATTTGAAATTTGAGAGATTGAACTCTGGCATTTCGAAACTGGTTTTAAGATTTTGAAAATATATAATAATACGATTTGAAAGTATTTTCCGAATAAGAAATGTTTCAAATGACTTTAAATGAGTTCCAATGATTTCAAAGAAATTTCAAAGAAGTTCTCAATAAAAAAAAAAAAAAGAAGTCCAGAACCCACTTATGTCGCTGGAGAATGATTTCGGTGATGAGTGTATGCATCATCGACATTGATTTTCGAGTTTTAGAGTGGGGGAGAGGCCACTTTAGTAGCTTTGCTATGCGATTGATTTTGTGAAACCAATTTTGATTTCAAATTCCGAAGTATGATTTGATATTCGAAAGATACATGTATATATATTTGAAATAGTTTGAACAAGCTCGGTGTTCAGTCCTCGAGTTTTGGATTTGATTTGGTATAACCCTATCTTTGAAATTGATTTACTGATTTGATGCTGATTTCCAACTCTTGGATTGAAAATTTGATTTCTCCGACTATTTTGAATGTTCGAACACTTCCAAATCGAGGTTTAATTTTTAAAGCTAAGAAATTTCGGAAGTACAAATTATTTGATAAAGTATATAAGTTTAGTTTTGTATGTTTAAGTATGAAGTAATATGATTTAAATAAGTTTGAAACTGTTTTGTTAAGTAAATAAATAAGACTATTTTGAATTATACTAATATAAAATTTAGTTTTGAAATGTTTTGAATAAAATTTAATTTTAAATGTTTTAACTCAGTAAAATCTTTTATAAAACTATTTATATATATAATAATAATAATTTTCAAAGGGTAAAGTGGATCTTTCAAATAAAAATAAATAGTTTAAAGGATTTAAAGGGATGGTTATAAACTGGGAAATCATTTTTGGGGTATAATTGATTTTGAGAAAAAGATTTGATTTCGAAAATAGATTGGGATTTAAAACCCAGTATTTATTTGATATCTAGATATTTTCAAATATAGAGTTTATAATGATTCAGGTTGGATAGGTAAATTTGAGATTGATTTGAAATTATATTTATTTAAGAATTATACTTAAATAAGTTTGATCTGAAATTTATAAAAAAAATTGAAATTTGAAAGATATGATTTTTATAACTTGGATTTGATTAAAAGTGACTTAAATGCATATTTCAAATTTATATAAATTTGAATGGGATATTTTGTTTATTTAAATTTGAAAATTGAGGTTGTATTTAGATGTTATTGAAATGATTAAGTAAATATTTCAAACTAAATAACAGTAAAGTGAATTTGAGATATAAATGAAATTATCAAATTTAGTTTTGAAATATTGAATATATAAAGCTTTGTAATATATTGAAATTGAAATGGTTTATTTTGTGGTTCAAATCTGTATTTGAATTCGATAAAATTTGAAATGGTTTATTGAGGAACTGAATTGAATTGAAATTAATGAATTGAGATTAAAGTTAATTTGAATCTTGAAACTCGTGTTAATTTGAATTGATTGGTGAAATTTGAGGAAACTATTTTTATTATATAAAGTATTTTAAATTATATTTAAAACTATTTTTATATTAATTTTAATATAAATTATTTTTAATATAACTATTTCTAATATAAACTATTTTAAAAATACTAATTATTTTAATATAAATTGTTTTAACTTATTACTATTTTATTTAAATATTTTATTTTACAAACTATTTTATTTTATATACTATTATTAATATCTAAACTGTTTGAAGGAAAGTGTTATGATTTCCAAAGTTTGAATTTCAAAGTATTATGATTTCCAAAGTATTATTATTTCAAATTGTTTGGGTTCGAAAGTATTATATCCTTGAAAGTACTATGATTTTGGAAATGAATTTGTTTGACATAAAATATGTTGATTTGGAAACAAACTCGGATTATTTTCTAAACCTATTACCTTGGAAACTTTGAAACTGAAGATATTTAGTTTGGAAGAAATAATTTGGTGAAATCGTATATGATTTTGAAATTGAACTGATATTGAAACGAATTGAAATTGAGAACCTTATTTTACTAAATACTTGATTTGGGAGTTATCGAACTTATATAAAATTGATTTGTATAAGTATGAATTTGATTCGAAAACTATTGATTTGGAAAGGTACTCAATTTGAAAAGCGAAATTTTATATAATCGAAGCCTATATAAGTGTGGTTTGATATACTATTGATTTTGGGAAGTATTCGATTTGAAAATGAAACCTTATATATAATAGAATTTATATAAGTATGATATTTGAAATTGATTTGAAAAGGTACTGTATGATACATATTTTCGAAGTAAAGATATGGAAAGTGTCTTCTGCTTGATGTCCTATTTGTGGCCACATTTAGGATTCATTCTATCGATATTATTCTCTCTGATTTGGGTTTTCCGGATATGATACTCGAGTGTCCATCGAATTCCATGGCGTTACCAATGGTCTTATGAACTCGACCGCATAGCGTAATTCGCAGGGGCTGTGATGGCCTACAGGTACGGATGTTTCCAGGGGGATCCAGGCATAACCATTGTGTATCTGCGATCTATGGTCGTTTTGTAGCATAATCCGCAGGGGCTGTGACGGCCTACGAGTACGGATGTTTCCTCGGGGATCCAGGCGTAAGCATTGTGTATTTGCGGTCTACAGTTTTTATCATGGCGTAATTCGCAGTGGCTGTGACGGCCTACGGGTACGGATGTTTCCTGGGGGATCCAGGCGTAACCATTGTGTATATGCGATCCATGATTCAGTTTGATTCGGTTGATTTTTTTGGATTGTACTTTCCATATCGGTTTTGAAAGTTTTTCCAGTATTTTCACTAGGTGTTGAAACAAGTCTACTAAGTACTTGGAGAATTCTAGCTTTGCGCATGATCAACGCATGGTCAGAGTCTGCAGGAACGAGGATAAACTGGTTGAGACATCGAGTTATAAAAGTATTTTGATAAAGTATTATATAAAGGATATTTTGATCAATTCTCTTTCTAAATAATTTAAAATGTTTAAAATATTGTTTATTTATATACTACATGGTTTAATAGTAAATTATTAGTGTTGTAAATATTTTAGAAGTTATTAATTAAATACAATATATTTAAAGAAAATGATTATTGATTTATTAATAATATTGAAAAGTATCTTGAGATAAATTAATAAATTTATGAATTATGGATTTAATGTTTTCAATAGCTTCTTTGTAAATATAAGTAATGATATAAATAATTGTATTCAAATAAGTTTTCATATATTTATAAAGGTGTTATTTAAACATATAAATGGTATTTATAAAGGAAGCAAGAAATTTTACAAATGGGTTTAACCAAATTATTAAATATTAAATAATTCAAATTGAAATTTATATAGTTTTAAATTAATTGTTTATCCTTGTCTTTCAACCTATTTTTCTTTCTAGTTGTTTTTATTCTCCTACCTTCTTCCTTTTCGAGGACGAAAAGTTTTGAGTGGGGGAGAGTGTAACAACCCAAAATTTTTAACAAATATCTTTTTATTTTAAGTTATTTGAAACTTTGATTTTTAAATCATTTTTAAATTGAATTTTGGGATTTTCCAATGCAATTTTGGATTTTGTTTATACTTTATTTTCCAAATATAATAAAATAATGATTTTCTGGGAATTTTATATTTTGGTCAACTTTGGTCAAACTTTGACTTTCAGTTGAAATTTTTAATTTTGAATTTTTAATTTTTAATCTTTTTCTTTGAAGCAGTATTTGTTTCTGATATGCGTCCTGCTTTTCGTTTCGTCAAATTCTGTTTTATGCTTTTTAAAACTGATAAATTTCAGCGTTTTACACGCAATTTTTCTCTTTATTTTCATTGTTCATTTTTCTATTTTATTCTCCATCTTTTATTTTGTTTGGGCTTCGTTTATTTTGTTGTGTTGAACTTGTTTGAAATGGGCTTGTGATAATGGGCTTAGGAAATTCAAAGGAATTGAGTTATTGGTTTTAATCGGTGCCTTTTCCATTTCCTAGCTTTTCCACTTCCTAGCCGTACAAGCCTATCAACTTCTCACTTTCTTATTCACGTACAAACTCCTCACCTTCTCACGTTCTTTCTCTATTTACATACAAAACAAACTTCCTCCTTTTCATTTCTCATTTGCATTACTGAGAGAGAGAAATTGCAGTAAGTTTTCCTCCTTCTCCTTCTCTTTTCTTTTTCTTCTTCTTTTATTTGCAAGCAAGGTTCGGCCCCACCATTCACCAACCCCTTGCCGACCATCACCTCCTCCTCCACCATCACCTGATGACCAACCCCTACCATTGCCGTGACCTGCCTGACCAAAAGCCATCACCAAACATGCATAAACCCCTAGCCGAGCTCCTACAATCACCACCTTTCCTCCTTGTAGTCTCGGCCACCACCACCTATGCCTCATCCTCCAGCCACGACATGACCATAGCCGCACCACCAGATCAGGCATGACCATGGTAGCACCCAGACCCGAGCCCAATATGCCTAGGGTCGAACCAAGAAGCCAATGACAATTCACCTACCTTGCCTCTTTGCCTTCACAACTCCTACCTCTTCACATCCCATTGCTTTGCCTTCTATTTGCTGACCATAGCCGAGCATGCTTGCTTCAGATCTAGTCATGGCCGAGCCATTTGTGATGATGGTCAAGCCCAATTGTGATGTGGCCGAACCCACTTAAGT
The DNA here is from genome assembly GCA_030737815.1 of Allium fistulosum. Lineage (NCBI taxonomy): Eukaryota > Viridiplantae > Streptophyta > Magnoliopsida > Asparagales > Amaryllidaceae > Allium > Allium fistulosum. The sequence continues at coordinate 120,624,479 of CM060905.1, read as the reverse complement.
TGGTTAAGTCCTCTTGCTTCACTTTGTTCATTTTGATTTTGTTTAAGTCTAAATTCTTTTGTACAATCATATACTTAGATATGTTGTATATTTGTTGTTTACAAGACTTGGATCTTGGTTCTTCATCTACTCAAATCTATTCGTGCTTTGTCATGTTTTGCGAAGTTTGTTCATGTGTCTCGAATTGTCGTCCCTAGCTTTCAAAGGTGAGTTTATCACTCTCGACAAATCGTACTTATATAAATGTGAAACAATGCCACTTGAATTGTAGTAGTTGATACGCTATGTTCACATCTGCCTGTTATCTGACATTATATAATGATATAACCTGTTTATATACCTGTTACATCACCTGACATCATATGATATGCTATATTGTTTATTTTATTTTCTGTTTCTCACACTGCAAGTTCCCTTTCACTATGGGTTGAAATGATACATACCCAAACGGATTTTAAAATTAAGGAAGACCGTTATGAGCTGAAATGATAGGCTCAAGCGATTTTCATTTATATTTGACTTGGGATTGCTGGTTGGAAATGATAGAACCCGGGATTTTATTTTACGGATTGAAATGATATATTATCCGTATCACTTGACCTAGGTTAGAAAATATTATACCGACCCAAGGTTAAATTTTAAAATGATTTTTCTAAAATTATTAAGTATTTTAAAATTTTAAAAATATGTATTTTTAACTTAAATTGGATTTAAATGATTTAAATAGTGATTTTCTATAAGTTAAAATTTTATATGTTGATAAATGGTTTAAATTGAAATTTAAAATTTGATTTTACTTAATAATTGAAAATTTGATTAAAAATGGAATTTTAAACTTAACTTAGTAATTAAAATATTTTAGTTATGAAATGGATATTTTAAAAAGAAAGAAATATTAAGATTTGTTTGTTAAAATGAAAAGTTAAGCAAATTATAATGTAAATTTGACTTAATGAATGAATTATAATTTAATTGGATATTTATTAAATAAAATGTTATTTTATTAAAATTATAGGTTACGTAATATCCAAATAAATAATTTTGAAAAGAGGAATAAGTATGATAAGTTAAAAATGAGAAAAGTTGAAATTATATTGTTTTAAATTGTTATAATAAACTTATAAAAGATTTTGTAGCGTTTCAGAAATGCTGTGTTTTAATGTAATGTTTTCCAAATTACCACTATACTTACAGTAACGTTCTGCAAGTGCTACTGTTTTTGAAATGTATTGGTTTTTCAATTTAATATTGTATCTACTGTAACAGTTTATAAGTGCTGTTGTTTCTGAAATGAACTGTATTTCTGAATTACTATTATACCTACTGTAACATTTTATAAGTGCTGTTGTGTCTGAATTGAACTGTTTTCTGAAATAATATTATATCTACAAGTAGCAGTTTCTAAGTGCTGCTGTTTCTAAAAGATAAATTTTCTGAAATGCTACTATAAGAATTATAACATTTTCTAAGTGTTATGAATGCTAAAATACAATGTTCTGAAATTGTTATAATTGATTGAATGAACTTAGGAAATGCTAAAATTTTGGAAATTGAACATTTGATTTGAAAGAATAATGACTTCATATTTAAATGGTTTAAATGAATATGTTTTGATTTGAAATATAAACCATTTTGAAATTTATAACCACGGGTTATGATAACGGTTGGTTGTGCTCCTCCGATCGGACTCATTTCTTGGTATGCGATTTATTACTTTGTGATTTATTGGATGGCCATCCTTGATTTTTGATTTGGGAGTGTGGCTGGAGGTGGGCGATTACTGCAGCTTTGCGTTACCCTATCCACCTTAACACTATAATTTGTATAGTTTGTTTTACTTTAGACTTTACTAATAACATTCATTACTATGTAATAGATGGTTTAACGGATCCTTAAAGGATGGGCGATCCCAGGCATCCTTTAAGTTACTTGTGCATTTCTATTACAGTTCACTTGAGTTGGTTTACATTGTATAAGTATGTATGTCCTGACTCGAGTGTTTTGTGTTTTGCTTTACGCTCGGGTCAGCCTGAGTATCACAGCTCTAATTCACCTTCCGGAGCTAGAGATTTGCTGGAGCTTATTTATTTATCTGTCATCCATTTCCATTTCAGTTATTTCCTATTCAGCTGTGTTTATGTATTAGTGACTTATGTATTCAGACTTCTGTTGTATTTGCTTTTTAGACTATGATATTTTGTATCTGTTTTGAGATTATTTATGTAGTAGCTTCATGAACTACTATGGTATTTTATTTCCGCTGCGAGTTATTCTGGTATTCTGTGTCTGTGATTCTGTGTTTGATTTTATTTGCTCCAAATTTTCTTAACAATCCACTGTTTTGAAGTATTCAAGTCTGACTTGTGAGGATTTATTGTCGATTTGAATGGTCCAAAATAGTGGGATGTTACATTAAGCTTATCGTGTAAGCTTTTATTAATGTTTCTATTCACTTTAGATGTGTTAAATCAAAATCAATGTTAGATCTAAACTTAGTACGATCTTCTAGATACGTATTATCTTTATATTCATTTCTCTAAGAAACAATAAAATATTTCTTCTGGAAATATAAATCATATATCAAAATAATTTTCAAAGCCTTCATTCAAATCTAAATCAAATCAAAAGGTTTTCAAAATGAAAACTCCATTTACCAACCATGTTTGATTTCTCAAATCCATGTCCAAACTAAATACAATCAAATTCAATAAATTTGCTTGAATCAAAAATATCAAATTTTGTCAAGTTCAAACTTGCATTCTAAAATAAATGAACTCAAAAACATAAAAATAAGCATGATATTGAGATCTACAATATAATAAGATCAGAAAAATAGCAACAAAAAAAAATTAGATCTGAAATATAATAGCTAACAAAATAAGAATGAGATCTCAAAGTTTAGATCTATATAAGATCTAAAATTATAAAACTAATATAATAAAATCTTAAAGATAAGACAATAGATTCAGATCTGAAGAAGTAGATCTAGAATGGAATGGGATCTAAAAAAAGAAAAACAAAAAAAATGATTTGGAAGATTAGATCAATCAGATGAGAAAAATGACTTACCATTTTGAGATCTATAATTATATCTAGAAAAGAATAGATCTGATTTCATAGATTATCACAATTGTAGATCTATAATTATATTTTTTGTATAGATCGTGCTGATAACGTGTTATAAACAAGAAAGAAATAAGAAGCCATTAGAAAAGAGAAGAAAATGTTATTCACTATGATATCAGTTACATAGAGATTGATTAATTCAATTACATTACATAGGTTCCTTTATATATAGGCCTTGGAGCATGAGATTGAACATATCCCATGATGTGGGACTAAATAGAAAAACACAAAAGCATATTCATATTTATATTTACATATATTATAACAAAAGAAAGAAATAATAGAAGAAGCTTATTTTAAAATTTAGATCTTGGATTAAGTTAATAAGCAAATATATCAAAAATAACAAAAGAGGCTTATTTTAAAACTTAGACCTAGGATTAAGTTAATAAGCAAATATAGCAAAGAAAGAAATAACAGAAGTGGCTTATTTTAAAACTTAGATCTTAAGTTAATAAGCAAATATAGAAGTAGGGACCCGTACCGGCAGCATTCCCTTTCAGATCTAGGACTGATGGTCTCATAATAGTTGGTGAGGCTGGGACACGCTTATGCTAATTAGGGTAAATAAGTGGCCAAATAGATAGAGGCTCAAATCTAGGAATTTGGGCAAGGGGCGCAAAACTTGAAGATTGTTTGTTAGGACCAGTACCGACAGCATTCCCTTTCAGGTCTAGGACTGATGGTCACACAACAGTAAGGTGAGGCTGGGCAGCATTCCCTTTTAGGTCTAGGACTGATGGTCTCACAACAGTTAGGTGAGGCTGGGCAAGCTTATGCTGATTAGGGTAAATAAAGGGTCAAATAGGGGGCGACAGTTAGTGTATACCGGCGATGACTGAGCGTGCAACATTGATTAGAGTAAATAATTCGCTACTGCTTCCTAAGCGCTAAAGCGGTGTCTTTTTTTATGACCAACAGGATTGGTTCACAGTGGCACAACAGAGATAGAATAGGCCAATCAATGGGTAGAATTAGGATTTCGGCCTAATCAAGTTAGCAGTTTAAGAAGTGCAAACAATCAAACAATCAAAGCAAATAGTCAAATAGAATCAGAAACAGTATTTCACCCCAGTTTTATCTTTTCTGTATTTTCCTTTCATGCCAGAACTATTGCTTGGTCTATTATCTTTATCTTGCTTAGAAATGCTAGTAATTACTTTCACTCACTAGACTTATAGTCTAACCCACTCCTCTATTTCCCTTTCCCCCCCCCCCAATAGGCCAGCAGAGTTGAGTTGATTTAGGTTGCTTGGAGATCCATTCTCGGAGTTCTCTCGTTTCAGATGTATTCTTCTACTTTTCATATTTTTCATTTATGGATTGGCACTTGTGAGAGAGATTATTATTGTTGTTACTTTTGCACTCTGATTATGTGAGACTGAGGGGTATTTTTCATGAGACATGAATTTGAGATATTTTGAGTTTTTGAGACATGTTATGTTTTTATGACTAATTTATGAAGTTTGATTTTGAATGAAAAGTTATTTATTTAAATGTTTCTGCTGTTTTTACTTATTTGTCTTGTGAATCTTACTCTCTGTGATGCTTCAGCTATACCTACAACGCACCACAACCTTTAGTGTGCCCTTTTTTGGTATATTAAGGGATGTGGGGGTGTTTCACTTGGTATCAGAGCCTAAGGTTACAGGATTCCTAAAAACATGTTTTAAAAATGAAGTATTTTTGAAAGGTAACATATTTTCAAACTATTTTTCAGAAAAAAAAACTCTTAGAAATAGTTTTCAAGTATAAAAGAGTTTTTATAAAAATCCTCTCAAAGTCTGGTTCAACCTTCTTTCGAGCCTAAATTTTCTTTTTTTGCATAGTATGGCGGACGCCCCAAATCTTCCAGAGGGTGTCCAAGTCCCTACCTGATTCCGTAGATACCACCAAGCTATGGCACCAGAGGTGCAAGGGCAAGCGCCCAATGCAGCACCGGCGGATGGAGGTCCCGTTAATCCATCTGCAGCAGCTAATTTTTCTAAGCTATGCAAGGACTTTGCTAGTCTAGAAGGCAAGACATTTTCTGGCATGGAGGATTTCATAGAGGCACGAGCTTGGTTGAGGAATACAGAGCGGATATTTGGGCTGTTAGGATTGGAGGACCGACAAAGAGTTCAGCTTGCATCTTGGCAGCTGAAGGGAGAAGCTTCTTACTGGTGGGAGATTTTAGATATGGAGGGTAGAGACATTGTTTGGTTTGGGTTTCAGAAAAGGTTTGAGAGAAATTTCTTGTCGCAAGCCGAGGAAAACATGCAGTTGGAGAAGTTCATTAGTCTGAAGCAGGGGAGTCTTTCGGTGAAAGAGTATATAAATCAGTTTAATGAGTTATCACGGTTCGGGATGGAGATTGTTAATACACCGCATAAGAAGGCCACCAAGTTTGCTAAGGGTTTGAACCAGCCCCTCCAAAGGTTGGCATTGACATATGGACCTTTGGGAGCGACGCACGAATCACCTGTGGAAATGGCTCGCATGTCAGATGTTGCTAAGAAAGAAGAGGTTAAGGAGGTTCCTAAATCATAAAACTCTAAGAAGCAGTGGTGGAAGAATAAGAAGGACAAGGACAAGAAGAAAGGAGGAGGACCTCAGAATGGACAGATCAAGAAAGGCGAGAAATGTCATAGTTGTGGATTGGTTGGGCATTTCATAAAGGACTGTAAAAAGGACACGATGAAGGGGAGGTGTTATAACTATGGGTATCCTGGACACCTTAGTAGAGCCTGTCCTCAGAAGACAGGACAGAGAGCAGGCGCACCTACGGCGCAAGTACAAGCTTTGGATGCAACACCTTCTAGTAGTGGACCAGATCAAGGTAGGAAAGTCTCTGTAGAAGGTTTGGTCTCTATTCGAATTTTCCTATTCGGACTCTTTTTGACTCCGGAGCATCGCATTCTTTCATTTCTAATTCTTTGGTTGATTGTTTGCACTTAGATATCTCTCTATTAGTAGATCCTATAGCTGTTTCAAACCTCGTAGGAGGATCGACACATTTATCCATGATTTATAAGGGTTTGAAATTTTTTATACTAGCCGTAGAGTTTGACTGTGACGCCTATGTACTGGGATTTTCGGGATATGGGATGATTTTGGGGATGGACTGGTTATCCACTTATGGTGCGATATTAGACTGCGAGAGGAGAGTCGTCAGACTAGAGACATGTATCGGACAGACTCTCAAGGTTTCTTACGACCCACAGGGGTCAGTTATGTTGAGCTTCATTTATTTCCTTGATTCATCACTAGAAGAGTTAGATTCAATTCCAGTTGTTAGAGATTTCCCAGACATTGTTGAGGAGGTTAGAAGACTACCTCCTAAGAGAGAGATCGACTTTAGGATTTATCTGAATGACAATACTAAGCTAGTGGCATTGCCCGTGAGACATAAGGCTCCTAGGGAGAGGAAGGAGTTAAGTAACAGCCCGCACCTCACTTAACGTAGATATTGTCCCCAACTTAGTCACCTCCGCCTCATGGGCCAAGCCAAGGTGTGGGGTTTTGTTCCTCAAAAGGCCTCGACGTTGTTATGAGGTGAAGGCTTTAGTACATAAGCACCCACTTCATAGTGTTTTCCGCGATGTGGGACTATTATTCCCATTTTGAAGGGGTGTTACAATCCCCCTTTTTTAGAGCCCAACGTCCGTTGGATCATGAACACAACACCACCCAGGCATCGTGGTTGTAACACGTACAGACCACAATTCCGGCTGGGTATGGCTTTGATACCAATGTAACAGCCCGCACCTCACTTAACGCAGATATTGTCCCCAACTTAGTCACCTCCACCTCATGGGCCAAGCCAAGGTGTGGAGTTTTGTTCCTCAAAAGGCCTCAACGTTGTTATGAGGTGAAGGCTTTGGTATATAAGCACCCACTTCATAGTGTTTTTCCACGATGTGGGACTATTATTCCCATTTTGAAGGGGTGTTACACAGATTGGTGAGCTATTGGAGAAAGGCTTCATCAGATGGAGCATATCTGAGTAGGGAGCGCCAGTCGTCTTCGCTACAAAGGCGGATGGTTACCTTCGGCTTTGCGTAGACTATAGAGAGTTGAATAAGCTCACGAAGAAGAACCGTTACCCACTTCCTAGGATAGATGATCTTTTCGATCAGTTGGTTGGCTCTTCAGTATTTTCTCCGCTTGACTTAGCCACTGGATTTCATCAGCTTAGGGTCGCTGATGATAGCATCGATAAGACAGTGTTTAGGACACCCGATGGATTCTTTGAGTTGTTGGTTATGCCGTTTGGACTAACTAATGCCCCAGCCTATTTTGTAGATCTGACGAGTCATGTTTTTCGAGATGTCCTAAATAAGTTCGTTATAGTGTTTGTGAACGACATTCTGGAGTTTTCCAAGAGTATGAAAGAGCATGCTATTCACCTTGAGGAGGTTCTTCGTACACTTCGTGTTCATCGGTTGAAAGAAAAATTCTCGAAGTGTCACTTTTGGCGTGAGGAGGTGCGTTTCTTGCGGCACATAGTCTCAAGAGAGGGTTTAGCTATGAATCCCGCTAAGATAGTAGCAGTACAGGATTGGAAGGCCCCCAAGAACATCACCGAAGTTAGAAGCTTCCTAGGTTTGGTTGGTTATTATAGAAAGTTTATCATAGATTTTGCTAAGATTTCAGCACTTGAGGTTAAGCCTACCCTTATAGATCAGATTGGCTTTGTGGATATTCTAGATAGGATTAGTAGAGGAGAGGTCTCTAGACATCTCCAACGCTATTCCATTGATGGTAAAGGGTGGATAAGGAGAGATGGAAGACTTTGTGTTCCCCGCACTGGTGATTTGATGAGAGCAGTTCTAGCAGAAGCACGCCATTCTCGGATGACTATTCATCTGGGCGGTGATAAGATGTATAGGGACATGAAGAGAGTGTTTTATTGGAGTGGCATGAAGAAGGATGTAGAGGAGTTTGTGGCTAAGTGTCTTGTGAGCCAAAGAGTTAAGGCGGAGCAGTAGAGGCCTGGCGGATTCCTTCAACCATTGGATGTACCCGAATGGAAGTGGAATAGTGTTTCGATGGACTTCATAGATGGTTTACCCCGATCTAGGAAGGGGAATACCAGTATTTGGGTGATTGTAGATTGTTTGACTAAGAGCGCCCACTTCCTGGTTAAGAGTAAAAGGACAGCATCTTATTTGGCATCCATATATGTTCGTGAGAAAGTCCGACTTCATGGAGTTCCCTCTAGCATAGTGAGCGACAGAGACCCTATCTTTACTAGCGAATTTTGAAGGAGCTTGCAAGAGGCTTTAGGTACTCAGCTTAGATTGAGTACGGCATATCACCCTTAAACAGATGGCCAAACGGAGAGAGTTAATAGAGTTCTTGAGGTATTGTTGAGGATGTGCATTCTTGATTTTGGAGGGACTTGGAAGGAGCACCTTCCTTTAGTGGAATTCGCTTATAACAATAGTTTTCAAGCTAGCATTAGAATGGCTCCTTTTGAAGCCCTTTATGGAAGACCTTGCAAGTCGCCTTCGTGTTGGTTGGAGTCTACAGAAAGATTGCTACTTAGTCTCGACATGGTTAGAGAGACTTCAGAAAAGATTGATTTGATTAGAAGAAGAATGAAGATGGCCCAAGATAGACAGAAATCCTATGAAGATAAGCAGAGAAGGGATATTGAGTTCGAGGTAGGAGATTTGGTTTTCATTAAGGTGTCTCCGCTAAGAAAGGTAGTGAGGTTTGGATCAAATGGGAAACTTGCTCCCAGATTCGTAGGACTGTTCCTCATTGTGGAAAGGATAGGGAAGATGGTGTATCGGATAAAGCTACCGAAGAGGCTCGCGGGAGTTCATGATGTTTTTCATGTTTCACACTTGAGAAAGTGCTTACATGATTCAGCAGAGGTAGTGGAACCTAGCCAACTTGAGAAAGTTGAAGTGGAGAGAGAAGCATCGGTTCGTCGCATTCCTACCAAGATCGTTGGACGTGATATCAAGAAGCTTAGGAATAAGAATTCCCTTTGGTTAAGGTGCAGTGGGGAGATAGTATTGAGGACGCTATGTGGGAGGCTGAGGAGAAAATACGTACCTCTTATCCGCATCTCTTCGAGGGTACGTCTTGAATTTTCTATTTCTATCTTTAGCTTTGAATAGGTTCCTTCCTTTAGTATCCTTTGGGAGGGTAGATCTTAGAGCTTAACCTATGGATGGTAGGACTGAATGTAAACATGTTACTAGAACATGTTATGTATGTTGGACGCTAGTGGTTGCAAGTGTTTGCTAGTGGATGCTAATGGACGCATATACACACACTAAGCACTATTATCTCTTGGGGACCGGCCTAACTAGGTCACTAAAGCATATGCATATGGATGTGTATGCAGTTGCATTTTTATTTTATTTCATGGTTGCTATAATGAGCGATTATCATATGATTGCTGCATTTGGATGATGATTGTAGCATGCATATAGAACTATAAGTTATCATTAGGAAATTTGCATTCATTTGGATACATGGCACGGACATAATTGCATAAAAGGAGGTCGACTGAATCAGTAGACCGCCTAATCTTTTGCATTAGTTAGGGACATTGACACTACACTATTGCATATAACATAAGTTGCATTAGAAAGCTTAAGGACAATGGATGTAATGGATGATGGTTGAATATGTGGTTGTAGAATTTGAATGAAAATATTTATTTTATTCTTCTGTCCTTGGAGATTTCGAAGACGAAGTCCTTTAAGGAGGGGAGAATGTAACAACCCAAAAATTTGAGTTATAATAATTAATTAACGAATTAATTAGTAATTAAATAAGTTTGTGAAATTGTTAGAATCAAGCTACGGGAGTTGCACCATTGGGTCCGTGGCGATTTTCTGATCAATTTCCATATATAGCTTGTCGAAATCCGAGTTAGTAAGGAGAAGTTACGAGTGAAACAAGAATTCGAAATTTTATAAACTAAAACGAAATATATATATATATAAAGGGCAGGTCGACCCAAGCCTTGGTCAGGTCGACCCTCAAAGCTTACAGGTCGACCTACCAAAATTCCTGGACGTGAAAACGTCCAGGTACGAGCCGAACACTATAGATTTTGATTGTTGATCAATCTCGCGCGTCCGTAGCTGCATCCGACGGTTCCTAGTGAGCCTATGACGTGGTTGCATTAGATTTAATCATCAAATCCGACGGCCTGAGATCTCTAAGTCACACTATAAATAAGACCCTAGACCTAGCTATTTTTCTCATTCAGATTTTCTCCCAATTGGTTTATTGCCTGAGGCTGGACTCTAAATAGAAAAAATTTCTAGGGAGGAAATCTTTTTAATTAAAAATAATCTACGCCATAGAAGTGGATCCAGGAAGGCCCAGGATTAGAGCTAAGGACCACATGTGAGTGTTTTGTAATTATTTTAGATTTTTAAGTAATTTAAAATAATATGATTCTCAATAGTTGTAGTTTTTCTACAATTTTGAGACAATTTTTATGTAAGTTTATTTACAGTCTATTTTTAAGTAAATTTCAGAAGTCATTTCCAATCTATTTTATTCAGTTATTCGCAATTATTTACGGTTATTTACATCTGTTTTAAGTGTGAATTTAGTTTGTAAATGTTAATTTCTTTTATAAAGATTTAGTCCTTTTTTACACGAATAAATTAAAAAGAGAAGAATTCGCTAATATGAATTAAAACAGAAAAACACTAAATTTACAGAAATCAGACGTAAAATGAGAAAAACTGAAATAAAATGGAGATGGACTAAAATAGACAAATTTAAGATATTTGCAAGCATGATTATAACAAGTGGTTATAACTAAAAAGAGAAAATAGAAGAGTAACAATTATAACATAGGTTATAATTAGAAAGAAAGAAATAACAGTAGAAGCTTATTTTAAAACTTAGATCTTGGATTAAGTTAATAAGCAAATATAGCAAAAATAACATAAGATGTTTATTTTAAAACTTAGATCTCTGATTAAGTTAATAAACAAACATAGCAAAGAAAGAAATAACAGAAGAAGCTAATTTTAAAACTTAGATCTCTGATTGAGTTAATAAACAAACATAGCAAAGAAAGAAATAACAGAAGAAGCTAATTTTAAAACTTAGATCTTATGTTAATAAGCAAATATAGAAGTAATGGCATGTACCGGCAGCATTCTCATTCAAATCTAGGACTGATGGTCTTACAATAGTAGGTGAGACTGGGACACGCTTATGCTGATTAGGGTAAATAAGTGGCCAAATAGATAGAGGTTCAAATTTAGGGATTTGGACAAGGGATACAAAACTAGAAGATTGTTTGTTAGAACCAGTACCGGCATCATTCTCGTTCAGCTCTAGGACTGATGGTCTCACAACAGTTAGTTGAGGCTGAGCAGCATTCCCTTTCAGATCTAGGACTGATGGTTTCACAACAGTTAGATGAGGTTGGACACGCTTATGCTGATTAGGATAAATAAAGTATCAAATAGAGAGCGACAGTTAGTGTGTACCGACGATGACCGAGCGTGCGGCATCGATTAGGATAAATAATTCGCTACTGCTTCCTAAGCGCTAAAGATGTGTCTTTTGCTATGACCAACAGGATTGGTTCACAGTGACACAACAGAGATAGAATAAACCGATCAATGGGTAGAATTATGATTTCAGCCTAATCAAGTAAGCAGATTAAAATAAATGCAAACAATCAAAGCAAACAGTCAAACATGGGGATCTTGAGTAAGTTTTGTAAATAACATTAACATGGGGATATTATTTCAGACTATGCAGCTGATACCTTCAAAGAACATAAACAAGTTCAATCATTCTCCATATTAAAAGATCAAAAAATGCAAAAAATATTCCAACTGCTAACAAAACATGTCTCCAAGAAAAGCAAAAGGGGAACAAAGATAAACCATGTCTTCAAAGTAACCCAAAAAAAATAATTGGACCATAAGTAAATCCAATAACAGAAACCACAAGAAGTTTATATTCTCCCTTCGAAATTTGCTCAGAAGCACTTTCCGTGCACTATTGACAGCCTCAATTCATCATATTCTCCCTTTGAAATCCACATCTGCAAAAAAAAATCATCATATATGTCAAAGTTTGGCTTATAATTAGGTACTTTTTTCATGTGAATCTAACCAGCAAATTAAATAAGCTAGCTTGCATGTAAACATCCAGTAAGAACATGACTACACATTAGGAAAACATAACTTTTAAGTAAAATGGAGAAAGAAAATCTGTGCAAACTTAAATTGAAGATTCATGCGTAGACCCAAAAATCTGTATAAAAAAGCTTTCATATCATGATGAATGTGCAGGAATAATTAATTCGTATTTTCTTTATAAGTTCTAACTTAAGGCTCCAGAGTCTCAATAGCTCACCAAAATGGGTTAATAAAATAACCCACCTACAAACTCAAGAACCCGCTATCAAAATAAACATAAAAAAGAACAGCATAGTTCGGAAACAGAGGGTAGTGTTTGGTTCAAAATGAGATTTTAACATTAATTACAAAATATGAGAGGAGTGGAGGGATGACAGATAGGATAAAAGGAAGATAGAGGAGACCACAGAGGGGGTGGAGGAACGATGGAAGGAAGGATGAATTGTTTTTCATGTTTTTCTTATTTCTCAAAACATGGAAAATAAAAAAAGTTATTTTCTATTTTGTAAGTTAACTTTGTTTTCTAAATATATCGTTTTTCGCAATATACATGCGTCGTACGCATTTTTGTATGGACGAAAACCCAAAACTAAAAGGGGTAAACCAAACACCGCCTACATTTCCCTTTCTTAAGAATACCAAAAATGAAACTTAATGGCGGCACAGAGAACCGCATCCCAAATCAAAGCCAATCAACCCAGAAAAATGGAGAAATCTAACAAATCCATCTAAGTTAGTCGTAGCATAGGACGGAGACTACTGCTAGGTAACGAAATCTTCATTGCTAGAATAAAATCACCTCAAACTTAGAAGCCGATGATAATATATCGCGAGGAACATTTGAGTTGTTACTGGAAAGAAGAAGAGTACTGATCTGGAACACAGGAACGCAGATTCAGGTATTGGCGGAGCAGGTTCAGCTATCAAATCTAACTGAAGCTTGCAAGAAAAGTCTAGGAGTTTGGCAGTCAAAAGAAAGTTCTTATATGTAAATATTCTTTCAATGTAAATTCATGACTGTCTAACTCGTTCGAAGAAAGATTGTCAGCTGGAGACAGACAAAAACTCAAAAGGCAGCAAAACCGACGATCCTTGCCAGGTAAAAGTAGAATAAACATATAGATTACAGGAGGTCCTCTCTTATCTGAGTGAAACTTGCTAATCCACTTGTTATGTGAGCAGGCAAGGTATTGAAATAAAAGAAAAACAAGTAGAGAAAGAAGTGAAAAATACCTGGAGCAACAGATTTGGAAACGAGAAGAAGAGGCCCTAGTCCCATGAAGCAAGAGAAAGAGATCATCATCTAAACCCATTCGCCCAAGTAAAGAGGGGTTTGCAACTTTAACACCATTGTAGAATAACGTTTTCATCTTGGCTGTTCTGGAAAACATTGTGTTTTGATCTTGTAACACGGATTCTAACCATGAAAACCAGTACATATAGCACGTTCAGACATAGTTTTGTTTTGAAAATATGAGCATTTCTTTCTTGCCAAATTAACCAAATACACGTTGAAAACGCAGTCTCTGCTATATCTCTGCTTTTAGTTTTCCAACAAAACTTGGCTTGAATACTCTCACTTTCAGATTCTAAAGAAAGAACATCCGTATGACTAGCAGGCCATAATAGTTTCATACGAACCCATTTCCATATATAAGCACTGAACTTGCATTTAAAAAAATAGATGGGATTTAGATTCAGGTTCAATGTTACATAAAACGCACATAGGATCAACAGCTATAAATTTTTGAATCAGCCTGTCCTTCGTTGGAAGGAGATTAGAGAAGGCTTTAAAAGAGCATAAAGCAGCTTTGGGGTAGTTAATGCTACCCTAAACCCACTTAAACCAACTGACCATATTAAATCTGAGTCTAAGAACATCTGTGATCAATTTCAACTTGAATTTCCCATCATGAACCCCAACACGTCCAGAAGTCAGCTTCAGCTTCATTGAAAATTTTAATATCTTCAATTCCTGGTCTGATGATACTAAGAAAGCTAAATCTATCACACTCCAACTCCTGTTTTCAATAATGTCACTAATAAGAAGATATTCCCCCTGACTCTAATCATCGTATCATATCCAAGTTTGCACAGGAGACCACCCATTTATCTACGGATCAAACCACAAATTCGTACTATGACCATTAACAATCTGTCTACCCACACATTTAAAAGCTTCAGGTCTAATCTTTAACAAGTATTTCCATATACCTGAATCATCATTTCGCCTGCTACACTCCCAAAACGATCGAGTCTTCATATATTTATGGATTGTAAGCTTAGCCCACTCTCCTTCTCCATTTAAAATCTTCCATATGAGTTCAATGCCATACGTTTTCGAATGTCATCAAAGTGTTTAAGACCAACACCCCCTTCCTGTTTCACACGGCACACAATATCCATGGGATTTTACTGCACTTTCCCTTCCATAAAAAATTAGAACAAATTTGAACAATATTGTGAATTGTGGCTTTAGGGAACTTAAAACAACTCATCCAGAATTAAATCATAGGATAAACTGTAGACCTAATTAGTTCCACCCTACCTGCAAGACTTAACATCCTCCCCACCCAGCCTTCCACTTTGACTTTAATTTTGTCCAAAGGTGGAGGAAAAAAAAATCGTTACTCTTTAAGTTAACATTAGAAAGAGGTATTCCAAGATATTTAAGTGGGAGCTTACCTATCCATATTAAAAATATTGCGAATTTCCTCAATATTCTCACATCCCTTGCCAAAAAATATGTTGGATTTTAAGGTATTAACCTGCAAGCCAGTCATTTGGTGAAACTTGTAGAGAACTACTTTTATAGCTAATGCACACTCAACCTCTGCTTTAGCAAAAATCATGATGTCGTCCGCATAAATCAAATGGTTTAAGTTAAAACTAGCCCCATGAATACTCTTAATCCTGCCCTCGTTGTAAGTTTTTGTCCATTGATAAGGAGAAATATTCCATCACAATAACAAATAACATAGGTGAAAGAGGATCTCCTTGTCTCAGACCATTAGAACTTTTGAAAAAACCATAACTAACTCCTTGACGTTTTATAGAGAAACTAGCTGAGTTTGTCAGTTCTTTAATTAGCCGAATCCATTTAGGAGTAAACCCCATAGCGCCTAGCATACGGAATAGAAAATTAAGATCAATAAGATCATGCGTCTTTCTTATGTCCACCTTAATGCACATATTTCTATTAGTACTTCTGCCAAAACCCCACATAAGCTCATGAGCTATTAGTATCCCATCCGAAATATTTCTATTTTGGATGAAGGCACATTGATTAACAGATATCAAACAATCCAGAAATAATTTCAGCCTACTGCTCAAAGTTTTAGCAATGATTTTGTATATAACGTTACAACACGAAATAGGCCTAAAATCTTTAATGTCGGTTGGGGATTTAACTTTAGGAATTAAACTAATCAACATATAGGTAATGAGTTGTCGGTCTTGTTTTTATGTTATTACCAGAAAATTCATTTTAGTAATAAATATGTAAATCATTCTCATATTTTTAAAAATAGAAAGCACAAGCTAATTTTCATTCTTTCCGCAAAACCACAAACTAACTTGTGCTTTTTGAAGAAAATTTCAAAAATTCTACAAAATTTGACGGTAGTTAAAAGATGATGTTATTTGATAATAATATGCCTAATAATTAAATCTAGTTATGAATAGTAAAATTCGATTCTTTGATTTTTGAAAAGCTTTTCGAGAAAAGAAATTTAACATACAATTTCTATTGGAAAAAAAGCAAGTTAGCTTTCACTTTTTATTTAAAAAAGTAAGATCTAATTTAGGAACTATTGTTACAAGGACTTTATTAAATTTACAAGAAGATAGAGATCTAATGCTCAAAGTATCGGACAATTATCACATCAAAATACAAGATAATGTAAAAACAAAATATCATACATATGTATAATTAAGTCTACATGCACAGAAAAAATAATCAATTTTATCAAAAGCAATTTGTACTAATTTGGTTACTGCAAAATCTATGTTAATTTGAAGTTTTCAAAATAGTTCAACACTAGGTCCTATTTTGATCATTTTGTAAATAAATATCACATTGAATATTGCAACTGATCAACATACTAAACTAAGCCCATACAACCAAAACCTTCACACTCCAAAAAAGCTTCATTATATGCCAAACCGCTAGGTGAATTATGATGGAATACATACAGTCAAAAACATGGCAATATAGTTCCAATAGATGCTAACCATGGAAGTAGCCTAGACTATTGATTTAGTAATGCAAACATGATGAATGTTTGCACATTTGGATTGATTGTACGCAGAAGAAAGAAAGGAAGAATAACCGGTATACTTGGAAAAAATGCTAGGGAAAGAATTCACTTGGCAGAGCCTATCAGCTATATTCACACCCCTCACTAGTCCAAGACTAAACATATGTTTTTTTTTATCTATACATTTATAAATAATATTCACTTGGCAGAGTTATGAGTTGTTTACATGCATAACTGACAAAACCTTTGACAGGTAAAATATCTTCTATGGTGTGCATATGATGCCATATTTATGAAAACACATTTGCATGTTTTTCTTAAAAAGATAATTAGTTAGAAATAATGGAAAAGTACCTTATATCAATCCATTTTAATGCAATCTAACGGATGGCTTAGGCCATATAATTAAATAACCAATCTCGACTACTCCAATTGTGTTTCACCAACAATAAGTAAAGATTATATTACTTCAACCAAGGAAGTAAAGATTTGAGTATGCCTTTATAAAGTTGATAAACTTGCTACATTCAGGATTTCGCTACAAAAAACAGCACAAAATATATGGACTTCAAGCTTAAGAGAGCATAAAAAGAGTAGAAAAATTAAGTATTCAGTTAAAGAGGAATAAAGTTAAAGAAATAAGGTCCTGTGGACATGTTTATCTAATCAATAAAGCTTACTTACTGATTGTTGGAAAATGTTTTAAAAATAAGTGAATTATTAAAAATTGACTAAGTGAATGAATGGCTCCTATATATGAATAGTCCCATGTTGTAGGATTATATAAAAGAATCAAGTATTTATACTTGATTCTTTGAAGCTAAGTTGGGCCGTTTGGGCACCCAATGATGCTCTTTTGTGAGGAGGGAGACCATGCTTGACCACCACACACGCGCGCGCCGACCCGACCTGACCCGGGTTCGGACTTGTAGTGGTGTAACACTTATATTTTTGGTGCAAAATTCTTTAACCATTTTTGATCGGGCTGGAACGGTCAAATCAGACCATAACGTTCGTTATTTTCTCAGATGCTATTCCGCCTTCTTAACTGATAAGAAGACGAAACAGAAAGAACTACATTCAGTTCGAACTAGAGCAATTTTTTTGAGTGCAAACAGAATCGATTCGGACGTGCAAACGAATCGTTACCACTAAACTTTTGAGAGGCTGTTTTATCCTAGAGGCGGCGGCGATTGATCCGAACTGTTTTGCACCGTACAGCAGATCGTCGAAACGTCTTCAAGAAAGTGACGTAGTACACGACTCAGCCGAAGATCGACTTTGTTTCCAACACTGTATACCTTGAATAACCTATAATCACATGTCTACCATATTGGTCAAATGAAAATGGAAACTGGCACCATTCCTCTTGACTTGAGTTAAGCAGTCCATGTTTGTTGCCAAGGAAGTGCAAACCTCTGGCTTTACTGTTGGTTGAAAAGATCTCAAATATGGTTTGCTGCATAATAAAAAGATTGAACTAAAATTTTGATGTAAATTCAACTTCAAATAACAAACCTTGGAACCAGAAGCAAACTTACACCATAATAAGAGGTAAGAATTTACAATGAAGTTTGATGAAACCAATTTCAACTTCGTCAACCAAATCCTTGAACACTGTCTGCAGAGAAGACAAATAAAAATTATGACCGAAAGATAAAAACTCAACCAATTTTACGTAGTTGGATATTCATTTGGAGGAAGACTAGCATGGGGTTGCTCGAAGTACATACCTCACAGGCCGACAGGTGCAACTTTGCTCGCTCCATCTTCTAACATTTACTGGCCTAGTTTTCCAGCCAGTTTAGCAAACCAAGTGTTTAGTCAGAAACCGAAACATGAGCAGTGGGCGTACAAAGTTGCTCATTACGATCCCTGGTTGAGTTACTGGTGGAACACACACAGAAATGGTTCCCTTCTTTCAGTGTATTGTCTGGACAATTTGATCTGATGATGTTGGCTGATGATGTGGTGGTCATGTCCAAGTTGACTGGATTTGGAAGATGTTGGGAACAGGCAAGGCAGCAAGGGGAGTTTGAATCGATCCATCATTACTTGAAGGTGGCTTTTGGTGGATGGGAGTTTGATCCTATGGACCTTGATTATCCGATTG
The DNA here is from genome assembly GCA_030737815.1 of Allium fistulosum. Lineage (NCBI taxonomy): Eukaryota > Viridiplantae > Streptophyta > Magnoliopsida > Asparagales > Amaryllidaceae > Allium > Allium fistulosum. Next base: position 120,605,853 of record CM060905.1, on the reverse strand, counting down.
TGGGTGAGGAAGGCATGGTCCATTTGTGGCAAGGAGATAAAGATCAAATTATGAATGTAACATAACTTTCTTGGATTAAGTATTATGAAGTCAGCAATGGATGGCGTATGTTTGGGTTAAGGGATGGTATGGGTGATAGTGTATTGAAGGAACTTATTGTTGGTGAGGATTTGAAATGTTAGAAAACCAACTAATTTCACCATGCGCTCTACCGCACTTGGCAATATGCTTTTATTTTTCCTTGTATGCGTTTCAATCTAAACTTGAGTTCGTGTAATTGGAGTTGGATCATCTTGATTCTCAATCTTCATAAAAGAAATTTTTAGATAGGAAATATGCAATTTCTTCACTCAAAGGCATCTAAAGTTGATTTATAATAGAAAGAGATCACAAAAAGATTAGAGAAATGATTTATTTGAACATGACTGATTATTTTGATATATAAACAATTTATAACAATTTGATTTGCTTCCTACTGTTCTAGAAGAAAATTACTATAGAATATTACATGTAAAAATGTGAACATCAGAAGATTAATTAAAATTAAAATACTGGAATCCACACGGCTATCATGCATCTTAGCTGTAAAGTTTACTGCTGGATATTATGAACACGACTCTCTGTATTGAACACTGATATAACAAAAGTCTAGTTGTTGATATACCAGACATCCTGAGCTGATCATGGGCCTCTATATATCATTATGCTTGCTACTAATTTTAATAAAAAGACAATCATGTCCATCCATCTTGAAATCAAAAGTAGTTGTGTACTTGTTACAACCCTCAAACTTAATCATGAATATTTGTTCCGTGATTTGCAGTCTCCCATTTGAAGTCAAATTCAAAGCAAACAAGACAAATAACCATCTACAGTAGTTGGGTGATTAATCTTAGTGCTTAGACAATTAAGTGACATGTCAGGTCAGTGTAACTGAAGTTTAAAAGTAATAGCTTATCACCATATGGTAAAAGTCATACAAGGGAACAGTCATAAATTATGATAGCCGTGCTTATAGTTACAAGTAACTGTAACAGTATACGATTCTCTTTTTTTTTTTCCTTTTTTTATTGAGAAAAACGGAAACCTGTTGAAAGAAAAATGTAATCAAAGCATAACTAATGTTATTACTCTAAATTGAAGATCATTATTTTTCATATTCATAAATCATAGTTTTAGTAAAACTAAAACCTTGCATGATGAAAATAAATATAATTAACCTTAACTACATACCACGTAACTAGACCAGATTCAGAAGAAGAAATAAAATCAGCAGCACTGATAACCGCCTGGCTAATAGTTGGGCTGGGCCAAAACCCCCCTGACAAAATAACCCCAAACCTCTCAAAACTAGCAATATCAGGCCACAGTCGAGGAGGAAAAGTCGCATTTGCCCTATCCCTCAACCATGCAAATACCAAGCTCAAATACTTAGCACTAATCGGAATCGACCCAGTAGATGGAATGGACAAAGGAAAACAAACCAACCCTCCAATCTTGACTTACATTCCAAACTCACTCAGAACCCAAACGCCAACTCTAGTCATAGGCTCAGAACTAGGAAGCCTTAAAAAGAACACGTTGTTTCCTTCTTGTGCGCCTATTGGAGTCCGTCATCAGGACTTTTCCAATGAAACCTGTGAACTAAAATAGCACTTTAGCAAAGAGTATGAGCATTTGGATATGTTAGATGATGAAACTAAAGGATTCAAAATGGAAATTTTAGTTACCGTTTGTGTAAGAATGGCAAATTTAGGAAGCCTACGCGAGAATTTATAGTTGGTGCTTATAATAACTCTAAACTAACGACAAATTAGTATGATCTCCACCATTGCAGCACTACTTAGAGTCATAAACTAGGATTTTAGTGGTTAAACTCGGTTATTTTTTCTCCATGATACTCCCTTACCGCATAACTCTTATCAATACCATGTTTTAGAAAACGATAGCTAATTGATTCGAGATCTATTTGTCCTTTGGAGTTTCTGCAACGATCACAAGGACAAAGAAATAATACTTCACCATTTGCATGTTCCTTGACAAACTTGACATGTTAATTAACCCCTTTTATATACTTTAAATTTCCCCTTTGATTCATCCATGATTTGTCCAACATTTGCATGACCGGTTGACATCAGCCAATAGTTTAACCCCAAAATTGCACATATTAAATTAGTTTACCCTTAATACTAAAAAGATTTGAACAAAGCAAGCAAACGTCTTTAAAAAAATAGTTCAGTCCCTATTAAGTTGAACATGAACTATGTTATGATATACTTGTCTAACTCGTGTTTTTCTTTTTTCTTTTTCTTTTTTTTTTTTTTTTTTTTGTATTTATTAGGTAGACTAACAAGTCTGGTAGCAAATGTATGTTAGTTATCAAAAGTTCCCAAAAATGAAGTATACAATGGACCATTAGAACAATGATGAACCAAAAAAATATTGAAGTTAGCAAACTATATAAATATTATTACAACCAACACATTCCAACATAAACTAAAAAAAGATGATAAAACCATAAACGGTGCTGCTAAACAATGGCTGGAAGACACGCTAGCACACTATGATGATTAGCTTAAGCACACAGTTGAACTGAAGTGTGCCCAACTGAACAAACAAACTGAACAGTTGGGAAAAAATGCACATGCATGGAAATATAAGAGAATCAAAACTAAAGAGAGGTGCTGAAATATGAATAAATCATACACAGAGAAATATAGACTAGCATACGCATTCATGCGATGGCAATATAGGGGAATGAAGCAATTGAAAATAAATCGTGCATGTGAATACAGGAGGACTGAAGCAACCAGGTAAACTGAATTCATACACATGCATGGAAATGTGAAAATCATACATAGTGGACAGCAGCAACTTATAATGCAACAGTGGAAAGAAAGGCAAGGTGCTGAAATAAACCAAAGACTAACTAGATGCAAACACTAGAGCAACTGAGGAGCGAAGTAAACTTAGATAACAGTGCATCAATTGATTCTTTAATGTCGGGCATGGGTAGTTGAGGATTGGAGCAATATGTGGAGCGACTGAAAACTGCTTAGTCAATGCGCTGTAGAGCTGTAGCATCGGTTGAGACACTGGACTGCAATGTGAAACTAATGCAATGGCTGAATCACTGGTATAAGCTGAACCTACTTAGACATGTAACTAAAATTGCAAGGGAATCAATCTACTTAGCAACCACAATCAACCTACTTAGCAACCTAAAATATAGCAAGGGAATCAACCTACTTAACAACCATGATTAAGGATATAAAATACTCAAATTGGATTCAAATGATAAGGATTAGAGTGACAAACTGAGAAAGGTCAGTGCACTGCAATATAGTAAGGGAATTAACCTACTTTGCAAGCATGATTAAGGATTATCATCAATTACATAAAATTAAGTTATCCATTAACGTTATTAGTTAAGGTGTTTATGTAAATGGTAAATTCACAGAAAATTAACCATAATTCCAAGCACATTTACTTCTAAAAAAAACAGATGATACATGATTTATGTTTTGCACTTCTACTTGAAATTTCTACATCATACCATACTCTGTTTGGATGCCCTTAACAAGTTAATAAAAGTAACTACATTTTACAAAACAATTAGCTGCTACTACTTTTGAATGCCCCAATTAACTATCCTATTCAGCAGATACCCCAACTAACCATCCTATTCACTAGGTACCAATTAGTTGTAAATCAATCCAGCCTCGTAAATTTGAATGGACCATGAGCCAACACTACAAAATACTTGTACAAACATGCCATCGTTTGGAGACGATGATGCTGATTTACAATGACGGTTGAATCCAGAAAGAAAACTATAGTTCACAGAAATTTCCGATTATTAATTAAGTTCCTGTTTAAAACTAACAAGTATAAGATGATGAAATGCTCTCTCACTTCCTTTTCTTTACTCCGCCAATAGTAAAAAATTAACATCTTAAATTGAACCCTAACAGCTTGAAAACTTTGCATATGACAATTGATCAAGCATAACAAATAGCCTGTAGTTGTATTCGTACAACAAATTCTCATACTAAAAGGAAAAGAAAAAATAGCGTTTTAAACATCAATCGGGTAAAAGTGCAGGCACGACCTGCAAAATTCAACATAAACCCAAACAAAAAACAGAGGTACACCATCAAGTAATGTGCTCTTCCAAAGTCAAGATCTTATTGGACTCCAATTAGCATTAAACATGAAAAAGACATTTAGATTTATGAAGATGCGGTACCTAAGGGTTTTTTGAGAAGATCTGCGAAGCAAGATCAGAAAAACAGTCAATACAGAAAAGAAGGAAGCTCGATAATTATTAGATTAGTAATTTTTACAATATATTATATTAAAAATTGGGCTAATTTGGTTAAACTGATAACCGTGCTCTTTCTTTTTCACGGACCAATTATAAACCGATATATTTTCAAAACCAAATCAACAAACCAAAATAAACTGATTTAGTTGGTTTATTTGGTTTAACCAAATAATGTTCACTCCTGAGAAGGAAACAACATACTTTTTAGATTTGGGAACGCTTGTTGTTTTAGATTAGGTTAGGTAGGGTTGAGCATGTTGAACAATAATTGCATGCTTTGTGCTTTGGGTCAGAATTAGACATTTATTCAAAAAATCTATTTATACTATAATATTAAAATCGAGTAGGAAATGATGAGCTCTGAAACTCCCTCTCATTTTTCGAATAAAATCATGCCAATGCCAAGTGTATTCTTAAAGTTGAACAATCTCAAAACTCATTTTTCCAATACAATCTCATTAATCATGTTTATCCCTCTTTTCATTGGATCGACACAACTAATCATTAACCACTTTTTTCAAATTTCTAAACACGTTTATCCCTCTTTTCCTACGATCTACACAATTACTTCATCAATCTCTTTTTACAAATTAACCACTGCTCTCTGAAAACAGAAAATTGTGATTATGCCTACATCCTTGAATGATTTTGGATTGGTCTTACGAATAAATTGCATCGTACGCAATTATTTTCGAGATTTCTCAACAATCTCCATTCATCTCCTCGTAGGTTAAGATTTTAGATTTTTTTTACTTCTGTTATTGTTTACCTTGCCGTTGTCAATTTTTGACCAAAATTGAATTTTAATATGGTATAATCGGTGAGAAGTTTCCCCGATCTGGAATTTCACATGAATATGTGTCAACATTCAATCTATGAAATTATTATTTCTGTACTTTAGTATTTGAGAATTTAGATGTTATTCGAGAAACTAAAATTGCCTCATTTTGGAATAGAGTTTCTTCTTCTTTGTTACCTATGTCTACATTAGATTGGAAACTCAACACCTCACATGAAACTTGAATTCGTGGTATTCTCCTCTCCGTTTGCTTTTATTTTTTAATTTCAAACCACTAGAAACCCTAAAAGCTGGTTCAACTCAACATTTTGTTCATTATGAATTTTATTTCCTTTTTATCATGTATTATTGTTTCACTCTGATTTTCACCCTCATAAAAAACTGGTTACCACTGCTTTTTTTTCTTAACTTGTTAACTGCTAAATAAATTTAGTAGGTTATATTTCAGGCTTAACTCTCTTTTTCCACCTTTCTCGGAGTTATCATGAATGAATTTTTGATGTCCACATTGTGCACATTAAATACAAATCTATTGCGGCACAGTATGAGAAGGTATATTCTCTTCTTGAAAAAAATTAGTTTTTTCCTGCTTTTACCTCATTTTTTGGTCCATACTAAATTTCCTACATGTTCAATATCCTTTATTTCTTAAATTTTTCAAATTGATCGGTATTCACCTCAATGATTTGTACGAACCATTTGTTATTTACTGTGTTTAATTAATTCTTTGATTTAATTTTATAACTATATATTCATATCCAACACCTATGCTACCGTACATAGACTTGGTTAATTTGCAGAGTTTGATTGGTGATGCTACAAGGAGTAAGATCACATGAGGGTTAAATAAAGTATTGGTAAGTTTATTATTGGTTGCTTAGATATTACGGTGGTTCATGAGAATAGTAAGTTATTTTAAAGGTCTGGTATCTATTAAAATAGTTTATCACACTTTTGAATTTAAATTATTTGTTCAGAACAATTATTCAAAATAATGATCGTGTATTTCTGTAGGAGACTTTAGTACATTTGGTTCACTAAGAATTGTAACTATAGAATGAGGATTTTGTGCTATGTAACCAAATGCAAAATTTGAGAATGGTCACATCTTTAAGGTTGCTTTTTAACTTCCATTTATTGTTAGTTCACATTATTTATTAATATCGTCTACTTATCTAATGGTTAATACTGTAACTTTTTTATTACCATATTACATGTATATAAAAGATGTCATATATTGATATAGGTCTATCTTGAAGCATTTATAAGGTGATCAATTTTTTGAAATGTTGCATCGAAGACTCTTGTGGTTTCTTTAGTTGGGTATCATATTTCAAACATTGCACTCACAACCCTACAAAAAATAAATTATTATTTCATAAATCTGAACATTTCATTGTTAAGCTGATGAAATTGACATTTGAATTGTTGGTCGTTTTGGCTAAGAAAGATAGGTTTTAATTGGATATACTTATTGGTTGTATTGGCTAGGTACCAACACCTTTTCCTTAAGATGACTATAGTAGGCTATATTAATTAACTTTTCTGTGGACAAACTTAGAGATAACATGGAACCTATTCTATTGTATAAAAAAGAGAATATTTAACTGCTTGTATTCTCCTTTCTTATTCATTCTCAACTCATATACTCAATTCTCATTCAATCTTAGTTAAATTTTGTATCTGCACAACTATATTTGTTTCTACCTATTCTATTATATATAAAAGAATTCAGTCTGCGATGGTTTGTGCTTATAATTCCAAATGTTTTACAATTTATTGATTCGGTCTGTTCCTCGACTCATTCATCTTCTCCCTATTTTTTAATATAATCATCAATTTTGATTAATCAAAATGTAACAGTCACCTTTTGGTTTTCTTCCTTAATTCCGGCCTTTTCGTTCCATTAATTATCGTTTCTCTTTAGCAATCAGTTTCCAAGTTTGCACTGTTCCACATTCTCCCACAACAAGTAATGCATAAAACATGCGCTTATTCGTTTCTCTCATCGGCTTAAAACATCAATCTCCCTCCTATATTCAATTTTCCCTTTTAAAATAAAATTCATTCACACTTATAAACCTTAGCGTTTAAGTTTCTTCAACTGAGCGAGGATCTTAAGGATAAGAAGACAAATTGCACGATGTTGCAAGGAGTAGGTGGCCATGAAGGGAGTTTACGACAAGCCAGAAGTATATCTTTACCACTAATTTTTTATATGGTTTGCATCCAACATTTTTTCTAGGCTGTTTAAGTGGTATATGACAAATGACAATACAATGTGTGGATTTACTCATATTACAATTATTTCAAATTCAAAGAAGTTCATTCTAAAAATTAGTTAGCCATCACTACCGCTATTATATTATTTCCCCACTATGCTTGGTGATTAATCCAAGTGTATAATCACATTACTCAAAGGTATTATTTCTACGTTGGTTTTCAACGCTAGCTTAGTTGTTTTTCTTATAGAAATTCATGTTTGCATAGTCCTCCAAAAGTTTTATTCTTACAATGGCTTTGTTGCAAGCCTATTATATTATTTCATTTGGCGATTAATCTAGATTTAGACTCGTATTTCAATTATTTTAAAATTCAAAGAAGTTCGTTATAAAAGTTAGTTAGCCACCGCTACCGCTATTATATTATTTCCCCATTATGCTTGGTGATTAATCTAGATGTACAATCATATTACTCAAAGATATTATTTCTACAATGGTTTCAACGCTAGGTTAACTATTTTTCTTCTAGAAATCTATGTTTGCGTGATCCTTCAAAAAATTTATGTTTACAATGGCTTTATTGAAAGCCTACTATATTATTTCATTTGTCGATTAATCTAGGTTTAGACTCATACAGATAATTATATTACAACAGTTGTAGTAAATCACTGGTATCATTATGATTTTTTATGCACTTTATAGTTTTTCATTTTCTTAGAGATATTGTGTTTAATTTGTGCTTCATAACATATAATGTAATCTTTATGCATAATATAAATAATTAAACCTTTTACAAACTTGCACCATAGATATAATTTTTCTTCTTCTTACAAATTTACCAAATTGTAACTATGGTTTTATGTCTTACATTTTCATGATGCTTAAGTGGTAACATCACAATATAGAGGGTGAATTTATCCAAATTTCAAACTTTTCACAATTGAAGGAAGTTTTTGCCTATCAATCTTTCAAATGGTTAAAAAAAAAATAGCAAGTCGTTATCTCAGTACTATTTGAATTTTTCTTTTCCTTTTTAAGTTTTTCACATCTAAAGCTCATGATCTTCATTAGTGTGTGATGATTATTCTTAATTTACATTCATATTACCGTGGTTCTATTAAATTTGCATGTTTTTCATTTGCAATAAATTTTTGGCTCTTTTTTGAAGAAATAGAAGCAAAACTAAATGAATTGGAAGAATCTAAGTTGAAAGAACGACTTTGTCAACTACTTGCGTCTACTTTTTCTTTTTCATACGTGTTTATGCAAGAAAGAAAACAAGACATGCTTCTCAAAAGAATATAGGGTGAGAAGATTAGCTTGCAATTTGCCAAGTCGAGTTGGCAATATAAATAGGTAATATTCACTATATATGTATATGGCTATTAATCTTAGTTTACATTCGTACTAAATTTGTGATATTTTTCTTTTTTCTTTTTCATTTGCAATCTTTATTCTCCATTCATTAGGATGATGTGGAACCAAAGCTAAAGACATTGGAATAATCTCAGTTGATAGAGCAACTTCTTCAGCCTGCACTACGCCATAAATGACCTTCTGCAATATTTTTGCAAGGTGTTGCCAGCTAAAATGTTGCGATAGCTATAGAATTTTGGTCCTACTGCAACGTTGTATTTTTTGTGTTACCTTAGCCATAGAAATGTGTTGCTCTAGCTAAACAAGTGTAACACGATGCAACATTTTTATATAGTGTTGCCATAGATGTTTTCAGATTAAAAAATTAAAAAAAAATTACACCTCAGCGATCCACACCACCATTTAAAACAAAATCTCAACCGTCGATTCACACCATCGATCCACACCTTACCAATTTCCATTTCCCGCTTTACTTTTCACTCATCCGCTTTCGTTTCTCACCCCCAATTTTCCAATCCCTAATTTTTATTCCGCCGACTTTAAAAAAAATGACGCCGCTCCTCCTTGTTTCTTCGATCTGGAGAATAACTGGCTTTGCTTTTATCCCTTGTCGGCCATATCAATTTCCGTTATTTTCTTTCGCCTCGCGTCAGTTTTCCTCACTACTTCCGGATTTGCGATTTTGTTCAGGTTTTTGGCGATTCTGGTGATTCGAGGTAAGGTTGTGGGATTGCGATGGTTCAGGGAGTTGATGATTTGGTCGCAATTTCGTGGTTGGGGCCTGATGTCAGAGTGGCAGGGGGTAGTCGAATTGGTTTCGGTGAAAACTAGGGCACGCGATTCTAATTGCTTTGATGCTCTGATTGATCGAATCTAGTGTGAGAAACGTTCCTGGTAGCTTGCTCCTTCGTTCTCCTTGATTGATTGCTCGAATTGCTTTGACTTCGTCGTCGGGTGCGATGTGATATTATTTGGTATGTTTTCTGCCTTCTGGTTTACTTGAATATTCTTGATTTTGGTTACACTCGCACGCTTTTGCCGATGATGAATTGGGATTTATTTATAGGCTTTATTTCCTATAATCTCGAGTTTAATCTTTCTGTTGGACTTTGAGAAATCTGGTATGTTGGATTGCAATGATGAATACAAACATATGTGTGTTGAGCTTTGTTGGTTTTGCTTGGTCTGGACTGAACTGGTACCATGCTAACCTTGTTCTTTAACATGAACTGATGCTCCAAGTCCTCTGTATATCATGTTACTACCTAGGTTTCTCTTGTACATGCCTGATGCATTCACTGTTTTTGCTTGATGGGTTGCCTATGTGTACTGCTGTGTTTCTTGCAATGGCTTGTCTATATTTTGCTGAACCTGGTTCTTGTTTGTTTTGTTGGTTGCTTGGCCCTGAGTTGAATCCAGTCGATGACTCGGGTTTGACCTTGTGTCGTGTCCGTTTTTTTTGGCTTGTCTACATATCTGGCTGCACTTGAGTATGAACTTGCACTTGAGTAGTTGCACTTGAGTAGTTTCTTGTACCAAGCCTTATGATGCATGTATGTTCATCCATGTACATGCATTTCTTGGTCATGTTATGTTGCTTGCTGTGTTGAGTACTACTTTGTGCACTTGGCTTCTCCTTTGTGCATTTTTGCTTGAACTGTTGCTTGCTGTCTTCCATACTGCCTTGTATCCATGTGTTGCATTCATGTTTGGCTTATGCACTTATGAAAAGAAACAACCCAAATACCTGAGGCAAATAATATAACAAAAACATTTTCATTTTCTGTTCGAGTTAAATATTATTTTCCAGATTACTGCTTTTGAATTATATGTGACAGGTATTGAAGACTGGACAGCTGGATATAAGCTTGAAGACAGAGTCAAATTAAATGTGCATGAGCTTGAAGACAGGTTTCAAAGAAGGACTGCGGTGCCCCGGACCCCCGCCGGCGCTGCGCCCGGACCCGCTTCTCGGCTCGCCTTCGGCTCGGCACTCGGCTCGCCTTCGGCTCGGCATATATTTGTCAGTGTCGGTGTCTGTATAAATTGAAACTGCATATGTAATGAGTGAACTGAGTGATGTAGTGAGGAATATCTGTATATGTGAATATCAGTGTTATATATCATTGAATTGTAAAATAGTGGAGTCTGGAATTTGTACTATTTCAAATGTTGAAATAAAATATTTATTTAAATAAATTACTGTTTAAATATCAAATTCTGTGCAATAGCATTTTATTAAATAAAATATTTATTTTTATTAAAAAATCAAATATGCTCTACATTGTGGGCCCCACAAATTCAAAAAGTTCATATCTATAGCAACATTTTGGAATGTTGCTACAGATACCTATGGGTGTTTCCATAGACCCAAATAGGGTTCTATTGCAACAATATTACTTATGTTGCCTTAGATAGTCAAAATGTTGCCTTTGAGGTCTAAGGCAACGGCAAAAATTGCATCACCCTAAAAGTGTTGCCATAGACCTATGGCAACATTTTTCGGGCCTGAGCCAACATTTTTTTGTGTTGCAGTAGGCCATTTATGGCGTAGTGCTGCTACGTCCACTGTCGACTTTTTGTACATGTTTGTGCACTAAAGCAAGCAACTATATATGCTTCTCAAAAAAATATAGAGTGAGAAGATGTGCTAGCGGCTTTTCAATTTTAAATGGGAATATAAATAGTTACTCTTTCTATACCCCAAATTTATAAGCAATTAGTAAGATTGTTTCCTATTGCAAAATATTGAGCCTTTATCCATTCAAAATTTAAATATACATTATAGAAAGATAAGTCAAAACTGAACCTTATAATGTAATCGACACTATCTAAATATTTTTAGTACAATTTTTCACATCATTTCGATGTTATTTGCATTTCAACACTAAGAGCCTACGAAGATGAATTTATGTTCATAACCATTCCTATTATGATGTAACGGTAGACTAACCGAATAGCTAAATTATATAAGACATACATATGATGCTATCTTAGTATCTTGGTTTAGACGCTAGTTAATCCATTAAAAAATGCTAAATATGCCATTATGCATTGTCTCAATTTAAATGCTAATTTTATTATATAATTTGGATGACCAATCCCACTCATATTAACTTTTATTTTCTAAAATGCCAAAAGATGGGTGATATAAAGATAATATTCTCCGTAAACCAGCAACAACAAAGATGATTACAAGCATGAAATCTCTACTTTTGTGCTTAATTTTTCCATGGTCACTTTCCATATAAGGATCCATATTCCAAAACCTTTATAGTAGGAGGGGAACATAAATTTTAGCTTAATTACAAATAGGAACCATTTCATTTTCGATATATATTGGAATTAAAGGGAACCATATATATAATTAATCGACTAAAAATACTACTATTTGGAAGAAGTGTTGGTGGATAACTATACATATCCGCTCAAAATGAAGGGTTCCTAATGTACCTCCTCTATATCATAGATTTCCCTTTTTAATTCCATGACAAAAATATAGATGTATGTTAATGTGAAATAACATTTTGAAATTATGAATTTAAGATAACCCTTACGTACCTTTTACTCTTTGATAGTAATAACAAATTCAATTTTCTTTTACAACCTTTAAATATAATACATGCCCCTAGGTTTGTTTAATTGTGTTCTTTCTGCATTTATTTTTTAATATAGAGCATGCAATGTTTATGATTATTTTCAAGGAATGTTATGGACAACATCTCATATTTATATGCTAAACTACACGGCATACTGGTATGTCTATTATTAGTAGATAATTCCACTATAAGCATGAAATTTAGGCATAATGAATGTCTTTTCCAGATTTATTTTTTGATGTATACTCAGATACAAAACTAGGAAACATAACTGCCTAGCAACATGTTTGCAAGCCATTTATTTACTTCAAGTGTTTGTTTAATGTACATTCATGCCATTGTATAGTATATTTCAATGTCTATCGCCTACTCATCGTGTAGCATTTACAATATTTTTGATGATGTTGAGCATACAAGGGACATAAGCATTTTTTTTGGCACCCAGGTTTCGATTGTAGTTTTAAAATTAAACCATAAGTCAAAGAACTCATCTCCAATTTCGATTACCCTTTGGAATTGTGCATACATCATTCTTGAGAACTTAAATGTGACAACAACAAGACAACATCCTAAATCCTTTTACTAGACTTATCAATGATATCCCAGATTTTTATTTTGGTGGTGCATACAAATTTAAATTTCTATATTTCATATAATGCAATGATCCAAACACCTGAGTTACTTATGTAGCTATTTTGAGTACCCCTCATAAATTGCCAAGCGACAAGAGATTAGTGTCAATAATACAAGACATAAGTGGAACTGCCAAGTCATGTAGACAATATTAGGTTTCAAAAGAAATTTTCTATTGCGGTTTAGATAAACGACTTAAATTTTGGTAATTGTTGGTATGTATTATAGTATTGTATAATGATTTTGCTGTTAAGATCTTTTGATTTTGGAAAGACAACTTTGCCGCTGCATTTAGCAAGAACGGTAGACTTTCCACTAAAAGTGAAATAAATTAGTTACATGTGATGTTATGGAATGCATGGATTTGGTTCTGCTTAAAACCAACATATTTTTGCAATCTAGAGAATCTATAGATAGTGAAACTTCAATCATTTCAACAAAATGCCAGGGAGTTGGTACAAGATATGGTTGGGCGTATATGGTTTGGCATAATCCTTTTCAACATTTGATTGTTTTATGAGTGTGAAACTACTGAAACTAAAGTACATACATTTTCTATGATTAGGTTTGTATGTTGACCAATTTTTTTTTAAAAAAAATGAAGCAAATACTGATCATTATTGAATATTGATGATGCATTTGGTTATTATTACATTTGCATTCGTAATCGCTGAACAAAACTACGCTGATGTTATTTTTTTCTTGGATTTTATTTTTTGTATACTTATGTATAATGAATTATATTGTTAATGTAATATGGAATGTACTCAACTATTTATTCATGAAAATGTAATTCATGTGTGAATCTTCATGTATGTCTCCATTTTAATAGCATAATTGATTGCATAGGAAAGCATGAAAATTATTTGCCTCCATTGTAATAGAGAAGAGCCCGTGTTAAAGAACTTTGGAAAGTGTGTGATGATACATGCATATTTTTTAACTGACGTTGCACGTTCTACTTTGATGCCATACTTTAAAAAGGGAGCTATCTCTTAGTTCTAGAATGGAGTTAAAAACTTTCCTTTCATATTTAGTATAAGCCTAACTTGGCATATATCCATGATTCCTCTTTTGGCTTTGTATCATGTTGCAAATGAATGCTTATCTAACAAAGACATGAAAATGTGTGATGGTCAACCATTATAATCGTAGATAACTATTTCTAGGATCGAGGATAATTATTGTTTTACCTAACAAAGAAGTGTAGAAATGAGGATAATGAGGAGTGTAAGATTTTGTGCCCTTTTACATTTTATTTTGATCACAAATAAGTAATTAATTATCATCTGATATTTCATTTAGAAAATTAAAAATCAAAATATGATGTTTACAAGAATCTATAAATCAACAAATATTTTCTTCGATGTTATTTTGGGGGGTATTATGTATGTTTAGACAAGTAATGCCCCTAATCATGAAAGTATACTTCAAACTATTATAATACTATAATTAAGGAGGCTTTTTACTTTTTATCTTTTACTTAAGAATATTCAGTTCTGTAATGTGCAAAATATATGCAGGTACCGAGTATGTTTGTTTAAAAAATACCATGATATGTTATATAATATGACTATGACGTTTGACTTACTTTGAATTTTCATACCACTTTACAGAAATGAAACAAACTTAAAAAACTCCAAAACCCTAAGCATAAGAAACCTAACATCTTATTTCATTTTGTCATTTTCATGACCACACTTCGTTGGTTGGTTGTAGGTGAGGACAACCATCATCTTTTAACTCTTAATATAAATTATTAGATAATTATGGTTAAATTGGCCTATTTTAGATTAGCTTTGCAGTGGATGTATTTTATCGCTTAAGAGCTAAAAGGTGATGGCAAATCGAAGAGCCTACACACAAAATCATTGTACAAAATTTTGTTAGTTGATTCTCAACCATTTTGTACGAATTTTATTATTGAGTATAAATTTTCCTTTCGCTTTAATGAAATGATATATATTCTTATTTCTTTTCTTTAGAGTTTCAGTGCAACATATTGTCTGAATAACACATTATATCTCTTAATAGTAGAGCAGTTTTCAAATTCATACAGAGTACATATCTGGCATTCCTAATATTTCACTTATCTATATCTTTTATCTCCTTGATGTTTGTATTTTCCATTAATAAATTTGAATTTTATTATTCACGATGGTTATGTTGATACAAGATAATGAAATTTATAACTTCAAAGTTTGTATTTCTTTTTAGCTGATTATGTTGTACAGTTGTCTCGCAGTTATATACTTCAAGCACTTATTTACATGCGTGCAGCCGGAATGTAAGGGATGGAGTAAGAAATTTGTGCCTATTTTATTTTAATTGCAATGGAAAATTATGGTAATGAATTGGAATCATAATTGTTACTTTCTACGTAATGGTACGATCATGGATTTATTATTTTATTATGTTGCTAAGACATGATCCACTACATGACAAATTATTATCAGTTGCATTTATTGGTAGCGTTTATTGCTATATGCAACCGTTAACCATTTTATAATATGAAAATTAAGAAATAAACGTGGCCAAACGTTTCACGTCGATAGCTCACTAAAATTTTGCTGAAATTTTACATGCCGCTCATTTTCTTTTACCACTTGTCATTTTTTCTCCTCCTCTCAAAAGATCAATGAAAACCCCCAATCAAAGTACTATTTGATCTGATTTGATGCCTTTCCTTTCTCCTCATGTTTTGTCAACCATCAATCAAATCCCTCTAAAATTGCTTGTCTCTAGCTTCACCCCAAAGCGAGAAAAAAATTATAATTTCGCGACTTCGGCATGGCGATGAGGCGATTTGGGGGATTCACGATGTAGTTTGCTAGTAGTGATGGAGGTATACTATATACTAATTCACAATTTTGGAGATTCACGATGTAGTTTGCTGGTAGTGATGAGGCGATTTAAGGGATTCACGATGTAGTTTGTTGGCAGTTACGAGGCGATTTGAGGGATTCGCGATGCACTTCATGGAGGTATACTGTGTGACGACCCGGAATTTGGATATTTGAAATTGGAATATTTAATTAATTTTAAATATTTATAAGTTAATTTTTAACTTTAATTTCAAATATTAATGTTTATTGGATAATTAAATTATTTGATTTAATAATAGGAAAATGGAGGAAATACCGAATCAGGAGTTTCAAGCTTGTTAAAAATATTTTAAACGCTTAGAAAATTCATATTAATGATGCTGAAGATAATAAAACTTTTAAAATCGAATTTAAAAGTGGTTTGTTCAGTTTTAAAAATATACTGTTTAAATTAATATTTAAAAATAGCCTTCCAAGGCACAGTCTCGAAATTCGACGAAACCAGTTCCATTAGATCCGTAATATGGTATTATTATTGGATTTCAAATTTTGTAGTGTTTGGATTCATTGTGTGAGCGTACGATATATAAACGCGCTGAAATTTATATTGAAAATTTAATATAATAACTGGATCCAAAAAGCTATCTTCTCCATATGGTCGAACTAGACCTCGAAACCCATTCCAGCGTGTTCAGAATAATGATACAACGTTAGGAACACTGGTCGTTGTATTTAAATTGGAGTTCGGGGTTTAGAATTATAGACCACGAGATATTTTGGTTATTATATTATATTTCTGGATGAGTATGAAATCAATTCAGGATTAAATAGAAGGGACATCACACTAATATACCCGTACCTCATTAATAACGATCGCGACATTATACTGATCGGTTCTTTTATAAATCGCAATCTCCTTCCTTTTCAATTTTAATTAACCGGCCTTTCTTTTTTCTTCAGTGATAACAAAAATCGAACCAAGCAAACAATAAATGGCCGCTGGTACCTCCTCATCCCTCACGTCCTCATCAAAAACTTCCATTCGAATCGATTCGAACAAATTAAAAACCCTTCCCTCTATTCAGTTCGAAAATCTGGAGATGTTCGAAAATCAATTCGTTCAAATAAAAATTCGAAAACCTATTCCTTAATTCATACTTTGCTTTGACTTAAATTTGGGATGAGTGTTGAGAGGTGCGGCTAGGGATGATCGACATGGAGGAGGAGCTAGGATTTCGCGACTGGGGGGTGGTGGCATCGCAAGTCGAGAAGGGGTCGCGGTGTGCTGTGGGTTGTCGAACTCGAAGTTCGTGGTGTGGGTTCGTCGCGATGGTGAAGGGGGCAAGCTCTGGTCGACGAGCAGGGAAAGCTCGATCGGGTGAGACTATTAAGGTAAGGCAGTTGTTTTTATTTTAACATATATATATATATATATTGCAGAAAACAAAAAAAGGCAAATTATATTCAATTTAGAATTTTTATATATGTATGTATGTATTCAAATGCAGTAAAGAAAAGTGGAAAAAAATAAATAATGAAAATAAATATTTTTTAACAGTGGGTTTTATAAAACAGAAATATATATATAATACTTATGATTTGGGAATATATAGGAATGTTAAAAATGTTGGTGAATCTATAGAAAATCAGATTTTGGATCTATAAATTTAAAAAAGAAAAAAAGAAAGAGAGATTATTCTTCATAGTAAAGAAATATAAAACAGTTCTGTTTTTATTATTATTTATTTAATACATTTGAAAGGGGAATTTGTTTTATTAGAATTTAATATCTATATCGGGTTTAATTTATAGAAGAATGCAAAACAATTATATCTTATAAGGTTCAGTATGTATATGTAAACAGGAAATGTATATAGCCAAGGTTTGGAATATAGAAATTTTAAATTTGTGGAAGTTTAGGTAAAAATTTGATTTCTGAAATCTATAAAGTAGTTTAAAATAAATTATTAGTTAATTAAATTAAATTTATCAAATGCAAATTAATTATTCAAATTTGCTCGAATATTAATAAAATCATCTAATATGTATACAAGGTCAAAATTGAGAAGAAAGTAAGCTGGATTGGAAATGGAATGCTAATAATATTAAGGTGAGTTAATCTCACTCTTCTGGATTGATATTTAAATTCAAATGGTTAAATTTAAATATTTGGTTGAATGGTTGAATTGATTGGATGTGATATATTATATAGTAGTATATAATATATATTGGAGTGATTGATATTCCCGCATTATATAGCGGATGAGACCCTATGCGCCGCATAATAGCGGATGATATTATATTAATCTCATATACCACGATATTCCACCTTGAAGTGGAATTGGTATTGTGCTAACATCTGTGGATGCAGGGAAATAGGTTGGAGGGATCCAACTGGATTCCTCAAAAAATTTAGTTTAGTTTAAATATTCTGTGATATGATTATTTGATATCATGTGATGAATTATATTGATAATTGAAATATTGAATGCTATGGATTGCTTGAATATATTTCGATACTCTGAGATATCAAAATCTATAAAATTGGATTTTTGGGAAGAAAAGAAAAGAGTAAATTTTCAAGTAAAATAATTATAGAGAATCTGAATAAGTTTAAAGAATGAATTAGAAAAGAGTAAAAGTGATGTTGAATAAATTCCGAATATAGAAAGGGGATTTTGAAATAATCCGAGAAATAATAAATTTTAAAACTCAAGCATTATTATTATTTAAAACAATAAAGCATTTATTTTAATTCAAGATTTAAATCTAATCAAAAGGAAAAAAAGATGGAATTCGGGAAAGCTGGAATTTAAATTTTCAGTTTAAAGATTTTAAATCATAATAAAGAAATAAAATCTGAAAGTTAATGGATTTTGAAATAAACGATGTAAGTAAGGAAATTTATTTCAAGCGAAGTAAATTGGAAATCAATTGTAAATTGATTTAAGTGTTTGGAAATGGGAATTTAAAGAGAAGTGAGATTTTGGTATTTATAAACTGGGTTTATAAAGTGAAATGGATATCAATGGATATTTGAAAGTATAAATTTCACGGTGAAAATTTATAAAGGAATGGGAATTTGTTTTAAAAATAAATAGTGATTTATTTTTAAAGGTATGGAAATGGGAAGTGTATTTCACTGGAAAGCCGAGTATATTTTCAAGGAGACTTTTTATGTATAAGTTAAAGATTTTAAAATTTTGTTATAAAGAAATGTTTTAGAAAATGTATTATTAAACGTTAAAGTATATTTTATAATAAAGTGTTTTTAAGTTATTTTGTTTAAAATCTAAAGTACGTTTCAAAGCAAAGTCTTAAGTATAAGTTAAAGTTCAAAGTATGTTTTGGGAAATTATTATTTTTAAATTGTTTAAATTTTAAAGTAAGTATTTTTCAGATTTATTTTTGTAGTAATTATTTAAAGGTTGAATGGGTATTATATTTTAAAGATAAAGTTAGTTTTATATTTTGTTAAGTAGTTTTTTAAAATATTCTTAAAGTATATATCTTTGAATAAAGTATTAAAGTAGTTTTAATTTAAATGTTTGTTTAAAGTATATTTTATAATATAGTGTTTTAAATTACTTTAAAAATCTAAAGTTTTTGTACTTGGTGTTTCCAGTGGTAATAAATATTTGAAAATTTATTCCTTGAGAGAAAGATGGTTTGGAAATGTTTTCAAAGAGTTGAAAAGTGGAAATATATCTTGCGAAGATATTTGAGATAAATAAATAATTTGGAAAATTATTTATTGATTGATGGTTGTTTGTGGTTGTTAATTGATAGTTAAATAACCGACTATCAATATTGGCCAATGCGCTGATCGTTTCGAAGAGACCGGGATCGAGATTAATTTCTCGAAAACCACTTCGATCCGGTTTGTACGTTTCATGGGTAAACGAGTTTGGAATCAAAGATGGTACTGTGAAGTGCAAGGGCTAATCGCTACTAATCCTGAGGGTGGTTCCTAATGGATGTAATAGGAATAGTGCCTTCGGTTCCGTTCGGATCCGGAACGGACTTGTATGGATAAATGCTTTCGAAACATCGTCAGGAGGACGGTGAGCATTCTAAGGGATGCGTTCTATAAAGGTAACGCTTACCTCAAGCCTCATCAACCAGGAATGACTGAAAATCAGGGGTTATGCAGCAAGGCTATGTGGGTAGCGCCCGTTAGGGTGAGGTCATCCCTGTCTAGATGTCCCTTTTTATTTTGGCTTAGTGGTGCGGTTGTTGATCCCAACCGTGGGGTGATCTTACTTGGAATTACCCTTAGGTAGTTCCGGTCTTGTGTTGCAGGGGAACGGGCATGGTCCTTGGTACGCTGATCTAGACCAGGTACTGTGACAGGTGGTACCCCAGTGCCTAGTCATTAGTTGGAAATCCATTTTCCCTACGTGCCTTGTACGGTTTTTGTTTGTAGAACCCACTTTGTGGCTAGTATGCTGGAATTTAATCATGTAACAATTTTGGCTATTTGAATAAGTATTTGTATATAGACACTATTATAATATCAGAGGATTTTGATAAAAAGTGTTTTGGCTATCGTAAGGTTAAAACCCGACATGTTTATTTGTGGCGTGGTCTTACGAGATGCTTTTGTTTTCAAAGGGTTTGGAAACCTTTAATAATCCAATCGATAGTGTTTTCTCACGCTGGTTTTCCAGACTGACTCGGATGTTATTTTATTATAATGCTTGGGTCAGACCGAGTATTATAGGATACAGGATATGGTGCTGTGGAGCCCAGGAGACGAGTTGGATGGCGAGACGTATCTAACGTATATGATGTATATTCCGCTGTGTTGTACATGTTGTGTATTCTGTGTGGGACAGGTTATTATAACTGTCCTGAGTGGTGTTGTTGATTGTGTTGTACTCTGATATTGTATTCTGATGATATATATATACAGATATAGTTTCTTTTCTGTAAAGATCAATTATTATTTATTATATATTGTTCTGCTGCGATTGTGAGATTCTGATATTGATTTTCTATTTTCTTCTTCTACCTCTTTCTTCTTTAACTCAAATGGTTCGTATTTCTGTTCTTCTTGAGTTGATTTGATGGAGATTAATGTCAATTCAGGGGTACGGGTTTGCGGGTCGTTACATATTGTATACAGATTTCCTTTATATAGTACTAAAATCGAATGCCTTAATTTGTAAAATTTGCAGTTACTATACCGCTATACAATTATGATCAGTATATAGTGCAAAATCAAGCACCCCCTTAAATGCAATTTGGCTTGTGTGTTGAGAATATAGTCACGTACTGTACTTGTATAATTACTATTTGTGTTGGGAAACAATCTAACTTGGTTTGATAATATATGTTGTTTGTTTATACATATTAAAATTAAATGCGATTCACATGTGCAGTCTTGAAATTTGTGGCCCAAACTCTTTGACCATACATATCTACGTTCATATTATTCCTTTATTCACCAATATAAGTTGGTTGTTACATATAAAAAGTTCCTTCTATAATACAAATGAAGTACTAAATTTATATTGGATTATGTCCTTGTTTATGATTATGCATTTCGGCACTTATATTGGATTCAAACTACATATTTTCTATAATGCTTACATCATTTTTCATCTCAAAGCTTGTTGATGTACTACTTGTTCATAAACGTATACAACTTGTTCATATATCCAGTATGAGAATGCCTACTCCTAGACTATCTTCTATTATTAATGCATAATGCATAAACGTGTATCTCAAATGGCTTCTAATAAGTGATAAAAGAAAGAACTCCTTTCTTTTCTGATTACTTTCCTCCACACATAATGTATCCTTAATGCATGGAAAGCCTTATATTTCCCTTGTTTCAGGTTTCCGTAATGCGTAATGCATCGTCTCATATCTACTTTTTTGTGAACTTGTTTTCTATTTGCATGAAGACATTAAATACAAGCCTAGATTTATTAATGCTGACCTGAACCAAAGGAATGCGTACAAGGTAAGCAAGCATTCATGATTGTGATATAATTTTTTTAATGTTTTGGATGGTTTCAGTGTAAAAATTATGGATCTTTCTTTTTGTTTTTTTGGATTTGGGTATGCCTCAGGAAGCTGTCGTGTGCTTCCAGCATGCTTTGCAGCTGCATCCAGATAATGTAAAGACATTCGGTAAGATTATTGACATTCGTTAAGATTAATGTCATCTTCTATATCTTTTACTCTACTTACAATGAAATTTTTTTCAGCATTGAAATTTACAAATGTAATTCAGTACTAATAGTTAGTAAAAAAAATAGAAAATGCAATGTGTACATGAGAGAAGTGTTTATCCATCGGTAATCATCACGGTAAATGATGTAAGGTAAAACTAATAGGTCTATAGAATTTTAGGATTCATTTGATTTTATTATTATGATGCAAGGTAATCATTTTTAATTTTGCACTTTTAAAACTTTGAACTAAAGAAAAAGAGGAATGGTGGATCTTTTAAGTTATTTACTTATATTGTCTGAGTGTTTTACTCAAAAATCCAAATCTTTGGTAAATTAAATTGTAAAGAAGAACGTGTCTCTATTCCATAATTTTGCTAGTTGTTGCTCCTTATAAATAGAAAACGATAGATAGAGACATGGTGAAGAAGTTGAAAGTTGAAACTAATAAGCTCTATGGATGTGCTGCATGAAGCACAAAGTTAAGTGTCATACGATTCTTGTTAGACTCGTATTTATAAAATGGTGCACTTAGTCATATATACAGAATATGAACAACCATGCCATAACTCCAAATAATATCGTCAAAACAGTTCAACAACCATTCATATAAATGGCATTCAGTCATTTACAAACACGGCAAAATAGTTTAATAGTTTATGTCATGAGTTTCTAATATATATCTTTGACAGGGAACAAAAATGCCAATCTTTATCTCGAGGTCTTTTTTTTATCTTCTTCTTTTTCATATCATTCTTTTGTGCTCTATTGACAAAACCTTATGTAGACAAACAAGTTCCTTTGTGAGCTTAGAGTTTCCGGCAGTTGATATTCATATAGACAGTAAAGAATTTGCAGTTACCAAAAATTAGTTTTCAGCACAGTAGGCAAATTAAAATTAATTTGGTTGGTTTATTTTATTAATTTATCAACAAATATGCACATTAAGCTTATAACATCCCAATAAACATGTTTATAGTTAATATTTGCTCATCTCCAGCTTATGTAAGAACACTGCTGCCTAATAATTCTCCTATATATAATTTGCTTGTTCTAATTGTTTTATAGGTGCACGTTGTTCAAGGCGACTATGATGGAAAAGCCATGTTTGTTTCATGGGTAACATTTACAAATCCAGGAAATAGTGAAGTGGCATATGGAACATCTCCAAATAGTTACGATCATAGTGCTCAAGGAAAAACTATTAACTGTACATATTATGATTATACTTCTAGATACATTCATCAGTGCCTTCCGGATAAACCCGAGGTATCAACATCATTACATTTCCATATTATATACCTTGGTTTGTTAAGTATCAAGTTCACAAGTACGTTGTCATTTTCCATTAGTAGCTCAATGAAATGTTTTATGTAAAATACTACATGTAAATGTATGATTTTTTGTCCAATCCTAAACAAGTGGATCAGATAATCGTATCACATCATAATATGATGCATCAAGCCAAAAAAAAATTAATGTAAAAGAAACCCCAAGAATCAAAATTAGGCTCTCCTGCTCCAGGAACAAGAATATAAGAAATACCATCTAAATGC
Source organism: Allium fistulosum (assembly GCA_030737815.1). NCBI lineage: Eukaryota > Viridiplantae > Streptophyta > Magnoliopsida > Asparagales > Amaryllidaceae > Allium > Allium fistulosum. The sequence goes on along the minus strand of CM060905.1, from coordinate 120,582,333 downwards.
CCTATGCCTAAAACATCCTCATAAGGTCTGAAAAAAACCTTTTCAATCTTGAAACCCTTTACCATACAATGTTTCATGTACTTCTTATAATTTTGGTTCTTCGGTGTATCTTTCCATATTTGAACATATGAGTTATTTGCTATTGCAAGCAATCCCTTTTGTCTGAAATCTAAACTCCGGGCAAAAGTGTCTTTATTAGTATGTATGGATACATCAGATTTACACAGATCCCATAATATGAGTTTCCTATCTGCACCGGAGGTGGCCATTAAGTGGCCGTTAGAGCGGAAGGCAAGGGATGAAATGGGGCCTACATGGCAGGGCATCATCATGAGGTAATTAGAGTTGGTTGGAGCCCACATTGTGACTACTCGTTTTGAGTGACCGAGCGAAATTACCGAATTGTAAAGGTTTGTTTGCATAATTTTCATACGTACAAGACCAGTGCTTATGGTTCGAGCCATCAGACCTGTGCTTATGTATTGATAACGAAGTTTGCATTTTTTGTTGATGGATGCAAGAAGGAAGTGCTTCTCTAAGTATTGGAGTTTTAGTGGCATATCGTGATCCTTAAGAGTTAAGACAATGCATTTTTGCGCCATGTATGTCGTAGATAATAATAATAATAAAGTGGGTTATATATTAACTAAGTTTATAAACATTAACTAAGTTAATAATTAATAATAACAAAGTAACTAAGTTAACCAAGTTAATAAAAATTAACTAAGTTTTGTTAAAATTAAACAAGTTTTGTGAAATTAACTAAGTTTAAATTAAGTAATATTTATAAATAATAATAATATAACTAAATCAACAAAGTTTTATGAATGATGATGATGATGAAGAATAACTAAGTTTATAAAAACTACCTAAGATTATAATAATAATAATATAATTAAGTTAATTGTGTTTAAATAATAATAATAATAATTAATTAAGTTAACCAAGTTAATAAAAATTAACTAAGTTTTGTTAAAATTAAACAAGTTTTATAAAATTAACTAAGTTTATAAAAATTAACTAAGTTCGTAATAATAATAATATAATTAAGTTAACCGAGTTTTAATAATAACCATAAATTAACTAAGTTAACCAAGTTAATAAAAATTAACTAAGTTTTGTTAAAATTAAACAATTTTATAAAATTAACTAAGTTTAAGTTAACTAAATTTTATAAATAATAATAATATAACTAATTTAATAAAGTTTTATAAATAATAATGATGATGATGAATTAACTAATTTTATAAAAATTAACTAAGTTTATAATAGTAATAATAATAATAATATAATTAAGTTAACCGAGTTTTAATAATAATAATAATAAATTAATCAAGTTAACCAAGTTAATAAAAATTAACTAAGTTTTGTTAAATTAAACAAGTTTTATAAAATTATTAATGTAACAAAGTTTTATAAATAATAATGATGATGATGAATTAGCTAACTTTATAAAAATTAACTAAGTTTATAATAATAATAATAATAATATAATTGAGTTAACCGTGCTTTAATAATAATAATAATAATATATTAACTAAGTTAATAAAAATTAACTGTTTTGTTAAAATTAACCAAGTTTAAGTTAACTAAATTTTATAAATAATAATAATAATATAACTAATTTAACAAAGTTTTATAAATGATGACGATGATGAATTAATTAAGTTTATAAAAAATATCTAAGTTAACGACAACAACAACAATAATATAATTAAGTTAGTTGAGTTTTGATGATGATGATGATAAATTAACTAAGTTAACCAAATTAATAAAAATTAACTAAGTTTTGTCAAAATTAAACAACTTTATAAAATTAACTAAGTTTTGTTAAGAGGGAATTAGGCACAAGGATAAATTTTGGAAAATATTTAGGCTGAAGGACACCAAGTTTCATTTTTGGGCTGAAGAACAAACTTTAAAAGAAAATTAGACTGAAGGACAATGCTAATTATAACTAGCATTATATTCAGTTTTTACACTATACAAAATGCTAGTTATAACTAGCATTATATGTTTGTGCCAAAAATGGTCACAAACCCCAAATATCGTGAAAGCACCAAGTTATGAATATAGCTCAGCAATATTCCAAACACAAATCTCATATTTAAGCAAACAACAAACAACAATTCAGGATTAACAAGCGGAAACACGAGATTTATAATGGTTTGGCTATCTCCGGCCTACGTCCACTCCAAAGTTTTATCTTTTATTGATTATCCTTGCTGGTTACAGATGCTTACAGCAGTTACAATGAAGAAATTCGTTTATAACAGCAATGGTAGAGTGCAAGTTTGAATCCGGTAGAGTCTAGACGTCGAATAGCCAAAAGATCCTTTTCCAGTAAGCTTTAGAGGGTTATTTATAGGTGAAGGAGGCTGATATCGCGCTCAAACTTCGGGAGACTTCTTTTGGCACGTGAGGGGGCCCACGCGACCGACCCCGCCAAGTTTTGACTCGACCTGTGATCGATACGAATCCATTTCGTATCGATCAAGAAATCATCCAATCGAGCTGAAACTCGGCAGAGACATTCTTTACCTTGTGTGTAAGCTCCTGTGAAAATTTCGTTGCATTTGGATCAGCAATTTAGGAGATACGATCGATACGAGTTGATGTTCTTCGGAAGGCTGTCCAGTTCAAATCCATGGCTTCGTATCCATACCTCTCGTATCGATCAGGAGCACGTGTGCGTAATGACGTGGAGTGATATGGATCGAGTTTCCTGGGTTGATCCACTTTGTGTGCCGAGTTGAACGCTTCTTTCCTGGAGACGTGGTGTCCTTCGCTCGTATCCTTATCTCGCGCTCGTTCATATCCATTACCTTGCAACGGTACGCTTGCACTCACCAACTCGTGTCCTTCTTCGCATCGATTCAGGGGTACACTTCGCATCGGTCGCTTATGGATCGATCGATACGAAATGACTATGGGGGTCATCGATACGAAGTGGTCGTGAAGAGCAGAGAATGGACACGAATCTCATCCTTGGGATGGATACGAGTGAGACCTTACCTAATGGATACGAACAAGGCTTTACCTGGCCACTTACGTGATCGATGCGAAACTATTGAGTCAAGCCCATACTGATCGACACGAATGAGACACTGCTCCATAGATACGAACTTCTGGGCATGCGTGAACCTGATCGATACGGACCTGATGGAGTCGAACTATACAAGACATGACAGATGCGAATGATGGATTCGAACTATGCCAAACTCGATGGATCCGAACATACTGAGGGGATGCCATTCCGATAGATACGATTCGAAATGGACATCACCTCAACTCTTTGATGGATTCGAACATTATATTCTTCCTACCTTGTATCGATCATATCTCCTTCATACGAACTCCGATTAACCTGAAACTTGAAACGTAGCCTCTCCTAGTCCTCATCATCGTCTTCAATCGATTTCGTCCTGATCGGAGCTCGGCCAAATTTTGACGACATCGATTACAGCCTTGCTTCCATTCAATCTCCAATCCTGATATCCATCATTCCTTGCCAATTTGTTGATATTCCAGCCTTGACCAAAGGTGGGATAACATTATATTCAGTTTTACACTGTACGAAATGCTAGCTATATTTAGCATTTTCCTTCAGCCTAATTTTTTTCAAAGTTTGTCCTTGAGCCAAAAAATGAAACTTGTTGTCCTTTAACCTAAATTTTTTTCAAAGTTTGTCCTTGTGCCTATTTTCCACTTTTGCTAAAATTAAACAATTTTGTAAAATTAACTAAGTTTAAGTTAATTAAATTTATTTATAAAAAATAATAATATAACTAATTTAACAAAGTTTTATATAACTATAAGATTGGACTTTATTTATTTCATTTCGTTTATAACTTTGATTATTTATACGACATTATTTATAGTATGATATATTTGTACAATTTGTAGATGTTTGATATCAGATTTGAAGTCATGCGAATTAACATAATTGTTTGACTATATGCTGTGCTTTCACTTGTGCAGCCATTGGACTTTCCAAGAGAGCAAGGCTTGGACTTTTATGGTGCTAGCTTTCACTTGTCATGCAATAAAGAATTATGGGTAATCAAACATTTTGTTAGCACTAGTTGGGTATAACATTTTATTAGTACCAGGTGTGTAAATTTGTATACGAACGATTATTGTATGTGAGTTTGGTCATTTTATCAAAAAACTATTGTATCAGAATGGTTATGGATATCTTATTTGATTATATAGTTGGTATGTTTTTTGATTGTTTGAATATGATGATTATGTGAGTGATTGTTGATTGATATAGTAGAAACAAAATAGACCATTAATAGAGAATAATAGTATGAAAAAATGCTGCAAAATAACCAACAACTTTTAGTAGCGTTTCAGAAACGCTATAGAAATACTTATAGTGGCCTTGAGTAAATGCAACTGTAAAGTAGGGGTAAAGTTGAAAACTCTGTTAGTAACGTCAAAAAGCCTTTTGTTGGCATGTTTAAAATGCTATAAAAAGGTTTATGGTTGCCTTTGAGAAATCTTGCAATAAAAGGATTTATAGTGGCGTTGAAATAAATTCAACTAAAAATCATGAATTTTTTAGTTGCGGGTTTATCGCAGCGTTCATTAAAGTGCCTATGTATGTTTTAGTAGTGTTTTTTGTGCGCCACCAAAAATTCTTTTTCTTGTAGTGATGTTTTCTAATTATCACATCCTGTATTTTTTCAGTTTTATTGCATATCTATCTATTATTTTACTTCCTTATTTAGTTTCGTTTATTGTCAATGGTTTAGTGTTCTTTATATTACTTTTTTCAAATAAAAGATTTTCAGTTAAAGCTTAAACATTGACTACTACAGGTATAGTCATTATTATATGATTATATTAAATATAATGATGTGGAGCACATAGCGTGTTAAACAAAATCATTCTTTTCATGAAGTCCACTACAGCTTTTGGAAAGTTCAAAAAAAATTAAGAAAAATTAAAAAAATTCTAATTATACTATATTCTTAATAAGTGAATCAAGACAAATCATTTTCTTCTATATTAATAAAATTGAACTAGATATCGAAATAGAACACTTTTTAATGATTATTTTTTGGAGAAAATTGAGTATTTTAAAATACTCATTTTTCTCAAAGAAGTCCAAATTATTCAAAAAATTGAAATGTTAACATATAAATAATATCAGACATTTTATTTTTTACAAAGGAAAATTTAGTTTTGCATAAATGTTCAATTAGTTTCAGAAAAGCAAATTTTCCCAATGAAGTCCAAAGGCTTTTAGAAAGAAAAAAAATCATGTTTTTGACAAACTCAAAATATCGAATTATGTTTGAAATTTTCTAGTACTTTCCAAAAAAGGTTGAAAATTTTCACCTGAAAAGAAAACAAGAAAATTTGAATTTTTACTAGTGATATCAAACTTTTGTTCATTATTTTTATATAGAGTCAATCTTTTCTTAGTAAAACTAAATCATAACAAAACAATGAACTTTTATCAAAGTATTTCTAAATTATAATTTGCATTATTTTAAAATGTCAACTTTAGGTTGATTATTTATGAATTTACACGTTCAAATTTTTAATGTAATGGACTGAATAATAAGATATCGGTTGGTTCTCAAGTATAAGAAACGTCACCGTGTGCATAGCACGGGTTCACACTAGTAATGGTAATAATGTGGAAACATTTAGCTAAGGCATGTAATAGTAAACAACCGTTGTAGAGTTAGAAATATAAAAAAACCGTATCAACATAAAAATTAAATTTACATGTGTTTCTAATTTAGCTATTCGGTGTACTGCCTAGTCTAAGGGAAGAATAATTCCCACTAGATAGTCATTATGAGAAGCTCCAAAAATCACGAAATAACGAAATATGTAGTTATTGGAGAGGCAACACTCTTGACTACGACTCAAATTAAATAATAACCTCGAGACGATAACCTCAGAATGCCTAACCAAACCGCAAAATATAAGTGACATCTACTTACTAGTAGTAATCATACTAGTAGTAATCAAACAAGTATTACTTAAGCGTCTCAAAACACTCAGTACTACTAGAACGTTTACTAATGACTAGTAAACTACACTCACAAAGTCTCAATTATTCTATAATGTGAGCCAATAAAATAACCAAAAAATATTTCCGAGCATAACACCCGGTACTACTAATCCATTTATTCGACATCCTCACTTTATAGAATTTAAAACTAAATATAAAATCAAATATTCCATATAAATAATGGAAAAAAATCAGAAAATCATTACCAAATGTCCTATAATGCTTAGTATTACTAAATCGTTTACTCAATATTCTCATTATATTGAATTTCACATAAATCTCTATAGAAATCAGATCTAATTAAGACTATATATATATAATATATGGGGAGATCAATATCAGAGCTATTAAGCAAATCAAAAGCGATCAAAAATCCCCATTCCAATTATAATTGAATCTATTTCATCAAAAATTCTCCTTTAAGAGAATTACCTTCAAATACTGTTATGTACTTTCCTTTATATTTATTGAAATTCCATGCTTTTAAAAATACTTAAGGACTTTAGATTTTCCTTAAAAGAGGAAGTTTATACTCAACATAAGATTCCAATTCTTATATTTTTTTGGTCCAAAGTATCTTTACAATAGTTTTCCTTTTGAACAAAAATTTGATAAAACCCTGCTTTTCAATTAAATTCTTTTCCACACACCTTTAAAAAAAATATAAACTTGCATATTATTAATACAATCCCAAAATCAGCTTCTAAAATAAATACTTAATGTTACATACAAGAATTTTGATCAAAAGAAACAAAGTGGGAAAGGCATTAAATCAATGTATATACACTTATATATTTACAATAGAAATGCAATTCCATAAAAATGATCATTAAATAATTCAAATACAACTCAAAATAAATTTTCCAAAGGTATAGAAAACTCAACAACTCAGAATCAATTGGAACAACAAGAAAATCTCAACAAAATAATATAATTTAAAACCCCACAACATACTTTCCTGAAGCTCGAATAAGCTCCAGGTTCGGCCACTGCTGGACCGATGGTCGATATTTCTAGAGTTGTTTCAGCCTGATAATTGACCTTTGGTTTAACTCCGGCCAAATTCAGACGACCTGAGTTGTTTTCAAGCGATCTCAGACCATTTTAAACACATGCATGCACTAAAATATAAGCAATTACCATTCAATTATCAAATAGATAGCATTTCACTTGCAAATTCTTGGTTTCAGCACATTGAACATTCAATTCAATGTAACAACTTAGCCTTTAAAGCATACAATTACACCTCCTAATGCTCTACTAAGCACTGCTATTCACCAATCCTTACAGTCCCGAATGGGGATACACCAATATGCCAAAATCTGAAATTGCCAACTCCTAAGGATGTAGAGTAGGTTGAGGATCACCCCTAGATTTCATAAGATTTTTCTGAAATTTATGGAATTTTATTTTTGAGGATTTTCATTCTAGGGTTTTGAGAAGTAGAGGAGAAATGGTTTATAGACTTTTGTTCAGAAGTTAGAAATTGTACGTACTAACATTAAGAAGATAAGGAAGACCATCTTTTTCTCATTTTAGTTGGGCCTAAATAGATCACTAATTAAATCCAAACCCAACATTCAATTCAATCAATTTCCTTTCTTCTTTTACTTTTAAAACCATACTTAAAATTATACAAAAATCATATACTTCAACATAAAAAATTCAAATCTCATTTTTATGGAAATTATTCATTTTAGTTTTAATACTCAACTTTTATTATCTTTTATTTTCTACAAATGGATTCCCTCATGAAAAGAAAATACCATTCTTTTCATTTAAATTATCAAACTTTAGCTTTATACTACACAAAATATAATATACTATTTTATATCATTAAACTTTACTTCATAATTTCAATCATTATGTTATTTCCACTAATTAACTTTCTTATCTATACACATTTCCATTACGAAATTATAACATTACCAAATTATCATTTTGAAGAAATTAAATTTTCCATCCTTAAATGAAACCAAAAAAAATTCATAATTCATAATTTCTGCTTTCTTTTTCCCTTCATAAAGTACATTCCTTTACTTTTTATTAAAACTAAAAAATTTCATTCAATATAAAGTATTCATTTTCCTTTTACTTTATAAAATTCTCACTTAAGAAAAATGTTCATTTGTAAAATCCAAAATATTAAAGTCCCAAATTTTAAAAGAATTTTCCTTTCTAAAAATCCATTTATTATTTAATTATCTATCTCAAAAATATTTATACTAGAGTGCCTTAACCATGGATATTACATACCCCCTTAATAAAATTGCGTCCTTGCAATTTCTCCTTTGTGAAAATCCATAACAGGATTAATTCTTCTAGCTACTACATCCATCTATATTTACGCTCACATAAATAGAAACCAATTAAAACATAAATCCATATTCTAGAATATTTGATAATTTGGTTTATGCCTTTCCTTTAGGTGCCTTCTTCCCGTCGTACAGAATATTAATCAAATTTCCTAAGGCATAATTTCTCTAAAAAATTAGAACTATTACCCATTTATAAAACTTTGAACATGCATATTATAAATATGTGTGTATGTGTAGTCAACAAAAAGTCTCTTAAATGAAATTTCAAAATTACATAATTAAGTGAGAAAACACTCATTCAAAAGACAATATAAGCACATATTTTTATTCAACGGTGCTATGCCATGACTTCAAGTGATTCATTTCATCTACTTGGCTGCATTGTTGATCATACTCATATATCAACTCTGCCTTGCTAACAAACTCAAGGTCACACTAGTAATGGTTGCAACTTGGCCTACAAAGCATAATAATACTAACTAGGAATAATGAGTCATAATAAGTTTACAAATCAATGTACACTTTTCTTCAAATACCAAATTACTTTTATATGAAATATTTCCTCAAATTATATTCCAAAAATGTTGTGCCATACTGCTTCATGGAAGCGTTTAGGAATCCATATCGATGACACTGGCCACACGTATCGACCAAAATCCTTAAAGAACTACTCGGACTAGCTAACACAATTTATGAATAAAAATCTTCTTAAATCAATATATGCATATACACACACACTATAATTTTTAATTTTAATAAAACTCTTATTTGAAATATCTATACAAAATACCATATGTCAATTCTTATTATCAATTCACAATTATCATAATACAATCCAAACACATATGCAGACATCCATAAAAACCAAATTCAGAATCTTAATAAATCTTAATTATGCACACACATATGATTACATATAAAACAATATTATCAATCCCCTCGTGGTTCCTTCGCGATTGAAGAAAACCACTGGCTCTTAATTTTAGGGTACATCAAGATTTATGTGGGTTTTAAATTTTGAGTGATAACTCCTACTAAGACCAACATATAATAGGCCCAAAATAAAGAATTAAACAGAAACACACAATAATTAATCATAAATGCTCAAGTGAAAATAACTAATCATTTTTCACTATGCACTCTGATAACTACAAGATCTTCTCAAGCTCGCTTTATCACAACTCAGCATTGTGACCAATTCATTGCACAAGATTCAGATTCGGGCCTTTGAAGCTTCCCTAACCGAGCTACTTTACTCCTTTGTTACTTCAACATCCAAACTTCCATCACACCATTCCTTCATGCACACAAAACTTGTACATAGAAAGAGGTAGAGATAAAGATACTATGTAGTAGGTAAAATACATATACGTTCCCAAATGATTACCCCAATAATTGTCGTATACTCCTATTATCCCTTATATAGGTAACTACCACACACACCCATGGGGAAACATGGACCCTAATTCTCACTAGGCCAAGACTTGCATCTTAAATACTATGTATTGTCCCGAACCTTGCTTTGATACCATGCTGTATCGCCTCAACTCTATACATATACTACCAAAGAGTATTACTAAGGATAATGTCTGGTAATACAGAAAATGAAGCAGGTTAGGAGCGACCAATCATGTATATTTCTTTGGGCTAACACTGTCAGGTCAAAATTTACCTCATACTATTATAAAAGATGTGCACGGTCTCGACACAAAGTAAAAAACACGTTGGCTAATCAGGACAGTACAATACACAACGCAAATGAGAAAACAGAGGCATAATCATAACAGAAAATATAATACATCACATATCACAATAAAACGAGTCTACAAATAAGTATTTGACTCACAATCCCAAAATAACATCGGAGACACAACCAAAAGATACATCATCGATATCACATCGTAACATACATTTGGAGATATGAAAAAATATATATACATATACATAATGTTTGACAAAGATAGATATTAAGCTGCCTCCCACTATGCTACAAAGTGAATCAGACAACAGTGATCACACAACATAAGGTAGATTTTTGTTATCCCACTTGTTCACACAACACATAACAGTTGTCTGAAGAGCCTATGAAATCTTTTAGCTGTTGTTTGAATAGCCCATGAAATCTTTGTGAAAATGCTTATCATTCAGACAACATTTTATCCATCGTTTGATTTAAGTTATCATTTTTTTAGTTTTGGCTCCATCTTTTCCCTCTCAATTATTTCGTGGCCACGTTTTATTTCTGTTTTCTCGTCTTCTCATCTTTATGCAATTTTGATACTCTCTCACTCTCAATTTTGGTTCTCTCACGTCTCTGGAATTAGGGTTCCTAATCGAACTCGATTGCTACTGATTGGTACGTGATTTTTTATAATCTTTTGATTTTGTTGGAAATCGATCTACAATTATGCTGATGATGATATGGGTGCTTATATAGGATTTTATTTCCTATATTTTCATTTTGAGATTTTGATTTGAAATGGTTCTTATGCTTTACCGACTTATTCTTCGTATATATGCTTTGAAACTGTGAACCTGGACTGCACTTTGGTTGTTAATATGTGTACTGATCTTTACTTCAGCTATAGATTTCTCTACTATTTTAATTTTCTTATTCATCTTGGTATGATTTGTGGCACTGCCCTATTTTAATTTTTGGCACTGCCTTGTTCAATTTATGGCATTTGCTGTTTTAATTTGTGGCACTTGCTTGTTTTAATTTGTGACAAGCCAGTGCACACTAGTGATGCCTTATTTGTGCACTTTGATGGTTCATGTTGCTTTTGCTATGATGGTCCATGTTGATTTTGCTAGTCCATGTTGCTTTTGTTGGTCCAATTGCTTTTGATGGTTTCTTGTTATGCTGTCATGGTTCATCCATACGTGCTGTTAGTTTTTGAAATGTTTTTATATACTTGTATACATTTGTATATGCTTAAGCTTGAACCAATTCTGTTCCGAACCATTTTGAGTTTCTAAACCACGCTATTAAGTTGCCTTTCTACTCACTATGTACATAAATACATGTATATACATATGTGTATATATGTATACGAGTACATTGGCACGTGCGATGCACGTGTGCAGTAGGAATTTGGTATTAAAAAACACTTTTTGTAAGGTTTTCTAAATTGTACAGAATGACCTTGATGTGTACGTAATATTATGTAGCATATTTTTTATGCATGTACATGAACAAATTAATTGTTTATCAAAATGTGAATGAGATTGGTTTGTTTAAGGAAATAATCAAACAGGTGTTTTACACGTGTGGAAAAAAATTGTAAACATATACTTGATTGAGAACAAAAAGGAACAGAGCTAGCAAATTCTTACACATGCAAATTGAATAGAGAACAATGTAACAGTGTTAGCGTACGCATTAATAGTATGCATATTTAGATGCAATGTTAGACAGTAATGGTACAACATAACAAAGTTAGTAATAATAAGATAAATGAAGTGACATAAACTCTACACACGACAGATAATAATTTTGCTGCATGAAATGAACATTTCTTTTAACAAATTGAGCGTACAGTGTTATATATGGGATAACTCATTGTATTTAACAAAAATGAAATGACACTCAGCCCAGGTTTATGGTTTTACAATCAAGATGAAATATATTTGAAGATAAATTACACATAGTCTTGCAACAAAATCTTCTTTTGTTTAAAATTCAAATGGTTGAACATATCAGGCTATCAGCCGCCAAAATGGAGCATGGTTTGAACAAATTCACATCAAAATGGAGAAAATTTTGAGCATGCTGACATTAGTAATGGACCAAGGCATAGATTTGTTTACCATGAAATTTCCACTCTGAGCGCCAGCCCAGTAGAATGCAACAATCACTTTCAATACAAAAGGCAACATCATTTTTGATGCCATCCCTGCACAAAAAGCATATATACATGCATGAATAAAATCATATAATTAGTTTAATATACAACTCGTTGAACTTAGAAAACTTCCTTCAGCCATTATACACACTTTGGTCTCAAGTTTAGGGGAAAGTATGAGAAAGATTAGTAAATAGAGGGAGGATCTTTGAACTCAAGTTTACACTTAAATTTCACTCTCTTCAAGATACCCCTACGTCTAACCATTTGAAACTTCAAGTGTGAAATATTAATGTAACATTTGAACCAAAGATGTTCTCTTGTAAATAACTAAAAATATAGATGTATAAGATTTGAAAATGTGACCCTTAAAAGTAATGTCATCCGCTAGATTATATTATGAATTTATACGCAAATACAATCTGGTCAACCCTAATTAAGTGCTGTTACGATCCATTGGCCTCTGTGTCACCGATGTAAGTTTCATATACAATGTTTAAGTACAATTTGACCATCCAAATTTTTTGCCGTCTTTTGTATGTAGCTTTCAAAGTTGCGTCGCAGCTTTGCTTGCAATATAATCATTGACCTTTCGTTTTTATGCGTGTAATTTCAATATAATACAGTGGTGTGTAGAGTGTGAAGTGAGATAATATTGTCTTCACACACTAACTTTTATACACCAAACTCCCACCAACTGGTGAAAGAACATCTACCTGCTTTATACCAACTGCTTATTTTACATATGGGTTACTTTATTACAAATTGTCATACTAACTCCCCCTTTATAATATATGCAATGCACTTTCATGGATTGAAACGGAAACTACATGTTACTATCATCTCTTCTAGCTCCCTAATCATTTAAAATTGATTCACATGTCTAACTAACACACCATTAATATTATCAAACTGCTTTTAATTTCACTTCGTCAATAAAGGAATAATACTTATATGATTCTATAGCTAGCTCCGTTAGTTTTCTGTTACTTACATACCTTGAGAAAAGTTTCCCTCTTGAAGAACTGAAGTCGTTTAATATACAACTCGTTGAACTTAGAAAACTTCCTTCAGCCATTATACACACTTTGGTCCAAAGTAAAAACAACTCAATCATTAATGTTCACTAATCACATGTTTTTATTTGGCTTCCAGTTAACCCTTAAGTGTATAGGACTTACGTATATAACATGCATACGAAACATGATCTCTGTTTCAATGTCTGATGGCTACAAATGAAGAATGATTGGACACAAAATCCTTTAGGAATAGTTGAAATTAATGTACAGTACATAAAAATTAGGAACATGGTAAAATAGATTTGTCCACTATTATAGAAGCTAATTCATTCCAGTTTAGATACACAGATTTTTGTAATAGGCGTTCGCTTCAGTATAATGCATTGAATAGTTTATTTGCGTAGCAAAAATCAGATAGCAATCACATATAGAATATAATAATGTATTCCTTTTAGGTTGCAGGTATATTAGTTATATGTTCCACACTGTAAGAGTTACAGTACTCTCCAAATGTAAACATAGTTTAAAACCTGGTGCTTGAGAATATAAGTAGAGAACTATTGTCTGTACATCTAAAAATATTAATAAGCATTTTGAAGTACTTGTAAGAAAAGTAAATGTTTAAAAATGAAATGTCAATGTGTGGGGAGAGAAATAGTTTTTGAGGAATAAGCTCATATTCTTTCAAGGATACATTCCCATGAGGCTTCTATACTGAAGAATTATCAGATATTGGTAGGAGGGTTACGCATATGCTAAACAATCCTAAGAATGATTTTGACCCCACATGGTAATTCAAAAGCCCCCTATCAGCCAAATCTAAGTTTCTAATATATATACTATCAATAATTTTGCATTCAAGCAACAAAACACATAATACAATTTTGACCACTAATATTCCGGCATACAACTTCATTCTTAATCCCAAAACCATCAAGAATCGTCGCCCAATGGCACATAAAATTGAATAAAAAGCAGAGATCCACAATGGACTAAGAGATGTGGATTGATTTTCCTTGTCTTGGTTTTTCCAATGGCGGTTTGATTGCATATTTTAAATTTGTAAATAACTTTTGCAAACATTATGCAAAAAGTTTCTAGTTTTAGAATAAACCATTTCATCGTTGAATGTTTTTTACAGCGTACATAGGAACTACAAAACTGGGGCTTACTGGTTGAATTATACTACTCCTCTAACTGCATAGAAATCATCCACATATGTATTTTATGAAGTAGTGTTGATTTATTTGTATTTAGTAATATGTTTAGTACATGATTGAAGTAATACAATAGTTATTATTGCCACGTATATCAAAAATGCGCATAATGACTCGTTTGAGAAAATCCCACCATTAAACCCATTTTATCATAAATATAATTCCAAATCAGTATTGGTTCTATTATACCATCGTGGGAAAGAATTTCTTTATATTTTAAGACATTAGTAAAGTACAAATGATTAAGAGAATAATTAATGTTCATGAATAATGTTCAAACTGGAATATACTAAATTAGTCCCAGTTGACGAAGGTGAATAGTGCATATACAAATTCGTGCTACAATAGAATGACGATGGCATTAGAAGGGAAAAAAAATGTATTCAATGTGCCAAACTTGTGTGTCAAATTTTCATTATTTAATGTGCCAAACTTTTCTCTCATCCTACGATACAGGCAGAACTTGATCAAATAAAAATATAGAACTTAGCATTAGAAGAAAAAAAAACAATGTATGTCAAGTTTGGCACATTGAATAGGAAAAATCGATTACAAAAGTTAGCATCCCATCAAACATTAATGGAAAGAAATAATACCTGTTTCCATCAATGTATTGCTACTCTTATTTCTCATGTTTGAAAGTTTGTTCTTTCCGATTGAATTGTGGTTATTAAAAAAATAATTTTAGAATGTACAGTCAACGAACAAATATATATTCTATGGTCAAACAGTACCTTCACTGAGCATTTTCTTTTGTACGCACTCATTGTAGTTGAGCTAACAAAGTGCAATTTAAGTGGTCAACCAAGGATTAGCAACCACTACTCATATCCATAAAAAATAATCACATGTTAAATGATCTTTCAATGAGCATTTTCTCTCACATAAACATGAAGTAGTGAAGACAATGATTAATTTAGAAATTCAGACAGTAGTTCAAATTATTATAAATTGATTGACAGAGCTTTACTTGTGTGATTTCGTAATTATACAAAAGTTTTTTCTGTTTATTGTATATATTACTAAAGTTTCATTAACAAATATATGTGAATGTTATGATGTGCAAGTGTAAAGTAGAACGTGTGGATGTTAAACGACAAAAATGGCTTCAATAATTGTAATCTGCGGTAGTGTTGTATAAGGCGTTTTGGGAAATATGGAGAATATTTCAATACAATAACATTTTGGGAACTAATAAAGCAAAATGCATTATTAGTTTGATGCAAACAGCAATCTCTTTAATACAATAACATTACAGGTTTTGAATTGTAATGCATAACAATTCTGTAGACATTATTTAGCTAGTATTTCCAAATGCAAGAAGAAAAGAACAGAAAAAAAGAAGAAGAAAAATGGAAAGGTGTAAATACATTTACCTCATGGCCATTGTTAGAGGAGTCTCTCCTCGCAATCTTGATCGATTTTGTTTCGAATCTGTAAAAAGAATTAGCTCTCATTATGTCATTCTTAGTAGTTCTACGAAAGAAACCTACACCTACAAAGAGAAAAGGATATTGATGCTTAGATGAATGTACAACGTATCGCTGCAGGGAGTTATGAGCGCAAACAGAACATCAATTTACTTCTAATATCATGGTAGATGCGTCCAAACTTACGCCATCATCAACGTAGCAAAAATAAAGCTTAACATACCTTTGTAACTAAGTTTAGTATTTATGTAAAAAAAAAACGGTCTGAAAGTTGAGTGCTTTTCGTTACATAACTATTTCCATTTTTTCTAACATAAACGACAACTTGCATATGAAAAACAGCTTAGACTTATATGAGCGTGTTCGGTCATTTGCAAATTCAGTTTTATAACTGTAAAAGTTTTGGAGGTTTTATATATCTACTGCAGAAAATGATTTTATACACATTTAAATATATATATATATATATAACATCTATGATTAGAAAATAATCTGAGCATATTTATTCCTGCATATCTATAGAAAATTTGAAGTTACACTTAAACAAACTGCAGTAAAACAATAAACTGAAGTCATTCCTATTCTGCAAATGTTTCAGAGTTTCTAATTTTATTTTATAACTTTTTTTTAGGCAAATAGGTTATAAAATAAATAATTTAAACGGTAAAAGAAATAACAGCTAGTACAGGAATTGTAAAACTTGAGCTGTAGGAGTGATTTAAGTACATTAATTAACAACTTCAATTTAATTCGGCTGATAAGATATAATGTTTCAATCATAAAGTAAACGTTTTACCTCGAATGGTGACTGTATCCTCTTCCAAGCTGATATAGATGAAAGGCTAGCGACATTATACAAACACCTCTGCTAAAAGCTTCACAGCGTAGTTCCATATAAGTAATCTCCTAGTTCATAAACTAAGGCTGCACCGACATGGAGTTTTGCCTTGCGCTCACATCATTCGCCACATGAAAATAGGTTGAAACCGTCGTCCACCTCCTTCTAAAAGTGCCCGTGAACGTCCTCTTCACATTTAGCGCCGAAATCATAAAACCAGCCACGGAAAGAGGACATGGATCCCTCGTTGGCGTCGCCTTCGTCCTCTTTTCGACCTCCAACCTATTTGTCAAGTGTAACCGGTTTCTGGTACAGAGCAAAGGAACCGAAACATAAAAAAATTAAAAATAAAAACTACAATATGAATTTCAGGGTAATATTCAATCTTCTACACAACAAATTGATCTATATTGAAATAGAATAATTTCAAATCAGTAGGTACCTTTCGAACATAGCCGAAGTTGCTCTCTTTGTCTAACTCTTTGGATGCTTTGAATGGAGTTAATTTTGTTGGTAGTAACTCCATTTTTGTACAGCCGTGAAGCAAATTTTAGGCTTTTTGTACGTCGGTTGGGTTGTGGAGAAGACGCAAGGAGGAAAGGTAAGTGGAGTTGAGAAACGGTAACGGGATGCTTTGAATGGAGTTAATTTTGTTGGTAGTAACTCCATTTTTGTACAGCCGTGGAGCAAATTTTAGGCCTTTTCTACTTTGGTTGGTTTGTGGAGAAGACGCAAGGAGGAAAGGTAAGTGGGGTTGAGAAACGGTAACGGGAGTAAATGGGAAGGAAAATCGGAACGTGGCAGATAGAATGGTTGAAGACAACTATGTCCCTCGTTTGAACGGTGGGGAGTAAATTTGTTTTCTAGGTAGATTCGGGGCATTTATGGCAATTCAAAAAAGGCTTCACCACCTCAAGTATTTGCTTTATAGTATAGATTAGTGTGCCTGGTTATTCGTTTGTATATTTGACTTTGAAAAATTCGATCTTTTCTCTTGCTCCGCCACATGCTTAAACTATTTTGAGATATATGTGTATATATGTGCATATATGTACATATATGTACTTCATTTGATAGTTCATTGTACACTTGAGTTGCACTTGCATTACCATGTCTGAGTTCATGTGTACACTTGAGTGTATGTCCGAGTTAGTGTACACTTAAGTTCATATGTACACTCGTCCCTGCCTTGTACTTGTTGTATTCTCGATGGTTTGAACTACCATGTATATACATACATACACATGCATGTATATATATGTGAATGTTTGTGGCACTGCCTTGTTTTACTTTGTGGCACTTGCTTGTTTTAATTTGTGACAAAGCTAATGCATTGCCTTGACAAGGCAGTGCATACTAGTGATGCCTTGTTTATGCATTTTGATGGTTCATGTTGCTTTTGCTTTTGTCCGTGCCTGGTGATATTCATAGTGATACATTGTGCATATCATAAGTTGTCTGTGCACAGATATATTTGTCCCTGTCTAACACAAGTAGAGAAAACAAACCCATAACTGAGGCAATATTAATATCCAAATTCAATTTTATTTTTGCAATTTAGGTTTGTTTCCTTTTCCATTTTACTGCGTTGGTTATTTGTCAGGTATAGGAGATGGCTATATATGAGAGTGAGTGTGAGTAAAAAATGTTATATATGAGAGTGTAGAGAAATGTTGTATACACGAGAGTGATAGTGAAAGTTGTATTGTATTTGAAAATGTAAGTGGAGTGATAGTGAATGTTGTATTGTATTTGAATTTGATTTGAAATAAAATATTTTTCTAAATAAAATTTCGATTCATTTATTTCATTCTGCAAATATTTATTTCATTATGCAAACAATTATTCATATCAATCAATATTTATAAGTCGTATAATAGGAAATTCTATAAATAATACTATAACATCAGATAACATATGGCTTTTTGTTATGTTAGTGCATATCTGACGACGGGGCATATTTGTGGTCTGATGTGCAATGAGACGGCACAGGATTTAATGATAGATAGATAACAATCAAACAATAGAGCATATTTGTCTTCTGATGCATTTTTTCCCCATAGCATCCTAAAAGCTCATCATTAAAGAGTCTAATGTCCCTATACCTGAAAGCCTCGGATGGCCCGAGTACTATATACATAATAAATGGGTCAGACTATACCTAAATGCATGGGTGATGAAATGACCCTCCTATTTCCACCCTAATTT
This sequence comes from Allium fistulosum, assembly GCA_030737815.1. Classification (NCBI taxonomy): domain Eukaryota; kingdom Viridiplantae; phylum Streptophyta; class Magnoliopsida; order Asparagales; family Amaryllidaceae; genus Allium; species Allium fistulosum. Next base: position 120,563,421 of record CM060905.1, on the reverse strand, counting down.
CATAAGGATTTTTTTTTTGCTAAGAGATGATATATAGATATATCATTCATTACAATTATGTTTTCCAAGGTCATTTTCTTTTTCCAATTAACAAAATATATCCAGGATCAAAATAACTTACCAATATAAATATATCAGTGTATATCTAATAACATACACATACATATGAAGATGTATGTGTTCTTCTTGTTTAAATTCAGAGTATATACTTTATTTTTTTTTGTACAAGAACATTCTGTTTGATTTAGATTTTTTTAGCAATTCAGATAAATTATTGTATTCAGATTTTTGGCCATAAAATCCACTAGAAACATGTACTTTAGTCTGTCATTAGGATTAAGAAATGATCAAGTAATAATCAATGGTAAACAAGCTTTTAATATAGATGATTATGTTAAAGTCTGGATAGTATCAAATTCAGTATAAAAGAAAGTGGATCCTAAGTGAACACAAGCAACATCTAGGCGTAATGGAAACGCGCCTAACTTATACACAAGGGGTCACGAGTTCGAGTACTATGCTGGTCGGTTCAAACACAATTTTTGTTTTTCTTCTTTTTTTTTCCTGTATGGTTTGAAATCTGATACCTACCTATCTTTGTACATATATATCTAATGTTTGCCTATAACCTAACATACAAAACAATTCTTCTTACTTTACTATTTTTGTATCCCATTCCTACAACTGATCTAGGAATTATAATCATATTTTTGCTCAAATATCAACATGTACACAGATATAAATGTACATGTCAATATCTCTGCTCATTTTCCAGAAAACTGGGTGAAACAATTGCTAAATGTACTAAGCTTTGAAATGCATTTTTATTTTCAGAATACAATCTATCATGATCAACCAATACTTCATTTAATTGAAGCTGGTTAACTCATGAATCCTGTATCTGCCACACTAGTTCAAAGCAATGGAGATACCTCTCATTGCATTCTATCTGAAGCTTTTTAGAAAAAACATTTTTACTTTTCTCAGTACAATTCAGAAATGAATTCAAACTTATTTACAAAGCATTTCAGTAAAAAGAAGATAAAATCCTTTTAAGTTTACTTCTTGCTAAATCCAGATTTTGTTCTAAAACTCAGTGCTCTGTTATATCTCAAGATTAGCTAATACATATATATAAATTATGCAAAACAGTAGCTCACATAATTGTATATTTCTTACCAGATTTTTTTTATAGCTGATACTTGAGCATATTTTTCTTGTTTATGTTTCAGACCCTACTTCAAAAACAAATCAAACCTTAACACACAACAATTTCAACAGACCAACAAATTTAATCTGACACTTTACAGAATATAAGGGCAACATGATCACTAACCATAAGATATTCAATACATGACTGGAAATCTTAGAAACATAAAATTTTTCCTGAATACATGCATATATAATCAATTTAAGCTCTTATTGAAACTAGCTAGCATGTTCATTCACTCCTCCATAATAGCCATAACTTCATTTTACTTAGTGCCTGGGTTACCTGAAAGAGCATGAGTGGCTGCCTCATTTTAAAATGAGACACCCCAGATGCCATGAGCAAACAAGGGTCAGATCTATGATCTGGTATGAGTAACATCAATTCATTCATGATATTAAGCAATAGAGAATATAAGGGTACTAACTTGTTATTTAAGCAAATTTCTGCAATCAATTACTTTAACATAGTATAATTAAGTTGATTCAGGTATGATATATTCATTTATCATTCTTTCACTTGCATACATAATCATGCAAACATAATTATCTATTGGCAACAATTTCATTCACTGGAATCATCTTGGTTCCATACCATTCAACCTAAGAAATATCCATATTCCTATTTCTTCATTTACAGGTTGTATTATTCAATCTAAATCCCTGCCTCATCTGCTATTAAGGAATCACTGGGACACATTGCAATGAACTAATTCACATCATTGCACAAAGATCTCAGGGCTTAAACAAACCATGTGCCAACTTGCATACTTCAAATATGACAAGCATTCCAGCAGTCTTCTTGGCCTTCCCTTCCCTAGTTTATTTACTAGTGTATTGTCTTAAATCCTAACATCAAATATGCTAAGTGAACATGTCACTGCAAACATGGAAACATCCATAATCTTTCCTAGCATAATTCTCCTCAGAAATAAGCAGATAGTTATTTCCTGAATGGGGTCAATATGTCTTGATCTTAGTAAATATAAGAACATTTTCAACTGTAAAAGAGGCATGGCATGTTATATTGATCTGCAAGCCTTTATGATTGATTCAGATTCAAGATCTGGTTCAATCAGAATTTTAGCTTGTGGGTTTCTTTTTTTTTTTGATTTGATTAAGGGCTCAGCACTTAGAAAATTTCTATTGCACCCTTAACATTTTTCTTCTCAAGCCTCAGCACTTATACCAAGTATAATGCAGCTCCCAATATTTTTGTAAAGTTTCCATGCCACAGATCTATAACAGTTGAGAGTATTCTCTATATAATTTTTAAGATCCTAAACTTTAACATTTATGAGTATAAATCAAACAGTATGATACTCATCCAAAGACAAATGTCTCAACCAATCAAAGATCATCAAAATCATCCATATTAAATCATATCAGATTTAAAATAAAACATCCAAAAAGCATTGATGAAATCATATACATCAAAACCAGAAATACATAAATGGCAATATAAAAAGTGGCTGCCTCAACTCAGGTCTTAATGCCATGAACTCAGTGAGATTACTCACCTAAATGTTTCTTCTTATTAATCCAGAAAATTCTTGTTTGAGTGTTTTCTCCTTCCTTCCAATATATTTTTTTTTCTCTTCTTTTCTTATTTTTGTGCAGCCCGGGGTAAAGACAAATCTACTACCTATTTATATGCATTTTTCCTCTAGGGTTTTGTTGAAACAGAATTCCATTTCTGTCCTGGCTAGCATCATGCATTTTTCATTCACAATACCCCGGCCATATTAACCAATTTAAAGGCTGCATTTTCTTTTACTTTACAGAAAATGGCCACTCACCTAGTCATGTTAAAAGTGTGACTATCCTATTTTATATTTTAATTATTTCTGAAAATCCCCTTTACTATTTTTGCCTACACAAGCATATTGACTTGTATCACATTTCATGTCATTTTAATGTTATGGTTTCACTTGCTTGTATATATATGTACTTTTCAGTGTTTAAAAAAAATGTATATTTGTATACATATCTTATCTAGGCTTATTTTAATTCCTCTTTTAAATTCAGAAACATATGCACCTACATGTATACAAGTTTACAAATCCTTATACATATGTATAATTTTCTTTTCTGGGTTTTAATTAAAATCTGTTTACTGATTTAAAGTAAAACTTATTTTTCTTATTTTCTAAGATGATCCATATAATTCCAGAAATCAAATATCCATGTTGCAAAATCATGTTTGTATTGCTTTTTAATTCTTGTTTTAAATCCAAGAAATCTGGAGTTCTTCCTTGTGCCATTTCAGTGTGCACGTGCACACATATACTTGCACACTATTTATTCCAGAGACTTCACCATATTTAAATCTAAATATTTCAAAAATTAAATCATTTTTCAAAAATGATTTTTCACAAAATTTTGGGGTATTACATTCACCCCTCCTTTTAGGAATTGTGTCCTCACAATTTGTCTAACATTTATAGTGAGCATCTTTTTCTTTTCTGAAAACTTATCAAACATATGCATAAGCAAACAAATTCAACCATATCAACCATGCATAACAAAATTTTCCAGAAAAAAAAATACCTTTTAATTTGCAAAAAGCTTAGGATAATCCATTCTAATCTTATCCTCTAACTCCCATGTGCAGTCATTAGGATCACTACTCCACTGGATCTTAACTAGTTTCAAGGTTTTGCTCCTTAATTTCTTTTCTTCCTTGGCTACAATCCCCACTGGTTCTTTTTCATAAACCAAGTCAGGGTTTATTTGAATTTTGGTAGGCTCTTCCAAAATGTCTTCTTTATCATGTACCCATCTTCTAAGTTGGGACACATGAAAAACATTATGCATTGCTTTCATTTCCTCTGGTAGTTCTAATTTGTAAGCCAATGAACCAATTCTTTCCAGAATTTTATAGGGTCCAACATACCTTGGTGTAAGCTTTCCTTGCTTGCCAAATCTCATGACTTTCTTCATAGGTGAAATCTTGATGAAAACAAAGTCTCCCACTTCATATTCCACTTTCTTTCTCTTCCTATTTGCAAATTTCTTTTGCCTATCTTGAGCTGCTGCTATTCTTTTTCTTATTAACCCAATTTTCTCTGTAGTTTCTTTAACATATTCAGGTCCAAGAACAGCCCTTTCTCCAGTCTCTACCCAGCATATAGGTGATAAACATGGCTTGCCATATAAGGCTTCAAATGGTGCCATCCCTATGGTGCTTTGGTAACTGTTATTGTATGTGAATTCAGCTAGATGGAGGTGGTCTTCCCAGTTGCCTCCAAAGTCCAGTGTACATGCTCTCAACAAATCCTCTAAGACTTTGTTCACTACCTCAGTTTGACCATCTGATTGTGGATGGTAGGCAGTGCTTAAGCACAATTCACTCCCCATAGCCTCTTGAAAACTTTTCCAAAACCTTGAGGTGAAGATGGTATCCCTATCACTCACAATGGTTTTGGGTATGCCATGCAACCTTACTACCTCTTTCACGAATATTTGAGCCAATTTTGGAGCATTTCTTTCTGTTTTAACTGGGATAAAATGTGCTACCTTAGTTAGCCTATCCACTATTACCCATATACTTGTGTTTCCCTTCTTAGATCTAGGCAGACCATCTATGAAATCCATAGATATGTCCTCCCACTTCCACTGTGGTATGCTAAGGGGTTGCAATAGTCCTGATGGCCTTTGTGTCTCTGCCTTGACTTGTTGGCAAGTCATGCACCTTGCAACATATCTGGCCACATCTGACTTCATCCCCTTCCACCAAAGATTTCTTTTCAAATTTTGATACATCTTGGTGCTACCTGGGTGTATGGAGTATTTACTCCTATGGTACTCATTTAATATTTCCTCCTTCAATTCTATATTTTCTGGAACACATATCCTATTTTTATTCCTTAAATAACCATTTTTATCAATTTGATAGTTTATTACTTCCTCCCCTTTTGATATGAGCATTTTCTTTTCCACCATGTTTAGGTCTTGTTCCTGCATTTTCCCAATCTTAAGAAGTAAATCTGATTGCAGAGATATCATACTTAATTTTCCTTTACCTTCACCTTCTTCAATAGGCATCATTTGTTCCTCACTGTTTTCCTCAATTTCCAAATCAGTAAGTATAGACAAATTCTTAAACTCTTCCATCATCAACATGGCTACCTTGGCATGTTGTCTACTCAAGGCATCTGCAACTTTATTTGCCTTGCCTGGTGTATACAGTATATCTAGGTCATAGGCAGCTAGGAACTCTACCCATCTATGTTGCCTCATGTTCAAATCTTTTTGTGAGAATAAATATTTCAGTGCCTTATGATCAGTGTACAAAATGAATTTGGCACCTAACAAATAATGTCTCCAAAGTTCCAAAGCATACACAACTACTGCTAGTTCAAGATCATGGGTTGCATATCTGGTTTCATGTGGCTTTAATTGCCTAGATGCATAGGCTACCACCTGGTCTTGCTGCATCAACACAGCCCCTAACCCAGAGCCACTTGCATCAGTGTACACAACCAAATTTTCATTTCCTTCTGGCACTCTCAATACTGGTGCATTAATCAGGGCTTCTTTTATTTTGATAAAAGCTTGCTCACGTTTTTCTGTCCATACAAAGGCTTGGTTCTTTCTAGTTAAATTGGTAAGTGGTGATGATATTTTTGAGAAATCTTTTATAAATCTCCTATAATATCCTGCCATCCCCATAAATGATCTAATCTCACTGATGGTGCTAGGTCTTTTCCATGCTTGGATTGCCACTACCTTGTTAGGGTTTACTGATATTCCTTTGGCAGAGATAACATGCCCAAGAAAATGCACTTCTTCTTTCCAAAATGCACATTTTGAAAATTTTGCCTTTAAATCATTTTCCCTTAGCCTTGACAAAACTAAATGCAAATGATTTTTATGCTCTTCCACTGTCTTGGAATAAATCAAAATGTCATCAATAAAAATCAGTACAAACTTGTCTAAATAATCTCTAAATATTCTATTCATCAAATCAACAAAATATGAAGGAGCATTTGTCAAACCAAATGGCATAACCAAAAATTCATATAAGCCATATCTTGTGTTAAATGCAGTATACTTAACACTTGAGTCTTCAACCTTCATTTGATGGAATCCTGATGCTAAGTCTAGCCTAGAAAATATTTTAGCTTCACTGAGTTGGTCAAAGAGATCATCTATTCTAGGCAATGGGTATTTATTCTTGATGGTCACTTTATTTAGTTCTCTGTAATCTATGCACATTCTCAAGGTACCATCATGTTTTCTTACAAACACTACTGGAGAACCCCAGCAGGAATTGCTTGGCCTTATAAATCCCTTGCCTTCTAATTCTTCCAACTGATTTTTCAATTCTTTCAGTTCACTTGGCCCCATTCTATAAGGTTTCTTGATTATTGGACTTGCTCCTGGAATGAGATTAATTTGGAACTCAACTGGTCTGTGGTGTGGAACACCCTTAACTTCCCCAAACACATCCAAGTATTCATTAACTATGGGAATTTCTTCAATTGTTAGTTCACTCAGATCTTTTTCTAAGTCAACTAAATGATACAATTTCCCTTCCTTAGCTATTTCACATAGAACTGTGATTCTCTGGCCTCTAGAATTTTGCAATGATATGGTGGATGAGTCTAAATTAATTATGGCTTTAAATTGCCTTAACCAATCTACCCCCAATATAACTCCTATATTTGGGTAATTTAAAACATATAAATTGGAAATAAAAATATTTCCTCCTATGTTTAACTCCACATCCACACAATTCATGTTCAAAACACTAGAACTCCCTAGGGGACTTTGTACAAGCAATGGGGTTTCAACCAATATGCAGTTTAATTTTAACACTTTAACTAATTCATAGGAAATCAAAGAGTGTGTTGCTCCAGTATCATATACTACTGGTATGGGTATGGCACAAATGAGTAATGTACCTTCCACTTGGCCATGATTTTCAGCATCAATTTTCACTACAGATTTGCCTTTTCCTTCCAAAGTTGCCAATTTCCCTTGCTGTTTATTCTCAGGACAGTTCCTCTTCATATGCCCCTCTTTCCCACATAGGTAGCATTTGAAGGCTCCTCCTTTTAACTCTGGGCACCTTGGTTTGATGTGTCCTTCTTTTCCACAATGATGGCAAACCAATTTCTTCTTAGTATCATTGGCTTTTGTGTCTTTACTCTTCCTGTTGTCTGCCTCCTCCTTCTTTTTATCATAAGGGTGATATCTTCCCTTATCCTTCTTGTTGTTGCTCTTAAAATTCCTATATTTCTCTCTTTCTTTGTCATGTTGTTCCAGTTTCAAGGCCAGATCAATTACTTGATCAAATGTTCTATCTGCATATGGTAGCATAGCTCTGCTAAGTCCTGGGTTCAGTCCTTTTATATACCTATCATTCTTGGATGCTTCATCTGCCACTAGCATTGCTCCATAATTAGATAGCCCCTCAAACTTTTGAGTGTATTCAGTGACATTCAAAGTTCCCTGCCTAAGTTTGATAAATTCTTCAAGCAAAATGGTCTTGGCTGATGCTGGTACAAATCTTGCCTCCAACATCTCCTTGAACTGATTCCAAGTGATTTCATTTTCATTTCTTCCAGCTATGATCACCTCCCACCAGCTTAAAGCTACCCCTTTCAGTTGTCTAGAAGCTACTTGCCTCTTCCTTTGGTCATCCAACTGCATGTCATTGAAAATCCTATCAAGTGTTCTCAACCATGCTTGAATTTCCATCACACTCTCAGTTCCTTCAAAACTCTTGCCTCCCAAATTGGAATAAGTCTTCAGTAGTTTTGAAAGCTCTTCATGTGGGTTCTCAGGCCTATGCCCAATTCCATCTCTTAAAACCCTCACAAATTCTTGCATATCAAGCATTTGAGGTGCACTGGGTCCTGCATTGTGATGAGATCCTCTTCCTACCATGGTCTGCTAACTAAATTCTGGGCAAATGGTATTAGTATATTATGAGTGCTTCTATAATTTCTATTTTCTTATCTAAATTATTTCATCCAAAACAAACAGACATTATACATTTCTATAATACTTAACAATCAATGCAACCAAGTGCTCTGATACCAACTGAAATGACCCTCCTATTTCCACCCTAATTTCATAAGGATTTTTTTTTTGCTAAGAGATGATATATAGATATATCATTCATTACAATTATGTTTTCCAAGGTCATTTTCTTTTTCCAATTAACAAAATATATCCAGGATCAAAATAACTTACCAATATAAATATATCAGTGTATATCTAATAACATACACATACATATGAAGATGTATGTGTTCTTCTTGTTTAAATTCAGAGTATATACTTTATTTTTTTTTGTACAAGAACATTCTGTTTGATTTAGATTTTTTTAGCAATTCAGATAAATTATTGTATTCAGATTTTTGGCCATAAAATCCACTAGAAACATGTACTTTAGTCTGTCATTAGGATTAAGAAATGATCAAGTAATAATCAGTGGTAAACAAGCTTTTAATATAGATGATTATGTTAAAGTCTGGATAGTATCAAATTCAGTATAAAAGAAAGTGGATCCTAAGTGAACACAAGCAACATCTAGGCGTAATGGAAACGCGCCTAACTTATACACAAGGGGTCACGAGTTCGAGTACTATGCTGGTCGGTTCAAACACAATTTTTGTTTTTCTTCTTTTTTTTTTCCTGTATGGTTTGAAATCTGATACCTACCTATCTTTGTACATATATATCTAATGTTTGCCTATAACCTAACATACAAAACAATTCTTCTTACTTTACTATTTTTGTATCCCATTCCTACAACTGATCTAGGAATTATAATCATATTTTTGCTCAAATATCAACATGTACACAGATATACATGTACATGTCAATATCTCTGCTCATTTTCCAGAAAACTGGGTGAAACAATTGCTAAATGTACTAAGCTTTGAAATGCATTTTTATTTTCAGAATACAATCTATCATGATCAACCAATACTTCATTTAATTGAAGCTGGTTAACTCATGAATCCTGTATCTGCCACACTAGTTCAAAGCAATGGAGATACCTCTCATTGCATTCTATCTGAAGCTTTTTAGAAAAAACATTTTTACTTTTCTCAGTACAATTCAGAAATGAATTCAAACTTATTTACAAAGCATTTCAGTAAAAAGAAGATAAAATCCTTTTAAGTTTACTTCTTGCTAAATCCAGATTTTGTTCTAAAACTCAGTGCTCTGTTATATCTCAAGATTAGCTAATACATATATATAAATTATGCAAAACAGTAGCTCACATAATTGTATATTTCTTACCAGATTTTTTTTTATAGCTGATACTTGAGCATATTTTTCTTGTTTATGTTTCAGACCCTACTTCAAAAACAAATCAAACCTTAACACACAACAATTTCAACAGACCAACAAATTTAATCTGACACTTTACAGAATATAAGGGCAACATGATCACTAACCATAAGATATTCAATACATGACTGGAAATCTTAGAAACATAAAAATTTTCCTGAATACATGCATATATAATCAATTTAAGCTCTTATTGAAACTAGCTAGCATGTTCATTCACTCCTCCATAATAGCCATAACTTCATTTTACTTAGTGCCTGGGTTACCTGAAAGAGCATGAGTGGCTGCCTCATTTTAAAATGAGACACCCCAGATGCCATGAGCAAACAAGGGTCAGATCTATGATCTGGTATGAGTAACATCAATTCATTCATGATATTAAGCAATAGAGAATATAAGGGTACTAACTTGTTATTTAAGCAAATTTCTGCAATCAATTACTTTAACATAGTATAATTAAGTTGATTCAGGTATGATATATTCATTTATCATTCTTTCACTTGCATACATAATCATGCAAACATAATTATCTATTGGCAACAATTTCATTCACTGGAATCATCTTGGTTCCATACCATTCAACCTAAGAAATATCCATATTCCTATTTCTTCATTTACAGGTTGTATTATTCAATCTAAATCCCTACCTCATCTGCTATTAAGGAATCACTGGGACACATTGCAATGAACTAATTCACATCATTGCACAAAGATCTCAGGGCTTAAACAAACCATGTGCCAACTTGCATACTTCAAATATGACAAGCATTCCAGCAGTCTTCTTGGCCTTCCCTTCCCTAGTTTATTTACTAGTGTATTGTCTTAAATCCTAACATCAAATATGCTAAGTGAACATGTCACTGCAAACATGGAAACATCCATAATCTTTCCTAGCATAATTCTCCTCAGAAATAAGCAGATAGTTATTTCCTGAATGGGGTCAATATGTCTTGATCTTAGTAAATATAAGAACATTTTCAACTGTAAAAGAGGCATGGCATGTTATATTGATCTGCAAGCCTTTATGATTGATTCAGATTCAAGATCTGGTTCAATCATAATTTTAGCTTGTGGGTTTCTTTTTTTTTTGATTTGATTAAGGGCTCAGCACTTAGAAAATTTCTATTGCACCCTTAACATTTTTCTTCTCAAGCCTCAGCACTTATACCAAGTATAATGCAGCTCCCAATATTTTTGTAAAGTTTCCATGCCACAGATCTATAACAGTTGAGAGTATTCTCTATATAATTTTTAAGATCCTAAACTTTAACATTTATGAGTATAAATCAAACAGTATGATACTCATCCAAAGACAAATGTCTCAACCAATCAAAGATCATCAAAATCATCCATATTAAATCATATCAGATTTAAAATAAAACATCCAAAAAGCATTGATGAAATCATATACATCAAAACCAGAAATACATAAATGGCAATATAAAAAGTGGCTGCCTCAACTCAGGTCTTAATGCCATGAACTCAGTGAGATTACTCACCTAAATGTTTCTTCTTATTAATCCAGAAAATTCTTGTTTGAGTGTTTTCTCCTTCCTTCCAATATATTTTTTTTTCTCTTCTTTTCTTATTTTTGTGCAGCCCGGGGTAAAGACAATTCTACTACCTATTTATATGCATTTTTCCTCTAGGGTTTTGTTGAAACAGAATTCCATTTCTGTCCTGGCTAGCATCATGCATTTTTCATTCACAATACCCCGGCCATATTAACCAATTTAAAGGCTGCATTTTCTTTTACTTTACAGAAAATGGCCACTCACCTAGTCATGTTAAAAGTGTGACTATCCTATTTTATATTTTAATTATTTCTGAAAATCCCCTTTACTATTTTTGCCTACACAAGCATATTGACTTGTATCACATTTCATGTCATTTTAATGTTATGGTTTCACTTGCTTGTATATATATGTACTTTTCAGTGTTTAAAAAAATGTATATTTGTATACATATCTTATCTAGGCTTATTTTAATTCCTCTTTTAAATTCAGAAACATATGCACCTACATGTATACAAGTTTACAAATCCTTATACATATGTATAATTTTCTTTTCTGGGTTTTAATTAAAATCTGTTTACTGATTTAAAGTAAAACTTATTTTTCTTATTTTCTAAGATGATCCATATAATTCCAGAAATCAAATATCCATGTTGCAAAATCATGTTTGTATTGCTTTTTAATTCTTGTTTTAAATCCAAGAAATCTGGAGTTCTTCCTTGTGCCATTTCAGTGTGCACGTGCACACATATACTTGCACACTATTTATTCCAGAGACTTCACCATATTTAAATCTAAATATTTCAAAAATTAAATCATTTTTCAAAAATGATTTTTCACAAAATTTTGGGGTATTACAGGTGAGAACCTAACCATAAGCATGGTAAAACTATCATAGCATATGCGACATAATCAACTATCTAACATAACATCAAAGAAATATACCATGGAGCATAACTCAAAATCATCTATGATCCACATATAAACAAGTAAAGGTCAAGATAATGCAAACACATTGACTGATATAAATACTCATATAATCATGAAATACCACGAATGATTTAATGCATATCCGACAAAATCTTCAGAAAGAATAACCTAACTTAATGTACAATAAAAAAAGATAATAAAAAAATACATGTCACGACCTATAGTCCTTATGGAAGCGATGAACTCCGATGATAAGCCTAGAAGTACAATCAAGATGACACAAAACTCAACAATAATAATAAAGCTAGTAAATCCGGACTCACATTCCCGATGGAAGTAATAACCTTCGATTGTCGAGTATTATATGATATAAAGAGATGTCTAACTACGTCCAAACATAATCCAAATCAAATACAAGAATTTCTTGTCAGAAAATATTATCTCGACTTATAGCCCTAATGGAAGAAAAAACCCCAACGGATTGTCCTTAGAGGTAGTGAGAAAACAAACTCAATAAATCACGTTTCATCAAATGCAAAGAATATAACAATCAACTATTATCTTGACATGTTATCCAAATGGAATTAAAAACTTCTGACGGTTAGGTCCTCCAGGATTACAACAAATCAAACTCAATAATCATAATTAGTTCAAAATCTCAAAAGAATATCCAAATGTTATCTCGACCTATCGTCCCAATGGAAGATATAACTTGCCAACATTGGCCCTTGGAGATAACAAGAATACCAAACTCAATAATATCAATGTCAATAGAACTTAATGCATAAAAGTCATAGCATCGACCATAATGGTCCTTAGAGAGGCGACACTCTTGATTAAATAGTCTTAAAATCAGAAACAAAAATCATACAAATAAATATCTTGGCCATAAGTTCTTATGAGAGTATAAACACACACAAATACAAATAAAATAATGAATGAGCATGAAGCAAGTTCCTAATGTTAATCAGTAGACAAGCCTTTTAGTAAATCTTCAGGATAGGCTAATCAAAATGAAAAACGAGTACAGAGCGAGTCTCTAATGTCACAAAGGTCAATATTACTCAAAATAATAATAATAATAATTGTCTCTTTAGTGAGGTACCAAAGTAATAAAATAATCAAATTAACCCACTTTATGTACCAAAAGGGAGATTGACAAACACACAGTAATGCTATAGGAAATGCTAATGTTCGCGGTCCTATTTCCTACAGTCCCTTAGTTATTCCTAGAGTCGTGCCTCCAATATCCATTTATATGTTGTAAACGTATCAAAAGAAGGCCCTACACAGTGGTTACTTCTACCACTCGCCCTTGGTAAAGGATGGTTGGCTTTATTAACATCGAGGCAATTGCCTTTATGAGAGTCTTAACTCACGGCTGATTAAAACTCCAAAATGACATCACAAATCCAGGGAGCGACCTCATAATCGAGTCACTTAGAATAGATACTAGTCAATCTGGTGGCCCAAATCATGCCCTAGAAATAATAGCATGGACCCGACGATGTAGGTTATAAACTCAAATAATTCTCTCGACTCGATAAATCCTTGGAGAGATCAGCAATATAAAGAAATATACTCGACTCCTAGTCCAAGGGAACAATAATTCCCATGAGATAGTCCTTATGAGAAGCTCCAAAAATCATAGAATAACAAAATATCTAGTCCTTGGAGAGATGAAACTCTCGATTACAAATAAAATAAAATAATAACCTCGAGACGATAACCTTAAAATGCCTAACCTGACTCTAAAATACAAGCAACATCTACTTACCAGTAGTAATCGAACAAGTATTTCTTAAGCATCTCATACCACTTAGTATTACACGAACATTTACTGATGACTAGTAAGCCACACTCACAAAATCTTTTTTATTCTATAATATGAGTCAATAGAATAACCGAAAAAATATTACCGAGAGTCCTATGCCTCCATATACTACTAATCCGTTCATTTGACATCCATACTATATAAAATTTAAAACTCAATATAAAATCAAATATTCCATATGAAGAGTCAAGAAAGTAATCAAAAAAGAATTACCAAACGTCCCATAATGCTCGGTATTACTAAAATGTTTACCTAATATTCTCATCATATTGAATTTCACAAAAGTCAACATGAAAATCAAATCTAATTAAGACTATACATATGTAAATGGGGAAATCAATTTCAAAGCTCTTAAATAAATCAAACTCTATCAAGAATCCTTATTCCAATTATAATTGAATTTATTTTACCAAAAATACACCTTTAAGAGAATTACTCTTCAAATACTTTCATACATTTTGCTTTATATTTATTGAAATTCCACATTTTTAAAAATACCTCAAAACTTTTGATTTTCCTTAAAGAGGACGTATATACTCAACACAAGATTCCAATACTTATGTATATTTTTGGTCCAAAGTATCATTACAAAATCATAGTTTTCTTTTTGATCAACAATTTAATAAAAACCAATTTTTCAATTAAATTCTTTTCTAAGTACCTTTTTAAAATATATAAATTTATGTATTATTAATAACAATCCCAAAATCAGCTTCTAAAATAAAAACTAGATGTCACATACATGAATTTTTATCAGAAGAAACAAAGTTGGAAAGGTACTAAATCAATATATACACACACTTGTATATTTAAAACAGAAATGGAATTCCATAAGAATGATCATTAAATAATTTAAATACAACTCAAAACAAATTTTCAGAAAGCATAGAAAACTCAACAACTCGGAATCAATAGGAACAATAAGAAAATATCAACAAAATAATATAGTTTAGAACCCCACAACGTACTTTCCTAAAGTTGGAGCAGGCTCTAGGTTCGGCCATTGGTGGACCGATGGTCAATATTTCTAGAGTTGTTTCAGCTCAAGAAACTGCCTTTGATTCGACTTCGGCCACGTTCAGGCAACCTGAGATGTTTTCAGGCGATATCAGACCATTCTAAACACATTCATGCACTAATATATAAGCAATTATCATTCATTTATCAAATAGACAGCATTTCACTAGCAAATTTTTTGTTTCAACACATAGAACATTCAATTTAATATAGCAACAACAATCTACCAATTATAACAACATGCACGTAATCTTAGATATAAATGTGATTGTTAGAACTCACCTTAGACTCTAAAGCAAACAATTACACCGCCTAATGCTCTACTAAGCACTGTTATTCACCCATCCTTGCTGTCCTGAATGGAGATACACCAATATGCCCAAAATCTGAAATTGCCAAGTCCTAAGGACGTAGAATAGGCTGAGTATCACCCCTAAATTTTATAAGATTTTTCTCTAATTTATGGAACTTTTTTTAAGGATTTTTATTCTATGGTTTTGAAAAGAAGAGGAGAAATAGTTTACAGACTTTTGTTTAGAAGTTAGAAATTGTACATACTAACATTGAGAGGGAAGGAAGACCATATTTTTCTCATTTTAGTTGTGCCTAAGTGGGTTACTAATTAAAGCCGAATCCAACATTCAATTTAAATCAATTTCATTTCTTCTTTTACTTTTAAAACCATACTTAAAATTATACAAAAAGCGTATACTTCGACAAAGAAAATTTAAATTTCATTTCTATTGAAATTATTTATTTCAACGCAATAATATTTTTAATACTCAACTTTTATTATCTTTTATTTTCTACAAATGGATTCCCTCGTGAAAGGAAAAAAACATTATTTTCATTTGAATTATCAAACTTTACTTTTACGTTACATAAAATATAATATACTATTTTATATCATAGAACTTTACTTCGTAATTTCAAACATTATTTTATTTCCACTAATTAACTTTCTTATCTATACAAGTTTCCATTACAAAATTATAACATTACCAAATTCTCATTTTAAAGAAAATATATTTTCTATCCTTAAATGAGACCAAAAAAATTCAAAATTCAAAATTTTTGGTTTCCATTTCCATTACAACTTTATTTTCATAAAGTACCATTCTGTTACTTTGATGACCCACCCTTTGTTATACCCTGAATCAACGTCACATGACAAGGTCTAACCTCTGAATACCACAAAAGGCAGTCTGTCGAGGTAAAATTTAAAGCCAAATGTTATAATAAGGTACATCGATGCAATCTCACAATGGAAGATAACGTATAACATAATATAGAATAGGATAAACAATATACAAGAGGCAAAATTTATGGAAGCAGCTGATGAATAAATACCAATATAGAAAGACGGAATACAATATCTATAACATGTCTCATATACAAAATAGCTTATTTGCCATGTACTACATCAACAAAATACACATATCCTATACAACGACTTCACGCCTCTAGAATGTTCCTATTGTCCCACAAGCCTATCCCCAACGCACCTGACTCCCAAACTACTCAATAGGGTACTCGAGAGTTGTCATAACATAAATAGACAAAGACAAACGCAGGTCAGACATTAAGCTTGGTGTGAGAGGAACTATCTCAAAATACTATATATCAAAACCATATACAAAGAAACAAGAAACTACTAATTCATAGCCGGTCCTCTCAACGTACGTAGCTCAGGTGTAATCCGGACCGTCCATAAACAAGTAAAGTAAACTCATCCAAAAGATAGGAAATCATACCATAACCTACTCTTTTCTTGTCGTTTATAAGTTGGCATAACTAATATAATGTGACTACCACGTAACAATATACTATGATACAGGTAACCCAATGGGGATTTTCACTTCAAGGGCTTATTTATGCAGGATAATAAGTTTTAAGGACACTACTTCTGAAAAATTAGTTTTAAGGACATTTTATAGGAAAAAGGTAAAAGAATTTATCATTTTCAGTTATACAGAAATAATGATAAAAGGATTTATCATTTTCCTGTATAACTTAAAAAGATAAATGAATTTATCATTATGCTGTAAATTATCCTTAAAACTAATTATTCAGAAGTGTTGTCCTTAAAACTTATTACCCTGCAAATAGAAGCCCTTCAACCTAATTTCCACTAACCCAATATACCAGTGAATGGACAATAAAGATACCTAACATAAGTCGCACACAATATGCGGTAATAATAACTAACTTACTTATAAAACGTACAATCCTAATGATAAACATCAAATAGAGAATAAAGATTGACACCTATCATTACTGATGGGTAGAGTCTAGTAAGGATATCAATGTGCTCTAGTGATCCCATCTAGGGTTCAAAATTAATAGAGTCAGTAGATAATCGTACTATAGGCCTTGAGCGTATCCAGTGGGATCGAACCCGTGAAGATATCACCGTGCCCATACCAAAATATGAATACTTATAACCAATACCCGTGAGAATCACCATAAGCTACCAAAGAGACCTATCGAGATCCACAACTATATTGTCGACTCCCTTGAAAACCAACACCTCAAAAGAAGTTGGCATGTAGGTCCTGTCGTAGCACTTAAGAGTACAATGCAATAATATATGACATACTCTAGACTGGAGTTCCAATCTCTCTCCGCCCCTACTCCGGGATCACGTCTACAGGCCGTGCGCCTTAATGGTACAATGGATTCCTTTTACAAAACTGATATCATCTAAATCCCAAGCTTCGCCTTGCATCCCATACATATGTAGATATTCCCTTAACCCATACCAAAATATGAATATATATAATCAATACCTATGTCGAATTACCATTAGCTACCAAAGAGACTTCTTAAGAGCCACATGTATATGGTGGACTCCTTTGAAAACCAATACTTTAAAAGAAGTTGTCATGTAGGTCCTATCGCACCACCCCTACAAAACAATATATGACTTATTCTAGACCGGCGTCACAGTTTCTCTCCAAAACTGCTCCAGGACTACTTCTGCAGGTCGTGCGGCTTAGTAGTACAATGGATTCCTTTTACAAACTGATATCATCTGATTATATATGGATATACAATCCAGATCCATGCTATCCTATGCTATTGAACTTTATTAGCACTCCGAGGTCCCATCAAGATATACGTTCCTATAGCTTTTCCCGAATGAAACCAGATGCTCTTCGAGCCAAAAATATTTCTCCAAAACCAAAAACCTGAAACCTAGATCAAGACCAAAGTGCTGCCGTGCCTCAGATGGCAGTGCAATATGGCATTGATCTAGACCCTCCTGAAGGCTTAGCCTGAAACCATAAAACAACGTATAAATAAATGCATAGCACTGGAACAGCACTACGACCCAAATCTAGTCGCCTACTCCATGAATCTCTCATTGTGCACTTGTTTTCACCCCACAGATCACTCAAGCACAATACGCTTCGAACCATGGAATTTGTGCTAATCGTCTATCTCCATGTCCTCCTAATCTCATACAGTTATCTAGCCTTTTAACACGGCTATATCTAGACTGATTGGACAAGTTAGACTTGAAGATAGACAAGGCAAGCAGCCCAAAGAGATGATCATAGAGTCCAAAGATGAAGCATAGACAATGGTATGAAGAAATGAGAAAGCGAGATCAAGAAACAGGCTCTTTGGAATGTTTTAAATATAGATTAGTGCCTCCCTTAGGCTGGGGATCAGTACCTATCCCTTCTCTTATGCAGGGATCAAATCATATCACTATGGATACGAACAACTTGAATCATTAGTTCAACTCAATGGGAATCGATCGATATCTTCAAAAACATGTAAGCAACTACAAAAAACAACTTTGGAAAAATGAAACTAGCATGGAGAGGGACCTACCAGAGCGGTCGTGAGCTGCCATGTGGCCATATGAACCGATCGGTGCCGATCCCCTATCATTGGGAATTGGACCGTTAAATTTTTTGGGTAACCTCGTCTATATCGTGAGATCCTGCTGGCGAAATTTTTGGAAGATATTCGATCGTCTACCCCTATAAATACATAGTTCATTATTCATTTAAGGGATCATTATGTTGCTGTTTTACTTATACTCCATTGCAATCAAGGATCAATCCGATCCGATCCTTCCTTGTACTTAGAAAAACAAGTGGTTAATAAAGCAAATTCATCAAAGTGAACGTAGGCAATCAACGTCGAACCACTATAAATATGGATGTTCTTGTTTTCTTCTTGTTTCCTCTGTTTTAGTTCTAGTTCTTCACTTTTTTCTCTATATAAGATCTACTGGGTGTTTGTGCTAACCTTTCGTGCAAACATTTTGGTGCTTTCGCTGAGAAAGAATTCTCAACTTGATTTGATCTCATCATCTACTTGTGGATTCCCATATTCACGAGATAGATCCAGATTTCTGATGATAAGTTTCCATTTCTACTTAGGTTTGAAGAAGATCAAAATAGAAGCTATTATCTATGGCTAGAGGAAAGTCTACAACTTCCCATGCTGTTGAAGGCAATGAAGATACCATTGTTCAATAGGTTGGCCAGAATGTACAACGGACGGCTGCTGATGTCCTAAATCCTCTTGATTACATCACCAAACCCGAATTTGAAGTCCCGATAAAGGAACTATTTGATAGCCGTCAACAGCTCAATCAACAAATCCAGGCCAATATCGAACTGATAAACCAGTTGACAGACTAATGTGGCAAGACAAGGAGGGAGCCTACTCTATACTCAGGATCAAAGAGCTCCTCTTCATATAATGACTATTACAGAAAGAGACAGTGCAAGACGGATGCATATGATGCTAGAACGTCGTAGGGAAATTACGCGATCGATTACCGTCAAACGATGTGGATCGATACCAAACCCTCCAGGGGGATCAGAACTGAACCATCAAATTTGAGGGGTAGTCTTCAAGCGGATGGAGGAGCTAACTCTGGACGCGCCGCGATCGACCAAGGCGCTGGAGCTCAGGCAAATATCATTGAACCACAACCGAGAGACAATGATTGGATAGCCACTCAAAAGGCACATGAAGAACACGCCAAGCCAAGGCAATGTGGTGCTGCTCGAAGGTATGGATTGGGCCATTCACGTGAGGTGGAACACGACCACTACCAGGCACCAACTCTCTAGACGTCGGACCTAACGGCGATGGTGATACAGCTTGTGAAAGAAAGTCAAGGCCTAACCAACGATGATTGGGGACTCTCCAAGAGTCATAGTCCATTCACTAACAACATCCTACACGTGGAGTATCCGCGAAGCTTTAATGTATATATGCGGGAAATCCCGACCATAGGCAGCATCTCATGAAGTACGAGTTGCACATGCACTCTGCACGAGCCATTGATGCAGTCAAGTGTAGATGTTTTCTAATTTTTCTAGAAGGGTTTGCGACCATATGGTTTACCATGCTACCACCGCTGTCAATTTCTCTGTTTGATGAGTTAGTAAGGAAGTTCGTGGAGCAATTTAGCATGCACGCGCCCAAAGATGTCATGTCCCTCTCTATCTTAATCCAAGCTCTGGGGGAGTCATTGAAAGACTATCTGGAAAGGTTTAATAAGGCTGTTACAGAAGTCAATATTCCAAAAGATGTAATACCGATCAAACTGACTAAGGGAGTTGAACCTAATTCTGATTTTAGTGATTGTTTGGGTAGGAAAGCCTCCTTCTACATTGGACCGTTTTTACACGAAAGCAGCTTAATGCCTAAGAAAGGAGGAAGTGAAGCAGACTAGGAAGAGATATGTTGTAGGCCAAAGTGTCGAGTGTGTACAAAGTAATATGGTTGTAAACAGTTCGAAGAGAGTTTCGAGAAAGTTGAAATTAATGTTCAAAACAAAGTAAATGAATAAAAGAGAAGCGGTGACAGGAACCGTGATCGAAGATGGTATTCTGGGAGAGGGAAGCCAAGGATCCCGACATTTGACACCTATAGACCATTGAACACGTCATTAGAGAACATCTATTTATTGACTTGTAATACTATGCAATACATAAAACCACCTCCGAAGGAACCGATGAAGAAGCAAAGATAAACAGGGAAGTACTATAGATTCCGTGAAAGTTATTGTCATAACACGGATGAGTGTCGCCACTTCCGAGATGTCATTGAAAAGTTGATTTGAGAAAGAAAGTTGCAATAGTTCGTTAAAGTCCCACAGGATGGCGAGTAGGGGACATCCGACCCTAATAGAGGATAAGCTCTGCCTAGTGCTTAGGGACCTAGACAGGAAGGAGGAAGGTTAGCCATTAACACTATTGTTGGAGGACCACATCCAATCCATAAAAGCTGGAACGAAACGGAGTGTTACGTGAATGCTATAAGGCATGTTGATATTGAATGCAACTCCATAGAGGATGATGTTCCGACAAAGTAGCAGAGGACTATGATTGACGATGTCGTCTTTTGAAGTAGAGATGCAGGCAGGGTGGAAGCCCTTACGATTGACCCAATGGTGATCTCGGCCATGATCGGCTCTGCTTTGGTGAGAAAGATTCTGATTGATTGCAGATATTCTATTAATATCATTTTCAAGAAGGCATACGACCAAATGTTACTGGAATCCAATGACTTGAAACCATGAAAATCCCGCATTCATGGATTTAACGGTATTACTATTGAAGTAATAGGCTACGTCAAGCTACCGATGGAGTTAGGGACGGTAACCATAGGAGAGTGCGGGTGCTACTATTTATCGTTATGGATGTGAACTCTCCGTACAATGCTTTTTTGGGCCCATCGGCCGTTGCTGAATTCGGAGCAGCTATCGCCCCTTGGTGTTTAACACTCAAATTCCTGATATAGAATGGCGTGGAAATTATTCATGGTGATCAGGCGACTTTCCGTGCCTGCTATGTTGCTGAGTTGAGGGATACACAACGAAAGGAAAAAGGAAAGGATGTGGAGATGTCTCTCTACATCAAAACTAACGAAGCTTAGCAATCGGCGTCTGAGCCTTAGATCGGGCACTACAGTCAGTTTTATAAAGATACAGAGTCGAGAGATGAAGAAGAGGGGACCAAAGAACCCAAGGCTGCCCCCGCTGAGTCGACGATTGACATCACAGTCAACCACAACGTCCCATCATGGGTCCTAAAGATCGTATCATAGCTCAACGCAACAAGGATGAAAGAATTAGCTGGCTTTCTCCGGGCGAATCTTAATGTGTTCTCTTGGACCCATTCTGACACGTGTAGGATCTCACGAGCCATTGCGAGCCATGCATTGAATATCGACCCGAGGCATGTCCTGGTGAAACAGAAACGACACAACATGGATCTGGAGAGATCCGCTGCACTTAAGGAGGAGGTGGATAAACTCCAAAACAGTGGGTTTATCTATGATGCCCTCTACCCGAAATGGGTATCCAATCCTGTACTCGTGAGGAAGGCAAATGGAAAGTGTTGAACATGCGTTGACTACTCAGACCTGAATAAAGCATGCTCGAAGGATAACTTTCCACTTCCAAGGATTGACTAGCTAGTAGACTCAACCACTGGACATGAGCTGCTTTCGTTTATGGATGCATACTTCGGTTACATTCAGATCCCGATGCATGTCCCAGACCAGGTATACACCAGCTTCATTACTGACCTGGGATTATACTGCTACATTGTGATGCCTTTTGGACTAAAAAATATAGGAGCGACTTACCAGAGGCTCATAAAGTGGATGGTTAAAGGCCAGATTGGACGATTGATGGAAGTTTATACGGATGATATGCTCGTGAAGTCACAACAATCAAACGACCAAATCGATGATTCGGTGGAGATATTCAGTGTTCTTCGAAAATATGGAATGAAACTCAACCCCTTGAAATGCTCTTTCGACGTTGTATCAGGGAAGTTCTTGGGTTTCATCATTAACTCTCGTGGAATTGAGGACAATCTTGAGAAGATTCAGATGATAAGAGATATCCAAACACCAAAGATGATTAAGCAGGTGCAAAGCCTAAATGGGAAGGTCGCCGCCCTGAGTCGGTTCATCTCTAGAGCCACCGATAAGTGCATTCCCTTCTTCGACTTAATCAGAAGAGGGAAGAGGAACTTTGCATGGATGCAGGATTATGTTGACAGGTTTCAAGCTCTGGTACACCACTTAGAGAGACCCCCCATCTTATCCAAGCCACTGGATCATGAAGAATTGTATATCTATTTAGCAATGTCGGTACATGGCATATGTGGCGCACTACTGCGTGAAGAGAATGGTATCCAGAGGCCAGTATACTATGTTAGCAAGTGATTGACAAGTGCTGAAAGAAATTATATGAAATTGGAGAAGCTCACATACTACATGTTGATTACATCAAGGAAGCTCTACTCTTATTTTCAGGCTCACCCCATCAATGTCTTCATCGACCATACATTACGATAGTCCTACAACGACCTGAGATGTCTGGAAGGTTGCTAAAATGGAATATCGAATTGAGCCAATTCGATATCACTTCTCCCATGGAGAGCCATCCAGGGCATGTGTTGGCGGACTTCATAGCTGAATTCACTGCGCAAAAAGACTCTCCAAAGAGCAGCAGAGAACCTACCATCCAATGGAAGATGTACACAGATGGAGCATCCAACAATCGATGTTCTGGCATCAGAGTAGTTCTAGTGACTCCTAAGGAACACTCGATTTGCTATGCCCTGAAACTCGACTTCTCCATGACAAATAATGAAGCTAAATATGAAACCTTCATCATTGGGTTCAAACTTGCTAATGAACCAGGAGTAAGAGCTGTACAAATTTTCTGTAATTCCCAGTTAGTAGTATGCCAAGTCAAGAAGAATATCAAACCAAAGGAGCATGACTTGCTCCTTACCTCAACCGAGTCCAAGAACTACTAACCGACCTTGAGCATTACACAATTACACACACCCCTAGAGAAGAGAATGAGAAAGCCAACTCACTACCCAAGCTAGCCAGTTCCGGGGATGCATAGCAAATGGGCTTGGTCCCAGTTGAAATACTTAACGCCCTGAGCATTGACCAAATGAAGATTGATTGGGTCTTGGAGATGGAGCCCGAGAGGGAGTCATGGATGATTCCAATAAAAGATTATCTGTAGAGGGGAATCCTTCCTGAATAGAGGAATGAGAAATGATAGGTCCTTCATAAAGCTTCACGATACATCCTTCAAGAAGGAGTCATGTATAGAAAGGGTTTTTGCGTCCCCCCACTTCAGTGTATCGCCAACGATGAAATCAAGCGAGTAGTAAGAGAAGTTCATGAAGGATAATGTGGAGATCACATCGCTATGGTTATTACTGGCTAACTATCAATCAAGACTCAGTTGATTATGATAGATTATGTGATAAGTGCCAGGTATTTGCAAAGATTCCGAAGCCCCATCGACGGAGATTACTCAGATGGTTAGTCTATGGCCGTTTGCTACATGGGGCATCAACATCATTGGCTCCTTATCGATTTCCAATGTGGCACAAAGTACGTCATCGTAGCAGTCGATTACTTACTAAATAGGCTGAAGCTGAGCAACTGGCCATGATCACCATAAAGAAAGTAATCAACTTTGTTGTTCGAAACATCATATGTCATTTTGGTCTCCCTAGAACAATCATAACTGATAATGGGACCTAATTTGATAGTGCTGAATTCAAAGACTTCTACCATCCGCATCATATTGAGAAAAGATTTGCGGCAGTTTCTCACCCTCAAGCTAATGGACGGGTCGAAGCTGTTAATAAAATCATAAAGTCTATTCTAAAGAAGCGTTTGGAAAAGGCTAGAGGCAAGTGGGTTGATGAACTCCCGTTAGCTCTATAGGCATACAAAGCCACCTACAAGTATGCGACTAGGCACACTCCATTCACCATTGCCTACAGTTCTAAAGTCGTGATTCCCGTGGAAGTTGAAGTCCCTTCTCATCGAGTGACTTACTATGACCCTAGAACAAATAGAGATCTCCTTTTGGAATCTCTAGATATGGTCGATGAGAAGCACAAAGAAGCTGACTTAAGGGTAGCTGCACATCGACACCGAGACGCCCAGTACTACAACGTTAAAGTCTGAGCTAGAACCGTTGAAATTGGCGATCTTGTTCTGAAACGTATCATTCCTAGCCCCACCAACATTGATCCGAGATGGGAAGGATCATATATCAACAATCAGAGGCTTGGAGATGAAACTTTCAAGCTAACGACTGTCGATGGCATTGCACTCTCGAGAGCATGGAATAGCGAGCATCTATGACACTATTTCACTTAATTTTGTTTCATTCATTTGTATTTCATTCAGAATTTGCTTTTGCATTTTAGAGCCATATAATAAGGCAAACTCAGTCACTTTCTCTTTCAGTTGATAATAAAACATGAAGTTTCTTCTATATCTGTGAACTGTTTATGCATAGTATAATAGTTGTGATATGCAATCGACTTATATCTACTTATGCCTAATATAGACCAGCGAGTGCCCTGAGTCTGGTGCCAACCAAGTTCTCGGGTCCGTCATTGAATTGATCAGAATGAACATGACTCGGCTGTTCATCTGTTAGATCTCACATACGATCCGATGGGCTAAGTATAAAACATAGAATAGATGTGACATGAACCATCCATTAGCTAATTTCCATCCTACGATTTAGTGGGAGAAATATAAAGTAGAAGTGGACGTGGTACGACCGACCACTCTTTGACTTTTTCCCTTGACTTAAAGGTGAAGGAATTAACCGATAAAAATGTGATTCAACCATTTATTAGAATAACTCCAATCCCCAGAGTATAGGCTGCAGTATAAACATCAGTCAGGTGTGATTAATTGCCCATCAACTAACTCTGATCCCTAGAGTGCGGAAAAGAGGATAATCAAACGAATGAGTGCGATTCGACCACTAATTTGCCGACTCTGACCCGAACTCGACAGGAGGAGTACAGACTCCTAATGGATGGGATGTGACTATCCGTAGATTAACTCCACCAACTCGAGACTAGGGGCAGGAGTATAATCACTTAACTATATAATACGACAGCGTAACACCATGGCTTGTGCCTAATGTTTGATGCAACTCAAGGCCATGACCAAGAAGAGGCCTTGAGATAGATTTATCGGATCGACCCCCGAAGTAACGAATGACCGAATGACATTGCAACTTAAATCACGAGCGACAAATTACAAGTACACTGAATGTAAAACGTAATAGCTCGAACACTTAAACAAATTCACATAAAAGTTAAATTGAAACGAAAGAAGTTTTTATTCACAAGCAAAAACTTGGAAAACTAAGTACAAGTTTATTCCTAGAACTAGAAACCAAAATCGGGGGCCGTAGCCGCACAATCACTGCTAACAAAAAGAAACTAGCTACCTAGTTATACATAACCCTAGCCGAGTCGACGACTATTTCTTGTCCTTCTTGGGATTCTTCGGGGTAGACTCAGTGGAGCTCCCACCCTTGCCTTTCCTCTTCGACCTTCCTCCACCCTTGCCACCCTTAGGTGAAATACTTTAAGAGATAGAAACGAAAGCATTCTCACTTTAGCATATGGAAGGGTCGACCTTTTTAGCGAAGATACCGACAGGTAGTATGACTTCGAGTGGAGTGACATCTACCTCGACACACTCTCTCTTAGCTTGCTTGTCCGACTCTTCCTTCTTAATGTGCCGCTTCAAGTTGTGTTTGTCTGCGTGCTTAGAGGCATAAGTCACCACGACATCCTCTGTTTCTATCTTGGCCTATTGACCATCAGTTTTTTCTTCATACAAAGCCCCTATAACTTCAGCATCTGGGCCGGGAGTCTCAGTGGATTGGACAGCTAGAACCATCGGTGCAGTGGTGACCGCTGTAGACTCCGTAATCGATGCCTGCTATCCTAGGATGGCTTTACTGCTAGAAGCATGTATAGGTGCAGACAGACCTACAATTCCATAAGGTTCAATGGGTAAACCCATGACTTTCGTGTGCAAGATGTAAACTTTCTTGAACTTCGGGGAGGCAAGAGATGTGCCACGTCGGATTGGCCTTCGATCGACGCTGGAGTGCCACCTTCAAGGATAGGAGATAGCCCAAAAGACTTCTGGATTTTTGGATGATCTGGATCCTAGCCTATCTATTTTTCAGGGGCATGAGAAGCTGAGGCACCAGTTTCCTGACTTGTGAGAAGGTCTTGAGAGTCAGATCTGGAGGCTTTGTCGCCATCCTTCCCCTTCTCGGTGATTACTGGATCACGAAGTAAACTAAGTCGAGCAGCCTTGAGTTCGTTAGGCACTTCATCGCATAAGATTTCACACTTAAGTTGCTCTTCATCAACTTTAACGCTACCAAAGGATTTCTTCTTCAACTTAACAATATAGTCCCAAGCTTCGACTAGCGACTCGGAATATTCCTCTCTAAGGAAGTGAAGGTTGCGATTCATGAGGACATTTGCATTGTAGTATATCAATAGAGGATCAAAATCGTCCTTTATCTCTGTTTGACCAGCCTCCCTAGCTTCTTCTTTGAGGGCTTCTATTTGCTGAAGTTGTTTATCAGCCTCTATCTTAGTCAGGCGAGCCTCCATGGTTTCCTCGCAATATCTTTTAGACTCTAATTGAGCCTCAAGCTTCTCTTGCTTTTCCCTCTCAAGTTCCTCCTCAAGCCACCGAATGTGAAGGGCCAAGGCATCATTATCCTTTTTCAGGGCATCCTTCTCCTTCTGCAGAACATCTTTCTCAAGAGCTAAAGTGCCACTGCGACGAACAGTGGTGTCAAGTTCAATTTGATGTACTTTCATCAAATGCTCAACTACTTCAGAAGACTCGCTATCTCTCTTCTCGGCATCAGCCGACTTTGTGTTCAACTTCTTGACTTTCTCATCCAAGTGTTTGATGGTGTCTTTATCGTGAATCGCTTCTAGAGTTAAGTGATCGATCTCATACTTTCTTTCCATCAACTCTTCGAATATCCTCTCAGCCACATGTTGAATTATGCCATGCTGGATATAGACATCATTTATAGAAGAGAGCACTGTGTCCTTGGCCTTTGGAGGAATCAGATGCAAAGCAGAAGAAATTTTGAAGTCATTAAAACATAACTTAGGAAATGTAACCTTGAGCTTGGCCATCTTTTTAGCAGTATTGGCATCGGGAGCAGTTGGTGCTAAAAGGGACCGTTTTCCACGCCTATAAGAATATATATCAAGACTTCCTATGCCAGTCTGGGGTTCAGAAGATCACCAGGTGCCAGAAGAACCCGAATGTTGCTCGGGTGGTGTAGCTGAAGTAAGGGCATGAGCTAATGACTTGCTACTACTATAGACGGTGGGGTGTGGATTGGCACCCTTATGATGAGAAGACAGGGACTTTGACTTGTGCCTGGATAACGAATCCTTGGATTGGCGACTTCTGTCCCGGTCCTTCCTTCTGTTATGGCCTTTCTCTTTCCAGGCCAGGCTGTCGTCTAGAATCTGGACCTTAACTGGACCCAAAATAAGACGATTAAGACTATGATGATTTCTTCAAACGATCATAGTTGGGAGAGCGCCCGATGGAACTTGTCAACAAAATAAAGGTATATAAGAATCATTAAAATAAAAGATTGAAATGTGTCGTGCAGTGCAGTGCACGTAATCATGAGTGTCCTAGTGTCCCCCCGACGGACCAAGTACAAGAGCTTTGCTAGCTGGAGTAATCTCACCCATGCTAGTTGGAGGAATGTTAACACCAATTCGGATAGGAAAATCGGACCCTCCAAGGCTCATGTTAGCATAGTCATAACTCCTGACAGCCTCTGGTATCGGGATGTTCGATAGTCCCTCGAATAAATATTATAAAGGCAAGGAAGTGGATTGATCAACAGCGGTAGTGGTTGGCTTGGGCTGCTTGGAAGTTTGCCTTTTGTGAAGCTTGTAGATGGGCTTCTTTCCTTTTCTCTTCTTTAAAGCAAGGAGTTGTATGTCTTGAGATGACCCGACAACAGGCTTATGGTTTGAACCCACATCGTCGTGACTAGACTCATTAGGATCGCCCTTATTTCGCCTTATTCGGCGTCATCCTGAGCCTCCTAGACTAAGGGTACAATAGGATTAGCATCGCCACCTCCCTATTGAGCAGTGCCTCTTCTTCCTCTCACTTCCTCATAAGAATTCCCTATTAACCCAGTGCTACGACCTTCTTCTAACAAGCCAAAGGCAAGGAGACGCCCACCGGTAATAAGGGATCTAACATCTCCATCTTCCGGAGGTATATTCCTAAGCTCAATGGCTGCCTTTGAATAACTATCACCGATGGGATGGGGATAGCTACCTGCAAGGTTCAAAGAACAGCTTTGTTCAAAGTATGACTTGAATAAAAGCACTCAAGATTGACTAAAATGACACTCGCATCCTTCCGGCCATCGTCCTACGAAGCCAGGCAGGCAACGCACATAAAACCACTCATTCTTGAAAGAACTTAGCTTATTCCAAGCACCAGCCATGACTTGATAGTTACTAATTGACTTAAGAAATGTATACAAGAGGCTTCCCTTTCGTCTCTTGAAATTGAAGATGAATTAATGTCCTCCAAAGTTGGTTCACGATATAAGAGTTCGAGGAAAATCATGTTTGTACAGTGAAGAAATCTATAGCTGTTCGAATGCAATTGGGCCGGAGCCAACCTTAAATGATGTAACATCTTCCGGATGAATGGATTAAAAGGCAGGACGCATTTTTCTCAGCACATATACCTATTACAGGTAGTATATCCTTTCGAAGGTAAGTGAGCTCTATCATTACGAGATGAGACTTATACATCCTCATACGGTATCCCGTGTTTGATGCAAATTCTACAAAGAGAAGCCTTGTGGATTCACGAAGCCACAGAATCTTCCGGGTTCTCTAAAGATATATCATCTTCTAAAGTGCCAGGAGCTGGTTCATCTTCTACTTCTAGATTTATAGGAATTTTAGACACTTGGTGAGAACTTTCGAGCTATTCTAGTTGATTGCCTGGTGTGTGCCTAGCAGATATTGTTGTGGAGCTTGACTCAGCCTCAGAATCGTCGTGCGAAATAGCTGTTCAATAACTATAGCAATTAAACGCTATGAGCATCTCGAACCCATAGTTATCAAACTTAGTAGATAGTCATTGTTAAAGAAAGAAACCTGTTCCCCCATGTAAAGTGTAAACTAATGCGGTGTTGTGCAGTAATAAATAATTCAACATTGAGTGACAGCTATGACGAGACTCTGGGATTCGTCCGGAGTAGCCGTCATCGCTAACCGTCCCAACCGGTATTCACGTCAATGATTGTGGATTCCACGAGATCCGAGATCAGTTATTGGCATATTGGAGTGCGGTATTTGTATTCAAATCCGTATGTTATGCATATTCAAATCATATGTGTTTAAAGGTAAAGTCTGAATATTTGAGTCTGAGATCCTATGCAAGTCTCTAAATCATGTTCAATTCCTCTTCCGAATTTCAGGTGTTCATATCCAATTTTAAAGTCATATGCATGTGTATTCAAGTCCAAATGTAAGTGTTCATTTCCATGCTCATGCTCTTAGGGTTCGAGTTTCGGTCCATTTATGCAAGCAAGTTCAAGTGTTCAAGTTCACATAGGTTGGAAAATGCCTAAGTCCCCATAGAGTGAGGGATCGTGACTGATCCTTGGTCTAGGCAATTTTACCTTGTGTAATTTCATCTCTCCATACCATAACCAATCCATCAGTTCCAACCACACCGATCCCTCCAACATGCCACGGTCGATACCATCATATTGAATCAATCTATCTTAAATCCATTAAGCCGTAATCGATCCCTATAAACCCAGTTCCGTTCACACTACACTTTCCAATTCAATCCTTTATTCCCATCAATGTAAAACTCAAACTGAATCCAACTCGTCTCAAATCAAATCTGAAACCCACCTGTACACAAAAATGAAGAGCGATTCGAGGTTTGGAACTCGTGGGGTCGGCCTAAGACAAAGTATGGGTTCAGATTCGACTTGATTGGGTTAAGACCTTATATAAGGTGAGCAGCGTGAGTTGTTGGGTGGATTGATGATCAAGACGACGATGAATTATGGAGAGGATGCTCGATTTATCAAGTTCAAGATTTTTAATGGCGACTACGAGGAAGAGGATGGGTTCGGTAGCTAAGTGAAAGAAGTGAGGAAGGACTAGCTATGTATTTAGCTTATATATAGAAGCGGGCTGCTATCTTAAAGCCCAAAGTGGCCGAGTGTTTAAAAACAAGGGGATCAAAATCAATCCCTCTGCCTACATGGAATCGGCAATGACTCATCAGCCTTTAAGCGTGTCTGGGAGCCAATGACAAAAATGTGTACATGAATGTACGTGGACGTGTACAAACTCAACATTCGATTTCTTGACTTGACAGAAATTGAATTATTACTTGATAACTCCTGAGAGAGAGAGAGAACCAGTTCAAATAATCAAGGCATACTAACTCGATCAATAATCTCAATTAAGCCGAGCATAGACAAAGACTAAGGATTACATCTCGGTTTTATACCAATAAATATCGATCGGGCATCACAACGAGGAAGATGCGACTGAAAGTCAATTTGATGGAAGGATAAGACTGTTTAGGAAACCAAATGGAATCCTTTCCGGCGATTCTAACCTACTTTGACTCAAAGAACGTCATGTTTGAAACAAGATGTACTTTAGGGAGAAAGTGTTTTCCGGCCTTTTGACCCGGCTATATCCAGACTGATTGGACAAGTTAGACTCAAAGGTAGACAAGGTAAGTAGCCCAGAGAGGTGATCACGGAGTCCAGAGATCAAGCATATACAATGATATGAAGCAACAAGCAAGCGGGATCAAGAGACAAGCTCTTCGGAATGTTCTAAGTATGGATTAGTGCATCTCCTAGGCAAGGGATTGATATCTGTCCCTTCTCCTATGCAGGAGATCAGATCATATTACTATGTTATGAACAACTTGAATCAATAGTTCAACTCAATGGGAATCGATCGACATCTCCGAAAGCATGTAAGCAACTATGCAAAACAACTTTGGAAAAACAAAACTAGAATGGAGGGGGACCCATTAGAGCGATCGCAAGCTGCCACATGGCCATATGAATTGATCGGTGCCGATCCAATATCATTGGGAATTAGGCCATGAAATTTTTTGGGTGACCTCGTCTACATCGTGAGATCCTGGTGGCAAAATTTCAGGAAGATATTCGTTCATCTACCCTTATAAATACAGGGTTTATGATTCATTTGAGGGATCTTTACACTGTTGTTTCACTTATACTCCGTTGTAATCAAGGATCAATCTGATTTGATCCCTCTTGTACTTAGAAAAACAAGTGGTTAGTAAAGCAATTTCATCAAAGTAGATGGAGGCAATCAACGCTGAACCACTATAAATCTCCGTATTCTTGTTTTTTGCTTGTTTCCTCTGTTTTGATTTTAGTTCTTCACCTTTTTTTCTCTACGTAAAATCTATTGGGTGTTTGTGCCAACTTTTAGTGCAAATACATATCCATCGCTGACATTACGTGTTAACGCATCTGGATAAGTTTGGAACCAACTCCTTGCCTTCATGTGCACCTCCCAATCGTACATGCTCATCGTACATGACCATGAAACCGATCGTCGTCCCGATCTTGTATTTGATTAGCTCTCGATCGATATCTCGATCTCCTTCTGTTCCTGTATAGTAATAGGCAATGCACAACATCCCTTGCCTTGATCGCTTCCTCGACCGCTTGCCAGAGCACCTTGCTGATCGTCACCGATCACTTCAGCACCACTTTACTTTCGCATTCGATTAGTAATAAGATATATAATAATATCTCTATCGCTAACATAACAACAAATTAGAGTTTAATTAATTTATAACTATGTTATAGATTAATATTAACTCCATCTAAATCTACTCGGTACGAATAGAACACAATATATATATATATATATATATGGGATCTTAAGCAATCATCCCGAATATCTATGATAAAAGATATAATAATATTTATATTACTAACACAATATAGTATTAGAGATTAATTTATAACTACCTTATAAATTAATATCAAGTCCATCTAACTTTATTCAATATGATAGAACATAATATATATATATGAGATCTAAATCAATTATCCTGGATATTTGTTCAAACCAATCCAATCAAACAGGGGAATAATTATATATATATATATTATTCTACCTCTTCTAGGTAATATTTTTCAGTATATACAATTATGAGGATTTATATCGAAATATAAATTTAGAGTTATAATTCCATTCAACTAAACCATAAATTCTTGATTGTTCGAATCTACTCCAAGCTCATACGATGTCGTAGATAATCCTACTACGAGTGCAAAGGCGAAGACCGTGTCTCGATTGGACCTCGTATGCAAGAGATATGAATTGAATGTGGAATGAGATTAATTAAATTAATTAATTAAGGAAATTACCTTTAAACTCATCTTTACTGTACATGGATGCATAGTAAACTCATCACGACTGAAACTTCTCACTTTGAATTCTCACTCCACAGTCGACCAATCGACGCATCATCTTCTTCAACATCCTTCACCATGCATGATCTTCACAACAATGCCAACAATTTCATGCCTGAATACCCCTTGCAAATCGCGCCCCTTACTCCATCCCTTCGGTCGTACAATTGCGATCCACCCTTGGCCATTGGAGCTCCTTCGACTACCAACATCGTATTCCTCTTCGATAGCCGAATGCAACCAAAGCACTACCACATACTCTAGCCCCCTCGAGAACATCGCGACCTAAAGCTCCCCACTGTCTTGCATCATGTCACCACCGTCTCCACGATCACACCTCCTTCAAACTACCTCAATCGATGCGGCTCCTTATGAGAAACACCACGCCACACTCATCCTCATCTATCTCCACCTCTAGCTCCGACAAATGGTAACCTTAGTCCCGACCACCATAAGTCGATCACCTCCTAGCACGGCCGCATCCCCTTACCTATAACAATATGATGCTCTCCTCTCCTCGAGTCCAACGAATCCAACGTCGTCCTCTCTCATCACACGAAGCACTAGATTTAATTAATAAAAGGGGGGCTATTGCTTTTTAAGGAGTTGGAGAAAAAGAAAGCGGGGAGATAATATCTGGTTGGGTGTGGAAGGTCATTATATAATAAAATATATATAATTCATTTGATTTCTCAAATAAATTGCATACATTTTAAGCTCGTATAATCACTCAACACATTGGATTGCCATGAAACTCGTTGATGCACATCTCTTTATTTTCTAGTCCCGATGGTATTAATTTCATCGCTATTTAAGACAATGCCCTGGGATAATAATTTCATGCGTTTCGAGATCTTTTTGGCCATCAGATGGTCCGATTCCAAAAATTCTTCAACCGAATGTTTCATAATGAAGCCCTCATCCAAGAAATACAAGCTGTTAATTGAGATCCCGATGGACTGGACCACGCAAGTATTTTTATAAAATACATATAACAATACGTAAATCTTAAAAATACCATGACTCCAAATATAACAATATTTATTCTCATTTTAATTTGCAGCATTGATCCTGGCTCAATGGAAGTGGTATCGAGTCCTAATTTGACCATATGCGGAAAAAAATCAGATTTTAAACCTTTAACTAATTAACGATACAATGTTTAACTTAATTATATAAATATCTAACCATTAAAAATGCGAGTTTTTACAGTCTCCCCTCCTTTAATGGAATCTCATCCCTAGAATTCCTATAAGTATGACAATGCAACCTAACCGACCAAAGCACAAAATACAACTCCTAACCCTTAGGATTCTAATGCTCTTCTTGTTTTAAAAAAATTCGATAGCACCTCCTTTGCGTGGCTAGCTTCAAAAAATTTCCAAAACAACATATATATACATCTCATATCTGAGGCAACCCAAATCCGAGACATCTCATTTTAGATGACATACAAGCATATATATCCACACCATCTACACTACAGATCTTACGTACCTCTTTTACAACAAGAGCATGCCATTTAGATGCGAATCTGAGCGAATAAGCATCCCAATAACACATAACTATTTCGATGTACCTAATCAGGTATTAAACAAAGAGGATTAAACACAATTGCAACTTTAAACCATGGATTTAAGCATGCTAAATCTATATAGCAGTCACCTCAGATAAATATGCTATCTCAAACCATGCAAAAGCATCTTATATAAACATGTTACAATTAATTATGCAAAAACACAAGTAATGTAACAAGCATCTCGAATACACATATTAAAAGAACTGTGCAACAAGCACATAAAATGCAACAAGCATCTTAATTAAACATGTTATAACAAACTACGTAATGGGCATCTCCAATAAACATGTTACCATTTAAAACAACAAGCACACTTTTAAAATGCAAGTAATAATAGAGCAACGTCTACACTATGCTTCCTAACATTTCAACAAAACAAAATGAGAAAAAAATTCTTTAGTAATTAAAGGCATACCAATATAAAGCTCCATCGAATACGGATAAGCTTAACTACATCGGCCCGAAGCATATAGCCCTGTTCTCAAAAACAAATGGCCCCCAACGTCTAAATCCATATCCAGTTCACTTCCACTTTCTCTACTTGGCTTATCATGACTACATCATTAGAATTACACAATAATACAAATAAACAATCAATAACAATAAAAATCAATCAACAAAATCAAACAATCAATCAATAGTCAAGCATCGAAAAGCAATCAATCAATCGAAAGTAAACAATCAATCAATCAAACAACAATCGTACAAAATAAGCAACAACAAAATATCAAAATCAATCAACAAAACACAATAGCAAATAATAGCAAGCAACAATAAGCAAAAATCAAACAATAGCAAGCAACAAGAAACAATAAGCAACATACAAAACAATAAGACTTAACAAAGAGTTTATACGACATGCATGGTGACCAACAATAGTTAAAACATGCATGTCAAACTATAAACCTCAATGAGTTCGTTCGACCTCCGATATGGACAAAATGCTTAAGCGATGTAACTCCTTTCATGAATACAATACACGAGAGACTATTATACATCCCGCTATGAAAAGGAAAACTTATACAGAATGCTAGATCATCGAGTCTCAAAACTCTCAAATAAATCAAGTAAATTAAGCCTCAATTGTTCCTTCCCTTTCCAAACAGAACGCATTCGCCAAAGGAAAAACTCTATTTATTAAATCATCGTTAAATGATGATCTATAAATTCTTGGGTCCATTCAATTTCATATTCTCCTCAATGGTACAATGTTAATAAGGATAATATACTAAAATATACCGCAATGCTCACTTAAGAAGGTATCCCTCCACTTAGAAGATTATCTGAATTGCCACAAAACTGGTCAGAAAGTCCTTCCGCAAACTATTACAAGCAGTCTTAAATAAACTATACTATAATTTTACGATGACTAAAGATCATTCCAAAATGTTACGATGCCTAATCCAATCCTTCATTTACTCGCAAGATTTCCTTATTAAATTAGGATTGACCACCTGAATTTTCTTATGTAAACTCTGATCATGTTCCTTGATCCAACTACTAAAATTCCTAGCACGACTAGGGTCGCGCTTTGGATATCACCTAGAGACTCTACGTTTAAACTAGAGATTAAGAACTGGTACATGAATGGACCGACCTTAAAAACACTAATGCAGTTAATGGGATTAACCCCACAACTTAAGTGTGCTAATACAAAATTAAACACTTCTAACATAAATGACTCAATGCAAAATATAGAACTCATCTGCTTGGTCCTTGCCCATTTCTAAGCAACCACCAGATCCCACTTAGATATAGAATCCAAGTCACATTTCACCGACGTCCCCACTCTACTTGAAAGCTTATTCGAATGGTGTTACTCTCGGCCGCCATACCTTATCTCAATAGCCAAAGTTCTGTTAATCATTACAAAAGGAATTTACCAATAGTACGAGGGGTCGAGAATATGATATGTCTAAGCAATAAATCCCAAACCCATGCCTTACCCTAGGCCAGCTTCCTTTTCTACTTCTAAGGAGTAATAACCATTTCCACTAAGAATTTAGCCAAAAGGTTAAATTGGCTAACATACCCCTTCACTGACAAACCCTACTGCAAATGGATGAAATGCCTGAGCTGCTCTCTCCTTTCTATCTCAAAATAAACCAAGACTCAAAGCTACATCTAAAATCAATCCAAGTCATGGTCTGCTTGTCAGTCTTTTCTACTACTATGCCCCAAGGACTACACCACCTCCAACTCCTACCCTAGTTGCTAGAATGTTCATAAATGGTGAAACATCCCTTGCGGTATTCCAATACTCTGAACTAATCTGGCACCTCAAACGGCCTCTCCGCAGTCACTCGTGCACCCCGTCGGCTTATGTAGATAGCCTAGAACAAAGATACTTTAGCAACTAAAGACTGAATAAACTTATGTTCAGGTGACAAGTTGTGTATGCAATACTATACAGTAGGAAAATACAAGTATGATCTCTCAACGTATCTCCATCGACAAGGTTACTTAACTTAAATTGGTTTACTTGGTCCTGAATGTTGAGCCTAAGCTCTAATACCAACTACGACGATCTGCCCTTCGTAAACCCTGAATCAACATCGAATGACAACGTCTGACTCCCGAATCCACAAAAGGCAACCCGTCGGGGTTAAATTTAAAACTAAACATCATACTAAGGCACATTGATGCAATCTCACAATGGAAGATAACATATAATATACTGAATATACATGAATAGAACTGGATAAACAGTATACAAGAGACTACATTAGCGAAAGCAACTGATAAACAAATATCAGTATGGAAAGCCAGAATACAATATCTGATATAATAAGTCCCATACAAAATAGCTTGTCCACCATGTACTATATCAATAATAAGTACACATATCCCATACGACAACTTCATACCTCTAAAATGTTCCCGCTATCGTACAAGCCTATCCCCAAAGTACCTGACTCCCAAACTATTCAATCGTGTACCCAAGAGTTGTCATGACATAAATAGATAAAGACAAAACGTGGGTCGGACATAAAGCCTGATGTGAGGGGAACTATCTTAAAATACTGTATATCAAAACCATATACAAAGAAATAGGAAAATACAAAGGCACAGGCGGTCCTCTCCATGAATGTGGCTCAGGTGTAATCTAGATTGTTCATAAACAAGTAACGTAAACTCATCCAAAAGATAGAAAATCTTACCATAACCTACTCTTTTCCTATCATCAATGAGTTAACACAACTAATATAATGTGACTGCCATGTAATAATATACTATAATATAGGTAACCCTGTATACCAATGAAAGGGCAAAAAGATATCACAACTTAAGTCTAGCACAAAATATGCAATAATAATAACTAACTAACTACTAACACACACACACAATCCTAAAAATAAACAATAAACAGAGAATATAGATAGATACCCATCATTGCTAATGGGTGGAGTCCACTAAGGATATTCAACGTGGTCTAATGATCCCCATCTAAGATCCAAAATAAATAAAGTCAGTACCTAATCGCACCTTCGATCTCAAGCGCATCCAGTGTGATTGAATTCGTGAAGATCTCACTGTGCCTGTACCAAAATTCGAATACCTATAACAAACACTCATGTCGAATTTCCATTAGCTACCAAAGAGAACTATCGAGAGCCACAATTATATCGTGGACTCCTCTAAAAACCAACAACTCAAAAGAATTTGACCTGTAGGTCCTAGCACAGCACCTAAGAGTACAACGCAACAGTATACGATCTACTCTAAACTGGAATTCCAATCTCTCTGCCCTGCTCTGGGATCACATCTATAGGTGTGCACCTCAAGGGTATAATGGATTCCTTTTACAAAACTGATATTATATAAATCATAGGCCTCCCTTGCATCCAACACCTATGTGGATCATCCCGTAACCTATACTGAAATATGAATATATATGATCGATACCCCTGCCGAATCACCATTAGCTACCAAAAAGACCTATCGAGAGCCACGGCTATATTATGGACTCCCTTATAAACCCACATCTCAAAAGATGTTGGCCTCTAGGTCCTGTTGCGGCACCCAAGAGTACTACGGAACAATATATGACCTACTCTAGATTGGCGTCCTACTCTCTCTTCGCCCCTGCACCAGGACCATGTCTACAGGTCATGCGCCTCAATGGTACAATGGATTCCTTTTACGAAACTAATATCATTCAATTGTCTATGGATAGACAATCCAAATCCAAGCTATCCCATGTTATTAAACTTCATTAGAACTCTGAAGTCCCATCAAGATCGAACATTCTGATAGCATTGCCCAAATGAAACTGAAAGCTCTTCGACCCAAACTATTTTTTCATAATCTAAACCTTAGATTTGGACCAAAGTGTCACCATGCCAAGAATGGCAGTGCCCCATGGCATTGCTCCAGAACCTCCCGAAGGCTTAGCCTAAAATAATAAAACAATGTATAAAAGATTGCGTGGCACTGGAACAACACTACGACCCAAAATTAGCCACCTACTCCATGACTCTCTCGCCGTGCACTTGTTTCTATCCCAATGAATCACTCAACCACAATAGCGCTTTGAACCATGGAAATTATGCTAACCATCTATCTCTACATCTTCTCAATCTTTTTTTGATCACTATCGTCATGTGTTCATGCATCTGCTTGAGTTTGGAATCGACTCTTTTCCTTTATGTGCTTCTCCCAATCATACATGCTAACTGTATGTCAATGTGAAATCGATCACCGTTCCTATCTCAATCTCCTTCTATTCCCTTATAGAAATAGTCTATGCCCTGCATACCTTGCCTCGATCACTTCCTTAACTGCTTGTTCGAGCGCCTTACTGATCAACACTGATCATTTCAGCATTGTTTTACTTTCGCATTTGATTAGTAATAAGATATATAATAATATTTCTACCACTAATATAACAGCAAATTAGAGTTTAATCAATTTATAACTATGCTATAAATTAATATCTACTCAATCTAACTCTATTCAATACAAATAGAACACAATATTTATATATACGTGACCCTAAGCAATCATCTTGAATATTTATGATAAAATATATAATAATATTTCTATTACTAACATAATTACAATATTAAAGATTAATTAGTTTATAACTATGTTATAAATTAATATAAACTCCATCCAACTCTATTTAATATGAATAGAACATGATGTTTATATATGTGAGATCGTAATCAATTATCCCAAATATCTATTCAAACCAATCCAATCAAATAGGAGAATAATTAACTATATATTATTCTACCTCTTCTAGGTAATATTTTTCAATATATACAATTACGGGCTTTTATAATGAAAAATAAATTCAAAGTTATAATTCCGTACACTTAAGCATAAATTCTTGAGTGTCCGAATCCAGTCCAACCCATACCATATCGTAGATAATCCCATTATGAGTGCAACAACGAAGACTGCATCTCGATTGGCCTTCATATACAAGAGATATGTATTAAACACAGAACAAGATTAATTGAATTAATTAAGCAAGTAAATTACTTTAGTTACCCTTAAACTCATCTTCCTCCTTAATTTTCCTTTGCATGTGCATGTATGCACAGTAAACTCGTGATGTTTGAAACTCCTCACTTTGAATTCTCACTCCACACTCGACTAATCAATGCATCTTCTTCTCTAATGTGATACACCATGCTTGCTCTTTGCAATGGTGCCAAAGATTCCATGCCCAAACGCCCTTGCAAATCACATTCCCTTGCTCCATCCCCTCGGTCGTACACGTTGCGATCCAGCCTAGGTCGTCGGAGCTCTACCGATTACCATAATCATGGTCCTATTCGATAGCTGAATGTAACCAATGCACTACCACATACTTCGGCTCTATCGAGAAGATCGCGATCAGAAGCCTGTTAGTGCCTTGCATGATGTCGCAACCGTCAATCAATGAGCGCACCTCCTCCAAACTACCCTAATTGATGTAGCTCCTTATGAGAAACACCATGCCATATACAACCTTACCTATCTATTACTCTAGCTTCGACAAATGGTAACCCTAGTCATGGCCACTACAAGTCAATCACCTCTGAGCATGGCCATACCACCTCGCTTGTACAATTGCGATACTCTCCTCTCCTTGAGTCCAATGGATCCAACGTCTGCCTCTCTCATTGCCCGAAGCTTTGAATTTAATTTATAGAAGGGAAGGCTATGGCTTTTTAATTAGCAGGAGAAGAAGAAAGTGGGGAGATAATATATGGTTGGGGGTGGAAGGTCATTTAAAAATTAAAAATATATATAATTCATTTGATCTCCAAAATAAATCACTACACATTTTGAGCTTGTACAATCACGCTCGGATCGTAGCGAAACTCTTTGGCGCAAATCCCTTTATTTTTTCGGTCTCGATGGTATAAATTTCATCTCTATTCAAGGCAATACTCTAGGATAATAATTTCACATATTTTAATGTCGTTTTAGCCATCGGATTGCCCGATTCAAAAATTTCTTCAACCGTGCGTCTTACAATGAAGTCCTTATCCTAGAAATACAGGCTATCAGTTAAGATCCCTCTAGACTCGACTACGCACGTATTTTTACAGAAATACGTATAACAATACATAAATCGTAAATATGTAGTGACTATAAATATAGCAATATTTATACTCATCTTATTTGCAACATTGATCTTGACTCAACGAAAGTGTCTCGGGTTCTAATTCGACTATGTGGGAAAAAAGATTAGATTTTTAAGCTTCGATTAATTAGCGATACAATGTTTAAATCAATTATTTAAATATCTAATCATAAAAAATGTGGGTTGTTACATTTAATTTTTATTAAAAACAAAAACATTCATAATATTAATTATTCATTATCCTTTATAAAATTCTTGCTTAAAGTCCTAAATTTTAAAAGCATTTTCCTTTCTAAAAATCCATTTATTATTTATGTTTGAACATAAAATGGCACAAACACCCAAAGGAGTAAGAGAGTAGAGATTAAATAAAGAAAGTAAATGAAAAACAGAAGAAATCAAACAGAAAACAAGCACACGCAAATTTATAGTGGTTTGGCAATCTTGGCCCACGTCCAATTGAATGATTTTATTGCTTGTGCATTAGATTTTGTGATTACAAGTATGAGGGATCGGTAAGGATCCCAAAGTATAATCGAGTTTATGTGTAGCAGCAACATAAAGATCCTTAAAATGAAGCATTGTCCATGTATTTATAGGGGTAAACGACCAAATATCTTGCTGATATTTTGCTTACAGGTCCTCACGATAAAGACGAAGTCCTCCAAAAAATCTCAGCCCCGAATCACTTAGGGTTGGGGATCAGTATCGAACCCTCCAGAGGGGATCGGTACTGATCCCTATGTATGCATCATAGGGTCTTGCAACTTCTTGTATTGGCTCGTCTTGATGTTGGTTTCATGTTTCCAAGGTTGTTTTGCATAGTCGCGTAGGTGTTCTCTGGTCCAAGCGATCGATCTGTGATGAGTTGAACTGTTGGTTTAGATTGCAAATGGAGATTGCTAATATGAAGTATAAAAACTCTAGAACAACACTTAAATCAGGCTCTATATAGCTAGAGAAGAGTGCCATAGGAGTGGGGGACACTCTGGATGACCCTCAGGGATTGGTACCAATCCCCTATGTAGGGTGAAGCACATAGTGAATTCTAACATGTTGTTTTCCTTACTTCTTCGACCGTCTTTAGGTAGTCTTACCTGTATTTGGTTTCTGGACCCTAAGATCATCTCTCTGGGCTGCTTGCCTTGATAATCATCGAGTCTAACTTGTTAAGTCGGTCTAAATATAGCCGGGTCAAAAACCGGATAACACTTGCCCCCTAAAGTATGTCTTGTTTCAAACATGACGTGCTTTGAGTCGAAACAAGTTTGATCGCCAGAAAGGATTCCACTCTGTGCCTCGAATGGCCGTTACCCTTTCATCGAGTTTCATTTTGTGAAAAGTTATATCTCTATCTATTTGCTGCAACGCTTGCTCGGTATCTGACACTATAACACTGAAATGCATTCTCTCGGTAATTCTCTGTGTTAGTCCATTAAGCTAGTTGATTGAGTTAGTTGGCCTCGATTATCTAAATTAGTTACTTCTCAAAAAGTTCTAGGTAAGAATTCAATTCTAGTTAATTCACGAAATTGCATGTCAAGTACGCACATGTGCTCTTATGTCTATGCACATACTTTTGCCATTGGCTCCCAAGTGGTTCATGTGCCTATAGGTCATTGGCAAGTTCCATGGAATAGTAATCATGAGTTGATTTGTTTGTTTTTTATCCTAAGTCTTCCTTTTGGTCGTAGCCTTAAGTCATATTGAACATTAGGATGAGCCATAGTGTTAAGCTATCGTACCCCGCTTTCAGGTGATTGTACTCTTTCCCCCAGTCTTGGGTTAATGGGGTTAGCATACGGATGGTCGAGTCTTGTCCTTATGAAGTTACTCTTTTCTAGTCAGGTCTAAAGTCTGAATTAGCGAATGGGTGGTCAAGTCACACCCATCCTTAGTTGATACTCCCTCTATCTGATCAAAGGTAAGAGTTGTCGAATGTCTAGATCGTAAGTAGTGTCAACTGATGGATAGTCGGATCACATCCATCTTGGGTTGTGCTTCTACTCCCATGTCAACGGCAGAAGCCGATGAGTGAACAGTCAAGTCATGTCCACCTTTGTTTAGATAGTCAATGTTGTTGAATGGATGGTCATGTCGCATCCATTATAATTTCATACTCCTTCCATCGGATCAAGGAAGAGAGTAGGATGATGGATGGTCGGATCATATCCATCAAGGATCGGACGATCGAGTTACGCATGCTTTATGATTTAAGCTCTTCCTGTCGAGTCAAGGAAAAGAGCTAGGAGTCGGATGGTCCGGTCACATTTTCTCTAAGTTCGGAAATGGACGATCAGATTACGTCCTTTTGTGTTTAAACTCCCTCTATTAGGTCAAGGGAAAGAGTTAGGAGATGGATGGCTAGTCACATCCACTCATTTATTGTTTAAGCTCTACCTATTGGATCAAGGGAAAGAGTTAAATTGATGGATGGTCAATTGCATCCATTTTGGTTTGAACGCCCCCTGTCGGGTCAAGGGAAAGAGTTAAGTTGATGGATGGTCAGTCATATCCATTTTGGTTTGAATTCACTCTGTCGGGTTAAAGGATAGAGTTAAGTTGATGGATGGTCAGTCGCATTCATTTTAGTTTGAACTTCCCCTGTAGGGTCAAGGGATAGAATTAAGTTGATGGATAGTCAGTCACATCCATTTTGGTTTGAACTCCCCTTGTTGGGTTAAGGGATAGAGTTAAGTTGATGGATGGTCAATCACATCCATTTTGTTTTCAACTCCCCTCATTTGGTCAAGGGATAGAGTTTATCAATATTTAATTCAGTTCATTTGTATATTTTAAATGATAAACATTTTATCAATTATAATAAATGCATAAGTTTATCGATGTAGGTTATTTTGACTTTATGTAACAGATGTTCTTACAATATTAGAAAGGTTAAAGGTTAACATTTTAGTTTTATAATAAGGCTCATGTTAGACTTTTATATTTCCCAAAATTCTAATATGAAACATAGAAGTCTTTCGACTTCTTTAATTGGTGTTAGAACTTGCTTGCCTTGGAATTCTAACATTGAGGAATATCAACAAATCATAGATCCCAAGCGATGGATAACACTTTATCGGCTGTATCATATACAACTTTTAGCTCGTTACCTTTGTCA
The DNA here is from genome assembly GCA_030737815.1 of Allium fistulosum. NCBI lineage: Eukaryota > Viridiplantae > Streptophyta > Magnoliopsida > Asparagales > Amaryllidaceae > Allium > Allium fistulosum. The sequence continues at coordinate 120,518,930 of CM060905.1, read as the reverse complement.
TAATCTCATTTTGACCTGAGGAATATCAACAAATTGAAAGAGATTATTCACCCACCCCTACCACTTCATGATTGCGTAGGTATAAATCTACGTACATTAACAAATACATACATATATCTTACCCAGTCTATTCTATATATAATAATACTACACATAACATCCCGAGGAAAGCTCAATAACTAAGGAGTATGCAAGTAACCTATTAATATATAAATGGTAGAGGACAACTTTATGTTAAAGATTCATAATATATAATATATTTAATTGGGTTATCGACTTATGGAATAATGTATTTCTTAGGAAACGCCCTTATGATTCAAGTGTTGGACGCATCTAAAATCATAGTATACGTACTATACATACGTATTTATTCCATAAATATATTTTGAGTTCCTTACCGTTCCACCTTTTATTATACATTAATATTATATAAGTTTAATTCTCGTATAACATTTTACAATTTAATTAACTTATATAATAATCTTATGTATAATCTTATATTAATTTTATGAATTAAATCTGATTTGATTAATTAATTTAATTAACATTTTAATTAATTTTTATATTATTCAAATTAAACATTTTAAATTAAATATGTGCACTAAAACATTTATAGTTACAAACATATATATGATTTATGCGTATGTATGTATGTATTGTATTATTTATTAACTAACATTTAATTTATTTATTTATTTAGAAATTTTTTAATTAATTATAATTAATTTTGAAACTTTTATATATATATATATATATAATCTTAATTTTTCAAGATAATGTTACATATATCCATATATGTTATTTTATTTAATTAACTACTGTAAATTGATTAATTATTTAATTAATCCAATTAATAATTAATAATTTTCGAAAATAATTATTTAATTTTCAAAACAATTTTAAAATTATTTTATAACATTTATATAATTATCACTTATTTTAAATTAAACCTTTTTAATTTAAAGTACTATTTTTATTTATTTTAAATTTAACCTTTTAAATTTTAAATTTTATTTTAATTTCAAAATAAGTTTTATAAAATAGCCTAAGGCTCAAAATCAATTTAGACCATTATATTGGGGATAACATTTAGGCTTACCTCATCCATTTTGGGTCAAGCCAGTAGACGGGTAGGGTAGAGTACTTGATCACTTAAAGCCAACCTTAGACGCTAATTTTTCAAACACCATAGTAAATAGGTAGGCTTAATAAGTTAGTACTAATACTACTAATTTAGATTGCATAAGCTGTTGGGCTCTGAAACCATTATTGGATGTAGGCTAGCATGCACCGGATTGAATGAGTTAATTTTTAGAAAAATTACTATTTGGATCTTATTTGACCTAAGAAGTCTAAATGGATTTAGAAAGATCTAAATAAATTTTAAATAAAATCATTATTATTTTTTATTTGTTAATATTAGGTTTAACGTTATATATACTTTATATAAAAGTGTATCGTATACACATGTACGTATACATGCACGTGCAATATATGCATTGTGCATGGTTTAGATGTTCGTATCTACGTGTCGAGATTTACATCGCAATGGACATGTTAGCCCCTCTATATACATATGTGTTGTCTAATATTTGTGTGTATGCGTAATATTTTATATAAAGTTATTTTTATGTTAGTGTAAGTATACATACATATATGTATGTATGTATGCTTATGATATTATAAAATTAATATTATTTTTATATATGTACATATAATAATACATAAAATAATATTTATAAAATGAATATAGATGATTTTAAGTTCAAATTTCAAATTTCAAATCTAGATCTATATATAAAATCTTTTAATTTAAAATTTAGAATTTTTGTAATAAATTATAATTCATTAATATAAATATGTATATAAGTACGAAATTTAAAATTAATCTTTTTTCTTTGAATATATTTAATTATTTATATACAAATATTTATATTTTAAAATAATTATATATAAAATGATAATATTTAAAATATATATATTCGGCCATAAATATATATGTAAAAAATCATTTTTAGTACATCCATATGGATTTTTTTTTAATTTAAACAATTTCCGTTCGAAAATTATTAAGAAAATTTTGATCTTTTTAAGATTACTTTTACTATATATATATAATTTATGTATATTAGAATATATATAGATATTAAAATTGATTTAATGTATTAGATTTGTAAAGCAAATATATATTTATATTCGGATTTTAAAATAAATATATATACATAAAAAATTCAAAATATTAATATGTATATGATTTAATAGAAAATTTACATATATTATATACATATGTTTGACAAACTTAAAAATTAACTTTTGTTTTGAAACCTTCTCAAATCGTTTTTAAATTCAAATTTTGTTATTGTTGGCCAAAAGCATATACTTATACAAATACACACATGCATAATCTAGGGTGACAGCCTGTAACACCCCTAATTTTAAATAACATTATTCAGAAGATTTAATTAGATAAATTAAATAATAATATAAAGACTAGAGTGATAAGGGGTTTGAGATTTGAAAACTAAATAGAAGTCGTGCCTTAACTAAATGAAATCATAAGAATGGGTTTATAAAAATGGTTTTATAAGTTAACTACTCAAGAGAATAAGGCACAGGAGTTATGGGAAATACCTGTATACCATAAACCTTTAACCCCTGCACCCTTACTTCATTTTCCATTTATATGTTCATAAACCAAAAATAATAGCAAAGAAGAACTAACGCCGATCATAACCTGTTATCCCGCCTTTTGGCAAGGCCGTGACACCAAGGAATTGACTAGTAACCAACGACGACCCGTCCTAGAGATCAGTTATACACAGGCTCACTATGGATATCAACGAATTTTGTCCGAGTCCGGATCGAGCCAAAATTGGTAGGACATGACAAGCTAAGCCATGAGAGTCAACGTTCCAAATCTCAAGTCAATCCGTTTGTACGCTCAAGTTATGAACGGTACAAAATTGGATGAAAACCAATCACCGGTCGACTCGCTCCCTTCGACTCGCTTCGCATCCCTCAGAAGTGATTAGTTCGACTCGCTCGCTTCCCTCAAAGGAGCCCGCTTCGACTCGCTTCACTTCGTGTCCATCCCAGAGCCTTTACTTTGACTCGCTCCTCTTCGACTCCTTCCCAGAGCCTCTACTTCGACTCGCTCCTCTTCGACTCCATCCTAGAGCCTCTGCTTCGACTCGCTCCACATTCTTCAGAAAACAACAATTCGACTCCATCGATACGAAGCTACAGTTCGTATCGATCACCCTAGACTCCGTCTCCTATATAGTTCGTATCCATCATGGATCTTCTGATTGAATCCATCGAGTTGCCATATTCGAATCAATCGACCGAAGTTGAGTTTCTATCAATACGAACGAGGCAATGTCCAAGAACGACTCGATCAAAGCGGCATCAAAGGTGGAGTGATCCAAGGGTTCAAATGCCACGTCATTAAGTCAAGCAGCGACTCGAACGAGACCGAGTCAAACAGTGATGCGAACGAGAGCGAGTCGAAAAAGAGCGAGTCGAATAAGAGCGAGTCGAACGAAACAGCCACCGAGAATCGCATTTCGTATCGATCATATCTCCTAATCTACAAGTCCAAATGCTATGAAATTTTCACAGAAGACTACGTGCATGCTAAAGAATGTCCAGGCCAAATTTCGACTCAATTGGATGAAATCTTGATCGATAGGAAATCTGTTCGTATCGATCACGGATCGGACCGAAACTTCACGGGCTTGGGCGTGCGGGCCTGGTCACATACCAGAGAGGGTCTCCCGAGATCTGAGCGAAATATCAGCCTCCTACACCTATAAATAGACCCCCAAAGCCAACAGAAAAGGAGTTCTTCTTCCTCTTTGAGATCTCCAACGCCCGGACTCCGCCAGATCCAGATCTGAACTCAATTACTGCTGCTACCAACAAATTTCACTGCTGCAAATCATAATTTCCTGCTGTAAATCATTGAATTCACTTGTAAATACAAAAGAAAGATCAATAAAGCAAACTACTTCATAGTGGACGTAGGCGATACGCCGAACCACTCTAAATTCTTGTGTATCCTTGCATTTTAATTATTCTCATTCCTGAAATTTGGAGTTTTTGTAAGATAATTCCTCTTTTTCATTTAATTTCTTCACTTTATCTCTTCAAAGACTTCCGAAGAGTGTTGTGCCCAATTTTGGTACAAACACTTTGGTGCTCTCATTGAGAAAAACCCAATTTTTCTCTTGCTCTTTGGATCTCCTATCTATATTGGATTGCATAAATCTAAGAAGAAGATCCAGATCTAGAACTTTGAAGCCCTTCCATTCTATTCAGATTTGCAATCAGATCTAGGAAAGGACTTCATCAATTCATTATGGTGAGCACACGTACCACTTCTACAGCTGCTGATCAAGGAGCACGGGACCGACAAAATCCCGTGCAATCACCTCCATCCAACCAAAATGCTGCAGGACCTTCAGATCCATCAGGTCCAATCACTAGACAAGAATTCCAGACATTGCTTCAAGAGTTGACCCAAAGTCGACAGCAGCTAACTGAACAACTACGCGCCAACACAGAGTTGACTAAGCAGCTAAATCGCCAAAGGCGAAGAAGATCCAGAAGAGACCAAGGTTCTCATTCTTCCACAGAAAGTTCAGCCTCCTCCGATGGCCAAACCAGATCCACACGTCCACGGCTAGGTGTAAGCTACACCCAAGCCATGGGACACTAACCTGCTTCGAACCTTGGGAAACCTAGAACTGGACCATCCGCTAGTCTCCGTACAGAACCTTCAACTCGAGGAGGAGCTGCTCCTTATCATGTTACCGGCAACATTGCTACTACCACCACTGCCAGACGGGGAGGTGATGCTAGAAACCAAGCTGATCCTTAACGTAGCCAACGAGAGCAGACTCCTGAGCCTTATGTCCCTGAGGATGTTGAACCAAGGAGGCGAGGCACGGACCGTCGACCGCGTCCGGTCCAGACTCGCGCTGTGGAACCCGACCACACCTTGGCACAACATGCTCCAAGTATCCGAACGCCGGATATACCAGCGATGATCCGCCAAATGATCCGTGAAAGTCAGGGTCTCTCTAATGACGATTGGGGAATCTCCCAAAGTCATACCCCTTTCACCGATGACGTTTTATATGCTGAATCACCTCAGCACTTCAGGATGCCAGCTTTGCCCGTTTATGAAGGAAGTTCCGATCCCAATCAACATGTCCTAAAATACGAATGGTTGATGAATGCTGCTAGAGCTGATGACGCAGTAAAGTGTCGTAGTTTCCCCATTTCCCTAGGGGGCATCGCTACCATGTGGTTCACTCGTCTGCCACCGCGATCCATCTCTAACTTTGACCAGATGGCCACCATGTTTGTCGAACAATTCTGTATGCACGTGGCGAGGCCTAAGGTCGTTAACACTCTGTCTAGTGTTACGCAAGCTCCCGGAGAAACACTTAAATGTTACTTGGAGCGATTCCATGCTGCGTGTGCAGAAATAAGCAATTCTAATGATAACTCTATCCTAATGGCACTGACTAAGGGGATTGATGCTGATTCCGAGTTCAGAAATTGGTTAGTTGGGAAACCACCTGCGTCATTGGACCGTTTCTATTCCAAGGCAGCCCAATTCCTGAGAAGGGAGGATGCGAAACAGTCTAGGAAGCAGGATGACGCAGGGCCCAACATTGAAGGTATCCAAAGTAACGTCGTTATTAAACAGTCTGAAGATAGTTCTGGAAAAATTCAATTGAACATCCAAAATAAACAGAATCAGCAGAGGGACAATAGAAATCAGAACAAAAAATGCGATCAGGATCGTGGACCACGGCCTTGAGCTTCCATGTACGATAATTATACTCCGTTGAACACGTCGTTGGAAAATGTGTATTTGCAGACCTGCAATACCATGCAATACAAGAAGCCTGCCCCAAAACCACCAACTGAGAGGCAAATCCAAACAGGAAAATTTTGTAGATTCCATGAGAGTTATGGCCACAACACCAATGAGTGTCGTCACTTACAAGACCTCATTGAAAAACTGATACGTGAGCGGAAGTTGGATTAGTATGTGTGGGTGCCGCAATCCGGTGGTGCGGGCCCATCAAATTAGAATCATGCGCCAAATCAGGAAAGACAGGAGGAACCCGCTCGTACAGACGGGAGGTTGGTTATCAATACAATAAGTGGTGGTCCTCACCCAGCAGATCGAAGCTGGAAGGAAATGGAGTCGTATGCCAGTTCCATCAGGCATGCGGACTTCGAGTGTTGTAATAGTTTTGATGAGGGGGCTCCGGCCAAGCAACATAAAACGATGACGGATGACATCGTGTTCAGGAACAGAGACGCTGATAAAGTCGAAGCTCCCACTATCGATCCACTGGTCATCTCAGCACAAGTAGGTCCCGCTTGGATGAAAAGGATCTTAGTTGACAGTGGAAGCTCTGTGAATATTTTATTCAAGCGAGCTTATGATCAAATGAAGATGGAAGCCACAGACTTGAAGCCTTGTCAATCTCGAGTCCATGGTTTCAACGGAAGTGCCACTATACCTACTGGAATGGTGGAACTGCCAGTAGAGTTGGGAGTTGAAGAACGTCGGAGAGTACGGATGTTGCAGTTCATTGTTTTGGACATAGACTCCCCTTACAATGCTTTCTTAGGCCGACCGGCCCTCGCTGAATTCAGGGTAGCTATCGCCCCGTGGTGTTTGACTTTAAAGTTTCCCACTGATCATGGGATAGGAATCATTCAAGGAGATCAGGCAGCTGCCAGAGCCTGCTATGTTGCTGAGCTGCGGGAGGCACAGCGAAAGGAGAAAGGAAAGGGCGTAGAGGAATCTCTCTGCGTCCGTTTTGCCGATAATTGACAATTAACGCCCGGGCCCAGGCCCGGGCACCCCAGCCAATTCCTCAAGGCTCTAGATCCAAGAGAAACTGAGGACGAAGGAGAATCGAAAGAAAGTCAAGCATCCCTGGTCGAACTGACGATTGATGTCCCAGTCGACAGTAACGATGATTCGAAAATAATAAAGATTGGATCTCAGCTGAGCCAGCAAACTCAAGAGGAATTGGTTGAATTTCTACGGGCAAATCTTGATGTATTTGCCTGGATGCATTCCGATATGTGTGGGATCTCGCCGGACATCGCGAGCCACACCCTGAACATTGACCCGTGGCATGTCCCGGTCAAACAGAAAAGGCGTGGTATAGATCCAGAGAGATCTGCCGCCCTTAAAAAAGAAGTAGAAAAGCTTGAAGCAAACAGATTCATTCGAGATGCGCTATATCCTGAATGGGTGTCGAATCCCATGCTCGTCCAAAAGCCGAATGGAAAGTGGAGAACATGTGTCGATTATTCCGATCTGAATAAAGCATGCCCCAAAGACAGTTTCCCACTCCCCAGAATTGATCAGCTAGTAGATTCGACAGCCGGGCATGAGCTCTTATCCTTCATGGACGCATACTCTGGCTACAATCAGATACCGATGCACTTACCCAATCAAGAACATACCAGCTTCGTAACCAATCTGGGACTTTACTGTTACAAGGTTATGCCATTCGGACTCAAGAATGCCGGGGCTACTTATCAACGATTGGTCAATCGGATGTTTGCTAATCAATTCGGGAAAACAATGGAAGTATATGTAGACGACATGCTTGTGAAGTCGCGACTCTCCACCAACCATGTTAAAGACATGGAAACTATGTTTAACATACTTCGGGAATTCAAGATGAAGCTCAACCCACTGAAATGTCACTTTGGAGTTGCATCCGGAAAGTTCCTTGGGTTCATTGTTAACGCCCGGGGAATCGAAGCCAATCCGGAAAAGATTTGGGCAATCAGAAATCTTGAAACTCCCAAGACTATAAAGCAAGTCCAGAGTCTCAATGGAAAGGTAGCAGCATTAAGCAGGTTCATTTCAAAGTCCATTGACAAATGCATTCCCTTCTTCGATCTGATCCGAAAAGGGAAACGAAACTTTGAATGGACCACGGAGTGTGAGGGCGCTTTCCAAGCACTAGTTCAACATCTATCCACACCGCCAATACTGTCAAAGCCTATTGATCATGAGAAGTTATATGCATACTTGGCGATATCAGAAAACGCTATCAGCACTGCCTTGGTTCGAGAAGAAGACGGGATACAAAAGCCAGTGTACTACGTCAGCAAACGATTGACTGGGGCTGAAAGGAACTATCCAAAGCTAGAAAAGTTGGCTTATTGCCTTGTAATCGCATCAAGAAAACTCCGACCGTATTTCCAAGCACATCTCATAGTTGTTTACACCGACCAGCCGTTACGACAGGTCCTTTCGCGGCCTGAGACGTCTGGTAGACTACTCAAGTGGAACATCGAACTGAGTCATTTTGATATTACTTACACTCCAAGACGCGCAATTCAAGGACAAGTCCTCGCTGATTTCATAGCTTAATTCACCATTCCAGAGGACTTGCTCGAAACTAGTAAGTCCCCCGAATATGTCTGGAAGTTGTATACTGATGGTGCATCGAACGACCAGTGTTCGGGCGCTGGTATTGTGCTCGAAACCCCCGAAGGTCGATCTATATGCTACGCTTTGAAGTTTGACTTTCATGCAACCAATAAGGAAGTTGAATACGAAGCCCTCTTAGCTGGCTTGAAACTCGCCAGAGATTTGAAAATTATCGCTGTGGAAATTTATTGTGATTCACAATTGGTTGTGTGTTAAGTACGGGGAGAGTATCAGGCAAGAGATCGAAGGTTGGTTGCTTACTTAGCTCGAGTTCAGGAAGCATTGAATCAGTTCGATTACTACGCCATCTATTGCATACCTCGGGAGTGCAACCAAAAGGCCGATTCATTGGCAAAGCTAGCCTGCACAGGTGAAGCTCAGCAAATGGGACTCGTTCCCGTAGAAACGCTATCTTCCCCAAGCATCGACCGGACAGAAATAAACTGGGTATGCGAAACCGTTCCTGAAAAGGATTCATGGATGGCCCCGCTCAGAAATTACATTGAGCATGGAACCCTGCCGGAGCGTAGGAGTAAAAAGAGACAAGTCCTTCAGAAGGCCTCACGATTTACCATCCAGAATGGACTCATGTACAAAAGGGGGTACTCAGTCCCCCTACTCTGGTGTATCGCTCACGATGAAATTAAACAAGTGTTGTGCGATGTGCATGAGGGAGAATGTGGCGATCACACCGTGGGGCAAGCACTCGCCAAGAAAATACTTCGCTACGGATATTACTGGCCCACCGTGAATCATGATGCGTTGGACTATGCAAAAAAATGTGATAGGTGCCAGAAATATGCCCGAATTCCTAGAGCTCCTCCTACTGAGATAACGCAAATGGTCAGCCCATGGCCGTTCGCAATGTGGGGCATCGACATCATCGGTGCTCTACCTCTGGCAAAAGGTGTTGCGAAGTACGCCATCGTCGCAGTTGATTACTTTACAAAGTGGGCTGAAGCCGAAGCTCTCGCTACCATTACAACGAAGAAAGTAATCAACTTTGTGGTTCGTAACATCATCTGTCGATTCGGTCTCCCACACACCATTATTACAGACAACAGAACCCAATTTGACAGTGCTGAATTCAAAGATTTCTGCAAACGATTTCACATCCAAAAGAAATTCTCTGCAGTTGCACACCCTCAGGCAAATGGACAGGTCGAAGCTGTTAATAAAGTTATAAAATCCATTCTGAAACAACAACTGGAAAAGGTCGGTGGCAAGTGGGTTGATGAACTCCCTATGTTTTTATGGGCTTACCGAACAACCCACAAGACTGTGACTAGTCACACTCCATTCTCACTTTCTTACGGTTCAGAAGCCGTTATTCTGGTCGAGCTAGAAGTACCTTCTCATCGTGTGACATACTATGATCCAAAGACAAATGCTATATTACTTGCTGAATCTCTCGATCTACTAGATGAGAAGCGTGAAGAAGCTGATTTGAGGGCAGCCTCGCATCGAAGTCGAATCGCCCGATTGTACAACGCCAAGGTCCGTCCGCGAACCTTCGAACTAGGCGATCTCGTCTTAAAAAGAATCTATCCAGTTCCTTCACATATGAAGCCGACATGGGAAGGACCGTATGTTATTGAACGAAGGCTCATAGATGGCACATTCAAGTTATCGACCGTCGACGGTCTTACCCTGCCAAGAGCTTGGAATAGCGAGAGCCTTCGCCGCTATTACACCTGACAGGCTATCTTTATCCATTTAGTTTACTTTCCTTTTCTACAATTTGTTTATGCATTTCGAAATTAGAACTTGTAATAAGGCAACTGACTTTGCCATACTTTCTTATTTCAGCAATAAAATGCAACCTCTTCGAGCCAGAGCTGTGATTTACTTGAGATACTTCATATGACCATCACTATGCACGGAGAGCTAAGTTTCACCATACGTTGAGATTTATTCAAATAAAGAGTGACTGCGATGCAACCAATCACTCGCTAAGTGAAACCCGAGCTCGGGGGCAAGCCATCACGTCAAAGTCGAAAAAGGATTGATACACGACAATCCTTCATCAACTCCGTATTCCCAGAGTGCGAAGCGGAGTATAAACATCAACTCCGAGCTCCCAGAGCGCGATCCGGAGTATAAACATCAACTTCGTATTCCCAGAGTGCGAAGTAGAGTATAAACATCAACTCTGAGTTCCCAGAGCGCGATCCGGAGTATAAACATCAACTCCGTATTCCCAGAGTGCGAAGCGGAGTATAAATATCAACTTCGTATTCCCAGAGTGCGAAGCGGAGTATAAACATCAACTCCGAGTTTCCAGAGTGCAAACCGGAGTATAAACATCAACTCTGAACTCCCAGAGCGCGATCCGGAGTATAAACATCAACTCCGAGTTCCCAGAGTGCGAAGCGGAGTATAAACATCAACTCCGAACTCCTAGAGTGCGAGTCAGAGTATAAACATCAACTCCGAACTCCCAGAGCGCGAGTCGGAGTACAAATGCCAATTCCGAGTCCCCAGATCGTGGACATATGATTGAGACTTAAGCCGGCGTGACCAAACGCCGATAAACAAATGGGAATCTCCGGAGTGCGGATATAATCATCGACAATCAGACAAGCGTAAAAGAACCGCTCAGTCTCCACTTGACTCAAACATCCGTTCAGTGGCACAAGACTCGACATGCTATAAGGAAAGAGCGATCGCTGACCGACGCTTCACAACACACCACCAAGACTGGGGGGCAAGACTTAGGCATCAACCATCGACTGAAGCAATGCCACGTCAAAATTCAACCCGCTTCCCGGTCGCAAACCATGTCCACAGTTTCCGAACTTGGCGAATAAAAAAAGCAAACTTGATTCGAGAGCTAGAACTTCACAAGTGCATTTCAGATATTGAAACACTTAGGCAAATACACAATGACAGAAAAGAAGCCAAAAAAGAGAAGTTTCATTTCTATTCTTTATAAAAGAAGTTCGTGTACAAGTTTCCAAGAATTCCTACTAGCAGGGGCCGAACCCACATCTATACACGGCCAACAAAATGAAAGTCAAAATACACCAGGGAAGCATGTTTAATCTTTCTTCTTCCTTGGCTTCCTCCTCGGTGTAGACCCGCTGGAGCCACCGCTAATCTTCCTCTTCGAGCCTTTGCTTTCGATGGTGGGTCTTCAGGCGAGGGCATTATATCAACATCCTCCTCCGAACTCGAGTGGATAGGAATGCTCTCTGCGGGCAGAGTCGGAGGAACGGGATCAGGTACGGAAGGGGGAATGGGCACGCTGCTAAGGAAAACAGTACCACCAGGAGATATCGTTCTGAGTGAAGTAGGCCCCGGTGCTGCCATCCCACCTCCAAAACTGCCACCATGGGCCGCTGCTGCCATTTCAGCGTCGATTTGGGCAAACATCTCCTCTTCAGTTACTGCTCGAGACCCGCTAGGGGCATCAGCGGTCGGCATTGAAGAACTGGTAGCAGGATCAGTTTCACTCATGACAGATGACAAGTCAGCAAGAGGATCACCATGGCGATGAAAGAGTTCATCCATTAGCTGCTCGTCAAACATAATTGTACCTCCCTGTAGATCATCAAGCGGGGCAGCTGTACTCATGGTGATTTCTTCGGTTGCAATTGCCTCCTGCGTTTGATATTGCTCTTGAGTAGCAGGAGGCATGGCCGGTGCGGCATCGATCACTGGACAAGGAATGAGAAAACTGTTAGAACTTAACTCGATCGAAGATGTCGACTTAAGAAAGATATGTGGAATGTTAAGAATACCTTCCTCATTTTGACTCATAGGCGGCGGAGCGGCATCAGTGACTTGCGCTGCAGCCGAAGACATCTGCGGTTGATCTGGATTATAAGCAGGAACAGCCTGGGGATTGACCGTAGATGAGGATTCGGGCTGGGTTGACGCTGGAACTTCAAGGCTTGCTTCATGATGGTCAACTCCAGAACCCTCTCCCACTTCAAAATGCTGGGCGCCAAGTTTTTCCTTCTCACGCAGAATCATCGACTAGTGGAGAATCTTCTTTTCATCATCAGTCAGAATGCGATTCTCGAGTTCGAATTCATCCACAGACTCGCCCTGATGCGCCTCCTTCTCTTCCTCAACTAGTCGGCTCCAAGCATTATAGAGATGCGTCGAAAAGTCATCGAGTCAGGCTAGGCCCCTGTGCCTCAGAACATTAGCATTATAAACGATGAGAAGTTCTTCGATGTCAGCCTCTAGCCTAGACTCGGCCAACTTCACCCTCTCCTCGACCTCAGTCTCCACCTTCTGGACTTTAGCCATCGCCGCATCCCGTTCACCCCTGAGCGGAACAGCTTGTTTGCACGCCTCCTGGGCTGCGTTGTTCGCGTCTCTTTCTCCTTGGCCATGTCAGCAAGTTTGGCCTTGAGTTCATTAAGCTCCTTGACCGCCGCGTCCTGCTCGGTGGTGACTTTGGTGTTCTGGTGGCCCATCTCCTCCACCAGGGCAACATGTATCTGCCCCAACCTCTCCATTTCCGCCTTCGCTTCGTCAGCCCTTTTGACGGCCTCAATCTCAGATTTCCGAGAAGACTCGGACTCATCGGAGAGTACCTGAATAATCCGATCCCTTTTTGCGAGCTCGGTCTCCATCTTCTCGAGCGCTTTGGCTCGCTCAAAGGCCACTTTGGAAGCTTTTTCGGCAGCCTTTGCCCACTCTCGGTACTGGGTGTATATGTCGTGAACATAATCGTGCACCGTGTTTTCCATCCCTGATGGAATTCTCTTTAAGTGTGGTGGGAAGACATAACCGTCAAAGCAGATATTCGGAAAATCCTTCCTTATCTGAGCCAACTTAAGAGCCCCTTCTCCTATGGGTTCAGTAGAGACCTGCTCAGTAATCATAGAGGCTGTAGTCTCGATTCTCTGAAGATGAGTCTCGGGTCTAGAAGAATGAGAAGACGGCCTGTGACGAGGAGGTTCAGGCGGATGTGAGACAGAAACAGGGGGTGGAGACGGAAGTCTAGGAGGAGGAGAGTGTGATCTGGATCGATGTCTATACTCTCTATCCCGCCCATACCTGTCCTGGTTAGAGTATTCGCGATCGCAATCTCTATCTGAATCCCTCCTGCAGGAGTCATAGTAACCAGAAGTTTTTCAGGCTGAGCGAAGATTCCCGAGCATCGATCCTCTTCCAGACATAGTACCTGAAAATGAGAAACGAGGAAAGAGTTAGTAACTTCCTAAGTTGGATGAAGAACGGTTGTGAATCATGCAGTGTAGTGAAGTGTATGCATGTGCAACCCCCGACCAACCGAAAATGTCGGCCGCACTCGTAGCAAGTGACCCGCTCAGTTCAAAAGCACTATCAAGCTCCTCCGTCCCGGCGTCGTGTGGAGACGACACAAAATCCGGGATCGGAATGTCAGCAAGCCCTGCAAAAGGACTTTCTACTTGCGGGGGAGGAGCCTCCGAAATTCTAATCCCCGGGAAAGGTAAAGGCACGACCACGGATTTAAATCTCTCAGATTTAGGGCGTTTGTGAGCAGCAGCCTTGCCTTTTCTTCTTCCTCCCAAATCCTGGACGTCGGCAGATGGCCCAGCTGGAAGCTCGGTATTGGTAGGCGTTCTTTCTGGATCAACTTCTTCGGCGATCACGACTGCGGGCGCTTTGCGCTTCACCCGTTTCTTCGAGACCACTCTATGTATCCCTTCCAGATGTATGCTCTGTCTCCGTTCTATCAGCCCGACAGTCCTCAAATTCCCATCGGTCAGGACTAAGTCTATGTGCCTCTCTTCGCCCGGAAACGCTTGAAGAATCCGAACAAGCTCTCTGAAGTATGCACCGTCAGGACGAGAGATTGCGGCTATAAAAGGAAAAGTATATCAGTTTTGAAGTCAGTTACTAGTATCTCAATGATTCAAGAGAGAAAGGGCAACACTTACGTCTATCCAACCACCGCCTAGCAAATCCAGGGGGGCACCGGACGTAGAACCATTCAGTTTTATAATAACTTAGCCTTCCCCAAGAGCCCAGTACAATGTGGCAGTTTCTGACCGCTTCCAGGAAGGTGAAAGAAGGGCTGTCTCCACGGCTCTTGACGTTGAATAAATATCTGATTTTGATCGGCTTCGGTGGTCGAAAGAGGATCTCCATAAATAGGACAAAGGTGCTGTTCAACAAGGCATACCCGTTGGGATGTAGCTGAGATGGAGCTATGCCAAGAAATGATAACATCTCCCTTATATATTCATTGAAGGGAGGAAGTGTCCCCCCTGTGCAAGCGTGACGGTTGAAAGCAGTAAACCCCTCCGGGGGATTGTGTGGCCAGTCATTTGGCCCAGGAAGTAGCACGTCATCAAGCGACAAACCATGCCTTAAGCAAATCCGTCCTAGCATATCTTCGGAGATACCCGACGGCACAAAATCTGTTGAATTACAAATAAACCGAGCACCCAGACGCTCATCCGGAGCTGGCTCTATAACTTCAGCTTCAATAACCGGTATCTCTATGGTTGGAGGAAGAGAACTTAGGAGTTCTGGCTGCTGAGAACTTGAAGGTTCCATGACTAGCTAGCTTATAAAAAATCATTGTTAAACTGAAAAATAACGCTCGCGCATCCCCTAGTGTAAAGTGTGTGAGTGTGTTGTGCAGTGCAATACTGTATATCATTTGAGAAGATCAACATGATTGAAGGAAGCATGTAAATGACGAGACTTCGGAATTCAGTCGGAAGGACTGTCATCGCTGACCGTCACAACCATACCATCTAGCTGTTAACTATCATTCCAAGTTAAAGTTTGGTGTCATTTTGATAAGTTCCAGTTTCGTCGACAAGCTTCGATAGGCAATCAGATATGCGGTGAAACGGTTAAGTCCAGTAATACAAGTTTGAAGCTCGTCGGAGTCAACTGTTCAAATGTGCAAGGAGTTTCAATTTTTTTAATGTTCAATTTGTATTGCTCACGAGAGCCATGTTCGCATCAATAAGTTATGGGCATGTGCGTGTGAGTCAGACTTGGTCAGAAGGTTGGAATGCAAGTTCGACTCGATCAAGGAGCTAAGGATTTCGAATCGATCGGAGCGTGACACTCTGACTCGATCCCAAAGCCTCCAGTTCGACTCGCTCCCAAGACTACGCAGTTCGACTCGCTCCCAAGACTACGCAGTTCGACTCGCTCCCAAGGCTACACACTTTGACTCGATTTAGAGCCGTCCACTTCGACTCGCTGCGAAGCCACTCACTTCGACTCGATCGAAGGCCATCATTTCAAATTGATCAGACACAGCCCCTTCGTATCGACCCATAGATTCAAAGCATTCGACTAGATGCGAAGCTCCACCATCGATCGATATGAAGGCCTCTGCCTTATCCTCTTGAAACCCCTACACAGATCGACATGAAGATAAGGCCATGTGACTTTCGATCGATCACAACTCTGGTTGATTTGATTTTAAAAACCAAGTCTCATCATTTACGCGTGGATTCGTTTATTGGGTTACCTAGATCTGTCAGTTAGTTCAAATGATTGAAGGTAGGAATCGGTTCGAAGGCAGGAATGTTTCGTTCGTTCTTCTCAAGTTTCTGAGTGATACGAAGGCAAGGAAGGAAAACGAAAGGTAAAAAGTGAAATACGGCTAAGTATAAAATATTTATATGGACTTGGAAACAGAAGGAATAGACGATTCGTTTCCCGATGGATTCGAACACGCATTTCGACTCCATCTCCAGTGCATCGATGCGAAGCTCCCCTTCGTATAGCTTGCCTTCGACTCCATCCCCGTGTCCAGTTCGACTCCATCGATACGAGAC
Organism: Allium fistulosum; assembly: GCA_030737815.1. Classification (NCBI taxonomy): domain Eukaryota; kingdom Viridiplantae; phylum Streptophyta; class Magnoliopsida; order Asparagales; family Amaryllidaceae; genus Allium; species Allium fistulosum. Next base: position 120,502,688 of record CM060905.1, on the reverse strand, counting down.
CACCCTTTGTATCGATAACCCATTTCGACTCCGTCTCCTGTGCATTTTGACTCCGACTCTTATGCAGCTCGAACCCAAGACCGAGTCGAACGAGCAGTTCGAATCCATCAGGGAGTCTACATCGACTCACTCCACTTCGACTCGCTCAATTCGAGTCCATCATCAGGTCGAACAAGCGCTTCGCGTCCATCAAACCCATCAAATCATGGCTTCCAGAGGCCAACTCCATCGAATTGGAATACTTACTCCGTATCCATAAATTCAATAAAAATTGTCTTCGATGTTTCAATCCTTCACATCGATTCAGGAGAGGATCGTTACGAAGGAACATTCAAAAGCAACCGTCAAGCGTTGTTGCAACGAATTTCACATCGGTTCAGGAGAGGATCGATACGAAATTTGAGAATAAAATAAACTGACAACGACTCGAGAACGTACAAACGTCAACGAAAGTCAGGTTAACATATATGCATGTATGTCAGATTAATATTCAATATGCCAGATTTTTAGGAATCAGAAACTCATCCAATAACGATTATAACAACAAACGGGTAACCACTGGCATACAATAATCAGTCGCAACAATACAGGATATAACAGTTGATCGTCAACAGCTTGCATTTTCAAGAGAAAACAGTCGAAGATTACAGCTTTCATCGATAAGACGATGGCTATTCAGAATGAAGATTGCAGCACTTCAAAGCACGTCATGTCTTCACAAGACGTACTTTGGGGGGCAAATGTTATCCCGCCTTTTGGTAAGGCCGTGACACCAAGGAATTGACTAGTAACCAACGACGGCCCGTCCTAGAGATCAGTTATACACAGGCTCACTATGGATATCAACGAATTTTTTCCGAGTCCGGATCGAGCCAAAATTGGTAGGACATGACAAGCTAAGCCATGAGAGTCAACGTTCCAAATCTCAAGTCAATCCGAGTTCGTATGCTCAAGTTATGAACGATACAAAATTGGATGAAAACTAATCACCGGTCGACTCGCTCCCTTCGACTCGCTTCCTTCGACTCGCTTCGCATCCCTCAGAAGTGATTAGTTCGACTTGCTCGCATCCCTCAAAGGAGCCCGCTTCGACTCGCTTCACTTCGTGTCCATCCCAGAGCCTCTACTTCGACTCGCTCCTCTTCGACTCCATCCCAGAGCCTCTACTTCGACTCGCTCCACATCCTTCAGAAAACAACAATTCGACTCCATCGATACGAAGCTATAGTTTGTATCGATCACCCTCGACTCCGTCTCCTATATAGTTCGTATCCATCATGGATCTTCTAATTGAATCCATCGAGTTGCCATATTCGAATCAATCGACCGAAGTTGAGTTTCTATCAATACGAATGAGGCAATGTCCAAGAACGACTCGATCAAAGCAACATCAAAGGCGGAGTGATCCAAGGGTTCAAATGCCACGTCATCAAGTCAAGCAGCGACTCAAACGAGACCGAGTCGAACAGCGATGCGAACGAGAGTGAGTCGAACAAGAGCGAGTCGAATAAGAGCGAGTCGAACGACACAGCCACCGAGAATCGCATTTTGTATCGATCATATCTCCTAATCTACAAGTCCAAATGCTATGAAATTTTCACAGAAGACTACGTGCATGCTAAAGAATGTCCACGCCAAATTTCGACTCCATTGGATGAAATCTTAATCGATACGAAATCTGTTCATATCGATCACGGATCGGACCGAAACTTCACGGGCTTGGGCGTGCGGGCCTGGTCACGTGCCAAAGAGGGTCTCCCGAGATCTGAGCAAAATATCAGCCTCCTACACCTATAAATAGACCCCCAAAGCCAACAGAAAAGGGGTTCTTCTTCCTCTTTGAGATCTCCAACGCCCGGACTCCGCCAGATCCTGATCTGAACTCAATTACTGCTGCTACCAACAAATTTCACTGCTGCAAATCATAATTGCCTGCTGTAAATCATTGAATTCACTTGTAAACACAAAAGAAAGATCAATAAAGCAAACTACTTCATAGTGGACGTAGGCGATACGCCGAACCACTCTAAATTCCTGTGTCTCCTTGCATTTTAATTATTCTCATTCCTGAAATTTGGAGTTTTTGTTAGATAATTCCTCTTTTTTCATTTAATTTCTTCACTTTATCTCTTTAAAGACTTCTGAAGAGTGTTGTGCCCAATTTTGGTACAACATAACCCTAGGAGAAAAGGGGATCAAAATCAACTAGAAGCTAAGTATTCAAGTAAGGAAGAATTAAGCAAGATAAAATCTTAAGTTCCATATCCAAACAAGGTGAATGATAATCTAAACCTTCTCTTATATGTTTTAAAGAACATCTTAATTTCAGGTTTAATATTTTAAAAACCGTTTGGATGATTTTAATGATGATATGCTTTGATTATATGCGATGTTTGATTTAAACAAGTATGTTTGTAAAAGGTTTGATTTGATTTTAAGGCTAAAATCATGTAAAATTGGTTTCGAATACCATGAGAATTTAATATGTTATGTAAAATATTATTTTGGAGATGATTTTAAATTTTCATAATAATCCAAGCTATGGATAATTTATTATGAATTTGAAAAGAAAAAATAGATAATTTGGGTTTAAAATTAATTACAGTAATTATATAAAGAATTTTGGGTTCGAAATTTATATATGTTGAAAACATATTAAAAGTAAATTAAGATGATTTTTGGGGATTTTTCCTAAGTGATTTACTATGAAAATTAAATTAATTAAGTTTGAGGACTTAAATGTCTTAATTGTTGGGTTAAGGGGAAGGGCTTCATTGCCAAAATAATTTTAATTATTAATTGATTAATTCGGCAACCTTCTTAGAAAAAGGATTTTGATACAAGTTTGGCAACCAATCATATTTTGACAAATAAGGCAAGTTGGGTATAAAAGAATTTCTTTAAAGGTATAAAATCAGCTTTTTCTTCGAATTACAAACTTGCCACTTCCATCTATTTACTACTGAAATCATCCCAGTTGACATTCCTAACCCATTCAAAACCAATACACATGATATCAAATAGATGGTATGCAGCGTATTGGAGAAAGCCGAAAGGGGATGGTGTCAAAAGCTTGCTTTCGAACGAGTTGATGCCATTTTTAACAGCTTTTGAATCAACCCGCTTGCCTACATTTTGCTTTGAAAGGAGATGTCGCTTACTTTGTTTTTAAGAAGCTCTCAAAAGAGTTGTTTAGAAAGCATTTGAAAGAGTTGCCACTTGTTTTCTAAGAAGCTTTTGAAAGGACTAAAGTTACTTTTAAATAACTTTTGAATGGATTGCCGCTTTCCTTGGTTTTAAAAAGCTTTCGATTGAGTTGCCACACGTTAAGTTTTGAAAGGGAGCTTTCGAAAGGGTGACTGCTTTTGAACCCAGTCGAAGCCTAGCTGCCATCTTTATAACTTTCGAATTGGTTAAAGACCGCTTTTCTTCAAAGCCTTATAACAATGAGTTCAAAAGGGAAGCTTTTGTTTTATTAATATAGAAGGTACAACTCAATGCTTTCGAAAGGGTCCCTGTAGTCACTTATATTAAAGGTTTCAGAAATAATGGTTTCGAAAGGTCGTTTCGAATCTATCCTTTTCCCGATTATTTTACTTAAAGATTATTGCCTTCGAAAGGGTGGTTTCGAAACCATCTGTTCCCCAAATTCTTTTACTTGGAGATTAAAGTTTTCGAAAGGGTTACTTTCGCTTATGTTCACTTTGACCCAGATGTTATACTTAAGGTTAAACCCACTGATTTTGAAAGAGATACTTTCATATGGTTTCAAAGCTATGCTTCTATAAATCCTACTTTAACTAAGTTATTTTTGAAAGATAAGCTTTAATACTTTTGAAAGGAACGTTTTAATCGTTACGAAAGAAAGGTTTTGTTTCTTTCGAAAGGGACGTTTTGAGTGTTTCGAAAGGCATAGGTTTAAGAGTTTTGAAAAGAAGGTTTGCAAACTTTCGAAGGATATAATTAAATGGTTTCGAAAGATATAGCCTAAGGTTTTAAAAGCCTTAGTTTTTAAATAAGAAACCCAATCTCAATTATTAAAGAAAAACCCATGGCAATATGAAAGAGTTTTGAAATGGCATCTAACTTTGGTGTTTTTAGAAAAAGCTTTCCTTACTAAAGATAATGGCTAAAGGTATTAATCATATTTCATTTGAAAAATGATTACAAGGAAATTAAACCGGAGATGTTTATATTATTATGTTATGATCATTTATCATGTGTGCTTCTTCTGTAAACTTATTTACTTTATAATCAACCCATAACTGCATTTTGGGTTATTAAGGGTAGAATAACCAGCTAGGTTGATCCAATGGTGAATATAAATTGATAGAGTTGTATCCCGGAGGTTAGGTAGACCAGAACTTAGTGCCCAGAGATTGATCAAAGAGTTGTTAGTTTAGATAGGTTCATAGTAAACCGATGAAAACTATGTATGCGAAAAGTTATTGGCAAGGGCCAATAGGTTCTTAGTGATCCCATGAAAACTATATCTGGATTAAGTTATTGACAGAGATCAATAGGTTCATAGTTAACCTATGAAAACTATGATATAAGGGAAGTTATTGGAGAACCCAATAGGTTCATAGAGAACCCATGAAAACTATAATTGGACGAAGTTATTGGTAGATACCAATAGGTTCTTAGTAAACCCATGAAAAACTATAGAACTGGGCAGATAGTCCATAAGCTTTGAACAGGTTATTAGTTAGCCCATGAAAACTAATAGGTTAACAGTGACCATAGAAACAATAACTGAGACAAATAGTCAATCGAATGGGGATGGGAAATCCAGAATATATTGCATGTTTGCATATCATCATGATATTTTTATTATGTTATGTCTTAACCATTGTAGATGCAGGAACACAGTATATGGTTATTATAAATTGAGTTAGGATACTAGTGAGGGGAAAACCCATTCCTCTAAGTGGCGTGGTCTCACTAGATATCTATGTGGATCGAGGTGGTAGGTTATTATTCATACCAGACTTTCTGTCTGACTTGAAGTTTATGTTTTCCCCTTAAACTCTCGGATGCTCAATTGATTTTGAGTAGCTTGAGAGTTAAGGTTTTCAGGTTCTTCTTTAGGCGAATAAGCTTCTGAAGACATGCAGGAGGAAAGCTAGCTATTAGGAGTTCATTTTTGTTTGATTCCGCTGTGTTTGGATGTAATGGCAAAGTTGTTTAATTTCCTATATTTAGACTCTAATCATCCAAGGGGGAATCTTCATATGTCGCTCTTGGCGTATTTTGTAATAATTATATTTCTCCAAACGTGGTTTAATAATTGGGATTATGTAATGAATTTGAAACATGATTTGAACTTGAATGGGAAATCTGTTTTATGATTTTAATTTTTTTTTCATATTCATGTGTTTCGGTTATATCAATGTGTCTAACATTACCGCATTTGGTCATGGAAAATTAATAATTATGGATGACTGTAGCATCCGTTGCCAATAGTTTTGGGCCTCAAAGTGGGGAATATTACAAGTTGGTATCAGAGCATATGTTTATGTAAACTTAAAAAAGAAACTTAAACCTAAAATATTTTCCAAACATAATCAATGAATCGGAAAATATGATTGGGGTTTGGGTTGACGCTACAGTAACGTACTTGTATTTATTATGTATATATCTATAAGTACGTACTTCCCTCTCTCTTAGACCATTCTTCTGTATCTTACTAAGGCTCATATGCAGATTTACGAGAAAGGAAGATATGGAGGCAGGAAATGGAAGTCTAGGTGGAGGAAGCACCACAACCAATGGAAATGCTCGACCCAATACCAGGAGGAATCCTAGTCGACAGGCAAATGCTAATCCAAATGCAAATGCCAATGTAGGTGCTGGAATCCCGCCAGTAGATATAGGGATCATGTACCAGTTCTTTGTCAATCTGATGCAAGCTGGAGCAGCTGCATGAGTAGCTGGGGGTAATGCTGCAAATGTTGGAGGAGCTAATTATGTGTCCCCAGTTGGCAATAACTATGCTAAGCTGAGCAGGGATTATACTAGTCTTGGTGGGAAGCCGTTTTTGGGAATAAAGGATGCTATAAAAGTAGAGAATTGGCTTTTACATTGTGAAAGGATCTTTGCTGACTTAGGATTAAACGATGAGCAAAAATGGAGGCTTGCCTATAGACAATTGCAGGGAGCAGCACTTCATTGGTGGAATAGTGTTAACCGTGGGAGTTCCCGAGAAGGAGTTGACTTGGGCGGAATTTCGAAGGAGATTTGAAGAGAGATTTTTTTTTGAAGTTGTAAAGTCGGTATTCTTGAGAAAGTTCATCGACTAGCGCACGGTGAGATGTCAGTGATAGAGTATGCTATGAAGTTTGATGAGCTATCTATATACGGACATGCTACCATTGACATCGTCATCAAAAGAAATGAGAAGTTTATTCAAAGGTTAAGACTCGAGATTGCTTGAGCGACAATGCCACATCTCCATGATACAAGTGCTGTTGTAGTGGAGATGGCAATCCGGAAAGAAGAGATGCTTTCTACTTACGAGAAGGAGAAGCAGGTTGGAACCCAGGGTTTTCTGGGAAAGAAGAGGAAATTCTTTAAGAAGAAAGGTTCCCGAAGGGAGGAGCTGCCAAGAAGGCGAAGGCTAATCTTGTTTGCTTTAAGTGTGATAAGAAGGGACATTATGTTCATGAATGTCGAACTAGAAAAGGAAAGAAGGCTGCAGACAAGAAAGAAGTGAAGTGCTATAATTGTGACCAGATCAGGCATTAGAAGAATCGGTGTCTAGAACCAGTCAGACCAGATAAGGGAAAAGTCTTCACTTTATTAGGATCATCGTCTGCTAGGCCAACTACTGCAGAGAAAGGAAAGATTGTGATGGAAGGTACGCTTTTGATTCAAAGTATACCAGTTAGGGTACTATTTGATATCGGTGCATCGCATTCATTTATATCTCAGTGTTTGGTTGATAGGTTATGTTTAGAACCCTCATACCTTGTAACTTCCTTAAGGGTTGCGAATCCGATAGGAGGGTATGCAACTCTGGGAATTAGATGTGACCAACTAGAAATTGATTTGGTAGGTCATAAGTTTGCACGCAGTTTGTATGTTTTTGATTTCGTAGGTTTCAGAATCATTTTGGGTATGGATTGGTTAGACAAATATGATGCTAGGATATTTTGTCAAGATAGGGAAATATCGCTAAGGCACCCTAATAGTCATAACCAAATTATATTCTCAGTGGAGAATTCAGATCGGACTGCTTATGCTTTGTTGAGTGCTATGGAGTTAAATCAGGTTTTGGTAGCAAGAGAGTTTGCAGATGTTTTTGAGCCGGTCATAGGACTACCACCAAAGCGAGCCATTGAGTTTCAGATAGACCTTATGCCAGGAGCAGAACCTGTAAGTAGACCACCTAGCAGGATGACACCAACCGAGATGAAAGAATTGAAGGTCCAACTAGTGGATTTAAAAGTGAAGAATTTCATTAGACCAAACAGTTCACCTTAGGGAGCGGTCACAGTGTTCGTAAGGAAACCGGATGGGTCGTTAAGGGTGTGTGTCGACTATCATAAGTTGAACGAGAAGACAATCAAAAATAAGTATCCTTTGCCGAGAATTGATGATTTATTTGATCAGTTTAGTAGAGCCTGAGTATTTTCCCAATTGGATTTGGCAACAGGTTTCCATCAGCTGAGTGGCAAAGGACAGTATTCCGTTGACGGCGTTTCAGACTAGGTACGGTTCGTATGAGTGGTTAGTAATGTCATTCGAGTTAACGAATGCACCAGCTTTCTTTGTAGATTTGATGAATCAAATTTTCCGAGAGCACTTGGATAGGTTCGTATTGGTATCCTTAGATGACATTTTAATATACTCTAAGGATGAAAAAGAGCATGAAGTTTATCTTAGAATAGTGCTTGATACGTTAAGGCAGCATCAGCTAAAAGCGAAGTTTTTTAAACGTCATTTCTGGAAGAAAGAAGTTAAGTTTTTTGGTCACGTGGTTTCAGAGATGGGTCTGTTCGTTGATCCGGATAAGATCGAAGCTGTTAATAACTGGAAGAGTCCAAAGATAGTGACTGAGATTAGAAGTTTTCTTGGACTCGCTGGCTATTACCGGAGATTCATTAAGGATTTCTCATGGATAGCAGCACCTTTGACGAAGCTAACTAGGAAGGATGTGAAGTTTGTTTGGTTTGACAAATGCAAGGAAACATTCCTTACGTTAAAGCATTTTTTGACCAACGCGCCTGTGTTAGTAGTTCCAGACAGAAACCAAGGAGCAGTGGTGTATACCGATGCATGTGGAACCGGATTAGGGGCCGTGTTGATGCAAAAAGGTAAAGTTATTGCCTATGCTTCACGACGGCTTTGACCGCATGAAGTGAGATATCCTACTCATGATTTAGAGTTGGCAGCGGTGATCTTTGCATTGAAAGTATGGAGACATTATCTCTTAGGGGAGAGATTTGAGTTATACACAGATCATAGGTCCTTAAGGTATTTATTCTCTCAAAAGGAGTTGAATATGAGATAGCAGAGATGGTTGGAGTTTTTAGAGGCTTATGATTTTGGTAAGAGTATACACCTGAAAAGGGAAATAAGGTAGTGGATACTCTTAGCAAAAAACATCAGAATGTGGTGTTAGCTATGTTAACGGAATGGAGGGATCTAGAGGCTTTAACTACTTGTAGTGTGCAGTTAAGATCGACTGCTAGTTCTAGTCAGAGCACTGCCATGGTATCTTGCATGGAAGTTCGACCAAAACTGATTGAAAGGAAGCTTCTAAGCAAAAAGAAGACCCATTGTTAGCCGAGAAGATTAGAAAGCTTAAAGTTGGGTCAGAGATTGATGATCTAAAGGATTTTAATCTTGACCAGAGGGGATGGTTGAGAAAGAAGGGACAGTTGTGTGTTCCAAATGTTGAGGACTTAAGGAAAGAAGTTCTCAGGGATTGTCATCGATCTAGATTTACTATTCGTCCTAGGGGAACCAAGATGTATCAAAATATGAAGAGGAGTTTCTACTGGGAAGGTATGAAGAAGGATGTGGGCTTGTGGGTAAAGCAATGTGTGAACTGTCAACAAGTAAAGGCCGAGCACCAGAAGCCGAGTGGATTGCTTTAACATTTGGAGATACAATTTTGGAAATGGGATTCAATATCCTTGGATTTTATAGACGGGTTGCCAAGGTCGAATCGAGGAAATGAAAGTATATGGATCATAGTGGATAGGCTGACAAAGAGTGCCCATTTCATTCTAGATAAGTCAACCAGGACGACACCTGTTTTAGCTAAATTGTTTATGAAGAACATAATTAGACTGCGTGGAATTCCTAGTAGTATAGTCAGTGACAGAGATGCTTTGTTTACTAGTGAATTCTGGAAGAGTCTACAGGATGTGTTAGGTACCGAGCTTAAGATGAGTATTGGTTATTACCCTCAGACGCACTGACAGACAGAAAGAGTCAATAAGGTACTCGAGGATTTGTTAAGAGCTTGTGTGCTAGACTTTAGTAAATCTTGGAAAGATCACCTATACTTAGTTGAGTTTTCCTATAATAACAGTTATTAGACCAGTATAGGAATGGTGCCTTTCAAATCTTTGTATGGAAGACCATGCAAATCACCAGCATGTTGGTTGGAAACTAGAGACAGATTAGTCTTAGGACCAGACCTAGTAAGAGAGGCAACAGAGAAGATTGAGTTGATCCGAGGAAGGATGAGGGAAGCTCAGTCTAGACAAAAGAGTTACGCAGATAAGAGGCGTAAGGATCTAGAATTCTCAGTTGGAGATAAGATTTTCATTAAAGTATCACCAATGAAGGGTGTGGTACGATTCGTAAAGTCAGGGAAAGTGGCACCGAGATATGTTAGACCGTTCCCAGTTATAGAAAGGATCAAAAAGCTTGCATATAGATTAGAGTTGCCAAGCAGTTTGGTAGTTGTCCGTAATGTGTTCCATGTGTCTCGTCTTTGTAACAACCCAAGTTCCAGTGGGTCCGGATTTTTCGCAAAAAATGCTAAAACCCAAGCCCACTGAAGCCTGAGTTGGGTATCTGGTATCCTGCAAATAGGCAAAGACAAATATATCAGAGCTTAGATAAATATCTCACAGCGGAACTGACTAAAATATAATAGTAAGTAAATACTCACCAATAAAATAACACTTTCTAAACAAGTGTCTCAAACCTGGAAAGTCTCTACCACCTATCTAACCTGTTGGATGTTATGAGGAGGAAGTCAGAACTAAAGTTCTGGTGAATGGAAAAATTATACACTTCTAAGCTTAATTCTACATATACCGTTTTATTTCCATTTACTGTTATGTTAGGTTCATTGGGTTTATAATACTCTCGCCTCTGTGCGTGAATCCTTCCCATCTACTCCCTAGTAGATTAAAACCTAATAACTGATACATATATATAGCTATATGCCTAATGACCGCATTGGTCCTAAGTACTACCCATAGTACCTTCTATATCCTCCTCGCAAAGGACTCCATCGTCTGGCTTCCATGGCATTCTGTGACTACATCTATAAAGGACTGCCTCATAAGGCCTACAATACAGATGTTCCGTCGTCTACTATCAGAACGTAAAACGGCATCCGCACTAGTCGATAATAATGCTCGAACATCCTCAATGTACCAACCAGTGCATACCTTGAGGACTATACGTAATCGTTCTGTCTACTCCCTGAATCCCGCTTAACAAGGTCTACCTTGTACTGAATTCAGTCGGGGATTTTCTATTTCTGTAAAGGACTGCCTCGTTAGGCCTATAATACAGATATTCTATTTCTGTAAAGGACTGCCTCGTTAGGCCTACAATATAGATATTGTATTTGGTCTGTCTCTTTTCTTATCGTGGTTATGGCCCTACGCAGCCACCCCTCAGCTAATCGAAAGACTTCTAAAGAGCTAAGTGGTTGTGACCTACTGCAAACAATCTAAACATCCAATTGGCTATGCCCCTCATCCAATGTCTCAATAGTGAAAGTATCATTGGACTGTTGGTTTAACTCTAGTCTTTCCCGAACTCGCTCTTGGTTTTGATGCTGGCCTAATATCCGCATGCGACTATCCTTTTGGGTCCTGCCGACTAAACTTACTTGCAAGTACTGGGACATACGAATATCCTACTCTAAACGTCAACCCCTTTTGACTACCTACAATGGTCCTGCCATGCAAAAAGCAGTCAAGGCATACTCTTTTGATGGAACACCTACAGACTTGCCTCTGGAGGACTGCTTCACTACGCCTACCCCAGAGGGCCATCCTAGAGTACCCTCACGTCCCGTTGAAGCCTCGTACTTCCTTCTAGCCCAAAATAACTAAGTTGGGCGTGCTTCTTCTATGTTGAAATCTTTGATGAACTGCTTCGTTAGGCTCTTCATCCTTTAGGCTGCTCCAAACGCATCTCACTCTTTCATTAGACCCTAAGTCTAATCTTTTAATTTGTGTTTAGTTTACTTTTCTTATTCTGTTGGCTACTTATTTGCCCTAATTAGCATAATCTTGTCCCAACCTCACCTAACTATTGTGAGACTATCAGTTCCTGACTAAAAGGGAATGTTGTTGGTATAGGCCACTTTTATTATCTTACTTATTAACTTAATTTAAGTCTTAAGTTTATTAAAATAATCCTCTTCTATTCTTTCTACTTAATTATAACCTATGTTATAATTTCACTTGTAATTGTCGCTTTTATTTTCTTTTATAATATGTACATTATAAATATAATTACAAGCATCACTTTTCTATTCTAGCCTGTCTTCTTTTATTATGATGCTGAATTCTCTTTAATTCTCTTATATTATATGATAAACTTAGCTTTGGACTACGTCCGCTTGTCACAAATTTACTTATCATAATAACTACTTTACTTTTATTATATTATCTGCGCAGTAAATGCAGATCTAGGTACATTTCTGTTTATAGCTTCTAGTCTTATCTAATAATTAACTTGATTCCTTCAATTCTTTGCTTTATCTTCTTATATTATAGGCTATAGTTCTATTCTATTTGGTTGGTTACGAAAACTATGCTAAAAATTCATTTTCATATTTTAATACTAAATAATGCTATAAACAATAATCCGCAACTATAAGATATTTCTTTTATTACCTCTTTACTTTTTGGATAGTGCAAAATACAATGGTTTCTCTATTTTACACCAATTCCCTTTTTCTTTCTTTTATTCTTGCAATTACGTTTATCGTTATCTTTTAAATATTAAACTATAGAAATGTATTCTATTTTCTAAACCAATCAATCAATCTGTCACGTACTTCCAAATCAAGTTATTAGATTTTTCTTTAAGTTATTACTCTCATTTTAGCATAATTACTGTAAATTTCTTTCTCCTTTTATTTCAGCTTTTCTTATTTTACATTTAATTTCTGTAAATCTAGTATTCTTCTATTTTAGTCCGTATTTTAGAATTCTTCTCTTTGTTATTTTATTCGCGTAAAAAGGAATAAAAAGAAGCTAACATTTACAGGCTAAAATTTTACTTTAAAATAGATGTAATCAACTGTAAACTTCTTACTTTTAGGCTTATGTCTTTCTCTAACTATCAAGCCTAATATTAATTAAATATAAGCTCTCTTATATAATTTATAGTCTCAGCATAACTAATTAACATAATTAATTATTGAAATAAATACTAAATAAAATTATTTAACGGGAATCTAACGATAATATATCATAAACGTAAAAGATATATAATTAAATCCACTCACATGTCGTCCTTAACTTCAATCTCAATCCCTTTTAGTTTGCTACGCTTTTCTCCGCTTTTTCCCCTTTTTGATTCGCTGTAAATTTTCTGATTTGCTTGCACAATTCTATGATTTGTTCATATGTATTTCCTTGCTTAATTTTATTTTTGGTTTGGGGAAAGATTTGAGTAACAGAGGAGAAAGGAAGAGGGAGAAGAGAAGAGGAGTTTCCTGTAAACGACGGTAGTTGACTCGGAGAAAATAATGTGGGCTAGGGTTAAGTTACGTTCAATTTATAGGTGCAATGAACAACTAGGAACCATCTGATTAACCCTAAAACAATCCTCACCATCAGAACTTGATTTGTTTACGGTAGCTTATAACGTATAACTCTCCAACGTTATTCATTTGTTCCTTTGTTATATGACCCTATTAATTCACATTTCTTTCTAAATAAGATTCTCCCATTAATTATCCAATTAATTAGATCACACACACACACACACACATATATATATATATATCCAATATTAATTGATTCTTATACGTTATAATTTCTTACCTATTTGAACACGTCAATTAATACCTCTATTAATTGAATGCATATAAACGTTATACTTTTTAATTTATTGTTGTTAATTTACCTACATCATAAACCTAATTACTTTGTTTGATTTTTGTACACGTTTCAAATTTTTTTAACTTAGAAACAAATAATCCTATAACTGCGTTTTCTTCTAGCTAATTAATTTACATTATTAGCTGTTGTAAAGATGACATATTCTTTGATTAATTGGCACCCTTTTTAAAATGCTCAACTAATTGCCAATTAATTAATTGACACGTTTTCCCATTTTAATCGATATCCAAATTAATTCCTATGCGTCACTCAATCACACATTTATTAGTTGTACATATTTAAACCACCAATTCATTACCCAATTAATTGACATATAAGTTTTCCTCTTTTATTAATTGACGCTTACTTAATGTCTTTAATTAATTTCTCAATTAATTGATTGTGTCAATTATAAATTAATATATGTATGTTATCATTTAATTTATTCCCCACATACATTTCCCTTTATTAGAAATCTCTTAATTAATTAATGTTATAAAAGTGACATATTCTCTAACTAATTGACGCCTCTATGTCTCTTAATTAATTTCTCTTTTAATTGATTGATGCGTCAATTAATCACACACTCATTGGTTGCATATACCTATGTAACCTCTTAATTTTTAAATACATATATTTGACATTTATATTTTTCACTGTTTTGCAATTATGTTAATTCAATTGATTTTATTTGTCATTAAAATCCAGGGTGTTACAATCTTCGTAAGTATATGCATGATCCAAAGACTACTATTTTTCCGACAGCACTGGAAGATTTAATAGTAGAACCGAATTTGACTTTTGTTAGACAACCAGTTTGGGTTGTAGCGAAAGATGAGAAGAGGTTAAGAAACAAGACAGTCAAGTTGGTGAAAGTTTAGTGAAACGACAAGGAGAAGGACCGTACTTGGGAGACAGAAGACAGGATTATAGATACTTATCCTAATCTGCTGTAGGGGTATGTTCTATATTCACTTTAGACTGTTTGCTAGTCAGGTAGGCTAGTATGGTAGTTAGGAGATGTTACAGATGATTGCTATGTTTAGTATTTAATCCTTACTTAATTTCGAGGATGAAATTCTATAAGGATGGGAGCTTGTAACACCCCTAATTTTAAATAACATTATTCAGGAGATTTAATTAGATAGATTAAATAGAATACTGTAAAGACTAGAGTGATAAGGGGTTTGAGATTTGAGAACTAAATAAAGGTCGTGCCTTAACTAAATGAAATCATAAGAATGGATTTATAAAAATGGTTTTATAAGTTAACTACTCAAGAGAATAAGACAAGGATATTATGGGAAATAGCCATATACCATAAACCCATAACCCCTAAACCCTTACTTCATTTTCCATTCATACATTTATAAACAAAAAATAAGAGCTAAGAAGAACTAAGGCCGGCCATAACCCTAGGAGAAAAGGGGATCAAAATCAACTAGAAGCTAAGGATTCAAGCAAGGAAGAATTAAGCATGATCAAATCTCAAGTTCCTTATCCAAACAAGGTGAATAATAATCTAAAACCATCTCATATATGTTTTAATGAACATCTTAATTTCGAGATTAAGATTTTAAAAACTATTGGATAATTTGAATGATGATATGCTTTGATTATATGCCATGTTTGATTAGAACAAGTATGTTTGTAAAAGGTTTGATTTGATTTTAAGGTTAAAATCATGTAAAATGGGTTTCAAATGCAATGAGGATTTAATATGTTATGTAAAACATTATTTTGGAGATGGGTTTAAATTTCATAATAATCTAAGCTATGGATAATTTATTATGAATTTTGAAAGGAAGAAATAGGTAATTTGGGTTTAAAATTAATTACGGTAATTATATAAAGTATTTTGGGTCCGAAATTTATATATATGTTAGAAAACATATTAAAATTGAATTAAAAATGATTTTAGGGATTTGTCCTAAGTGATTTACTATGGAAATCAAATAAATTAAGTTTGAGGACTTAAATGTCTTTATTTTTGGGTTAAAGGGAAGGGCTTCATTGCTAAAATAATTTTAATTATTAATTGATGAATTCGGCAGCCTTCTTAGAAAAAGATTTTGTTGAAGGTTTGGCAACCAATCATATTTTGACAAATAAGGCAAGTTAGGTATAAAGGAATTTCTTTTAAATGTATAAAATCAGCTTTTGCTTCGAATTACAAACTTGCCACTTCCATCTATTTACTATTGAAATCATCCCAGTTGGCCTAACGAACCCATTCGAAACCAATACACATGATATCAAATAGTTGGTATGGAGCGTATTGGAGAAAGCCGAAAAGGGATAGTGTCGAAAGTTTGCTTTCGAAGGGGTTGATGCCATTTTTAATAGCTTTTGAATCAACCCGCTTGCCTTCGTTTTGTTTTGAAAGGAGATGTCGCTTACTTTGTTTTTAAGAAGCTCTCGAAAGAGTTGTTTAGGAAGCATTTGAAAGAGTTGCCACTTGTTTTCTAAGAAGCTTTCGAAAGGATTAAAGTTACTTTTAAATAACTTTCGAATGGATTGCCGCTTAACTTGGTTTTAAAAAGCTTTCGATTGAGTTGCCACAAGTTAAGTTTTGAAAAGGAACTTTCGAAAGGGTGATTGCTTTTGAACCCAGTCGAAGCCTAGCTGCCATCTTTATAACTTTTGAATTGGTTAAAGACCGCTTTTCTTCATAGCCTTATAACAATGAGTTCAAAAGGGAAGCTTTTGCTTTATTAATATAGAAGCTACAACCCAAAGCTTTCGAAAGGGTCCCTGTAGTCACCTATATTAAAGGTTTCGAAAGCAATGGTTTCGAAAGGTCGTTTCGAAGCTATCCTTTTCTCGATTATTTTACTTAAAGATCATTGTCTTCAAAAGGGTGGTTTCGAAACCATATGTTCCCCAAATTCTTTTACTTGGAGATTAAGTTTTCGAAAAGGTTACTTTCGCTTAAGTTCACTTTGACCCAGATGTTATACTTAAGGTTAAACCCACTGATTTTGAAAGAGATACTTTCATATGGTTTCAAAGCTATGCTTCTGTAAATCCTACTTGAACTAAGTGGTTTGAAAGAAAAGCTTTAATATTTTGGAAAGGAATGTTTTAATCGTTTCGAAAGAAAGGTTTTGATGCTTTCGAAAGGAATGTTTTAATGGTTTCAAAAGAAAGGATTTGATGCTTTTGAAAGGGATGTTTTGAGTGTTTCGAAAGGCATAGGTGTAAGTGTTTTGAAAAGAAGGTTTGTATACTTTCAAAAGATATAAGTAAATAGTTTCGAAAGATATGGCCTAAGGTTTCAAAAGCCTAAGTTTTCAAATAAGAAACCCAATCTCAATTTTTAAAGAAAATCTCATGGCAATATGAAAGAGTTTTGAAATGGCATATAACTTTGGTGTTTTTAGAAAAACTTTCCTTGCTTATGATAATAGATTAAAGGTATTAACCATATTTCATTTGAAAAATGATTACAAGGAAATTAAACCGGAGATGTTTATATTATTATGTTATGATCATTTATCATGTGTGCTTCTTCTGTAAACTTATTCACTTTATAGTTAAGGATGCCTAGAGACTAATCAAAGAGTTGTTAGTTTAGACAGGTTCATAGTAAACCCATGAAAATTATGTATGGGAAAAGTTATTGGCAAGGGCAAATAGGTTCTTAGTGATCCCATGAAAATTATATCTAGATTAAGTTATTGACAGAGATCAATAGGTTCATAGTTAACCCATGAAAACTATGATATGAGGGAAGTTATTGGAGAAACCAATAAGTTTATAGAGAACCCATGAAAACTATAATTGGATGAAGCTATTAGTAGATACCAATAGGTTCTTAGTAAACCCATGAAAAACTATGGAACCGGGCAGATAGTCCGTAAGCTTTGAACAGGTTATTAGTTAGCTCATGAAAACTAATAGGTTAATAGTGACTCTGGAACTATAACCGAGACAAATAGCCAAATAAATGAGGATGGGAAATCCAGAATATATTGCATGTTTGCATATCATCATGATATTTTTATTATGTTATGTCTTAACCATTGTGGATGCAGGAGCACAATATATGGTTATTATAAATTGAGTTAGGATACCAATGAGGGGAAAACCTATTCCGCTAAGCAACGTGATCTAACTAGATATCTATATGGATCGAGATGGTAGGTTATTATTCATACCAGACTTTCTGTCTGACTCGAAGTTTATGTTTTCCCCTTGAACTCTCGGGTGCCCAACTGATTTTGAGTAGTTTGAGAGTTATGGTTTCCAAATTCTTCTTTAGACGAATAAGCTTCTGAAGACGTGCAGGAGGCAAGCTAGCTATTAGGAGTTTATTTTTGTTTGATTTCGCTATGTTTGGATGTAATGGAAAAGTTGTTTAATTACCTAAATTTAGACTCTGATCATCCAAGTGGGCATCTTCATATGTCGCTCTTGGCGTATTTTGTAATAATTATATTTCTATGAACGTGGTTTACGAATTGGGATTATGTAATGAATTTGAAACATGATTTGAAGTTGAATGAGAAATTTGTTTTATGATTTTAAATTTTTTTCATGTTCATGTGTTTCTGTTATATCAATATATCTAACATTACCGCTTTTGGTCACCGAAAATTAATAACTATGGATAACTGCAGCATCCGTAGCCGTTAGTTTTGGGCCTCCAAGTGGAGGATGTTACACAGCCACTGTTGTAAAAATCCTTATAGACTTCCGACTAGGCCCCGCCAATGCATTGGGCAAGGCTTACCGCATAATGATTTGCCTAGGTCTGCCTAGACAATGTTATTGCCTCAAGTATGAATATGAACATGTATTAAAGCACTAGTTAGACATTATTTAAGGTTTAAGACCATGTACAAGCATTAGTGCACTATTTTAAGGAGGTTTTGCCTCCTTGATTACTCCAAAGCACCTCCAAAATCCCAAAATTTCAATTTATATCAATCGACAATTAATAAAATACTAAAATTTTATCTAAAATACATAAGTTATCAAAATTGCCTTGCTCCGGTTAATCCTCGATTAATCCCTGCCTAAATGATTAATTTGTAATCCATACTTACCGCCTAGCGATTTTTACAACCTTGGGGACTACACACACATATATAAAGATTCGTGATATCATCATCCAATCTAACCATATATGAATGAAGATAAATATCATATATATATATATATCTGTGTGTGTGTGTGTGAATCAAGATGTTACCTTGACTATGGCCTAACAATTACACCTTGAATGTTGAATCTTTAGAAGACCTTTGCATCTGAATCCAAACTCTTCCAGAAAGCCCTACTCGACTGAAAGATCCACGCACCTTTGCACTATAATGATGGATGTAGGCTAGAGGGAGATTACGACCAGACTAGGGGAGAGGCTAAAAAGAGAGTTTCCAAAAGAGGGGTTAAAGGTGTTTAAATAAGAGAGAGAGAAAGAAGCTAAAGGTGGATCCAGAACCACTATTTTCTCTTTCCATTTCAAACCCTTTTGAATCAAATCCAACACCCCTTTATCTACACCTATGGCTGGCCATGTCATGCCCATATATGGGCCTCCAAATCACTTCAAGCCCGATTAAATAAAATACATTTAAATCTAATTTAAACGTACATTGATATCGTATATAGTTACGCATGTTTACAACTTTTATATATGCACTATTTTCAATACAAATCAAATAAAATTTTATAGTTAATATTTTACAAATATTAATCAATTTATAACAGTTATAATTTAATTAGATCAGGTGGTAGTCGGAGTATTCAACATTTCAGTCATGTGACTCTTAATGCAAATTTGATCAGCGATTAATATTGAAAATTTGAATATAAATGTTCACACATCACCTTAGCTAGTGCTGTGATGTTTTGGCCAAACTTATCACTTTCACAGCTTCGGTAAAATCAATTTTACTTATTTTAAGAATTCTCCAGTAGTGACAATTATTTACACCAATTTTCTTCATCAAACCTATATCACATTGGGACTTGTAGAATTTTGTAATGTCAAATTCTAATATCGTTCATTTACAAATTTATAGTCCAAACACAAGGACTTTGGTTCAATAATAATAATAATAATAAGTATTATTAACCGAACTACTCTGTAGAGAATTTAAACTTGAGTTGACTTCATTTAACCGTGATGCTAACCCCATATAACCGAGGAGACAAATCCTCTCTTAAATAGTATTTCACTTCCAATTCTTCCACTCGATCCAACTATATTCGTTCGATGGACGTCGTGTCATGATTTAACTATAATTAAAGCGGAGTTTCCAAATTGAAATTCGACGGTATTCTCAAGTCGAGAGAATTGTATATTATTATCACACCGATATTTTCTAGCTTGACCTCAATTATATTAACCAACATGAAACTATCGAATGAGTCATTTTATAGTTATCCAATAACTATCAGCATGTAACCTCTTGACCTCAACAGCCATGAGTAATACACTGCTCAATATTTGGATAGTGTTACGTGCTCTAGTCTCAACAGATGTATTGAAATTCAGTCTCGATACATCTTGACTATGAATATAAAACAATATGTTTGTTTTCATTTTTGTTAAATTGCTCATGATTACAACACATTCTAACTACTATCACAAAATATGACAGATTTTCTATTAAATATGCTTACATTAGTTAAATAATTAATATAACACATTATATCAAAGTACATAATAAAAAGGAAAACACCTTTTATTTCAAACGGTATTTCGTTATAGAGTTAATAATTTATAGTAAATTACATAATTGCATTTAGCACATACCCCTAACTCTATCAATATCACTAAAAACATAAAAACAAACTTAAAAGAGAAGACAGTCAAGTGTGAAATTTTGTATCCCTTAGGTGCATTATATTCCCACTTTCTATATCACATCCTGACTTTATTAGATTGCGTAAATATAATGTGGAGACGTTATACTACATGTAAAGAATGAGTTGGAGCTTTTCCATACAAAGGTGAGCCTGACATAGCAAGGGTTGCAAATTACAAATCATGCAAGATGAGGTCACCATTTGTGGTTACCACTTTTTAACACTAGACCGTAAGATATATTTAAAAATTGCAAGACCAAAAAAGGAGAGTAACAAAAGTTTAAGATGAAAGACCATTACAGCATAAGATCTTAAAGACTTTGATCTGTGCCATTGAATAAGTAATAATATTCATTCATACTTTTTAAAAATTCAAGTTTAGCTATATCACAGTATTTTTGAGAGAAAATAAAAGCAATTTAGGGTTTTCCTCAGCCATGGGGGAAAATCTCTCCCCTCACAGAAATCTCCCTCATCTTTCTTCCTCAAATCTTCTAAACAGACCACCTGAATCTCACATCAGAGAATCAAGCAATGGAATCATCATAGATAAGGATGGGTTTCAATTGGTTCAATCAAGATCACAAAAGAAACGACAACCCTTTATGCCTGGATATCAGAGAAATTTGCGGGGCAGCTATACTCAAACAAAGAAGACAGATGGTCAGAATTCAACCATCCCTCCTCCAAATTCAAGAAATCAATCGTATCAACCAAAGAAACCCACAAATTTATCTCTGAACAAGACGCAAGGGCAAAAATCTTGGGCTGAAATCGTTTCTGAGCAATCTAAAGAACCTAATAATGATGAATGCAATCTTGAAACTATTGCTCCTATCAAAATCAATAGTAAGAAATTCGGTTTGATAAAAGAATCTGTTTGCAAAAGAGCAATTGATTGTTGGAGCAATTCGATTTTGGTTTATGTTGTTGGTACCAAACCGTATTATACATTTTTCAAAGCTTACATTCAATGTGTTTGGAAACCTGTTGGAGAATTTGAAATTTTTACCAGAGAAAATGGGTTTTTTATTGTTAAATTCAAAGAAGTTCAAGATTGCGATTCGATCATTCAGAATGGCCCATACTTTTATAATGGAAAGCTCATCATAATGAGAAGATGGTCTGAGTCCCTTAATATGGATAGGGATCTCCTTAGTACGATGCCGATATGGGTTAAGCTACCCAATGTTAATCTCAAACTTTGGGATCGCGAAGCCTTCAGCGTAATGGCCAGCATTGTTGGAAAACCCATTAAGATGGATGCAGCTACAACCTTGAAAACGAGATTGAATTATGCTCGTCTCCTGGTGGAGGTATCTGCAAATGATGAACTTCCTCAAGAAATAAATCTTACGTTATACAATGGAGAAAACATCACCCAAAAGATTGAGTACGAATGGGTTCCACCGAAGTGTAGCATCTGTAAATGTTTTGGACACATCAGAGAGCAATGTGTCACAGAACAAAGATGGATACCCAAAGCTCACAATCAAAATAAGGAAATAGTCATTGATCAAGAAAATGATGCAGATACAACTCTTCAAAATTTGCATCTCAACAAAGAGATACCAAAAGAATCAAATATTCAAAAGAATAAAGATCGAATCAACCAGAATGGTATCATATTCGATCAAGAAACAACATCTCTTTTGCTCACTGATCAAGATGACCAGATCCTTGCTAAGGAAGTTCATCATACAGGGAAAATAATAGAAAATTCAAAAGACAGTTCACAACGCAGACCAGAGGAGGGAATCTATAGTAAAGAGGTCTTTAACTCTGAAATCCCCCCAATTTCAGAGTTATGTTTAATTACAAACAATCATGAGACTGACACAAACAATATCCAGCCTTTGTGCGCCAACCAGAGTCCTGAATCTACAATGGAGAGCGAACCACCATCAGATAAAGCTGCAGAAGTTGAGGACAATGGTGGCATCCACTCAACCTTGCCTCGCAATACTGAGGAGTTTGACATCTCTCGCATTCTAATCCCAGAAAGTTATATTGCTTCTGCATCTGATAATGTTATGGGGGAACCTGAAAAACAATTTGATATATCAGAATTACATATTCCTAAGACTAAAGCTATTGGCAGACTAAATAGCACATGCAAAGGGAGAAAAGCTTTTGGGAAAAATACATATCAATCAATCCAGACTGGAATGAAATGACCACAAGACTGAAAGCTAAAAGATCTGAGAAGGAGAGAAAAGGTAAGGGTAGCAGTGTATCAGGTTCAATCTGAAACCTTGATTCTTTTATGTTTTCCCTTTATCATTATTTTTATGACTATCATGGCATGGAATGTTAGGGGTATGAATTCCCCTGCTAAACAAACTGGCATTCTAAATATGGTTAGAATTTACAAACCATCTGTAGTTGCACTCATTGAAAACAAGATGGATGACAATAATACTGAAAAATTCTGTTTTAAACTATCCAATAACTGGAAATCCATTAATAATAATGATTGTGGTAGTAAAGGTAGAATCCTTGTCATTTGGGATTCTAATATTTGGAAGTTGGTTAATGTTAATAAAGATATTCAATATATTGATTGTAACTTCAAAAATGTTGGTGGTTTCTCCCTTCAAATAACTAACATTTATGGTAGCAATTTTGAAAATGAAAGAAACAGTCTTTGGTATAGATTAAAAGCTCTCAGTCAAAGCTATGACTTTCCTTGGATTATTTTGGGTGACTTTAATACTGTTTTTCATGCCAATGAAAAATTTGGTGGCAATAAAATCCCCCACAATAAGCTTGAAAAAATTAATAAATTTTTACTTGAATCTGGGCTTATTGAACCTAATATGAATGGCAATAAATACACTTGGAAATCTGGAAAAGAGAAAAACATTCACTGTAAGCTTGATAGAGTGTTAATTAATGAAAATTTTTGTAATGCTTTTCCAAATTTTTGTTGTTACTCTATTGAGCAAAACACTAGTGACCATACCCCTTTACTGATAAACTTTTTTCAAAATCAAACTACTACTAATATTAATAATAATAAAGCTGCTCCTTTTAGATTTAAAAATGGGTGGGTCTTAAACAATGAGTATAATGATATTATAAAAGAGTGTTTTACTTTTACAAATAGTGGATCTTTTCAAGTCCAGTTTAACATGTTTCTTAAGAATACTAAAAACAAAATTAAGAACTGGAATAAGGCCAACTCTAGCAAAAATGACTGTCTTAATAATTTAAGGGATGAAGGGAAATTTTTACAAAAACTTGCTGATGATAATCCTAGCAATTCTGATATTATTGACAAATTCTTTTCTAACCAAGCTAAGCTTTCTCATGAACTTTATATTAATACTATCAATCATAAACAAAAAGCTAAAGTTGATTGGCTTACTATGGGAGATGAGTGCACCAAATTTTTTCATGCTAAAATGAGCTGCAGAAAGCATATCAACAATATTGGCAAAATTATTGACAGTAAAGGGGAGTGCATAAATAACTTTGAAAAAATTGTCAATGAAGCTATTAATTTCTATTCACATTTATATTTCTCTGACTATAATGAAATTAGCTTTCCCAATATTGTGTGTAAGAATGTGTTAAAGGATAATGCTACTGACATCTTACTTGCCCCTGTTAATATAGACGAAATCAAAGCTATTATTTTCAATGCAGGAGATAATAAAAGTCCTGGTCCAGATGGGTTCAATGCTAAATTTTTCAAAACTCACTGGGATAATATCAAAGTTTTTATTTCTAATGTAGTTAATGAATTTATGAATGATGGTAAATTGCTCAAAAGTTTTAATCATACTTTCATTACCTTAATCCCTAAAAACAAAAATCCAACTTGTATAGAAGATTATAGACCTATATCTTGTTGCAATTTTGTCTATAAAATCATTGCTACTATTTTAAGTAATAGAATCAAGCTTTTTGTCCCCTTTTTAATTTCTGAAAATCAATGTGCTTATATACCTGGCAGATTAATTTATGAAAACTCTTTGCTAGCACATGAAATGGTCAGGAATTTCAATTATAAAAAAGGGGATAATATGTGTCTCAAAGTGGATCTTCAAAAAGCTTATGATAAAGTTAACAGAAATTTTATTATCCATATCATGAAATGCATGAATTTTCCTGATAAATTTTGTAGGTTAATTTTTGAATGCATAAATACACCCACCTTCTCGATTTTATTTCAAGGTAAACCTGAGGGTTTCATCAAGAGTAACAGGGGTATTAGACAGGGAGACCCTCTCTCTCCCTATCTTTTTACTTTAGCCATGGAATATTTTTCTATTCTTATAGATATTGAAACTTTCAAAAACAATATTTCTCCAATTAATAGAGTTCAACCATCCATTACTCACCTGATTTATGCTGATGATCTTATGTTGTTCTCTAAAGCTAACAAAGATAATGCAGAGGCCATTAGTGAGATTTTTGAAAAAATGCATAAATATGCTGGTCTCAAAATTAATGAATTTAAAACAAAAGCATACTTTAGTAAACACTGCAGATACAAAAATGAAGTTCTAGAAGTTCTTAAAGTCAATGAAGGTAATCTTCCTATAAAATATCTAGGACTTCCTTTATCTGCTAATCATATAAAGGATAGTGATTGTTCCTATCTGCTAGATAATATTCAAAGCAAAATGGAAACTTGATCATGCAAGCTTCTATCCATTGCTGGTAGGATTGAATTAATCAAAACTGTTGTCTATGCTATTATTTTATATTGGTTTCAAACACACCACATCCCTATTGCTACAATTAAAAAAATTGAAAGCAGATGTGCTGAATTTCTTTGGGGTGGTAAATACCATAAAATCAGTTGGGACAAAGTATGCAAGCCCAAAAAAGAAGGCGGGCTTGGTATCAGAAATCTTAATGATCTCAGTTTAACTTGTCAATTAAAGCTTTTTTGGAGATTTATAAGTGGAGATTCTTTATGGACCAAATGGATGACTTGTAAATATCTCAAAAATGGTAATTTTTGGACAATTTTACCAAAAAATAATTAATCAAATGCTTGGAATCAAATTTTAAAATGCAGGGATTTAGGAAAATCTCTAATTCAAAGAAAATTCAAATCTGGTTGTGAAACTAGTCTTTGGTTCGATCCTTGGTTTTAAAATGACTCTTTTATAAATAGAGTAGGATGGGATAATCTTGTCATTTGTGGTGAAGCTAAAGCTAATGTAAATGTCATAATTAAAAATAATCAGTGGCAGCCTCATCTCCATCCAATTACTAATCCTCATAAAAACTTTATTTCTAATATCCCTTTAGACCCTAATGCAGAAAGTGATCACTGGGAATGGTTAGCTAGCATCAAAGGTAAGTTCTCCTTTAAGAAAACTTGGGAGCATATTAGAAACAAGCAGCCTACTGTTGAGTGGTATAGGTGCATATGGAACAAGGTGAATAATCCTAAGATGGCTATCTGTACATATTTTGCTATCAAAAACAGATTGCCAACTCTGGATATAATCAATAAATGGGGAAGGAATAATCTTTCACTTTGTTCCTTATGCAACTTAGAGAATGAAACTATTACTCACTTATTTTTTGAATGCAGTTTCAGTTATTACATATGGAGTCAGATTAAAACTAAGCTGAGCATATACAATGAAAGCAGCATGGATCTAAAGCAAATCATCATGGATATCTACAAACATTTTAAAGGAAAATCTCTTGAAAGAGATCTGGCTCATGTTCTAATTACCACAGCAGTTTATCATATTTGGAAAGAGAGAAATAATCGTACTCATAACAAGCTGAAAATGTCCAAAGAGCAAAGATGGCTTATTATAGAGAATGACAGCAGAATTATCCTTCAGAAATCAAAGAAAAAAGTTAAAGACCAAACCAAATTTGACTTCCTTGCAGATTTGTGGAGCAAAGAAGCTGGTAGCAAGTATATAGAGCATTATCTCCTCAATCCGAAGGCATATCAAAATGACTTAAACTTTCATCAGCAATCAACCCAAAACGACAAAGAGCTCCAAATCACCAGGCATCTTAGAACTGATGATAATAGCTACAGACCTACAAATCTGGGTCGCGATGACACCAGATCTGTAAATCTTAGTTTGAGAAACCAAAGTGCTGGCTTGAACAAATACACCAACTCTAGCAAAGCTGATACCAGTATGAGAAACAAGCTCAATCAGGGGCTTTTATATTGGGAAAGGGGAGAGAGCAGTGGAAAGGGGAAGACAAAGGAGTCTCTCGCGATTGAGAATATCTCGTCGCCATTTGTTTGCTTTGAGTCTGTTGTGTGTTTTGTGTCGGCAACCCTAGATAGTGTTTTGTGTATAATGGTGTTTTCGGGTTTATTTGTTTATACCCGGTAATGTTTTCTTGTAATTTTGGGCCAAGCCCTGTTACCTTCCTTCAAAAAAAATTATTTTTTTCTATAAACAAAAAGGTTAAAAATTCATATTTCTTAGAAAAATGTAATTATAAGGTTAAAAAATATTTTTTTGTTTAACGTATCCAACTAAGCAATTTGACATAATGTTTACCTTTCTTGAGCAAATCAAAATTTTATTGTTTGATACACACAAGTATTAACAATAAGTACACAAACAATTCCAAAATACATTCATGATCATATCTATAAGTATTATTTGTGAACGTTATTGTTAATGGTAATTCTACTTGATCAAAATCATTTTCGGCTACCTCTCACGTTATCTCCTTTTCGATTTTAATCTTTTATCCCTAGAACGTTCGCTTCTTATAGAATCATCTACTCTACCATTAATTAATGATCAGTTATTATGATGCAAGCATCATTTCCCCAAAACAAATTTTATACAAAATACATTTAGTTACATACTCTTAAATACATGAAAATAAACAAGAAGACTTGGTATTAGCCGCTAACTACAAGTCTTTTCTCTCAACAACTACCGGGCTTCATTTCAGCCCATTTAACTTTACGCATTACAAAGCCCAAATGCCTAAATACAACCAATTTCATAAGAAATTCCTCCTTCGGCTGCATCTGCCTTGTCTTCTCACAACTTCAACTTACTCAGAGATCCTTTTTTTCAGCTAAATCTAGTAACAGATCGAACTCTTATAGGCAAGCCTTTAGGAAAATCAATATATGGGTAAGCCAGAGCCCGATCAGGCTCCGCTAACTCCCAGTCATAATTCAGTACAAGATGGTGCAAAAAGACCGCCATTTCAAGCTTAGCTAGCTCCGACCCTGCACAAAGACGAGGTCCTCCTCCATATGGCATGAAGTTGCTTGTCGTAGCTTTGCTTATTGCACTCTTTAGTCGCAAAAACACATGTAAAAAAGCTCACAGTTAGTGAACTTTTAAGTTATCTTTCATAAACTTAGAGAATGATACATTATATTTGGGTTGAAACTTTGAATGAATAGTATTGAATAAGTTGATAGACCAGAAAGCTACTTATAATATAGCTTAAGAAACTGACCTGCCACCTCCATGGATCAAACTGGTGAGAGTTTGCATATAAATCTTGATCTAAATGAACTGCTGCAAGAACTGGAAGTACTTTCCAACCACATGGAATGTCAAAACCTTCAATATCATACATTCATTTTCAGACAAAATAATAATAATTTCTTGCATATACAAATGAGTTATTGAGATAAAAGTTCTTGCCTTTGTAATATACGTCTCTAATCGCCTTCCGATGGAGAAAGTTGACAACGTTTCCGAATCGAAGGGTCTCGTTTATCACCTATTTCACAATAATACAAAATGGTTATTTATATTTTGTAAATACTTAGTACATGCTACTGTTATACATTTTCCTAGTTTGAACTTTAGAACTTACACATTGGCTAAATTCCATTTGCTTATAATCATCCCAGTTCAATCCACATTGCCCTTTTAGCTTCTTAGTTGCAGCTATTTTAGAATGCTCTTTCTGGAAATAAATGCATCCAAATCTCATAAATCAATTCTCTACTAAAGTTACTGCTCAAAATATACAGGAAGTCAGCAAATTATACCCTTAATTCTTTAACAGCTTTTGGGCAACTCTGTAGAAAATATATTGCAAGAGCTAAAGCAACAGAAGAAGTTTCATGGCCCGCAAAAAGCAGGCTTAGAAGTAAATCCAGAATTTGTTCTCTTGAGAGATTTGAGTGCTTCAATGCCCAGCCAAGTAGATCATCCTCCTCCTTATTTTCTTCACATTTGTTCATTTTTTCTGTTCTTTCTTCCATTTTTCGCTCTATAACTTGAAGTATTATCGCCCTCGACTGTACATCAGTAGTATATTTTCGAATATCAGTTTCTATACAACCACAAATTTTACAAGAGAAAAATGCTTGATATAACATCATGTTTCACTATCCTATACATGTGAAATAAATGACAGTTACAGAACTACATATGAGACGAATGGTCAATATTCACGGAATGAAAAAATTCAAGACAGGGCTGTCATACCCGAAAAATTTGAAATCCCTCCGCATACGTATCCGATATTCGAAAAAAACGGATGCGAATACAGATATGTAGACATCCACCTCCGACAATTATCCGTTCGGTTTCATTTTAGATTATAGTTTAAAGTATGTGTAAGTACCAAGTACAATAAAAATTATTTATTTATTTCTTTATTAAGTTAGAAGTTCATATTATACGTAGTAAATGCATATTAACTGCACAAAATTATTTATTAATTTTTAACACTTTAATAATTATTGTGATTAAAAAAAGTTTATGTTAAATTAAAATTTTACATTTATGTTTCTTGATTTATGATCATTAGCGGATAAAATAAGAATAATTATTTAATATTCATCCGCATCCGCGGATATTCAAAAATAATTTCGAATACGAACACAGATATGACACTATCTACATTTAAAAGTATCCGTTTGATACGCCTAATTCAAGACATTCCTAACATAATTGATACGGAAAGCTTGTCTTTTTGACTTAATTGATAGTGTAAATAATAATGTGCAACATTATTGGTTTCTATTTTATTTTTTATTTTGTTTATTTATTTGAAATTGGATACTTAGATGGTAATGCATGATTATACTACAAATTTTAGGTTACAAGCCAACATACGCAAGATTTCAGCATGTGATTTACGTCCAGCCACCGAGACATTGACAATTACAATACTAGTTATTAGAGGTATCCATAATCATTGAGAAACACGCACTCTCCGATCGTCGTTTCCCTATATTTGTTCTATGCAAAGTATTCAGTGGTCCCTATGCGATCATGAGGACAGAAATTCCTATATTTATTAAGGCTCATCATGTATAATTATGAGGTGGGTCATCTGAATTCCAGCACATTAATATAGTAGATATCTCTCAAGAGCAAAGGCAAATAGCCCATGGACAAAGAAGCTTTTTAGACCATGCATTTAAGAATATTCCAACTACTAAACATGATAAACCAAGATTGAACAAGTGAACACCAAAAGTGCAAATCAAAATCTAACCTTTAAAGCTTTCCAATACGGCGTTCCTGGAAAATTCAATGGAGCAGAAACTACTCCTTTCATGAAAGTGATGTATTCCAGCCTTAACTTCTCAGTTTCTATCTCACCAGGATCCATACTCATTATATTTTTTGCCATCAAATTAAACGTAAACTGCATACATATGTAGTTATTATATTCACTTCATGTAATGAGAAGAATATTAAAAATAGTTAAAAAGGAGATGAAAATATATTACTTTTTTTGCTTCTTCTTGAGCTGAGAAGGCAAAACCTTCTTTCCAAGACTTAAGTATGAGTAAAGTGTGTTTCTCAACTTCAGGCAATAAAAGATTTCTAAGCCTTGAGTTACTCATGAAATTCAAAGAAATCATCCTCATATCTCTATGTAGATCTCCAACCAATACCAACATCGACCATTTGCCTAGAATTCCTCCTATGCTTTTTGGGTAGCTGCATTCAAATAATTTGCCTTCATTTTGCAATATGAATTTGTTGAAGTCTGCATCTGCTGAAACTATGGTAGGTTCGCCAAATAAACTTGATCTATATATCTTCCCATATCTACAAGATTGAGAATGCAATCACAGTTATAACTAGTTTCTCAATGTTACTTTGTTAAAGTACAAAAATAAATAATAAGTGAAGTAAAAAAAATAAAAATAACCATCTAATGTTGTAGGTTCAGTGCATGCTTAATTTTATGAACAGTGCCCAATTTATCTGGGCATTAAGAAAAACAAAGGAAAAAAACTATGGCATTTGAATAAGTAACCTTTTGATATGGCTGGTCATGAATAAGCCAATTGAAGTAGCAGAGTGAGGTTTGAGATAAGCAAATGTTTCACCAATGAAAGGCCAACCTCTAGAGCCTGGTGGAAGATTAACACTAGAGCTTCTTCCATTCTTCCATTTGATGATGGTGTTGAAGTAATATAAGAAGAAGATGGAGGATATTATTGGTAGAATAATGAAAGGAAGTTCTTTGAGTATTTCCATAGTAGAATGAATGAGCACGCTAGGATAGAAGAAGACGAGTTTTGTTTTGCAAGATAGTAGTAATATATAACTTACAAGCGGTTTGTACTTTGTACTGAAATAGAATGTGAGATTTTTTTGTAAGAAAATGAAGGGGTTTTAAAGGGCTTTAGTGGAGTACTGTTCTAACATAAAATAACATTTTTTTTTTAAAAGTCTTTTCTTGATTTGAATTTTTTGAATAGGGTCCTATCATTTTTTAATGCTACAACTTTTTAGTCAATATTGCAGTGTAGCAGTAAACTCTGTCTAGTAAAAGAAAGAGAGAAAATAATGAAATGGGGCATGTTTACACTTATTTTGTTGTTGATTGCCATAAAACAGAAGTATGGTTTACATACTTTGATTGAGAAAAGCATGGAGGGAGATATGTGCTTGCAAATAATTTATTTTTTGTTTCATTAAAATATTGTATAAATAACCAAAAAGGAAGTTTTAAATGAGGTGGGAGAGTGGGCCAATTGACAAAAGGATGGAAGCAAGCGGCATTCTAACCTTTTCTTTGTTTCATTCTTCATATCAGCAGGTGGAAGAATAATGAAATTTTATTTCTGAAGGAAAGATTACACATTTATGTAGTTTCTGTATTAATATAAGGCTGAAATATGTAAATTAGCAATGGTTTTTGTGAACTTAATTTATTCATAAACACTTTATTTGCAGGAGAAAATCTTTGACAGGTTCTAACCAGACTAAACTAACTTACTTTAGATGTACTACTCTAAACACCGTCCATTGAACAGATCATGCAAAATGATTATAATCATGATTAATTAGTAACTAACGATTTATTAAAAAAGAAGAAAACCTTCTTTTTTTTAGCATAACCTCTCTGGAATAACGAATCTTATATTGCTGCATAAAGAAACTCAAAATCGCATAGCGGCGGTGCTAGCTAATGATTTGCAAGCAATGATTGTAGTTGAATCACTTTTGAGCATCATTTAAAGTATGTATATATAAAATAACAAAACTTGTGGTGTGATAGGTTGTAATTGAATTAAGCAATTTCTATGGTACATTTTGGATATCAAGCAAAATTCTTCTTATCATCTTTAACAACTACATACTAGCGTCTTTGATAATTCATCATCTGGTATTTTCATTTTCTTTTTAATAAATGATTGCAAACATAAAAATATCTATAGTAGCACCAGAGATGAAACCAAAAATGTAAATGCATTTAGCATTTCATAAACATAAGGAATGACTCTTACAAAACATATTTTGTGTAACGTCAAATATCGAGCTACATCGGTATACTGAAGCTATTGGTGTGACAACAATAAATTTACAATTGTTAATGGTAAATTAAACGGTAAAGAGGTACAAATCATTTTAATTTCTGTTTTGTGAGAATTTGGTTATGTTTCATATTTTTAGATTTGGTACTTAAAATACCCTTCTCAAAGACATGCTTCAGATTACATATCTATTTTTTATTTTGGTAAAAATGAGTTTCAATAATTTTTTTGAAAAATAAATATGATCATTGTATATTTCTATAATCTAAACAATTGTTTTGAATTTTTTTTTTGAAAATATTCACATATTTGCAGAGTTTTCCGCAAATTTTCAAAAACATAAAAATAGAGTTTTTTATAGCCTGTTTTTGAAAAGGGGAGGCAGTGTATTTTGAAACTTGAAAATAGTGTTTTTACGAAAGTTCCCTTTTGTTTTTCATTAGTTTAATTAATCCTGGCCATGGACAATTTTGAACAAATACTTTTAAGAAGATATTTCCAATATTATTTATTATAATGTTCCTTTTTTATAGTCTCTCTAACTTCAAAATTTAAGGTTACAACGTTATTATTTCATAGTATTGTAAGTAATTTTTGATAAATTAAGAAATTTTTTTATATCTACTAAAATAAATCAAAATGTTGATGTAGTAATTAATGATGCTAGAATCAGTAACAAAATAATTACCATTTTATCATTATCAAAATCTTAATGCGATAAAAATTTAATGTCATTTTGTATTGATAAATTTTCCAGTGCCAGTAGATCGTTTACCAGTTTATCAGTATACCATGAACATCTTATCAACAATAACAGTAAAGAATTAATAGTCATTTTGGACATACTAATATTATTGATACGGTAATGATTTTTTCGTATCGACGGCAATTACCATTACCATAACAGTTCTAGGCATATTGTGTTGGGATGTCTCGCATTGTATGTGGGTAATAGGCGTGGGTTGGAAAAAAATAATCCTACATCATGAAAAAATAGAAAGGTGGAGTGATGTATATATGAGTTTAGTTACATGTAATAATAAGGGATTGCTTTTGTTAACCAACCTCTATATTAGTACCACGGAGAAATGTGCAAACGGATCTCATAGGCGTAAATAGTCAGACTTAATGTGAAGCTTGACCATGGTACGTAGGGTTTTGGAGAATATATGAGTTTGATCACTTTGTAACAACAAGGGATTCCTTTTGTTAAAGTATGTTGATCAAACTATATGTTGTCCCGATGGAGAGATGTGCGAACGGATCCAAAACTTAACATAATGCATAAGTATAATCTTCTAAATTGCAAGTGTAATGAAATATGTCTTTTGGCATATATGTCATTACCTCCTTGTATATAAAGTGTCATACAATGTGGCGCATTAGCCTTAGTGGAAGGAGTTTATAAATATAATCTTACTCACATACATTAAAAGGACAAGAAAATTCATTCTTAGAAAGCCATAAAGTTAATATTCATTCGTTAGGTGATTGTGAAGTGAGTAAAAGATAAAATTAAATGAGTAAAACCATATTCAAGAAGTAGAAGGCATGTTCTCTATCTAATGGTAATATTACTTTTGTAGGGTACATGCTAAAGTGATGATATGAAATATGATTCTATTTCTTATATATGTACAATAAAGTCATATGTTGGCTTGATTTTTGGTAAATCCAACACGTCCAAGGATCGAAGGCTTAGGTTCAATCAGTTAGGTTGCTTTGTGGGCCTTGGTAGGTTGGTTACAAATGTCTAAAGTAGTTGCTAATAATTTAGTTAGGCTTTAAGAATAGATGCCAAGAGGAATTGATATAAATATAGACTGAGAGAAAGTTAGACGAGTTGAGTCGAAAGTAAAGGGACAAAAATTGTAAAGAGACACTGAAATTTATAGTGGTTCAGACTATATCCATATGTCCACCTTTTTCTTTACTTCTTTAAAGCCTTATACCCAAGCCGAAAGGCTATTACAATGCTGAGCCCGCTAAGTCCGTGAGTTTATATAAAAGTTCTAGGAAAGTACAATTTACTCTTAGTATTTGAAGTATGCTAATGCCAAAAGAGCCTTTTTTGTATTGGGATCAATGCCTCTTTATAGCCATTTGGAGGAGGCACGAACTGATGATGTGGCTTATACCGTTGAGCTAATATGTTAGATTACTTACACTTGGCAAAGATCCACCTCATTCTAAATATATAGCATGGATCAGTGACACTTTCGAGATGCCTTCTCTTCGGCCGTATCTTAGAGGTACATGTGGATGTTTGAGATTTCATACTATTATAATACTACCACATGTCCCTTTAGGTTTAGCTTGTTTATTCTAAGGTCTTATCCATTTGGAATACTGCTCCTTTTCATTTTCGGTTCCTATGCAATTGCCTATACTTATAAATAACTAAATAAGAGATTATGTTGTGGTGACCCTTCAGTTTAGACTTTTAGGCTTTGACCTTTAGGAAATAAACTGAGCTAATTAAATATTTAATACTATAGACTCGTCGGTATGCAGCCTTTCGGTTTTATACTTTTGAGTATGTGATTTATAGCTTTATTGAAATTACTTAAGGCTTCAGGACCTATAGCTAGATCACTCATTTCGATTGTGTAACTTTCCTTTGGGAATGAGCTATTTGCAGCCGTTTCAGTCTTATGTATTTTATCTAGAAGTCCTTCAGCAAAATATAGTATAACAAAGATCCTTAAAATTCATTTTAACAATGACCACGTAGATTTTAAAGTCTCGGTTTTGGTTATTTTGCCAAAGACTATCATTCGTAAGAGAGGTGACATGGCTGCTCTGCATTAAACATTGCTGCCACAGGGCATTGTTTGATTGGCTACTTTGAAAAGCGGTATCTCTTTAACTGTGCAAGGTCGATTTACCTGACATTACGGCTTTTCCATGAAAAGTAATATTATTTTATTGTAGCGGCTCTAAAGATCAACGAGCGATATTTTCTTAGCTATTATTTTCTTATTTTATCAATAACATATAAAGATTTTACTTCTCCTTCTTTTTATCACTCTTATTTTTTGCAACAGTTTAATCGCCCTTAGGGCTCTTTTAAAACCTCCAAGTACTAGCCTTTTCCATGACGACTGCCCTATAACATCGGTACCCAATATAATTAATAGTGCATTGCTGCCGTGCCCAACCGATATAGGACGATTATCAAGGGTTAAAAGAAAAGAAATCACAGAACCTGTCGTATACCTCACAACGCATGGAATAAAATATAATACACATTACAGATATAAAAACAGAAGAGATAGTAATAACTAAGTGAATAAAATATCTGAGCATAGATCCACATAGTTATACAACAAAGTAATAGAGTTTATATAGAACATGAATAAACTCAAATAACTATCTCATAACAATGGTAAAAAGCAAACACTGTCAAGGCTCCACAACGTTGCACAACAGAATAAACATAATATCCACATATAATACGAGGAAGCTCCATTACGCCCGTCCTCTTCATAGCCAATGTATCACACCTAGACATGTTATCTAGTCTACTCATTTAAGAGTATCGAGATAATAAAAAGCAAAGCATAAAGCCTCGAGCCAGACAACAACATGGTGTGAGCGGTAAATAAATCTCAAAATACTATACAAGTTGATATAGCAAGGGACAAGGCATACGAATTATACATGACATGTCACTGCAACCATAGAGTTAGCATATAACATCTACAATATGCTACTCTACTATCATCATCAAAATATACTACATCCTAAGTACAGTGTCAGGTGTCTAGGTGTTCATATCCTAAATACCTACATCATGTGACATCCCCAAAGTAAGAGACTATGAGAAAGAAAACACAGCAAACACAACATCCATCAAACGGTCCTCACTATCACTCAGTGTGCTTGGATATAAGACAAGTCGTATGGCAAGATCATAAGCCAGAGACCCAATCAAATCTCGATTCCATAATGATCAATCCATGCCTCTTCATAAGGCTAGGAAAGAGACCCACAATCATAAGGTCTAGGCTAATCTTTAGTCATAAGATATGGACACAGTCACAATCCAGGTGGGCTTCCCTACGTACCCCCTCTACATGAGCACACTAGGAACCTTTGAGTGTCTACGATCTCTTTGCACATGCCTTCATAATGGAATGCTATCGTAATTCGATTCTACTTGTATCCTTAATGGAACACAATCATAATTCCACTCATGAGCTCTCCTTGTTGAACCTACTCTTTTGGACCATCACTTCGGCTCCAGTCATTGAGTCACTATCCTTGGAACCTAACTCCATCCGATATCAAGTTGCCATCATTGCGGTTTCGAAGCTATCACGTCGAAGCTCCGAATATCGCTTCGTTCCTTAACCATCAGCCTTCATCGTGCTATCACATCACCATCAAATGATGAACGAACTAACACTCCTAGCATGACCTAAAGACCCTACACTTCACACCTGAGAAGTTCCACCCAAATCTAGCTAGTTAAAAGTGACCACCCAGTACCGACACAAACCACTTGGTACTGAGTAGTGTGCTTAACCATATTTTGGGTTCTTCCATTTCCTCGAAGCTCTACTCATTTAGTATTCCAACTTCCAAGCACTTGCGCCCTTCCACTACCCCTGAAAAGCACTCGGTACCACTCAACACCTCTCGGTACCGAGTCCCATACTTAACGAAATTTTGACACTTGGCTTCTCTTTATCTGTCATAGGCCCATTCCGAAGTACCATCTCCTACCAAGTGGTTCCCACCGACCAAAAAGACTGATAAAGACTCATATCCTTTGCTCTAAACTTGATGCGACTTGAACCGTGGGCTTCACCCATGCTCTAGAGTTCCTCTTCCAAATTTCATCAAATTCCGACCATATTTGCCTTCGATTTGCCCAATTCGACAACCTCTTTCCTAACTTCTTAAAGCACTAGAAAACCATATCAAAGCACAAGACATAAACATGAAATATCATACATATGCATCCATTCATACTTGCAATTCATTAATACATGATAATTAAGCAAATTCTACTCTATTAGCTTTTACACTAGTATGTAAATATGAACAAAAGGAGTTGAAAACCATTAATAAAAACCTTTTTAAAACCTTTAAATTTCATCCATAAACATATGTAAAAATATGATTGAAGTTAGAAAACATTTTAGGATCAAAGTCATGTTAAATATATCACTTTTAACTATAAAAACATGCATAGTACAATGAGAGGTCAAGAACCACTCACCAAATACCCAAAATACCAATTTCTTTCCTTAAATTTGAAATGGACAACAAAGGAGATGAATGCAAATCAGCTAAAAATTACAATCTCCAATCTCTCTATGTTAACCACCCTTCTAATGATCATTTAGGCTAAAATTAGTAAGAAAAATGAAAGCTTTTTGATGAAATTAGAGTTAATGGAGGTTTAGAACAATTTTTGGGAAGATGGAAATGACTTAGATCGGTCCCGACAATCTTCCCTTAGCACAATTTCCGAGATGGGTTAATGAGCCTATGTATGAGCTTAGTTATTACCCACTAGTACAGGCCAGTAGTAGCCAAAACTTAAAACAACTATAACTTTCTAGCACTAAGTTTGTTTTTCTATTATGACCACTCTACGAAATGGAGAACCAATGCAATGGAAGTGGTTTGAGACCCTAACTCGACTCCTATCACAAGTTGTAGTCTATAAAAGATTTTTAAGGTCACAATGGTCATATAGAAATTTGTTAAAAATCATAGATGTGGAAAATGCTCCTAAGAGTCATTTTTCAAAATTTTAGAGTCACACGACTTCACATGAATGAAATAGAAATATTTTTACGATCTTCCGATACATAAAATATAGGTCGTTGCATTTTCTCTCAATTCAATCACTTAAACCAGTAAGTCCTTATCTATTTTACTTTCTTATTATGTTCGACACAAATTTCATTCATAATTTATTAATTAATGAGCTGATTGTTATGCGTCCTTGCATATTTCAGTTGTCGATTTTATGTCGATTCCATTTAGCATTTTGGATATATAGCTTTTTCCATAATTAATTGTTGCTCTTAATGTTTTATGGGGCTTATTCAATATTTAATAGAATTTTACAACCCTTAGTTTCTAATGAATGATTGCCAATAGTGCAGATTTATAACTGATCATCGAGTTTGATTGCACTTAAATATTAGTTGTTAAATTAACAACTTGAAGGCAATCGTAGTTGTTTTCTTTATGGGGTTTTCGAATTTTGTTTAAAGATAATCGATTTAGGGGTTAAGTTTAAATATCTTAATTCTACTTATCCATTGCTTATATAGTTGATATAACCCATATAACTAAGTTTTAATTCATCCATTTCAATTGAGTTATTTATGTTAATTTAGGATTATTTCTGTAGCAAATATTAATTATTTGTTTTTAATGTCAAAAAAGAGTGATTTATTTTGATCTAAACTTTTCGTACATTTGGTCCTTTTAGATGAGAATAAATTTGTCTTTACATATGCAAGCCGATCTCGGTAAACTCTTCCAGAGGATGGTACAATGGGGGTCGAGCCAATAGCATCGAGACTTATTGACCGTGGGATTCCCCAATGGAAGGGTGCTTCCTTTGGGTCATGGAATATCTAACTAACATCATATCTCTCCCTCTTTCTCCTTTCATTATTGATCTTCTTCATTTCTATAATTTAAATCCTTTTTAACTTCCCCTTGTTTCTTACATTCCACTCTCTATGCTAAAAATTATGTATTACTTAAGTGGTTATGTAGAGATATTTATCAAAGAAGTAAATTATATTTTTGATCTCCGGGACTCTAGGTATATTTCCTTGATTCTTAGTTATTATCTTTAAATCCAAAGAAGCAACCTCTCGATAAACCCACGAGTAAAATAACCATCGAGATGTGGTTTATGTCCGAGCTATAGATCCTCGGATTATCGCTATTTTTCCAAGAGCTAGTAAGTTTTATTTTATCTTTTAAGTATTTATATTCTAAAAAATAAAGTTATGGCTCTTATTTTATCTTTTATTTTTCCGATAAACCCAAAAAGTCTCAACATTTTGATGAACCTAAAATTCGTTTTGACAACATTTCGACTTTACTGGAAATCCAATGTCTATGTCACTGGGCATTGAGTACTGATCACTTGAGGGCTTAAGGCCTTATGTCCCAAAATGCTACTTTTAGACGGTATTACTTGGTCGAGAGCTCTTTGACTTATTCCTAAGGCAGCGGCTGGGAGATCTGGCTTAAAATATGGGGAGAACTTAAATGCCCATGAAAGTTCAAATTCTTCTTCCTTTAAGATCAAGGGTAGACCATGGACCCGACCATTAAGCTTTAGGTTTTTTGCACCTAGGAATAATTTTTTTTATATATTTTTGTTCATTTTAGTGGAACAATATCTATACTCCTATTTGTAAGTATGAATGCTAAATCAATTAGATCTCTCCATTTGGCAAGCAAAGTCAAGGCTGAAATTGGGAAAACTTTGGGTCAAAATGGTCGTCATACATTGGAAGGGGTATGGATTTAACAAAGAAGCAGAAAATGGTTGTTTTAGAGCATAAACCTTCTGAATCTCCTACCGCTCCTTCTACTCAACCAGAGGGCTCTGTACTTCTTCCATCTGCTGGGCCATCATGCATTTCAGCTTTAAAGCGTCGAGCTCTTACTAAAGAAACCTTCAAGTTTAGGGTTTCTTGGGCTATTGATGTAAATGAGATTCGGATCCCTAACTCTTCACATGATTTGAGAAATTTTTGGAGTATAGTCTCTAGGGCTCTATTTGGGTAATTAATTTTGTCTTTCTTTTCTTCATTTATTTTTCATGTGTTGACATATACATATACATATATATATATATATATATAAAATCTAGCATATAAAACAATGTTTCCAACTACAATTTCAAAGTATAGAATTTTTATATAAATTGCGCGACATCGATTAAATGACAGGATGGTTTAGACGATTAAATAAAATAAGTGGTATGGAATACTCGTGTTTATTCTACCGGTTAATTCTCGCACTTGTTCGACCGAACCATTGATGTACACGAGTGGAATTTACTATTGTATAGTAAACGTTTAGGTAAACCCATGTGGTATGGGACACATGGTTGTTATCTATTCGATTGCTCTATGGGAGTATATAACACTTTTATCGACGAGTTTATGACTCGCCTTCGGAGTTTATAGGATGTAGCGGCCTGGAATTTCACAACTTTGATTATGAATATTTAATTAATTTTAAATATTCAAATAATTGATTTTATAATGGAAATAATACTCTTTTAAATAAGGAATAATAATAGTGAAATAGTTTTCTAAATTTGTTTGCAAAAATATCTAGTTCGAAGAAAGATAAAAAATGTGACTTGAATTTGTTTCCGAATTTTTGACTTTTCGTCGGCTAAAAGTTATCGGAGACGTTGTAAACTCTTTTGCATAAGTATACACAATACTAATTAAGTTATTACATGTATATATGTGTGTATTAGCATATGTATATATCTATTCATACCAAAGTATATAAATTTTAAAACAAAAATATATATGTCACATCATTAGAAACATTAAGTACAAAGAGTACTTAAACATGTCTAAATATGTTTGCATGGAAATAAGAAGAGGGAACAAGGGTGTGGGCATCAGTACATGAGGGGCTAGGTGAGGTTGCAAGAGGGTAGTGGAGGGTAAAGGACAAGGGCATTTAGGTAATTTATGTAATGATCCGCATTGTTGATAATTAAAAATATTTAATTAAATAAGATTTTTGAAATTTAATATTGGGAGAAATTAAATTTATGATTTATAAATGGGAAAATTATTAAAATGTAATTTAATAATGTTGATTGAATGAAGTATTGACAATTTGTTAATGTAATTTCAATCAATTGAAACGATTGTAAAGTTAATTTGGTTAAATTTGTAAATAAGGAATAAAATAATTGTTATAATTAATGTAATTAAATATTGCAGTTAATATGAGTTTAGATGATAACTACAGAATATGAATGTAATAAAATGTAAACTAATGTTAATTATGTTTATATGGTAATAGTTGATTCAATAATAAGAGTGTAAATCAAAATAAAAGAATTAATTGGAATTTAAATTACAATGAATGAATTTAATTCAATATTTAAATATTGGATTTAATATGGAAAATTGTATTTCAAATGGTTATAAATTTCTGTTTTATCAAGAATGATGAAAATTGTTAACTTTTAAATTTTAATTTAAAAGTGATCAAATTGATTTTAAATAATTTATTTAATTAACGTGAAAATTAGCCATTTTGGCCACTGTCTCGGATTTCGACGAAACTAGTTTCATCGGATCCGTAACAGTGTATTATTATAGGATTTCAAGTTTCGTAGCGATCAGACTTATCGTTTGATCGTGCGAGCTCGAAACGTGTAGAAATCAATTAATGGAATTTAAATGAATATTATTTGATTTTGAAAGCTAACTTCTGTATATAATGGAATTAGGATTTGAAACTAGTTCCATTGAGTTTAAAAATATCAAAATCCTATATTTTGATATATGGGATGACCTACTTTCGTTTCGGAAACGAAACGGGCTTTTCGGGTCGTGGTTATCGCTTCGACCCAATTCGATTTGTCCATTCGTTCTTATCCATTTGTCTATATAAATAGATACTTCCTGAAACCCTAGTAGCTTTCTGATTTCATTTGCTATACGTACAAATTTCTGCTCCTTCCTTTATTCCCAATGGCAGCAACCCTAATTTCAATTTCAATCAAAACCCCAATTTAAATTTCAAATCTATCTTCAAAAATTCAAACTCCTCAAACCATAGCAAATTATATATCGTTGGAAAGCTCTCTATGAGCATAATCTATTTCTGTAATTCATTTTGGCAATCGAATCACGGTTTGGCCAGAAATCAATGAAGAAGTCTCGGCCTTCCATATTATGGTTTGCTTTTTGATGGTGGATCGTCGTCCGATTGATGATCGGGAGGTGCTGCTGCGTAGAGGACGATCAGGGCTTTTGATCCATGTGGTTAGTTATGTTAGATGGTGCACGAAATAGCCAGATTTGGCGAACCCTAGGAGCGGAGGCGGCTGTGCTCACGTGGCGGCGGAGGGGGAGGCGGTGGTTCAGGTGAAGGCGGGTCGGTGAGGGGGACTCGACGCTAGTCTCTAATCGAGGGGAGGAGCATCCATGTGGCTGCAAACTTGACTGGAAGGTGGCGGCTGATGGGATCATGCACGATCAATAGCTGTTAGAGTTAGAGGGAGGTACGAATTATTACGTTAATGCCCTTGTTTTAATTTAATTTAAAATTTAAAATTTTCAAACTTCTAACGCTAATAACTTTTCCATACGAGTTCGGATTTGGACGCGGTTTCTTGCATTGAGGTCTTATCGAAATTCCAGACAAAATATAACTAGTTTGGTTAAATTCTAAGACTATTGGATTTTTGGGCTTTATTTGGATTTTAAATCGACTAGAATTCAAAGGTGGGTGATTT
Source organism: Allium fistulosum (assembly GCA_030737815.1). Taxonomy (NCBI): domain Eukaryota; kingdom Viridiplantae; phylum Streptophyta; class Magnoliopsida; order Asparagales; family Amaryllidaceae; genus Allium; species Allium fistulosum. Next base: position 120,460,333 of record CM060905.1, on the reverse strand, counting down.
AACCCACTCACAACTACTAAACTTTCTTATGTTAGTTTACTTGAATTTGTGATGTGATAAGAATATTATTGGTTACTGTTTGGTAGTATAATTTGACATTTTAATTGAAATTGAATTTTTTGAATTAAATTGCCATTTAAATTAATATTGAAATTAAATTGATAGTGAAATACCTGATATTGATAACCAGTTAATTTTTGTGAGTTATTAACTAATTTGAATGTGATTGTGATGGATGTTTATTTGTTGACATTTTGGATGATTAGATGTATATATCTTTGTTATCACTATGGGTTGAAATGATACATACATGAATGATCTTATAGATTAGGAAAAATCGTTGTGGGTTGAAATGATAAACCCGAGCGATTTTATTGATTTGGAAATTATTAATTCGGGATACGGGTTGAAATGATATATACCCGAAAAATTTAACTATTTTGGGGTTGAAATGATACATACCTATTACTTGATCATAGGGTAGAAAATTATATACGGACACCGATGGTTGGTTTTAAATTATTTTCTAAATGGTAAAGTTTGTTTGATTTTTAAATTTGATTTTTAAATTTAGTTTAATTATTTTATTTAAAAATTTATATTTGGAAAATAATTTATTTTATATGTTTTAAAGTTTCAAATTATAAGTTAATATATGGTTTTAAATGTAATTTTAAGTTTTTAACTTATAATTATATTTAGTTTTTAAATGTATGACTTAAATAGTTTTAAAATTTAATTTAATAAAAAATTTAATATTGATTTAATATATATATATATTAAATTTAATTTAAATAATATGTATAGTTTTGATTTAAGATAATAAATATCGACTTTTAAATTAAATTTAATAGATAAAAGATTTTTGGAAAAGACTTTAAAATTTTGTAAAAGGTTTTGTAAGGAATTTATAAAAGTTTTATACGAGATTTTATAATGGATTTTATAAAAAAAAATTATAAAGGATTTTATAAAAGATTTTTTATAAAGGATTTTTATAATGGATTTATAAAGGAGTTTATAAGGGTTTTAAAGGATTTTATAAAGGGTTTTATAAAAGAACTTGTGTAAAGGGATTTGGAAGCGTTTTAAAGGAATTTGCATAGAGGTTTATGAAAAAGGAAAGAGTTGTAAACTATTTTGGAATTTATAAATAGCTTTATAAATGGTTTTAAAGCATATAAATGGTTTAAGAGAGATTTATAAATTATTTTCGAAATTGATTGAAGAAAATCTTCCTCGGTATTTATGAATATATATACTTTTGGAATAAGTATATGGATACCTTGATATGAAGGTATAAACTGTTTCTGGATTTATTATTAAAATGTTTTTAAATGACCACGGTGTGAAAAATATAACGATTGGTTGTTAAAGAGACCGGGATCAGATATTGTCGTACTCTCTGCCAATTCCGAAACCACTTAAACAACTGTGCACGTGGTGGAGAATCCAGAACGAAGTAGGATGGTTTAGCTAATGCTACTAGTATGAGGTAAGAACGCAGCACTGACCTCCTCGGGTCAGCTTGATATGACTAAAACAGGAGCTATACCGGGCCAAATGAGGTCGCTCCTCCGATCGGGCACATTTCTTCGATACCATATCTGTTACTTTGTGATTGATTGGTGGTCACCCTCGATTTGATTATAGGAGTGTGTTCTAAGGTGGGCGGTAGTAGCTGCTACGCGTTACCACCACTCTGAGAGTGCAAAACGGTAGAATCCTACCCTGGGCATTGTCACGCGTGCCTTGTCATATGCCTTATCGAGCCCACTACGATTTTGGTTTGTGTCGTACCTATGTAGTGCTCCATGATAGCCCGCTAATTTGGTGGATTTTACAATACCGTATAGACTGCGGCATTAGGGGGATATGGGTAACTCCTTAATGCTATTTTAATACTTTACTGATAAACACTATATATAGCGTATATTACTATATATAAATAGTTTAACGGATCCTTAGGAGATGAAAATCCCAAACATCTCTTAAGTTATTGCACGCACGTTATACACTGGATAGGAGATGTAAAATTCCATAAACATCTCTGAGGCCATTACACTCATATTTATTTGCTGTTGATTTAACTTACATAAGACCTTTTAGTTCCGACTCGAGTGTTTTGTCTTTTCATTGTGCTCGGATCAGCCTGAGCATATCAACGTTGAAGACTTTATTTCTGAAGGACGAAGATAGAGTTTGGTATATTTTATTAGTATTATTCCACTGTATCATGTTGTTTCGCTGCATTATCCTATTATGCCTGTTGTATGTATAACTCTGATTGTATTGTAAAGTGTAATCAAATGTATTTGTAAAACTGCTCCATGAACTGTTTATTTGATTATTATATTTTTTTTCATTCCGCTGTGAGACTCTGTATTTTGTTTTCTTTCCTTTCTCTTATTTTCTTATTTTCCCCCATTAACAATCCTCCCTTTTGAATGGTTTTAATTAGACATATGTGATTTATTGTCGATTTAAACCGTCCAAAAAGGTGGGTTATTATAGTTGGTATCAGAGCTTAGTTTAGCAATAACCTTAACTTTGTGGGTTTAACTCATTAGAGATAGGGTAGTAATACCCTGGAATGAGTTGTTTGAGGGTATATATATGAGAGAACGTATTTGTTAGTGTTATAAAAATGTTTTTATATTGTGTTAATTTGTTCTATTTTGTATTTATAAATTCTGGTCGGTACATAGGACGTTATGGCATCGATAGGGATTTCTAAACACTTAATAGGACAGACCGACACAATATTGTTTTGAAATATCGGTAAATGAAATAATATTACCTAGTATTATATTTTGTACATAAAAGAATAATTTTTATAAATGGTATGTGATATGTTAGCTAGGAAGTGAACTTTTTATAAATATTGGTTGCAAAATAGGATTTACAAGTAAAGTGATTAAAAATTGGAAATTTGAGAACTTAAGTTCCAGAGTCTTGAAATTGGTTTTCAAAAGATTTTGGAATATAATATTAGTATTTTTTGAAAGCATTTTCGGATATAAATATTTTCAAGGTGATTTGAAAATATGTTTTAAAAGAATTTTAAAAAGAAACAAGTTCTGTACTTCCTTCTTCTATCGCTGGAAAATAATTTCGGTGATGACGGCCGCATCATCGACATTCATTTTCGAGTCTCAAAGTGGAGGAGGCCACTTAGTAGCTTTGCCACGCTTCTGGTTCGATTAACAGATTTTGATTTAAAATTTCTAAGTATGATTTGATATATAAAAGATATGAGTTTATATATATATATTATTTTAAGATGATTTGAAATGGAACCCGATATTTAGTTCTTAAGTTTCTATAAATTAGGGATTTCAATTATTGTACAGAAATGAAATCTTAACTATTTTAATAGTTGGAAACTTCTAAAATGAAAAATAAGAAATTAGAAGCTAAGTGATTAATGAAACTGTAAAGAAATTGAAATTTTGTCACTTGTAAACTTAAGTGTAATGAAATTTAGAAGATGTAAATTATTGAATATTTTGCTAACTAAAATAAATGAGATAAATTTGATAACATTCAATTACATTCTAAAACATATATAAAATTTACCAGAAATACTTAAAAAGTTGAAATGTTGATATGGATATGTAATAGAATATTATATAAGTAAAATCTTAATAACAAAAATGCTTTAAAATGAACATATATTTATAAATGAAAATTAAGATGTACAAGAATGTTATAAACTTAATTTAATATTTTGAAATGCTTAATAATTAAACTGAATAAAAGGAAAAAGTGAATACTATTAAGTAAATTATTATAAACTTAAGAAAATGTTGAAAATGATTCATAAATAGACTTAATATTTGATGATACTATACATGAATGAATAAATGTGAATTAAAAAGTAGAGAAACTTAAGTATGAATGCGAATTAAATTGTAAGGAAACTTATATAATATTTTAAGAATTGATCTATTGATGTTCTAAATAATTGGATGGAAATAATTTATGTAAGTAAATGAATGTAAATAAATAAAAGATGATTCTGTATGAATCAATAAGAATTAAAATAAGTGAAAGGTGAATAATGTGAAAAGAAATCAATAAAATAAACTTACATAATATTTAATTCTTTGTTGTTTGGCTTATGAAAAGTTCGGGAAATGATACTTCAAATTGTTTAAGGATGTATGAATAATCTATTAAGTAATTATCTAAGGCAGTTGAGCGTATGGTACACTTGGTAGTTTATTCATCACCCTTGTACGTGAAAAGTGTCTCAACCTGAACAAACCATGAGTTTGGTTGCTATGGATGCTTGATAGTTTTCTTTGTTGCATATGATGGTTGTGTTTCTTTTTTTTTGCATATGATTGTTATACATTGTTGTGTTGCTTGTGCTACTGATGGTAACAACTAAAATATTACTCTTTACATAGTTTTAACTCTTTGGATTATATAAGTGAAATACAGGTTTATGGAAGCAATAGCTACTGCTTTTGGTTTTATAAATAAAGTTGTTTGCCCGACAAATTGGTACGTTTTCGGATCACAGTTTTGCAACGAAATTTTAAATTGTTTTCCCATGGTTTGGGTGTTTTATTATTGAAATATAAAATATATATTGAAATTATTGATATTATTATTTTACCGGACCTAACCACGCAAAGGAGACTCTACCGAAACTTTTCAAAAATTTAGGACTTCGAAAATTTGTGAAAGTGAAAATATTTTCAAACTTTTATTAGACTTGAATATGAAGATTTAATTGTTTATAAATTGATATATTTTATTTAAAATACTTAATTATGTAATTAAAGTGTTTATAAATTGAATAATTTGAATAAGATTATATCAAGTTTCTTAATCCCTTCTTGTTCCTTTTCGAAGACGAAAAGTTTTGAGTGGGGGAGAGTGTAATGACCCGCATTTTTGATAATTAAAAATATTTAATTAAATAAGATTTTTGGAATTTAATATTGGAAGAAATTAAATTTATGATTTATAAATGGGAAAATTTATTAAAATGTAATTTAATAATGTTGATTGATTGAAGATTTGACAATTTGTTAATGTAATTTCAATCAATTGAAATAATTGTAAAGTTAATTTGGTTAAATTTGTAAATAAAGAATAAAATAATTGTTGGAATTAATGTAATTAAATATTACAGTTATTATGAGTTAAGATGATAACTACGGAATATGAATGTAATAAAATGTAAACTAATGTTAAATATGTTCATAAGGTAATAGTTGATTCAATAATAAGAGTGTAAATCAAAATAAAAGAATTTATTGGAATTTAAATTATAATGAATGAATTTATTTCATTTGTAATTCAACGCTGAAATTAGTGCAATATTTAATTATTCGATTTAATATGGAAAATTGTATTTCAAAAGATTATAAATTTCTATTTAATCAAGAATGATGAAAATTATTAACTTTTAAATTTTAATTTAAAAGTGATTAAATTGATTTTAAATAAGTTATTTAATAAACGTGAAAATTAACAATTTTGGCCACTGTCTCGTATTTCGACGAAACCAGTTTCATCGGATCCGTAACAGTGAATTATTATAGGATTTCAAGTTTCGTAGCGATCGGACTTATTGTTTGATCGTGCGAGCTCGAAACATGTAGAAATTAATTAATGGAATTTAAATGAATATTATTTGATTTTGAAAGCTAACTTCTGTATACAATGGAATTCGATTTTGAAACTAGTTCCATGGAGTTTAAAAATATCGAAAACCTATAGTTTGATATATGGGATGACCTACTTTCGTTTCGGAAACGAAACGAGCATTTCGGGTCGTTGTTATCGTTTCGACCGAATTCGATCTGCCCATTCGTTCTTATCCATCTGTCTATATAAATAGATACTTCCTGAAACCCTAGCAGCTTTCTGATTTCATTTGTTGTACGTACAAATTTCTGCTCCTTCCTTCATTCCCAATGGCAGAAACCCTAATTTCAATTTCAGTCAGAACCATAATTTCAATTTCAAATCTATCTTCAAAAATTCAAACTCCTCAAACCATAGCAAATTATATATCGTTGGAAATCTCTCAATGAGTGTAATCTATTTCTGTAATTCGATTTTGCAATCGAATCATGGTTTGATTAGAAATTAGTGAAGAAGTCTCGGCCGTCCATATTAGGGTTTGCTTTTCGATGGTGGATCGTCGTCCAATCGACGATCGGGAGGTGCTGCTGCGCAGAGGACGATCAAGGATTTTGATTCATGTGGTTAGTTGTGTCAGATGTTGCACGAAATCGCCAGATTTGGCGAACCCTAGGAGCGGCGGCGATTGTGCTCACGTGGCGGCGGAGGGGAAGGCGGTGGTTCAGGTGAAGGCGGCTCGTTGAGGGGGACTCGGCGCTAGTCTCTGATCGAGGGGAAGAACATCCACGTGGCTATGAACTTGACTGGAAAGTGGCGGCTGATGGGTGCATGCATAATCGATAGCTGTTAGGGTTAGAGGGAGGTACGGATTATTACGTTAATGCCCTTGTTTTAATTTAAAATTTAAAATTTTCAAACTTCTAAAGCTAATAACTTTTTCATACGAGCTCGGATTTTGACGCGGTTTCTTGCATTGAGATCTTATTGAAATTCCAGACAAAATAGAACTGGTTTGGTTGAATTCTGAGACTGTTGGATTTTTGGGCTTTATTTGGATTTTAAATCGACTAGAAATCAAAGGTGAGTGATTTAACCCACTCACAACTGCTAAACTTTCTTATGTTAGTTGAATTAAATTTGTGATGTGATAAGTATATTTCTAGTTGTTGTTTGGTAGTTTAATTTGACATTTTAATTAAAACTGAATTTTTTTGAATTAAATTGCCATTTAATTTAATATTGAAATTAAATTGATAGTTAAATACCTGATATTGATAACCTGTTAATTTTTATGATTTATTGACTGATTTGGACGTGATTGTGGTGGATGTTTATTTGTTGACATTATGGATGATTAGATGTATATATCTCCGTTATCACTATGGGTTGAAATGATACATACCCGAATGATCTTATAGATTAGGAAAAATCGTTATGGGTTGAAATGATAAACCCAAGCGATTTTATCGATTTGGAAATTATTAATTCGGGATACGGGTTGGAATGATATATACCCGGAAAATTTAACTATTTTAGGGTTGAAATGATACATACCCTATCACTTGATCATAGGGTAGAAAACTATATACGGACACCGTTGGTCGGTTTTAAATTATTTTCTAAATGGTAAAGCATGTTTGATTTATAAATTTGATTTTTAAATTTAATATAGTTATTTTATTTAAAATTTATATTTGAAAAATAATTTATTTTATATCTTTTAAAGTTTCAAATTATAAGTTAAGTTATGGTTTTAAATGTAATTTTAAGTTTTTAACTTATAATTTTATTTAGTTTTTAAATGTATAAATTAAGTAGTTTCAAATATTAATTTAATAAAATATTTAATATAGGTTTAATATATATATATATATTTAATTTAATTTAAATAATAAGTATAGTTTTGATTTAAGATAATAAATATCGACTTTAAAATTAACTTTAATAGATAAAAGATTTTTGTAAAAGATTTTAAAATTTTGTAAGAGGTTTTTCAAGGAATTTATAAAAGTTTTATATGAGATTTTATAATGGATTTTATAAAAGATTTTTATAAAGGATTTTTATAATGGTTTTATAAAGGAGTTTATAAGGGTTTTAAAGGATTTTATAAAGGGTTTTATAAAAGAATTTGTGTAAAGGGATTTGGAAGTGTTTTAAAGGAATTTGCATTGAGGTTTATGAAAAATGGAAGAGTTGTAAACTGTTTTGGAATTTATAAATAGCTTTATAAATGGTTTTTAAAGCATATAAATGGTTTAAGAGAGATTTGTAAATTATTTTCGAAATTGATTGAAGAAAATCTTCCTCGGTATTTATGATTATATATACTTTTGGAATAAGTATATGGATATCTTGATATGAAAGTATATACCATTTCTGGATTTATTATTAAAATGTTTTTAAATGACCATGGTGTGAAAAATATAACGATTGGTTGTTAAAGAGACCAGGGTCGGATATTTTCATACTCTCTGCCAATTCCGAAACCACTTTAACAACTGTGCACGTGGTGGAGAATTCAGAACGAAGTAGGATGGTTTGGCAAACGCTACTGGTATGAGGTAAGAACGCAGCCCTGACCCCCTCAGGTCATCTTGATATGACTAAAACATGAGCTATACCGGGCCAAGGGAGATTGCTCCTCCGATCGGGCACATTTCTTCGATACCATATCTGTTACTTTATGATTGATTGGTGGCCACCCTCGATTTGATTATGGGAGTATGTTCCGAGGTGGGCGGTAGTAGCTGTGAGAAATGTGGATTACGGATCTTAAGGCTGGAATAACACTAGTGGGGGGTGAATAGTGTTTTATGTATTTTTTAAATCTTTTTGAATTTTTTCAATTTAAACACCAACAAATGCAATTTACAAACACAGATATAATCACAGAATCAAACACAGATGCAAATACTAAATAAAAGCGGTAAAGGAAAGAACACACCAGGATTTTTTCGGAGTTAACCTACATCATGTCCCGTATAATCGTTCAGATTTCTTTTCAAAATAATTTCCCAGATTACACCCTCGATTTCAAGGCTATGAGATACACTCTCCTGTATTCGAGTTCAGGGCAACTCTCTTGATTTAACTGGGCTACAAGATCACCTAATTGATTTCCTAGGCTATAATCACACCGAGTTGATTTCAAGGCTCAACCGCACCTTTTACTCAACAGTTTGATTTATAAAAGATTCCATTACTCTGAATAGCACTGAGATCTTATGGAGAGAGTGGCAGAGAATCAAACAAGAGATAATCAAGTTTGATTCACTTGGTATTTTGGCAGAGTATAGTTTAAGATTCTTTAGAATAAATATGGAAGATGAAGAGGAGAGAAAATAAATGAAAATCTGGTAAAAGTTCGTTTAGAACTTACTGGTATTTATAGTAGAGCAACAACCATATCTATTCGTGAAAGGATACGACGAATAGACACTTCTTTTGAAAATTGAAAATAATAGACACCATGTCGACATGGGGGGTTGAGGTATGTCGACATGCTCAAGGCAAAATTGATGTTTTGATTTTCTTATTAAAATTGGTTTCTATAATTTGTCAAAACAATTTCTAAACTTTGTAAATATATTTGAATATAGTTTAAACATATAAAAGAGTTTAGAAAATAATTTTTAATATATATAAGCTTAATCTATAAAGTGATTTAAAATCTGAGTATATAAATATTTTAAAGCAAAATATTTAAAACAAGAGATGGTTTAAAAACAAGGACAATTTTGAAATCAAAATATTAAAAATGATAAAAATAGTTTTGAGGCTAAAATATTTCAAACAAGAGAGATGTCTTTTTGACAAAAAGTTTTGGAAACATTTTTAAAAACAAGAGATATATTTTTGAAAAACATTTTTATAAAATTAGTGGATATCAAAATAGGACCACTATATGTTCCACTAGATATTGTCGTGGGTTTCATCCCTTTAATAGGCTCGAAGTGGATTCCATTCCATGAATAAATTTCGAATAAAGTTGTAAGTGCTTTCAAGAAGTTTTAACATAATTCTAGACTAACTACATTATCTTATACTGTTTGAAATCTTGAACTCTTGATAAATTGATTTCTTGATACTCATGAGTCTTCAATCTTGATATCTTCGATCTTTAAATTCATCAGCCTTGTATCTCTATACTGTACAGTCTTCATTCTTGGTACCTGGATGTTTATATTCTGCATATACATATATATCTAAACCATAACGTTAGTATTTATATTTTATAACAAGTCCTAAGGTTGTTGTCATCAAACCATCATCTCAAGGACTAACAATCTCCCCCTTTTTGATGATGACAACCTATGTTTATAAAATATACTTCACCTTCACTATAACTCCCCCTAAAACTAATAACCCCCCCTTAATATAAAGCCTAACTACTCTATTTTGTACTTCTCCCTCTTTGTCATCAACAAAAACTAATTCTAAACTTATATAACTCCCCCTTAATCTAATACTATCTAAACTAAATGCTAATAAGGAAGTATAATAAGCGAAACAAAACAAAAAATAATAATATTATATACGATGTTATATTTACATATATATATATATATATATATATATATATGGAACATAAACACACAAATATATTCAAGTATATAAATTATAGAATAACACTACTAACGAGAGTTTTTGACAATTAGAGATTTGTGAATCGAACAATTTGGATAATGAAAACAAAAGTTTCCACGTTGTTTGACCAAATTCCCATCTTTGTCAAAACAGACTTCGCCTACGCAGACCACGTTGTCGTCTTCTTCCATAGGTGCTTCTTCCTCTTCTTCTTCTTCCTCTTCACTGTGCTCTAAGGGTTATGCACTTGAATGTTAGGAGAATATTCTTTAATCACAATAGGATTTGCATGATTATCCATTAGAAATGTTTGCAAATTCCGAAGAATTTTGCCTTGCTTTTCTTGTTCTTTTGCCATCCTTATTTGCACACCTTGAAGTTCAGTCAACATTTGCATGGCATCCTTCATAGATTCTTCAATCTTTATCACACGTGCCAGTGTAGTGCATTGGAATGGACCAGAATGAGGAGAAGGGAAAGAAACGATGTCATTTTGGTTTGATTTAGTGGAGGAGGCCATAAATTTTAATTTTTAGAAGTTTATTACAGAGAAAGAGAAGTGAGAAGACAGAAAAATTCGAAATACATAGGTTTATATAACTACCAAACTGGTTTTAGAGGGAAAAATCAAATTTTCAAATTTTACCGTTTTATGTCGACATGGGTGGTAGGGGTATGTCGACATCCCTATGAAAAATTTGGTTTTCTTGTATATTTCTCTTTATTAAAAATATATGTTACTATATCTATATTCTATATCTCGGTTATTGAACAAATGCCTAGTTCTCTTCTTAATTTAGTAAATATAGGTTGATATAAGGGTTTGGTTAAAATGTCAGCAATTTGATTCTCGGAGTTGATAAATTCAAGAGAAATAATCTCTTTACTTATATTATCTCTGAGAAAATGATGTCTGATATCAATACGTTTAGTCCTAGCATGATGAGTAGGATTTTTAGATAAATTTATTGCACTAGTATTATCATAATATATTGGTGATTTTGAAATTGTTAATCCAAAATCTTTTAGGGTTTGTTGCATATAAATGACTTGAGAGCAAGCCAAAGCAGCAGAGATATATTCTGCTTCAGTTGTTGATAAAGAAACAGTGTTTTGCTTTTTACTAAACCATGAAACAAGAGAATGCCCCAAAAAGTGACAAGTTCCACTTGTACTTTTTCGGTCAGATTTGCATCCAGCATAGTCAGCATCACAATAAGAGATTAAATCAAATGAATCATTTTTAGGGTAAAATAAACCATAGTCAAAAGTACGTTTAACATATCTTATGATATATTTCACAGCTTGAGTCTCTTTGGGTTGAGATTGGTATCTTGCATAGAGACAAACACTATGCATGATATCGGGTCTACTCGTAGTGATATAGAATAGCGATCCAATCATTCCCCTATATAGTTTTTGATTTACATCTTTTGAAAGATCTTATTTATTTAAAGCTTCATTGGTTGCCATGGGAGTGGGTTTTCCACTCGCAGTAGTCATACCAAATTTACTAACTAGATCCCTAACATATTTTTCTTGACTAATAAAAATATTATTATCTAATTGTTTTATTTGTAAACCTAAGAAGAAAGTAAGTTCACCCATATGACTCATCTCAAACTCTTTTGTCATTATTTCAGAAAATTCTTTATTCATTTTATGATTAGTTGAACCAAAAATAATATCATCTACATAAACTTGTACTAGTTGGATATCATTTTTATTTCTTTTAATGAAAAGAGTATTATCTACTTTACCAATTTCAAAATTTGATTGTAATAAAAAAGGTCTTAGTCTGTCATACCATGCTCTAGGAGGTTGTTTCAGGCCATGTAGAGATTTCTTAAGTTTGAAAACATGGTTTGGAAATTTTTCATCTTCAAAGAGTGGAGGTTGTTCAACATAACCTTCCTCTTTAACAAATCCATTTAGAAAAGCACTTTTAACATCCATTTGAAATAATTTGAAATTATTATAGTTTGCGAAAGCAAGTAGAATTCTAATGGCTTCTAATCTTGCTACGGGTGCAAAGGTTTCGTCAAAATCTATTCCTTCTTCTTGACAATAACCTTGTGCGACTAATCGAGCTTTATTTCTAACAACCTCACATAGTTCATTTCATTTTATTTTTTAAACCCATTTAGTTCCTATTATAGTTTTATCCTTGGGTCTAGGAATAAGTTCCCAAACACCATTTCTGGTGAATTGATCCAGTTCTTCTTGCATAGCCAGAATCCATGAATCATCAAACGATGCTTCCTTTGGATTTTTAGGTTCAATAGATGATATAAAGCTACATTACTCATGTTATTTAGTTGATTTCTAGTTCTAACAACATATTCAATATCTCCTAGTATATTTTCTATAGGATGATCTTTTAAAAGCTTAACCTTTTTATTTGGATGAATAAGATCATTATTTGTTTCAATTGATTCATTATTTAGGGTAGAAAATTCTTCTTCATCATTAATTTGTTCAACATTTTTGAAATTTTCATCAAACGAAACATGCATTGTTTCTTCAATGGTATTAGTTCTTAAGTTGAAAACTCTGTATGCTTTACTTCTATTAGAATATTCGATAAAGATTCCTTTGTCGGATTTAGGATCAAATTTATCCAAATTGTCTTTTGTATTTAGAATAAAACATTTACTTCCAAAGATTCTAAAATAAAATACCTTTGGTTTCTTCTAGTAAAGAAGTTCATAAGGTGTTTTATCAGTTAACGATCTAATTAATATTCTATTCAAAATGTAGCAAGCTGTAGCGACTGCTTCAGCCCAAAAATGTTTTGGTAAATTACTATCTGAAAGCGTTGTTCTAGCACACTCTTGAATCGTCCTATTTTTACGTTCTACCACTCCGTTTTGTTGTGGAGTTCTTGTAAAAGAGAAATTATGAGTTATTCCCTTTATATTGCAGAATCTCTCAAAATTTTCATTTTCAAATTCCCCACCGTGATCACTACGAACAGTTATAATTTTTAAAGAAAGTTGGTTTTGGAGTCTTTTTGTAAAATATTTAAATGAATCAAAAGTATCACTTTTATGTTTCATAAAAATTGTCCATGCAAACCAAGAATAATTATCTACAATTACAAAGACATATTTATTGTGATTTATTGATTGAATTTGAGATGGACCAAACAAATCTAGATGAAGTAACTCAAGAGGTTTTGAAGTTGAAACCATATCTTTTAATTTGAAAGAACTCTTCCTAAGTTTTCCTAATTGATAAGCATCACATATACTATCTATTTTAAAATTCATTCGAGGGAGACCTCTTACTAGATCAAGTTTAGAAAGTATAGATAAGAGTTTAAAATTCAAATGCCCAAATCTTTTATGCCAAATCCAAGGGTCACTTGTATTAGCCAAAAGACATAGATTATCATTTGAGATTTTCATACTAAGAATATAAATATTTTTCTTCCTAATTCCTTCAAATATAATATTTGAATTATTATCTTCGACGTGACACTTATCTTTTTCAAATTTAATTTTGTATCCTTTATCGCAAAGTTGACTAATGCTAAGCAGATTGTGTTTCAGATTCTTAACTAATAAAACATTAGAAATAGTAGGAGTTTTAGAGTTACCGACATTGCCGATGCCAATCACATACCTTTTTGAGTTGTCTCCAAAATTAACCAATCCTCCATCTTTATAGATAATATCATTCAGCATATCTGGATTACCAATCATGTGTCTTGAACATCCACTATCAAGTATCCACTTATTCTTCTTGATTTGCACAATTTGTCCGTTGAGTGTTGATTCTTCAAAGGACATATAACATTTTTCTTTCTGCATAGAATATAAACTCGGTAGATAATTTGATTTTCTATAATAACTATATGCAGACTCATGAGACAATGATGATTTGAACAGTTTAAACTAGTGTTAACAAAATCCCCAAAAATAACCATTTTAATTTATTTTTTCAAAATTCAGATTATGAAAACTTTGAAAACCAATGCTCTAATACCAAATGTGAGAAATACGGATTACGTATCTTAAGGCTGGGATAACACTAGAGTGGGGTGAATAGTGTTTTATGTATTTTTTAAATCTTTTTGAATTTTGTTCAATTTAAACACCAACAAATGCAATTCACAAACACAGATATAATCACAGAATCAGACATAGATGAAAATACTAAATAAAAGCAGTAAAGGAAAGAACACACCAGGATTTTATACTGGTTCGAAGTTACCCTAGACCAGTCCCGTACAATCGTACGGATTTCTTTTCAAAATAATCTCCCAGATTACACTCTCGGTTTCAAGGCTACGAGGTACACCCTCCAGTATTCGAGTTCAGGGCAACTCTCTTGATTTAACCAGGCTACAAGATCACCTAATTGATTTCCGGGGCTACAATCACACCCAGTTGATTTCAAGGCTCAACCGCACCTTTTACTCAACAGTTTGATTTACAAAAGATACTATAACTCTGAATAGCACTGAGATCTTATGGAGAGAGTGGCAGAGAATCAAACAAGAGATAATCAAGTTTGATTCACTTGGTATTTTGGCAGAGTATAGTTTAGGATTCTTTAGAATAAATGTGGAAGATGAAGAGGAGAGAAAATAAATGAAAATCTGGTAAAAATTCATTTAGAACTCACTGGTATTTATAATAGAGCAACAACCATATCTATTCGTGAAAGGATACGACGAATAGACACTTCTTTGAAAATTGAAATTTGAAAATAACGAACACCATGTCGACATGGGGGGTTGAGGTATGTCGACATGCTCAAGGCAAAATTGATGTTTTGATTTTCTTATTAAAATTGGTTTCTTTAATTTGTCAAAACAATTTCTAAACTTTGTAAATATATTTGAATATAGTTTAAACATATAAAGGAATTTAGAAAATAATTTTTAATATATATAATCTTAATCTATAAAGTGATTTAAAATCTGAGTATACAAATATTTTAAAGCTAAATATTTAAAACAAGAGATGGTTTTTAAACAAGGACAATTTTGAAATCAAAATATTAAAAATGATAAAAATAGTTTTGAGGATAAAATATTTCAAACAAGAGAGATGTCTTTTTGAAAAGAAAGTTTTGAAAACATTTTTAAAAACAAGAGATATATTTTTGAAAAACATTTTTATAAAATTAGTGGATATCAAAATAGGACCACTATATGTTCCACTAGATATTGTCGTGGGTTCCATTCCACTAGGATTCCATCCCTTTAACAGGCTCGAAGTGGATTCCATTCCACGAATAAATTTCGGATAAAGATGTAAGTGCTTTCAAGAAGTTTTAACATAATTCTAGACTAACTACATTATCTTGTACTGTTTGAAATCTTGAACTCTTGGTAACTTGATTTCTTGATACTCATGAGTCTTCAATCTTGATGTCTTCGATCTTTAAATTCATCAGTCTTGTATCTCTGTACTTTCAGTCTTCATCTTGGTACTTGCATGTTTATATTCTTCATATACATATATACTTAAACCATAACGTTAGTATTTATATTTTATAACTAGTCCTAAGGTTGTTGTCATCAGAACCATCATCTCAAGGACTAACAGTAGCTGCTACGCGTTACCACCACTCTGGGAGTGCAAAACTGTAGAATCCTACCGTGGGCATTGCCTCACCTGCCTTGTCATATGCCTTATCGAGCCCGCTACGATTTTGGTTTGTGTCGTACCTATGGAGTGCTACGTGATAGCCTACCGGTTTGGTGGAGTTTACAGTACTGTATAGACTACGACATTTATAAACTGTGTTATGGGGGATATGGGTAACGCCTTAACGCTATTTTAATACTTTACTTTACTGATAGACACTATATATAGCGTATATTACTACATATAAATAGTTTAACGGATTCTTAGGAGGTGGAAATCCCGAACATCTCTTTATTGCACGCACGTTATACACTGGATAGGAGATGTAAAATTCCGTAAACATCCTTGAAGCCGTTACACTCATTTTTATTTGCTGTTTATTTAACATACATAAGATCTTTTAGTTCCGACTCGAGTGTTTTGTCTTTCCATTACGCTCGGGTCAGCCTGAGCATTTCAGCGTTGAAGACTTTATTTCTAGAGGACGAAGACGGAGTTTGGTATATTATATTATTAGTATTATTCCACTGTATCATGTTGTTTCGCTACATTATCCTATTATGCCTGTTGTATATATAACTCTGATTGTATTGTAAAAGTGTAATCAAATGTATTTGTAAAACAGCTTCATGAACTGTTTATTTGATTATTATATTTTTGTCATTCCGCTATGAGATTCTGTGTTTTGTTTTCTTTCATTTCTCTTATTTTCTTATTTTACCTCATTAACAATCCTCCCTTTTGAATGGTTTGAACTAGACATGTGTGATTTATTGTCGATTTAAACCATCCAAAAAGGTGGGTCGTTACAATTTACTTTTTCTTTTGCTTATATATTGCCCTTCACTTCTTCAAAATTTTCCTCCTCATTATTTTATCATATCTTCCTCATATCTTATCCTAATGGAGAAATTATTTTTTTGAAACTATATAAATTCTAGTGGCCACAACTTTCATTTGTACCACTTCTTCAAATTTTGAGCTTAGTAATTTAAAAGTTGTTTTAACTTGCTATTTTCCTTAAAGTTATAAGTTAGCAAAACTTTTTTTCTCACGTTTTCTCAAACACATCGCTTAATTTCTATATCCAATTTAGAAGTCCCGACAGTCCAAAATCATTGGAACTCCCTTTTCAATTTGCTACAATAGAAGGCTACATGCATCCAGATAATACTTAGTTTAAAATTTCAGAATCAAACACCCGGATTATATTTTCAAATTATTTTTAAATAATTTATAATATATCTATTTTTTATAACAAATCTTATTTGGGATTTAAATCAAAACTTGTTTACCAAAACAAACCTTCTGTGGTAGCAATCTCTCACTTAGAAACTCGAAAATGAACGTCGATGATGCTACAGTCATCATCAAAATTATTTTCAGCGACCAAAGTGAGTTCAGTGCTTTTTACCTTCCTAAAAGTCCATTTTAACTCCCTCTATTTCCTTTAAAAACTTTTTAAATATTTATATTCAAAATACTACAAGACAATACTATTATTATTTTTCAAAACCTTTATAAAAGCAATTTCCAAAACACCGAGAATTAAATTATCAAATTCTTAGTTTAAATTCTTTTAATTTATAAACCATATTTATATAATTTCACTTTCTTATATAAAATCATTTCCCAAACGTTACTTCATTAAGTTATAACCAACAATCTTTTATTTAAAATCAAATTTTAACCCAACATTATCTTCGAATGCCTTACAGTCAAATTGTAAAAATGAATTCACAAGGTATTCGTTTTAACCGTTCTCTCAATCATCAATCCACCCTCTCATGCAGGGAAAAGGACAAATCTACTCGTAATCTAGCAAAATAGTCAATGTTCATAAACTGGTCGGCACGACTAACAAATCAACAACAATTGTCAATGCTCCTAACTGGGTGAGTATGACTAATCAACCATAAATGATAATAACTGAATGTTATTACTTTCCTAACAACCAAGCATACAATATATAACTATAATAATTTCTGAAAACATAGAAAATTTAGTCCTAGGTAAAGTTATTTCATTTACTGAATTTAAAACAATATTGTGTTAATTGGCCTAATTCAAGTGTTTAGGAATCCCTATCAATAATGTTAGCTACTCGCATTGACCAGAATCCATAAGCCACTCAATAGATTATTCAACACAATATAAAACATTTTATATCACAAACAAATACATGCTCATATCTATAATACACTCAAACTCATTTTAGGGTGTTGTTGATCCTATCTCAAATAAATAATCCCCACCAAAGCAAAGGTTCTCCCTTAACCTTGTGCTCTAATTCCAAATGTAACGAACCATGATTTTTGACCCTCAAAAATCAACACTAATACGTCCACTGTATTGCATGCCGAGCAATTAAATACCGGAAAACCCGATTGTTAGGGGAAAAGAAGAAGGAAGAAAAAAGAAAACTAAGCAATACAGAATCTCACAGCAGAACGAACAATCTATAACATAATAATGATCTTTACAAAAGAAACTGTAACATACATATAGATAACCCCCAGAGTACACTAAATAAATTATCAGCCTGGATAGCTATAACAACCTGTCCTCGCAATTGTTGATAAATACAAGAATGAATGCGGTGGAAAAATAACCTTGAATATGTCTCTGGGCCTCCAGCTCGTCTCCTGAAGCTCTAAAGCATCCAAACTAAATCTATAATATGCTCGGTTGACCTGAGCATTATAATAAAATAATACTCGAGTCGGTTTGGAAAACTAGCGTGAGAAAATGCACCGAGCTGGATTTTAAAGTCATAAAAAACCTTTGAAATCAAAAGTATCTCGTAAGACCACGCCGCACATAAACATGGACGTGTTTTTACCTTAAGATAACTAAACCATTTCATATGAAATTCTCAGTCTAAGATAAAAATACTTATTAATCATAGCCGAAATTGTTACATTAATAAAATTACAGCATAAAAGGTATACAACTAAAACCATAAAGGTACGTATTGGAAAATAGATTCCATACAATGATTGGACTACTGGGGTACCGCCCATCACGATGCATATCTAGATAAAATAACACCTAGGACCTCATTGGGATCCCTTGCCAACATAGAATCAGCCAACTACTTGACTACTAGTACCGAATATGATCACCCCTTGGTTAATGATCCCCGAAGCATACAAATGAGAGATAATATCGACTCTAGATAGGGATGATCATAACCTAATTGGGAGCAACCCACTTAGCCCTGCTGCATCTCCCATGTTTTAGTCATTCCCGGTTGATGAGGCTTGAGGCTATGTTTTACCTTTCATATAGCACTTCCCACTTGGAATGCTACATTGCCTTCCAGTCGATGACATAATGTCAACATTCATTCATACAAGTCGTTCAGAAGATGAACGAACCAAAAGCACTACTTCTACTACATTCATTTTGGAATCACCCTCAAGATTAGTAGCAAGCAGCCCTTGCACTTCAAAGAGCTCCATTTTCAATTCCGTTATCTTCAAGATGTCTTCACTTCGAAACACTTAAGTTGGATCGAAGTGGTTTTTGGATAACAAATCCAATCTCGGTCTCTTCGAAAACAGCATTCGATATTTTCTTGTGAACTTAACCCTGGTTCTTTAGGAAATAAACAGTCAAAGATAAGAGCGAAGATCACCTCATAACCATTAGTGGACGGATTTTCTTATCATTTTTCCTAGGAGAACGAAACGAGATTTATATGCACAGTACAACATCATCGGAGATGACCGTGCCATAAAACTCACGTGTTTCTCCTAGATATTTTCAAAGTTAAGTTTTGGGTCCATATTTGATAGTCGGTTATTTAACTATCAACAAACACACATCCAAATCAGGGATTTATTTCAAAAGGAAAACCAACATTGGTTAAGCACATAAGCAATCACCCGCCTCCTTAATTAATCTTTTCATTGATTAAATTCAGCTTATAAATACTTGTATCAAAATACTTTTACAAAGATATATTCACAAACCCTTATATTTTCAATACTTAGAAAATATCCATATAATTATCTCAACGGTATAAGTATGTTCACAAGACTGAGAAAGATTTCCCTTTTTATACAATTCAAAAATCATTTATAAACTCCTTTATAAATCCCTAAAAATCATTTACAATCTCTTTTTTTATAAATTATTTCTCAAGTCTTTTATAACTCTTTATAAATCCATAAAACTCGTTATAAAACTCCTCTTATAATTCTATAAACTCATTCCTAAAATTCGTTTATAAATATCTAACCATTTATAAAACTCTCTTATACATTGTAAATAATCTTTCTTTAAGTCTCTAAAACATTTATAAAACTCCTCTTATGAAATACAAGTCTGTTTGTTAAACTCTATTTATAAATCTCGAAAACATTTATTAAAAAAATGACCATTTACTTCAAAACACTATTATATGATAATAATTATTAATGATAAACATTATAAATAAATAATAATTATTAACTTTAAAACATTTTAAAAATAATAATTAATAATTTTAGAACATTATTAATAGAATAATAATAGATAAATCTTCAACATTATTACAAATAATATTAATTAATTTCCAAATATTATTAATAAATAATTATTACTAAACCATATTAATTATTTAAATAATTAGGTTTTTAAAATATTAATATATTGATAAATAACTTTAAAACAATGTTAAATATAAAGAAATAATCTTCAAAACAATATTAAATATAAATATATAATCCTTTAAACCATTTCTATATGACTTAGAAGAGATAGATAATATGGTTGTAGTAAAAATAGAAATTAAATCCTTTAAAACAAAATATTTTCGAACCATGATTTCAGATTTAAAATTATTTCCTGTCTCAAAATCAACTCCAACTCAAATGGAAATTTATAGTATTTTTAAAATATTAATTTGCGGCCAATAGCTACCCAACGTTTAACCAATATCGATACTGATTTTCTATCACTATGGGATTTAAGTTTTTGAACATATAGCAATGTCATAACCAATAGTGTCAAACAATCAGGTTTGATATTCAATGATTCATATAACAGGAATATTATTAAAAATAATTCAACAATGGCGAGGAATCCCATTGGATCCCTCCAACCTGTCCCTCTGCATCACAACTCATATATATATCAACACACACACACACACACACACACACACATATATATATATATATAAAATTCAACAGTGGTGAGGAATCCCGTTGGATCTCTCCAACCTGTCCCACGCATCATAACAGTATATAATCATATAATATGGGTCATCCACTACTAGGTGGGTATAACAAAAAGTCATCCGCTCTAGGGGCGGAATGAAACAAAACCAACTGATAAAATAGTAAATCATCCCAACATTTAATCAAAAAATTTTGTCAACTCTACAACATTTATGGTTAACCAAAAAGCTGGGTTTAACTCACCAGCATTTCTAGTTATCGCCGAAGCATTCTGGTTCCGACTGAATCCGAACAACGTTCTAATTCAGCGTAAAATTCAATAAGCTCCAATCATCACCAATTCAATTCCAAAACGTAGTATTTGCTGTTACAAACGTAACGCAAAAATCCATGTTCAAATCCAATCTAATATGGATTAGATATTGCGATTATAAGATTTTGAACTAAATAATAAATTAAATTTACTAATCACCATCAATAAACAAATTAACTAACCTTAATCAACAAATTCCTCTCTCTCGTTCGAACCATATTCAGGCGCCAACTTCACCTCATCGCCCCCGCTGCCTCAATCATCCAGCCACCGTCGCATCATTCCCACCTCTAGCCCCACCCACCACATTTCGAACGCAACCAACCTCGTCCAATAACTCGCCACCGTCGCCACGCAAGAAACCAAAACCCATTTTCGTTCATCTACCTATTCCAGCCACTACCATCCATGTCGCACCATCGCACCACTACCAAATGGAAGCTCCTGCCTTCCGCCACCTTTCTTCTTCAAAGACCCTTGCCCCTAAACCACCCATGCCGCCTCAATCACCCAAAATTCAAACTTGAACTGCCCATGAACGGTGCTCCTCCCTGGCCAACACGCACTGCCATAGCTCAATCCCTCCGTATATTAGCTTCGTTTTGTCGTTACGAATAATTCTCCAGTTGGTGACTTCGCCTAATAACGTCGATAATGGCTCCGATGATCGAGAGCCGTTGGATTGATGGAGATGATTTTAATTCAATTTTTTAAATTAATTTTTTTTAATTTGTTACAGCTGATGATTTATATAGGGAAGAAGTATGGTCTAGGAATGGAAAGGTATGGCTGAAGAAATGGAGTGGGTAAGGTGTGGGTATGGCTAAAGTATGGTGAATATATATATACTATATCCAAAAATATCTAGCTCGATGCACTTAAAAATCTCAAAACTCCAAACGAGGCGTGCCACCTGGTCTTTGTACTAAATACCCCTACTCCAAACTCAATGGAACAATCATCAAGACCTGATTTGATCATATATAGAAGTTAGCTTTTCAAAATCCAATTATATAAAATTGAATTCCATTAATAATTTTTTACGCATTTCGAGCTCGTACGACCAAACGATATGTCCGATTACCACGAAATTTGTTAACATACAATAATTCACTATTACGGACCTATTGGTATTGATTTCATCAAAATCCGACAAAGTGCCCCGGAACGATATTTTAACACGCTAATTAAAACAATTTATTCTTAAAACCATTTTTAAATCACTTTTAATTAAAAATTTAGTATTATCATTCTTACTTAAAATAAATTTAAATAAGATTTCCTTTAATTTTTATTTACACTGAATCTAAGATTCAGTTATTAGAATATTCCAATTATTTAAAATTTAAGCTATCTGACTTAGAAATTTATACATATCAATATTTAAAATAAACTAAATATATCAAAATCATATAACTGAAATTTTGGGTTGTTATATTAAACAGTGTAACTACTATCACAAATCATACCGTTTACGAATTTTCTATACTAAATAGAGTTTTAATAAAATAAATAATATAACATATTATACCAAGTACATAATAGAAACAAAATGCCTTTTGTTACATACAAGATTGATTATCGAATTAGATATACGTAATAAATTACATAATGCTCCTAGGGCATACCCCTAACTTTATAATTTATTGCTTAAAATGAGTGACATATGTTGTGCACTTTGGAAGACTTCATGACTATGCCAAAAGTCTGAATTAATCATAATTGCAATTCTGCATTTATCAAATGATGCAAAGTTGTTATACCATTTCCATGGATGACAGAATTTCCTAGTGAATTTTGGCATAGTTCTTTCTTTAATTTTAATTTCTAGCAGAGCTACAACAAATGGATTTTATTTATGTAACGACCCACCTTTTTGGACGGTTTAAATCGACAATAAACCACACATGTCAGACTTAAACCATTCAAAGGGGAGGATTGTTATGGAGTAAATAAGAAAATGAAAAGAAAAGAAGGAAAACAAAACGCAGAATATCGCAGCGGAATGACAAAATATAATAATCAAATAAACATTTCATGAAGCTTTTTTACAAATAACATTTGATTACACTTTTACAATACAGATCAGAGTTACATACAACAGAAACAAATAAATAATGCAGCAGAACAACATGATGCAGTGGAATAAATATAATAAATAATAATAATACTAAATCTTCGTCTTCATCCTCCAGAAAATAGTCTTCAACACACTGAAAAGCTCAGACTGACCCGAGCGTAAAGAAAAGACATAACATTCGAGTCAGTACTAAAAGACCTTAGGTAAGTTAAATCAACGGTAAATAAATATGAGTGTGACGGCTTCAGAGATGTTTACAGGTTTTGACATCTCTTATCTAGTGTCTAACGTGCGTGCAATAACTTAAGAGATGTTTTGGATTCCATCTCCTAAGGATCCGTTAAACTATTTACATACATAGTACAAAACGCTATTATAATAGTGTCTATAGTAAAGTAAAGTATTAAAATAGCATTAAGGCATTACCCATATCTCCTTAACACATTTTATATATTCCCGTAGTTATATAGTACCGTAATTCATCTATAAATTGGAGGGCTATCAGAGGGCACTCCATAGGTATGGTACAAACCAAACTCGTAATGGGCGCGATAAGGCACGTGACAAGGCACGCGAGGCAATGCCAGGGTAGGATTCTACCGTTTACACTCCCAGACTGGTGGTAACGCATAGCAGCTACTACCGCCGACCTCAGAACACACTACTAAAATCAATCGAGGGGTGGCCACCAAATCAATCACAAAGTCATAATACGGTATCGAAGAAGCATGTCCGATCAAAGGTGCAACCTCGCTTGGCCCGGTATAGCTCCTGTTTTAGTCACATCAAGCTGACTCGAGGGATTCAGGGCTACGTTAATACCTCATGCAGAATCATTCGCGAAACCATCCTACTTCATTCTGGAATCTCCACCACGTGCACAGTTGTAAAAGTGGTTTCGGTATTGGTAGAGAGTATGACAATATTGGATCCCGGTCTCTTTAACAACCAAAAGCTTATTTCACACCGGATGGTTCTTTTACATTTCCAAAACCATTTCATATTGATATCAAAATATCATATTCAATTCAAACCATATCACTTTCGAAACCATATTCACTTTCGAAATCATATTTCGAATTAGGTTAAACCCTCATTATCAAAATCATCATATTTACTCAAAATATGTCATTTCACTAGAAAATATCGTTTCAAATTCCAACCCAGGTTATAACATCATTTAACCATATTCTCTTTTAAGTCCAGGATTTAAATATAAACAATTCATCCTTACACAGTTTATTTTTAGAAAATAGTTTAGAGGTTTTAAAATAGATTAAAATGGTTTAAAATACTTTAAAATGGTTTAAATAGTTTAAAATGGATTAAAATAGTTTTAAAATAGATTTAAATAGTTTTAAATAGATTAAAATAGACTAAACAATTTAAAATAGTTTAAAATAGATCAAAAGAGATTGAATAATTTAAAATAGTTTAAAATAGATTAAATAATTTAAAATAGTTTAAAATAGATTAAAATATATTAAAATGGTTTAAAATAGTTTAAAAATAGGTTTAATATAGTTTGATATAATATGGTTTGAAAATCTAAATAAATCTGAATTTAAAATAATGTATTTTTAATAGTTATATAAAAATAATGAATTTGAAAGTAATATCAAATTAAACCATTTCAACATATCTGGACCATATCCTGCTTCCAAATTAACAAGCTCAATTTTTATCTTTCAATTCAGATTCTCAATAAAACCATTTAAATATATATCGATTTCAAATCCATGTTTGAACTATAAATTTAAACTACTTCGAATTTAGTAGATTTCAAAGTTCATTTATTCAAACATTTTCAATAAGTCAATTTCGATAAATTTCATTTATATTTCAAAATCGACTTAAAATTTCAATTCAAATCCTTTAAACAATTCAGTTAAACCAATTCAAATTTCAACATTTAAAGCTTGGATTTTCAAAAATAACTCAGTTTGTATAAATCAAATTTTATTTCAAAATATCATTTAACTGGATTCAAAAATTTTAGGATTTAAAAATTATTTAATTTAACCAATCCGATGTCCGTATATAATTTTCTACCCTATGATCAAGTGATATGGATATATATCATTTCAACCCACAATAAACTTAAATTTACGGATATCATTTCAACCCACAATCCCAAATTAATTTCAAAATCCATAAAATCGTTCGAGTCTATCATTTCAACCCATAACGATTTTTCCTAAATCTAACAGATCGTTCGGGTATGTATCATTTCGACCCACGGTGATTTTTCCTAACAATAAACTATGGGAACTTGCAGTGTGATAACAATATATAAATATAACATCTAGTCATCCAATATCAACAATAAACATCCATCACAATCATCATTCAAATCAACCAATAAACAACAACAATTAACTGATTATCACTAACAGGTATTAAATGGCGATTAAAATTCAATATTAAATTAAATGGCAATTATATTCAACAAAAGTTAGATTTAACTGGAATGACTATTTAAATATATCAAACAACAATCAATCAACTTCTAATCACATCATAAATTCAATTTAACTAACATAAGACAATTTAGTAGTTGTGAGTGGGTTAAAACACTCACATTTGATTTCAAATCGATTTAAAATCCAATTATAGCCCAAAATTTGAACGGTCTCAGAATTCGTCCAAACTAGTTCCATAATATCCAGAATTTCGATACGGTCGTAGCGGAGAAAACCGTGCGTAAATCCGACCACGTATGCAAAAGTTATTAACATCAGAAGTTGTACGATTTAAAATATGAAAATAAAATAATAAAAAAGGAGGAAATAACACGTCACGACCTGCTACGTTTCTTCCACATGACACCTCCCTAGACACGCTCGAGTTCGAATCCTAGTAGCCGCCAACGTCACTCGAAAACTACCGCTAATCGAGACGCCGGCTCTGCCACCACCGGCCGCGACCCCCCACATCACCTCGCGACCACCATCCTCGTCCTTCGATCACCATCGTCCCCAAGAAAAACACAGCCGCCGCCACCATATTTCTAACCCTAATTGAATTTTTCGTAATGATCTGACCATCACCTCACCGAGCAAACCATTCTAATGCACTCCCCTCGTCCATCTCCACGCGACTGTACCCATGAATCGACGATCCATTGCCACTGATCAACCATCAACGAACGACCAAGAATGTTTTGGCCAATTCTGGGCAAACCAAAACTCGATTGCAAAAATGAATAACAGATTTGGGTTGCGCTCGTCGAGAACTTTCCAACGATATATAATTCGATATAGTTTTGAGGAGTTCGATTTTCGATTTGAAATTGAAATTGGATTTAGGGTTTGTAATTGGAATTTGTTTCTGCCATTGGAAGAAAGGAATAGGCAGATAAAATTCTACGTACCAAATAACCGAATGGCTACTAGGGTTTGAGAAACAAAAATTCTATTTATATAAACACGGCCTGATAAGAAAGAATGAACATATCGAATTGGTTCGAAACGACAATAACGACCCGAAAAGCCCGTTCCGCTTCCGAAACGAAAATGAGTCATCCCATATATCAAAATAGACGTTTTTGATAATTTTAAACTCAATGGAACAGGTTTCAAGTCCTAATTCCACTATATGAAGAAGTTAGCTTTAAATTTAGCTTATTTTAAATTGAATTCATTAAATTGATTTCTACGCGTTTCGAGCCCGTACGATCAAACGAAAAGTCTGATCGCTACGAAACTTGAAATCCTACAATAATTCACTACTACGGATTTGATGAAACTGGTTTCGTCGAAATCCAAGACAGTGGCCAAAATGGCTATTTTCACGTTAATTAAATAAATTAATATTAAATATTTCTTATCACTTTTCAAATTCAAATTTTATGACTTACAAATTTTATCATTTTTGATTACCTAGTAATTTATAGTCTTTTAAAATAAATTTCTATGTCAAATCCCACATTAAATATTGTACTAATTAAAGTATTCAATTTCAATAGCAATAAATTCATAAATTATAATTTAAAATCCCAATAAAATTATTTATTTTGATTTTAATCTTTATTATTCAATCAACTATCATTTTATGGATATGATTAACATTAGTTTATCGTTTATTGCATCCATATTCTACAGTTACAATTTTAATTCATATTAACTACAAAAAATAAATTAGATTAACTGCAATTGATTTCCAATTTAATTTCAATGGATTAAATAAATATGTGATAAATGAAAAATGTCACCTTTTACTTAATTTAATCACATTTATAAGTTTATTATCTACAAAAAATGTTATGACTATTTACACAGTACTGATTATATTCAGTTTCCATTAATTACATATAATTTCCCTTTTTAATATAACATTTAATTCATTTCCTTATTTCAATTTATCACCAAATTAACTTTACAATTATTTCAATTACTTGAGATTACATTGAAATAGTCATCGATTACCTTAAATTAACACTATTGAATTTCATTCTAGTTGTTTTCTTATTAACAAATCATAAATCTTTAATTTCTTCCAATATTAAATCCAAAATCTTATTTAATTAATAATTTAGTTATCAAAATTACAGGTTGTTACACTCTCCCCCACTCAAAACTTTTCGTCCTCGGAAAAGCAAAGAAAGAATTTAAGGTAGGGCTGCACACAACCCATATCCAACCCGACCCAACCCACCAACCCGACCCAACCCACATAAACCCAACCCAACCCATCCTAGTTCGGGTCGGATATGGGTTACAATTTGTAACCCATACTATATATGGGTTGGGTGTGTTATTTTGTTCAACCCAACCCTACTTTAACCCAACCCAACCCTATATTAAAAACCTAATTTAATATCAATACACTTAAAATTAGAGTAGTCTAATCCTAGAATAATGTTTATGTATTCTACAGTAAATATACGAAAAAACATATTTTATGTCAACCCAAACAAGATAGAATTTGGCAAAGATATTCCAAAGGGCATTTTAATGTATTTTAAAATGAAACACTTGTTCTACTATGTAGTGAACTAATTTCATATGATGTGTTTTACAATGAAATTTTAATAAAATATATGTTATAATGAATTAGTTAGTTTAAGTGTGTTATGCTAGCTAAAATCTAATATATTATGTTGAACATTTTAATGTTATTTTTTGAAAATATTCCCTTATATTCTCATTTTTTATTAGATTCATGTAACCCAACCCAACCCTACTAAACCCGACCCAACCCATACTTCGACCCAACCCATATCCAACCTCATATAGGGTCGGATACGGGTTGAGCTACCTTAAACCCATACCTATGCGGGTCGGATGAAATATTTGGTCTGACCCGACCCAACCCATACTTTGTGCAGCTCTAATTTAAGGGATTAATATAAGGGGCATTTCACCAGAAGGACAAACTTTGCAGTCTAATTAGTTTCTGGGACATACATTCATAGAAATTAATTTCAAGGCCAATGTCAGCAGAATAATTACTTTTAAGGACAAAGTTGGTAGTCCAAATAATTTCAAGGACATCATTTCATAGGTTTTTAGGCCTTAGAAACTAATTATTTTGCATTTTGTCCTTAAAAGTAATTATTTCAGTTGTGTGTCCTAGAAACTAATTGCGCTTGCTAAAGAGGCCCTTATGGCTAATTTCCACTTAATATAATTTATTCAAAATATTAAATTTATAAACAATTAATTTACATAATTAAGTATTTTAAATAAAATCTACCAATTAATAACAATTAAATCTTCATATTCAAGTAAATAAAAGTTTGAAAATATCTCACTTTCACAAAAAAATTCTAAGTCTAATATTCACGGAAAATTTCGGTAGAGCCTCCTTTGTACGAAGAGGTCCGGAAAATAATAATATCAATAATAACATATATATATATATATGTATCATATTTCAGTAATATAATATCCCAAACCACTGGAAAAACAATATAATATCGCTATAAAACCGTAATCCGAAAACGTACCTATTTGTCGAGCAAACAACGCTTTATTTATGAAACACTTAAGTTGTTTAATTAATAGCACTGCAATCAACAATATGGAATAATCATATGTAAACAAACAACACAACCACCATATGCAATAAAGGAATCAACCATATATCCATAACAACCAATACAGATAGTTTGTTCCGGTTCAGAAACTTTTAATTGTACAAGGGTGATAAACAAACAATCAAGTGTACCCTACACTCAACAACCTTAGGTAATAACTTAATAGATTATTTATACATCCTTATACACTTAAAAGTATCCTTTCCCAAACATCCCATAAGCTAAAGCAACCAAGAATTCCAAATATTATATAGGTTTAATTCTTATTAATTTCCTTTCACATCATTTACTGTTCATCTGTTTTCATTCATTCGTACAATGATTATTTTCATTAATTTACATTCATTACTTACAAAATTCATTTCCCATTCATTCATACAATGTCATTTTTCCATTAGTTTACAATCATTTACTTACATAAGTTATTTCCATTCCATTATTTAAAATAATCAATGAATTCATTATTTAAGTATTACATACTTTCATTTATTTCCAATTTATTCATACAAGGTTATTTCTTATTAATTTACATTCGTTTTATTGCAGTTTATTTAACATTTATTATTTATATAGTTTGATTAATATTAATATTAATATTCTTTCGTGGATCATTTCACTTAAGTTCCTTAACTTTTTAAATTACATTCATTTCTTCACAGACAGTATCAGTAAATATTACCTCTACTTATGAATAAATATTAAATCTATGAATGAATTATTTCAACATCTTCTTAGATAATATTCACTTTTTTTACTACTAAATATAATTATTAGCATTTCAAAACATTAACTTATGTTTATAACATTCATTGTACATCTAAATTCTTATTTATAGGAATAATTCCATTGAACACTTCAATTACTTAAGTTTTACTTGTATAATATTCTATTACATATTACTATTTAACATTACAAATTTTTAAAACATTTTTGGTAAGTTATATATATGTTTTAAGAATGCAATTGAATGTTACACAAGTTTATCTTATTCATTTTAATTAACAAAATGTTCAATAATTGCATCTTATAAATTTTCGTTGCTCTTTAATTTATAAGTGACAACCTTCAATTTCTTTACATTTCATTATCATTTAACTCTTAATTTCTTACTTTTTCCCCTTTTAGAAGTTTTCAATTATTAATATAGTCTAGATTTCATTCATTTTAATAATTAAAATTTCTAATTTACATAAACTTAAGAACTAAATACCGGGTTCCTTTTCATATCGTTTTAAAATATTATATATACTCATACCTTTTATATATCAATCATATTCATAAATTTAAATTAAGATATGTTTATCAAAACAAATGTGCAGTAAAACTACAACAGCGGTCTTCCCACTTTGAAACTTGAAAATGAATGTCGATGATGCTCATCACCGAAATTATTTTCCAGCGATAGAGAGGAGATTACAGAACTTATTTCCTTTAAAATTATTTTTAAAACTTTCTTTCAAATCACATTGAAATATTTATATCTGGAAATACTTGCAAATAATACTAATATTATATTCCAAAATCCTTTGAAAACAAATTTCAAAATCCCGGACTTAAGTCCTCAAATCTCCAATTTTTATTTATTTGTAAATTCTATCCTACAACCAATATTTATAAAATTTCACTTCCTAACAAACAAACATATCATATACAACTATATCCATTTTTAAAAATTATTCTTTTATATACAAAATATAATACTAGGTAAAGCTATTTCATTTACTTATATATCAAAACAATATTGTGTCGGTCCGCCCTATTAAGTGTTTAGAAATCTCTATCGATGTCATAGTGTCTTATGTATCGACCGGAATATACTAAACAGAACAAATTAACACAATATAAAATATTCTTATAACACTAACAAATATGCTCTCTTGTATATAATCTCAACAACTCATTTTAGGGTATTACTATCCTATCTCTAATGAGTCAGACCCCACAAAGCTAAGGTTATCGCTAACCTGGCTCTGGTACCAAATGTAGCGACCCACCTTTTTGGACGGTTTAAATCGACAATAAACCACACATGTCAGACTCAAACCATTCAAAAGGGAGGAGTGTTGTAACAACCCGCATATCTATCGATTTTATATTTAAATATTTTATTTAAATATTTTATCGTTAGTCGGATATTAGTCCGAAAAGCTACTTTTTGCATACGGTCAAATTAGGACTCGAGACCACCCCCATTGAGTTCAAAATGACGTTTGCGATCTTTTTGAGTGTAAACTTCGATATGTTTGGAGATAGTGAAATTTTCGTCACTTTTTGTGTTGGGCTTTTGGTTTGGGCTGCACCTCTTCTAACTCAGCCCAACCCCTTCCTTCTCTTCATCACTTCATCAACTTAGAAGCTTTAGCAAAAATGGTGGAGGGAATAGGAAATTAAAATTCCAAGCCCAAGTTCTTTAGCAAATTCAACATCTAACTCCAAATTCAAAGTGAAGACATTGATTCAAGCTTGTGGTTGATCTTTGCTTTGCCCCAAGCTTCATCTTCATCAAATTCCGTGAAAAGGTGAGATTTTTGATCTCACATCTTGCCTATATCTATCTTGGACTGTTGGGAATGATCCCCTATTGTATTTGCATCAACATTTGCATTTGGTTTGGATTGGATTGGCGAAAAACTTCAATTTTCAGCGTTTTGGTGATTTTCCTGGCCTTAAGTCGTTTCTGGCCTTCGCTGAGTCGTCCACGAGTTAAGCCTAAGTCGTGAGTCGTTCACGAGTTAAGGGCTTAAGTCGCGCGCGTGCATTTCTGTTCGTCTGGCTTGAGTCGTTCGCGAGTTAACTCCTTGAGTCGTTCGCGAGTTAACTCCTTGAGTCGTTCACGAGTTAAAGGCCTGAGTCGTTCTGGGTGTTCTGCCTTCGCTAGGTCTTTCGCGAGTTAAGTGATAAGTCGTAGCTCGTATGGCTCTTAAGTCCTAGGTCGTTGGCTTTTAAACTGTTAA
This sequence comes from Allium fistulosum, assembly GCA_030737815.1. Lineage (NCBI taxonomy): Eukaryota > Viridiplantae > Streptophyta > Magnoliopsida > Asparagales > Amaryllidaceae > Allium > Allium fistulosum. Next base: position 120,427,978 of record CM060905.1, on the reverse strand, counting down.
GTCGTATGACCTTAAGTCGTAGGTCGTCCCCGAGTTAAGACTTAAGTCGTTGCCTTCTGCTATCTCGTCCTGGCTTAGGTCGTACTGAGATAAGTCGTTAGGTCGTATAGACCTTAGCTCGTAGCTCGTATTTGAGCTTAAGTCGTTAAGTCGTATTGACTTTAAGTCGTTCGCGAGATAAGCAAGTACTAAGTCGTTTGCGATTTAAAACCTTAAGTCGTAGGTCGTCTCCGACCTTGTCCTTAGCCTTGTTAGGTCGCGTGAACTCATAGGTCGTATGAACTACTTTTTCTTAGGTCGTTGGACCTTCTTAACTCGTTAGGTCGAAGACCCTTAAACTCTTAGGTCGCGCATCCCACTTAGGTCGCAGAATCCCTTAAGTCGTAACTCGTTCGCGAGTTAGCACTTGGTCGTTTTGACCTGTTTTTCCTTAGGTCGTTCGACCTGTTCTTCTGCTAAGTCGCGTGGCATTCTCCACTTAGGTCGTATGACCTTATCCCTTAAGTCGTAAGTCGCTTGTATCCCTTAAGTCGTAAGTCGCTTGCATCCCTTAAGTCGTAAGTCGTTCGCGAGTTAGTACTTGGTCGTTTGACCTATTTTTCCCCTAGGTCGTTCGCGAGTTAGTACTTGGTCATTTGACCGGTTTGGCTTCTCGAGACAGCTTGCCTTCACTAAGTCGTACCGTGACGGGGCGCTGCCCCGCACCCCGCCGTGGGCGCTGCCCCCTGGACCCCCGCCCAGGTCCAACCCCGTATTACTCTGCGTAGGCAATCTCTTCTGAAAAACGTTTATCAGAATTTCTACTTTGATGGTTTTGGGATTGACTTCTTTGCACTTTACTCACGTCTTCGAACGTGAATTGATTTGTTCTACCATCGTTTTATGACTTGTCACTTTAAAGATATATGAAGGTTTCAATACTAATAGTAAATATCAAAACTCTTTCATCAAAGCGATTTCAACACTAATTTAAGTATCAAAAGTTCGTTTTCTCAAACCGATTTTCAATCTACTAGTATATACAAGCCTTTACTTCACTCGAATGAGAAATCGACTTAAACGACTTAGTAAAACGAGTGGTATGAAACGCTTGCGTTCACTTCGTCGGTTAGCTCTTGGACTTGTTCGATTGAACCCTTTTTGTGACAATTTCCTAGTGAAGATTTACAGCTTGTTCGTAAATATTTAAGTTAAGCAAGTGGTTATGGGACATGAAGCTAAACTCATATATTTACTGGCTTGGTGTGATTGACACTTCCTTATGATCATGACGATCATTTTTGTGATTTAGACTAGCAATGTGCGATGTCTCTTCGTCCGTGTGTCGGACTTGCCTTCGGGCCATCCGTGTGTTCGGAAAATTTAAATGGATAGCTTCCATGAGATAACTTCTCGTCCGTGTGTCGGACTTCCCCCTTTTTGTGATTTCTGGATTTCGTGTGTTGATTTCTGGGATTTGTTCTGGATTTCGTGTGTTGATTTCTGGATTTAGTGCTTCACCAACTTTTGTGATTTTCACTGATATGATATCAGGTTTTTGTGTATTGGTGAATTCGTGTGTCATTACCTTTTTATGTGTTATTGACTTGTTATGAATACAAGTTTAGGGTATGATACCCTATTTTATCTTTGAGAAGATTCTTGTGATATTGATTAATCTTTTGTTGATTATCATTTACATACTTATAGTAGTATGTCGCTATGGTTATTACATGTTCATGTCATGCCTTTTTCTGTATACCATATCATCTGATATTTATAGTTAGACTGATCCGTTTATTATTTTCTTATAAATAATACTCGGGTCAGACCGAGATGTTACAGGTGCTTCTGCTTGACTTCTCTTCAGGATATTTCTGACTTTTGGCTAACTACATAGATTTGTAGTTTTTGGATGTACACCTTTGAGATATAGACTCTATGTTGTGTACTTATTCTTTTGTATAGCACGTGACGCTATTCTTTTGTATTATCGTGGATCTTTCTGACCACTACTCTGATGTACACTTTCATGTGTTATATATTTATTCATATCTTCTTCCGCCTTTGTGATATGGATGTCTGTGACTGATTTATGTTATGATTATTTCTATGTTTGTTTCCGAAGATTATATATAGCCACCGTGTGATAGCTTTGTGTTTGTATCGGTATGTCGGATTTCCTCCTTAAAAGATATGCATTCTATTCTATCTGACGTATCGACGCTCGCACAAAGAAGTTACATGGATGGTCGCTCCTCCACAGCCTTATTCTCCGCGCTAATTGACAGCACTACATCGTAGTGTTCTTGGTTAGCGTGGGTATAGAGGTGGGGCGTCACAAGTGTTATGGGGTAAATAAGAAAATGAAAAGTAAAGAAAGAAACAAAACACAGAATCTCACCGTGGAATGATAAAATATAATAATCAAATAAATAGTTCATGAAGTGGTTTTACAAATAACATTTGATTACACTTTTACAATACAGATCAGAGTTACATAAAACAGGAATAAATAAATAATGCAGTGGAACAACATGATGTAGTGGAATAAATATAATAAATAATAATAGTACTAAATCTTCGTCTTCGTCCTCCAGAAAATAGTCTTCAACACACTAAAAAGCTAAAACTGACCCGAGCATAATAAAAAGACAAAACACTCGAGTCAGAACTAAAGATCTTATGTAAGTTAAATCAACATTAAATAAATATGAGTGTGACGGCTTCAGAGATGTTTACGGGGTTTGATATCTCTTATCCAGTGTCTAACGTGCGGGAATAACTTAAGAGATGTTCGGGATTCCATCTCCTAAGAATCCGTTAAACTATCTACAGACATAGTACAATACGCTATTATAATAGTGTCTACAGTAAAGTATTAAAATAGTGTTAAGGCATTACCCATATCCCCATTAACACATTATATATATTCCGGAGTCTATACATTATCGTAATTCCTCTGTAAACTGAAGGGTTATCAGAGGGCACTCCATAGGTATGATACAAACCAAACTTGTAATGGGCGCGATAAGGCATGTGACAAGGCACACGAGGCAATGCCAGGGTAGGATTCTACCGTTTGCACTCCCGGACTGGTGGTAACGCATAGCAGCTACTACCGCCCACCTCGGAACACACTCCTAAAATCAATCGAGGGGTGGCCACCAAATCAATCACAAAGTCATAATATGGTATCGAAGAAGCATGTCCGATCGGAGGTGCGACCTCAGTTGGCCCGGTATAGCTCTTGTTTTAGTCACATCAAGCTGACTCAAAGGAGTCGGGGCTACGTTAATACCTCATGCAGAATCGTTCACCAAACCATTCTACTTCATTCTGGAATCTCCACCACGTGCACAGTTGTTAAAGTGGTTTTCGGAATTGGTAGAGAGTATGACAATCTCCGATCCCGGTCCCTTTAACAACCAAACTCTTATTTCACACCGGATGGTTCTTTTACATTTCTAAAACTATTTCATATTGATATCAAAATATCATATTCAATTTAAACCGTATCACTTTCGAAATCATATTCACTTTCGAAATCATATTTCAAATTAGGTTAAACCCTCATTTTCAAAATCATCATATTTACTCAAATATGTCATTTCACTAGAAATATCATTTCAAATTCCAACCCAGGTCATAGCATCATTTAACCATATTCACTTTTAAATCCAGGATTTAAATACAAACAATTCAGCCTTACACGGTTTATTTTTACAAAATAGTTTAGGTAGTTTAAAATAGTTTAAAATAATTTAAAATAGTTTAAAAGGTTTAAATAGTTTAAAATAGATTAAAATAGTTTTAAAATCTATTTAAATATTTTTAAATAGATTAAAATAGATTAAATAATTTAAAATAGTTTAAAAGAGATTAAATAATTTACAATAGATTAAAATAAATTAAATAATTTAAAATAGTTTAAAATAGATTAAAAGAGATTAAATAATTTAAAATAGTTTAAAATAGATTAATATAGATTAAATAATTTAAAATAGTTTAAAATAAATTAAAATATATTAAAATGGTTTAAAATAGTTTAAAAATAGGTTTAATATAGTTTGATATGGTTTGCAAATTTAAATAAATCTGAATTTAAAATAATTTTTTTTAATAGTTATATAAAAATAATGAATTTTGAAAGTAATATCAAATTAAACCATCTTCCATTTCAACATATCTGGTCCATATCAAGCTTCCAAATTAACAAGCTCAATTTTTATCTTTCAATTCAGATTCTCAATAAAACCATTTAAATCTATGTCGATTTCAAATCCATTTTTGAACTATAAATTTAAACTACTTCGAATTTAGTTGATTTCAAAGTTCAATTATTCAAATATTTTCAATAAGACAATTTCGATAAATTTCATTTATATTTCAAAATCAACTTAAAATTTCAATTTAAATCCTTTAAACAATTCAGTTAAACCAATTCAAATTTCAACATTTATAGCTTGGATTTTCAAAAATAATTCAGTTTATATAAATCAAATTTAATTTCAAAATATCATTTAACTGGATTCAAAATTTTAAGGATTTAAAAATCATTTAATTTAACCAATTCGGTGTCCGTATATAATTTTCTACCCTATGGTCAAGTGATACGGATATATATATCATTTCAACCCGCAATAAACTTAAATTTACGGGTATATATCATTTCAACTCGCAATCTCGAATTAAATTTCAAAATCCATAAAATCATTCGAGTCTATCATTTCAATCCATAACGATTTTTCCCTTATCCATCAGATCGTTCGGGTATGTATCTTTTCGACCCACGGTGATTTTTCCTAACAATAAACTAAGGGAACTTGCAGTGTGATAATAATATATAAATATAACATCCAGTCATCCAATATCAACAATAAACATCCATCACAATCATCATTCAAATCAACCAATAGACAACAACAATTAACTGATTATCACTTACAGGTACTAAATGGCGATTAGAATTCAATATTAAATTAAATAGCATTTATATTCAACAAAAGTCAGATTTAACCGGAATGTCTATTTAAATATATCAAACAGCAATCAATCAACTTCTAATCACATCATAAATTCAATTTAACTAACATAAGACAATTTAGTAGTTGTGAGTGGGTTAAAACACTCACCTTTGATGTCAAATCAATTTAAGATCCAATTATAGCCCAAAATTTGAATAGTCACAGAATTTGTCCAAACTAGTCCCATACAGTTCGGAATTTCGATACGATCGCAGTAGAGAAAACCGTGCATAAATCCGACCTCGTATGCAAAAGTTATTAACATCAGAATTTGTACGACTTAAAATATGAAAATAAAACAATAAAAAAGAGGAAATAACACGTCACCACCTGCTATGTTTCTTCCACGCGACACCTCCCCAGACATGCTCGAGTTCAAACCCAAGTAGCCGCCAACATCGCCTGAAAAACTGCCGCCGATCGAGACGCCAGCCCTACCACCACCGGACGCGACCCCCCACATCACCTCGCGACCACCATCCTCGGCCTTCGATCACCATCCTCCCCAAGAAAACACAGCCGCTGCCCCCATATTTCTAACCCTAATTGAATTTTCCTTATGATCTAACCATCACCTCGCAGAGCAAACCACTCTGATGTACTTCCCTCGTCCATCTCCACGCGACTGTACCCTTGAATCGACGATCCATCGCCGTTGATCAACCATCTACGAATGACCGAGAATGTTTTGGCCAATTTTGGGCAAACCAAAACTAGATTTCAAAACCGAATAGCAGATTTGGGTTACGATCGTCGAGAGATTTCCAACAATACATAATTCAATATAGTTTTGAGGAGTTTGATATTCGATTTGAAATTGAAATTGGATTTAGGGTTTGTAATTGGAATTTGTTTCTGCAATTGGAAGAAAGGAATAGGCAGATAAAATTTTACATACAGAATAACTGAATGGCTGCTAGGGTTTGAGAAACAAAAAATCTATTTATATAAACAAGACCCGATAAGAAAGAACGAACATATCGAATTGGTTTGAAACGACAATAACGACCCGAAAAGCCCGTTCCGCTTCCAAAACGAAAATGGATCATTCCATATATCAAAATAGATGTTTTTGATATTTTTAAACTCAATGGAACATGTTTCAAGTCCTAATTCCACAGTATGAAAAAGTTAGCTTTAAAATCAGCTTACTTTAAATTGAATTCATTAAATTGATTTCTACGCGTTTCGAGCCCGTACGATCAAACGACAAGTCCAATCGCTACGAAACTTGAAATTCTACTATAATTCACTGTTACGGATCCGACGAAATTGGATTTGTTGAAATCCAAGACAGTGGCCAAAATGGTTATTTTCACGTTAATTAAGTAAATTAATATTAAATAGGTCTTATCACTTTTCAAATTCAAATTTTATAACTAACAAAATTTATCGTTTTTGATTACCTAGTAATTTAATGTCTTTTAAAATAAATTTCTATGTCAAATCCAACGTTAAATATTGTACTAATTACAGTATTCAATTTCAATAGCAATAAATTCATAAATTATAATTTAAAATCCCAATAAATTAATTTATTTTGATTTCAATCTTTATTATTCAATCAACTATAATTTTATGGATATGATTAACATTGGTTTACCGTTTATTGCATCAATATTCTATAGTTACCATTTTAATTCATATTAACTGCAAAAAATAAATTAGATTAATTGCAACTGATTTCCACTTTGATTTCAATGGGTTAAATAAATAGGTGATAAATGACAAATGTTACCTTTTACTTAATTTAATCATATTTAAAAGTTTATTATCAACAACAAATGTTGTGACTATTTACACATCATTGATTATATTCAATTTCCATTAATTACATATAATTTCCCTTTTTAATATAACATTTAATTCATTTCCTTATTTCAATTTATCACCATATTAACTTCACAATTATTTCAATTACTTGAGATTACATTCAAATAGTCATCGATTACCTTAAATTAACACTATTAAATTTCATTCTAATTGTTTTTTTATTAACAAATCATAAGTCTTTAATTTCTTCCAATATTAAATCCAAAATCTTATTTAATTAATAATTTAATTATCGAAAATTATGGGTCATTACAATTTACAAAGTAAGTTACTAACATCCAACTGTCTTTCGGGTTTATTTAAACCCCTTACATTCCAACTTACAATCATTTTTTGTTGAGAAATCTGCTTTTAGTGCACACAGTTGAAGCAGTAGCCTCTTTAACATTGTTGGATTTACCAGTATCTTTATCCCCTGTTTTTGCCAGGCTCTCTTAGACATTTTCTCAGAAATAGCATCCTATTCCATATTCTTTTTTGCAAGAATTTTGATATGAGGTGGTGGTGGAATTTGGAGCTCGTTATTCAGTGTACTTTCGGTTTCGGGCTCAGCCACATCTTCCTCTGCCTTATCTTGTGCCATAATTAATTATATTTTTTATAAATTAATTAATTTTTATGAAATATTAATTATATACTTTTATTTAATTTATGTTGATCAATATTAAAATAGTGCATATATAAAAGTTACATACGCACGTATCGATATGCGATATTGATATGTATTTGAATTAGATTTAAATGCACATTATTTGATCAGGTTTGAAGCAATTAGGAGGCCTAGATAAGGCATCTATTGCGGCTACTATAGGGATGTTGGAGGGTTGAATATTGACTCAAAATGAGAATAAATATTAAGAGAAAAAGGAGGCTCCTGATCCCCTTTTTTGTTCCTTATCTGTCTCAAACTCCACTTTTTCTTGTCTTGATTTTTTGCCTTCTCCTAACTCACACCATGCCAGCCCCCCTTTATTCCTCCTCCTCAAATTTTCAAGCTGTTACAAAAACAAATTAAATTAAATCAGTGCATAAGTGGTTGCTGGTTTTAGTTTGATAGCTCTTTCTGAAGGTTTGAATAAAGATTCAAGGAGTGATAGGATTCAACATTTTGAAGTTTTTTTCTAGGCCATAAAAAGGTAATAATTCAAATTTGCATTCATATATATATATATATATGTATGTATGTATATTTACATTTATTTGTCATGTTATTCTACTACTTTTATTTATTTGTATACTACCACGAATCCACGTATCTATGCTATCAACATTGGATGAATATATATATATATATGCATAAAATAAAACAATAATATTTTTATGTATATAGTTCACATATATTATTCGACCTAAAAAACAAATTAATAATTTAAATGTATTTAAAACTAGTTTAATTAATATATATATATATATATTAAAATATAAAATGTATATTCATATTTTTTTCAATATAGATATATATATATGCATAATATCTTTCAAAAATTTAAAAAATATTTTATATACGTATATTTATATATATTAAAACCATACATTTTTACATAACTTATTTTAAATATAAAACCAAACTTTGCATATAATATATATATATACACATAAACTATATAATAAATAAATAAATTTATTTAATAAAAAGTATGTATATTTAAGATTGTTTAAAAAAAATCTAATATATATATATATATATATTTGACTTTCGTACAAAAATCTTATTTAAATAAAAAATAGTTTTTTAAACCTAATAATAATAAAAAATTGTTAAATGTATTTTTAACCAAATACAAATATGTTTATATATATACATATATATATTAAACATTTACTTTCACTAATTGTTAGCGACCAAGCTTGGAGGAGGAGGAGGAGGGATATTCTGAAGCATAAAAATTGTTAACAACCGGCTAAATTAAAGAGGCAAATAATTCCATTTTCTTATACTTATAGCTTTTGGCATTAACATACACGCGTGCGCACTTAAATATGGTATGTATTAACGTTAAGTTTTTATATATATATATATATGTATGTATGTATGTATGTATATAAACACACATATATAAACATATTTGAAAAATATTTTTGTTCGGCCTATATATATATATATGAAACTATACATGATATTATATTAGCATTATTATTAATGTACATAGCACTTGAGATATTTTAAAAGCTAGCATATTTAATTTTATCCAATATTTACCTTAATATATTCCAAAATAAATAAATTTTTTATTTTCATCCCTAACTTATACACACATAGAGTAGATATAATATTGACCAAGTAATATTTGAGTTTAATTTATATTTTAAACTAAAACATATGTAGATATATATTGCACATGTTTATGTATATTTATATATTCAAAAATCTAAAGAAAAAAAATATTTTCTTGGTCGAACGCACATATACATATATAATTTATCCAATTACAACTATTTAAATTCTAGTTATTATTTAGTGGAAATTAGGATCTCTTCCATATTTAATACATGAAAAACCCTTCTCAAAAGCAGGTTATAAATTACCCCTTAAAATTGTTTTCGACGGTTTTTTAAAAATTAAATCTACACTTAATTGGATGTTAACATGACCCAAATTAACGTTCTTTGGCTAATGTGCAAATATTTTCTCTATAGGGTGCATACATTTAAGAAATACAAATATTTGTAGTTTGGCAGAATTAAAAGTATGAGTGTTTTCCCAAACCTGTTTTTGGGTAGGGGCGACTATACATTTTGAAATTTAAAAGAGTTATTTACAAACATTCTCACTTATTTATATAGATATATGTATATATACACACCCACACATTTATATTTATGTATCAAATTAAATGTATTTATATAAAAAATCTTTTCAGTTGTAGTTCTTTTTAAAATTAATATCTTATAATCTACCAAATTAATTAATGGGCTAATCCATACATACATACATACATACATACATATATATATATATATGAATGTGTGTGTATGTATAAACTTTTTTCATTATTCATAGGCTTATGCTATGGATTATCTCCTAACATTTTCAGTCGTCCAATGCTCGCTCTCTCATTGAATGTCAGCATAATTTCCCTTAAACTAACCGATTTTGGCTTAGTTCTTATTCATATCCACTTATATCATTAACTACAAGTTTTTGGAGACAAACAAATTTCGAAAGTGCAAGTTTTTTTAATAGTAAGCATTTGATGCCATTGAATGCCTCTATTGACCTAGTATATTATAAAGAATCTTATTGGGTGATTGAGCTTTTGAAGTGTTACAATCTAGGCCCCTATTGGGGTTCAAAGTTCGGACTTCGGTCTTTGAATATAGTGTTTTTCCATCGGGATGCACAAACTTATGACCCTTGAGTAGACTTTGTTCCAGTTTGTGAATTCTATTCAGGTTCTACATTTTCCATTTTGGCTTTGTTGTTAAAAAGGGTTTGTTATCCATTTAGGTTATATTACTCTAATGAACTCATTCTCCTTTAGCCTTTTTTATTTCTTCATGTAGTGCATTGTAGCGTTGTTGATTAAGTGGTTGTCTTTTCTAACGTACTAGATGTGTGTCTAGGTTAATGTTGAGTGCCTGGTAGATCATAGATAGATATATCCCTATCATGTCTGAGTGCATCCATGCAAACACATATGTAGGAAACCTACTGTAACATTCCCTATCTTGAGGCCCGAAGCTAAGCGCTACAGATGCTACAGTCATCCATAGTATTAACTTCCGTTAATAAAATACGGTAATGTTAATGGTATCCATAATATCAGAAGCACATGAATATGAAACAAAATCAACACAGATTAAAACAACTTTTCTGATTACATTTCAAATCAATATTTCATATTTAGATACATAATCCCAAAACGGTTCCTAGGTTTTGATCAAATATAATTATCACGAATTATGCCAAGAGTGACATATGAAGATGCCATCTTGGATGACCAGAGTACTAAATAGACATATCAGTCTTAATACATCACAATGGAAATAAAACTAAATAGCTCCTATATAGCTAGCTTTGCCTCCTGCGCATCTTCGGAAGCTTTATTCGTCCAACTACTAAACCTGAAAAACCTTAATTCTTAATCTACTCAAATTGAATTTTGAGCACCCGAGAGTTTAAGGGGGAAAACATAAATTTCGAGTTAGACATAAAGCTTGGTGTGAATAATACTATTACATATTGGTTTACTGATATTAATTGAGACCACGCCACTTAGTGGAACGGGTTTCCCCTCACTAATATCCCTTCAAAACATATCTTTTTGCAAATCAGAATCCTGCAATCAAACTGATTAAAATAATAATAGCAATATCGTATATGCTCATAAATCAGGTAATAAATAGACTATCTGTCCGAACAATATAGTTTTGTTTGGCTAACTACTAACCATTGGCTAACTTGGGCCTACCGGAAAATAAATAATCTAACATCTGTTAGACACAATTCTGGACGGTCTGTCCTTAACTTACTTCTCCCAAGGTCTACTGATCCCAATAGTTTTGCGGGCTCACCAATAACCTATCCTCCTTCTCTGTATATTCCTTTCTGTGTGTAGCATCATTTAAGTCTTACCTGTGACTAAGCCCTGCGCACTAGAATTTTGGACTAAATTAGCTAGTAGCTATAGCTAATGTATATGGCTCGACCATATACCAGTCCCATCTGGTAATAAATATCTGAGTCATTTACTTAGGGTTAACTACCCATCAAATTTTCCTTGATAACATCTTTCAAATTGATTTAACACTTTAAATCATACTTGAACAAGGAAAACATACTATTATCTTTATTCAAATCTCTTTGCCATGATATATCTTTACATAAAACATCGTTGATGAAAACCTTCGAAACCTTTGTTTTAAAACTTTAAACAATCTCTTTCAAAACCTTTGAAAGTACCTCTTTCGAAACTATTGAAAGTACCCATTTCGAGACAAGTTAACTACTTTACTTTGTAACATTAGGCCGATAGGACAAAACATACCTTTTGAAACCATTTGCAAAAGACCTTTCGAAATCATTGAAAGTGTCCCTTTCAAAAGCTTTATAAGACCTTAGAATCCTCGTTTAAAACAGTTCAAACTTGCCTTTCGAAAACATTGGATACCTTCCATTCAAACACTAAAGGTAAACCTTTCAAAAACATTGGGGAATCACCCCTTCGTAACCTTTATCATATACCTTTCGAAAGCACTAAAGTCCTTTACTTAAAACAAGTTTTTCGAAAGCATTGGGTTTAGGTAAAAATGTATGGAACTTAGTTTCGAAGCCTTTGGATTTTACTTCAAAATATAAAAAGGGTCTTAAAAGAATTAAGTCGAAAGCAGTTTCCTAAGTAAAAGAAGTGGATGGTTTCGACACCAACCCTTTCGAAAGAATGGAGAAGCGGCTTCTTATTTAAAAGCGAAAGCATTCTTTCGAAACCAATGTTTAAAGGCAAAGCGGCCTCAACTGGGTCGAAAGGTAGAATGCGGCAGTGGGTGTTTCGACCCTGTCGAAAGCTTGTTTAAGACAAAAGGCGGCAACCTCTGTCGAAAGCTATATTTAAACCCTTTCGAAACCATTCTTTTAAAAGCAAAGCAAGCGGCATCTCTTTTGGAAGCAAAACAAGGCCTTGAGCCATTCGGAAGCACGTTTCGACCCTATACCTTTCCCCTGACTCCAATCCACTACGTACCAAGGCATTGATGCCATGTGTATTGGTTTCGACTATGATGAAGGCGGTAGTATGAAGTTGAAAGGTAGCTGTTGAGAGTGGCGAAATAGCAAACCTTTACAAAAACTATTTTCTTTCTTTATGAAGTAATATATTTCTAGCTAACTTGCTTATTTGTCATCATATATTTGGTTGCCAATTTCTTTCCAAAACCTTTTCTAAAAGTGCTGCCGAATTCAGTTTTTTAATAATTTAAAACATTTAGCGAATTGCCCCTTCTCCTTTTATAAATGTATAAAACATTTAAGTCTCGTACCTTAATAATTTTATATACTTATTAAAATACTTAGGAAAATTCTCCAAAAATCCCCATAAATAACTTTTAATATGTTTTCTAACATATTTAAATTTCTAACCCAAAGTTAACATATAATAGCCGTAATTAATTTTAAACCCAATTTGACCATTTTCTTTACTAGAAAATTCGTAATAAATCCACATTAATTCAGAAAATCATAAAACTTGAAACCCATCCCTAAAATAACATTTCTGACCTTATATCAAAATCGCAAGGCATTTAGATATCATTTGATTGGTTTTTCAATCATAACTGGTCATAAAAATCTATATGAACAAACAAAATTCATCAACAAGCATATATATCTATTTATCATTCAAAACTTGGCATAATACTTTGCAAAACATATTCGAATCTGACTAGAACCGAAAATAAGAAAACATGAGATGTAACATATTATTCACCTTAGCTTGTGATTAAGAAGTTTGAGATTTGCTCTTGAATTAGATTGATTAAGCTTCTTCCTCTTGATTTTAGCTTATCTTCCTCTTTGCTTTCTCTTAATGGTGGCCGGCCTTACTTGAATTAATTTTTGTTTGTGAACGTGTAAAGTGAGAGTGCATGAGGGTTTAGGGTATAAGAATATAACCTTTTCCTATTTTACCCTTATCTATTACCCTTACTTATATCATTTTAATTCCCCTTTTATTCATTAGTTCATTAGGCATGGCTACTCTCTAATTATACAAATCTCAATCCATTAACCACTTACATTATTTCATTTGATTTAACTAATTAAATGTCCTAGATGATGTTAATCAAAATTTGGGTCGTTATAGACTCCCCTCCTTAAAGAATTTCATCCTCGAAATTACGATAAGGTACTCATCAAAATCAATCATAAGGGTAAAACATACCACGAAACAAGTCAGGATAAGTGCTCTAATCCTGCTCTCAGTTTCTCAAGTACAGTCTCTCTCGTCGTCACCCCAATGGACCTTGACTAATCTGACTATCTTGTTCCTTAGCCTCTTCTCATCTCTCGCGACTATACGAACTGGTTTTCTAACTATAGTCAAATTCGGCTCTACTACTAAGTCATCTAACACAGTCGGTGCTATAGTAGTTTTTAGATCTCGAATACACTTTCTTAGATGAGAAGCATGGAAAACATTATGGACTCTTGCCAAACTAATTGGTAACTGTACTCTGTATGCAAGTTTCCCAATCCTTTCTATAATAGGAAATGGTCCTACAAATCTTGGCACCAATTTTCCTGATTTTCTAAATCGAGTTACACCTTTGAACGGTGATATCTTGACAAAAACATGATCTCCAACTGAGATCTCGAAGTCTTTCCATCTTTTATCAGCATAACTCTTCTACATAAACCAACCTTCCTTTATTCTAGCTCGAATGAACTCAATCTTTTCTACATCTTCTCTAACCAAATCTGGACCAAGTACTAACCTATCCCCGATCTCTAACCAACAAACGGGAGATTTGCATGGCCTTCCATACAAAGCTTCAAACGACGAGAATTAACAAATTCCACCCTAAATTCTTCACAAAATTTCAGTTCCTTCTTTTCCGCTCCAATCACTCGATAATTTCCACGAGCACAAATTCCACTTTTTATGGGTCAATTTAAACGGATGAGATATTCTACAAATCATTTCTATATTTCTTACGGTAAATAAATAAAAACTTATTGTATATAAAATAGAAAAAAAAGATAAAAGGTGCCAACCCTATACTAGCGTGATAACTGTTGTTATACGAAAACTCGACTAAGTATAGATGGGTTTCCCATGATCCTCCAAAATCTAGTACACAAGCTCGTAACAAATCTTCTATGACTTTGTTAACTCTTTCCGTAGCCCATCTGTTTGCGGATGGTAAGCGGTACTTATCTTGAGCTTGGTACCCAAAGTTTCCTGTAAACTCTTCTAGAACTCGCTAGTGAATAAGGAATCTATATCACTATACTACTAGGAATTCCATGCAGTCTAACTACATTCTTCATAAATATTTTAGCTAAAACAGGTGCCGTACTGGTTGACTTAACTGGAATGAAATGGGCACTCTTGGTCAACCTGTTCACTATGACCCATATACTTTCATTTCCTCTATTTGATCTTGGCAACCCGCCTATAAAATCCATTGAGATAGAATCTCATTTCCATACTAGAACATCTAAAGGTTGAAGTAACCCACTTGGTTTCTGATGTTCGGCTTTTACCTGTTGACTGTTCAAACACTGTTTCACCCATAAGCCTACATCTCTCTTCATACCTTCCCAGAAGAAACTTCGTTTCATATCCTGAGACATCTTAGTTCCTCCCGGATGAATAGTGAACTTCGAACGATGACATTCTTCAAGAACTTCCTTCCTAATGTTTTCCACATTCAGAACGCACAATCTCCCTTTCTTTTTTAATCACCCGTTTTGGTCAAGACTGAAATATTTGAATTCATCGCTCTCTATTCCGTCCCTTTACTTTCTGATCCATTCAACAATAATGGATCCTCCTTCTACTTAGAAGCAATCTTTTTAATCATCACCGGCCAAACTTCTAAACATGACAACATTACAGTTTCCTTATTAGATCTAGCTTCAGATCTCCACTATATTCTACATGTAGTTAATGCTTCTAAATCTTTCCACTCAGCTATCATTGCCAACACTGCATTTTGATGTTTTCAGCTAAGTGCATCTGCAACCTTGTTGCCTTTTCCTGGTGTGTATTCAATACTAAAGTCATAAGCGGCTAAAAACTCTAACTACCTCTGCTGCCTCATGTTCAATGCCTTCTATGAGAATAAATATCTCAGAGACTTATAATCCGTATACAACTCGAATCTTTCTCCCAATAGGTAATGTCTCCACACCTTTAATGTAAAAATAACCGTAGCTAATTCCAAATCATGCATCGGATATCTAACCTCATGCGGTCCGAGCTGTCGAGAAGCATAGGCAATCACTTCACCTCTTTTCATTAACACATCTCCTAATCCTGTTCCGCATGCATCCGCATACACCACTAAATCTTGATTCCCTTCTGCAACAACTAACACAGGTGCATTTGTCAATAAGTGTTTCAGCTTTTGGAATGCTTCCTCACAATTATCATTCCAAACAAACTTCACATCCTCTCGCGTTAGCTTGGTCATTGGTGCCACTATCCGCAAAAAATCCTTAACGAATCTCTGACAATACCCAGCTAATCCAAGAAAACTTTTTATCTCAGTCACTGTCTCGGGTCTCTTCCAATTATTCACCGCCTCGATAAGATCTACAGACAACCCTTTCTCTGATACTACATGACCAAGAAACTTCACTTCCTTCTTCCAAAAATGACATTTTGAAAATTTCGCTTTCAGTTGGTGCCGCCTCAACGTCTCAAGCACCACTCTAAGATGAATCTCATGCTCTCTTTCATCTTTAGAGTATATCAAAATATCATCTATGGAAACCAACACGAACCTATTCAAGTGCTCTCGGAAAACTCGGTTCATCAAATCTATAAAGAATGCTGGCGCATTAGTTATTCTGAACAGCATTACTAACCATTCGTACGATCCATACCTGGTCCTAAACGCCGTCAAAGGAATACTATCATTTGCCACTTTAAGCTGATGGAACCCTGTTGCTAAATCCAACAGGGAAAATACTTCGGCTCCACTCAGCTGGTCGAACAAATCGTCAATTCTAGGTAATGGATATCAATTCTTTGTCGTCTTCTCATTCGACTTACGATAATCGACACATAACCTTAACGATCCGTCCGGTTTCTTTGTAAACACTACAACTGCTCCCCAAGGCGAACTGCTTAGCCTGATAATATTCTTACGTTTTAAATCCACCAACTGCACCGTTAACTCCTTCATCTCGGTAGGTGTCATACGACTTGGTGGTCTACTCACCGGTTCTGCTCCGGGTACTAAATCTATTCGAAACTCAATGGCTCATTTTGGCGACAATCCTACTATGGGTTCAAAGACATCTGCGAATTCTCTAACAACGAAAACTCGATTCTACTCGTCTTCTTCCTCCACAACACCCAATGAAGCATTAACCTCAAAACTAGGGTTTTCTACGGAGATTACAATCTGATCACTATAGTCAGGGTGTCTAAGTGATATTTTCCTATCATGGAAAAATATCCTAGCATCGTATTTACTTAACCAATCCATACCCAAAATAATTATGAACCCTACAAAATCAAACACATCCAAACTGCAAACAAATGTATGACCCAACAATTCAAACTCTAGGTGGTCACATCTCATCCCAAAAGTCGCATATCCTCTTATCGGATTCCCAACAAGTAACTGGGTATGAGGGTTCTAGGTTAAGCTTATCTACCAAACAATGAGATATAAAAGAATGTGATGCACCGATATCAAATAGAACTCTAACTGTTATATCATGAATCAAAAGCGTACCTCCCAACACAGTTTTTCCCTTCTCCTCTACTATTAGTCTCGAGGTAGCTGATTCCAATGCAAACAACTTTCCTTTCCCATCCTTGGCTGGCTCCTTGCACTAGTTCATATAGTGTCCAATTTGATCATAGTTGAAACACCTTACTCTTTCTTCTCATCAGCTTTCTTCCCTTTGCCTGTCTGGCATTCATGAGCATAGTGTCCTTTCTTATCACACTTATAACAGACAACTTTTGCATTCCCTTTCTTAGCAGCTCCATCTTTCTGAGCTCCTTTCTTATGGAAAAACATCCTTTTTGGTTCTGCCCTCCTTGAACCTCATTTGCCTTGTTTCCTTCAAGATAAGCAAGCATCTCTTCCTGCCTCAATGCCATCTCCACAACAACATCGCACGGATCTCTAATATGCGATAATATGGTCTTAGCAAGCTCAAGCTTCAACCCACGAATGAACTTCTCATTCCTCTTAATGATAGTATCAACCGTAGCGTATTCGTATCTCGCTAACTCCTCAAATCTGGTTGCATACTCAAGCACTGTCATATCTCCCTGCTCCAACTCAGCAAACTCCCTGACAGAGTGGACTTAGTAATCTCCGACATAAATCTTTCTTCAAATCTCCTCCTGAACTCAGCCCAAGTCATAGTCTCCTCATTGACCCCAACAGTAACACTGTTCCACCAATACAGTGCTGGCCCTTATAGCTGTCTAGAAGCGAGTCTCCTTTTCTGCTCATCGTTGAGTCCCAAATCAGAAAAATCCTCTCGCAATGAAGTAACCAATTCTCCACTTAGATTGCGTCCTCGGTACCAATAAACGGCTTTCCTCCCAGCCGAGCATAATCTTTACTCAAAACAACATAGTTTTTGACCACTGGAGCTCGTTGATTTTCCCCTTCAGCATTTCCTCTAGCTAACCCCGCAGAAACTTTAGTTTGCATCATGTTAACGAAAAACTGATACATTGCTCCCATATCGACTTGCGGGACTCTAGCACCTACATTTGCAGCTTGTGCCTGACCTGGGTTCCTCCTAGTATTTGGTCTAGCATTCCCATTAGTGGTAGTGCTTCCTCCTCCAATGTTAACTCTTCCTCCTCTAGCATCCATATCTTATGTCCGTAAATCTACATTCGAGCCTTTGTAAGACACAGAAGAATAGCCTAAGAGAGATGAGATAATAGAGATAAAGCGTATACTTATATATAGCAAATACAAATACGTTACTATAGCACTATCCCATACCCCAATATTTTCTCTAATTCCCTAGGATTATGTTTTCAAAATCATTTTAAGTTTGAAGTTTCTTTTAAGTTTTTCATAAACCTATGCTCTGATACTAAGTTGTAACATCACCTATCTTGAGGCCCGAAGCTAAGCGCTACAGATGTTGTAGTCATCCATAGTATTAACTTCCGGTGACAAAATACGGGAATGTTAATGGTATCCATAATATCAGAAGAACATGAATATGAAACAAAATAAACACAGTTTAAAACAACTTTTTTGATTACATTTCAAATCAATATTTCATATTCAGATACATAATCCCAAGAGCGACATATAAAGATGCCCATTTGGATGATCAGAGTACTAAATAGACATATTGGTCTTAATACATCACAACGAAAATAAAACTAAATAGCTCATATATAGCTAACTTTGCCTCCTGCACGTCTTCGGAAGCTTTATTCGTCCAACCTACTAAACCTGAAAAACCTTAACTCTCAACCTACTCAAATTGAATTTTAAGCACCCGAGAATTTAAGGGGAAAAACATAAACTTCGAGTCAGACATAAAGCCTGATGTGAATAATACTATTACATCTCGGTTTACGGATATTAAGTAAGACCATGCCACTGAGTGGAACGGGTTTCTCCTCACTAATATCCCGTTAAAAAATATTTTTTGCAAATCAGAATCCTATAATCAAACTGATTAAAACAATAATAGCAATATTATATATGCTCACAAATCAGGTAATAAATGAACTATCTATCCAAACAATATAGTTTTTTTGGCTAACTACTAACAATTGGTAGATTTGAGCCTACCAAACAAAATAAATAATCTAACATATGTTAGACGCATTTCTGAATGGTCTGTCCTTAACTTACTTCTCCCAAAGTCAACTGATCCTAATGGTTTTGCGGGCTCACCAATAACCTATCCTCCTTCTCTGTATATTCCTTTCTGTGTGTAACATCATTTAAGTCTTACCTGTGATTAAGCCCCGCACATTGGAATTTTGGACTAAATTACTTAGGGGCAATAGCTAATGTATAGGACGCGACCCTATACCAGTCCCATCTGGTAATCAAATATCTGAGTCATTTACTTAGGGTTAACTATCCATCAAATTTTCCTTGAAAACATCTTTCAAATTGATTTAACCCTTTAAATCATACTTAAACAAGGAAAACATACTATTTGTTTTACTCAAATCTCTTTGCCTGATATATGCTTTACACAAAACATTATTGATGAAAACCTTCGAAACCTTTGTTTAAAATCTTTAAACTATCTCTTTCAAAACATTTGAAAGTACCTCTTTCGAAACAATTGAAAGTACCCCTTTCGAAACAAGTTAACTACTTTATTTTGTAACATTAGGCCGATAGGCCAAAACATACCTTTCGAAACCATTTACAAAAGCCTTTCAAAAACATAGAAAGTGTTCCTTTTGAAAGCTTATAAAACCTTAGACATCCTCTTTTAAAACACTTCAAACTTGCCTTTTGAAAACATTGGAAACCTTCCATTCAAATACTAAAGGTAAACTTTTTGAAAACATTGGGGAATCACCCCTTCGTAACCTTTATCATATACTTTTCGAAAGCATTAAAGTCCTTTACTTAAAACAAACCTTTCGAAAGCATTAGGTTCAAGTAAAAATGTATGGAACATAGTTTCAAAACCTTTGGGTTTAACTTTAAAAATAAAATGGTCTTAAAAGAACTAAGTCGAAAGCACTCTTTCGAATGCAGTTTCCTAAGTAAAAGAAGTGGATGGTTTCGACACCAACCCTTTCAAAAGCATGGAGAAGCGGCTTCTTATTTAAAAGCGAAAGCACCCTTTCGAAACCAATTTTTAAAGGCAAAGCGGCCTCAATTGGGTCGAAAGGTAGAATGCGGCAGCGGGTGTTTCAACACTGTCAAAAGCTTGTTTAAAACAAAAGGCAACAACCTCTGTCGAAAGCTATATTTAAACCCTTTCGAAACCATTCTTTTGAAAGTAAAGCAAGCGGCATCTCTTTGGGAAGCAAAACAAGGTCTCGACCCCTTCGAAAGCACGTTTCGACCCTATACCTTTCGCCTAACTCCAATCCACTACGTAACTAGGCATTAATATCATGTGTATTGGTTTCGACTATGATGGAGGCGGTAGTATGAAGTCGAAAGGTAGTTGCCGAGAGTGGCGAAACAGCAAACCTTTACAAAAATTGTTTTCTTTCTTTATAAAGTATTATTTTTTTAGCTAACTTACTTATTTGTCATCATATAAATGGTTGCCAATTTTTTTTTCCAAAATCTTTTCTAAAAGTGCTGCCGAATTCAGTTTTTTGTTAATTCAAAACATTTAACAAATTGCCCATTTTCCTTTTATAAACATATAAAACATTTAAGTCACATACATTAAATAATTTTATATACTTATTAAAATACCTAGAAAAATTCTCCAAAAACTCCCATAAATCACTTTTAATATGTTTTCTAACATATTTAAATTTTTGACCAAAGTTAACATATAATAGCCGTAATTAATTTAAACCCAATTTAACCATTTTCTTTACTAAAAAATTCGTAATAAATCCACATTAATTCAGAAAATCATAAAACTTGAAACTCATCCCTAAAATAATATTTCTGACCTTATATTAAAATCGCAAGGAATTTGGATGTCATTCGATAGGTTTTCAATCATAACTTATCATAGAAATCTGTATGAACAAACAAAATTCATCAACAAGCATATATATATATATATATACGTATATACATATACGTATATACATATACGTATATACGTATATATCATTCAAAACATGTCATAATACTTTGCAAAACATATTCGGACCTGATCTAGAATCGAAAATAAGAAAATATGAGATGTAACCTATTATTCACCTTAGCTTGTGATTAAGGAGTTTGAGATTTGCTCTTGAATTAGATTGATTAAGCTTCTTCATCTTGATTTTAGCTTATCTTCTTCTTTATTTTATCCTAATGGTGGTCGGCCTTACTTGATTTAATTTTTGTTTGTGAACGTGTAAAATGAGAGTGCATGAGGGTTTCGGGTAAAAGAATATAACTTTTTCCTATTTTACCATTATCCATTACCCTTACTTATTTCATTTTAATTCCTCTTTTATTCATTAGTTCATTAGGCACAGCTACTCTCTCATTATACAAATTCCAATCCATTAACCAATTACATTATTTCATTTAATTTAACAAATTAAATGTCCTAGATGACGTTAATCAAAATTTGGGTCGTTACACCTACTAGCTCTGAGCGAAGTTCGACATTCTTTTTTTTCCCTATTTTTACCATCTTAGTTGGGTTATTAACGTCTAACTGGATGTCCTCTAATTTATCCATTGGTTTTAGTTCCTTGGAGTTCATCCATAATTTATAGTTCACTTCATCCTCTTTATATAGGGGTGGGCATTTGATCAGTTTGGCCGGTTTTGAGGAAAAAAATGTCAAAATGAATTAAAACCGAATAAAATCAGAACCGAACCGAATTAGATAATTTTAATTAATTCGGTCGGTAACCGATTTAAACGAACTAGAAAGGTAGGTAAAAGAAATTACCTTATGTTATTATTCAAATGATCGATTCACTAAAAGAAAAACATAAATTTATGTTTTAAGAATTTTTTTTTTAGTAATTTTATAAATTTATAAGAAAAGGCAACATATAATTAATAAAAGAACTTTGTTTTTCATTATTAAAAGTATTACAATATGGTAAATTTGGATAATATAATGGAAGTTTTGTTAATTCAGTTAAACCGATAAGCAAAATAAAATTATTTTATAAACGAATTCAAACAGATATAATTTCATAATTGAATCTAAACGACAAAAATAAACTGGTTTAGTTGGTTAAAGCCGTTTTCAAAACTAAACTTCCCATGAAGCAATGGCACTTTCAGCCCGTGATGCAACGTACTCAACTTATGCGCGTGCACTGCACATAACGTAACCAAAGTACATTAGCAGCCGAGCTATGCAGACAGAGGAAAGAACAGCAGCACCAACCACTCTTTTGTAACTTTCCCTTTGTTAATATGGTTTGACATAAATACGACGAAAAGAAAATGTGAAAAGCGACGTCCAATACGACGAAATAAATCGCCTCGTGCGGGTTATCCAGTGCAACGGCGACACGTGTGAACTCAGAAAAATGATTGCAGGCTAGATGCGTGCAGAGCGAGAAGTCCAACGTGGCCATACGTGCGTGTGGCCACACTCGATACTAGCAGTAGCAGTACAGCGCTATCATCATCATGGAAATTCGAAAGGCCTAGCAGCTGTGTAGTGGGCTCTCCTACGTACATGCGTCGAGCCCACCAACGCGCAAGACCGAGATTTTATTCCCTTGCTTTTTGACTAGGCAACCAATTTGCTATCATTGCTTTCCGTATACGTCTGTTGCCACTCTTTTTTTCATCTACTTGCAGCAGCCCATGGAGGCCCGAATAGAGACCCAAGTAAACGAGTAATGTTCCATTTCCACCTGGAAGCGGCTACGTGGACACTATATAAAATGAGGACACTAAACAGTAGACATATAGACTCTTAGAGCATGCTTTCTCTACATGAAATATAAAAATAACAGAGAGATGTAATATTAAAGATCTCCTGCGTGCCTTTTGTGTCCAAGTAGAATTTTCTTTTTCAGTTATGTTTCAAATTAATTGATAAATGGTGGCAGAAATAAATGGAAAACTAAAAATAATAATAATAATAATAATAATAGAAAGAAAGAAACATAATTTGAGGAGGATAAGAAAATTTACTTTTGGAAGATAATTTAAGAGTTTCTTAAAATCAACTAGAAGTTTTGTAGGTTGAAGTAGACTTGCTCCCCAAGCATCATGTTTCAACAAGGATTTAATACGTTTTTGCTTCAGGGAAACACGAGTGGTTATTTCCATTGAAAGTACGTCAATGCTGTTCGTAACGGCTAGGACCGGAAAAACGATAGTTCTAGAAAGCTCCTATAATACATACATATATACACATACATATGTACATCAACATCATTTTAGCATCTCGATTTCCACCATAAATTCTGAATTAAATAATATGTATAGTGGAAAAGCAAAAAGAAAATATTATTATTTAAACTGTAATCGGAATGTGCAATGAAAATCAAAAGCTTAAAAGGGTGACATTGAGTTGGGAAAGATACGCCAACAAATTCTGAAATTCAGCAGGGTAACGTCCGAGACAAGGAGCAAAAATTCTGTAAATCACGGAGCAGTATGGACTTTAACTTATTTAATCTTTGTATAATATAAAATTATTATTTTCATTTCCTGGTAAAGTAGAAAAAATGAGTATAATATTATAATATTTAATTTGAGCCCATGGTTTGGTTGATACAGCAGCAACCATTTGTGGTCATATGGAAAAATTCAACTTAGAGGACTGAGCCTTGTGCGTGGGTGGAATTGTGGTCACATCATATATAGCTCATCATGGCAAAGCAATTCAGCAACAGAAATTGCGGTATGGTTACAAAGCGTGCATGCTTCTGTTGACTTGGCTATTCATGCATAAAAAATATAATCTGTAATGAAAAATTAAAATGTCACCTATTTCATGATCAGACGGTCAAAATTACATTACCATGACTATGCATTGATGCAATAAATAAATAAATGTGTACCTAAGCAATAATGACATAACAGTTGGACTATGAACTTAACGTTGAATCATTGTGTCTCACCCTTTGTTGCAGTAGGAAACAAATTCGTCGTGCACTAAAAGACATAATCAACGTACATGGAAAAGATATAAAGGGTATTTAGATAATACAACTGTCTTGTTGATGATAGCAGCAGTGGCAGAACTCGACAATCAATAATGAATAATGATGATGATTCATGAGTATTTTCATCGTCTGTTTTGCACAAACGGGAACCACATGATTTGTTTATTGTAAAGCCTGTGTGGAGACATCTTTAGTGTTCTAAGATAAGGGTGTCATCCCATTCAAAGGCACACACCTTCCCATGTCAACGCCCAGATGAATGGCTTCTACCATCTAGCATGTCGGACACGTCTGACGTCATCTAACATGTCGAACGCGTCTGATGTCGATAATTCAATTTCAATGATGATTCCATGCTCTCGTATTTACTCTTCCACATTAATCGTCTCCTCCACCATCACCAACCCCGGATTCTTGCATTCGACTAGTTTTTCCAACAAATCCAAGCATTATTTTAGCTAGTTTTATATATTCCGTTTATGTCAATAACTCTATGACTTTTTTTTCCGAATATTATATGCAAATTTTGCTTTTATTTATAGAAGTCGATCGAAACCTTTGATTGATCTTCTAGAGTCATTGCCTTTGACGTTCATCTATCCCCGCTATATTAGATGATAAAAATTCACAAAGAAAAAGTTGGACTATGGTACAAGAAATGAGCAGAGGTTTACATGGATTCTTGGGATCAGTTATTACAACATGAGGGAGATGTGTGGAACACAAAAAATGGCTCTACGAAAGGAAATGATACGTGATGAAATACGATTGCTTTAATGTTACAAATTTCAAACTACACTCTTCACCAAAGTTTAGGAAGATTAATATTATGCATCATGACTGCACAATGTTGATTAGATTTCTTGCCAACATCGAAAATATAATTAAGAGTGAGTACTAGCATAGGTAATTAAGAAGAAATGAAAAATGAGGAATTATGAACTAAAATGCAAGAAAATGCAAACAACACAAGATTTAGAGTGATTAGATCTTGATGAAGACTACACCCCACTATGTTAGCTAATTTTACTAATTTGTATTTCTGATTACAAGAGATCTATTATAAATTTTGATCTCGTACAAGTGCATGTGAATCTTTATTTATAGTTATTGAAATCATGCTACAAAGGGCCTAGGTCGAAGCTTTGAGAATCGAGTTTCCTAGTAGTCGTTGACGTTGATATACAGTTTAGATGCCGACCAGCTAGGATGCCAAATGGAAAGAACAGTTCAGATAAAAGACAACCAGCAAAGCCGTACCATGGCATGTTTGTGTTAGAAAGGCGACATACGACAGAGAGCCGTTGATAACGCCTAAACTTTGTGGATTGAGTAGTAATAGAGTTGATGTTGCATGGTGACCCTTTTGTCAGAAGAACAACGTCGTTTATGCTGATTTTGTCCGGGGAACAATACGAGATCGTGCTTTCTTTGTGTAGGGATGATCAGACACTTTTGTCATAAGCCTGCTGAGTCACGACAAAATAAGATAGACGGGGTGGTTTGGACGACCAAGGGAGAGACGGGCAAGGAGGGACGAGATGCCCAAATAGGCATGTGAGGGATGAAGCTCCTTTTTTGCAACATGGTCATCTAATGACAGGGAGGGGTGGAATTGCTCGTGAGGTTCTAGGCTTCTTGTTGATAGTGATAATTTGGCAGGCCGCTATGTGAACCCAAGAAATGGCGAGGTGCCTATATCTTCGACGAAAAAGCCACTTGAAGTGTGCACACAAGTTTTGTGCTGGACCGTTTCATGGTACGGCATTATTGTGCGGGCTTGTGTTGTCTGGCCCTTAACCAACATGCCGATGTTTATTGCAAGAAATCCAAGCAACATTTTGGCCTCCAAGTTCGCTTTTACGGGCAGATACTGACTTGTCTTTGTGGGTATTTAATGTAAATGACACATGTCGTGTACTTATTGGTTGTGGATTTTCATTATTTGTCATAGTTTCAAAGACCTAACCCTTGATGTGATGAGCACTCAATTAGATCTCGGCGTTTGAGATCGATTCCCACCTATTTCATACTATGGCTGAGATTACTAACCCAAGTCTATAAAAGGGGAGCGTTTTCTTATTTTTCTCTTTACTGAAATCTCTACGAATCTGCCATCAACGACCTTCAAGCTCTTTTTTTTTCTAGTTTTCAAAAGCTCTTCAAGAACTTCATACACTAATCCAATCAGTGAGCCTCCTTCTCGTCTATATTCGTTTTTCTTTTACGTGATTCAAGTACTCCTGGTTTTTTGAAAAAGTCAAAATTCTTTATGTTTTAGTGTCTTTTTTGGCATTGATTATCCTTCAGGTTCGCAATGTCCCCGGACTGAGACTTTGGTCAGTTGACGTTGATCGATCGACGTCAAACTATTCCGACTATTTCTTGAAAACCAAAGCTTTAAAAAAAAGTCGTTAAATTACTGAACTTCCCTCCTCTATTAGGTATAAGACATTTAGATAGGGCTCTATGCCCTGACCCGTTAAGATTGTAAATAGAAATGCATATGTTAAAGTAGATGGGCCACACGGTTCGACTAGGAAATAAGTTGCATGAAATAATGCCTAAAGTGTAGTGGCCGACATTGTGCTTGTGGAGCACCTCTTTCAGATGCACTGAAGTTTGGGTCGCCCAATTTATTATGGTGAAGTGTATTTGCCCTGAGTCTAGCCCATCCTTTAGCTCTTGCCAGGGTGGTTCAAAAACTAGGTTGCATTTGTGTTATTGCAGATGGCAAGGGGAAAGAAAAATGCTGTCGAAGGTACTTCCAAAAGTGATCGCACTTTTGAGAGCTATGTAATAATAAGCTCTAAGCGAGACGAGGCGATAGAAGTCTCACTTCGCTTAATGACTGTTAACGATTAAAATTGTCTACACCCAAAATTTTGTACAAAGTGACATATTCGAAGAAGTTTCAAATACACCCCTTGGTTTTGTAATAATTTACAAGTCCATTTAAATCATAGTTTATAAATTGAAAAAGGAATAATAGGCAAGTACATAAGTCATTGGGCAAAATAGGCAAGTCCATAAGTTAGACATGCAAATAGGCTCAAGTTAAGTCCTTTTATTCAATCTTGAATAGGTACAAATATGCAAAATTGCAATTTTTCAACTCCTTATATGAAAATGTTCAATGCTTTCTTCTTCATTGGTCATATACCATTACAATAGTTCTCAAGCTCTTAAGAGAGCTTAGAAAAATTGTAATCTAAAAATTAAGAGAGTGAAGAAATTAAGGGCCCCTTTCCATGAGGGAATACATCTATATATATAGCGGTTGGAAGGAGGTTGACTTGTGCAAATTGACGATGTATGACTTTTAGTGTCATGGAACATATAGTGAAATATAAAGGCTTGAGAAGCTTTGTGAAGGAAAATGTACTAAATCCTCTTAAATTAGCTCTTGTAAATGATCTCATTCTTCCTTCCTTCGCTTGATCTTCGCCATCTTCCATCATGGACGTTGCTATAAAATCGATAATCATGAAATATAGCCTCGATTGATAGCTTTCGATATGTGGCCTTCTTGTTATCATGGCTTTCGATAAAGTGCAATATCAACATTGACAAAATGCAATGTCATTGCACTATGACTTCAATGGAGTGTGGCATTGATTATTATCCCATTTGCATTGGTGGTCTTTATCTTCGGCTTCCGCAATGGAGTCACTAACGTCTTCAGCGACTACGATGTGCTAAGCCTCTTCTTTGCTTCTTTAGCATAGATATGCAGCAGTGATGAATTATGACAATCGATGTCCTTTATGAAAAGATAACAACTTCGACATTGATAGTTGTAAAGTAGCATTAGGAGCTTCATGGGTATTGATGGTGTTCGCCATCAACATTGCCTCACCTTGACATGTGGTGTTCTCCAAACATCGACAAAGTGTGCTGCCAAAATAGGCGAAGTGTGGTATCGGTCGAAGATCAACGTGGCTTTGTATTCTTTTATTGTCGAAGCGTACCATTTTACCTTTCGATGCTCATGTACCTTGAAGAGGTATGTTGTCATTGAAGTGAAGAATTGTGGTGCTACTCTTCAAGATAGGACTTAGTGGCACTAATTTCTTTGTAACGTTATTACTCACATCACCATTTCTGATATTGAAATTATTTGGATAACATTTAGCCCCCCTTGTATAAGAGCCTCTTTTTGCTCTTTAGGATAAAACCAATAATTCTTTTCCATTGCTAATTCTTTGTGAAGCTTTCCTTTTAATCCTGTTTTCTTGAAAAAAAAACAAACAACAATTTTTATTACAACATAATATTCAAATTTCAGCGATCCCCTTCGGATCTTATCAAGTTATGAATCAACATATAGTCGGGGAGTTTCCTGTATTCTTTTGCATGAGTCGAGATTATTTTCAGTACATTATTGAATACTAATAATTTCCTAATTAGAAGCTTAGGAGATTATGTGATGATCTTAATTGCTTGAATAATTAAATTGGAAGGTTTTACAATACTATGGGAAGATAGACTAGCTATTCATTTTGGCCATGGAATAAATTATCTCGAATAGAAGTCCAGAAAATTATTTGGTAATAATGGTAAATAAGGAGTCCCCCTTTTGGCAATAATAATAGAAGTCCATAAAATCCCCATCTGGCAGCAGAAGTCCAGAAATCCTCATATGAAAATAATAATAAAAGACTAGAAATCATTATCTAGTGATAATAGAAGAAGATCAGAGAACCATATCTGCTAAAAAAAAGAAAGATCAGAAAACCAAATCTGGTAATAAAAGAAGAAGTCCAAAAATTCGTATAAAAAAACCAGATATCTAAATCCGGCACTAGTAATAGAAGACCAGAAATCCTTATCCGGAAATAATGATAGAAGTCCAAAAATCCATGTTTGGAAATAATAATAGAAGTCCAGAAACCCTTGTTTGGAAATAATAGAAGACCAGAAATCCATATTTGGGAATAACAATAGAAGATAAGAAATCCTTATCTGGTAATAATAGAAGACCAAAAACTCATATCTGGTGTTAGTAGAAGATTAAAAACCCATATTTGGTATAATAATATAAGACTATAAACTCATATCTGATATTAATAATAGAAGGCCAGAAACCCATCTTGTGGTAATAATAAAAGAAAGACAAAAAAACCTTATTTGGCAATAATAAAAAGAATACCAGAAACCTTTATGTGGCAATAATAAATAGAAGACCAAAAACCTTTATGTGGCAATAATAAATAGAAGATCAGAAACCCTTATCTAGCCGGAATAATAGAAGAAAGCTTGAAATTCGTATTTCGAAATTGAAGCAGATTAGAAATCCAAATCTGATTACAATATTAGAAGTCCAGAAATCCGTATCTAGAAATGATAAAAGGAGATCAGAATCTCTTATCTGGTGGCTAAGAATTGCATTTGTTGAGAGACATAAATAACCCACATCTGATGGACCTTCTTTTAGAAACATTTACTTGATTTGAAGCGCCACTTGGCTCGGATCTTGATCAACTTGGGAGATCTAGTTGGCACGAATTTTGGTTGACTTGGGAGCACTACTTGGCTTTCATTTTGATTGATCATCCTTTTGAAGATTTTGATGCTTTACTAAGGCCTTTGATAGTCATCCTCCCTCGAGGAAGTGCTTCAGTGAGGCCTTTGATGATGACACTGAAGGCTTGGTTGGTGCTTTAGTGAGGCCTTTGATGACGCACTAAAGGCTTACTCTGTCCTTCATCTAGGAGGCTCTTCAACCAGGCCACATAGGCAAGGGTTGAAGGCTTGTAGAAACTTTGAACCGACTAGAGGATTACTCTAGCCTCCTTGTAAGAGGCGCTTCAGTGAGGCCTTTGATGACTTGGGCCTTTGATGGCCGAGACCTCTTGCAGTCAAGCCTTTGATGGCCGGGACCTCTTGCGGTCAAGTCTTTGATGGCTGGGCCCTTTGATGGCCGGATCTCTTATGGTCAAGCCTTTGATGGCTGGGGCCTTATGCTTTAGGAGTATTCTACTCTTTCCATGACTGAGATGATAAAATTTTCACTTATTCATCCATTGTTGATAAATATGGCCATAAATGTTCGGCATTCCATGTTCTCGTGATGACATTACCATCCAATCGTCATAATTTATTGGTCTTAAGCGGGATTACTTTGTGTATGATTAGGGATCCTAACCAATTTAGTCTGAGTGGTCCATCCTCTTGATTCTCAGTACCTGTCATAAATTTTGGAGTACTAAATCTTCTTTTGAAAAAAATTTCCTCTGATTTTGGGCTTGTGATACTTGGATATCCTTCTTTGACGTTCGGGCATTTATTTTTCCGCCTTAATCCATTGATCAAATCCGAAATTTCCTTTTATCTCTTAACCCTTTGATGAGATTCAACCTTAACCTTGATTGAAGGCAAGCCTCATTATGTATAAAGAATTTATCCTATTGTGGCCTGGTATATTCAGAGTATGAGAGATAGTTAACTTATCCAATTTACTTTGTAGTAGAGTTAGGGAGTTTTCCTTTATGTACGTACCCCTTTTGGTGAATCCATGCCTTTCAGGAGTAATTTTCCTTTTTATTACACTTTGTGACTTCATTGGTAATTGGGTCTCTCGCTCTTATAGATGGAAATTCTGCAATTATTCTAGATACATTGCGTTGATCATATGCTGGATCCATTCTAAGGTAGGGACCGTAAACGCTTTTATAGTTCGATATAGTTATACTGGAGTCACACGATTCCAAAGCCAATCCATGTAGAACAATTTTATCCAAGTGAAAATCTGGACCATAAGTATTTTTGAATTTGAAGCAAGCTATAATCCGAGATATCTTTTACCGCTTTGTAGACTTATTATCCTTTTTCAGATGATCTTTGTAGATCTAGTTTGACCTTATAACTTGAAAATTATATCGTTGGATAATGGTTTTACTTCTGAGTTCTTGGGCTTCTTTCTTATTTTTTCTCAGTATATTAATCATCTTGCCTATGATTCCCTGTCTTTTGTTTCACTTTATCTGACTAAGTTGATCTATGGAAATTTTCCTTAAAGGTTTTTCTTCCTTTTTGGTTTAACTATTTGATTGATTAATTCATCCATTTTGGCTGCTTGTGATCACATCTCTTGAAAGATACTTTTTCATTTCTTATCCTTTCAAAAGTTACTTGGTGTGTTTCAATGGTCCAGATAAGAGATTTCATTCCCAATGTTTGAAGTTTGAAGAAAATTTTGTAAAACTTATAATTTCATAATAAAAATGTAAATCTCGAATAAGAGACTGAATAATCATGATATATGATCAGTAATCCTTTAATTGAGAATAGACCCTTCTAATTAGAGTATGATAGTAAAAATACATCATGATAGTTTTGAAAACCTTTCATAGTTCCCAATAATATATATTCTTTAAGAACTCTGCAAATTTCCTTTTCAAAATAGATAAACACATAGAATAATCAGCAATAGCTCTTCTTGATTCGCAAAGAATATCTTTCTCAAAGATGAATATGGTAAAATTCTTTGAATAAATTAATTGCCAAGATGAATACTATTATAGCTTTGTAAAATTGTAACACTTCAGACTTTACTTAGCGTAAAGAAATACATTGTTTGTAAGTCTGAAAAATCACGATCCATGAACCGATGGACTCAATAGATAAGAATATGCTTTTCTATAAGAATTCCTTTTTAACAAATGGTCTTTCTCAAAAGACTATATTATGATATGACAAATCAGAACTTTATACGTTATCAAAAGTTCATCGATATACGAAAGTCTAAATCGTAGAATTTTACAATCTGAAGTCATGATTGGAAAAATAAATATCCACACACATATACAGTCATATTATATGAAATTACAAATAAGGGACGAGATATAGGAAATCATTGTATATAGTGTATATATGAATCTCCTGTGCTGCTGATATCCCCTGTCGTTATCGGATATGGTCGAAGTCATTTGTATCTTGTGACATTAATCCCTTTCTTCTTATCGGTGTCATCCAATATTGTCTGATCCATACAGCAACACTTATCCATATTGAAGTTCGAAACCTTCACTTAACTTGAAATCTTCTGTATACTTTTCCTTTGAAAATTAGCATCCATTTGAAGCTTAATCATATATACAACCTGCACTTTGCATGAACTCTATACACAGCTGAATCCATATACAGTTTCCGATAGCTCATGTGTTCATTTGAAATTCATATATAACAGTTGTAAAGAAAGCAATTTAACATAAAACTTCATATGCTTGAAACTCATATGTGAAACTCATGTCATATGTACGAACTTGTATACATTTAATGATACTTGCATTTGAAACCTGTATATTTGAAGCTTTTGTATCCTTAAAATCTTATGATATATATTTGTATACCAAACCCATTATGTATCCAAGACTCTGTATTTATGAAAACTGATATGCATTTGAAACTTCATGTTTTCTGAATTCTAGCATGTATTTGAAATTAAAGCCTAAAACTTATACTTATCCTCAAAGCTAAATATACATAGGAAAATTTATATATTTGAAAGCTGAATATATTCGAAAAAAACACACACACACACACATATATATATATATATTATATATATATATATGTATGTATATATGTTATATATATATATATATGTTATATATATATGTATGTATATGTATATGTGTATGTGTGTGTATGTATATGTATATGTGTGTGTGTATATATATATGTATATGTATATGTATATATATATGTATGTATATGTGTGTGTATATATATATATATATGACTCTCAATGTTTTTGTCTTTTCATAACTTACTACCTTGTAGCTTTTGAGACTTATACATATTCAAGGCGAAATTTGCCATGCACAACACGTACACAATTGCGACATGTACATTTGAAAGTAACTATATGAAATCGATACGTTTAAACCATATACATATGGAGTTTGTTGCATTTAAAATTCGTGTGTATAAAAAACCATAAAAGTTGAAACCAAATGTATTTGGTACACACAGGCCCGGCTCCAGGGCTAGGCTGGCCAGGCAGCCGCCTAGGGCAGCCCCCCTGGGCAGGGGCAACCGCCAAGGGAAAATGTACCAATGATGAATAATAATTTATTAATAAATGGTTTTGATATATAATTTGCAACAAAGTTCTGTGGCATAGTTGGTTGTATGCATGCCTGTCTTGCATGAGATCCGGGGTTCAAATCCCAAAGGCTACAAATTTTTGTTCTTCTATGATATTTTTGAACTTTACTACCTACAGGTTGCCTAGGGCAACCAAAACCGTTGAACTTTAGCTATATGTTGCCTAGGGCAACCAAAACTGTGGAGCCGGCCCTGGGTACACATTCCAAAGTTCTGTAACTTTAAAAACTAGGGATGCTCAAAATTGTATAAGGTATAGTTTTAAACTTCAGCTTCATCAGATTTTTTATATTCTCAAAATCATGTATCTCAAAATCAATCACTACATATATATGCCTGTCAGCCAAGTGTATTCAAAACTTTATAGAATTTCGTTTTTACAAAGCACATTACTTATCAAAAACTTATACACATATTCTAAAGTCTGGTGCAAAACTTATATATATATATATATATATATATATTACACACACGTACATATACATACATACATACACACACAAAACATATGTACAAATATATTGTTGAAGCTGGTACTTTCAAACCGTACACATATAAAGTCCGATCACTTGAAATTCATGTGTATATATGAATCTACCTATATTGGAAATCACATATATGGACAAAACTATATGTTTGTTCAAAATTTGCACACTCAAGTCCCATATGCATCTTTGATATACATGTATGTAAGAAATTATACACATGTTGAAATCAAATATACTTAAAGCTTCCCAAAAATCTTAAATGTATGTTTGGAGCATTTTAAAACTTTATTTGTGAAACCAAAAACATTTAATAAACCTATATTCATCCATATGTGTATGGATTCATGCATACTTGCAAATATTCCTTTTTAAAGTCATTTATATTTGGAACTCTTATTTCCCCAAAGCCGGTCCTCTATATATTTGAAAACCAAATCTCCCCTCAAAGCTCATATGTTTATCTAAAACTAATATTTTCAAAAGCTTGTACATATTCTAATTTATGCATATGGAGCCTTGTAGATTCAAGGCCTGCTCATTTCCAAACCTTTTCACTTAAAAACTTATACGTATATATATGAAATTGACAATCATCTAAAAGTCTTGAAATTATGCATTCATGTATCTAAGCCAAATGAGCATATAAAGTTCTAAACCTTTCAAAAACTTATATCCATATAAGAACTTTCAGATATTCAAAAAACCGATATGTAGTTTGAAAATTAAATCAGTATATACTTTTTCTTTGAAAATCAAATATCTTTAAAACTCATAAATCCAATATCCCAAAAACTGAAACCTGCATTGAGATCTGGTGATTTATGAAATTGAATTTATTTGAAATCTTTCGCCAAGCAATCTTAAAATAAGAAAATTTGATAAGCTTAAAATCAACAAGTTTGAAATCTAATGATTTTTTTGTTTGTTTAAGTTTTGAAAAGAAACCATTAACCTAATTTCGAGACCCCTTGTTTTAGTGTAGATCTAGTGATCTTCGACCATGAACCTTGTCTTTACTTAGGACTTCAGCGCTGGCCATTAACTTCGACGCCAATCAAGTACTTCTTCGTCAATTATAACCTCTTCGTCGATTATGCCTCTTCGTCAATCATAGACCATGACTTCGAAGTAAACCACTTTGACATTCAACCACTTTGGCAATCATAGGCCCCACTTCGACTATCGTAGACTTCGACTTCAAAGTTAACTATAAACCACTTTGGCAATCATAGACTCCAATTCGACTACCTTAGACTTCAACTTTGAAGTTAAATGTAAACCACTTCGACAATCAGTCACTTCGGCAATCATTGTAACGACTCTAATTTTGAGTAACATTATTTAGGATATTTAATTAGTTAAATAAAATAAAATAATGTAGTGATTAAGGGATTGAGATTGGTGATCAATAGGAGGGTAGCCGTGCCTATTGGAACTAATAAAATAAGGGAATTAAAATGAATTAAGTTAGGGTAACTAGACTAGGGCAATATCAGAATAAGTAATATCCTTATATCTTAAACCCTTACACATTCATTTTACACGTTCATTCTCACAAACAAAAGCATAAGAGGCCTGCCACCATTAGGAAAGCAAGAAGAAGATAAAGCTAAAATCAAGGGGAAGAAGCTTAAGCAACTTAATCCAAGATCAAATCTCAACTCCTTAATCTCAAGCTAAAGGTGAATAATGATTACATCCCATGTTTTCTAATTGTTTTCGGTTTTAGGTTAAATCCCAATTATTTTGCAAGTTTTTGCCATGTTTTGATTGTTAGAAATAAATATATATGCTTGTTGATGATTTATGGTATTTCATATGGATTTTACGATATGCTTTAATGAAAAAACCCCTATTAAATGACATCCAAATGCCTTGCGATTTTAGATTTAGATCAAAAATGATATTTTAGAGATGTGTTTCAATCTTTATAATTTTCTGAATTAATGTGGATTTTATATTAATTTTCTAGTAAGGAAAATGGATATTTGGGTTTAAAATAATTTATGACTAAATTATATATGTTTTGGATCTGAAATTTATAATTATGTTGGAAAACATAGTAAAAATGATTTGTAGGAATTTTTGTAGAATTTCCTAAGTGTTTTAATAGATATATAAAATTATTTAAGGTATGAGACTAAAATGTTTTATATATTTATAAAAGGAGAAAGGGGCATCTTGAAAATAATTTAATTTGTTTAAATCGGAAATTTCAGCATCACTTTTAGAAAAGAAATTAGCAACCAATCTGTTTGACAAACAAGGTAGGTTAGTTGAAAAGAATTATTTTAAAAGGTTAAAAATTAGATTAAACATGCTTTTTACATATTTAGCCACTTTCGGCACCTATGTTTCGACCCAGTACTCCCGCTCGCATCACCATCGAAACCAATGCGCATGGTATCAAAGAATTGGTATGCAGTGAATTAGACATAGGCGAAAGGTATACAGTCGAAACAAGGGGTTTCGAAGGGGTTGAAGTTTTACTTTGTTTTTAAATAAAAATGCGCCTGCTTGCTTTTGCTTTCGACTTGGTTAGCTTTCGACTGGGTCAAGTTGTTTTAAAGGAATGATTTCGAAAGAGGTTGCGCCTTTTGTTTTAAGTAAGTGCTTTCAAAGGGGGTAAAACCCCTAGCTGCCGCATCTTACCTTTCGAAGCAATGCCTCCGAAAGGGTTTCCTTATTTTAAAACCCAAGCCTCTTCTCCAATGCTTTCGAAGGGTTGGTTTCGACACCATCACTTCTTTACTTAGGAAATAGCTTTCGGAAGAGTGCTTTCGACTTAGTTGTTTTACTACCCTTTGTGCAATTGAAAGTAAAACCCAACTGGTTTCGAAAGGAAAGGTTTTAAATGGTTTCGAAAGGTTTCCACAAGTTTTACTTGAACCCAAATGCTTTCTAAAGGTTTCATGTTTATAAAGGATTTTAATGCTTTCGAAAGGTCTAAATGAAGATTTCGAAGGGGTGGTTTCCCAATGGTTTAGAAGGGTTTAAGAAGGAAGGTTTCTAATGTTTTTGAAGGGCAATATTAAGTGTTTTAAAGATAGGGTGTCTAAGGTTTTAAAGCTTTCGAAGGTGTTGTTTTTCAATGGTTTCAAAAGGTTTATTATGAAGGGTTTTGAAAGGGTATGTTTTGGCCTTTGGCCTAAGGTTATAAATCCAAGTGGTTTTACTTGTATCGAAAGTGGTACTTTCAATGGATTCGAAAGGGGTGCTTTCAAAGGTTAAATGTTTTCATCAATAATGTTTTGTGTAAAGTATATATAATATGGCAAAGTGATTTGAGTAAAACATAGAGTATATTTTCCTTGTTTAAAGTATGATTTAAAGGATTAAATTATTTTGAAAGAAAAGGTTTTCAAGGAAAATTTATGGGCAGTTAACCTTAAAATGACTCAGATATTAGAATACCAGATGGGACTAGTATAGGGTCACGCCCTATACATTAGCTATTAGCCCCTTGCTAATTTAGTCCAAAATTCTAGTGTGTAGGGCTTTGTCACAGGTAAGACTAAAATGATGTTACACACAAAAAAGAATATACAGAGAGAGAATAGGTTATTAGTGAGCTCACAAAACCATGAGGATCAGTTGGCCCTGGAGAATTGAGTTAGGGACAGACCGTCTAGAAGAGGAGTATCTAACGGAAGTTAGATTATTTATTTATTTTGTCTGGTAGGCCCGAGTCAGCCCAAGGTTAGTGGTTAGCCAAATAAAACTACAGTGTTCGGACAGATAGTCCATTTGTTACCTGATTTATATGCTTTCATGATATTGATATTATTATTTTAACCAGTTTTGGTTACAGGACTAAGATTTGCAAAAGATATGTTTTAAAGGGATATTAGTGAGAGGAAACCCGTTCCTCTAAGCGACGTGGTCTCACTTAATATCGTATAACCGAGATGTATAATATTATTCACACCAGGCTTTATGTCTAACTCGAGGTATATGTTTTTCCCCTTAAATTCTCGGGTGCTCAAAATTGATTTGAGTAGGCCGAGGGTCGAGGATTTTTAGGTTTTAGCAGGTGGATGAATAAAGTTTCCGAAGACAAGCATGGGGCTGATGCTAGCTATATTTAGGAGTTGTTTTTTTATTTCCGCTGTGTTGTATTGGGTCTGTTATGACTATCTAGTACTATGATCAACCCGGGGGGCATCTTTATATGTCATTCTTGGCGTATTTATATAATAATTATATTTGATCTGAACCTGGGAAAAGTTTAGGATTATGTAATCTGGATATGAAACATGTTTTTTGAAATGTAATCAAATGTGTTGTTTTTTATAAATCTTTGATTTTGTTTCATATTCATGTGCTTCTGATATTATGGATACCATTAATGTTACTGTATTTGGTCACCGAAAGTTAATACTATGGATGACTGCAGTATCTGTAGCGCTTAGCTTCGGGCCTCCAGATAGGGGATGTTACAAGTTAATTGTAAACCACTTTGACAATCAATCACTTCGGCAATCATAGACTCCACTTCGACTATCATAGACTTTGACTTCAAAGTTAACTATAAACCACTTCGATAGTCATAGTCAATCACTTCAACAATCATAGACTCTACTTCGACTATCATAGACTTTGACTTCGAAGTTAACAGTAAACCGCTTCGACAATCAATTATTTCGGTAATCATAGACACAAGTTCGACTTCGAAGTAAACCATAAACCACTTCATCGCTAATCAACTCCATCTATAAATACCTATTACCATCCAGATTTTGAATATCCATTAGCACCTAATTACCTAAACTCGATGGTGTTTGGATCTAAGAAATAAACCCGGATTTCCACAATGAAATTTAGATCAGCTGCGAAATTATCCAAATCAACCTCGAATCCTTCTAGATCTGTAGATTTGAAGCGAAATTGGCATCAGCAGATTTATGAATTGGAGATGGATCTGATGTTTTGAAGAGGTGGTATGGAGTCAAACATTTAATTTTAAATGAAACGTTGAGATATTAAATATTGACGTCGAATATCATGAATCAGGTTGGATATAGAAACATGACGGTTGTCATAATTTCAGAAAAGATTGGGGTTTGACGGCAATCATATGAAGGTTTGAGAAGCTTTGTAAAGGAAAATGCACTAGATCTTCTTGAATTAACTCTTTTAAATAGTCTCATTCTTCCTTCCTTTACTAGATCTTCGCCATCTTCCATCATGGACATTGCGTAAAATTGATAATCATGAAATATGGCCTCGATTAATAGCTTTCGGTATGTGGCCTTCTTGTTATCATGTTGATAAAGTGCAACATCAAAATTGACGAAGTGCAATGTCATTGCACTACGGCTTCAATGGAATGTGGCATTGATTATTATCCCATTTGCTTTGGTGGTCTTCATCATCGGCTTCGACAATGGAGTCATTAACGTCTTTGGTGACTATAGTGTGCTAAGCCTTTTCTTTGCTTCTTTAGTGGAGATATGCAACAGTGGTGAATTATGATGCCAACGGTATCATTCATGAGGATCGATGTCCTTTATGAGAAGATAATGACTTTGGCAACTATAGTTGTAAAGTAGCATTAGGAGCTTCATGGGTATTGATGGTGTTCACCATCAACACCGCTTCACCTTGACATGTGGTGTCCTCCAAACGTTGACGAAGTATGCTGCCTAAAAAGGCGAAGTGAGGTATTGGTCAAAGATCAACATGACTTTGCATTCCTTTATTGTCGAAGCATACCATTTTACCTCTTCGATGCTCATGTGCCTCGAAGAGGTATGCTGTCATCGAAGTGAAGAAATGTGGCGCTACTCTTCAACATAGGACTTAGTGGCACTAATTTCTTTGTAACGCTATTACTCATGGTACCATCTCCGATATTTCAGTTATTTGGATAATAATGACGCTTAAGCGCCACTTAAGCATTGCTTAAACACTACTAAAATTTTAGCATACTTTATCTATAACTATATAAATATATTATAAAGAGATTATATTAAGTATATTATATGTGTACTGCTGTACTATATGTGTATGCACAAATTCATCATAAAGAACTAAAGTTTAACTTTAAAGTTAACTTATAAATTCATAGGTTTCAAAAGTAAGATTTGACTATCTCTATTCATTAAAAGTTAGCATACTCGAGTAAGTACAAACTTTGTACATTTGTTAAATTATCATGTCTTAATGCAAATCATCCATCATTCCATATAATAGAAAATGAGAAAATTTTGTTAGGAATATCGTTTTTTACTATTATCCTACTTCCTATTATTTTAAAATAATATTTTGCCAAGTATTGCTTAAAGCATTGCTTAAATTTCAGCAAAGCATATATAAGTTCCAATTAAGCAAGCTTAAGCACTTATCGCTTAATCATTTTGCTTTTTCAAAAAATTCAGCATTGTGCATGCATTTAGTGCTTAAGCGATGCCTAAGTGATGCTTAAGTGCACTTTTCATAACATAGTTTGAGAGTGACCTATCTAAAGTAAGGGAGGAATGGGATCGGTTGGCCAAGCTGCTCACTAGGCACGACATGCTAAAGGTGGAGCCATTGTATTCTCTTCCGGGTGAAAACCAACTAGGCCCCCTCTCAAAAACTTCATCCGGGCCATGTCGTACATGAGTGTGGGCCGACACTTTCCCTCCCCATTACTTTGTCAAATTTCTTAATGCGCACTGAATGGTATTGGCTCAGCTAGCCCCTAATGGGTTAACCTCCTCACGGGTTACTATGTTATTTGTCAGGAACTAGGCCTCCCGAAGCCCTCCCTGCTCTTCAACTGATCCATGTTCAAGCTTTCAAGCATGCTAACACTTTAAAGGGTTGTTACCACTACCTTCCAAGACACCTTGTTCCGAGTCCATTCTTCGGTCTCCCAGATAAGGTCATCGGGCATCAAAATCATTATTTCTTTATGGAGGCCAACATCAATCCCAACCTCCAAGTAAGGGGTTCCAGATATCAGGTACTATCTTATTCACTTTGTCTTTTCTTGTGATGGTTTAGCTATAAGTTCATTTAATCATGTGATTTTTCTTTGACACGGTGACGCCGATGGAATCTGAAGAGAACAGGGCATGGTTCGTTGACTCAGCGGACCGGATATACAAATGAGAGAAAAAATAGCTAAATATGACCCTTTCTTTATCTACGACAACTTGCGCAAGGTCAGGTTATTGGGCGCCGATTAGACCATGTTGAAAAAAAGGCGAAAACTAAAAAACACAAGAAAGGGAGTGGAATGTCGGCAAAGGTGGAAAAGAAAGTAGCGAAAGCAAGGATGGTGAGGAATGCCGAAGTGGTGGTCGGAGCGATCGATAAGGAGGCCAGAGAGGTGGCAGAAATAGCCCTTGGCGAGGAGGCATCTTGCCACAAATGGTTGGAGAGGGAGGTTGAGCGGTCGAGGGTGCAACTGGAGGGAAGGACAAGGAGGTAAACGACCTATAGGGCTTTCTTCTCCTACATCGACAATGTATAACCGTTGTGATGACTGCCCTACACCTTCGGTACCTTATATGCCAGGAAAGAGCACTGCAGGGGGTACCCGACCAATGCAGAACGGTAGCCGAGGGTTGAAAGAAATAAAATCCAACACAGAACGTGTAGAACATCTTACAATGCATAGATAAAATATAATATAACAACATAGATGTAAAACAGGCGAGACAGTGAAACAATCAGATGAACCATAGATAGAAACAATAGAGTGCATCAAGTTCACAGAATATAAAAAACTGAATTAAAGAGTTTATACATCCCATATCACCAAAATAAACTCTAAAACTGTCTCTAGTAATACTAGTACTGACATAGCTCTAGAGTACTACACAACGAAATATAACCGATAGTAAGTTCCAAGTATAGGTATAATAAAGCGTTGACTCCTGCTCGTACTCCTTACAGATCCATGAGCTATCTAGACCTATTATCCCTAATCTAATCATTTAAGAGTACCCAATGTAATAAGAAGATAAACATAAAACCTCGAGTTAGACAACATTCGGGTGTGGGCAACATCTCAAAAATACTATAAAAATTGTATATAGTAAATATGGACAGTAAATATGGACATAAGGTATGTAGAACCATACCTGTCCTATCCTTGCATCCAAAGAGTTAGCACATAAAAATTGATATATGCTAATCTACTATCAAATTCATATAAATATACTACAATCAAAGTACAATGTTCAGTGTCTAGGTATACAATCGAAAATACCTACATTTGGTGACACCCTAGTGTAATAATACCATGAAAACATAAGATTCATTAAGCAGTCTTCATTGCCACTCCTACGCATTAGATACATGATAACTCATATGGAATAATTGCAAACTAGGGACCCGATCGTAATCCCGGCTTCATTAGTACTCGAATCCATGCCACTTCGAAAGTCTAGGAACCAGGCCTACAATCGCAAAGCCCAGGGTAATCTACTATTGGAAGATCTGAATGCAATCGTAATCCAAGTGGGCATCCCCACATTCTCCTTCTTTACGAGCACACTAGAAGCCTTCGAGTTATTAATGACCCCTTTGCACGCATCTCAAAAATGGAACTAATCACTATTCCATCCCGACTATCTCCACAGTAGGACACCATCGCAAATCCCACTCAAAAATCTCTATCGTTAGACTTGCCCTTATGGATCGCCACCACGACTCCCACCGGTAAGTCATCATCTTCAGAATGCCTTTCGACACCCATCGCAAGTCGTATAGTCATCGTACTAAGTCCCGAAGTCATCACATCATCGACCTTGAAGAACTATGCCATCGCTTCACTAGTCATTGCACGATGTCCAAGGTTATCCCAAGTAATCCTGGAGTCATCCACCCTTGCCCGTCATCAACTCATCAAAGACCCTAAACTCTACCGCCATGTCTGAAGTTCATAGCCAAACCCCATGCTCCACCACTGTCGATCCATCCTACGACAAAGCCAAGCTAAATGCAAGCCAATATACGCCTAACCAAGTCACCTTCTACAGTCCGGCTTCCGCCATCGAACCAGTTTTGTGTTCGGTCGTCGCTCCACCTTGCCATCGAACAGACCACCTCGACCAGCTACCAAACCACCCTACAACTGAACATATTCCCCTGCTCGACCACTAAGCACTCACCACTACCAAACTGCCAAACTTGTGCGATCACCGAGCCAGCCCTACGATCGAACCGAACTCCATGATCGGCCACCGCTTCATCCACCCCATCGAACCAAGCCTAGGCCGAATCAACTTACGTCAAACCTATTCCCTATAGCTCTACAGAGTCCGAACATTGGATCAATTTCAATGCTACACCCCGTTCTTCGGCCCTTGTGCATCCTATATGCAATGATATAACTCTAGACAATCTCGAGTCGATCCATCGAAGCCCAGTTTCACGGTCCCTAACTCTAAGTCGCTCTGATAAGCATTCTAACCAAACAAGCATTCACACAAACACAACATGCACAAGAATGCAAATCAACATACAAACATCCAAATATACATCAAACCATAGCAATTCATCATATAATACACCCAGAAGATAACCTAACACATACAAGGCAACCATACTCCAAGCGATATGATTAAAGTACTTTAAATATCCAAATTCTTTTTATTTTAGGTTCGACTTAGAAAACAGCTTTAAAATGTTAATTTGACTTTAAAGATGAGTTTAAAACATATTAAACTTATAGGTACATATAAAGGAAAGTAAAAGATGATAAATCACTTACCAAACGCTCAAAGATTGAGATTTGCATGCAACTCGAGGCAAATCCAAAAATCCCAGCTAAGATCTGATTTCCTTCCCAAAGATGTAGTTTTGAAGCTCCCTGATGAATCCCCTTGCTTACCTATGCTTTGGATGAGAAATGGAAGAAGTTGGGCGAAGAGAGGAATAATGGAG
The DNA here is from genome assembly GCA_030737815.1 of Allium fistulosum. Lineage (NCBI taxonomy): Eukaryota > Viridiplantae > Streptophyta > Magnoliopsida > Asparagales > Amaryllidaceae > Allium > Allium fistulosum. The sequence goes on along the minus strand of CM060905.1, from coordinate 120,384,241 downwards.
GTTGGGGATGGATTGAGAAGTGGTAGAAAAAAAAGATTTGTGGGAGGGTGGCACTCCTATTTATGGGCAAAACCGCAAGCACCCTCTACCTAGAGGTATGCCGAACAGAGCATGCCCAACCGAGCACAACAAACCAAGGCAGCTCCTCTCTAAGTTCCGAACACGCCTAGCACCGACTAGAGCCAAATCTCCTAGCCAAAAGCTCCAATTCGCTATTATGACTACTCTACGGAAAAAGAAACCACCATATCTTTTCAATGGAAGTTGTCTTGAACACTAATTTGGCTCCGATCAAAAGTTATAGCCAATACAATCCTTCTAGGGGTAAAATCGTCTAGAAAAATTAGAAAGACAGGAAATGTCTCTAATAGGCTTTTCCTAAAGTCATAGAGTTATACGACTACAAATGGATTTAAAATAATATTTTATGATCCTACAATATGTAAAATGCAGGTCGTTACACTCTCCCCCCTTTAGGAGTTTTCCCTCGAAGTATCCAATACAACCAAGGTAAAATGAACATAGTTATCCCACATGCCTATCATTCACGTGCAACCATATCAACCATCAAACATGCACATGAAAGCAACACATGATATCTATGCCTACCCTAGCATGCAGGATACCAGACTACCCTATATGATATCGAAAGTGAAAGTAAATACGATAAACAGAAGTTTCACCAAGTAAAGAGCTTCGGATAAGTGATCTCATGCTCTCCTCGATCTCCGAAGTACAATCGCCTTCGCTCTCATCCCACTGAACCTTCACCAGCTTTACCGTCTTCGTCCTAAGCTATTTTGTATCCCGTCCGACAATACAAATAGGCCTATAAGGTCTCGATTCTTTGGGCTCAATATTGATATTATCAAACTCATCCGGTTGAACTATCACGCTCGAGTTGTGCACAAACTTCCGCAAGTGAGGTACATGGAACACATTGTGCACGCCCGCCATCATTTGGGGCAAGTCGACTTTATATGCTAGATTCCCTATCCTCTCAAGTATTGGAAAAGGACCAACAAATCACGGTGCTAACTTCCCCTTAGTACCGAATCGAACAACACTCTTCAATGGAGAGATCTTAAAGAATACCATATCGCTGACGGAGAACTCTAAATCACGTCTCCTTCTATTAACGTAGCTCTTCTACCTATCCTGAGCAGCCTTCATCCATTGCCGAATGATCTCGATCTTCTCTGCAGTATCCCTAACCATCTCTGGCCCAAGTATCAATTTCTCCTCCGCTTCCTACCAACAAGAAGAGTGTCGCATGGTAGGTCATATAATGCCTCAAATGGTGCCATATCAATGTTGGACTGATAACTGTTGTATGCGAACTCTACTAAATGCAAATGATCATCCCACGAGCCGCCAGAGTCAAGAATGCAAGCTCAAAAGAGATCCTCTAGAATATGATTCACCCTCTCGGTCTGCCCATTTGTTTGTGGGTGATAAGCTGTACTAAGATGCAGCTCTATCTCCAAAGCCTCTTGTAAGCTCTTCTAAAACCTGCTAATGAACATAGGTTCTTGATCGCTTATAATGCTCTTTGGCACACCATGGAATCGCACAACCACTTCACATATAACTTGGCTAATTTGGAGGCATTCTATTTGACTTGACAGGTATGAATCAGACACTCTTCGTCAATCTATCAACTGTAACCTAAATACTATCATACCCTCCTCTGGTCTTCAGCAATCCATCAATGAAATCCATTAAAACCTGCTCCCACTTCCACTCGTGAATCTCGAGCGGTTGTAACAACTCACTCGGCTTCTTCTACTCTGACTTTATCAGCAGACAGTTCATGCACTTTGAGATGAATGTCCCAACGTCCTTCTTCATCCCTTCCTAATAAAATGTCTACCTCATATCGTGGTACATTTTATTGCCACCGGGATGTATAGTCAATCTTGAATGGTGGCATTCGTAGAGTACCCCATCCCTCAACCCATCGACATCAGGAATAAGAATCTCCCATCCTTACGGAGCCAACCTTCACGGTCAATCCTATATTTCTTCAACTTCTCAGACTCTACCCCTTCCTTTATCATCACCATGATCTCTACTAGTCTTATGTCTCACCTCTGACTAGTACTGATCCGTTCAATCAAGATAGGTCTGATCGTCAGACTAGCCAATACTTCCAGCTCTAGCTCACATCGAGGCTTAAAATCATATCCAGTGATACACTCCAACTGCTACCACTCTAGGAACATTGCTCCCAAGCTAGCATGTCTTCTACTCAATGCGTTAGCAACTGCATTTCCCTTATCAGGCGCATAGGAAATATCGAAGTCATAGGAGGCCAGGAACTCCAACCACCTTTGTTGGCGAAGGTTAAGATCCTTCTTGAACAATAGATACTTCAACGACTTATGGTCCATATACAACTCGAACCACTCCCCAAGAAAATAATGCCTGCATATCTTCAAAGCAAATACTATCGCTGCCAACTCCAAATCATGAGTTGGATACATTCTCTCGTGCGGTTTCAGCTGTCGATTAGCATAAATGACAACCTTTCCCCTCTGCATCAACGCCGCATTAAGTCTAGTACCACATGCGTCTGTGTATACTGTTAGCTCCTCATCCGCGCTTGGAATGACTAACACCAGCGCACTCGTCAACCTCTCCTTCAGACTTACGAATGCATGCTCGCATCTCGCATCCCATTTGAAAGTCCGATTCTTCTTCATCAAGTTGGTTAACAGCGCTGCTACCTTAGAGAAGTCTTGGATAAAACATTTATAGTATCCCCTCGGTTCAAAGAAACTTCTCACGTCCGTAGCAGTCTTGGGTCGATCCCAATCCTGCACTGTTGCCACCTTCGTGGGTTCTACACCAATGCCTTTCTCAGAAACTACATGACCCAAAAATCGCACTTCTCTCCTCCAGAAGTGACACTTCGAAAAGTTCACCTTTAATCAATGTCTTCTTAATACCTCAAGCACAATCCACAAGTGCTTCATGTATTCTTCCTCCGTCCTTGAATAAACAAGGATATCATCTATGAATACAATTACAAACTTATTTAGTTGATCCCTGAAAACATGGATAATAAGATTAACAAAGTATGCCGGTGAGTTGGTTAGCCCAAACGGCATAACCAACTGTAACATCCTTAATTTCGATAACATTATTCAAAAAAATTTAATTAGACAAATTAAATAGAATAATAATGATAAGGGGATTAAGATTTGAATAAATTGTGTAAAAAGGGCCGTGCTTAATAAAAATATTTAATGGGATTAAATTGGTTTAAAGGATAATTAGTTCACACATGGGAATATTAGTGAAAATAGCCTCTTTATTTTACACGGCTATACATTTCTCACTATTGTCCATTCACGTTCATTTTTCTCAAATAAAAAACAAAACGAAAAAACCCTAAGAGCCAGCCATTAACAAGGAGGACAAGAGGAAGATTACAATCTAAAAGCTAAGGATCAAAGCTAGGAAGGATTAATCAACAACAAATCTCAAATTACTTATCAAGTTTAGGGTAAATAATAATTCATTCCATCTCGTTTTGGTTTTATAATCATATGATTTCGGATTTGAGTATTTATTTTGATTCTAAGATATATTGGATGATGATATGCTTAATTTATGAATTGTTTGATTTAACCAATTTAATTGTACATGAAATTCGTACGGTTTAAGGGGCAAAACCTTGGGTTATTGATTTTAAAACTCCATGGAAAACATTTATGTTAAGTAAAACATGATTTCTGAGATAGGTTTTAGTTTTCAGAATTTTTCGAGCTATGCAAATTTTATTATGAATTTTTGTTGATAAATATGATGTTATTGGGTTTAAAATTTATTTTGAATATTTCAGGAAGAAATCGGATCTAAATTTTTAATATGTTTGATTATATGATAAAATCGAATTTCTGTAATTTTTGGAGATTTTTCCCAATTGATTTACTAAGGAAAGTAAATTATTTTAAAAGAAGGATTTTTCTGCAAATATTGGTTTGGTCATATGGATGGGTTTAACGTTATAATGCTCTAATTTAATTCTAATTAATGCGGTAGTTTATAATGGTAAAGTATTTGAAAAGTGTTAAAGTAGCCAATCTAGGAGTTACAACTGGAAGGTTAGTTATAAAGCAATTGCCATGTTTAGCTATAAATGAGCGTTTCGGAAAAAGGTGGTTCCGCCTATTTCGGAAGCACCATTCGACTCCTTTACCTTCACACCATCTTAGTCGAAACCATCTCTTTCAAAACCCACATAGTCGGAGTTATAACCAAGGCACATGGTATCAATAGAATTGGTGCGAACTGAATTGGTAAGTAGCGAAAGGTAAGGTGTCGAAAGCTATGCTTTCGTCAGAGTCGAAACCAAGGTTCAATTTTAAAAAGGTAAACGTCTGCCTAGTTTTTGAAGGGCTTTCGACTGAGTCGATACCCTATAGAGTCGAAACCTTAGTTTGTTTCTAAAGTTAAATTCCTGCCTTGTTTTACTTGAATCTTTCAACATAGTCGAAAGCCATGCTTTCGAAAGGGACTTTATAAATAGCTTTCGAACAGGAACTTTTTCCTTAAATAAGAGCTTCCGAAAGGATTGGTTTCAACCAAGTCGAGACCAAGCCACTTAACAAATCCCCGGCAACGGCGCCAAAAACTTGTTCGTCGACGGAAATTCTATCGGTTTAGAAAACCATCAAACGAATTTATAAATAAATTTAACCGCAAGCGCACGGCGTACTATTGAAGTACGTGGCGAGTACGGGTCGATTCGTAGGGAATTGTTGATTTTAAATCTCTATTCAATCAAATTAACCAAAGTTGAAGAGTGTTAAGCTAAAAAAGGGAGAAAAATGACAAAAGAAAATAGATAAAAATATGAGAGTGTTAAGACAATTTAGAGGCAACTTCCAGTCTCTAGATCACATAAATCAACAAAATGAAGTTATAATCTCTCTTTTCTTTTTCATTAGTTAGCTTAATTGATGTGCTTATCACAAGTATGGCCTATTTGTGCTATTAATTAGCTCAACATAAGCCATCAAACTATAACACACCCCTTAAACCACTTACTAACTCATATGAAAATGATAATAAAGTCGAAAGCAAAATCTATTTTAAGTATGGCCTATTAACTATTAATTAGAAATATAGACCATCAAATTTTAATCTCAACATTCACTTCATTACCATCAACATATGTAGATGAAGATGTAATTTGTGTTAGTGATTGTTTAAGTATAGCCTATTTGGTGTCAACAATATAGGCTATCGAATTCAAAGCAAAAACAACAAGTTAGCCACTTCATACATTCTCATTAAAGCACAAAAAGAGAGTATAAAACATCAAAATGTTAAAGCTACATGATTAGAGGCTTCATTACCCCTAAATTGAAGGGATTAGCCTCTCATTTGTGTTATTATATCAACACAAGTAGCATGCAACATGAAAGCAAAAAGAAAGCAAAATGAAAGCTAATGAAAAAGAGAACTATTCTACTTGCATAAAAGAAAAGAGATCTACACTACAACATGAAAGGAAATAAATAAGAAAAGCAAAAGAACATGTATTAAATTGCATAAAAAAAGTTACATGAAAAGAAAATGGCTAAGTAGCCATGAAAAGAGAAAGAGAGCTTTCTTTTATTTTGAGCCTAAAACTAAACTAAAGAGAGACTAAGAGAGAGATGTTACATGAACATAATGGGTTATTTATACAAGCATGAAACCCTAATCCATAATTTGGGGAATGCCCAAACTACCCCTTAGGAAGTGTGGTGGCCAAGTAACCATTAGCATCCATTAATCATCATTTAAGTGTACATGAAGCCATTAATTCCATAAGCATGTGCATTAGCCTCTAATGTGTACATTAAGGTAGGTGGGTAGGTGGGGTCCTACATGATCTTCACATTGAATTATTTCTATCTTCATTCCTTTGTGTTCTTTTTGTGCATGCATATCTTCTTCATGAAACCACTTGTAATGGAAATCAAATTCCTACAAAATAGTATGGAAATTTCTAATTAAATTTTCTCAAGTTAATTTATGCACAAAGAATGACTATTTTGCCCTTGGATGAAGATGAATATGTGACAATTTGGAATTAATATGGATTTTGGTTAAAACAGGTTAAAATACCCAATATGATCATTTATTTGAATTAATTAGATTAAATATGGTGGTAAAAATATGCACATTTACGTGCACATCAAATATTCCCATACTTATCTTTTTATTCGTCCTCGAATAAAGGAAAAACTAAGATAAATCCATTTTCGTAGGGAGCACGATTGCATTGAGTGTATGCAACAAGCCGTTAAACCTCTGGGTGTCCCCAGTAGGACGAGTGTTGTCTCGTGAGAGTTTTCAGCGGATACTACCCACAAAATCCAAATGCAGGATGAAAATATTTACAAAATGCAAGATTTATTTACAAAGATGTGAATGCAAGATTTTGAAAATATTTACGAATGAAGGATTTACTTTTAAATTAACACAAATAAGTTAAATTTAGGTTTGGTCATTATCTTGAAATTTAAGTCATTTACTCATCAAAATTTCCAACAAAAATTAAGTTATCATAACAAATAGACAATAGTTTAACTCGTTGTTTTAGTTGATAACAAATTGTAACCATGAAATAGGTCCTTAGTTGATTATCAAAGTTTATTAAAGTGGTATTTCATTTCATTTCAATAACAAATCAAATCAAATAAGTTAAAATAGTGCTTGGATTTCATTTGCTTACTCTCTCCATTTTTTGAAAATTTTATTGATATTTACAATATTTACATATGCCTAACTCAGATAAACTGAGGCCAGATATATTACCCATGCACTGCCTTGCGGACTTATGTGAGGGGAATACAGAGCGTGGCGAGTGAACACACGAGTGTGAACACCTATTGACTGTAGGCGTTATTAAAAAGAATTTTTTATATATATACACCTAGCTCAGATAAACTGAAGCCAGATATACCGATCATGCACTGCCTTTCGGGCTTACGTGAGAAAGTTACAGCGCATGGCGAGTGTACACACAAGTGTGCACACCTGTCGACCGTAGGTGTTAATAAAAAATATTTACGTATATACAAATGTTTTTTCTTTCTTTTTTTTCTTTTTCAGATTTTTTTTATAGAAAGAGAGAGTTTTAGCAAAATCATCTTAGCACCACTTAACTTAGAAGACAAAAAAAATGTTATATCCTTTACTTTAAATCAACCACTTTTTTTAAAAAAAAGATTTTCAATTAGGATATATTTCATAATTATCACGTATGAATCTTCCTATATACTAGTTAAACCATTATTATTTGTAATCAAACTTCATTTTTATTTTTGTTAAGACGAATAAATTTTCAAAAATTTCAATTTAATAAACCAAAACCATATATTTATCTTATAGTGTTTCTTTAAAAATAAATTAAAATGCTTAAAAAAAATTTGTTTGTTTTTTTGTTTTTGAGATTTTTTTTTAAATTTTGGAAAATTTGAAAATGATAGTGAGTCTCCCCCCACACTTGATTTTGACTGTGTCCCCACAGTCAACCAAAGTGGAAGGAGAAAAATAAAAATAAAAACATGACCTTTATTTAAATGAAAATTAGCGGTATTTACACGAGATCAGAAAGTATATCGTCAAAAAGTAAATGAAACGGTCTTCCAAAGACCGATTCATTTGTCTCGTAAAGTATACGAGACACAGCTTAAGCTCGGAAAACCAAACCATAAATGAATTCAAAGTTGAATGTTGATTTGGGAAAACGAATGTCGTTTTATTAAAAATCTTACGAGTTGTTTTATTTTCAATGATTTTCGGGGTTGATAGAATAATTGATTGAAATTCAAATTTATTATCACCAAGTTGAAAGTCAAGTTCATCATCAACAAATTTTTCAAAATTATTGATTTCAAAATTGAAATGGTGATTTAAATCTTCCCCATCAGAGTTTAACGACTCGTTTTCAAAAAGTCCATAAAACTCATGTTTGTTAAATTCGACTTCCTGTGTTGGATTATTAACAACTTTATTGCATAAATCAAGTTCAAAATTCAAAGTTGTTGTATTCAAATTTTCAGAAAAAGGAAGATCGAAATTTAAATCGAGTTTCTCACCCTCAAAAGAATTGAAATCCAAGTCAATCACCAAATTTTCAACAACTTCGTTAAGATCGTTATTTTCAATTTCAAAAGTTGTTATTTGAAAATCGTCGATTTGGGTAAAAGATGGATTATTGTTTGACTCGTCACAGGTTGGAATTTGATCTTGTTTTTCACTTTGTTTCGTATATGTTTCAAACAATGAATTCGTGTGATCATTGTAAATTTCGTTCATTTGCTCAACAAAATCCAATTTATAATTATTAACATGAGGATTTTCACTTTGAAATTGTTGAGAACAAAGATTTTCAATCGTAACGTGGTTATTTTATTCCCATTGCCAAATTCGTTTGAAAAGTTGTTTCCATTTTCATTTTGAGTTTGAAATTCATTTTGGAGTTCGAAATTGAATTGGCATGGGTTATAATCGAAATCGTTTGAATTTTGAATTGAATTCAAATTTTGAAATCCTTGACTCGAGTTGTTACACAAATATGAATCACACAAATCATTTATCATTTGATTTTGTTGTGTAGAGATTTCAAGTAGAGATGAAATGCTGTTTTCTAGATTCGAGGGTTGGTCATCGTTTTGAAAACATTGTTGTTCAAAATTCGAATTGTTTAAACAATAATTGGTGTTAAAATATCCATACGAATTTGGAGTGAAATCATTTGGATTATATTGATTTTTACAACTATTGTAAAATTCATGTGAGTGGGGAAACTCGGACATTTTCAAGAGTGTTTTTGGGTTTTTTTTTATAAAGGAAAAATATTTACAAATAGAATTTATTTTTCAAAATGGAAAATTGATTTTTGTTTTGTTTTTTATTTTTCAATTTTTTTTATTTTTGGAAAGGTGTTATAATTTTTTGGATTTTTGAAATTTCAAAGAAAAAGGATTTAAAAACTGAAAAGGAAAAGGAATATTTACAATTTTTTTAGTTTTGGATTTTGATTTTTTTTAAATATGCATGAACTAATGCAACTAAATGAATGCAAGGGTTAATTACAAATGATTTATCCTATGTTAACCCAAAATTGTATATTCACAAATTGTCTTAAATCAACAAGATAGTTCTCGGCCAGGTAACGGGCAGGAGTTATCGGTGCATCACAAATCACCGTAGCAATGCAGCCGAAGGTTTAAGTACCTTCAGAGGAACAACCACTATAATATTTACGAATCACCGTAATATTTATAAATGGTTATTACTCTACCGTAGCCTAGACACCAAGAAATTAAATTGTTCAAAGAAGACAACTTGTTAATATACAATTAAAAGTTATAATGTCTAATCGTTATTATTAATCAAAATCTAGGATGAAATGCAAAGCAGAAAATAAATGTGTATTAAAAATGCAATTAAGAATGCAATTTTTTTTGTTTTTTAATTTTTGAATTTTTTTTTAAAATATATATATGCAAATGCAAGCAATCAGCAATGCAAGACAAACAAAAACAATAGACATATACAATGCAAGGCAAATAAAGAGAAAATTATAAATAAGCAAGCAGTTTTTTTTGGCAAGCTCAACACGCAAGCAATTTATTTTTGCAATCACTTCTGCTCCTTCTGCAATTCTGCTTTGGCAACCTGAAATAAAAACAAAATATATATACAGTTTTTTTTTAATTTTTTTTAAAAGAAAGAAAATTTAAAAGTGACGTTTTACTTAAAAAATAATAATAATAATTTTTTAGTGATGTAACGCAACCAAGTCGGCCCAAACAAGCCCACTTCCAGTATCAAATACGTTTATGTTATCTTTCAAACAAAAGCAAATTCAAACGAAAACAACTTCTGGAAAAAAAAGAAAATTCTGACAAAAGCGAATTTCGCTCGAATTCGTTAACTTGAATCGCGGTTTGTAGTTTGAGGGATTTAAATTGAATCTTAAGACGGCGGCAGATTGGTTAAAGTTACGGTGGGATCGAGTTTGCAAATTTGGGGATTTCGATGGAGGATTTTTGGTTGATGCTGTTCGAGGCGAGGCGTGGTGGTTCGCGATGTCGATTGAAAGGCGAGTGCTTTCTGGATGTTCGGTGATGGGTATTGCGATTTAGGAGGCAGTTTGGAGAGGTGGTTGCGCAGGCTCAATTGTGGGTTCGTGGTGGATTCGATGTCAAATTGAAGGTGGATTCGCGTGTTCCGGCGTTCGAATTGAAGTGCAGTTGTAGCTTGGGCAAAAGGTATGATAGTTGATTTTATGTTGGCAGTGGGATGGGTTGTTCTGTGATATAGTGAATCGATTGTGGTCTGTATTGACGTGGCAGTGGAGTTGAGGAATGAATTTGGTTGAATGATGTTGTATGCTGCAAGGGGGAGTGATGGGGCTACAGCTACAGGCAGGCTGGAGTTGCACAGTGGATGTTGGTCTGTCAAATAGTAGAGATGATGCCGAGTGACAGTTTGTTGGTGAGAAGAGGTTGTATTATAGAATTTCCGTTGTTGTTGTGGAAGCGATTCATGATTGCAGCAGTGATGGCAAGTATGTAATGAATGTTTGAGATATGCGTTCCTTCTTCTTCTTTTTTTGACAGTAATGAATGTTTGGATATGCGGTCTTTGGAAGCTTGAGCTTTGGTGGCAACTGGGCGTGGGGATGGTATATGATGTATTGATGGGGTGGAGTTGCCGTTGGATGTGAATTTCAGGTCAAGGCCTTTAAGGCTTATTTCTGGTGATGGTTGAAGACGAGGAAGGAGGACTAGTAGAGGGTGGTCGACAATCAGTGCAGTTATTGGTTTGGTTGGAAACTATGGGATGTATGCTGGTGTGAATTGGGTCAGTTGGATGTTTAGTGTTGTTATGGCCAGAGAATAGGGGATGTTTGCTGAAAGAGAACAAGGGAAGTGCTTGTTGTATATGGAGGATGGATGATGATGATCTGCAGCAATGATGTGCAGTTTGATGTGAAAATGAAAATGTTGAGTTGGGGATGTTAGTATGTGTAGTTTGAAGATGTAAGTGTTTAGCAGTTTACTTTGAAATGATATGTATGAGTAGGCAAGGAAGTATGTGGACAGTAGTGAAAGACAGGGGTTTGGTTATAGAGCAGTGCAGTTTTATGAATGTGGTAGAGGATTGTAGGAGAGGGAAGAAGGAAACGAATGTGATGTTCCAAGATGTAGTATAGGCTGAAGTGATGTTGGTTGTGAATGAAGTATGGTTTGGTTTAGGGTGGAACAGCAGTGATATGAAGTAGTGGTCTCCGTGAATGAAGTAAGTTGCGGTTTTGTAGCAGTGATATGAAGCAGTTTTCTTGGTGGAGCAACAAGACTAGGCAGTTTGGTTGTTGAAGTATGGTATGATGGCGACTGCAGTTTGCTAGCAGTTTCTGGTAGAGGAGAAGTAGCAGGTTTGATGACATAGGAGATGGGTTGTATGGTTGAAGGTGTAGGTGGAGTCTGTTATGTAGGTGGAGTCTGTTATGTATGCGAAGTTGTTTGAAACAGAGGGTAGGGTCTGGTAGCAGAAATAAAGATATTTGGTGTTGTGGCTGTTGACAGGAGTTAAGTGTTGAAGCAAGATGGAGGCAGAGGTGAATTTTTACTGTTGTGACATAAGTGGTGGAATTTGTATTGGGAATGAATATGGAGACGTTGTGCACATGTGATGCACAGAGGTGTGAAGCAGAAATGAGGGTGAACAGTGTGCAGAGAGGACGGCCAAAGAACAGTGAATAGTTTTGTAAATAGGCAGTTTTGAAAATGCAAAATTCAAAATGTAAATGGCAAATTTGTAAATGAAATTGAAAATGAAATGGAATATTTTTTTTTCAAATGAGATGTGTGAATGTTTTTTTTATAATGAAATAAACTAACAACTAGAACACAATAACAACACTCAAACAAAAAAATGCAAACACACTTACACACAACACATATAGTTTTTTTTTAAACACACAAAACAAACACACAAGAAAATCAAACGAAAATAATCCGAAGAATAGAAAATCAAAATCAAAACAAATCCCCGGCAACGGCGCCAAAAACTTGTTCGTCGATGGAAATTCTATCGGTTTAGAAAACCGTTGAACAAATTTATAAATAAATTTAACCACAAGCGCACAACGTACTATTGAAGTACGTGGCGAGTACGGGTCGATCCGCAGGGAATTGTTGATTTTAAATCTCTATTCAATCAAATTAACCAAAGTTTAAGAGTGTTAAGCTAAAAAAGGGAGAAAAATGACAAAAGAAAATAGATAAAAATATGAGAGTGTTAAGACAATTTAGAGGCAACTTCCACTCTCTAGATCACATAAATCAACAAAATGAAGTTATGATCTCTCTTTTCTTTGTCATTAGTTAGCTTAATTGATATGCTTATCATAAGTATGGCCTATTTGTGCTATTAATTAGCTCAACAAAATCCATCAAACTATAACACACCTCTTAAACCACTTATTAACTCATATGAAAAATGATAATAAAGTTGAGAGCAAAATCTATTTTAAGTATGGCCTATTAACTATTAATTAGAAATATAGACCATCAAATTTTAATCTTAACATTCACTTCATTACCATCATCATATGTAGATGAATAGGTAATTTGTGTTAGCGATTGTTTAAGTATAGCATATTTGGTGTCAACAATATAGGCTATCAAATTCAAAGCAAAAACAACAAGTTAGCCACTTCATACATTCTCATTAAAGCACAAAAAGAGAGTATAAAACATCAAAATGTTAAAGCTACATGATTAGAGGCTTCATTACCCCTAAATTGAAGGGATTAGCCTTTCATTTGTGTTATCATATCAACACAAGTAGCATGCAACATGAAAGCAAAAAGAAAGCAAAATGAAAGCTAATGAAAAAGAGAACTATTCTACTTGCATAAAAGAAAAGAGATCTACACTACAACATGAAAGGAAATAAACAAGAAAAGGAAAAGAACATGTATTAAATTGCATAAAAAAAGTTACATGAAAAGAAAATGGCTAACTAGCCATGAAAAGAGAAAGAGAGCTTTCTTTTATTTTGAGCCTAAAACTAAACTAAAGAGAGACTAAGAGAGAGATGTTACATGAACATAATGGGTTATTTATACAAGCATGAAACCCTAATCCATAATTTGGGGAATGCCCAAACTACCCCTTAGGAAGTGTGGTGGCCAAGTAACCATTAGCATCCATTAATCATCATTTAAGTGTACATGAAGCCATTAATTCCATAAGCATGTGCATTAGCCTCTAATGTGTACATTAAGGTAGGTGGGTAGGTGGGGTCCTCCATGATCTTCACATTGAATTATTTCCATCTTCATTCCTTTGTGTTCTTTTTGTGCATGCATATCTTCTTCATGAAACCACTTGTAATGGAAATCAAATTCCTACAAAATAGTATGGAAATTTCTAATTAAATTTTCTCAAGTTAATTTATGCACAAAGAATGACTATTTTGCCCTTGGATGAAGATGAATATGTGACAATTTGGAATTAATATGGATTTTGGTTAAAACAAGTTAAAATACCCAATATGATCATTTATTTGAATTAATTATATTAAATATGGTGGTAAAAATATGCACATTTACGTGCACATCAAATACCCCCACACTTATCTTTTTATTCGTCCTCGAATAAAGGAAAAACTAAGATAAATCCATTTTCGTAGGGAGCACGATTGCATTGAGTGTATGCAACAAGCCGTTAAACCTCTGGGTGTCCCCAGTAGGACGAGTGTTGTCTCGTGAGAGTTTTCAGCGGATACTACCCACAAAATCCAAATGCAGGATTGGTTTCAACCAAGTCGAGACCAAGCCGCTTATTTACCTTTCGATTTCATTGAAGCCATCTACGTTATTGAAAGGTTATCTCTATTTTAACCAAAGTTAAGTCACTTCCCAAACGCTTTCGGAAAGGGTTAAGGGTTTCGAAGGCAATGGTGTCGAAAGAGGGTTCTGACACTATCCTTCAATATTTTAATTTAGAAGGTTGTTGCTTTTGACTAGATGGTTCCGACACCATCAACGTTTCCCCAAAATAATTTTATAATTGGTTTCGAAAGAGATACTTTCTTATATAATCAATTTGACCCAAAGAATGTTTTAAAGAGTAAACCCAATGCTTTTGAAAGGGTACTTTACTTGTTTCGAAGCTATGTTTTAAAGAATGTTGTCTTGATATCATCGAAAGGTATTATTGGTTTAGAAAGATATATACTTAGAGTTTTGAAAAGACGTTTTTATGCTTTCGAAGGAGATCATCCAGTGGTTTGGAAAGTGATGTTTTAAAGTTTCAAAAAAAACCCCATTCTCATAAACCATGGCATAAATAAAGATTTTGGAAATATTATTCACATTGTTAATAACCCATAATTGTATTTTGGGAAAAGGGCAGAATAACCAGTTAGGTTGACCCAGTGGTGAATATAACTTAACAGATGTTAAAATCTTGATTAAAGATATTGGCAGAGGCCAATAGGTTCATAGTCAGCCCATGAAAACTATGATTCGATACTGGCAGGGGCCAGTAGGTTTATAGTTATCCCATGAAAACTATATCTGGATTAAGATATTGACAGATAGTCAATATGTTCCTAGTTAGCCCATGAAAACTAGGATAAGAGATAAGATATTGGAGTTACCAATAGGTTCTTAGTGATCCCATGAAAACTATGGTATTGGGCAGATAGTCCATAAACATTTAATAGGTTAATAGTAATCCTAGAAACAATAATTGTGACAGATAGTCAGAATGAATGGGGATGGGTAATCCAGATTTGCTTTACTTGTTCTGCATATCATAATAAAGTTTTTGAAATACTATGTATTTACCATTTTGGATGCAGGAGCACAGTATATAGTTTTATAAATGTTTTAGGATACTAGTGAAGGGAAAACCAGTTCCACTAAGCGGCGTGGTCTCACTATATATCTAAATGGTTTGAGATGGTAAATTATTATTCATACCAGGCTTTATGTCTGACTCAAATTTTTTGTTTTCCCCTTAAACTATTGGGTACTCAATTGATTTTGAGTAGGTTGAGAGTTAAGGTTTCCTGGTGTTCTTTTAGACTGATAAAGCTTCCGAGGACGTGCAGGATACAAGCTTGTTATTAGAGTTCTTTATTTCCGCTATTTTTTTTGTTTGTAAAGGCAACTCATTTTCTTGCCTATCTATACACTCTGATTTACCAAGGGGGTATCTTCATATGTCACTCTTGGCGTATTTTGTAATAATTATATGTTATCTGAACGTTGTCTACGAATTGGGATCATGTAATCAATTTGGAATATTTTGAAATGGAATGTGGAATTTGTTTATTATTTAATTTTTTTCCATATTCTTGTTTTTCTGTATAGCAATGTATCTAATGTCACCGTATTTGGTCGCCGAGGATTAAAAACTATGGATGACTGCAGCATCCATAGCTGGTAGTTTTGGGCCTCTAAGTAGGGGGATGTTACAAGTTGGTATCAGAGCATAGGTTTATGAACTTAAAAAGAAACTTAAACCTAAATGATTTTCCAATCATAATCCAATGAATCAGATAATAAGATTGGGGTTTGGGTTAAGTTATAGTGACGTACTTGTATTTGCTAGATATAATTGTATATATAAGTACGTATTCCCCGCTCTCTTAGACCGTTCCTCTGTATCTTACTAACGCTCGTATGCAGATTTACAAGAAAGGAGATATGGAAGTAGGAAACAGAGATGAAATCTCGGTGGAGGAAGCACCACAACGAATGGAAATGCTCAACCCACTACCAGGAGAAACCCGGGTCGATAGGTTAATGCTAGTAATCAAAATGCTGATGCCATTGTGAGTGCTGGAAATCCACCAGTAGATATGGGGGTGATGTATCGGTTCTTTATTGGTTTGATGCAAGCTGGAGCTGCTGCTGGTGTGCTGGAAATGTAGGAGGAGCTAATCTTGTGGCTCTAGTAAGGAACATTGCTTTGCTGAGTAGAGATTACACCAGTTTGGGTGGGAAGCCATTCTTGGGAACTGAAAGTGCCATAGAAGTTCAGAATTGGTTGTGGCATCGTGAGAGTATATTTACTGTTTGGACCTGAATGATGGACAAAAGAGGAGGTTGGCCTCTAGACAGTTGCAAGGGTCAGCACTACATTGGTGGAATAGTGTCACTACCGAAGTTCCGGAAGAGTAGTTAACTTGGGCTGATTTTAAAACAAGATTTGAGCAGAAGTTTGTATTTGAGTTTGCTAAGTCTGAGCTGATGAGAAAGTTTATGGATTTAGTGCAAGGAGAGATTTCAGTAGTCGAGTATGCTACTAAGTTCGAAGAGTTGTCTCGATATGGATATGCTGTTAAAGATACTGACATCAAAATGAATGAGAAGTTCATTCGGGGATTGAGGCCCGAGCTTACTAGAATGACCATGACACATGTCCGTGATCCTTGTAATATAGTGGCGGAGATGACCATTCGCCATGAGGAGTTACTTGCTGATTTAGCAAAAGAGAAGTCAGTGGAAATTCAGGGTTCTCAGGGGAAGAAGAGGAAATTCTTTAAACAGAAGGGAGCCCAAAAGGGAGATACTGCTAAGAAGTCAAAGGCTGAGGTAGTTTGTTATAAGTGTGACAAGAAAGGTCACTTTGCTAATGAATGCCGGTTACGAAATGGGACGAAAGCTGCAAATAAGAAGAATGTAAAGTGCGTCAACTGTGATCAAGTTGGGCATTACAAGAATCAGTGTCCAGAGCCAGTTAGGGAGGACAAAGAAAAAGTTTTTACAATAGGACCAGCTAGACCTACCGCAACTGATAAAGAAAAGGCCATGATGGAAGGTACGCTTTTGATTCAGAGTATTCCAGTTAGAGCACTTTTTGATACCGGTGCATCACATTCATTTATATCTCAGTGTTTGGTTGATAGATTATGTTTAGAACCCACCTACCTTGTTACTTCCTTAAGTGCTATGAATCTAATAGGAGGATATGCAACTCTAGGGTTAAGATGTGACCGATTAGAACTTGATTTGTTAGGTCATAAGTTTGCATGCAGTTTGTATGTTATTGATTTCGTAGATATCAGAATCATTTTGGGTATGGAATGTTTGGGTAGGTATGAGGCTAGAATATTTTGCCAGGATAAGGAAATATCAATAAGACACCCTGATAGTCATAACCGAGTGATATTCTCAGTAGAGAATACTGACCAGAGTGTTAATGCTATGCTTAATGCTATGGAGGTAGGAAATGAGTTATGTCAGGTTCGGGTAGCAAGAGAGTTTGCAGATGTCTTCGAGCCAGTCACTGGACTACCCCCGAAAAGAGCTATTGAGTTTAGAATAAATCTTGTGCCAGGAGATGAACCTGTAAGTAGACTACCTAGCAGGATGACACCAACTGTGATGAAGGAATTGAAGGTGCAGCTAGTGGATCTAGAAGGAAGGAGTTTTATTAGACCAAACAGTTTGCCTTGGGGAGCGGCCGCAATGTTTGTAAAGAAATCGGATGGGTCGTTAAGGATGTGCGTTGACTATCGTAAGTTAAACGAAAAGACAATTAAGAATATGTATCCTTTTCCAAGAATAGATGATCCGTATGATCAGTTGAGTGGAGCTAGAGTGTTTTCCCAATTGGACTTGGCAAAGGTTTCCATCAGTTAAGAGTGGCAGAGGACAACATTCCTTTGAAAACATTTCAAACAAGGTATGGTTCATATGAGTGATTGGTGATGCCACTTGGATTAACGGATGCACCCGCTTTCTTTGTGGATTTGATGAACCAAGTTTTCTAAGAGTATTTGGATAGGTTTGTGTTGGTGTTTATAGATGACATTCTAGTCTACTCTAGGGATGAGAGAAAGCATGAAGTTCATCTTAGAGTGGTACTTGAGACGCTAAGACAGAATCAGATAAAGGCGAAGTTTACCAATTGTCATTTCTAGAAGAAAAAGGTAAAATTTCTTGGTCATATGGTTTCAGAGAAAGGTTGTCAGTCATCCAAATAAGATCAAAGCCGTGAATAATTGGAAGAGACCAGAGACGGTGACTGAGGTTAGGAGTTTTCTTGGACTTGCTGGCTACTACCGGAGATTCATTAAGGGTTTCTCGCGGATAGCAGCACCATTAACTAAGCTAACCAGGAAGGAAGTGATATTTGTTTGGTCCGACAAATATAAGGAGGCATTCCTTAAGTTAAAGCATTTGTTGACCAATGCACCCGTGTTAGTAGTTCTAGACGGAAACTAAGGATTGGTGGTGTATATTGATGCATGGGAATTGGATTAGGAGCAGTATTGATGCAGAGTGGTAAAGTTATTGCCTACGCATCCAGGCAGCTTAGACTGCATGAAGTTAGATATCCTACTCATGACTTGGAGTTGGCGACGGTGATCTTCGCATTGAAGGTTTGGAGACATTATCTCTTAGGGGAAAGATTTGAGTTATATACCGATTATATGTCTTTACGGTATTTATTCTCTTAGAAGGAGTTAAATATGAGACAACAGAGGTGGCTGGAGTTTTTGGCCGCTTATGATTTTGGTATAGAGTACACACCAGGGAAAGGTAATAAGGTAGCAGATGCTCTCAGCAGAAAACATCAGAATATGGTGTTAGCAATTTTGGCGGAGTGGAAGGATTTAGAACCCTTAGTCAGTCGCGATGTGCAGTTAAGATCGACTGCTGGTTCTAGTCAGAGTTCCATCAGGTTGTCTTGTTTAGAAGTCCGACCAGTATTGATTGAGAAAATTGCTTCTAATCAGAAGGAGGATCCAGTATTAGCTGAATGGATCAGAAGACTTGAGGTTGGAACAGAGATCAATGATTTAAAGGTATTTAGTCTTGACTAGAAAGGATGGATAAATAAGAAGGAATGGTTGTGTGTCCCGAATGTGGAGGACTTGAGGAAAGAAGTGCTTGGAGAATGTCATCAGTCCAAGTTTACGATTCATCCTGGAGGGACCAAGATGTATCAGGATATGAAAAGGAGCTTCTATTGGGAAGGCATGAAGAGGGATGTTGACTTGTGGGTTAGGCAATGTGCAAACTATCAACAAGTGAAAGCCGAACATCAGAAACCGAGTGGGTTGCCTCAGCCTTTAGAGATTCCAGTTTGGAAATGGCATTCGATATCTATGGATTTTATAGACGGATTACCAAGGTCAAATAGAGGTAATGAAAGTATATGGGTTATCGTGGACAGATTGACCAATAGTGCCCATTTCATTCCAGTTAAGTCAACCGGAATGACACATTTTTAAGCTAAGTTGTTCCTGAAGGACATAGTTAGACTACATGGAGTTCCTATTAGTATAGTCAGTGACCGGGATGCTTTGTTCACTAGTGAATTCTGGAAGAGTCTACAGGAAGTGATGCGTACCAAGCTTAATATAAGTACTGCGTTTCACCTCAGACAGATGGGCAGACAGAGAGAGTTAACAAAGTACTCGAGGATCTACTGAGAGCTTGTGTATTAGACTTTGGTGGATCTTGGGAGGATCACCTACATTTGGTTGAGTTTTCCTATAATAATAGTTACCAGACTAGTATAGGAATGTCACCGTTTGAAGCTTTGTATAGAAGGCCATGCAAATCACCTACATGTTGGTTGGAGACTATAGATAGACTAGTCTTAGGCCCTGATTTGGTTAGAGAGGCGTCATAGAAGATTGAGTTGATCCGAGAAAGAATGAGGGAAGCTCAATCTAGGAAGAAGAGTTACGAAGAGAAGAGGCGTAAAGACCTAGAATTCTCAGTTGGAGATAAGGTTTTTATTAAGGTATCACCAATGAAGGGTGTGATGTGATTTGGAAAGTCAGGGAAGTTAGCCCCAAGATATGTAGGTACATTTCAGATTATAGAGAGGATTGGAAAGCTTGCATATAGAATAGAGTTGTCGAGCAGTTTGGCAGGTGTCCATAATGTATTTCATGCATCTTCGTAAGTATGTGCATGATCCAGAGACTTAGTGGTAGATCCTAATTTGACTTTTGTTAGATAACCAGTTCGGGTTGTAGCTAGAGATAAGAAAAGATTAAGGAATAAGACAGTCAGGTTGGTGAAAGTTCAGTGTAGCGACAACGAGAAGAACTGTACTTGGGAGACAGAGGCCAGGATAACGGACACTTATATTGATCTATGTTGAGAGTATGTATATATTAGATTTATATAGATAGTTGCTAGGCAGTTAGACTAGTATGGTTGTTAGGTGTTGTTACAAATGATTGCTATGATTAGTATTTAGTCCTTACTGAATTTCGAGGATGAAATTCTTTAAGGGGGGAGCCTGTAACATCCCTAATTTTGATAACATTATTCAGGAAATTTAATTAGATAAATTAAATAGAATAATGATGATAAGGGGATTTGGATTTGAATAAATTATGTAAAAAGGGCCGTGCTTAATAATAATATTTAATGGGCTTAAATTGGTTTAAAGGATAATTAGTTCACACATGGGCATATTAGTAAAAATAGCCTCTTTATTTTACACGGCTATACATTTCTCGCTATTGTCCATTCACGTTCATTTTTCTCAAATCAAAAACAAAACGCAAAAACCCTAAGTGTCGGCCATTAACAAGGAGGAAAAGAGGAAGGTTAAAAGCTAAAAGCTAAGGATCAAAGCTAGGAAGAATTAATCAACAACAAATCTCAAATTCCTTATCGAGTTTAACGTGAATAATAATTCATTCCATTTCTTTTTTGTTTTATAATCATACGATTTTGGATTTGAGTATTTTTTTTTCTAAGATATATAGGATGATGATATGATTAATTTATGAATTGTTTGATTTAAACAATTTAATTGTACATGAACTTCGTACGGTTTTAGGGGCAAAACCTTGGGTTATTGATTTTAAAATGCCATGGAAAACATTTGTGTTAAGTAAAACATGATTTTGGAGACGGGTTTTAATTTTCAGAAATTTCCGAGCTATGGAAATTCTGTTATGAATTTTTGTTGATAAATATGATGTCATTGGGTTTAAAATTTATTTTGAATATTTCAAGGAGAAATTGGGTCTAAATTTTAATATGTTTGATTACTAAGGAAAGTAAATTATTTTAAAAGAAGGACTTTTCTGCAAATATTGGTTTGGTTATATGGAAGGGTTTAACATTATAATGCTCCAATTTAAATCTAATTAATGTGGCAGTTTTTAATGGTAAAGTATTTTAAAAGTTTTAAAGTAGCCTATCAAGGAGTTACAACTGGCAGGTTAGTTATAAAGCAATTGCCATGTTTAGCTATAAATCAGCATTTCAGAAAAAGGTGGTTCCGCCTATTTCGGAAGCACCTTTCAACTCCTTTACCTCCGCACCATATTAGTTGAAACATCTCTGTCAAAACCCACATAGTCAGAATCGGAACCAAGGCATATGGTATCAATAGAATTGGTACGAAGTGAATTAGTAAGTAGCGGAAGGTAGGGTGTCGAAAGCTATGCTTTCGTCAGAGTCAAAACCAAGGTTCAGTTTTAAAAAGATAAATGCCTGCCTAGTTTTTGAAGGGCTTTCGATTGAGTCGATAACCTATAGAGTCAAAACCTTGGTTTTTTTCTAAAGTTAAATTCCTGCCTTGTTTTACTTGAAGCTTTCAACATAGTCGAAAGCCATGCTTTTGAAAGGGACTTTATAAATAGCTTTTGAAGGGGAACTTTTTCCTTAAATAAGAGCTTTCGAAAAGATTGGTTTCGACCAAGTCAAGACCATGCCACTTATTTACCTTTCGATTGCATTGAAGCCATATATGCCATCGAAAGGTTATTTCTATTTTAACCAAAGTTAAGCCACTTTCTAAACGCTTTCGAAAGGGGATAAGAGTTTCAAAGGCAATGGTGTCGAAAGGGGGTTTCAATACTATCCTTCAATATTTTAATTTAAAAGGTTGTTGCTTTCGACTAGATGGTTCCGTCACCATTAACTTTTCCCTAAAACAATTTTATAATTGGTTTCGAAAGAAATACTTTCATATATAATTAATTTGACCCAAAGAATGTTTTAAAGAGTAAACCCAATGTTTTCGAAAGGGTACTTTATTTGTTTCGAAGCTATGTTTTAAAGAATGTTTTCTTGATACCATCGAAAGGTATATACTTAGAGTTTTAAAAAGAGGTTTTTATGCTTTCGAAGGAGGTCATGCAGTGGTTTCGAAAGTGATGTTTTAAAGTTTCAAAACAAATAACCCATTCTTATTTTTAAAGGAAAAAACATGGCATAAATAAAGATTTTGTAAATATTATTCACATTGTTAATAACCCATAATTGTATTTTGGGAAAAGGGCGAAATACCAGTTAGGTTGACCCAGTGGTGAATATAACTTAATAGATGTTAAAATCTTAGTTAAAGATATTGGCAGGGGCCAGTAGGTTCATAGTCAGCCCATGAAAACTATGATTTGATATTGGCAGGGGCTAGTAGGTTTTTTAGTTAGCCCATGAAAACTATACAGATTAAGAAATTGGCAGACAGTCAATAGGTTCCTAGTTAGCCCATGAAAACTAGGATAAGAGAGAAGATATTGGAGTTACCAATAGGTTCTTAGTGATCCCATGAAACTATGATATTGGGCATATAGTCCATAAACATTTAATAGGTTAATAGTAATCCTAGAAACAATAATTGAGACAAATAGTCAGAATGAATGGGGATGGGTAATCCAGATTTGCTTTACTTGTTTTGCATATCATCATAAATTTTTTGAAATACTATGTGTTAACCATTGTGGATGCAGGAGCATAGTATATGGTTTTATAAATGTTTTAAGATACTAGTGAGGGGAAAACCCATTCTGCTAAGCGGCGTGGTCTCACTAGATATCTAAATGGTTTGAGATGGTAAATTGTTATTCATACTAGGCTTTATGTCTGACTCGAAGTTTTTTCCCCTTAAACTCTCGGGCACTCAATTGATTTTGAGTAGGTTGAGATTTAAGGTTTCCAGGTGTTCTTTTAGTCGAATAAAGCTTCCGAGGACGTGTCGGAGGCAAGCTTGTTATTAGAGTTCTTTTATTTCCGCTGTGTGTTTTGTTTGTAAAGGAAAATTGTTTTCTTGCCTATCTATACACTCTGATCTACCAAGGGGGTAACTTCAAATGTCGCTCTTGGCGTATTTTGTAATAATTATATGTTATCTGGTCTACGAATTGGGATTATGTAATCAATTTGGAATATTTTGAAATGGAATGTGGAATTTGTTTACTGTTTAATTTTTTTCCATATTCTGGTGTTTCTGTGTATCAATTTATCTAATATCGCCGTATTTGGTCGCCGAGGATTAATAACTATGGATGACTATTAATCTGCACACTCTCCTTTGCCACTCTCAGCTGATGAAACCCCGCCACAAGGTCCAACCGAGAGAACACCCCTGCACTATTGAGCTGATCGAACAAGCCATCAATACGCGGAAGTAGGTACTTTTTCTTCTTCGTCACCTTATTCTACTCACGGTAATCTACACACAACCTCAAAGAGCCGTCCGCCTTAGTGGAGAATACTATAGGTGCACACCACTAAGATATGCTCCTTCGAATGTGTAGAATATGCTAGTATATTATTTTGTTTGATGATAATAAACATATATATATATATTCGTTTAAACGTATTTGTTATTGTACTATTTTATTTTTCACATAATTAAATAAATATTTGTTGAATAAAATAAATTACACAGAATTCATGTTCAAACAAATATTTTATTCAAACAAATATTTTATTACAAATTCGAATAGTACAAATTTAACCTCTCACTATACATTTACACATTGTCAATTACAATACAATTTCAATTACAACACGATTTTTAATATACAACTTTTACATACATTTTCGCCTCACTACATTCACTCATCACTCATATTTGATCTTCAACTCTAATCCAACTTGTATCCCAAATCTGAATTATCTGCAAAATAAACATTGACATCGTAAAATTGAAAAAAATTATTTTGCAGTGTACAATGAAGTGTATGTTTTGAAAATGCTATTTTCCTTAGTTATTTGGGTTGTTCGTCATCATTTATTTTTAATCCTACATGAACAACTTGTGACATGCACAGGGTATCACTGTACATGCCACAAGGCTGTGCACACCGATATACACTTGCTTATTAAAATTATAGGGACAGGTGAGCACAGGTCAAACCCGAGCCTAGGCTGGATTCAAATCAAGTGCAATACGAAAACAAGTCATTGAAAGGCACAAGAGCTTGCATATACACATGTGTACATGTACACATGTGCACTGCCGCAGCATCTCGAATTTCAGCAAACCATCACAACCAAAGGCAACAACAAATCAGAGTCCAGTTGGAACAAAGCTCAATGCAATGGTTAGGTGCAACATGAAGACCACCATACATGTTAAATGAATACAAGGCATTTCGGGGATGACCACAAGACATGTTCAAAAGTGCAGACCACAATTTAACACAAAGCAACATGATGGATGTGTAGCTCAACCAGAGTACAAGTGAGCTCATGAAAACAAGTCAATGGATCCAAGGCACTATAACTCAGAGCAATGAGACCAGTACTACCATAATAACAAAGCAAAGACATGTATATTTATATGTCAATGGATTAACATAAATGACACAAGGAACCAGACTCGAGTGAACCAAGTGCATCAAATCAGAGCGGTGCATATTAACAAAGTGAGGAGACAACAACTCCAACCATAACAAAGACCAGTGTGGACAACAACAAAGTGCAGACTTACATCAAAACACACATAAGACCAGCTCATAGCATGTGGAAAGAGACTCAAACGCAACATCAAGTTCATATGCAACCATGTACAAGTCAACAGAGTTCAAGTCTCAACCAATACAACAATGTCAGAACCCAGATTATACTCCATGATGCAACAAACAAGACTTCAAATCCAAATGTACATGAATACATATGAAATATGAAGACTCAATGCAAAAGTGATACCAGACCAGTCTGCATTCAACATCATAATGCACAAGAACAATGAAGATCAGTGAAGCATGCAACTACACCAGACATAACAAATAGATGTACACATGAAGTTCAGAGCAAACAAAGTACAGTCTTCACAAATGACACTACCAACATGTGGAACCAGACTACAAGGATAGAGCAGATGCATGGAGACCATCATTGAACTCGAAAAAGACTCAAATCAACATGAACAAATACATATGCCACCACACAATGTAACCAGATAAAGAAACCAGATTACAAGAACTACTCCAGAGACAACATGAAGTACATACACATGTATACATATATGCATATATATGTATACACATATATCAGTTCAATGAACCAGTCAACAAAGGCCAATGAAGCACTTTATAGTTTTACAAAATAGTGCACATAGCAGTTCGAACAAGTCATAGTAGTTTCAAATACAAATTTAAATGCCAAGGTCAAAAATTCAAATATTGCCAGAAAATGAATGAAGCAGCAGTGTTTAAATGAAGAAAATCAAATATGTCAGTAGGAGTTCGAAAATTACAATGAAGTCAATCAACATGATGAACAAGTAGCATTGGTCAAGAAATAAAGAAAATCAAGCCGTGGGTCATACATTTTCAAACAGAGCTATATGCAGTAACGTGAACAAGTCGAAGTCAATTTTTATCTCAAAGTCAGCAAATTCAAATGCCAAAATCAATGGAGCAAAAGAAGGAACCGACTTCAAACGTATTCAACTGATAATATTATGTTCAAGTCAGAATTCATTTCAGTCGTTAAATCCAAAATCGAACGGCCAAGCAAAAATCACTAAAGAATTCAAATAGATTTATACGAACGAAAACATGGGATGTTCGAATCCTATAAATTGAACCCATATCATCACTGGCAAATTATGAGTTCGAATTCAAGCAACATAACAGAGCAAATAAAGCACGAAATCACGTACCAATTTTATACTTCTTTCGAACTTATCCTTGAAGCAGCCAAAGAGAATCGAAGAGTGGTAAACGAAGAAACATCGAAGTACAAAAGCACAATTGTAGTCAATCTGAAATTCAATCTCCAAGCATCGGCTTTAAGAACATAAAGCCCTAATTTTTGAAGAGGATAGGAGCAAAAGGAATGGCTGCATATACGAAGAAAGGGAGATGACCTTGTTTTTAATTGGGTTATAATTTAAGTGGGCTGGTCATATTTTACTTTAGGCTTAAAGTTTTATTTAAATAGGGTTTTGTTTAATTGTTTTGTTTTGTAATTTTCTTTTAAAATTTGTGAAATCTAGTTGTATAACTAGGTTACGAACTACGGTGGTGTAGTTCGAGAATTCGCAACTCAGTGGCTGAGTTGTGGTAGGGTTTTGAGCGTGGAGTTATGTTAGTCATTAGCGGGTATCGCAAGTTTATGTGTGTAAGCGTCCGACTACTTAATTTCTAGTAGAAACCTTGGGGGCAGCACATAGGTAGGGTTTTGCCGAAGCTGGGTAAATTTGTATGTGATCTCTTCTGCATTATTTTCTGCTATTGATTTTTATTTCCACATTAATTTTTATTATTATTAGTATTACCCTATTCACCCCCCCTCTAGGGTAAAAACGATCCTACAAGTGGTATCAGAGAAAGGATTAATAGCATATATGTTTAACCCTAGTTGCAAACCTAGCGAGAGTCATCCAATATAATTCCCCTTATTTTTGATGGAACATATTTTTTAAATTGGAAATTAAAAATGGAATTTTATTTAAAATCTGTTAATTTTAAATGTTGGGATATTATTGAAAATGGATGTGATATAGTAGACAAGAAAAATACTTCGATTAATGCTCTTACTATGCATATACTATATTCTCATATTAATCTAGATAATTTTAACCATATTTCTCATTGTGAAAGTGCACAGGAAATCTGGAATACTTTTAATGCAATATATGGTGCAAAAGTCAACGATGGTGAGAAATTCTCCATAATCGACTCAGTTACAGAAACGTGCTTGACAGTATTTGGAAAAGACAGTAGTGATGAAGGTTCAATAGCCGATGAGATAAGTGATCTTTCATTCAATGATTTATTTCTCTTATGCCGAAAATTAATTGAAAATAATGAAGCTCTTGAGATGAAAAATAATAAGTTGAAAAGGGAACAATCTAAACTGCGTTAGAAAAATAATGATTTGGAAAATGAGCTTAAAAATATTAAGAAAAATAAAAATTCTAATTGCGAAAGGTGTTTGAACTATGAAAAAGAATTTGCCTGTTTTCATGAAAACTTTCAAAAGTTAGAAAATGAAATTTTAATTCAGGAGAAGAACAAAACTGAGTTGATTTGTAAAAATAATATTTTGCAAAAAGAGTTGGATAGTTTTAAGAGGTCGGAAATTTCTAAACGTGCGATTTTTGAAAAGAAATTAAATGAGGTCAATGAAAATTTCAAAACCCTTGAAAAAGAAAACGTGATTTTGAGCAAATCTGAAATTATTCGATTAAATCACGAGTTTAAAAAGGAGATTGAAAAAATCAAGGATTTTGAAAAAATTGAATTTAAAAAACTCCAACTCTTTGAAATTGAGATGCTAAAAATTAAGACTAAAATTAGAGAGCTTGAAAATGAAAATATGGGCTTGAAAACGAATAATTTTGAAAAGAGAGATAATACTATTAGTTGTTGTTCGAAGCTAATAAATGAAAATAAACTTTTAAAATCCAAAGTTAATAAACTTGAGTTGATTACTAGGAAATTTTTCACTAGAGAAAAATCATTTGATATGCTCTTAGAAAATCAACTCTTCGTGAATAAAAGGAAAGGATTTGGATTTGTGAAAGTGTCAAAATATGAACAAACGACTAATAACACTGTTAAAGGGAAAAGTGTGATACCCAAATGCGTAAAGTGTGGAAATATTGGACATGGCAAGAATAATTGTCAAAATATATACAAACACAAAACCGTTAAACAAATATGGATTCCAAAAGGTATGAATATAAATGGTTTGAAATTTAAACAAATTTGGATTCCCAAGGGTACAATTGTAGATACTAACGGTTTGTTATATAGACAAATTTAGGTACCAAAAATTTCAATAGATAATAATAATGGTCCTACATCCTTAGTTAGACCACTTACCTTTTCCAAAATTTAGACACATAAGTGGGCTATGGAACAAATTTGATGGAGATAGATTTCGAGTTGTTCTAGGTAATTGATAAACTAAAATATAATATTCCTTAGCCTATAAAGATTAGATAGAGATCATCACATTTCAGATATCACGACATCAAAGAAAAGTGAGGTATGATCTCTCAACTCAATTTTGTTCACATATTGTTAATTATATTTTCATCGACATTGTTGAAGTATTTCTGCCATATCTTGAACATCTCAACTTTGATTTTTGAAATTCTGGAAAGCTAACCGATAATGCTACAACTTTTCTATTTTAAGTTATTATAGATTCACTTTGGAATGTCATGAGAAACTGCTTTGATGAATTTTTTTAATGTGTGTTTTTTTGCTCAATATAGATTACTTTACTTGTGCTTGATATAAATGGACGTGCTGAGAATTTCAAAAAACAATTCAAGCGTTGAGGAGTACACGTTTTTCTTATATACAACTATATATCACCATGAACACCTTAAATACAAGTGGTATCTAATATTATCTCATGTTGAAATCATTTTTGCAATTATTTAATTATTTATATTGATTTTCAACTAGAAGTCATTTTCACAAAACCCCCCTTACAGAAAATTAATTTTCACTTATGTTAATTATTGAAACTTGGGTATTCATCATGATAAAAATATTCTAGTTTATTTCCATTAGAGATTTACTCTAGAAAAGGTAATCATTGACTAATCGAATCTTTTGGAACTTATCAAAATTATTATAGTGCTTGAAAAGTGATGGATAGTGATTAAAATATATTTCATAATAAGAGGAAGTATAATTTTATAAATTCATGAAAATTAAACAAATTTTATAATATTTTTAGATTAGTACTTATTCCATGATCATTTCTATCACTTTCACCTTTCTGTCAATCCATACATCATAGTATAGTGTGCATAATTTGGTATTTCAAAATAAGGAAATATTTTTTTGTAAAATAATCATATCCTAAAGTATTCACTCTCATTTAAAAGTCCCCGAGGTTATGCATGGGTGAATTACTTGAATTTCTATATATAGGCTTCCATTCTCATTTAAAAGTCCTCACGGTTATGCATGGATTAGACACATATATGAAAGGGATAAATATCAAGTATATTCTAATCTCATCTAAAAGCCCTCATGGTTATGCATGGTTAGAAAATACTTGACATATTTTTTTAAAAAAAGGGTAACTACTAACCTGATTTAAAAGTCCTAACGGTTATGCATGGTTAGTAAGTGCTTTACAATTTTTTTTGTATAATATTTGATAAGAGAAAATGCACAAATTATTCCTTTATTGAAAATATCAAACTCTTGTCACTATATAAAATTTTCCATAGTCCTACCATTTCTCTAAAGTAGAGTTTGTTTCTAACTAATAAAATATTGTGATTTTTGTTTGATTAATTGGAATTTGAAATTTATATTTCCCTCTGATTTGATTTTATATTTTTAATCAAAATCGTAGCTATTTCAATTACTATTATTATTTTTGATAATAAAAAAAGGGGGAGAGAGGTTAAGATTTTGATTTTTGAGCGATATCCTTTCTAATATTCGAGAGTGTTTTTATTTAAAGTTATTTTTAATTAATTGTTTAGTTTTAACTACACGCATCTGTGTAGGGGGAGCTTTGTTGTAGGAGGAGCATTCAAATAGGGAGAGCTAATAAAATTCATCAAAACCAAATACATTTAATAAAGTCAAAATCTTAATATATGTTTGTTATCATCAAAAGGGAGAGATTGTAGAATATGCTAGTATATGATTTTTGTTTGATGATAATAAACACACACACACACACACATATATATATATATTCGTTTAAATGTATTTGTTATTGTACTATTTTATTTTTCACATAATTAAATAAATATTTGTTGAATAAAATAAATTACACAGAATTCGTATTCAAACAAATATTTTATTCAAACAAATATTTTATAACAAATTCGAATAGTACAAATTTAAGCTCTCGCTATACATTTACACATTGTCAATTACAATACAATTTCAATTGCAACACGATTTTCAATATACAATTTTACATACATTATCACCTTACTACATTCACTCATCACTCGTATTTGATCTTCAACTCTAATCCAGCTTGTATCCCGTATCTGAATTATCTGCAAAATAAACATTAAGAAAGTAAAATTGAAAAATAATATTTTGCAGCGTACAATGAAGTGTATGTTTTGAAAATGTTATTTGCCTCAGTTATTTGGGTTGTTCATCATCTTTTATTTTTAATCCTACACGAACAACTTGTGACATGCAAAGTGTATCACTGTACATGCCACAAGGCCGTGTACACCGATATACACTTGCTTGTTAAAATTGTAGGGACAGGTGAGCACATGTCAAACCCGAGCCTAGGCTAGATTCAACTCAGGTGCAATACAAAAACAAGTTACAAAGTTTCAAATGCACAAGAGCCTGCATATACACATGTGTACATGTACACATGTGCACTGCCGCAGCATCTCGAATTTCAGCAAACCATCACAACCAGAGGTAACAACAAATCAGAGTCTAGTTGGAACAAGACTCAATGCAATGGTCAGGTGCAACATGAAGACCACCATACATGTTAAATGAATACAAGGTATTTCCGGGATGACTACAAGACATGTTCAAAAGTGTAGACCACAATTTAACACAAAGCAGCATAATGGATGTGTAGCTCAACCAGACTACAAGTGAGCTCATGAAAACAAGTCAATGGAGCCAAGGCACTATAACTCAGAGCAATGAGATCAGTACAACCAGAATAACAAAGCAAATACATGTATATTTATATGTCAATGGATTAACATAAATGACACATGGAACCAGACTCGAGTGAACCAAGTGCATCAAATCAGAGCAGTGCATATTAACAAAGTGAGGAGACAACAACTCCAACCATAACAAAGACCAGTGTGGACAATAACAAAGTGCAGACTTACATCAAAACACACAGAAGACCAGCTCAGAGCATGTGGAAATAGACTCAAACGCAACATCAAGTTCATATGCAACCATGGACAAGTCAATAGAGTTCAAGTCTCAACCAATACAACAATATCAGAACCCAGACTATACTCCATGATGCAACAAACAAGACTTCAAATCCAAATGTACATGAATACATATGAAACATGAAGACTCAACACAAAAGTGATATCAGACCAGTCTGCATTCAACTTCATAATGCACAAGAACAATGAAGATCAGTGAAGCATGCAACTGCACCAGACATAGCAAATGGATGTACACATGAAGTTCAGGGCAAACAAAGTACAGTCTTCACAAATGACTCAACCAACATGTGGAACCAGACTACAAGGACAGAGCAGATGCATGGAGACCATCATTGAACTCGAAAAAGACTCAAATCAACATGAACAAATACATATGCCACCACATAATGTAACTAGATAAAGAAACCATATTACAAGAACTATTCCAGAGACAACATGAAGTACATACACATGTATACATATATGCATATATATGTATACACATATATTAGTTCAATGAACCTGTTAACAAAGGCCAAATGAAGTAGTTTATAGTTTTACAAAACAGTGCACGTAGCAGTTCGGACAAGTCAGAGTAGTTTCAAATACAAATTTAAATGCCAAGGTCAAAAATTCGAATATTGCCAGAAAATGAATGAAGCAGAAGTGTTTAAATGAAGAAAATCAAATATGTCAATAGCAGTTCGAAAATTGCAGTGAAGTCAATCAACATGATGAACAAGTAGAACTGGTCAAGAAATAAAGAAAATCAAGACGTGGGTCATACATTTTCAAACATAGGTATATGAAGTAACGTGAACAAGTCGAAGTCAATTTTTATCTCAAAGTCGGCAAATTCAAATGCCCAAATCAATGGAGAAAAAGAAGTAACCGACTTTAAACGTATTCAACTGATAATATTATAATCAAGTCAGAATTCAACTCAGTCATTAAATCCAAATTAGAACGGCTAAGCAAAAATCATTGAAGAATTCAAATAGATTTATATGAACGAAAATATAGGGTGTTCGAACCCTATAAATTGAACCCATATCATCACTGTCAAATTATGAGTTCGAATTCAAACAACATAACAGAGCAAATAAAGTACAAAATCACGTACCAATTTTATACTTCTTTCGAACTTATCCTTGAAGCAGCCGAAGAGAATCGAAGAGTGGTAAACGAAGAAGCATCGAAGTACAAAAGCATAATTGCAATATCTAAAATTCAATCTCCAAGCGGCGGCTTTAAGAATCACAAAGCCCTAATTTTTGAAGAGGATAGGACCAAAAGGAACGACCGCATATACAAGGGAGACGACCTTGTTTTTAATTGGGTTATAATTTAAGTGGGCCGGTCATATTTTACTTTGGGCTTTAAAGTTTTATTTAAATAGGGTTTTGTTTAATTGTTTTGTTTTGTAATTTTCTTTTAAAATTTGTGAAACTTTAGTTGTGTAACTAGGTTACGAACTACGGTGGTGTAGTTCGAGAATTTGCAACTCAGTGGCTGAGTTGTGGCAGAGTTTTGAGCATAGAGTTAGGTTAGTCATTAGCGGGTGTTGCAAGTTTACGTGTGTAAGCGTCTAACTACTTAATTTCTAGTAGAAACCTTGGTGGCAGCACGTAGGCAGGGTTTTTCCGAAGTTGGGTAAATTTGTGTGTGATCTCTTCTGCATTATTTTCTGCTATTGATTTTTATTTCCGCAATAATTTTTATTATTATTAATATCACCCTATTCACCCCCCTCTAGGGTATAAACAATCCTACAGAATGAACCCTCACCTCAACAGGTCATTCACTTGCACATCCAACTCCTTCTGCTCTCTAGGTGCCATGTGCCTCAAAGGCATAACCATTATTCTGGGGTCCTTTACCAAATCTATACAGAACTCTACTCCCTGTGTGTTGGTAATTCAATCACCTCCTCGAATATGTCTGGATACTCTCTTGCTATAGGCACAGACGACAACTTGTCATGCGAGATCTCGAGCGAATATAGAAAGCTAACCATCACCTCATCGTTAGGCAAGCAGCCTATCTCTAATCTACGCCCATCATCCATCCCTATTGTCACCAACAACCTCTCGCAATCCACCACAACTCCGTACCTCTGTAACCAGTCCATCCCTGATATAAACTCGGACCCTACAAAACTCAAAACAAAGCAATCATTAGCAAACAAACATCCATGACACAATAAGGCTAAGGCTCGACAAACCATGCAAAGGCTAGTCGATCCTCCAATGGGGTTCGTGACAATCAAAGGTCGATCAACTATCCCGAGTTTTAATCACAAACTACCTACCAACTCACTAGATATAAAGGAATATGAAGCTCCGGTATTAAATAAAACACGTATAGGATTATTAGAAATAGAAAGCATGCCTTGTGTGACAACACTTTTCCCCTTCTCCTTCGCCGATGGAGCCCACAACGAAACTGGAATAACATTCAAAGCATAAGTAGAAATAACCTGCTTATTTCTTGGGGGTTCTAGACAATCATTCTTGATATGCCCTGGCTTGTTGCAGTTGTAGCACTTCTCGCCCTCCACCTTGCAGTCTCTGATAAGATGGCCCTTCTCTCCATAATTATAGCAAGTAGGCTCCTACTTGCCCTTCTTCCGACCACACTTCTGAAACTGCTTCTTTTTCTTGTTATCCCACTTTCTCTTGCCTTCCACGCAAACTAGAAGCTTTGGATCATCCTTGGGAGCAACGACTGACTTAGGTTTAGGATACAGACTCTCATATCAAAGAGCTTTCTCCACTAGCCTCTCAAAGGTCTCATCGATATGACTCACAAGTTTCTCTCCATGATAATCATCTAAGCCCATGATAAACTTCTCATTCTTCTTGAGTGGAGTATTAATAATAGATAAACCATACTTTGACAGCATGTCGAATTCGACCACATCCTCCGACACAGACATATCTCCTTGCCTCAAGTCAGCAAACTTCCAAAAGAGCATCGACTTCTGTGCGGCCAGTATATACTTGCCTTCAAATCTCGCCTTGAACCGCTTCCAAGTAATCTGATCCTCGGGAGTAGTAACCTTGATGTTGTTCCACCATCCCATAGCTCTTCCCTGAAGCTATCTAGAGGCCAACTTCCTCTTCATCGCATCCTCTAACTCCATATCCTCAAAGATGCGTTCGCTGGTGTCTAACTAATCCTGCACTTAGACGATTGATTTCATTTCAAGAAACAGTTTGCCACCTAGAGCTGAGAAATTTTGCTCGGTTTAGCAAAGTCAGCCCTCAACGCTTGCATGGGAGCACCACCACCTACAACCACGGCAGGAGCAACTTGAGCATTCTGAACCATGTTGCACACCATCTCAGTGAACATGTTCTACAAGTCAGGGTTAGCAGCCCCAAATTCCACCCCCTCCTCAACTCTAAAGATGGAGTTCCTGTCAGCGTTCCTTGTCAACCATCTCATTCTTATAAGATGTAATGAGAATGATCAATCTCTCTAAATGTAATTAGTGGTGTCCATGAATGCAAAGCAACTTTTATACTATTTACACTGCTATATAGTTTTGAAAACCAAAATATAACAAGTACACTCTCTCATATATTACTAGGTCCATTCTAAGGCGATAGCTCCTTCCTTATCTCTAATGGATCTAGGTATTAACTTAGGTCGTCTACGCAACCTAAGCTTTGATACCAAAGGTGATGACTTTCCTACACTTTCGGTACCCTATATACCTGAAAAGAGCACTGCGGGGGATACCGGGCCGATGCAGAACAGTAGCCAAGGTTAAAAGAAATCAAATCCAACATAGAACCTGTAAGAACATCTCACAGCGTACAGATAAAATTAATATAACACCACAGATGTAAAACAGGCGAGACTGTGATTCAATCAGATAAACCATAGATAAGAACAATAGAGTGCATCAAGTTCACAAACTATACAAAAACTGAAATAAAAAGTTTATACATCCCATATCACCAAAATAAACTCTAAAACGGCCTCTAATAATACAAGTATAGACAGATCTCCATAGTACTACAATGCGTAATATAAACAATAGTTATATCTAAGTATAGGTATATGAAAATATAGCCACTTGCTCATACTCCGTACAGCTCCATGTGCTATCCAAACCTGTTATCCCTAGTATACTCATTTAAGAGTACCCAAGGTAAAAAAAAGCATAGCATAAAACCTCGATTTAGATAACGGTCTGGTGTGAGCGACATAAGGTGTGTAGAACCATACCTGACCTGTCCCTGCATCTAAAGAGTTACCATATAATAATCGATATATGCTAATATACAATCAAAGTCATATAGATGTGCTGCAATTGAAGTACATTGTCTAGTGTCTAGGTATACAATCGAAAATACCTACATCGGGTGACACCCTAGTGTAACAACAAACAAGGCAAACATAGCATCCATCAAACAGTCCTCATCGCCACTCTTGTGCGTTAGATACATGATAACTTGTATGGCACAATCGCAAACCAGGGACTTGATCATAATCCCGGCTTCATTGGTACTCAAATCCATGCCACTCCAAAGGCAAGGAACCGGGCCCACAATCACAAAGCCTAGGGTGATCTACTATTGCAAGATCCGAACGCAACCATAACCCTGGTGGGCGCCCCTACACAACCCTTTTTTACAAGCACACTAGAAGCCTCTGAGTTATCAATGACCCCTTTGCACGGGTCTCCAAAATGGAACTAATTGCTATTCCATCTTGGCTATCTCCATAGTAGGACACCATCGCAAATCCCACTTGCAAGTCCATATCGTTAGACTTGCCCTTGTAAATCACCGCCATGACTCCCATCGTTAAGTCATCATCTTCGGAATGCCTCTATACACCCATCGCAAGTCTTAGAGTCATCGTACAAAGTCTCGAAGTCATCATTTCATCGACCTTGAAGTACCATGCCGTCGTTTCACTAGTCACTGCAAGAGGTTTAAGGTCATCCCAAGTCGTCCCGGAGTCATCCACCCCTACCCCTCATCAAATCATCAAAGATTCTAAACTATGCTGCCATGTATGAAGTTCATAGCCAAACTAGGTAATCCTCCCCTGCCGATCCATCCTATGATCGAGCCAAGCTAAAGGCAAGCCAACAAACGCCTAGCCAAGCCATCTTCCACGGTTCGGCTTCCACCACTGAGACGAGTTTTGTATTTGGTCGCCACTTCGCCTTGCCATCAACAGACCACCTCAACCGGCCACCGAACCACCCTACCAGTGAAGAGATTCTCCTGCCCGACCATCGAGCACTCACTACCACCGAACTGCCAAACTTGTTCAGTCACCGAGCCAGCCCTCTTACCAAACCGAACTCCATGATTGGCCACCGCTCCATCCACTGTACCGAAGCAAGCCTGGGCCGAACCAACTTACACCGAACCGATTCCCTATAGCTCTGTCGAGTCCAAACTTTGTATTGATTTCACCACTATGCTCCGTTCTTCGACCCTTATGCATCCCATATGCAACGATACAACTCTCGACAATCTCGAGTCGATCCGTCGAAGCCCAGTTTCACGGTCCTTAACTCTAAGTTGCTCCGATGAGTGTTTCAACCATACAAGAATTCACACAAACACAACGCGCACAAGAATGCAAATCAACATTCAAACACACATCAAACCATAGCAATTCATCATATAATACACACATAAGATAGCTTATCGCATACAAAGGCAACCAGACTCCAAGCGATATGATTAAAGTATTTTAGATATCCCAAAATTCATTTTATTTTAGGTTCGACTTAGAAAACAGCTTTAAAACATTAATTTGACTTTAAAATGAATTAAAACATATCAAAACCTATAGATACATATATAGAAAAGTGAGAGATGATAAATCACTCACCAAACGCCCAAAGATGGAGATTTTCATGCAAACCAAGGAAAATATGAAAATTCCATCTAAGATCTGATTTCCTTCCCAAGGATGTATATTTAAAGCTCTCTGATAAACCCCGTTGCTTATCTATGGTTTAAATGAGAAATGGGAGAAGTTGGACGAAGAGAGGAATAAAGGAGGTTGGGGCTGGATTGAGAAAGGGAAGGAAAAAAATGATTTGTGGGAGGGTGGCATTCCAATTTATAGGCAAAACTCCAAGCACTCCCACTCCCCAATGGTATGCCGAACAGAGCATATCGAATTGAGCACGCCTAACCAAGGCAGCTCCTTTCCAAGCTCTGAATACGCCTAGCCCCGACTAGAGCCAAATCTTCAAACAACTATATCTCCTAACCAAGAGCTTCAAATCACTATTATGACCACTCTACAGAAAGATAAACCATCATATCTTTCTAGTGGAATGGTTTCGAAAACTAGTTCGGCTCCGATCAAAATTTATAGCTGGTATAAACCTTCTAGGGGTAAATTCGTCTAGAAAAGTTATAAAGACAGGAAATACCTCTAATAGGCTTTTCCTAAAGTCATAGAGTCATACAATCACAAATGGATTTAAAATAATATTTTACGATCCTCCGATACTTAAAATATGGATTGTTACAACCATCGAGGCCTATAATGAGAAGGTGGCCTATGTAGAAGCGATTTGGGTGGCTCGGTTGATGATAATCTTCAAAAGGATCTTTTGGGCCAACTATCACATGTCGTTGTTTATTGACTTTCTCAATTCCCTACAATACGACAATGTTCGACAAGAATTGGCGACATAAATGATCGCATCTGATCAAACCCCTCCTCGTATCTTGGGGCTGGAGTAGATTCACTCATTGATGTGAACCTCCAGTGCCTAACCCCTAGTGTCTGAAGTTGGGAAGGGAATGACTTGTGATGACTATTGTCAAGTCGTAGAATAGCGATGGCTATTTTTGTAATAATTTTTAATGACTTTTTTATGGTGGGAGAGGCCCCTATTTTGTAATGAGACTTGCATATTTATTTATGAAATGATGTTTTTGTTTCCACCGTTGTGATCGTTGATTTACATGTTTTATATATGTACATATGCATACGTTTGACCTGGTTATATTTTTTACGGGCAACCTGTGAGGCACCCTTGGTTATGCAACTCTTATTCATAAAAAACACTTACACGATGGCATATTTATACAAATACCATAAAGAGATGAGATAAGAGCAAGGTTTTGGACTTAGCTTTATAGCTTCCCTATTGTTGGCGAGCGATAAATGATGAGCTGCATCTTGTGCTCGTACGTGTGCCCCTCATGTTATTGGATAACTTTATTGTTCATGCAACTTGTCCCTACCCTACCATCCTTTTAGCTTTTAGATACTTGCCTGCGTCTAGGCGCTCATTGCTTGAGGTTAAGCCCCATTGACTCACGGTCGCTCCGATAAAGGTTGCAATCAAGGTTACGGATAAAAAAATCGGGATTATTACGTAGGTAATCATGTCTGTATTTGCACCACTGTGCCATTATACTCTTAGGGGAACATGCCTTGTGGAGCCTCTATTTCAAAGCCCGAACCAATGTCAACACCTCGAGAACCGAAAAGGACAAGTTGTTAGGGTGTAATGAAAATAAGCAAACATGGTTCTAACTAATAACTTTCAAAGTCTTACATCGAATGGAAATAAAGTATACTATTAATAACCATAATCATATCACATCACCATAACATGTTTAAGTGTCGCATTCATAAGTCTGTACAATATAAATCAAACCCAAACCATACACATAATCAAATACAATTCACAACACATATTTACATCATATACGATAAGTACAAATAAATTAAGTCTTCCATACCATATCATGTCCAAACTCCATCAACCTGAATATATAAATAAAGAGGAAAATAGGAGTGTTTCGGACATAATGGTGAGTGAACTTTACTTTACTCTACATATACAAGAAATATAATACTTTAGCATAATATGGTCTAACGCTCGGTCACCTCAAGTCCTGTTGGTTACGTTGTACCTAACTACCATATACATCCCATTATATTGTACCATATAAATATTGGATCACTATCTTGGACCCATCTTGTGCGCTACAGGTTCACCTGTTTTCCACCATCAGGTTAAACACATATAAGATTCACTTCCCTAGACGCGCCTCATGTGTTAAAGGGTTGCTTTTTATCCTCGCATACAAACTAGACTCAAGCCATGGACCTACTTCTTGTACTAGAGGATCGCTTACCATCCATCCTCTACCCTAGTCCGTCGAAGCACTGCAAGGGAGAAACGCAATACCCAGATCACCTACTTGTGTCACAAGTCCATATCCTGGGACTCCTACTCACGCCCGAGGCTTGTTCACGTTCATATCACCATCGTATAACGTTTTCATATCACGAACACATACAAATCCATCACAAACAAGGATCAACCATTACATACATACACTTGAATTCGTATTATCATTACTTGCCTCATTAATAGCCTCCAAACACCATCAAAAAACATGAGGAGCAAGACCCGAATCGTTAAATATTATTTTATATAGGCCCATATGGATCCGTGTTCAATCTGAGCCCGAAATAGGCCATCGATGAACTGGTGTACTTGAAAAGTCTAAAATTTCCACGTCACAATTTTGGTTGTCTTACCACATCGTTATGCCTTTAGTCATCTCTATCCCACCTCCAATCGCCTAAGAATGTCCCTAACACCTAACCTTCATTTCTAAGTCCGATTTCACACTTTATTTCATCATATTAATGGTACGTTCCTTTAATTATAAGGATTGAGTGAAAACCTAGTTTATATTTAATGTTTCTACCAAATTCCATTTCAACCCCCTGTTTAATCTAAATTTAAATTGTTATAAAGGTTTACTTATACTAACATAGTCTACATATCACGTTTATAGGACCAAGATTGCATTATACAAAGAGGAAACTATGAATCACTCACCGAACTCGCCTTTCACTGTCCGAATCTCCCCTATCCAAGCTTCTGTGTGACCACACTTCAGAATTTCATTTCCAAATTGGTATTGATGCATAGCTCTCCTTGCTAACTTTGCAATGCCACTGATCTCGTGCAATTTTGTTGATATTTAAGGAAGATATTGTGGTTCGAATTTTTGTTTGCAAGAGGAAGAAGGACAAAGAGAGAAAGAGTGTTCGGTTTCTAAAGCGGAATGTTGGTTACATATATGGTACTTATAAAGGGAGGGAAAGTAACGATCCACTTAAATTGAAATTTTAAACTTGGAGCCTAATTAACTCGACAAATGAGGCAAAACAATATATTGTGCAAAACAGAAAAATGAGACGATCACAATGGCAGTTGTTTCACCTTCAAATTCCAAAGTTGAAAAAATGATGTAACAACTTGTAATTATTGATTAATTTAATT
Source organism: Allium fistulosum (assembly GCA_030737815.1). Taxonomy (NCBI): domain Eukaryota; kingdom Viridiplantae; phylum Streptophyta; class Magnoliopsida; order Asparagales; family Amaryllidaceae; genus Allium; species Allium fistulosum. Next base: position 120,343,795 of record CM060905.1, on the reverse strand, counting down.
AATTAATTAAAGGGTCAAGATAAGCTCAATGGAAGGAAAAAGAGGTAATGAATTAATGAAAAAGAGTATAAGGGCCCAAGTCCAAATTATTGTGGGATGAAAAACATTACTCTTTCCATTCATTCATTTCATTTTACTAAAAATAAAATAAAAGTTTGAGAGAAACATAAATGGTGGTACCCTAATAGTAAATAATGGGAAGATAAGGAAACACAAGCTAAATAGGGATTAAGAAGACTAAAGTGAGATATTTCAAAGATCTAAGCGAGTAACACTAAATATATTTTTCCATATCCAATTATTTGGTTATGGTGTGATTTTGTATACTTTTATATATGATGGGATTTCATATGGATTTTTAATGAACAGGTAAATGTTTAATGGATGTTTTGGGAAAATAGATGAACATGGGGTGTTTGGATATATTTCCTTACCTTAATGATTTCTAAATGCTACGAAAGTTTTGTATGAAGTTCTAACCATGATTTTAGAAATAGGACTTTGGTTTGAGTGGTTTCCTATGTCAGAATAAATTATTATGAATTATTGAAGGAGAATACCCAGAAAATAAATAAGGAAAACACCTATAAAAATATAAATCAAGAATAAAGTATATTTGAATAGTTGTCCACAAATTTTTGGGGATTTTATTAATGATTTATATGAATAAAATAAGCTAATATAAGGTGGGTACCACACTGGGGAGAAGGGAACTTCTTTGTCACCTAAGAATTTAAATTGATATGGTGTAATAAGTGTTAGATAAATAGGATACAAGATTCATATAAAAGCTGAAAAGATAAATAAAGGACACTGTTAATAACAAAAGGTGAAATCATGATGAATTAGGTAGCGACATTTGTAAAGATGTTGTAAGATATGTCAAACTTTGTCTAGTATAAAGCTGAGGCAACGACCTAACATTTTATAAGAAAACTGTGCATATGGGGATGAGGTAGTGATTTTCTAAGGGGTTTCAAGGACTTTCAGGGAGCGCCACAATATGTAGAAGACATGTTGCGCCGTAAAACTATAAAATTAGAAGAGACTGAACTGCACCGCCATATGTAAAAGGCATACTACACTGCAATTTGAAAGCATTCCTTAGTAAGTAAATGGTGTATTGTGCTAATAGCTTGGGGCAAGATGGTTTTGCACCAAGGAAAGGTGTGAGTTATACCTAATATAAGTTAATTAGTTAGGACTCGGAGAGAGCCCAAGGCTATTAAGGGAATGAACTCCTGTACTAGAGGTAGGATTGGAAGGGCTATTGATGTTGAGTGGGATGCTCACTTGAATGAACACCTTGGGAAGGTTAGGAGAGGCATTCTACTTCCAATAGACTGTGGTGGGATGATTCTATGTGGTTTTAAACAAAACAAGTGTCTGGGGACTTCGGGTGGCTGTTTCATAGTAGTTCAGAATTTAAGTAAATAAATATGGGGACTTCGGGTGGCTCTTTATGGTACAGAGCTTCAAAAATAAATGAATTTTAAAATTACCGTAAGGGTTGAGTCTATGTTGTTTAAGTTTAATGAATGAATTTAAAAATAATACTGTAGAGGGTCGAGTCTATGTAGTTTAAGTTTAATGAATGAATTTAAATGAATACTGTAGGGGACTGAGTCTATGCAGTTTAAGTTCAATGAATGAATTTAAAATAATACTATAGGGGTCTTGGTCTATGTAGTTTAAATTTAATGAATGAATTTAAAGGATACTGCAGGGGGATAATTCTAGACAGTATCAGATTAAAGACAAATCTAAAATGGAAACTGCGAGGGGACTGCGCTAGGGGAGCAGTAATAAAAAAAGAAACCACATAATTATGCATAAGGTGCAGTAGTATTAGGAAATCGCATAAAAGCGCATAAGGGGAGGCAGTAGATGTGAACTGCATAAGAGCGTAATAGTTGTATTAGTAAATGGGAACTATGCAAAATGTGCTCATTTCATTCATTATGTTGTGGACAGTGATGGGAAAACTTGTTTTGTGTTGTATGGTGTGGTCTTACTATATGCTTGTTTTGGGTAAATATTATTCACAACAGACTTTATGTCTGATCCGTGCTTTTATTATTATTTTTCCTAAAAATGCAAGGGTGCTCATTTGAGTAGGTTGAGTTTGTGAGATTAGACATGTTTATATCAGAAGCTGCATTACGCAGATTAAAGAAAGAGAAGGAGGCTTTGTTAGCAAATAAAGATGTTGTTTCCCCTAAAGGATTTCAGACGACATTGTCATATGTTGACTTGACTTGACTCTTTACTATGTTATTTTACCTCTGCGTAGGCATAACTTTGGGGTTAATTTTGGAAATAATATATATAATGAATATTAAGATAATTTCTACGAAATGAAAATATTTAGCCACTTTGTTTACTTTGTCTTTATTTGAATATACTGAACTCACTTCCTTTGCTGGAAGATAATTCTAGAGATGACTACGTCATCATCAGCTTTCATCTTTGAGTGGTGAAGTAAGGGACGTTACAATTAGTATCAAAGCATAAGATAAAGACATTTAAGTAAAACAGTGATACAAATAGAGAACAACTTGATGGAGGGCATACGCTGTCTTATAAATAACGCCCTTGTGTCTATTGAGTAGATATAAATATACACATATATGTTGGTGAAAATTTTCGTCTTCACCACACTCGACTGGATCGTGAGGAAATCTTACAATTTGTCATCCTTATGATTAGGAATGTGTGAATTTAAGCAAAGTTAAATTCACCTTTAGGAAGTAACTATGTTGCTGAGTTCTTACATAGCCGAGTATTCGCACTTCAACTATTTGTTGAAATGTCAAGATGGATTAATGAACTAAGATGTGACTGAAAGTAAATAGCAGAAATATAAAAAGACAAGGAGATTTTTTACCTGATTCGAATTGTTATTAATCCTACGTCTATGGGGTAATCCGCCATATTTGAATATTTTTGTAAAAGAGATTTTAAAGGCCCTAAGGCATATCATATTTTAATTTTCTTTTTAGGAAAAAGAAGAAGTTGAAAAAGAAGATCCCCTTCTTTTTCCTTTTGCCTTCCGTTTTATAGCATGAAAAGTTGACTAGGAACCTATTGACTTCTGTCAATAACTTTATTCGGATATAGTTTTCATGGGCTCGCTACAAACCTATTAGCCCATGCCAATAACTCTTCCTAATCATAGTTTTCATGGGTTTACTATGAACCTGTCTATCTGACAACTTCTTCAACCAATATTTAGGCATACAATATTCTGGTCTATCTGACCTCTTGGATGCAATTGTACTCATTCAGAAGTTAACTCAATTTATATTCACTATTAGGTCAACCTAACTGGTTATTCTACCTTTCTGTCTCCCCAAAATACAGTTATAGGTCCATTATAATGTGAATATATATACTAGAAGAAGCAAACATAATAACATAATAACACCAACACCTGTGGTGTAATATCCCTGAAATCATTTTCATATAAAACATGGTTAATCCCGTTAACCTATTATTTTATCAAGGAAAGCTTCTTCAAAAACTTCATACTTAAAAGCCATTTAAAACTCCTTTATTATGCCATGGTTTTCCTTTAAAAATGAGATTGGGTTTATTTTTTTGAAAACTAAGGCTTTCGACACCTTTAACTTTTACTTACGAAATCATTGGATAACCTCCTCCGAAAGCATTCAAATCATCTTTCCAAAATACTAAGCATATGCCTTTCAAAACACTTTAAATCATCTCTTTTGAAACCTTCAAATCCAACCTTTCGAAAGTATTAAAGCATTACTTATTAACTCTTAGAAGCATAGCTTCGAAACAATTGAACGTACCCCTTTCAAAACCTTTTGAAAGTATCCCTTTCGAAACCATTGGGTTTCTTCTAAAAATATCTTTTGGGTCAAAGTGAATATAAATGAAAGTACCCCTTTCGAAACCATTAACTCTTATATAAAAGAGTTTGGGGAAAACTGATGGCTTCGGAACCATCCATTTGAAAGCTTAAATCATTTAAGTAAAATGTTTGAAGGAAGCTTCGAAACCTCTTTCGAAACCATTGCGTTCGAAACCATTAAATCCTTTCGAAAGCTTTATGAAATGACTATTATGTTAATAAGAAAAAAGCTACCTTTCGAATCAGTTGATGACTCCATTCGAAAGACATAAGGTCAGCAGCAGGTTTCGATTGGGTTGAAACTACCTTTTCAAAAGCTTTAATTTAAAAACAAGGCAACTCATTTGAAAGCTATCTTTTTGAAACAAAAAGGCGGCAACATATTTGAAAGCATCTTCTTCGAAAGCTAGATTAAACCTTTTCAAAAGCATTCTTTTGGAAACAAGGCAAGCTCATATCTTTGGAGAGTTAAACAAAGGCTTCTACCTCTTCGAAAGCATTGGTTTCGACACCATGCCTTCCGCCTTTCTCCAATCCACTACATACCAACATATTGATACCTTGTATATTGGTTTCGGCTTGGTTGGTTTTGACTTGGTTAAGGCGGAAGCATAGGGTCGAAAGGTTGCTTCTGAAAGAGGCGAAACAACATTTCTGGGTAAAGACTGATTTAATGCCTTTTTGAGTAATTGTTTTTTTAACTAACCTGCCTATTTGTAAACATATGATTGGTTGCTATAACTTTTCAAATCCTTTCCAAAATAAAACTGCCATAATTATTTCAGATCTAATTAAATAATTTAGCAAATAAGCCCTTCCATTAAGCAAAACAATTAAATCATTTAAGTCCTCCTAAAATAATTCAATTTCCATAGTAAATTACTTAGAAAAAATCCCCAAAATCATAGAAATTCACTTCTAATATGTTATCTAACATATATAAATTTCAGATCCAAATTCCTTCAAATAATAGCTGAAATAATTTTAAACCCAAATTATTCATTTTCTCCTTTGAAAATTCATAACAAATTTTCCATAACTTGGAAAATTATAAAAATTAAAATCCATCTCCAAAATAATGTTTTACATAACATATAAATTCCTCATGGCATTTGAAATCAAGAAAATATGATTTTTGCCTAAAAATCGAATTAAACAATTATCAAACAATCTTATCTGAATCAAACATATCATAAAATTGATGCATATCATCATCATAAATCATCATAATGGATTTAAACTTAAACCCAAAAATCAAATGATCATTAAAAACAAAATAGAGATGGTTTTGATTATTATTCACCGTGATTAGGATAGGGAATTTGAGATTTGATCCTTGATTAATTCCCCTAGCTTTAGATGAATTTGTCTCCTCTTTTCCTTCTAAGTAATGGCCGGCTTGAGCTTTAGGTTTTACTTTTTCGTGTTTTGCAAAAATGAACGTGAAAAGAAAATGAAACGAGACTTTTAAGGGTAATATGTTAATGATGGTGGCAACTCCTATAATACCCTTATGTTAATTGTTTTCTTATTGATTAACATATAAAACCTTTCATAGCCTATTTATTTAATCAAGCACGACCTTAAATTTAAATTTTCAAATCTCAATCCCCTTATCACTCTAATATTTACATTATTCTATTTAATTTATCTAATTAAATCTCCTGAATAATGTTTTTAAAAATTAGGGGTGTTACATGCTCCCCTCCTTAAAGAATTTCGTCCTTGAAATTCGGTAAGGACTAAATACTAAACATAGCAATCATCTGTAACAGCTCCCAACAACCATACTAGCCTACCTAACTAGCAACTACCTATATAAAGCTAATATAGAACATACCCTCACAGTAGATCAGGATAAGTATCTCTAATCCTGTCTTCTGTCTCCCAAGTACAGTCCTTCTTGTTGTCACTCCACTGAACTTTCACCAACTTGACTGTCTTGTTCCTCAATCTTTTCTCATCTCTCGCTACAACCCGAACTGGTTTTCTAACAAAAGTCAAATTCAGCTCTACTATCAACTCTTCAAACTCTGTTGAAGGGATAATAGTCTCTGGATCTTGCACATACTTGCGAAGATGAGACACATAAAGTACATTATGGACACCTGCCATACTGCTCGGCAACTCTACTTTGTATGCAAGCTTCCCGATCCTTTCTATAACTTGGAACGGACCAACATATCTTGGTGCCAGTTTCCCTGTCTTTCCAAATCACACCACACCCTTCATCAGTGATACTTTAATGAAAACCTTATCTCCAATTGAGAGTTCAAGGTCTTTACACCTCTTATCTACGTAACTCTTCTTCCTGGATTGAGCTTCCCTCATCCTTTCTCAGATCAACTCAATCTTCTCTCTCGCCTCTCTAACCAGATCTGGACCTAAGACTAATCTGTCTCCAGTTTCCAACCAACATGCCGGTGATTTGCATTGCCTTCCATACAAAGCTTCAAAAGGTGTCATTCCTATACTAGTCTGATAACTATTATTATAGGAAAACTCCACTAAGTGTAGGTGATCTTCCCAAGATCCACCATAGTCCAATACATAAGCTCTCAATAAATCCTCGAGTACCTTATTGACACTCTCTGTCTGCCCATCTATCTACGGGTGATACGCAGTACTCATCTTAAGCTTGGTACCGAACACATCTGGTAGACTCTTCCAGAATTCACTAGTAAACACAGCATCTCTGTCGCTGACTATACTACTAGGAATTCCATGTAGTCTAACTATGTTCTTCATGAACGACTTAGCTAAAACAGGTGCCATCCTAGTTGACTTAATTGGAATGAAATGGGCACACTTCGTCTACCTATCCACTATGACCCATATACTTTCATTTCCTTTATTTGACCTTGGCAACCCGTTTGTAAAATCCATGGATATCGAATCCCATTTCCATATTGGTACCTCCAAAGGTTGAAGTAACCCACTCGGCTTCTGATGTTCGACCTTCACTTATTGACAGTTTGCACACTGCCTAACCCATAAGCCCACATCCTTGTTCTTACCTTCCCAATATCTTGATACATCTAGGTCCCTCTAAGATGAATCATAAATTTGGAACGATGACATTCCCTAAGAACTTCTTTCCTTAAGTCCTCAACATTTGGAATACACAACCGTTCCTTATTTCTCAACCATCCCTTCTAGTCGAGACTAAAATCCTTTAAATCATCGATCTCAATTCAAACCTCAAGCCTTCTAATCTTCTGGGCTAATAATGGATCCTCCTTCTGCTTAGAAGCAATCCTTGCGAACAACACTGGTCGAACTTCCAAATAGGACAATAATGCAATGCTCTGACTAGAACTAGCAGTCGATCTTAACTGCACAGTACAAGTAGTCAAAGCTTCTAAATCTTTTCATTCTGCCAACATAGCTAACGCCACATTCCGATGTCTTCTGCTAAGAGCATCCGCTACCTTATTTCCTTTTCTAAGTGTGTACTCTATACCGAAATCATAAGCTGCTAAAAACTCTAGCCAACCTCTGTTGTCTCATATTCAACTCCTTCAGAGAGAATAAATACCTTAAGGACTTATGATCCGTGTATAGCTCAAATCTCTCCCCTAATAGATAATGTCACCATATCTTCAATGTGAAGATCACCGCTGCCAACTCCAAATCTTGAGTAGGATATCTTACTTCATGCAGTCTAAGATGTCGTGAAGCATAGGCAAAGTCTTTACCCTTCTGCATCAACACAGCTTCTAACCCGGTTTCCCATGCATCGATATACACCATGAACCCTTGGTTTTCATTTGGAACAACTAACACAGGTGCGTTGGTCAACAAATGCTTTAACTTATGGAATGATTCCTCACATTTGTCAAACCAGACAAACTTCACATCCTTCATGGTTAACTTAGTCAAAGGTGCTGCTATCCACGAGAAATCCTTAATGAATCTCCAGTAATAGCCAGCAAGTCCAAGAAAACTTCTAATCTCAGCCAACATCTCTGGTCTCTTTCAGTTATTAACAGCTTCGATTTTATCTGGATCGACTGACAAGCCCTTCTCTGAAACCACATGACCAAGAAACTTAACCTCTTTCTTCCTAAAATGAAACTTGGAAAACTTTGCCTTCAGCTGATGCTACCTCAGTGTCTCAAGCACTACTCTAGGATGACCTTCATGCTATTTCTCATCCTTAGAGTATACTAAAATGTCATCTATAAACACCAACACGAACCTATCCAAGTACTCTCGGAAAACTCGGTACATCAAATCCATGAAGAAAGCAGGTGCATTCATTAATCCAAATGACATTACTAAACACTCATACGAACCATACCTAGTTTGGAATACTGTCAATGGAATACTGTCCTCTGCCACTATTAACTGATGGAAACCTGTCGCCAAATCCAATTGGGAAAATACTCTAGCTTCACACAACTAATCAAATAGATCATTAATTCTTGGCAAAGGATACTTAATCGTCTCCTCATTCAACTTACGATAGTTAATACACATCGTCAACGACCCATCTGATTTTTTCATGAACATCCCGGCCGCTCCGCAAGGCGAACTGCTTGGTCTAATAAAATTTCACCCATCTAGATCCACTAACTGCATGTAACACTCCATATTTTTAGTAACATTATTAGGAACATTTAATTAGGAAGGCTAAATAAATTAATGTAAAATAGTCAATGGGTTGAGATTTGTAATTAGTACGGGTAACCGTGCCATATACAAATGAACTAAATAATTAAAATGTTAAGGCAAATAGATAAGAGGCAATGTTGGAATAAGAGTATTCTAATATCCTAAACCCTTAACCCCATCATTCTCACGTTCATTCTAAATTCACAAAACAAAAATACAAACTAGAGGCCGACCACCATTAAGAAAAGCAAAGAGAAGAATTCAAGAGGAAAAGGTTAAGCAACTTAATCAAGATCAAATATCAAATCCTTAATCTCAAAGCTATGGTAAATAATGACTAAATCACTTGTTTTCTTAATTGTTTTAGGGTTTAAGGTTAATCCAATTTATTTTGCAATATTGCGCCATGATTTTGAAGGATTAAATGTCTATATATGCTTGTTGATGATTTATGATAATTCGTATAGGTTTTATGATATGTTTTAATGTGAAAACCCTATTTAATGACATCCAAATGCCTTGTGATTTATTATTTAGATCAAAAATGATATTTTAGAGACGGGTTTCAATTTTCATAATTTTTTGAATTAATGTGGATTTTATATTAATTTTCTAGTGAGGAAAATGATTATTTGGGTTTAAAATAATTTACGGCTAAATTATTTATGTTTTGGGGTCTGAAATTAATATATGTTAGAAAATGTATTAAAAATGATTTTTTGGAATTTTTGTAAAATTTTCCTAAGTGTTTTAATAGATATATAAAATAATTTAAGGTATGGGACTTAAATGTTTTATATATTTATAAATGGAGGAGTATTTTGTAAATATTTAAATTGTTTAATTCTAAAATTTTGGCAGTACTTATAGAAAAGAAAATTGGCAACTAATAATATTTTAACAAACAAGGCAGGTTAGTTGAAAAGAATTTCTTTTTAAATTTAAAATTAGTTTTTACATGCTTTTAGCATGTTTCGCCACTTTCGGCACCAGGTGTTCCGACTTAATAGCTCCGCCTCCATCACCATCGAAACCAATGCGCATGGCATCAAAAACTTGGTGCGTAGCGAATTGGATAAAGGCGGAAGGTATTGGGTCGAAACCAGGGGTTCCGAAGGGGTCGAAGTGCTACTTTGTTTTCAAGTGAAAACGCGCCTGCTTTGCTTTTGAAGGGTATGCTTTCGACTTGGTTGGCTTTCAACTGGGTCAAATTAATTTAAGAATGGTTTCAAAATGAGTTAAGCCTTTGTTTTAAGTAAATGCTTTCGTCGGGGTCGAAACCCCTAACTACCGCTTTTCTACCTTTCTAAGCAAATGGTTTCAGAAGGTATACTTTGTTTTAAAACCAAGCTGCTTCTCCAATGCTTTTGGAAGGGTTGGTTTCGACACCATCACTTCCTTACTTAGGAATGCTTTTGAAAGGAATGCTTTTGACTTAAATGTTTTAATGACCATTTTTCTCTGTTGAAGGTAAAACCCAAATGGTTTCGAAAGGTTTTCCACATGTTTTACTTGAACCCAAAGGCTTTCGAAAGGTTTGATGTTTTAACGCTTTCGAAAGATTTTAATGAAGGCTTCAAAGGGGTGGTTCCCCAATGGTTTCGAAAGGTTTGAAAGGAAAGGTTTTCCAATGTTTTTGAAAAACAATGTTTAAAGGTTTTAAAGATAGGATGTCTAAGGTTTTATAGCTTTCGAAGGAAAGGTTTTTCAATGGTTTCGAAAGGTTTATATGAATGGTTTCGAAAGGAATGTTTTGGGCCTTTCGGCCTAGGTTATAGAAAAAGGGTTTATTTGGTTTCGAAAGGGGTGATTTCAGTAGTTTCAAAAGGGATGCTTTCAATGGATTCGAAAGGAGTACTTTCAAAGGTTTAAATGTTTTCATCAACAAAGATTTGATTTAAGTATATATAGCATGTCAAGGTGTTTTTGAGTAAAGCATAGAGTATATAATTTCCTTGTTTAAGTTTGATTTAAAGGTTTTAAATCAATTTGAGATGAAAAGGTTTTCAAGGAAAATTTAAGGGAAGATTACCCTAAGTAAAATGACTCAGATATTTGTATACTAGATGGGACTGATATAGGGTCGCGCCCTATACATTAGCTATTAGCCCCAGCTAATTTAGTCCAAAATTCTAATGTGTAGGGATTTTCACAGGTAAGACTAAAAAGATGTTAGACATAGAAGGGAATATATTTGTACAGAGGTAGGTTATTGGTGAGCCTGCAAAACCATTAGGATCAGGTGACCTTGGGAGAAGATAAGTTAGGGACAGACCGTCCAGAAGAGGAGTGTCTAATAGGTGTTAGATTATTTGTTTATATTGTTTGGTAGGCCCAAGTCAGCCAAAGGTTAGTAGTTAGCCAAACAAAACTATAGTGTTCGGATAGATAGTTCATTTGTTACTTGACATGTAAGTTTACATGATATTGCTTTACAATTTTTAACCGGTTTTGGTTGCAGGATTATGATTTGCAAAAGAAATGTTTTAAAAGGACATAAATGAGTGGAAACCCGTTTCGCTAAGCGGCGTAGTCTCACATAATATCAAATAACCGAGATGTGTAGTATTATTCACACCAGGCTTTATGTCTGACTCGAAGTTTATGTTTTCCCCTTAAACTCTCGGGTGCTCAAAATTGATTTGAGTAGACTGAGGGTTGAGGATTTTCAGGTTTTTAGTAAGTTGGAGAATAAAGCTTTCAGAGATGAGTAGGTGGCTGACGGATAGTTATTTTGGAGTTGCTATTTTATTTTATTTGTTTCCGCTGTGTTGTATTATTTCAGTTATGACTATATAGTACGCTGGTCAACCAAGGTGGCATCATCATATGTCGCTCTTGGTGTATTTATGTAATAATTATATTTTATCCGAACTATAGAAAGCGATGGGATTATGTAATTTGAATATGAAATGTTGGTTTGAAATGTAACCACAGAAGTTGTTTTAATCTATGATGATTTTATTTCATATTCATGTGCCTCTGATTTTATGGATACCATTAACAATACCATATATATTCACCAGAGGTTAATACTATAGATGACCACAACATCTGTAGCATTTAGCTTTTGGCCTCAAGATAGGGGATGTGACAACTTGATATCAGGGCATAGGTTTATGAAAAACTTTAAACTGAAATGATTTTTGAAAGCATAATCCTAAAGAATTAGAGATAAGATCGACGTATGGGATAACGCTATAGTAACGTACTTGTATTTGCTATATATAAGTATACGCGATATCTCTATTCTCCTATATCTCTTAAGCTATTCTTCTGTATCTCATGAGGCTTGAATATAGATATGGATGCTAGAAGTGAAAGAGTGAATCTTGGGGGAAGCACCACCCCAAATGGGAATGCCAAACCGAATGCTAAAAGGAACCAAAGTCAGGCATAAGCTGGAAATGTTGATGTTGGAGTTCCACAAGTGGATATGGGAGTTATGTATCAGTTTTTTGTGAACATGATGCAAGCTGGAATTGCTGCAGGAGTGGTTGGGGGAAATGCTGGAGTAGGAGTTCTGTAAGCTCCGGTGGTCAACAATTATGTTATCTTTAGCAGATATTATTTTTGATTAGGAGGGAAGTCATTTATTGAAACTGAAGGTGCTATTGAGGTGGAAAGCTGGTTGTTGCATTGTGAAAGAATTTGCTGACTTGGGGCTCAATGATGAGCAAAAAAGGAAGCTTGCTTCGATACAGCTTCAGGGAGCAGCTTTATTCTGGTGGAACAGTGTGACGGCTAGAGTGAATGAAGAGACGATGACATGGGCTGAGTTTAGAAGAAGGTTCCAGAAGAGGTTCATGTCTGTGATGGCACGGTCGGCTTTGCTCAGAAAGTTTGTTGAGTTGGAGCAGGGGGAGATGTCTGTATTGGAATATTCTAGAAGGTTCGAGGAGTTGGCTTGGTATGGGTATGCTACCATGGATACCGTGTTAAAGAGGAATGAGAAATTCAAAAGGGGGTTTAAGCGTGAGTTGGCAAGGGCTACATTGTCTCATATTAGGGATCCTTGTGATGTTGTGGTGGAGATGGCTTTAAGACACGAGGAGATGCTTGCTTCTCTGTTGAAGAGTAAAGCAAAGGAAGTCCAGGTGGGGCAGAGTCAGAATAGGAAGTTCTTTCATAAAAAGAGTGCTTAGAAAAGTGGAGCCGTGAAGAAAGGAAAGTCGGAGGCTGTTTGTTATAAGTGCGATAAGAAAGGACATTTTGCTAATGAATGTCGTACTAGGAAGGCGAAGGAAGTGATCGGGAAGAAGAATATCAGATGCTTCAACTGCGATCAGATTGGTCATTATAAGAATCGGTGCAAAGAGCATGCTAAGGATGGAAGGGGCAAAGTATTTGCATTGGAACCTGCTACCTCGGGACCAACACCGTAGGAGAAAGGGAAGGCAGTGTTGGGAGGTACACTTTAGATTCATGGTATGTCTTTTAGCGTTCTGTTTGATACTGGTGCATCACATTCTTTTATATCTCATTGTTTGATAGATAAGCTTAACCTAGAACCCACATACTTAATTACTTCCTTAAGGGATGCAAATCCGATGGGAGGGTATGCGACACTTGTGATGAAGTGTGACTACCCAGATTTTGATTTCTTAGGTCATACCATTGTTTGCAATTTGCATGTTTTGGACTTTGTAGGGTTCGAAATTATCTTGGGTATGCATTGGTTAAGTAATTATGATGCTAGGATATTTTTCCATGATAGGAAAATATCACTTAGACACCCTGACTGTAGTGGTCAGATTGTATATACCGTAGAAAACCCTAATTGTGAGATGAATGCTTTGTTAGATGTTGTGGGGGTAGAAGACGAGTTAAATCGAGATTTCGTGGTTAGAGAATTCGCGGATGTCTTCGAGCCGATAGTAGGATTGCCACCGAAACGAGCCACTGAGTTTCGGATAGATTTGGTGCCTGGAGCAGAACTAGGGAGTAGGCCGCCAAGCAGGATGACACCTACCAAGATGAGGGAGTTGAAGGTGCAGTTAGTGGATTTGGAAGGCAAGAATTTTATTAGACCAAGTAGTTCACCTTGGGGAGCAGCCGCAGTGTTTGCTAAGAAGCCGGATGGATCATTAAGGTTATGTATCGATTGTTGTAAGTTGAATGAGAAGACGATAAAGAATCGATATCCGTTGCCTAGAATCGAAGATTTGTTCGATCAGTTAAGTGGAGCCAAGGTATTTTCTCAATTAGATTTGGAAACAGGTTTCCATCAGGTTAGAGTAGCAGAAGATATTATTCCTTTGACGGCGTTTAGAACTAGATATGGATCGTATGAATGGTTAGTGATGTCGTTCGGACTAACTAATGCACCAACATTCTTTGTGGATTTGATGAACCATATTTTCCGAGAGCACTTAGATAGTTCGTGTTTGTTTTCATAGATGATATCTTGATATACTCTAGAGATGAAAGGGAGCATGAAGTTCATCTTAGAGTGGTGCTTGAGACATTGAGACAGCATCAATTGAAGGCGAAGTTTTCAAAGTGTCATTTCTGGAATAAGGAAGTGAATTTTCTTAGTAATGTAGTCTCAGAGAAAGGGTTGTCTGTAGATCCAACTAGGATTGAAGCGGTGAATAATTGGAAGATACCCGAGACGGTGACTGAGATAAAGAGTGTTCTTGGATTGGCTGGATATTATTGGAGGTTCATAAAGGATTTTTCGTGGATAGCAGCACTGATAACCAAGCTAACGCGAAAGGATGTGATGTTTGTTTGGACCGATAACTGTGAGGAAGCATTCCAAAGCTTGAAACACTTATTGACCCATGCACCTGTATTAGTTGTTCCGGAGGGGAATCAGGATTTGGTAGTTTATACAGATGCGTGCGGAACTGAGTTAGGAGTTGTGTTAATGTAGAGAGGTAAAGTGATTGCCTATGCTTCTCGACAGCTTAGACCACATGAGGTTAGATATCGAACGTATGATTTGGAATTGGCTGTAGTGATTTTTGCTTTGAAGGTGTGAGACATTAGCATTTGGGAAAGAGGTTTGAGCTTTATACATATCATAAGTCGTTGAAGTATTTGTTCTCTCATAAGGAGCTGAATATGAGACAGTAGAGGTGGCTGGAGTTTTTAGTCACTTATGACTTCGGTATTGAATACACATCAAGAAAAGGCAATAAGGTTGCAGATGCGCTTAGCAGAAAGCACCAGAATGCAGTGTTGGCAATGATAGCAGAGTGGAAAGACTTGGAAGCGTTGTCGACTTGCAAAGTGCAATGGAGATCTGAAGTTGGGTCTAGTAGAGGATCTGCTATGTTTTCATGTTTAGTAGTACGACCTGTTATGGTTGAAAAGATTGCTTCTAAACAGATGGAGGATCCATTATTAGTTGAATGGATCAGGAAGTTAAGGGATGGAACAGAGAGCGATGACTTGAAGAATTTTAGTCTTGACCAGAATGGGTGGTTGGGAAAGAAAGGAAGATTATGTATTCCAAATGTGGGAGACATAAGGAAGGAAGTTTTGAAGGAGTGCCATCGTTCGAAGTTCACTATTCATGCAGGAGGAACTAAGATGTATCATGATATGAATTGGAGTTTCTTCTAGGAAGGCATGAAGAGAGATGTAGGCTAATGGGTGATTTACAAATTTCAGTAAAAGATAATAATGAATTAGTTAGTATAAGCAATAAGATTTCAAAGCTTAATTTTATTATTTTAGAAAAGATGAAATCTGTTGAACTTGAAAATGAGAAATTGAAAAACGAGAAGTTAAAATTAGAAAATCAACTTGGTGATTTAAAAAATAATTTTATAACTCTTACAGATTTTCTAGATAAACAAAACACCATATTTGAAAACGAGAGAGAAAAATTTTCAAAAGAAAATTTTGATTTGAAAAGACAAAATGATTTATTACAATCCTCTTTAGATAATTTAGAATCTCAAAATTTCCTTCTCAAAAATGAGAACAGTACGTTAAAAAATGAGAATTCTGAATTAAATGAGAAAATGGATATTTTAAATAATAGTAATATTTCTTATAAAAATAATAAGTGTGACTTTAAAGCTAAATTTGATAAACTCAACACTGAAGTCACAAAATTTAATAAAGGTCAAAATGATTTAAACATGATTTTATCTAGTTCTAGACCTTTACCTAATAAAAATAGTTTAGGATATAATCATAGAAATAGCACTAGATACGCTTTTATGTATAATAAAAATGTTAGTGCTACTACTAAATTTCGAGTAAAGTCGAAATCAAATTTTTATCGAAATTCAAAAACTGCTATGACCAATAATGTTTATAATTTCTCTAGAAGTACAAAATCATTAGCGAGAAATATGAATAAAAATTATCTAAGTATTTGGGTTCCTGTTAATTGGAAAAATAGAGAAAAATGCATTAATAATTATTTTTATATGGTAATCAATAATGAAAATTATATCTATAAAGGTACAACCACACCCAAATGGGTATGGTTTCCTAAAAATTAGGAAATTATAAGAATCTTGGGTATCGCATGCTTTAAATGTTCATTGTTTTCTGATACCTTACAAGTAGTAATTATTTTGTTCTATATTGTTAACACTTGTGTGAAATATAATATTTGTTATCATATAAACTCTCCTTTTCGTCAATGACAAAGGGGAGAAAGATATTGCTCTAACACAATTTTCAGAAATAAACAATGCAAGCACATATTAAGGGGGAGAAAAGTAAGTGTTACCTTAAAACTCTTATTTGTCATGATACAATGTATGAATGCTTGTTTCTTTTATTGCTATGTTTTGAATATCTATACATGCATCATATTGTTTTACAATTTGATATTTCATAATTTCAAGTATTCTGTTTTTTTTGAACAATATGTCTATTTTTAGATGTTGTGTAGTAAGTAAACATCATTAATATTCCTATTTGGTTTGAGTATGTAATATTTAAACTCGATGTTTTCTTACTTGTGTTACATGTTCCATATTTTTTCATTATTACATCTAATAAGTATTCCTTTTTGTCGATGACAAAGGGGGAGAAATGTATGAAAGCTAACATATTTTTTGCAGAAAAGTCGCCATATATTCAGGGGGAGAATTATAATATAGATAAGTTTTACTTCGTCACATAAGTATTGTCATCAATCAAAAAGGGGGAGAATGTTGATTCATGAGTTTTGATTCATGACACAAGCTTCAGAGATCATACGATGAAATACAAAGAGAATACTATATGAAAGCGACAAAAAGAGAATAAACGTATATTGTGAACTACAAAGGAGACAAGACTACAATCCAGAGATTAGTATGAATATTTTATTTTATTGAGTCTTAGAATATTGTTAAAATCATTCCTCAAGTAGTCACGCACACACAAATTGATCCATGTTAATTTATGCATATATAAGTGTACACTGTGCAAATAACATCAGGTCAGCTGACCGACCAGGATCCTCGGTCGACCGACCCAGTGTTATGTGCACAGGTACTCTCTGTTTTGTGTACGATTTCGAACTCAGCTGACCGGCCAGATTTTCCGGTCGACCGACCAGAGAATAACGGCTAGTTTACTGAAGAGATGCGATCATTTCATGAAGAGGACTGTCCTCTATTTCAAGAGATATGGACACAACTGTTGAGTGAAACTCTTCATGAAAGATTATAACTCTTCTACAACTATATAAACATATTCAATTCACTTCTACAATTACCGATTCTTGTTTATATTTCTGAAATCTAATCTCTATTCATTTCTGCAAATAAAAGCATTCATTCTTATTTAATATCACTAGAATCCTTGATTTAATTTATATACTTCGATTCTACGTGATTATCTTCCTTCTAAATCTTCTCACACATATATACTCTTGAGGATTTGATTATAGGAAAGTTGTACTATCAAAGACTATCAGTGTTATTTAGAACACATTCGTCAACAAACAATTTGTATTAGGTTGAAGTCCTCTTCGGTTGTTGAGGCGGAAAAATTCCTGTTCGGCTGCTCAGGTGTCATATACCTATTCCTCCGGGTAAAGTGAGGGGTTAGTTTAAATCCAAAGGGTATTCTGGGACTGGACGTAGAACGGGAAGTTCGAACCAGTATAAAAATTCTTGGTGTGCTTACTTTAATTTTTATTTTACTGCTATTATCAATTTCCGCATTTATATACCATATTACACGAACCTTAGTACTGCACGTTCACTTTCATTTGGTATCAGAGCCTGGTATTCTATCGATCGTCACAACATCATAGAATAATGGCTAGAAAAAGATCGGGTCGAAGTACAGCAAGCAAAAAGCCTGAAACTATTAGAGCAACGACCAATGAGGACTGTAAAAAGGTACTTTCTGATTTACAAATTTCAGTAAAAGATAATAATGAATTAGTTAGTATAAGCAATAAGATTTCAAAGCTTAATTTTATTATTTTAGAAAAGATGAAATCTGTTGAACTTGAAAATGAGAAATTGAAAAACGAGAAGTTAAAATTAGAAAATCAACTTGGTGATTTAAAAAATAATTTTATAACTCTTACAGATTTTCTAGATAAACAAAACACCATATTTGAAAACGAGAGAGAAAAATTTTCAAAAGAAAATTTTGATTTGAAAAGACAAATTGATTTATTACAATCCTCTTTAGATAATTTAGAATCTCAAAATTTCCTTCTCAAAAATGATAACGGTACGTTAAAAAATGAGAATTCTGAATTAAATGAGAAAATGGATATTTTAAATAATAGTAATATTTCTTTTGAAAATAATAAGTGTGACTTTAAAGCTAAATTTGATAAACTCAACACTGAAGTCACAAAATTTAATAAAGGTCAAAATGATTTAAACATGATTTTATCTAGTTCTAGACCTTTACATAATAAAAATAGTTTAGGATATAATCATAGAAATAGCACTAGATACGCTTTTATGTATAATAAAAATGTTAGTGCTACTACTAAATTTCGAGTAAAGTCGAAATCAAATTTTTATCGAAATTCAAAAACTGCTATGACCAATAATGTTTATAATTTCTCTAGAAGTACAAAATCATTAACGAGAAATATGAATAAAAATTATCTAAGTATTTGGGTTCCTGTTAATTGGAAAAATAGAGAAAAATGCATTAATTGGAAAAACTAGAGGCCGACCACCATTAAGAAAAGCAAAGAGAAGATTTCAAGAGGAAAAGCTTAGGCAACTTAATCAAGATCAAATCTCAAATCCTTAATCTCAAAGCTAAGATGAATAATGACTACATCTCTTGTTTTCATAATTGTTTTCGGATTTAAGGTTAATCTGATTTATTTTGTAATGTTTTTCCATGATTTGAAGCATTAAATGTTTATATATGCTTCTTGATGATTTATGATAATTCATATAGGTTTTTTGATATGTTTTAATGTGAAAACCCTACTTAATGACATCCAAATGCCTTGTGATTTTAGATTTAGATCAGAAATGATATTTTAGAGATGGGTTTCAATTTTCATAATTTTCTGAATTAATGTGGATTTTATATTAATTTTCTAGTGATAAAAATAATTATTCAAGTATAAAATAATTTATGGCTAAATTATTTATGTTTTGGGTCTTAAATTAATTTATGTTAGGAAACATATTAAAAATGGTTTTTTGAAATTTTTGTAGAATTTTCCTAAGTTTTTTAATAGATATATAAAATTATTTAAGGTATGGGACTTAAATGTTTTATATATTTATAAAAGGAGAAGGGATATTTTGTAAATGATTTAAATTGTTTAATTCTGAAATTTTTGCAACACTTTAGAAAAAAAAATTGGCAACCAATAATATTTTAAAAAACAAGGCAGGTTAGCTGAAAAGAATTTCTTTTTAAAGTTAATATCAGTTTTTACATGCTTTTAGCATGTTTCGCACTTTCGGCACTAGGGATTCTGACTTAGTAGCTCCGCCTCCATCACCATCGAAACTAATGCGCATGGCATCAAAGACTTGGTGCGCAGCGAATTGGATAAAGGTGGAAGGTATTGGATCGAAACCAAAGGTTCCGAAGGGGTCGAAGCGCTACTTTGCTTTCAAATGAAAACGCGCCTGGTTTGTTTTCGAAGGGTATGCTTTCGACTTGGTTGGCGTTCGACTTGGTCAAATTGATTTAAGAATGGTTGTGAAATGAGTTGCGCCTTTGTTTTAAGTAAATGTTTTCGTCGGGGTCGAAACCTCTAGCTGCCACTTTTCTTCGTTTCGAAGTAAATGGTTTCGGAAGGTATACTTTGTTTTAAAGCCCAAGCTGTTTCTCCAATGCTTTCGGAAAGGTTGGTTTCGACACCATCGCTTCCTTACTTAGGAATGCTATTGAACGTAATGCTTTCGACTTAAATATTTTAATGACCCTTTTTCTCTGTTGAAGGTAGAACCCAAATGGTTTCGAAGAAGATGGTTTTTAACGGTTTTGAAAGGTTTTCCACATGTTTTACTTGAACCCAAAGGCTAACAAAAGGTTTGATGTTTTAATGCTTTCGAAAGGTTTTAATGAAGGTTTCGAAGGTGTGGTTCGAACAAGTTTTTAGCGCCGTTGCTGGGAAATTGCTTTGATTTTAGTTTTCTATTCTTCGAATTATTTTTGTTTGATTTTTTTGTGTGTTTTTATTTTGTGTGTGTTTGCATTTAAAAAAAAAATTGTGTGTGTTTGTGTGATTTTTATTTTTAGTTTTGTTTGTGTGCTTGCTTTTGTTTATTTGCGCTTGCATTTTTTTATTTGCGCTTGCATTTGCTTTTCTATTATAAAAACAAAACATTCACAATTTCAAAAACAAAAACAAAAATATTGTATTTCCATTTCCTTTACAATTTGCATTTCATTTTACAATTTACATAAAAAAAGAAAAAAACATTGCATTGCCATTATTTTTACTCTCTGCCTCTCTGTTCATTACTTCTACTCACCAATTCCCTTCTTCTCTGCATCACTAACCCACAGTCACCAACGGCCAGACATCACCTTTAACAATACACTCCCCCATAGCACCCATTCTAAACCTTCATCGCTGCAATTCATACTTCACCACCGACCATGCCCGAACTGCTCACCTCCTATCTACTTCAGCAAACACTGCATCTCGTCTCAGAACATCCTACTGCCTTACATCCATAACCACCCACAACATCAATCCTTTGATCATTCTACCCCTGCACTTAACACTTGCCACAACATTTCACCACATCAGCATTTCCACCATCATACAACTCACTACGTTCCGCCATCATGCAAGCTTCAAACTTCCTCTACACATATCAGCTTCTTACCAACATAACCATACTCTACCACCTACCTGACACACTACCCCTCCACTGCCAACTTCCTCAATCAAACAACACAACCATCACTTCATCCCCACTGCTGTTTCATATACCAGTCACATATACTCCACTGCCAATTTCAACTTCATCGACCACATCACTTAAACATTATACACAAACCATTTCTCACCAACACTATCCTACCATTTACTGTTAAACACACCTGCCGACAACAGCAAATACCCAAGTCATCATTTTCATTTGTCGACAAAACAAGTAGCCATATCACCCACAGCAGCTTCTACATCTTCTGACCATCAGCCTGAACCACTCCTCTTCCACTTCACAAACCATATCATTATCACCATTGCTTGCTCCCTGTTCACTAATAACTCTGCTTGCTACCATTCCCCCATCACCATTTCAATTTTCTCAACAACTGTGCACATATACAATTTGCACCCTTCATCATAACTGCTGCACACTGCTTACAGTTCTATCAACATCTTCTCACCACAGTTCTACACATCCAACAACAACTGCCCAACAACATCAATTCATTCACAAATACTGCAACCACTACCACCCCCTTATGTGTGCTTCAATACTTCATATTGCCTCCATCAACCCCTGACGTTCATCAACCCACCTCCAATCCCCAAATCTCCAGAAACAATCCCCTCGAACTCGAACAAACCTGAAATTTTCAAATTGGGAATTGACTCAATTGAGTGCGTTTGAAAAAAATTTAAGCTGTGGCACGCATGTGTGTTTGATAAAAACTGAGAATTGATTGAGGAATTGATTTTGTAAATGTTGATAAGAGAAATTGGTTTAGGTACGTTTGTTTTATTTGATTTGGGCGGGTTTTTGAGTTTGAGTAAAAAAAATTTAGTTTGTTTCTTTTGTGTTTTTTTAGTTTTAGTTTGTTTTCTTTTCTTGTTCTAGTCTTCCTTCTCTCTTCTAAAAAAATTTCTCACTTGGGCTTGGGTAATGGTTATTGGGTGAGTTTGTTATAAAAAAATTCATTTGTCAAAAAAAAAGAAAAAAAACCTGTATATATACTTTTTTTTGTTCCAGGTTGCAAAGGAGAGGATTTGCTGCTAAAATTGCTTGCTTGCTTGCCTTAAAAAAATCGCCGCTTAAAAATAAAAATGCTAATAATCTGCACGCTCTGGTATCGTGCCCTTTATCCCTTTTCATTGTTGGTTGCTTGCATTATTTAAAAAAAATTCAAAAACAAAAACAAAAAATATCCATTCATAATTGCATTATTAATACATGTTTAATTTCAGTTTTGCATTTCATCTTAGATTTTGATTAATAATAACGGTTAGACATCAATAACACTTAATTGTATATTGACAAGTTGTCTTCTTTCGACAATTTACTTTCTTTTTGTCTAGGCTACGACAGAGCAATAACCATTTATAAATATTACGCTGATTCGTAAATTTATAGTGGTTGTTTCTCTGAAGGTACTTAAACATTCGGCCGCATTGCTACGGTGATTCGTGGTGCACCGATAAATCCTGTCCGTTACCTGGCTGAGAACTATCTTATCGAATTAAGACGAAGTGTGATTATACAATTTTGGGTTAGGAGCTACTTAGGATAGATAATTTGTAATTAACCCTTGCATTCATTTAGTTGCATTAGTTCATGCATATTTAAAAAAAAATCAAAGTCCAAAACTAAAAAAATTGTAAATATTGCTTAACTTAGTTTTCAAATCCTTTTCATTTGAAATTTTTTCAATCAAAATCAAAAATCCAAAAAATATTTTAAGTTAGTTTTTTTAGAAATCAAAAGTAAAAAAAATATAAAATATTTTCAAAAACAAAAAAAAATTTGAAAAAAAAATCAAATTCCCTTTTGAAAATAAATTCCTTTTGGTAAATAATTTTCCTTTATAAAAAAAAACAAAAACAAAAACATTCTTGAAAATGTCGAAATTTCTCTATTCGCAAGAATTTTACAATAGTTGAAAATCAATATACTCCATATAATTTCACTCCAAATTCTTATGGATATTTTAACGACAACTATTGTATAAACAATTCGAATTTCGAACAACAAAGTTTTCAGAACAATGACCAACACTCAACTTTTGAAAAGAGAACGAAATCTTTACTTGAAATTCGTACACAACAAAATCAAGTAATGTATGATTTGTGTAATTCATTTCAAAATAATCAAAATTTTAATTCATTTCAAAATCCAATGATTTTGATTTTAACCCATGTCAAAACAATTTCGAACTCCAAAATGGATTTCAAAATCAAAATGAAAATGTGAACCACTTTTTAAATAATTTTGACAACGGGAATAGTTTCAATTTTGGTGCGATGGAAAATTTTTGTTCTCAACAAATTCAAATTGAAAATTCTAAATTTAATAATCATGAATTTGATTTAATTGAGCGAATGGAAAAAGGTTACGAGGATTTGTTGCGTGAAGCCTACAAAAAATTTCGTGAGAAACAAAATCAAATCCGAACTTGTGAAGAATCAAATAATAATCCACCGTTTATTGAAATTGACAATTTTTGTCCTCAACAAGTTCAAAGTGAAAATTTTCAAGTTAATAATTACAAGTTTGACTTTGTTGAGCAAATGAACAAAATTCACAATAATCACACGGATTTGTTGTTTGAAACATATATGAAAAACGTGATAAACAAAATCAAACCCCAACGTGTGACGAGTCAAGTGATAATCCACCTTTTACCCAAATCGACGATTTTCAAACAACAACTTTTGAAACTGAAATTGCTTATCTTAATGAAGTTGTTGAAAACACGATAATTGAGTTGGATTTCATTTCTTTTAAGGATGTGAAACTCGATTTAAAATTCGATCTTTCTTTCTCCGATTTTGAAAATTTGAATACAACAACTTTGGATTTTGCACACTATACATGTAATGAAGTTATTGATAATCCAAATAAGGAAGACGAATTTAATGAACACAATTTTTTTGGGCTTTTCGGCGACGAGTTGTAGAATTCCAAAGAGGAAGATTTAAATCACCATTTTCAGTTTGAAATCAATAATTTTGAAGAACTCGTCAATGATGAGCTTGAATTTCAATTTGGTGAAAATAAACTTGAATTTCAATCAATTGTTTTATCAAACCGAAAATCGTCAAAATTAAAACTACTCATACGATTTTTAATAAAACGACATTCGTTTTTCCAAATCAACATTCAACTCCGAAATCTTTTATGATTTGGTTTTTTGCGCTTAAGCTGTGTCTTGCGTATTTGACGAGAGAAATGAATTGGTCTTTGGAAGACCGGTTCATTTACTCTTTAACTGTATCTTTTCTAATCTCTTGTGAATAATAATCTTTTCATGTAAATATAGGTCATTTTTATTTTATTTTTCTCCTTTCACTTGGACTGACTGTGGGGACACAGTCAAAATCAAGTGTGGGGGGAGTCTCATCCCCTTTTTGATTTTTCATGGTTTATTTTTTGCATTTTCTTTCCAAAACTAAAAAAAAAATTCCAATTTTTTAAAGCATTTTGATTTATTTCTAAAGAAACACTGTAGGATAAATATATGATTTTGGTTAATTAAATTAAAATTTTTGAAAGTTTATTTGTCTTAACAAAAATAAGAATAAAGTTTGACAACAAATAACGATAGTTTAACTAGTATATATGAAGGTTCATACGTGTTAATTATGAAGTATATCCTAATGGAAAATCTTTGTTTGAAAAAGTGGTGAATTAAAAGTAAAGGATATAACATCTTTTATCTTCTAAGTTAAATGTTGCTAAGATGATTTTGCAAAACTCTCTCTTTTACAAAAATACAAAAAAAAATTAAAACGAAAAAACAAAAAACAAAAACAAAAACAATTATATATATATATATATATATATATATTCTATTAACACCTATAGTCATGTCTTCACACTTGTGTGTTCACTCGCCATGCTTTGTACCCTTCTCACGTAAGCCTGAAAGGCAGTGCACGATCGGTATATCTGGCCTCAGTTTATCTGAGTTAGGTGTATGTATATAAAAATTCTTTTATTAATAATGCCTATAGTAGATAGGCATTCACACTTGTGTGTTCACTCATTATGCTCTGTATTCCCTTCACGTAAGTTCGAAAGGCAGTGCATGGGTAATATATCTGGCCTCAGTTTTCTTAGTTAGGCATATGTTAATATTGTTAATATCAATAATAATTTTAAATAAGAGAGAGTAAGCAATTGAAATCTAAGAACTATTTTGACTTGTTTGATTTCACTTGTTATTGAAAAGAAATGAAAATACCACTTTGATAAACTTTGGTAATCAACTAAGGATCCATTTCATAATTACACTGTTTTATTAATTGAAACAACGAGTTAAACTATAGTCTATTTGTTATGATAAGTTGATTTTTGTTGGCAATTTTGACAAGTAAACGGACTTAAAATTCTTGATAATAACCAAAACTTAAAATTCAAAAGCTTGCATTCATATCTTTGTAAATAAATCTTGCATTTAAGTATTTTGCACTTTGCATTTGGATTTTGTGGGTAGTATCCACTGAAAATCCTCACGAGACAACACTCGTCCTACTAGGGACACATAGAGGTTTAACGGCTTGTTGCATACGCTTAATGCAATCGTGCTTCCTACGAAAATGGATTTATCTTAGTTTTAGTTTATTCGAGAACGAATAAAAAGATAAGTGTGGAGGTATTTGATGTGCACATAAATATGCATATTTTTACTTCCATATTTAATTGAATTTTATTAAATAAATGATCATTTAGGGTATTATAACATGTTTAAACCGAAATTTCAATTATTTTCAGATCATCATATATTCATCTTCATTTAGGGGCAAAATGGTCATTTGTGTGCATATATTAATTTAAGAAAACTTACTTGGGTATTTTTATATTATTTTTGTAGGAATTTGGATTCAAATACAAGTGGTTTCATGGAATATATGCATGCACAAGAGAATACAAAAGAAATGAAGATGGAAATAATTCAAACTCATGATCATGGAGAACCCCACCTACCCACTTACCTAAATCTACAATTAGAAGCTAATGAACAACTAAGTGGAGGTTAAGGCTTCATGCATACTTGATGATGGATTAATTAGAGGCTAATGATAACTTGGTGGCCATACTTCCTCAAGGGAAGTTTTGGTAGTTCTCAAAAATAGGATTAGGGTTTCCAAACATGTATAAATACCCCTTATGTTCATGTAATTAGTCTCTCTTCTCTTGGGCTTTCTCTTCCTCTTAGCCACTTTAGTTTAGTTTAGGCTCAAATAAATCAAAGCTCTTATTTCTTTTCATAGCTACTTAGCCATTTCTTTCATGTAACTTTCTTTCTTTTATGCAATGTTAATTCATGTTCTTTTACAATTACATGCTCTCTTTCTTATTTTGTTAGTAGTGTAGTTTCATTTCTTATGCAAGTGGATTAATTTTATTCCTTTTCAATTAGCTCTCCTTTTATTTTAGCTCTATTTTTCTATTCTTTTTATTTCATGTTGCATGCTACAATTGTTGACATGATAACAAATATGAGAGGCTAAACCCCTTTAATTTAGGGGTAATGGAGCTCTCTTAATCATGTAGCTTCAACATTTTGATCATTTATGTTCACTTTTTGTGCTTAACAGAAATATTTGAAGTGGTTTAACTTTTTTTTGCTTTGAATTTGATAGCCTATATTGTTGACACCAAATAGGCTGCTTAAACAAACAAAAAACATAAATTACCTCTTCATCTACATATGATGTTGGTAATGAAGTGAATTTTGAAATCAAAATTTGATGGTCTATATTTCTAATCAATAGTTAATAGGCCATACTTAGAATAGATTTTATTTTCAACTTTATTGTCATTTTCATGAGAGTTAAATAGTGGTTTAGTGGTTGTGTTATAGTTTGATGGTTTATATTAGGCTAATTAATAGCACAAATATTCCATACTTCTGATAAGCACATCAACTAATTTCACGAATGAACAAAAGAGAGATCATAACTTCATTTTGTTGATTTATGTGATCTAGAGAGTGAAAATTACCTCTAAATTGCCTTCAAACTCTCATATTTTTATCAATTTTCTTTTGTTAGTTTTCATACATTTTTAGCTTAAACTACTCTCAACTTTGGTTAATTTGATTGAATAGAGATTTAAAATCTAACAATTCCTTGTGGATCGACCCATACTCGCCACATACTAACATTGTACGCCCTGCGCTTGCAATTATTTTTATTATAAATTCGATTGGCTCTTTTCTAATTCGATAGAGAATTAGCCGGTTCGAACCAGTTTTTGGCGCCGTTGCCGGGGTGGTTCCCCAATGGTTTCGAAAGGTTTGAAAGGAAAGGTCTTCCAATGTTTTTGAAAGACAATGTTTAAAGGTTTTAAAGGTAGGATGTATAAGGTTTTATAGCTTTCGAAGGAAAGGTTTTTCAATGGTTTCGAAAGGTTTATATGAATGGTTTCCAAAGGAATGTTTTGGGCCTTTCAGCCTAGGTTATAAAAAAAGGTTTATTTGGTTTCGAAAGGGGTACTTTCAAAGGTTTAAATGTTTTCATCGTCAAAGATTTGAATAAAGAATATATAACATGGCAAGGTGATTTTGAGTAAAGCATAGAGTATATAATTTCCTTGTTTAAGTTTGATTTAAAGGTTTTAAATCAATTTGAGATGAAAAGGTTTTCAAAGAAAATTTAAGGGAAGATTACCCTAAGTAAAATGACTCAGATATTTGTATAACAAATTAGACTGGTATAGGGTGGCGCCCTATGCATTAGCTATTAGCCCCAGCTAATTTAGTCCAAAATTCCAATGTGTAGGGCTTTGTCACAGGTAAGACTGAAATGATGTTATACATAGAAGGGAATATATTTATATAGAGATAGGTTATTGATGAGCCCGCAAAACCATTAGGATCAGGTGACCCTAGGAGAAGATAAATTAGAGACATATTATCCAGAAGAGGAGTGTCTAACATGTGTTAGATTATTTGCTTATATTCTCTGGTAGGCTCGATTCGGCCAAAGGTTAGTAGCTCGGCAAACAAAACTATAGTGTTCGGACAGATAGTTCATTTGTTACCTAACATGTAAGTTTACATGATATTGCTTTACAATTTTTAACCAGTTTTGGTAGCATGATTATGATTTGCAATAGATATGTTTTAAAAGGATATTAGTGAGGGGATACCTGTTCTGCTAAGCGGCAGGTCTCACTTAATATTAAATAACCAAGATGTGTAGTAATATTCACACCAGGCTTTATGTCCGACTCGAAGATTATGTTTTTCCCTTAGACCCTCCGGTGCTCAAAATTGATTTGAGTAGGCTGAGGGTTGAGGATTTTTAGGTTTTTAGTAGGTTGGCGAATAAAGCTTCCAGAGATGAGCAGGTGGCTGACAGATAGCTATTTAGGAGTTGCTGTTTTATTTTGTTTGATTCGGCTGTGTTGTATTATGTCAGTTATGAGTATATAGTACTCTGGTCAACCAAAGGGGCGTCATCATATGTCGCTCTTGGCGTATTTGTGTAATAATTATATTTTATCTAAACTTGGGAAACCAATGGGATTATGTAATTTGAATATGAACTGTTGTTTTGAAATGTAATTAGATAATTGTTTTTATCTATGATGATTTTATTTCATATTCATGTGTCTCTGATATTATGGGTACCATTAACATTATCGTATTTTGTCACCAGATGTTAATACTTATAGATGATTGCTGCATCTGTAGCGTTTATCTTTTAGCCTCAAGATAGGGGATCTGACATTGCACCTTCAATTCCTTCATCTCGATCGGTGTCATCCTGCTAGGTGGTCTACTTACAGGTTCAGCTTCTGGCATAAGATCTATCTGAAACTCAACAGCTCATTTCGGTGGTAGTCCTATAACTAGCTCAAAGACATATGCAAACTCTCTTGCTACTCGAATCCGACTTAAGTTTTCTTCTATTTCCATAGCACTTAACAACGCATAAACTCTCTGATCCGAATTCTCGATTGAGAATATGATTCGGTTATGACTATCAAGGTGTCTCAACGATATTACCCTATCCTGGCAAAATATCCTAGCCTCATATTTACCTAAGCAATCCATACCCAGATGATCCCGAAAGCTACGAAATCAAAAACACAGACTGCATGCAAATATATGACCTAACAAATCAAGTTCCAACTGGTCACATCTCATCCCTAGAGTTGCATACCCTCCTATTGGATTCGCAGCCATTAAGGAAGTAACAAGATATGTGGGTTCTAAGCATAACCTATCAACCAAATAATGAGATATAAATGATTGTGACTCATCGATATCAAATAGTATCCCAACTGGTATACTCTGAATCAAAAACGTACCTTCCATCATAGTCTTTCCTTTTTCAGCCACAGTTGGCCTAACAGATGATGGTCTAACAGCAAAAACCTTTCCCCTGTCCGTCCTGACTGATTCTGGACACTGATTCTTATAATGCCTAACCTGGTCATAGTTGAAGTATTTCACACCCTTCTTTTCTGCAGCCTTCTTCCCTTTGCCTGTCCGACATTCATGAGCACAGTGACATTTCTTGTCACACTTAAAGCAAACTAAATCAGCCTTTGCCTTCTTGGCAGCCTCTCCCTTTTGGGCTCCCTTCTTCTTAAAGTTCCTTTTCTTTCCCTGAGAACCCTGGGTTTAAACTGGCTTATCCTTCCAATAAATTACAAGCATTTCCTCATGTCAGATTTCCATCTCCACAACTACATTACAAGGATCTCATAGATGTGACAGGGTTGCTCTAGCAATCTCGGGTCTCAATCCCCGAATGAACTTCTCATTCCTCCTAATGACGGTAACTATGGTAGCATACCCATGTCGGGACAACACATCAAACTTAGTAGCATACTTAGTTACCAACATCTCTACCTACACCAAATCCATAAACATTCTAAGCAATGCCAACTTGGCAACTTCAGACAAAACTGATGCTGAAATCTCCTTCTAAACTCTGCCTAAGTCAACTCTTCCTCAGGAACACCAGCAGTAACACCATTCCACCAATGGAGCACCACTCGCTGCAACTGCCTAGAGGCTAGTCTCCTCTTTGGCTCATCATCCAATCCCAAATCAGTGAAGATTCTCTCGCAATGCAGTAACCAATTCTCCACTTTTGTGGCATCCTCCATTCCTATAAACGGCTTCCTACCAAGACTGGTGTAATCTCTACTCAACTTAGCATAATTATTCCCAACTGGAGCCACATGATTAGCTCCTCCAACATTCCCAGCAACTCCAACAGCTGCTCCTGCTTGCATCAGATTGACAAAGAACTGATACATCGTCCCCATATCCACTGGTGGATTTCCAGCACCCACATTGGCATCTTCATTTTGGTTAGCATTAGCCTATCGACCTTGGTTCCTCCTGGTGGGTCGAGCATTTTTGTTGGTTGTGGAACTTCCTCTACCGATATTTCCTCTTCCGTTTCCTGCCTCCATATCTTCTTTCTCGTAAATCTACATACGAGCCTTAGTGAGATACAGAAGAACAGTCTAAGAGATAGGGGAGTACATAATTATATAAATACATATATCAAATACAAGTACATTACTACAGCGTTAACCCAAACCTCGATCTTATTTTTCAGATTCATTGGATTATGTTTTTGAAAAATCTTTTAGATTCAAATTTCTTTTAAGTTTTCATAAAACTATGCTTTGATACCAACTTGTAACATCCCCCACTTGGAAACCCAAAACTAACGGCTACGGATGCTGCAGTCTTCCATAGTTATTAATCCTCGGCGACAAAATACGGTAATGTTAGATACATTGATATAACAGAAACACATGGATATGGAAATTTTTTAAAATCATAAAACAATTTTCATATTCCATTTCAAATCATTTAAACATTCATTACTAAATCCCATATTCGAGAACCACGTTCAGAGAAAATATAATTATTGTCATATACGCCAAGAGTAACATATGAAGATTCCCCCTTGGATGATCGGAGTATATAACTAGGCAACTTAACAACTTTTCCTTTAAAACAAAACACAACGGAATCAAAATATAAAGAACTCTTATTATCTAGCTTGCCTTCTGCACGTCTTCGGAAGCTTATTCATCTAATAAGGTACCTGAAAACCTTAATTCTCATACTACTCAAAATTAATTGAGCACCCGATAGTTTAAGGCAAAAACATTAACTTCAAGTCGGACAAAAAGCCTGGTATGAATAATAACCTACCATCTCATACCATTTAGATATCTAGTGAGACCATGCCGCCCCTCTTACTAGTATCTTATCCAAAACTTTATAAAAACTATATATTGTGCTCCTGCATCCACAATGGTTAAAACATAACAATTCAAAATATTATTATGATATGCAAACAAGTAAATCAATTCTGGATATCCAAAAATTTATAAAAACCATATATTGTGCTCATGCATCCATAATGTTGGATGACGCTCCTAAAGATGACATCGGTCAACTTAGATATGATATCAGAAGGCTTGAGACAGAGTTAAAGTTCAATAGCGAAGAACTCACAAAGGACCAAAGTGCGCTCGAGCATCAGAATTAGAAATTGTGATTCTTGTCTAGAGATACTGCATCTAAACTAGAAGGAATAGAATGGATCATACAAGTAGGCAAAAAACTTTGTGGTATAGTATACGAGGATCACTTCCTATACTAAAAGCAACTTTGGGGGTGTACAGACTTGAAAGCGTATTATCATCCTTGAATGATAGGATCACTTCCTATATGAATAAACTTGAACAAGTGAAGGCTAGGAATAAGAAGGTTAAGGCATTTTTGCCACGTTCTCGAGATGTTTTAGAATTTTTCTATCCTTCGATGGATCAAAATTTTCTAAGTAACAAGGAGGATTTCGAAATGACAGCTGGCTTGGATGAAGACTCCTGGGCAGGAACTCGTTATGACCCCAGGCAGTCTGTCGCTCAAACCAAGTGTTTATTATCTTGACACTAGTATTGGGAAAATATCCATGTAACATTAAATTTGACTTAAGATGGGGAGGGCACCTTTTTTTTGTAATATGATATTGTTTCATTTTGAGATGTAGACGTTTTTTTGGTAAATATTTACATATAGAAACCTTTGAGTCTTTTAGTTACTCTACATTGTCTATTTATATTGTTGTTTGATTGTAGTCCTATTCGACTTTTCTTAAGTTAATTTGTTTTACTTAGGATTCAAAGGTAGATGCTCTATAAAGAAATTAGACTCTACTCGGCTAAGAATATTAAAGTTGGAGGATTTACTAAAGAATGCAGAGTGTATTTACGGAGCTGTATACAGAGACAAAGTTATCAAGATGAAGAAAAGGATTGTAAAGATGGATAGAGAGTTGGCGTTGCATATTAGTATAAAGGAGAATTTCCCAATGATTCCAGCCTCGCGTGTATCTCTTGGATCAGACGCGACCCTAGTGCCCCGCTTAGAGCTGACCCTACTGAGATTCTCAAGTGGAAGA
Source organism: Allium fistulosum (assembly GCA_030737815.1). Lineage (NCBI taxonomy): Eukaryota > Viridiplantae > Streptophyta > Magnoliopsida > Asparagales > Amaryllidaceae > Allium > Allium fistulosum. The sequence continues at coordinate 120,311,558 of CM060905.1, read as the reverse complement.
GTGATGTGATGGTTATTATTAGGCCAACATTAAAGAGTTAGAAATTTATTTCAAGGGAGAGTTAGGGATGCCAGATACCCATGTTTCCCCATCCTTGTCTACTGAGGATGAATTCTTTTCCCTTCTATAGGGATACTACATAGTCAAATGAGCAACTCTCGCGTGAAATTGATAGAACTAGAAAAATGGCTATAAGCCGAGTAAATGCTCTAGAAAATAGGATATATGGTTTTGAGTGTAAGCCCGATTGGATTCCATTGCGGTTTACTAGGGTGGGATGGACAGGGCATCCCTTTTGGATGATCTCCATAAAGAGAAGATAAAGACCATAATAGCAGAAATCGGTCGATAATGCGCTATTGATGTTTTTAAATGCTTCTGGCCCGGATTTGACTTGTCCTTTATGTATAATCGGGCTGACTATGAATATAAATCTGTAGATTATGGAAACGTTTGGGCTGGTGCCAATTATGGTATGTGTGTGGCATATCAAAGATCGGCTCATGGTTGGGTCTCTCATTCTCGATCATCAATGGTGATTACAGAGCTGGAGGGCTAATTTTTGTCTCAGCTCACCATGATGTATTTTTCACAGATTGGAATGACCTGGTGCGGTCACACTTCAATTAAATTTGTAATTTAACTTTTTTAAAAGTAGTTTTTTCTTTATAATATGACTTGATTGGTAATATTTGTAACTACGCATAAGTGTAAAAAAAGCAATATTACTGTAAGATCCATAGCTAAGTATTGATAACTCAGTTTTCTGATGTATACCAGGTGAGACTTGAGTAGTGTTCAGGCTTTTGTACCCGATTGACTGTATATTCCTACTGTGTACTCGTTTGCATTTGCCTAGGATATGTTTTGGGGAGTAGTGTATGTGTCCCTGATCATGAATTGATAGGTCGAGACTTCCGGGTATTTGCAAATGCGATACGATGATTTGCTGAGTTAGCTGTAGGTTGAGTACGAGCTGATCTAGGTCTGCACGCCGAGATCTACTCCTTATTAAGCGAAGCGAAATGTCCATGGCTGGATGCTAGGCTATCCTGCCGCCTATTTTTTCTTGCCTTCTGTTCTGGGAGCGACATGACTTTAGCCGTATGCTTGGCCGAATATCAGATTTACCCCTGTCCTAGGGTGAAACATCTATTTTGACCTACCCTTTATTCTGGTGGTGAAGATATCCTCAGCCACGTTCATGGCCATACATCAGACCTTCCCCTGTCCTTGGGTGAAGCGGTTGTTTTGGACTTTTTCCGGGTTCTGGGGCGAAAGTATCCTTAGCTGCGAGCTTAGTATGACCTACCCCTTATTCTAGGGTGAAATGTCATATGTATGCTAAGCTGAATTCTTCTCCAATGTCACCGTTCTCATTAAAGAGATTACCGTTATTGCTCTTAGGTGAAATCACACCTTTGAAACAATGGTGGTGGGCTAGAAAGAGTGAATCGTCATGCTCTGGGCATGGTCATTCCCATTGCGGGAGTAGATTTGACTGAGAAGTCAGGTCACGATACAACCTACGATCGCATGCGCATGGTTTTTTAAACTGGTTTGGGCAGTCTAATATCCATATGTCTAGTGTGGTATGTCGAAATAACTGACATAAGTGTTTTTATACTGCTTCAGGCAATCTAATATCTCTACGACCGGTCTTTATGATTTTTCATAATAGAAAAGTTCATACTGGAGCAGGGAAATTTGACATCCTGTCTAGCGAAATATTTTTGCTAAAGAATCGGACTCTCGTTGATGCAAGTCCAAGTGTGTAGGGCCAGTATCACCGTTCTCAGTGTCGAGAATGCCATTTTTGCCTACTGATCTAGCGTTTTGCTGAGTCAGTGACTATTGGCGGTGAACTGTGAAGGTGTAGATAAACATATATATTCCTTTTTTATAGAGAAATAATACAAAGATTTTACACTGGTTTGGGCTGGCCGATATCCCTAAGTCCAATTTATTACATTCATATGTATACATTTTTTTTGCGCAGAGCTGGTTTGCGACTCAGTACACTTTGTTCATGGCTTGGGTCGTTCAGTGAAGTACTGGGCACATTTTTTTAGCGCAAAGCTGGTCTGCAACTCAGTACACTTTGTTCATGACTTGGGTCCTTTAGTGAAGTACTGGGCGCTTGCCTTTGCAGTTGCTGCTCCGATGCCAGCACCTCTCCCGAAATTTGAATTCATCCTACGCTAGACCCTAGCTGTCTGCTTAGCTCTACTTCCACCTCGACATAGGTAAGGAAGCATAAAAAATCCATGCACGTGCATCTGGATCCGGCTCCGATCAGAGGGAGTAGCGGTCAATCTTTCAAATTCATGTGCATTTCAATCACTTTAGCTTGCTGCTTGCCGAGGTGATTGAGATATGCGCTGTAGGTTATGGCAGTGGAATCCCCGTGTTATCATGACTGAGGTTTTTTGATTTCATGCCCTAATCTGAATCACTATCTAGATCAACAAATACCTACGTGTTGATGTTCTCTCGATAGTCGTCAATCGACACGGGGAGCCAAGGATAGCTGGTAGACACCGTTAAACATGATTCCACACACCACGGATTATTGAGTCATTATACCAGGTAGCTCATGTTCGGTCTCACCACCCTTACCATTGAGAGTGTCACGACTGCTTATCTACTGTATGACACATGCAGCAGACAATCAAGGGCGGTGAGTCATGGGTAGTGGAAAGATGGAAGGTGAAATTGGAGTGTTGCTGGAATTTGATGAGTAGAGGAATGAAGATACAGATGAATGGAGGAATGAAGGACAGAGGGACAGAGGATGGAGGTTGGGGCCCTTTTTCTGGCACCAAAAATGTTGGTAAAATTTTTGTCTTCAACACACTCGACTGGATCGTGAGGCAATCTTACGACTTGTCATCCTCACGATTAGGAATCAACGAATTTAAGCTTAGTTAAATTCATCTTTAGGAACCGGCTGTGTTGTTGAATGCTTATACAGTCGAGTAGTCGCACTTCAACTGTTTGTTGAAATGTTAAGATAGATTGATGAACTAAGATGCGGTTGAAAGTAAATAGTAGAAATATAAAAAGACACGGAGATTTTCTACGTGGTTCGGATTGTTGTTAATCCTACGTCCATGGGTAATCCATTATATTTGAATATTTTTGTACAAGAGATTTTAATGGACCTAAGTCGTATAATATTTTACTTTTCTTTTTAGGAAGAAGAAGAAGTTAAAAAGAAGATCCCCTTCTTTCGCTTTTCGCGTTTCCTTTTATAGCATGAAAAGTGCATTGTTGATGGTGGTAATCGTCTTTCACATTTTCCATCAATCTCTGCACTTAGATTTTTCCATATGTTGTTCATCCATGATGCTCGTACTTTGTACCTAGATTGATGACATGTTTTAGGAGGGAAACCCTAATACTGATGGGAGATTGGAATTTTGAAGTGGGATGCTTGAAAAAGTGGCAGAAAGCCTAGGTCTGCATAGGTTGACCTCCTCTCTATTGAAATAACAAGCTGCTCTAAGAGGAATGATAAGAGACCTCCTAAGGCCTTGTTGTGTTGTTGAAGCATAAGAACGGGTACGGTAGTGATGGTTGTCTAACATTCAGACCTTACTGCCCCGTGGTTGCTCTTACTTTCTTTGCTTAATTTGTCACTGCGTCGGGTCAGAATGTGGGAACTCTTCCCATTTTGTGCTAAATGTTGGTTAGACAAGTTTGAGACTTTTGTGATATTTGAATTTTTTTTCTTTGGTTGTTGCTGACGAGAGATTGAGAGAAGCGAGCTTCACATTTGTTGTTTGCTTGTAAGGTCGAGTCTACGTTGACACATAGTTTGGATGATCCTTTATATAGCCCCTATAGAGTGCTTTCGGCTCAGTATAGCATTGTCTAGGTTGCCCCCTGTATATGCTTGTGCTGACCCGTTCCTGTAGGTGCTTGACAAAATGTGAATATAGTTAACTCGAAACCTAGCATGCTAGCCTCTTATGCCTCGGTTTTGTATTCTGGTTTGGCCTCTACTCCCGAGTGCAGTCAGTGCATTTTGCTCTGTCTTTTTCATGCACACAGTGCCTATTTTATGTGGCTTTGATCTTATTGAACAAGGTTTGGGTCGGGTCGAAACTGTGACCTTATGCCTGGTCCATGCTCAGTTCTGCTGTCATGGGGATGGTTTCTCTGTCTTTAAGTATTTATCTTATTTCTTTTCTCCGGCGTTCATGGTAAGAACGGGTGTAACAATATACATATCTACCCTTCTATTATTGTTTCGCTCTCTTTAGCCTCGTTTATAATGAAGACCTGCTTAAAAAAATCAAGATGAATTTGAGAAGTGGGCGAGTTACGATAGCAGGGGCAAGTGCAAGGAGGGAGGTTAAAAGTACATAGACTAAGGAGGGAACAAAGGAAATCTCCAAAGCAGTAGGGGAAGAAGCTATGCAGCTGCTAATGTTGCTGGCATGGATGTGAATGCTTTGTTTAGGGAATTTATGTTTCACATGATAAGGGAGAATATGTAACAATCCTGATTTCAACGCCGTAAATTAAAACTAAAATTAAATTGTTCGAACTCGATATTTAATAATTATTATTTTTGAACGTTAATATTTATTTAATTGAAGTCTATTTAATGGAAGATTTTTGTTCAAATAAATTGAATTAAATTAATAAAAATTTTTGGATAATTTTTTGGAATTGAATAATTTGTTTTAATTTATTATAAAATATTATTTTAAAGTGTAAATAATTATTATGTGATTAAAATAGTGAAAAATAAACAAGCGAGCATTGAAATAAATGAAATTAAGTAATTATTGAAATATAATTCATAATTAAAGTGTAAATTGGTATAAACTGGTCTAAAATATATTTGTAAACAAATTTTAGGGATCAAAACTTTAAATTTTAATGGATATAAAATAATTAAATCTAGATTGAATTGAAATAGAGCCCAATACACAGGCCTAAGCCCATTTTTAATTCACACCTTTCTCCTTTACTCTAGAACCTCTCCCTTCTACACTAGTCCGAGCCTCTCATAGCCCTAATTTCCCAAAATGAAATTGCAACCATTTAAATTTAAAAAAAGACGAAGAAGATTCATGCACAAAGGTGGTCGACATCGGCAACATCGTCGACTCGCGGAGGTGGAAACCGTGACCTGGAGCATCACGATATGGCTACGCGATCGTGATGCTGCGATCAAAGCTTCATTGCGATCTGGTGGAGGCGCGCATGTTCGCAAGTAAGCTTGGGTCGGAGAAGTGTTCGCATAGGTGGGGAGGCGGCTAGGGTCACAAGCGGAGCCTAGTAAATTGAGAGCATCGATGGTGGTAGGGGGTGTGCTAGCAGTGAGGATGGGCTTAGAAGGAGCGATGGTAGATGTGTGGTAGAGGTTGGAGCTATTTTTTTGGTCGATGTTATACTTTGGCTACAGTAGTGTGATAGAGTGACATTGAGGAGCCGCAATGAAGGGAATGCTAGTGGCAATGACAACGTTTGAGTTCGAGTTCAGGGTAGTCATTGATTTGGAATTCAAGCACCATTTTGGTGAGTTTTATACTCACAACTATTTCCCTGTGCATCTTATATATATTATCCTGATTATTTATGGTATTGTTTAGTTGAAATGGTTGTTTGGGAAATTTGATTGGTTGTGTGATATTGGATATGAATTTGGATTAGATTTTGATATTTTATGTATCGATTATCATGATGCAAAAGAAATGCTGTCGATTGCATTTTGATTTATTATAGTTTATCTATATGTTATATGCATTGTATGGATGGCCGGAATTAGATGGAATTTGACTTGTCCACGCGATAAAGTTGTTTAGACGATTGGATGATGATTTTAGAGGATTTCACTCCACAATTTATATTTGGACATTCGATTAATTTTCAGGTTTTAAAATATTTTTGAAAGCTTTGAAAAATTATTTTGGGTGTTTTAAAATTAAATTGAAGTATATTTATAAATAGATAAAAGTGGTTGGAAAAAATAAAATGATTTATTGAAAGTTGTTTGGTTATAAATGCTTATTTGAAATTTTTTTTTTAATATATTGGAATATATGGAATTTGTATAAGTATAAATGAGGGATTTTTAATAATATTTCTAAAAGGGAAATTCTTTTGTAAATTGAATATTTAATAAAATGGATTAAATGGAAATATTAAAAGGGGATTTTTGATTATCAAAATCTATTGTTAAGAGCTTCGAAATATACCCCCTTTATATATATTTATTGGTTAAAATTTGGCTTATTTTATGATTTTGTGATTTAATTCTGTATAATAAAGATGTTGAATAAACATAGTAGTAGTACCGAGTGGAATGGGACGCTCGGTAATATTTTTCGGTTATCTTACCGACTCATATTATAGAATAATGGTTGAGTTGATGAGTGTAGTTTACTAACATCTAGTAAACGATCAAGTAATATTGAGTGGTATGGGATGCTCAAGTAATACTTGTTCGATTACTACTAGTGAGTAGATGTCACTTATATTCAGGAGATGGGTTAGGAATTGGGATATCGTCTAGAGGTGACTCCTAAGAGCTTAATAGTTAAGAGTTTTGTTACTTTCCAAGGACTACAAGCTAGAGTTATGCTAGGATTTATAGATTTATCCTCTTAGGACTAACTAGCTAAGTGATATTATTATTAAATTCTAGGGCTAGTAGTCGAGGAATTATTACGTTGTGATGCACTCCTTAGGACGTATGGAGTCGACGTAATTTATTATTACCCTCATTAGGACTCATCTCGTCGAGAGTATTTTGTTGTACCCTCTAAGGACTAACTAGTCGAGTATCGTTATCTACTCTCAGGGCTAACCGTCAAGGATTTGTTATATTGAAATGCTTTTATATGGACCCATACAGTCGAGAGCGATCACTCTCACCAGTACTTCTATAGTTGAGAGCATTTGACGTGGCTCTTATCAAAACTCATCGAGTCGAGAGTATTAGTTATCACTCTTGATACGACTTATCGAGTCGAGGGCAGTAGTTGTCACTCTCATTAGAACTCCTAGAGTTGAGAGTACTGGTTATTACTCTCTTAGGACTTGTACAGTCGAGAGTATTTATAGGGAATCTATGTCATAGGATTCACGCCACTAAGGAGACATCGTGAATTAGAACCACCATATAGGCTAGTTGTCCATCCTAGTGGTCCTGATTGCGGGGTCGCGCCTCGGATCCGTGATGTAAACTTATTAAGTTATAGGATGAGAGTTATTTCTCTTATTAGAACCATTGTCCTGGCGTCGCTTAAGGACCAATAGTCTGTTACCAAGGGAAAGTTGGAATCGTGGCCAATGCTCGGTGTAGTTCAGCAGCATGTTTATGACATGTGATGGATACAAGTGTCATGATTCTAGGAGTAACTAAGGGACTGTAGGAAACGAGTTGCAGTCATTAGGGTTTCCTAAAGAAGTGGTGCGGTATGTCAGTCTCTTATTTGAATGGTTAGGTAGATCCATTGTATATGAGCTATTTGATATTATCATCTCATTAGAGACGATAATCATTGATATCGAAGACTGGCTACGTATTAGTCTATCTATTGAGTTAGGCTAACTTAGACAGCTGCATGTTGTCTATTTATAATATTGGAGGTATGCTGCGAGCTTGTCTGTTATTCTCTCATAAAAGCCTATGGTTAAGAGATCTCCTTCTCGTATGATTTGTTGTTTCTATCTCCTAGGAACTCATAGGAACATTCAGTCGAAAGTTTCGCCTCTCTAAGGACTGGGATTCAAGTTATGCGATTTTATACATTGACTATTTGATTGATATTGATATTTATTCAGTTTGAGTTCCTTGATATCTCCGAGGGCCCAATGGTTGGAAGTTATCGCTTCCATTAGGACTATAGGTCGAGAAAATTACCTAGATATTGCTTTTTATATTTTGTATTGTGTATTTTATTTGGGATTTGGATTTTTTGCTATCCCCTAGGACTATTTATTTTCATTAGGATTGTAAGTCGAGATAGCATCATTGGATACTGATTTCTGTATTTTATGTAGATTATATTCTATTTAGATTCCACGTCTTATGGTTTTTATTCTATGGCTTAACAATCAGGAGTTATTACTTCTATTAGGGCTGTAAATTGAGATTTGATACTTTGATTATTTATTTGGGATTACACCTTTAATTATTTGTATTTTTGGGCTTGACAGTCGAAAGTGTACACTTCTATTAGGATTGCAAGTCAAGATATTTAGGCTTTTGACCCTTGGATTTGGCGAGATTTTAGATTCATTCCTTTATTTTAGTTTTATGGATATGCTATGTGCTTATCCATTTTATTTTGAGATTTCGATGGATTTGATTGTTATCACCTGATTTATAGATGTTGTGATTCTTAGTTACTTGTATGTATTCCTTGGGTGATATTTGGAATGTGTAGCATAGTATATTATTATCATGATGTTATGATGGATGCTTCGTTGAGTTGTATTCGTGCTTGACTTTTTAATACCGTGCTTATGGTTATGTACCCACCTCGGATTTAGATATAATCTGGCCCATTTTTTATTTGTATAATACTCGTGTCAGTTTGAGACTTTTCCAATACAGGGAAATTAGCCATTTTAGATGTTGGGCTTTAAAAGAGACAGGGTATATATTATATCATGTTCGAGTTGTTAATGTATATTTCCTTTAGATGTTGTTAATCCAAAAAAAGGATCAACACCCTGGTTTGAGTTTGAAAGCACCAGCCCTGTTCTGATAGAGCAATATCACAGATCACAGATATAGAAAAAGAACAGTAAAAGAAAGAAGTCAAAGAATTTTTATAGTGGTTCGACTGTTAATGAAGCCTACGTCTAGTTTATAGTTTTATTATAGACTGATTGCTATTACAGGAAGTGTTTGATTACAAGACTTTGATTATCTTTAAATAGATTGGATCCCCAGAGTTAGAATCCATTGGAGAATCATAGTGAATCCCTTTGGATATTGTTGTGAGGGAGGTAGAGAGTGCATAATGTTTCCAGCAGAGCTTCAGCAACCAGCTCGGGGAAGATCCCCTTTATGTTGCAGGCATAATGGTATTTATGAAGTTTGGAGGACTTCTGGGCCAGGCCACTTCATCAACTGATCATAGCTAGGTATAGAATGACCTAGGGGGTTTAGTTCGTGATCCGAGCCAAAACCATGGGTCGGTAGCGACCCATAGAGTTGGCTCGTACGTGAGCTAATGACTTAGCATTGCATTGTTTGGTTGCCTTGCTAAGGACACGTGGAGAAGCATGGGTCGCTAGCAATCCATGGTGTATGGGTCGCTAGAGACCCATATACTTAGCATATATTTTAGCATACTTCTTCCTTCCTTCTCTTCTTCCATTTAATAGAGAGACCCTTCATTTTGCATGGGTCGCTAGCGATCCATAGGGTATGGGTCGCTGGCGACCCAAGCACTTAGGATACTTCTTGGAGTTTGGAGTTTGGTATGTTTCCATGGTCTTGTGTCGTAGTTGTTTGTGTAGTCTCGTCGCTCGTTGTTCCGTTCGGATGATAATTTGCTAGCTGTTTGCGCTCAGCTATTGATTGGGCTGAAATAATGCTGATATCTTGGTTTAGTCGATCTCAGTTGTTGTCTCAGTAATATAACTTGGCTCTCGTTTTACCTCCTTGCCTTTGCCTCTATGGTTAAGGCTAAGTTCTAAACCATCCTGATGTCGCAGGATTATTCTGTTTCTTGTTGGATCATGCTGGCTTAAAAACCCGAATAACATTTGCTCCCCTGATACGTCTTCATTGTAAACAAGGCGTGCTCTGGAAGTTATTGCTTTAAATATCTGTCTGTCGATTTCCAAGTGATTGCATTGCAGTTTCACGAATACGTGGTAGGTCATGCTGTTTGTTATCTAGCTTTGATCTTGACTGCTGCTGCTTGTCATAAAAGATCAAATTTTTTCACGCAGTTTCTTGGTATTGATGATGCAATCTTTGCTCCGTAGTTTACACAAGGGTTTAGGTCGTTAAGTGGGTGCATGAGGTAGGTTTGGAGTCAACCTATATAGTTTTAACTCGACCGGTGGTGAAGCTAAGTTTTGTCTCGAACGATTGTACGCTGTCTTGGAGCGAAATCTTGCTCCTTGTACTTAACTTCTCCTTTTCGAGAACTTGGTAAAGTTCCCATCGACGTTTTTGAATTCCAATGCGATGATTTATTCCAAAATCGGACATAGTGGATGATTCGATCGTATCGCTCTTTCTGTTTCTATACTCCAGTGATCTTGAAAAGAAAAGCTTCCCACATCGCTTCGAACGGCAGCTCCGTTTTCGATCATTGATCGATAATGGGTAAGTGTGGAAGAGATAATTTCAAAGGACGATATAAATGGTATTTCAAATGTAAGCAAGCTATCTACACAAGATTTTTTGTTTGCAGTATTCGGGATATTGGACTCTTCTCATGTAGATAACACACTACATCTGCCCCAGTCATCGCTCAGAATCCGACTGGTCAACATACATCGATTTCCCTCGGATTCCGGGCGTTGGTTAAACGAGGATATTATTTAAAGTAGAGCATACTTGGTGGGGTTGAATGCCAAATTTTGTTGTTGAAAATGAATTTTCGGTCATTCAATCTTTAGTCTAGCGGAGGAACTTCCACTCCTCCAAAAGCTGGGTCCTTCGTAACTTAGGCTTCGTTTATTATTCCTATCATATTGGGATGATTGATTACAGCCAAATTACAAGGCACGGTTTCAGCCTTCAGAAACTAGCGCATGATTTGTTCAATTGGGATTATCCTTCCTTTGCATTTTTCGGAATTCTACCTGCACAACAGCCTCTGTCTCAGGGGACTATTGGTTTAATTGCTCGATTCCGAGCATTGCTTTTTCCCGCTGTTGCACCTCTCATGTTCATGTGTAGCATATTCGTTTACTGTAATTCTATACGTGAAAGTAATGCTTCTGCGGTTATTTCGGCATATTCTATTTCATAGCTTTGTTCAGAACTACGAAGTAGCTTGGTCTAGCCAGTTCTGTAGCTAATCCCTACTTATGCTCAATTGAGTTCGTTTCAACAAAGTGTTGGTGTAAATGCCTTAGTCCATAGGGCTGATTACTTTGACTACTGAACCATAATGTTTTGGGAGACTAGGTCTCCCAAAACATTTTGTTCGATTGCCCTAGTTTGATTGACCTGATAGCTCCTATCTTCGAGAATAAAGGACTTTGTTGCTCGATCCCAAGATATGAGTTTTGTAATGATGTCGGTATGTATTAGAAAGGTGCGTTTCTGGCATCTTTTGCTAAAGTAAATTCTTTTGAGTTCGGCATTGAGATCCCAGTCAAGTATTGGTTTCTATCTTCGTAGACTCATGTACGGATGACTCAAACTTGTAGATTTTTCCTTGATGTTGTGGACCTTCGGATAACGTAAGATTCCAGAAGGTAGGATTAAAGAGTCGATCAAGCTTTTGCTTCAATTTTTGAAAGCCGATGTATCGATAGTTTCATTATGGGAGTTTTTCATAGCATCACCAAACTTCGGGTAATGGCATATTCTTGCAAGTTGGAAGCAAATGATCTAGTTAGACCGTAAGTAGGTCACCGATACTTCTCGTCATCGCCAGATTATGAGCGACGGTTGACTTCTGAATGTTAAACCCTTAATTTCCTTTGTTGGCGATTTTGTTGCCAGAATGCTCTGTTTTATAATACAGATCCGTGATCTAACTAACCTTGCGGTTATTCATGTTTAGACTTTGGAATATTTCTTTCGATCAAGTATCTGTGTGTCTATCCCTTCTTGAGGGACTAGCTATTTCAAACGCCTATATTTGGGCGATTGTGAGAGATGGAGATCTATGGGGTGAACTGCTCAATTGCCCCCAGTCTAGCTCTCAATCCCATTCTGGAATTGAGGAAGTTTAGGGATTTTATTTTAGACCTTCCATGATTGTTCCCACCTGTCCTTGGCCATGCATGCTTTTCTTGGTTGCTGATGTCATCACGAAAGTTTTGTTCATATGTCAACTCCTGTCTTTGTGAATTGATTACCTAGCTGCTTGGTTCTGAACAACATCTCCTCGAGGCTACCTATTTTTTGGTTGTATCTAAATTCTTTCTAAGTTGAATTTTGAAAATTCGATTGTCCAACATCTTTCATCCTTAGAAATTAGCACAAGAGCAATTCAATCCTGGGATTTCCTTTCTACGCAGCTCTATTCCCGTGCAGTGGCTGATTCCTACGATGTCAGCTTGAACCATCCGGCTGACCTATGAAAGGATACGTCTTTCGGTCGTTGCCTGTCATTGGGCAACAATATTTTTCTGAAGATAGGGGTAGAAACTCAGTTGAGGTCCAATATCTATCTCCGAAAGCTAGTGCATCGATGGGTCACTACGATGAGTGTTTCTCATCAGCTCTATAGATTAAAGTTTTCCTGGCATTGCCAGGGCAATACTGGTACTTACGAGTAGAAAGTTTCCTGGAGTTGCCGGGGAAACGCCGGTACTTATGAAATAGAAAGTTTCTCGGCGTTGCCGGGGCAACATCAGTACTTAGGAAATAGAAAACTTTTCCGGCGTTGCCAGTGCAACACCGGTACTTGAAAGATAAAAGAAGGCCTTAGCATTGCTGAGGCAACACCGACACTCAGGAGTTTGGGATCGATTCTTTCCCTCGATTCGACGGTACTTTTAGTCAGTTGGGTACTAATTTCGGTCTTCAAAAACTAGCACTTCGATGATTGGATTGTAGAAGTATTTTCTTAGTGTTGCCTATCTTCGGGTAGTGTTAAAGTCACGTTAGTGAGGATTGAATCGTTCATCTGATCATGTAGAGTTGAGTAGATTCCTTTTAACCCAATGTGGCTGTTTTCTCAATGTTTCCTAAATCTGGGATACACCACATTCTGGAAGGGTGAGAGTCCTAGGCGTTTCCGTTGCCTAACTTTGTTTAACCGTCAAGTATTACCCTTGGAGATGCAAGGCTGTTGCTTAACCAATTCCATAATTATTTTTATTCATGAAAAATCGAACTTCCTCCAACCGGTTTTTGTTATGATCAGATGACTATTAGTGGAACCCTTCATTTCTAGGTCTCAAACTCCAGCTTCTTATAGAAAATTTTGAAATTGTAGGGCAAGTCATCACATTTCCCCCGGTGTGACCGCGTTCATTCCTATACTAATCATGGACCGGTAGAGTTTGGTAGTGTTTGTCTTGAATCCCTGACACCTAACCTTGCTTGTTTCAGGCCATACGCATTATGCTGGACTAATAGCATTGTTGGGGATATCAACCTTATTCGTTGGTTCCAATCTTCGAGAATCAATGGTTTAGCTGTTCGATTTTGAGTTTTCTTTCCTTGTCATTGTTTGTCTTTGGATAACAGCTAGTTTTTTGCAAGTTAGGGTTTGAGACCTTATTCGAGCACCTGCTTCTATCTTTGGAAGTTGCTGGGTCGATGACTTGATTTTGAAAACGTCTTCCATCATTATCTATCTCTGGTCGTCGGTAAGTTCCTCCTCTTATCCCTATTTCCGAGCGTTGGTGAACTTTAAGGAGTTCGATTTTCTTGTTGATATGACAGTCTGGAGTTCTCGATGTTGCTGAGGCAATATCAATGTCTAGTAGGTTACAGTTTCCTTTTTAATTCCGCATTCGTCCAGCCTATTGCAATCGCTAAAATTCTCTGTTCGGCATAACAGTTTCATGGAGTGATTTTTGGTCCCAACCAAGTGTTAGTGTGTTATGTGTTGCCGGTCCACGGGGCTGATTACTCTAAACACTTGATGTGAGACTTGATGTTATGGGTGGCTCTTTGGATGCCCCCTGTCATAGTTGTGTCACAACTCTTATCTTTGGGAGCTCGTGATTTTAATGTCTTAACTTTAGACATTTTAGTCAAAGATCCAAATTCTTTGTTGAAATCTTGGTTTGGGGACTTTGTGGCATTTCCGGTGCAATGTCAGTCCTTTTGAGTGGTCGGGATCGGTCCATGTTGATCCTGAAATAAACAAGTTTCCTGGTGTTATCAAGACAACATCGATATTTAGAGAATTTTGACGGTCCAGTGATGATGTCGGAGCAACATTGTGCAGTGTTTGCGTAGCTTATAAGATGCATGGTTTATGAGAGTGTGCGGCTTACGAGATGTGCGGCTTCTGGTAGTGCGCGACTTATGGGTGGCGCGGCTTATAGGAGTGCGTGACTTATGGGATGCACGACTTATGAGGGTGAACGACTTACGAAATGCGCAGCCTATGGGATCGATACGACCCGTTGATCTGAAACGGCTTGGAACTTCTCGACGTTGCCAATCTTTGGGTAATGTAAGGAGTTCATGCTTCAAGAGTGTGGCTCCATGACTCAAGAAGTGATGCGCGAGGGTATGGGCCTTCCCGATGTTGCTAGAGCAACACCAATTCTCAGAAGACTGGGATTGAGATTTCCTGTTGATGTGCCAGCTTCCTTAGTGCCCTGACCTACTACTGCTCCACTGCCTCCATGCTCATTTCTGTTCCTGTTCCTATTTCCATGTCCGTGTCTGGCTCGTAGCCGGGGCCGGAGTCCGAAGAGATAGCCGCGCTTCATGGCTTGGATGACCCTTCTGTGTCTTTGGAGGATGATGTAAAAACGGCAGACAGTGGAAGAATTTAAGGAGCAAGAAGTTCAAATGGAGCATCCTCGTAAGAATCAACATGAATTGGTCACTATCAAGAAGGAGAAGGTTAATGCGATCAAAGCCTCGAAGAGCTCCCGCAAATCACGAAAGCGCAAAGCAATGGGAGAGTCTTCTTAGATGCTAGTGGAGCAAGAGGAGGACGTTGCCACCGAGGAGTTTGTTGATATTATCGGCAACGACACCACTCCCGAGACGAGGAAAAAACTGCAAACAAAGGGCGGAAAGGGGAGCGGTGGAAGGAAGCACTGATGAGCTTGTGTGGAGACTGGTTTGATTTTAGTTCTTTTTAAGTCATTTTGTTCAAGTGCAGAGTCTGCGCTTACTGTTCTTGTCGTGGAGTCTGTATTTTATTTTTGTAGGCCGGTGTTGTGTGGGTACAACCTCCACGTTTTGACCTTGTGTAAAGAAAATTATAAGCAATACATTGATATTTTGACTGTACTCTTATCTGTCTGTTCATATGTGTTCTATGCACTTGTGCTTGTTTTGTTTACACTTATCCAATTTTGTGATTGCCGCCAAAATTTTTATTTGGAGCAACCATTCTTTGTTTGGAGCAACATAACTTGTGAACTTATTGTTTTCAATTGTTTTGGTTTAAGTACCGGTGCATACCCCCCAGTTCACCGGGTTGTTTACTTCAAATGACCGGTAACTTATAGTTTAGATAATTTTCATATTAGACTTGAAATTTGGCTAAGTCACAGCTTGTTTTTCCTTCTTTCGAAAGTTTTGCAACTTTAGCATATAATCCAAGTTTTTTGTGATATTCTGGTAAGTATGCAATATACGCGTGATTGAGAGGAGCACGTTGCATGGGTTAACTGAGGGCAGTTTTAATCATTAAGTGTCGTTAGTTGAAGCTTTTCTGTTGGTTTGTAGCACTCCAATTTTGTTGTAGTTGTGCCCAGTATTCCCAATCATAGAAGTGGTTGGCGATAGTCATGAGATGCGCAGTTTTTGGTGCCCCTCGGCGTTGTCTATCTTCGGGCAACGTGAGGAGTCAGTGTTTTGGAATTTAGTGCACGGCTTATGAAGTGCACGACTTTTCATTTTCCTTAATGTTGCCTATCTTCAGGTAGCATGAGGAGTTATTATTTTAGTGCATGGCTTATGAGGTGTGTGGCTTTTGGTTTTCCTCAGTGTTGCCTATCTTCGGGAAACGTGAGGAGTTACTGTTATCCCGCCTTTTGGCAAGGCCGTAACACCAAGGAATTGACTAGTAACCACTGACGGTCCGTCCTAGAGATCAGATGTGCATGGGGTCACTACGGATGTCGATGAATTTTGTCCGAGTCCGGATCGAGCCAAAATTGGTAGGACATGGCAAGGTGAGCCATGAGAGCCAACATTTCAAATCTCAAGTCAATCCGAGTTTGCATGCTCGAGTTAAGAGCGATACAAGATTGGATGAAGATCAATTACCAATCGACTCGCTTCTTCGACTCGCTCCTTCGACTCGCTTCACAACGTCCAGAAGTGGCAACTTCGACTCGCTTCGCTCAGAGGCCAACTTCGAGTCAACCTGGTTCGACTCGCTCCACGTCCCCCAGAGCTACTCAACTTCGAGTCGCTCCAGTTTGAAACCGTCGAAAGTGCATACTTCGACTCCACTGCTCAAACCTCCCAGGACGCTCCATTTCGACTCGCTCGACCAACGCTTGCTTCGACTCTCTCGACCAACACTTTCTTCGACTCGCTCAACCAAATGCTTGCTTCGACTCGCTCGAAGCAACGTCCAGGACGGAGTGAAAATCGAATGCCACGCCATCGATTCGAACGGAAGCGAGTCGAAACGGGAAGCGAGTCGAAGGAAACAGCTGCCGAGAACTCCATTTCGTATCTATCATATCTCCCAATCTACAAGTCCAAATGCTATGAAATATTCACAGAAGACTACGTGCATGCTAAAGAATGTCCACGCCAAATTTCGACTCCATTGGATGAAATCTCGAGAGAGTCGAAATCTGCTCGTGTCGATCACGGATCGGACCGAAACTTCACGGGCTTGGGCGTGCGGGCCTGGTCACGTGCCAGAGAGGGTCTCCCGAGATCTGGGCGAAATACCAGCCTCCTACACCTATAAATAGACCCCCAAAGCCAACAGAAAAAGGGTTCTTCTTCCTCTTTGAGCTCTCCAACGCCCTGACTCCGCCAGATCCAGATCTGAACTCCGTTGCTGCTGCTACCAGCAAGATTCACTGCTGCAAATCACAATTGACTGCTGTAAAACATTGAATTCATTTGTAAACACAAAAGAAAGATCAATAAAGCAAACTACTTCATAGTGGACGTAGGCTATATGCCGAACCACTGTAAATTCTTGTGTCTCCTTGCACTTTAATTATTCTCATTTCTGAAATTTGGAGTTTTTGTTAGATAATTCCTCTTTTTTCATTTAATTTCTTCACTTTATCTCTTTAAAAACTTCCGAGGAGTGTTATGCCCAATTTTGGTACAAACACTTTGGTGCTTTCACTGAGAAAAACCCAATTTTTCTCCCACTCTTTGGATCTCCTATCTATATTGGATTGCATAAATCTAAGAAGAAGATCCAGATCTAGAACTTCGAAGCCCTTCCATTCTACTCAGATTTGCAATCAAATCTAGGAAAGGACTTCATCAATTCATTATGGTGAGCACAAATGCCACCTCTACAGCTACTGATCAGGGAGCGCGGGACCGACAAAATCCCGCGCTATCACCTCCCTCCAACCAAAATGCTGCAGGACCTTCAGATCCATCAGGTCCAATCACTAGACAAGAATTCCAGACATTGCTTCAGGAGTTGACCCAAAGTCGACAGCAGCTAGCGGAGCAACTACGCACCAACACGGAGTTGACTAACCAGCTAAATCGCCAAAGGCGAAGAAGATCTAGAAGAGACGAAGGTTCTCACTCCTCCACAGAGAGCTCAGCCTCCTTCGATGGCCAAACTAGATCCACACGTCCACGGTTGGGTGGAAGCTACACCCAGGCCACGGGACACCAACCTGCTTCGAACCTTGGGCAACCTAGAGCTGGACCATCTGTTAGCCTCCGCACAGAACCTTCAACTCGGGGAGGAGCTGCTCCTTATCATGTTACCGGCAACATTGCTACTACCACCACTGCTAGACGAGGAGGTGATGCTAGGAACCAAGCTGATCCTCAACATAACCGACGAGAGCAGACTCCTGAACCTTATGTCCCCGAGGATGTGGAACCAAGGAGGCGAGGCACGGATCGTCGACCGCGTCCGGTCCAGACTCGCGCTGTGGAACCCGACCACACCTTGGCACAACATGCTCCGAGTGTCCAAATGACAGATATACCAGCGATGATTCGCCAAATGATCCGTGAAAGTCAGGGTTTATCTAATGACGACTGGGGAATCTCCCGAAGTCATACCCCTTTCACCGATGATGTTTTATATGCTGAACCACCTCGGCACTTCAGGATGCCAGCTTTGCCAGTTTAGGAAGGGAGTTCTGACCCCAATCAACACATCCTGAAATACGAATGCCTGATGAATGCTGCTAAAGTTGATGATGCAGTAAAGTGCCGTAGTTTCCCCATTTCCCTAGGGGCATCGCTACCATGTGGTTCACTCGTTTTCCACCGCGATCCATCTCTAACTTTGACCAAATGGCCACTAAGTTTGTCGAACAATTCCGTATGCATGTGGCAAGGCCGAAGGACGTTAACACTCTGTCTAGTGTTACGCAAGCTCCCGGAGAAACGCTTAGATGTTACTTGGAGCAATTCCATGCCGCGTGTGCGGAAATAAGCAATCCCAACAATAACTCTATCCTGATGGCTCTGACTAAGGGGATTGATGCTGATTCCGAGTTTGAAAGTTGGTTAGTTGGGAAACCACCTGCGTCATTGGACCGTTTCTATTCCAAAGCAGCCCAATTCCTGAGAAGGGAGGATGCGAGACAGTCTAGGAAGCAGGATGACGCAGGACCCAACATCGAAGGTATCCAGAGTAACGTCGCTGTTAAACAGACCGGAGATAGTTCTGGAAAAGTTCAGTTGAACGTCCAAAATAAGCAGAATTAGCAGAGGGACAATAGAAATCAGAACAAAAAACGCGATCAGGATCGTGGACCATGACGTAGAGCTTCCATATACGAAAATACACTCCATTGAACACGTCATTGGAAAATGTGTACTTGCAGACCTACAATACCATGCAGTATAAGAACCCTGTCCCGAAACCACCAACTGAAAGACAAATCCAAACAGGAAAGTTCTGTAGATTCCATGAGAGTTATGGCCACAACACCATTGAGTGTCATCACATACAAAACCTAATTGAAAAACTGATACGAGAGCGGAAGTTGGATCAGTATGTATGGGCGCCGCAATCCAGTGGTGCGGGCCCATCAAATCAGAATCGTGCACTGAACCAGGAACGGCAGGAAGAACCCGCTCGTGCGGACGGGAGGTTGGTCATCAATACAAAGTGGTGGTCCTTACCCAGCAGATCGAAGCTGGAAGGAAATGGAGTCGTATGCCAGTTCTATCAGGCATGCGGACTTCGAGTGTTGCAGTAGTTTTGACGAGGGGGCTCCGACCAAGCAACAGAAAACGATGACGGATGACATCGTGTTCAGAAGAAGAGACGCAGATAAAATCGAAGCTCTCACTATCGACCCACTGGTCATCTCTGCACAAGTAGGTCCCGCTTGGATAAAAAGGATCTTAGTTGACAGTGGAAGCTCTGTGAATATTTCGTTCAAGCGAGCTTATGATCAAATGAAGATGGATGCCGCAGACTTGAAGCCTTGTCAGTCTCGAGTCCATGGTTTCAATGGAAGAGCCACAATTCCCACTGGGATGGTGGAACTGCCAGTGGAGTTGGGAGTAGGATAACGTCGGAGAGTACGAATGTTGAAATTCATCGTTCTGGACATAGACTCCCCTTACAATGCTTTCTTGGGTCGACCGGCCCTCGCTGAATTCAGAGTAGCCATTGCCCCATGGTGTTTGACCTTGAAATTTCCCACTGATCATGGAATAGGAATCGTTCATGTAGATCATGCCACTTCTAGAGCCTGCTATGTTGCTGAGATACGGGAAGCACAACAGAAGGAGAAGGGAAAGGACGTAGAGGAGTCTCTCTGCGTCCGTTTCGCCGACAATTGACAATTAACGCTCGAGCCCAGGCCCGGGCACCCCAGCCAATTCCTCAGGGACCTTGACCCGAGAGAAACTGAAGACGAAGGAGAATCTAAAGAAAGTCAAGCAACCCCAACCAAACTGACGATTGATGTCCCAATTGACAATAACGATGATTCGAAAATAATAAAGATTGGATCTCAGCTAAGCCAGCAAACTCAAGAGGAATTGGTTGAATTTCTACGGGAAAATCTTGACGTATTTGCCTGGACACATTCTGATATGTGTGGGATCTCGCCGGACATCGCGAGCCACACTCTGAACATTGACCCGCAACATGTCCCGGTCAAACAAAAAAGGCGCGGTATGGATCCAGAGAGATCTGCCGCCCTTAAAGAGGAAGTAGAAAAGCTTGAAGCGAACGGATTCATGATGCGCTATATCCCGAATGGGTGTCAAATCCCATGCTCGTCCGAAAGCCAAATGGGAAGTGGAGAACATGTGTCGACTATTTCGATCTAAATAAAGCATGCTCCAAAGACAGGTTCCCGCTTCCTAGGATTGATCAGCTAGTGGATTCGACGGCTGGACATGAGCTCTTATCCTTCATGGACGCGTATTCAGGCTACAATCAGATACCGATGCATTTACCCGATCAAGAACACACCAGCTTCGTGACCAATCTGGGACTTTAATGTTACAAGGTTATGCCGTTCGGACTCAAGAACGTCGGAGCTAATTACCAACGGTTGGTCAATCGGATGTTCGCTAATCAAATCGGGAAGACAATGGAAGTATATGTAGACGACATGCTTGTGAAGTCACGACTCTCCACCGACCATGTAAAAGACCTAGAAACTATGTTCAGCATACTTCGGGAATACAAGATGAAGCTCAACCCACTGAAATGTCACTTTGGGGTTGCATCCGGAAAGTTCCTTGGGTTCATCGTTAACGCCCGGGGAATCAAAGCCAATCCCGAAAAGATTTGGGCAATCAGAAATCTTGAAACTCCCAAAACTATAAAGCAAGTCCAGAGTCTCAATGGGAAGGTAGCAGCATTGAGCAGGTTCATTTCAAAGTCCACTGACAAATGCATTCCCTTCTTCGATCTGATTCGAAAAGGGAAACGAAACTTTGAATGGACCACAGAGTGCGAGGGCGATTTCCAAGCACTAGTCCAACATCTGTCTACACCACCGATACTATCAAAGCCTATTGATCATGAGAAGTTGTTCATATATCTGGCGATATCAGAAAACGCTATCAACGCTGCATTAATTCGAGAAGAAGACAAGATATAGAAGCCCGTATACTATGTCAACAAACGATTGACTAGGGCTGAAAGAAATTATCCGAAGCTGGAAAAGTTGGCTTACTGCCTTGTCATTACATCAAGAAAACTCCGACCATACTTCCAAGCACATTCCATTATTGTTTACACCGACCAGCCGTTACGACAGGTCCTTTCGCGGCCTGAGACGTCTGGTAGGTTACTCAAGTGGAACATCGAACTGAACCAGTTTGACCTTACTTACGCTCCGAGACGGGCCATATAAGGACAAGTCCTAGCCGATTTCATAGCTGAATTTACCGTCCCAGAGGACTTGCCCGAAGCCAGTGAATCCCCCGAATACGTCTGGAAACTTTATACCGACGGAGCATCAAACGACCGGTATTCAGGCGCTGGTATTGTGCTTGAAACTCCCGAGGGTCGATCCATATGTTATGCCTTAAAGTTCGATTTCCAAACGACTAATAATGAAGCTGAATATGAAGCCCTCCTAGCTGGCTTGAAACTCGCTAGAGATTTGAGGATTATCGCAGTGGAAGTATATTGTGATTCACAGTTAGTTGTGTGTCAGGTACGAGGAGAGTATCAAGCAAGAGATCGAAGATTGGCTGCCTACTTAGCTCGAGTTAAGGAAGTACTAGACCATTTCGATTACTACGCCATCTACAGTATACCTCGAGAACGCAACCAAAAGGCCGATTCATTGGCGAAGCTAGCCAGCACAGGCGAAGCTCAACAAATGGGACTCGTTCCCGTAGAAACGCTATCCTCCCCAAGTATCGACCGGGCGGAAATAAACCGGGTATGCGAAACCATCCCCGAAAAAGAATCATGGATGACTCCACTCAAAAATTACATTGTGCACGGGACCCTACCGGAGCGCAGGAGTGAAAAAAGACAGGTCCTTCGAAAGGCCTCAAGATTTACCATCCAGAGGGGACTCATGTACAGAAGGGGGTACTCGGTTCCCCTACTCCGGTGTATCGCTCACGATGAAATTAAACAAGTGTTACGCGATGTGCATGAAGGAGAATGTGGCGATCACATCGGGGGGCAAGCACTTGCCAAGAAAATACATCGTTACGGATATTACTGGCCCACTGTGAATTGCGATGCGTTAGACTATGCAAAGAAATGTGATAGGTGCCAGAAATACGCCCGAATCCCTAGGGCTCCTCCTATTGAGATAACACAAATGGTCAGCCCATGGCCGTTCGCAATGTGGGGCATCGACATCATCGGTGCTCTACCTCTGGCAAAAGGTGGAGTGAAGTACGCCATCGTCGCAGTTGATTACTTTACAAAGTGGGCTGAAGCCGAAGCTCTTGCTACCATTACAACGAAGAAAGTAATCAACTTTGTGGTTCGTAACATCATCTGTCGATTCGGTCTCCCACACACCATAATTACGGACAACGGAACCCAATTCGACAGCGCTGAATTCAAAGATTTCTGCAAACGATTTCACATCCAAAAGAAATTCTCCGCAGTTGCACATCCTCAAGCAAACAGACAGGTCGAAGCAGTTAATAAAGTTATAAAATCCATCCTGAAGAAACGACTGGAAAAGGTCGGGGGCAGGTGGGTCGATGAACTTCCTATGGCTCTATGGGCTTACCGAACAACCCACAAGACCACAACCGGCCACACTCCGTTCTCTCTTTCCTACGGTTCAGAGGCCGTTATTCCAATCGAGCTGGAAGTACCTTCTCATTGTGTGACATACTATGATCCAAAGACAAATGCTATATTACTCGCTGAATCTCTCGATCTACTAGATGAGAAGCGTGAGGAAGCTGACTTGTGGGCAGCTGCGCATCGAAGTCGAGTCGCCCGATTATACAATGCCAAGGTCCGTCCGCGAACCTTCGAACTAGGCAATCTCATCTTAAAAAGAATCTATCCGGTTCCTTCACACATGAAGCCGACATGGAAAGGACCGTATGTTATTGAACGAAGGTGCGGAGATGGCACTTTCAAGTTATCGACCGTCGATGGTCTACCCTGCCTAGAGCTTGGAATAGCGAGAGCCTTCGCCGGTATTACACCTGACGTGCTATCTTTATCCATTTAGTTTACTTTCCTTTTCTGCAATTTGTTTATGCATTTCGAAATTAGAACTTGTAATAAGGCAACTGACTTTGCCATACTTTCTTATTTCAGCAATAAAATGCAACCTCTTCGAGCCAGAGCTGTGATTTACTTGAAATACTTCATATGACCATCACTATGCACAGAGAGCTAAGTCTCATCATACGGTGGGATTTATTCAAATAGAGAGTGATTTCGGTGCAACCAATCACTCCCTAAGTGAAACCCGAGCTCAGGGGCAAGCCATCACATCAAAGTCAAAAAGGGATTGGTACACGACAATCCTTCATCAACTCCGTATTCCTAGAGCGCGGAGCGGAGTATAAACATCCAACTCCGAGTTCCCAGAGCAGGAACCGGAGTATAAACATTCAACTCCGAACTCCCAGAGCGCGAGTCAGAGTATAAACATTCAACTCCGAGTTCCCAGAGTGCGAACCGGAGTATAAACATTCAACTCCGAACTCCCAAAGCGTGAGTCGGAATATGAACATGCAACTCCGAGTTCCCAGAGCGCGAACCGGAGTATAAACATTCAACTCCGAATTCCCAAGGTGCGAACCATAGTATAAACATCAAATCCATATTCCCGGAGTAGGAAGTGGAGTATAAACATCCAACTCCGAATTCCCAAAGCGCGAACCGGAGTATAAACATTCAACTCCGTACTCCCAGAGCGCGAGTCGGAGTATAAACATTTAACTCCGTATTCCCAATGCGTGAAGCGGAGTATAAACATTCAACTCCGAGTTACCAGAGCGCGAACCGGAGTATAAACATTCAACTTCGTATTCCCAAAGTGCGAAGCAGAGTATAAACATCCAACTCCGAACTCCCAGAGCGCGAGTCGGAGTATAAACATCCAACTCCGAATTCCCAAAGCGCGAACCGGAGTATAAACATTCAACTCCGTACTCCCAGAGCGCGAGTCGGAGTATAAACATTTAACTCCGTATTCCCAGAGCATGAAGCAGAGTATAACATTCAACTCCGAGTTCCCAGAGCGCGAACCGGAGTATAAACATTCAACTTCGTATTCCCAGAGTGCGAAGCGGAGTATAAACATCAACTCCGGACTCCTAGAGTGCAACTGCCAATTCCAAGTCTCCCGATCACGGACACATGATCGAAACTTAAACTAGCGTAACCATCCACTGATGAACGAATGGGAATCCCCGGAGTACGAAAATGATCATCGACAATCGAACAAGCATGGATGCATTACTCAATCTCCACTTGACTCAGACGTCCATTCGGTGGCACAAGGCTCACCATGTTATAAGTAAGAAGCGATCTTCGACTGACAGTCTACTGCTCATCCCTAAGACTGGGGGCAGAACTCAAGCATCAACCATTGATTGAAGCGATGCGACGTTAGAATTCAACTTGCTTCTCGGTCACAAGCCATGTCCACAACCTCCGAACTTGGCAAACTAAAACAAACTTGGTTTGGAACCTAAAACTTCACAAGTGCATTTCGGACGCTGAAACACTTAGACAAATACACAATGAAAAAAAAAGAAAAGTTTCATTTCTATTGATTATAGAAGACGTTCGTGTACAAGTTTCCAAAAAATTCCTACTAGTAGGGGCCAAACCCGCATCTATACACGGCTAACAGAATGCAAAAAAATATATCAAAATACGCCAGACGATCATGCCTAATCTCTCTTCTTCCTTGACTTCCTCTTCAGTGTGGACCCGCTTAAGCCATCGCCAATTTTCCTCTTCAAGCCTGTGCCTTTCGGCGGTTGGTCTTCCGGCGATGGCATTATGTCGACGTCCTCCTCCGAACTCGTGTGAATGAGAATGCTTCCTACGGGCGGAGTCGGAGGAACGAGATCAATTACAGACGGTGGAATGGGCAAGCTGGTGAGAAAGACAGCACCACCGGTGTTAATGCTAAAAAGTATAACGCTAACACCCTGGTGTCTGGAGTAATCTAGTGAAAGCACCACCCGTCTACACGGGAACTAAAAGTAAACAGAAAAAGGGAAAAAACTGTAAAAGAGACAGCAATTTTTATAGTGGTTCGGCCTAAAGTTAAGCCTACATGCACTTTACATCCTTCATTATGTTCTTTGAGCACACTTTTACAAGATTACAACACTTTTACAACATGATTTCTCGGTTACAATACCTTTACAACACTTTTCAATAATTACAACACAATCGAAGCAAGAGATTAGAACTTTGATGACGGACTGCTCTTTGGATCCATGTTGAATGAAGTAGAACTGTTGATGAGGAATCTTCGATGATTGAAGTGTTAGAGGAGTCCAAAAAATAGCAGAGTATCGAAGCCTTTGAAATCCGGAAAATCCCCCCTTCAATGTGGAATTGGCGAGGCATTTATAGGGAAGAAACTGGGTTTAGGTCGTAGGTCGTGAGCGACCTAAGGGATAGGTCATAGGTCGTGAGCGACCTAAGGGGTAGCATGAGAGAGCAGCGACCTAAGGAGCTATGGTGTAGGGAGTGGTAGGTCGTTAGCGACCTAAGAAGTTATAGTTTTAGAATTGTCTTCGTTTGGATAGGTCGTGAGCGACCTAGTAGAAGAGGGAATGTCAAGCTTAGGTCGTGAGCGACCTACTGGAAGAGGCAACAAATGGCTTTGAGTATGCATAGGTCGCTAGGTCGCTAGGATTTTAGTTCATTGGGTCGGAAAGTGTTAGGTCGCTAGGATGTTAGGTCGTTGGGTCGGAAAGTGTTAGGTCGCTAGGTCGCTGTCTGTTACTAAGTCGTTAGGTCGTTGACCACTAGGTCGTAGGAGGTTAGGTCGTTGACCTCTAGGTCGTATGAGGTTAGGTCGCTTAGGCTTGCCGGTGTGCTAGATCGTTGGATATTTTCTCCTGGTAGGTCGCTGGAACCTTTAGGTCGTAGGTCGGTGGGACCTTTAGGTCGTAGGTCGCTGGGACCTTTAGGTCGGTAGGTCTCAAAGTAGTAGGTCGCTCGAACCCCGTAGCGGGGGTGTTGAATTGACCATTCTTCGAGACGAATTGTCTTTGGCTTCTCGGTCGATTTTATGGTATCACGACCTTACTAAAAGGCGGGATAACAACCGGGAGATATCATTCTAAGCGGAGCAGGCCCTGATGCTTCCATCCCACCTCCGAAGCTTCTACCTTGAGCCGCTGGTGCCATTTTAGCGTCAATTTGGGCAAACATATCCTCTTCGGTTATCGCTCGAGCCCCACTGGGGGCATCGACAGTTGGAGTTGAAGAACTTTCAACAGGATCGGTTCCGCTCATGACGGGTGGCAAGTCAGCAAGGGGATCGCCGTGACGGCGAAAGAGTTCATTCATCAACTGCTCGTCAAACATAATTGTACCTCCATGCAGATCGTCGAGCAAAGCAGTTGTACTCATGGTGGTTGCCTCAGTCGCAATAGCCTCCTGGGTTTGATATAACTCTTGAGTAGCAAGAGGCCTGGCCAGTGCGGCATCAATCACTGGACAGAATAAAAGAACTGTTAGGACTTAACTCGATCGAAGGTTTCGATTTAAGAGAAGTGGAATGTTCAGAATACCTTCCTCAGTTTGACTTGTAGGCGACAGGGCGACATCAGTAACTTGCGCAGCAGCCGAAGACATCTGCGGCTGATCCGGATTGTAAGCAGGAACAGCCTGGGGATCGACCGCAGACGAGAATCCGGGCTGGGTTGACACATGAACTTCAAAACTTGCTTCATGACGGTCAACTCCATAGCCCTCTCCCACCTCAAAATGCTGGGCGCCAAGCCTTTCCTTCTCACGTAGAATCATCGACTCGTGGAGAACTTTCTTTTCATCATATGTCAGAATGCGGTTCTCGAGTTCGAATTCATCTACGGACTCGCCCTGATGCACCTCTTTTTCTTCCTCAACCAGTCGACTCCAAGCATTGTGGAGATGAGTTGAAAAGTCATCGATCCAGGCCAGACCCCTGTGCCTCAGCACGTTAGCGTTATAGACCACAAGAAGATTTTCAATGTCAGCCTCTAGCCTGGACTCGGCCAACTTCACCCTCTCCTCGACCTCAGTCTCCACTTTCTGGACTTTGGCCAACGCCGCATCCCATTCTCCCCTGAGCAGAACAGCCTGATCGCACACCTCCTGGGCTGCGTTGTTCGCGTCATCTTTTTCTTCGACCAAGCTGGCGAATTTGGCTTTTAGTTCATTAAGCTCCTTGACCGCCGCATCCCGCTCGGCGATAACTTTGGTATTGCGGTGGACCATCTCCTCCACCAGGGCAACGTGTGTCTGCCCCAACCTCTGCATCTCCGCCTTCGCTTCATCAGCCTTCTTAATGTCCTCAATTTCAGATTTCCGAGAAGACTCGGACTCAAAAGAGAGTACCTGAATAATACGATCCCTTTTCGCGAGCTCGGTCTCCATCTTCTCGATCTCTTTAGCCTGCTCGAAGGCCACTTTGGAAGCTTTTTCGGCAGCCTTCGTCCACTCTCGATATTGGGTATAGATGTCGTGGACAAAGTCATGCATCGTGCCTTCTACCCCTGATGGAATTCTCTTCAAGTGAGGAGGGAAAACATAACCGTCGAAGCAAATATTAGGAAAATCCTTCTTCATTTGAGCCAACTTAAGGGCCCCTTCTCCAGTAGGATCAGCGGGGACCTGCTCTGTAATCATGGAAGATGTAGTCTCGACTCTCTGGAGATGAGTCTCAGATCTGGAAGTGTGAGAAGAAGGCCTGTGACGAGGAGGCTCTAGTGGATATGAAGTTTGAACAGGAGGAGGAGATGGAAGCCTAGGAGGAGGAGAACGTGATCTAGACCAGCGTCGGTATTCTCTATCACTATCACGCCCATACCTATCCTGACTAGAGTGCTCGCGATCGCGATCCCTATCAGAATCCCTCCTACGAGAATCGTAGTAGCCAGAAGCCTTTCGGGCTGAACGAAGACTGTTCAGCATTGATCCTCTTCCCGACATCGTACCTGAAAATGAGAAGCGAAGAAAGAGTTAGCAACTTCCTAAGTTGGACGAAGTACAGTTGTGGATCATGTAGTGTAGTGAAGTGTATGCATGTGCAATCCCCTGACCAACCGGAAATGTCGGCCGCACTCGTAGCAAGCGACCCGCTCAGTTCAAAAGCACTATCAAGCCCTTTCATCCCGGCGTCGTGGGGAGACGAAACAGAATCCGGGATCGGGATATCATCAAGCCCTGCAAACGGATTCTCCACTTGCAGAGGAGGAGCCTCTGAAATTCTAACCCCCTGGAAAGGTAAAGACACGACCATAGATTTAAATCTCTTAGATTTAGGGCATTTGTAAGTAGCGGCCTTGCCTTTTCTTTTTCCTCCGGAATCCTGAACATCGGAAGGAGGCCCGGCCGGGAGCTCAGTATCGGTGGGCTTTCTTTTGGGATCAACTTCTTCGGTGATCACAACTGCAGGTGCTTTGCACTTCGCGCGTTTCTTCGGGGCCACTCTATGTATCACATCCAGGTGAATGCTCTTTCTTCGTTCTATCAGCCCGACAGCCCTCAAATTCCTGTCGGTCAGAACTAATTCTATGTGCCTCTCTTCGCCCAGAAACGCTTGAAGAATCCGAACAAGCTCTTTGAAGTACGCACCATCAGGGCTAGAAATTGCGGCTATAAGTGAGAAAAAGTACGTCAGTATTTAGAATCTGTTGCTAGCATCTCGATGATTCAAGAAGCAAAGTGGCGACACTTACGTCTATCTAACCACCGCCTAGCAAATCCAGGGGGGCACCGAACGTAGAACCATTCGGATTTGTAATAACTTAGCCTCCCCCTGGAGCCCAGCATGATGTGACAGCTTCTGACTACCTTCAGGAAGGTGAAAGAGGGGCTATCTCCGCGGCTCTTGACATTGAATAAATATCTAATTTTGATCGGCTTCGGCGGTCGAAAGAGGATCTCCATAAATAGGATGAAGGTACTGTTTAGCAAAGCATACCCGTTGGGGTGTAGCTGAGACGGAGCTATGCCAAGAAACGATAGCGTCTCCCTTATATAGTCATTAAAGGGAGGAAGCGTCCCCGCTGTGCAAGCGTGACGTTTGAAAGTGGTATACCCCTCCGGGTGATTGTGTGGCCTGTCAGTGGGCCTAGGAAGTAGCACGTCATCAAGCGACAAACCATGCCTTAAGCAAATCCGTCCAAGCATGTCTTCAGAGATACCCGACGGCACAGAATCTGATGGATTGAGTATAAACCGAGCACCCGGACGCTCATCCGAAGCTGGCTCTATGATTTCGGCTTCGATAACCGGTATCTCTATGGTTGGAGGAATAGAACTTGGAATTTCCGGCTGCTGAGAACTTGAAGGATCCATAACCAGCTAGCTTATAAAAAATCATTGTTAAACTGACAAATAACACTCGTGCATCCCCCAGTGTAAAGTGTGTGAGCGTGTTGTGCGGTGCAATACTATATATTATTTGGGAAGATCATCCGAATTAAGGGAAACGTGTAAACAACGAGACTTCGGAATCCGGTCGGAAGGACCGTCATCGTTGACCGTCGCAACCATGCCATCCAGTTATTAGCTATCAGTTCGAATTAAAATGTGTTATTATTTTGGTAAGTTCATGTTTCATCGACGAACTTCAATAGGCAATCAGGTGTGCGGTGATACAATTAAGTCCAGTTAAGTAAATCTGAAGTTCATCGGTATTAAGTGGTCAAAGGCATTATAATTTTCGATATCGTCGAAATTAACCCAATGGTCAAACGTCAAAAGTTCAAGTTCAAGACAATTATTCAGGTTCGAATTCAAATCGTTCACTAAGGCTCGAGGTCGAATCGATCGTTTGGGAGTATGCACTTCGACTCGATCCAAGACCATGTCCTTCGACTCAGTCCGAAGTCACGCACTTCGACTCGCCTCGAAGCCTCTGCTTCGACTCGATCAAGAGCTACGCAGTTCGACTCGATCTCCAGGCACTCCTCTTCGAACCGTCCCAGGCCTGTACTTCGACTCAATCAAAAGATATACCTTTCGACTCGATCCAAGGCCATTGTTTCGAGTCCATTAGACACAGCCCCTTCGTATCGATCCACATGTCTAAAGCATTCGACTCGATGTGAAGCTCCACCATCGATCGACACGAAGGCCTCCGCCTCATCATCTCAAAACCACTACTCCAGATCGGCACGAAGCTAAGGCCAGGGACTCTTCGATCGATCACAAATCTGATCGATTTAGTGTTAAGAATCGAGTCTCCTCATTTACAAGATGTTTTCGCTCGATGGATTACCTCAATTCGTTAATTGGTTCGAATAGTTGAAGATGTAAAATCAGTTCGAAGGCGAGAGTATTTTTTCTTCTTTGTTTTCTCTAAAGTCACAGAGCGATGCGCAGGACAGGAAGGTAAGGATGAAAAGTAAAAACTGAAAAAACGGCTAAGTGCCAGGTATTTATATGGAGTCGAAAGCAAGGGGGATAACCGATTCGAATTCCAGTAGGGTCGAACACGTGCTTCGAATCCCTCTTCAGTGCGCTGATGCGGAGCTCCTTTTCGTATCGCTCCTTCGACTCCATCCCCGTGACTAGTTCGACTCCCTCATGTAGTCATAAAAGACATCACTTCGACTCGCTCAATCGATGAACGTCTCGACTCACTCCTCTGCCTCCTGTGTATTTCGACTCGCTTCTCTGCGATTCGAATCCAAGATCGAATCGAACGACCAGTTCGACTCCATCAAGGAGTCAACATCGACTTGCTCCACCTTGACTCGCTCAGTTCTAGTCCGTCATCAACTCAACATGCTTACTTCGCATCCACAAATCCAATGAAAATTATCTTCGATGTTTCAATCCTTCACAACGATTCAGGAGAGGATCGTCACGAAGGGACATTCAAAAACAACCGTCAAGCGTTGTTACAACGGATTTCACATCATTTCAGGAGAGGATCGGTACGGAATTAAAAAACAATAAACTGACAACGACTCAAGAACGTACAAACGTCAGCGGGAGTCAGATTAGCGTATATGCATGAATGACGGACTAATATTCAATGTTCCAGATTCTTAAGAATCAAAAATTCATCCAGCAACGACTACAACAGCAAACGGATAACCACTGGCATACAACAATCAGTTGCAACAATACAGGGCACAGCAGTCGATAGTCAATAGTTTACATTATCAAGAAGAATGGTCAAAGATTACAACTTTCATCGAGAAGACGATAACTATTCAGAATAAAGATTGAAGCACTTCAAAGCACATCATGTTTTCACAAGACGTACTTAGGGGGGCAAATGTTAGCCCATCTTTTGGCAAGGCCGTAACACCAAGGAATTGACTAGTAACCAGTGATGGTCCGTCCTAGAGATCAGTTGTGCATGGGCTCACTACGAATGTCGATGAATTTTGTCCGAGCCCGGATCGAGCCAAAATTGGTAGGACATGGCAAGCTAAGCCATGAGAGCCAACATTTCAAATCTCAAGTCAATCCGAGTTTGCATGCTCGAGTTAAGAGCGATACAAGATTGGATGAAGATCAATTACCAATCGACTCGCTCCTTCGACTCGCTTCACAACGTCCAGAAGTGGCAACTTCGACTCGCTTCGCTCAGAGGCCAACTTCGAGTCAACCTGGTTCGACTCGCTCCACGTCCCCCAGAGCTACTCAACTTCGACTCGCTCCAGTTTGAAACCCTCGAAAGTGCATACTTCGAATCCACTGCTCAAACCTCCCAGGACGCTCCATTTCGACTCACTCCATTTCGACTCGCTCAACCAACGCTTGCTTCGACTCTCTCAACCAACACTTGCTTCGACTCCCTCGACCAAATGCTTGCTTCGACTCGCTCGAAGCAACGTCCAGGATAGAGTGAGAATCGAATGCAACGCCATCAATTCGAACGGAAGCTAGTCGAAACGGGAAGCGAGTCGAAGGAAACAGCCTGCCGAGAACTCCATTTCGTATCGATCATATCTCCCAATCTACAAGTCAAAATGCTATGAAATTTTCACAGAAGACTACGTGCATGCTAAAGAATGTCCACGCCAAATTTTGACTCCATTGGATGAAATCTCGAGCGAGTCGAAATCTGCTCGTGTCGATCACGGATCGGACCAAAACTTTACGGGCTTGGGCGTGCGGGCTTGGTCACGTTGAGCCAACAGAAAAAGGGTTCTTCTTCCTCTTTGAGCTCTCCAACGCCCGGACTCCGCCAGATCCAGATCTGAACTCCGTTGCTGCTGCTATCAGCAAGATTCACTGCTGCAAATCACAATTGACTGCTGTAAAACATCGAATTCATTTGTAAACACAAAAGAAAGATCAATAAAGCAAACTACTTCATAGTGGACGTAGGCTATACGCCGAACCACTCTAAATTCTTGTGTCTCCCTGCACTTTAATTATTCTCATTTCTGAAATTTAGAGTTTTTGTTAGATAATTCCTCTTTTTTCATTTAATTTCTTCACTTTATCTCTTCAAAAACTTTCGAAGAGTGTTGTGCCCAATTTTGGTACAAACATGTACTATTTTAGTGCGCGGCTTATGAGGTGTGCGGCTTTTAGTTTTCCTCAGTGTTGTCTATCTTCGGGCAACGTGAGGAGTTATTATTTTAGTGTGCGGCTTATGAGGTGTGCAGCTTTTGTTTTTTCTCGGTGTTGCCTATCTTCGGGCAACATGAGGAGTTATTATTTTAGTGTGCGGCTTATGGGGTGCGCGGCTTTTGTTTTTCCTCGGTGTCACCTACCTTCGGGCAATGTGAGGAGTTATTATTTTAGTGCGCGGCTTATGAGGTGCATAGCTTTTGGCACTCCTCGGTGTTGCCTATCTTCGGGAAACGTGAGGATCGTAATTTTGGGCCTTCCCGATGTTGCCGGAGCAACACCAGTTTTTAGAAGGCAAGGATCGTGTTCTGTCGATCCAGCGGTTTGAGTCGATTTGGCCCCGTCGACTCAGCAGGTTGCTTACATAAACACGGTTTTATAGATTCAAGAAGCTAAACAGATTTTGGTTTGGGTGACCATGGCTTGGATGATCCTTCCATGTTTCTAGAAGATGTACACCTCCAAATAGGTCAGGCTACCATGGTGGAGAGACCTATAGCTAACCGCATGATGATGGATTGAAGACATGCCTATGGGAGTTCAGGGCATGACTCTTCACTCTTTGTCCAAACTGCCTTTAGAGAATGGATCTTTGACTGGCATACTGTCTAAGAGGAAGAGGAATTGGTCACCGAGAGCTGTAAAATAGTAGTTGGAAAGAAGTGGGCAAGTATTATGCTAGTATTTCATTTGCTGCACTAGCTAGGTCATTAAGGCCGCGGTTATCAGAATGCCAGAATTTTTGATCGGGCATAATAGAACTATGGTATGATTAGTCTCGGCCTTTCTTATGGCTATTCAAGTGTGTGCGGTGCCTCCCATGCCACAGATCTGTTAGCGCGCTTGAACTATATCCATGGTCTCTCCACAACACGTTTGGTTGCCTGCGGTCTAGTGGGTGCGGTTTTCCCAGGTGCCGAATCTTGGCTTGATTCGAGTTGGCCTCTGATTGATCACTAGGTCAGTTTAGTTTTGGCTTAGTTTCTTTGAGCGACTTTGAAGCTCTGGAATTTAGCACTGTTTGTCACATTGGTCGTTGGAAGTGATTCCATTAATTTTGCGGAGTGACTGGTATGATTGTCGATTTATGGCCCCGGAGCGTGACTTCGTTGACTTCGGGGAGCTCTGGATTAGATGACTGCTGATCTTCCAGTTCATCTTCATGGATATCAGTCATATATAAATTTCACTGATCTACCTGTTCGCCTTCACAGCGCTTTAGTTTGTAGAAGACCTTCCTGTTCGCAAAGGGTTTTTTGGATCAGATGACCGTTGATGTACCGGTTTACCTTCATGACGCTTTGGTCCGTGAAAGACCTTCGCATTCCCGAAGTGTTTTTTTTGGATCAGATGACCGCTGATCTACCGGTTCACCTTCACAACACTTTAGTTCGTGAAAGACCTTCACATTCGCGAATGGTTTTTTGGATCAGATGACCGCTGATCTACAGGTTCACCTTCACGACGCTTTAGTTCGTGAAAGACCTTCACATTCGCGAAGAGTTTTTTGGATCAGATGACCGATGTTCTACCGTTTCACCTTTACGATGCTTTAGTTTGTGAAAGATCTTCATTTTCGCGAAGGTTTTTCTGGATCAGATGACCGCTAATATACCGGTTCACCTTCCCGATGCTTTAGTTCGTGAAAGACCTTTACATTCGCGAAGGGTTTTTTTTGGATCAGACGACCATTGATCTATCGATTCACCTTCACGACGCTTTAGTTTGTGAAAGACCTTCACTTTCGCGAAGTGCTTTTTGTGGTCGGATGTCCGACGACCAGACTGCCTTGGAATGATAATTTATCAATTCTGAGTGGAGTTTTGGGTCGTGTGTCCAATGGCCCGACGGTCTTAAAGCAATGATTCATCGACTTTAAGAGGAATTTTTCGGCATCAGCTCGAGGGAACATAATTTTATCGAATCCTGTAGGCTACGGCGTTGGATCTGTTTGTTCGACGATCCTTTGGACAAGACTTCTCGACGCCACCAGCAACGCCGGTTCTCAGAAGGGGGATTGACATGACGCATCGAGGGAATAGAAGCATTTCTTTTGCCGTGCTGTCTGCAATTCCCCTAGTGTCCCAGTACAGCTCATTTGAAAAGGGAGAGTAGACAAGGATGGATGAGAAGGCATCGCTTTAGGTTGCTATCCCATTCCTTAATTACTAGCTAGCTAGAGTGTTATTTGATAATCATCTTTTCATCTGAT
Organism: Allium fistulosum; assembly: GCA_030737815.1. Classification (NCBI taxonomy): domain Eukaryota; kingdom Viridiplantae; phylum Streptophyta; class Magnoliopsida; order Asparagales; family Amaryllidaceae; genus Allium; species Allium fistulosum. Next base: position 120,276,653 of record CM060905.1, on the reverse strand, counting down.
TTCGTCAGTTAGCTGGGGCGCTTTTCTACTGGGTCTTATTGCTTGGGCAGAAGGTCCCTGAGGTCTCGTAGCTCCTTTACCATTTGGTATGTTCTTTGGCACATTGACGGGTTTGCCTTCTTCTAATCGCACAACTTCTAGTCTTTAAAACTAGTTTGCCTTCCCATAGAATTCTTCTCGGGTAGCAGGTTGTTTCATCCTTAATGATTCTTGAGGGCCTTGCAACAGACTACATTCGTCGCCCTCACTTCATCCATATGCTAGTCATACCTGTAAGGAAGCAATTTCGAATCAGTTGTGCAGTTGTGTAAAAGGTATAATTGGCATGAGATTTGGATATTATGCATGTTGAGCGGCTTCGGTGAATGGGTTTAGATTAGGGAAGATGCTCTAATCATTGTCAGATCAGTCCGTTTTCAAGTTTCAGATGTTTATAATGCTTGAGAATGATATATGCATGATTGTCTATGCTTAAATGACTGGATATGCCGATTGAATGGCGAATCACTTATGATGGGGTCATAGTTCGGTGACGATCCCCAAAATTTTCAAACTAGGTAAGATCGATCGGGTGTGACAAAGAAGGCCTCATAAGGTTGCATTCCAACTTTCGAGGTATTTGGAGTTCGCATGTTCGAGTTATGGCCAAAAGAAGATGGATTGGCATTGATGGATTGGTGGTATTTTACTTGGAGTCCGACCCAAGAAAATTTTCCATTTGCTTGAAGTCAGCACATGATTCGCTTGGAGTCACATAATTTGAAGTGCTGGGTTGGTGACAAAAATCGCTTAGAGCCATTTGCCTATTTGCTTGGAGAAAGTCTTGGTTTTACCTGAGTCTGATTTCGGGCCAGAATCTCCTAGGCTTGCTTCGAGTCAAATGGGTGATTACTCGAGTTCGACTTTAAGTCAGGACTGAAGTGAGGTTTTCAACGACCATTTTGACGATTTTTATGATTTTCGACAACGACGATTCGTAATTCGATGGTGGGAGCTCCATGATAAGATTGGAAGCTGGTCAGTCGGGAATGGTCACAATATACCATGGGAGCTTGGCATTGTAATTGATCTCGATTTATATCATATCTTCTTAGTTCTCCTGCCTTTAGGAGTACCGTTTGAGTAGCAGTTCCTCGTCCATTGCTTAGCACTGTGCTACGACATGGGTTTTAGAGCTTATTCTAGCATTTTACACGTTGTCATTTTCATCCAATTTGTCTTCCTCAAATTGTTTGTCACCTTCAGAGCCGAAGAGAGTCATCCTTATATCCTTCTGTAGGGTTTTCCTCCTAAGTTCGGGTTTTTAGCCAGTGCTTTTACAGTAGGTGGAGTGTTAACGTCTTCTTCCATCATGATTCTTGGAGCTCTCTGTGAAAGCACCAAAATGTTGGAGTTCTCAGTGAAAGCACCAAAATGTTAACCCAAAAAATGGATCAAAACCCTGGTTTGAGTTTGAAAGCATTAGCCCTGTTCTGATAGAGCAATATCACAAATCACAGATATAGAAAAAGAACAGTAAAAGAAAGAAGATAGAGAATTTTTATAGTGGTTTGGTTATTAATGAAGCCTATGTCCACTTTATAGTTTTATTATAGATTGATTGCTATTACAGGAAGTGTTTGATTACAGGACTTTGATTATATTTAAGTAGACTGAATCCCCAGATTTGGAATCCACTAGAGAATCGCAGTTAATCCCTTTGGAGATTGTTATGAGGGAGGTAGAGAGTGCAGAATGTTTCCAGCAGAACTTCAGCAACCAGTCCAGAGAAGATCCCCTTTATGTTGCAGGCAGGATGGTATTTATAGAGATCGGAGGACTTCTAGGCCAAGCCATTTCATCAACTGATCGCAGCTAGGTATAGAACGACTTAGGGGGGGTTAGCTCGTGATCCGATCCAAAACCATAGGTCGCTAGTGACCCATAGTGTTGGCTCGTACGCGAGCTAATGACTTAGCCATTGCATTGCTTGGTTGCCTCGCTGAAGATACGTGGAGAAGCATGGGTCGCCAGCGAACCATACACTTAGCATATTTTTTAACATACTTCTTCCTTCCTTCTCATCTTCCATTTAACAGAGCAACCCTTCATTTTGCATGGGTCGCTAGCGATCCATAGGGTATGGGTTGCTGGCGACCCAAGCACTTAGGATACTTCTTGGAGTTTGGAGTTTGGGATGTTTCCATGGTCTTGTGTCATCGTTGTTTGTGTAGTCTCATTGCACGTTATTATATTCGAATGACGATTTGCTAGTTGTTTGCGCTCAGCTGTTGATTGGGCTGAAAGAAAGCCGATCTCTTGGTTTAGTCGATCTAAGTTGTTGTTTCAGTAGTATAACATGGCTCTCATTTTAACTCCTTGCCTTTGCCTCTATGGTTAGGGCTAAGTTCTAAACCATCATGATGTCGCGGGATTATTCTGTTTCCTGTTGGATCCTACTGGGTTAAAAACCCGGATAACAGATGTCTTTTGGTATTCACATTTTGATGAGATGGCTATGAGTTATGTATTTTGAACTTGACCTGGTATGTATAATCGTAGTGCGATAGACATTACAATTGTTATCAATTTGATATGTACTATATTTTTCGGCTGCAATTTGTAACTCCATGTTCACTTTTATATGTTATATATTATTCTGTCATGGTAACCCCTTGTGTTTATTGTTTTATGCCAATACCGGGTTCGTATATTGTTGATATGTGTTGAGGTGAGATATGCAATGGTGTTAGTCCAAGCCTTATTCTCCATATTAATAGATAGGATTACCTAGTAATTCTTTTTTGTAGTATGGGTATAGAGGTGAGGCGTTACAGATTGGTATTAGAGAAGGTTTAGAACAACATAGAATATTCGTGACATAAGTCTTGGCCTTAGAGTGACTTTAGAGTCCGTGTTCCCCTTGGGTGTGTGGTAGTTTCCCTATATTAACGGGTTAGTATAAGTTTACGATGATTACTAGGGTAATTATCTTGGGACGTCCTTGTTATTTTTTCTACTATATTAGTATTATCCTTATCTCCACCTCTTTTGTGTTTTATTTTCAAGTTAAATGAATAATGTTGAGTGAGGTTGTGAAGTAAGGAGTGGTTAGCCTGACGAGCAGTGTTAGCATTGATGATGGTGAATAAACCATTATGTGGGTTGAATGAGAATGAAATAGCTCAGTTAGGGAAGTTTAGAAAGTCCCTTATTCGAATCTCGCATTATAACCATTTCATAATTTTAGATTGTGATGTGGCGAGTTTGAGTAATAAGATCCAGTAGTGATTGGAGTTGCACAGCAAAAAACTGATAGATAGCTTTCTACTGAAGGCGATAGTTTGCTTGTGTGGAAAATATATGTATTATTGTATATTGCTTGTTTGATTTTATGTATGGATGATATGTGATGATTTTTATTTTTTTGATGATTGATGAATTGGATCTATATGCAAATTTTGAAAATAAATATTTTTATTCAAACAATCAAATGATTTGATAAAACATAAGATTATGTTAAAAAATGTTCGGAAATTATTTTAGTAGTTTGTTTTGCTATTAATTTTTCCGTCGAATGCTTTAAGAATTCTGATCGATGCAGGTGCATGCTTATTTGATAGGGATTCCAAAACACTTAAACGAGGCTAAATTGACATGAAACATTATTATGATATCAGAAATATTTTTACTGAGAATTATATATTGTCTATAGAATAATTTATTATTTGGAGAATGAAAATAATTTTTCTAGATTTGAATATATTTTGAACAACGTGTGTAGCCATTGAATATTAGTGTGAAGTTGAGATAAATGGCAAGGAAATATTGATATATTGTTCTGGACAATCAACACTGCAGCCAATTGACGAAATGAAGCACTAAAAATTTATGGTGCAACCATGTTATTTATTTTAATATAAATTAATGTATGGATTATTGTAAGTAAATAATTACTTGTTTGATATTGAGTTAAAAAAAATTCTAGAAAAATATATTGATATGAATTAGATTTGTTTTGAGTTGTAGATAAATTTTCTACCGAGAAAAAATTATATGTGTTCTTTAATAAGAAGTGGTTACAAAAAACACTAAAGTAAAACTATGAGTTTTGAATTTGTTTTTAAATAGAAGAAGAAGAAAGAAATCAAATTTGAAAAAAAATTTAACTTAGTTATCGTAAAATGTTGTTTTAAATAAATAAATGATTTTTAACATACATAGAAATTTTATGCTAAAACCATGGTTTGTTTAAGACATAATTCTCAAACCGTCGATCCATATTCGGTGATTCTAAATTCAATAGAAAGCTTTGCTTTTGTTGAACAAATTTTCTTTTGAATGTAAAGTAAAATCACGTGGTTTGCAAAGGTCAAAATATGGATTAAGAAGGAAGTTTATTGTTGTTCTGAAATTGGAAATCCTTTGTAGCAATGTTAAATTCGTTTGGTCATAGCTTATGATTTTATTGTCCGACTTTAACGAATTTTCTTTCGTCGGAAAGATATTTCAATATGAAACAACTTTTGTGTTTGTCGTTTTCCGAAGTTTTGAAATTTAGTAGGATTTAAAAATGGGTGAAGTTGGATTAAATTTTTGGCCCATATTTGCTTTCTGTATTTTGTGCCTAAGTTATTTAGTAACAACCTTTAAACGGTTTATCTGAATTTGACGTTCTTGCCCATTCCTGAAATATAAGAACATAAGCCAAAATTTTTATTGTAAGTGTTTTACAAAATTTTGATGTTTTCAAGGCTTAAAATGCAAGATTGTTAAGTGGGCCTGCGCTTATGTTGGAAATCCTGATTTGATCATTTGTAGAAAAAAATCCATAACTCGAGTTATATTCCATATTTTTATAATCCAGAAGTTATTTTGAAAAGTTAACACATTATGCAACAAATTACTCTATGAAACCATAACTTAATTAAGTGTTCCCTACCTTTGAAAGTTTGTCGAAAAGTGGTGAAATATGAATGTGACTTGCCTTTATATTAAAAAAATGCGTACTACTTCTTTTGCAACTGGCATTTGCACTTGAGTGTAGAATAGGCACTTATGAAGCATAATTGGACAAATTGGCGATGTTTTCTCACTTTTGCTCGCTTAAAAGTGAAATAGATCGCTAAAACGCTAACGAAAAGATATGTTTTTACGATATATTAGTATATATGTAATACTGTATTGTTTTCCCTATGTTTCGGGATACCCCATTGACTGGGATGTATATATTGTGATTATATTATGTTTTAATTTTATGAAATGCTCTTTGTATGAATGAGACTCTACCAAAAATTTTCGAAAAAATTGACACTTAAAATATTTTCACAAAAATTTACTGTTCGTGAAAATAGAAAGTTGTTGAATAAGTCTATTTAAGTAGTAGCAGAAAATAAGAGAAGTTTCAGACGAAAAGCCATATAGAGGATTGTGTAAGTGTGAAAAGTTGATAGATATGAAGAAAGTCAAGTTATGAGTTGTATGTGATGTTTCCCTACAAGAAATTTTGAGGATGCAATTATTTTAAGGGGAAAGTCTATAACAACCCTGATTTATACATTGTAATTTAAACAAATTAACTATAAAAGAAAATTGATCGAATTCGATATTTGATAATTACTATTTTTGAAAGTTAATATTTACTCAAATGAAGTCTATTTGATAAAAGATGTTTGTTTATATAAATTGAATTGAATTAATATATTCTTTTTCGACAATATTTTGGAATTGAATAAACTATTTTAATTAAATATAAAATATTCTTTTTAAAGTGTAACTAATTGTTATGTGATTAGAATATTGAAAAATAGATAAGCGGGCATTGAAATAAATGAAATTGAGTAATTATCGGAATATAATTCATAATTAAAATGTAAATCAGTTTTAAACTGGACTGAAATAAATTTGTAAACAAATGCTAAGGATCAAAAATATAAATTTGAATGGAAAGAAAATAAATTAAAAACTAGACTAAATTGAAATTGAGCCCAATATGCAAGCCCAAGCCTATTTTTAATTAACACCTTTCTCCATTATTCGAGAACCTCTTTCTTTTACTTCAGACCAAGCCCCTAATAGCGCTAATCTCCAAAAAATTAATCATGACATTTTGATTTTCAAAAAAAAAGATGAAGAAGATTCATGCATGTAGGCGCATGACATCGACAACGTTGTCGACTCAGGTAGGTGGATACCGCAACCTAGAGCATCACGATGTGGTGATACGATCGTGAGGCCACGATCGAAGCGATGTAGCGACCTGGTGGAGGCCTATACATTCGTGCATTTGCCTAGTTTATAGAAGTGTTCGTGCAGGCGGGGTAGTGATTGAGGTCGCGTGTTAAGCCGAGTGAATTGGGAGCAACTATGGTTGTGGTGGAAGTGCTGGCAGCAAGGACCATCTTGGAAGGAGCGATGGTAGACGTGTGGTGGAGGTTGGAGCTATGTCTTTGGCTGATATTATAATCTGGCTGTAGCAGTGCGATGGAGTGACTATGAGGAGCTACGACAAAGGGAATGTGATTGGCGATGACAACATTTGGGTTCGAACTGAGGGTACCTGTTGATTTGTAGTTCAAGCACCATTTGATGAGTTTTATACTCATAATTGTATTTGTTTCCCCTTGCATCTTATATATATATCTCTCGTTTATTTATGGAATGGTTTGGTTGAAATGGTTGTTTGGGAAATTTGGTTGGTTGTGTGACATTGTATATGAATTTGGATTAGATGTTGAAATTTTATGTATGTTGGATTATCAAAATGCAAAGGAGATGCTGTTCGATTGCATTTTGATTTGTTATAGTTTATTTATATGTTGCATGCATTGTATGGATGGCAGTAATTCGATGAAATTCGACTCGACTATGCAATAAAATTGTTTAGGTGATTGGTTGATTATTTAGGTGGATTGTGCTCGATAATTTATATTTTGGAAGTTCGATCGATCTTCTGGTTTTAAAATACTTTTGAAATCGTTGAAAAATTATTTTTGGTGTTTCAAAATTAAATTGAAGTATATTTATAAGTAAATAAAAGTGGTTGGATAAAATAAAATGATTTATTGAAAGTTGTTTGGATATAAAAGTTTATTTGAAAAATAAAAATAGAGAATTTTCAATATATTGGAAGATATGGAATTTTGTAAGTATAAATGAGGGATTTTTAATAATATTTTTGTAAGGGAAATTCTTTTGTAAATTGAATATTTAATAAAAAAGATTGAGAGGAAATTTTAAAAAGGGATTTTTGATTATAAAAATCTATTTTTAAGGGTTTCAAAATATATCCCCTTATATATATATATTTATTGGTTCGAATTTGCCTTATTTGATGATTTTTGATTTAATTCTATATAATGAGGATGTTGAATAAACGGATTAGTAGTACCGAGTGTATCGGATGCTTGGTAATATTTTTTCTGTTATTCTATTGACTCATATTATAAAATAATTATTTAGTTGATGAGTGTAGTTTACTAGCTTCTAGTAAATGATCAAGTAATACTAAGTGGTATGCAATGCTCAAGTAATATTTGTTTGATTACTGTTGGTGAGTAGATGTCACTTATTTCAGGAGATCGGTTAGGAATTAGGATATCATCTAGAGGTGACTTCTTAGAGCTTAGTAGTCGAGAGTTTTGCTGCTCTCTAAGGACTACAAGCTGGAGATATGCTAGGTTTTATAGATTTATCCTCTTAGGACTAACTTGCCGAGTGATATAATTATTTACTCTTAGGGCTAGTAGTCGATGACTTATTATGTTGTGACTCTCTCCTTAGGACGTATGGAGTCGAAAGTACTTATTATTGCTCTCATTAGGACTCATCTCGTCGGAAGTATTTTGTTGTACCCTCTAAGGACTAACTAGTTGAGTTTCAAAATCTACTCTTAAGGCTAGTAGTCGAGGATTTGTTATATTGAAATGCTCTCATCAGGACCCGTATAGTAGAGAGCGATCACTCTCTTTAGGACTTCTTTAGTCAAGAGTATTTGACATGGCTCTTATCTAGACTCATTAAGTCGAGAGTATTAGTTATCACTCTTAATAGGATTTATCGAGTCGAGGGTAGTAGTTGTCACTCTCATCAGAACTCCTAGAGTCGAGAGTACTGGTTATCACTCTCATTAGGACTTATATAGTCGAGAGTATTTGTTGGGAATCTACGTAATAAGGTTCATGCCACTAATGAGAGTGCGTGAATTAGACCCACCAGATATGCTAGTTATCCATCATAGCAGTCATGATTGTATGGTCGCGAGCCGGATCCATAATGTCAACTTTTGTAGACTGGGAGTTATTTCTCTCATTATAGTCATTTCCCCAACGTCACTTAAGAACCAACAGTCCAAAGGGCAAGTAGGAGTGGTAAATCCTCGACGTGGCACGACGGCGTGTTTATGAAATGCGATGAAAATGAGTGTCACGATTCTAAGAGTAATTAAGGGACTATAGGAAATAGGCTGTGGTCGTTAGTATTTCCTTGAGCGGTGCTACAGTACGTCTGTCTCCCATTTGGATGACGTAGGTAGATCCATTACATATAAGCTATTTGATATTATCACCTCATTAGATAGGATGATCATTGATATCAGAGACTAGTGGTGTGTTAGTTTGTCACTTGAGTTAGCCCAACCTGAGACAGCTACATGTTCTCTATTTATGACTTTAAAGAAGTGCAGCGAGCTTATCTGTCATCTACTCATTAGAGCCTATGGCTAAGAGATCTCCTTTTTTGTATGATTTGTTGTTTTTATCTCCAAGGACTACTCAGTTAAGAGTTTTGCCTCTCTAAGGCTGGGAGTCGAGTTATATGATTTTATACATTGACTATTTGATTGATTTTGATATATATTGAGTTTGAGTTTCTTAATACCTCCGAGGGCCTAATTGTCGGAAGTTATCACTTCCATTAGGACAGTTGGTCGATATAATTATTTGGATATTGTTTTTGATATTTTGTGTTGATTGTGTTTTGTTTGAGATTTATATTTCTTGCAATATCCTAGGACTAATGGTCGGGAGTACTTACTTTCATCAGGATTGTAAGTCGAGATAGCATAATTGGATATTGAATTTTGTATTTTATATAGATTATTTTCTATTTGGATTCGACATCTTTTGATTTGTCTTTTATGGCTTAACAGTTGGGAGTTATTACTTCCATTGGGGCTATAAGTTGAGATTTGCTACTTTAATTATTTATTTGGGTTATGCCTTTATTGATTTGTATTTTTGGGCTTGACAGTCGGAAGTTTACACTTCTATTAGGAATACAAATCAAGATATTTAGGGTGTTGACCCTTGGATATAGCTTGATTCGAGATTCATTCCTTTATTGTGGTTTTATGGATGTGTCATGTGCTTATCCATATTATTTTGAGATTTTGATGGATTTAATTGTTATCACCTGATTTATGGATGTCGTGATTCTTACTTGCTGGTATGTACATCTTAGGTGATATTTTGAATGTCTGGCAGGGTATATTATTATCATGATGTTACGATGGATGTTTCATTTAGTCATTTCGTACTTGACTTTTTAATACCATGTTTATGGTTATGTACTCACCTTGGATTTAGATATAGTTTGATCCATTTATTATTTATATAATACTCAGATCAGTTCGAGACTTTTCAGGTACATGGATATTAGCCATTTTGGATGTTTGGCTTTAGAGGAGATAGGGTATATATTATATCGTGTTTGAGTTTTCGATGTATATTTTCCTTTGGATGCCTCCTTTTATTCATATTTTAATGAGATGACTATGAGTTGTGTAATTTGAACTTGACATAGTATGTATTGTCATAGTGCGAAAGACGTTATAGTTGGTATCAATTTTGTAACATCCCCCTACTTGGTGGCCCAAAACTAACGACACGGATGCTGCAGTCATCCATAGTTATTAATTCTCAGCGACCAAATACGGTGGCGCTAACACAGATCATAGAAATATGGAAAAAATTTAACAATTCAAAGCATATTTCCACATTCAAATCAAAACACTTGATGTTCATTACATAATCCCAAAAACGTAACCACGTTCAGCAAAATATAATTATTACAAATACGCCAAGAGTGACATATGAAGATGCCCCTTGGTTGATTAGAGTATATAGTAAGGCTAACAAGTCTGCCTTTACAAACAAAACACACGGTGAAAAAGACAATTCTTAAATAACTATCTGCCTCCTACACGCCTCCGAAAGCTTTATTCGTCAAAAAAGAAAACCTGAAAATCTTAGATCTCAAACTACTTAAAATTAATTGAGTACCCGAGAGTTTAAGGGGAAAACAAAAACTTCGAGTCAGACCTAAAACCTGATATGAATAATAATCTAACATCTTAGTCCTTTTAGATATCTAGTGAGACCACGCCGCTTAGTGGAACGGGTTTTCCCCTTACTACTAAAACCGTTTTAAAACCATATTATGTGCTCCTACATCCACAATGGTTAAAACATACATTTTCAAAATATTATGATGATACGCATACTTAAAACAATTACGATTTCCCATCCCTAGTTTAATCATACACACTGTCATAAATCAAAAATTTAGGGTCATTATTAACCTATTAGTTTTCATGGGTTTACTAATAACCTTTATATAATTAATGGACACCTTGTCATATTCATAGTTTTCATGGGATCACTAAGAACCTATAGGCTCCTGCCAGTTAACTTAATTAATTCATGGGTCCTCCTGAACCTATTAGTCATTCCAATAACTAATCACCTTATCCTAATTTTCATGGGTTGGCTAGGAACCTATGAATTTATCCAATAACACACTTCACATCCTAGTTTTCATGGGTTAACTAGGAACCTACTGATTCTTCCATTAGCCACTTTTTTATCATAGTTTTCATGTGTTTGCACCAAAATCGGTCACAAACACTCGATAGGCGTTGAAAGCACCAGTGCGCAATCACAATTCACAGATAATCAATATGTAGAGAAATAGAAATGAAGAACATTCAGAAAATTGAACAGAACAACAGTAAACAACACAGATTTTATAGTGGTTCGGAGATCTTGCCTACGTCCACTCTGAAGCTTATGATTTTATTGATTCACTTGATAACTTCAATCTGTTACATCAGATTACAATTGATGATAGCTCTCAAATTCGAATACAACAGTGATGGTAAGATGTAGAATTGAATCCGGCAGAGTCTGGACGTTTGATGGCTCCAAGATCCCTTTTTCTGTAGGCTTCAGGGGGCTATTTATAGGAGCATGAGGCTGAGATCGCGCTCAAATTTCGGGAGACTTCTTCTGGCACGTGAGTGGGCCCACGCGACCGGTCCCACCAAGTTTCGACTCGATCTGTGATCGATACGAATTTATTTCGTATCCATCAAGAATTGATCCAATTTAGCTAAAACTTGGCAGGAACATTCTTTACCTTGTGTGGAAGCTGCTGTGAAAATTTCATGGCATTTGGAATTGTGGTTTGGGAGATATGATCGATTCGATCTAATGATCTTCAGAATGCTGTCTGGTTCAAATCCATGGTTTCGAATCGATCTCTTCGAATCGATCCCCTCACGTGGCTTTGTGATGACGCGGCGCGCACTCTTCGCTTCGATCCTCCTTTTGCGCCGAGTTGATTGAGTCACTCCGGATATTTTGCCGCGTTCGCATCCAAGATTTAACACGTCATCTCTGGCTCGTTTGACTCGAAAGTATAGACATACATGGATTCGAACATTGGGTCTCGTTCGTATCGATCGTAATGTACTCCGATCGATCGATACGAAAGTGTCATAGCAAGATGGATTCGATGCAGCATCCCTTGATGGATACGAATGATGATGGTCCAATCGATACGAAGACTGGCTGACTGATGGATGCGGGTTAAGGTAATTCGATGGATTCGGTCAAGTCCCTTCAACTGATGGATACGAGGTCATGCGTGACGATGGATACGAACATATGCTTGCCGACAGATGCGAAGTTGATGATGGTTGATCGATGCGAATCGAGGCCAACTACTGATGGATTCGAACAGGGAGACGCTGATGGATCCGAACAAAGGTGTTGCCTATGGATTCGAATAAGGGTATTCTCCTTCATTTTGCATCGATCATAACTCGAGCACACGAACTCGGATTGACTTGAAATCTGGAGCGCTGGCTTTCATGACTTTACATGCCATGTCCTATCAATTGTAGCCTGATCCGGGCTCGAACAAAATTCATCGATATCCATGGTGAAACAGTGTATAACGTACTTTTACAATGAACTGTCTTTAGTTTTTCAGTTAACCCTTTGGTGTCACGGCCTTGCCAAAAGGCGGGATAACATTTGCCCCCCAAAACATGCCTTGCGGTAGGAAGGTGTGTTTTGTAGTTCTATAAGCTGGATGTTCATATCCTGTCATCGACCTGTAAAGAACTTGATAGTCTTTCCTGACCATGAATGACGATCGTTCGCGATCGTATGTCATTTGAGGTGATATGTGACCTTTCGAGGTCGGATGCCGTTCGCGGCGAATAAAGAAATGGGACCGTTCGCGGTCGGATGCCGTTTGCGGCAAATAAAGAAATAGGACCGTTCATGGACGGATGCCGTTCGCGGCAGATAAAGAAATGGGACTGTTCGCGGTCGGATGTCGTTCTAGACGAGTTGTGACCGTTCGCGATCGGGTGTCGTTGTAGACGAATTATATGGATTGTGACCATTCGTGGTCGTATGGTGCCCGAGATAAAATGTGATCGTTCGCGATCGGACGCCGCATGAGGTAGAATATGATCGTTCGCGATCGAATGTCATACTGGGTGAATTGTGATCGTTCGCGGTCGGGTGCCGTACGAGGCAGATTGTGACCGTTCGAGGTCGGGTGCCGTTCGAGGCTAATGGTGACCGTTCGAGGTCGGGTGCCGTTCAAGGCGAATGAGTGTGTCCGGAGGGGACTTAGTATTATCAATACCAGGTTCACATTCGGGTGAATTTTTGAATCAACGATCGTGGCGGTTCATCGCCATACCAGGTGTGCTAGTGGACCGTTCGCGATCCAAAGCATACGCGAGTAACTTCTTCTACAGAATTGCAAATATCAAATTAACGTTCGCATGAATTCAGAAATGTCCAAACAAACAAAGTCTTAATGTCCAAATCAACATGAAACAAAAGCAAAGCAAGGATGTCAAAGTGTAAATTCTCACTACGAGACGGTCAAAATCATTCAGAGCATGCCTGTGGATCGTTCGCGATCTCCCACGTGTGTAAATGGTTTCACCGTGTTAGTGAGAAGTTTACGACTTGTTCATCATTATTTAAATCAATTGATAACCATACGGTGCCCCGGCTCGGGGTCATCCCTAGCTGATGTAGACGGTGGTCGCTCTAGTTCCACCGTTGGAGCTCGCCTTCTCACATACTGAAGTAGCCTACCATTCCTGATATGCCCTTCTACCTCATCCTTCAGGTGTCTACAGTCATTTGTGCTATGTCCGTTCAGCTCGTGGAATAAGAAATATTTGTCTGATTTTCTGTCGTCGGTAGTTAGATCCCGTCGCATTAGTCTACCATAGGCAACTTGCTCTCGGATGTCTTGGTAGATTCGCTCCAAACCCTCATTCAGTTCTGAATAGGTGGTAAATCGCGGCTCCCTCCATTGCCGCTTTGACCTGTCATCATTTTCTTCAGCCTTTCGCTTCCCTTTGCCAGGTGAATTATCGCCTCTAACTGCATAAACATCGATTTCTTCTTCTCTCTCCATACGAGCATCCTCTAATCGCAAAATTTTTTCGGCTTTATGATAAAACTCTCCCAGGTCCGTAGGTGGATCCTTAGTTAGTGAAGTCTTGAACTCCGTGCCATCAGATATTCCAGATACAGCTGCCATTATGACCATAGATGGATCTGGTCGATCCACTGACACTGCTGCCGCATTGAATCGCGTCAGAAAATTCCTCAAAGACTCCCCAGCTTTCTGCTTTAGAGTCGCCAAACTCATCACGTTCTTGGGTCTCGAAATATGAACCCTGAATTGTCTCATAAACCTTTCTGTCAAATCTGTCCAAGTACCAATGGAGCCACTCTCCAGTTGCCTAAACCATAGCGCTGCAATGTCCGACAAATACAATGGAAAGCACCGGGCCATGACTTCCTGTGATTCCCCCAGCACTTCCATGTGCCTCATATACTTCATTAGATGGACCGTTGGATCTGTCCGCCCATCATACATTTCCACCGATGGTAGCTTGAAGTTTGGTGGACTCCTGGCCTGCCTGATCGTAGGAGTAAAGGGACTCCTATGTACATCTTCCAGATCTCTATTGACTAGTCCGCCTCTCATGGCCCGTCTGACCATCTCTGCCAACCTGTCGTTGTCGTCAGGCTGTGATCTTTGAGTGTCACCTTCGTTCTGCCCCCCTGGCTGAGGGTTCATCCCTCTATTGCCACTAGGTTGCTCGGATGTCCTTGAATCTCTTCCCGGGATTGGATCAACATGCTCTAAGTGTGTGCCCCCCAGCTCCGGCGCTGCGCCAGATGGTCCTTCCCCGTTCTGGACTCTGGTTGTTCCTTGATTTTGCGCTCCAAGTTGTCCAATCTGTTAAAGCAAATTCTGAATCATTTCCTCCTGTCTCTTCATCATTATCTCCATCTCATCCCTGGTGATGAAGATCGATGCTTGGTTTGCCCCCGAGGAAGCCTCTTGACTCCCTTCATGTTGACTTTGCTCTAGTCTTTGTCTTTTACTAGTTTGCCTCGTCATATCTTCTAAGATCTGAGCCCTTAAGTCTTCAAATTCAACTTCTAAATGATAGAACTCCTGAATTAGCCTTCTCAGTGAAAGCACCAAAATGTTTGCACCAAAATTGGTCACAAACACTCGATAGGCGTTGAAAGCACTAGTGCGCAATCACAATTCACAGATAAATGTAGAGAAATAGAAATGAAGAACATTCAGAAAATTGAAAAGAACAGCAGTAAACAACACAGATTTTATAGTGGTTCGGAGATCTTGCCTACGTCCACTCTGAAGCTTATGATTTTATTGATTCACTTGATAACTTCAATCTGTTACAGCAGATTACAATTGATAATAGCTCTCAAATTCGAATACAACAGTGATGGTAAGATGTAGAATTGAATCCGGCAGAGTCTGGACGTTTGATGGCTCCAAGATCCCTTTTTCTGTAGGCTTCAGGGGGCTATTTATAGGAGCACGAGGCTGAGATCGCGCTCAAATTTCGGGAGACTTCTTCTGGCACGTGAGTGGGCCCACGCGACCGGTCCCACCAAGTTTCGACTCGATTTGTGATCGATACGAATTGATTTCGTATCCATCAAGAATTGATCCAATTGAGCCGAAACTTGGCAGGAACATTCTTTACCTTGTGTGGAAGCTGCTGTGAAAATTTCGTGGCATTTGGAATTGTGGTTTGGGAGATATGATCGATTCGAGCTAATGATCTTCAGAATGCTGTCTAGTTCAAATCCATGGTTTCGAATCGATCTCTTCGAATCGATCCCCTCACATGGCTTTGTGATGACGCGGCGCGCACTCTTCGCTTCGATCCTCCTTTTGCGCCGAGTTGATTGAGTCACTCCGGATATTTTGCCGCGTTCGCATCCAAGATTTAACACGTCATCTCTGGCTCGTTTGACTCGAACGTATAGACATACATGGATTCGAACATTAGGTCTCGTTCGTATCGATCGTAATGTACTCCGATCGATCGATACGAAAGTGTCATAGCAAGATGGATTCGATGCAGCATCCCTTGATGGATACGAATGATGATGGTCCAATCGATACGAAGACTGGCTGACTGATGGATGCGGGTTAAGGTAATTCGATGGATTCGGTCAAGTCCCTTCAACTGATGGATACGAGGTCGTGCGTGACGATGGATACGAACATATGCTTGCCGATGGATGCGAAGTTGATGATGGTTGATTGATGTGAATCGAGGCCAACTGCTGATGGATTCGAACAGGGAGACGCTGATGGATTCGAACAGAGGTGTTGCCTATGGATTTGAATAAGGGTATTCTCCTTCATTTTGCATCGATCATAACTCGAGCACACGAACTCGAATTGACTTGAAATCTGAAGCGCTGGCTTTCATGACTTTACTTGCCTTGTCCTATCAATTGTAGCCTAATCCGGGCTTGGACAAAATTCATCGATATCCATGGTGAAACGGTGTATAACGTACTTTTACGACGAACTGTCTTTAGTTTTTCAGTTAACCCTTTGGTGTCACGGCCTTGCCAAAAGGCGGGATAACATCATGGGTTTACTAGGAACCAATTGATTGATGTCAATTCTTAATCCGGATATAGTTATCATGGTTTCACTACAAACCAATTAGTCCCTTCTAACCAACCTTAACACATAGTTTTCTTGGGTTTACTATGAACCTGTTGGTTACCTCCAATAACTACATAATCATAGTTGGGTTTACTATGAACCTTTTGGTTTCCACCAATAACTACTAAGTTTTAAGCATCCTATATTTTTGGTCACCCTGACTCCTTGGATGCAAATCTACTCATTCAGGAGTTAAGCAATTCATATTCACTACAGAGTTAGCCTAGCCGGTTCTTCTACCCCTTTTTCCCTAAAATACAGTTATTGGGTTTCATGTGAATATATTCATATTTGAAGAAGCAAAATAATAATTCAACAATACCACTCCTATGGGTTTAAGGTCCTTGAAATACATTTCATATAAAACATAGTTAGCCACTTTAACTTATATTTTTATCAAGGCAATGCTTCTTCAAAATTACATACTTAAAGTCATTACAAAACTCCTTTATATAAGCCGTGGGTATTCCTTTAAAAATTTGAGTTAGGGTTTTAAAACCTTTCGACAACGTCGAAGGCTTCAGCCTTCGACCCCTTCGAAAGCTTTGCTTTCGACCCCTTCGAAAGCTTTGGGTTGACACTTAAAAATTACTTTAGGTTAAAGTGAAAGTAGTGGAAAGCATCTCTTTTGAAACCACTCTTTATTTTATGAAATATTAGGGAAGTTTGATGGTGCAGAAATGTAATGATCCATAATTTTCGTTAATTAAAAATTGTTAATTTAATAAAGTTTTGTAATTTAAAGTTGGAAGAAATAAAATTTGTGAATTAATAATAAAAAGATAACTGAAATAAAATGAAATAGTATTAAGTTAAGGTAATTCAAAATTGCTTTGAATGTAATTCTAATTAATTGAAGTAATTAAAGAGTTATAATTGATATAGATTGTAAATAAATTACAGTAATGTATGTATTAATTGATAATTGAATTAAAGAAGAAATTGATAATTTAAAGGATGTATTAATTAATGAAATAATGTGTAATAAATAGAAATTGGATAGAATTAGTATGGTAAGTGGCTATAACTTTTGTTGTAAATAATAAATTTACAAATGTGATTAAATATGGAAATGATGATAATTGTTATTTGTTAACAATTCATTTAATCAATTACAATTGAATGTCACTAAATATTACATTTATGTGAGTTAAGATAATAACTAGAGTGAAATGTAATAATGTAAATTTAAGTTAATTATTAAATATTTTAACGATAGTCCAATCAATTGAAATAATTTAAAATGTTATACTTGGTTATAATTTGGATATAAGTAAATAAATGTGAATGTTGTATAAATTATGAACTAGTATATAATTAATGGAAATTTAATAAAATTAGTGTTATGTAAGAAATTGTAACATTTGTTTGTAAATAATGAACTTATAAGTGTGATAAAAAGTTAATGGTAACAATTATTATATGTTACCTATTTATTTGGTCTATTAAATTAAACTGGAAACCAACTCCAATTAAATGAAATTAAATATTACGTTAATAGGAATTAAGATGAAATTGGAGAATATTAATGTAATAAAATATATGACAATGCTAACTATGTATGGAGAGTAATACTTGATTGAATTAAAAGATCGTCACCAAATTGAATTAATTTATTGGAATTAAATTAAAATTAATTATAGCCGAAATCGAACACTGTAATAAGTAAAATAATTAACATTGAACTGACATGAAAAATTGTTTTAAATTATTGTAAATGTCCAAATGACAAAAAATGACGAAATTTGTTAATTATCAAATTTGAATGGAAAGGTGAATTAATTAATTTAATATTAGTTTATTTAATTAACGTGAAAATAGCCATTTTGGCCACTGTCCCGGATTTCGACGAAACTAGTTTCATCGGATCCGTAACAGTGAATTATTGTAGGATTTCAAGTTTCGTTGCGATCGGACTTGTTGTTTGATCGTACGGACTCGAAACGCCTAGAAATTAATTTAATTGAAATCAATTTGAAGTAAGCTGATTTTAACATAACTTCTTCATACGATGGAATTAGGACTTGAAACCCGTTCTATTGAGTTTAATTTTTTTGAAAACATCTATTTTGATATATGGGATGACCCATTTTCGTTCCGGAGACAGAACGGGCTTTTTGGGTCGTTTATCGTTCAATCCATATCGATCTGGTCCATTCTTTCTGTTTTCAGCTTTGCCTTTAAATAGCCCGTTATAAACCCTAGCAACATTTTTATTTTCTATTGTCTGTACGTACATTTCTTTCTCATCTCCTCTTTCCAATGGCAGACAAACAAAACCCTAATTCTCAAATTGCAAATTCAATTTCAAATTCAATTCCAAAATCAAACTCCTCAAAACCCTAACAAATTATATACCGTTTCGAAGCTCTCGACGAGCGCAACCCAATTCTGTGATTCATTTTTCATTTTGGACCATGGTTTGACCATAAATTAACCGTTTATCCCCGACCGTATATTTTGAGGCCGTGGATTTGACGGTGGATCTGCGACGAGGGTTCGATCGAAAAGTATGGGCGTGTAGAGTAGGTCGAGGGCTTTCAATCCATATGGCTACTTCATGTTATTGGTGTCATGATTGGCCAGATCTGGTGTTCAAAGGCAATGGAGGTGGTTTGCTTGGAGGCCATTTGGGCTTGTCGCGCGTGGCCACTGGGGTCGGCCTAGGCCGAGAACCTCTCTGGCGTTGTCAGATCGTAGGCATGCTGGCCGAAGCTCGCTCGGTGACAACTTGTTTTTTGGTGGCGTAGGGTTCTCGCGACCTTGTCCTGGAAAGATGAAAGGCGGCCTAGAGCATGTTTGCGTGCTGACGTGTTGTGAATTGAGGTGATTTTCATATTTTTTAATTTTCTATTTACAATTAAAATTTTTAATCGTTTTAACATACATAACTTTTGCATACGATGCCCGATTTACGCGCGGTTTTCTCTGCTAGGATCGCATCGAAATTCCGGATATTTTGATGCTGGTTTGGACAAATTCTGAGACTGTTTGAATTTGGGGCTTATTTTGGATTTTAATTCGATTTAAAATCAAAGGTGAGTGTTTTAACCCACTCACAACTACTAACTATCTTATGTTAGTATGTTCCAAAGTTGAGGTCAAATATAAATGAATTTATCAGAATTGAGTTATTGAAACGTTGGATATAACCTTGAAATCTATTTTAAATTAATTTAAATTAATTTAATCTATTGTACTTATTTAATCCAGTTTAATCTAATTGACCTATTTTAAACTAATTAAATTTGTTAAGTCGATTTTAAATCTATTTAATATAATTTAAATCTATTTAATCTATTATAAATTTATTTTATCTATTTAAAATTCTACTTAATATAATTTAAATCTATTTAATTTAAAATAAATCTATTTAAAACATTTTTAAATATAATTTAAATCTATTAAATCTATTTTAAATCTCCTTAAATCATTTAAAAATCTAATAAAATCAAAATTTAAATCTATTTAAACTTTTTTACTATTTAATCAATTTAAATTATTTTACTATTTAATCTATTTTAAATCCATTTAAACTATTTTAAAACTATACAAACTATTTGTAATTACCTAAATTATTTTCTAAAATTTCAGACTGTGTACAGTTGAAGTATTTTATCTAAATCCTTGATGATGACATGACCTAGGTTGGAATTTGGAATTGATACCTTTTTGTGAAATGACAAATTTGAGTAAATAAGATGATTTTGAAATGAAGAATTGATTACCATAACGTATCGATATGATTTCAAAGTGAATATGATTTCAAAAGTGAATATGATTTTGAAAGTGAATATAGTTTGGAAATGAATATGATTTCGAAAGAGATATGATTTGAAATTGAATATGATATTTTGATATCAATTCTGAATTTTTTTTGAAATGTAAAAGAACCATCCGTTGTGAAATAAGCGTTTAGTTGTTAAAGAGACCGGGACCGGATATTGTCATACTCTCTGCTAATACCGAAAACCACTTTAACAACTTTGTACGTGGTGGAGATTCCAGAAATGAAGTAGGATGGTTTGGCGAACGATTTCTGTATAAGGTATGATGTGACTCTGACTCCCGTGAGTCAGCTTAGATGTGATCAAAACAAGAACTATAACTGGGCCAAGTGAGGTCATTCCTCCGATCGGACATGCTTCTTCGATACCATATTATGACATTTGTGATGATTTGGTGGCCACCCCTTGATTTTTGATTTGGGAGTGTGTTCCGAGGTGGGCGGTAGTAGCTGTTATGCGTTACCACCAGCCCGGTTCTGCAATTGGTAAATCTACCATGGCATTGCCTCGAGTGCCATGTTCACATGCCCTAGAGCGCCTTCTACGAGTTTGTTTTGTACCGTACCTATGTGATGTCCTCTGGGTAAACCACCGGTTTGGTGGAGCGTACAGCATTGTATAGACTACGGGAATATATAAAATGTGTTAAGGGGATATGGGTAACGCCTTAAAGCTATTTTAATACTTTTACTTTACTGTAGACATATTATAATAGCCTATTGTACTACATAGTAGATAGGTTAACGGGTCCTTATGAGATGGTAATCCCGAACATCTCTTAAGTTACTGTACTCACGTTAGACACTGGATAGGAGATGTCAAACCCCGTAAACATCTCTGACGTCGTCACACTCATATTTACCGTTGATTTAACTTACATAAGATATTTTAGTTTTGATTCAAGTGTTTTGTCTTTTCAAATCGCTCGGGTCAGCCTGAGCATTTCAGGGTTGAAGACCTTATTTCTGGAGGACGAAAACGAAGATTTGTACTAGTATTATTTATGATATGTATTTCACTACATCATGTTGTTCCGTCGCATTTATTTATTTATTCTTGTTGTCTGTAACTCTGATTCTGTATTGTATTAGTATAATCAAATTTATTTGTAAACAGCTTCATGAACTGTTATTTGATTATTATATTTTATCATTCCACTGTGAGATTCTGTATTTGTTTTTTTCTTTCCCTTTTTTATTATTTACCCCATAACAATTTGCCTTTTTGAATGGTTTGAGTTTGACATGTGTGTCTGCTTAAAACGTCCAAAAAGGCAAGTCGTTACAAGAAACCATCCTTTCAAAAGCGTTGAAATATCTGGGGGAAAAATTGAACCTTTCGGCAACGTCGAAAGCTTTGCTTTCGACCCCTTCGAAAGCTTTAGGAAGCGGCTTGCACTTGTAAAAAAATTGAACCTTTCGACAACATTGATGCCTTCGATGCCATTGGAAGGTCATATATTCTAAGAAGGGTTTTCGACCTGGTTGACAACTACCCCTTCGAAAGCTTTAAACAAAAACTAAGTAACCCCTTAGGAAGCTACTTCTTTAAAACAAAGGTGACGGCTCTCTTTCAAAAGCCTATTTGAAATACTCTTCCAAAAACATAGCTTTTGACCTTGTCGAAAGCTCTAAAAAAAACTATCCTTTTGAAAGCATAGCTTTCGTCCTTGTTGAAAGAATAGCTTTCGACCTTGTTGAAAGCTCTTTTTAAAACCTTAGCTTCCAACCTTGTCGAAAGCTCTTTTAAAACTAAACCTTTCGAAACCATAGCTTTTGACCTTATGGAAAGCTTAGCTTTCGATTGTGTCGAAAGCCCTTTAAAAATAGGCAAGTGACTTTCTTTTCAAACCAAAATTAACTAAGGAACCAACTCCTTCGAAAGCACCCCTTCGACAACCTACCTTCCGCCCTTGTCCAATTCACTACATACCACCTGAATGATATCATGTGCATTGGCTTTGACCTTGTTGGTTTCAATGAAGTCGAAAGATTAAGGTCGAAAGGTCTAATTCGAAAGGTGAACCAAAGAAGGCGGAACACCCTTTTTTGAAAAAAAGTTGTTTTTATCAAATAAGGTAAACTTTTTGTAACTAACTTGCCTACTTGTAAACATTTTATTGGCTTTCAAAAACTTTTAAATAATTTGGATAATATTTGATGCATTTTCTCAGATCTAAAATCAAGTTAACCTTTAACAAATAAGCCCTTCCTATTATCAAAACGATAAAATCATTTAAATCCCCTTTCGAAATAATTTAATTTCCATACTAAATCACTTAGTAAAAATCCCCAAAAATTCCAAAAATTCACTTTAATCATGTTATCTAACATATCAAAATTCCAGACCCAAATTCTTAATATATTTTCCAAAATAAATTTATAAATCCAAATAACCATATTTTCCTTTGAACATTCATAACTAATTCTCCACGACTTGGAAAATTATGAAAATTGAAACCCAACTCCAAAATTATGTTTTCCATAACATATAATTTTTCCATGGCATTTCAAAATAATTAAATCTCGGTTTTACCCTAAAACTGTATATATCTCCTTTAAACAACCATGTTTAAACATATATCAATCATACATCAAGCATATCATTATTCTATATATCATAAAACAGATTTACCCTTAAATCTGAAACCATATGATTATAAAACCAAAATAGAGATGTAGAAATTATTATCACCTTAGAATGGATAACGAAATTGAAATTTGATTGAGATTGATTTCTTCTAGCTTGATCCTAAGCTTTACTTTGATTTTCTCTTCTCTTCCTAATGGCCGGCCTTGCTTGCTTCTTACGGTTATATATTTTGTTTGTGGTAAAATGAACGTGTATGACTAAGGAGAATAGTATAAGGGTGGGAAATATGGGTGGTTATTTACCCTAATGTCCTTATGTTTAACTACTTTACCATTTATAAGTTCATTTAGTTAAATAAGCACGGCCACTAACTTTTATTAATCAACATCAATCTTCTTATATGCATTATTCTATTTAAATTATTCTAATTAAATCTCCTGAATAATGTCATCATTAAAATTAAGGGTGTTACAGGCTCCCCACCTTAAAGAATTTCATCCTCAAAATTTAGTAAGGACTAACTAGCAAACAT
Source organism: Allium fistulosum (assembly GCA_030737815.1). Classification (NCBI taxonomy): domain Eukaryota; kingdom Viridiplantae; phylum Streptophyta; class Magnoliopsida; order Asparagales; family Amaryllidaceae; genus Allium; species Allium fistulosum. The sequence continues at coordinate 120,253,424 of CM060905.1, read as the reverse complement.
AGCAATCATCTGTAACTTCTCCTAACAACCATACTGGCCTACCTGACTAGCAACCAATCTATATAGATCTAATATAGATATACCATCAAAGCAGATCCAGATAAGCCTCTCGAATCCTGTCCTCGGTCTCCCAAGTACAGTCCTTCTAATTATCGCTCCACTGAACTTTCACCAACTTGACTGTCTTGGTCCTCAATCTCTTCTCATCCCTCGCTACAACCGGAACTGGTTGTCTAACCAAAGTCAAATCAGGCTACACCACTAAGTCTTCCAACTTTGTCTGAGGAATAGTAGCCTCTGGATCATGCACGAACTTGCAAAGTTGATACACATGGAACACATTATGGACACCTGTCAAACTACTCTGCAACTCCACTCTGTACGCGAGCTTTCCAATCCTCTCTATAATATGGAATGGACCAACATTTCTCGGGCCAACTTTTTCGATTCTCCAAATCATACCACACCCTTCATAGGTGATACTTTAATGAAAACCCTATCTCCCACTAAGAGCTCTAGACCTTTACGCCTTTTATCTGCATAACTCTTCTGCCTAGATTAAGATTCCTTCATCCATCCTCGGATTAACTCAATCTTTTCTGATGCCTCTCTAACCAATTCCGGACCTAAGACTAATCTATCTGCAGTCTCTAACCAACATGCTGGCGATTTATATGGCCTTCGATACAAAGCTTCAAAAGGCGCCATTCCTATACTAGTCTGATAACTTTTATTTTAGGAAAACTCAATCAAATATAGGTGATCCCCCCAAGATCCACCAAAGTCTAATACATAAGTTCTCAATAAATCTTCGAGTACCTTATTGAGTCTCTCTGTCTTTCCATCAATCTGTGGGTGATATGGTGTACTCATCTTGAGCTTGGTACCTAATACCTCTTGTAGACTCCTCCAAAATTCGCTAGTGAATAACGCATCTCTGTCACTGACTATGCTACTAGGAATTTCATGTAGTCTAACTATGTTCTTTATAAACAACTTAGCCAAAATAGTTGTCGTCCTGGTTGATTTTACCGGAATGAAATGGGCACTCTTGGTCAGCCTGTTCACTATAACCCATATGTTGTCATTTCCTCTATTTGACCTTGGCAACTCGTCTGTAAAGTCCATCGATATCAAATCCCATTTCCAGACTGGAATATCTAAAGGCTGAAGTAACCCACTTGGCTTTTGATGTTCGACCTTCACTTGTTGACAGTTAACACACTGCCTAACCCACAAGCCAACATCCCTCTTCATGCCTTCCCAATAGAAGCTCTTCTTCATATCTTGATACATCTTGGTTCCTCCAGGATGAATCGTAAATTTCGACCGATGACATTCCTCAAGAATTTATCTTCTCAAGTTCTCCACATCTGGAACACATAATCGTCCCTTCCTTCTCAACCATCCTCTTTGGTCAAGACTAAAATCCTTTAGGTCATCAATTTTTGATCCGACCTCAAGCCTTCTAATCCTCTCGGCTAAAATTGGATCTTCTCTCTACTTAGAAGTTATTTTCTCGATCAGCACTGGTTTAACTTCTAAACAAGATAACATGGCAGTACCCTGACTAGAACTAGCAGTAAATCTAAACTACACACCATAACTAGCTAAAGATTCTAGATCCTTCCATTCTACCAACATTGCTAACACCACTTTCTGATGTATTCTACTGAGAGCATCTACTGCCTTATTTCCTTTCCCAGGAGTATACTCTATAACGAAATCATAAACAGCCAAAAACTCCAACCACCTCTGCTGCCTCATATTCAACTCCTTCTGAGGGAATAAGTACTTTAATGACTTATGATCAGTATACAACTCAAATCTCTCCCCCAAGAGATAATGCCTCTAAATTTGCAAGGCAAATATCACCGCAGCTAAGTCTAAGTCATGAGTAGGATATCTAACTTCGTGCGGTCTAAGCTGCTTAGATGCATAAGCAATAACCTTTCCCCTCTACATCAATACGGCTCCCAATCCGGTCCTACATGCATCAGTGTATACTACCAACCCTTGGTTACCATCTGGAACTATTAACACTGGTTCATTGGTTGACAAATGCTTTAACTTAAGGAACCCTTCCTCACATTTGTCATACCAAACAAACTTCATGTCCTTCCTAGTCAACTTTGTCAAAGGAGCTACTATTCGCAAGAAATCCTTGATGAATCTCCGGTAATAGCCAGTAAGCCCAAGAAAACTTCTAATCTCGGTCACCGTTTCTGGTCTCTTCCAATTGTTCACAGCTTCGATCTTATCTGGATCGACTGACAAATCCTTCTCTGAAACCACATGACCAAGAAACTTAACCTCTTTCTTCCAGAAATGGCGCTAGGAAAACTTCGCCTTTAACTGATTCTGCCTAAGCTTCTCCAGCACCACTCTAAGATGAATCTCATGCTCTCTTTCATCCTTTGAGTATAACAAATTGTCATCCATAAATACCAACAAGAACCTATCCAAGTGCTCTCGGAAAACCCAATTCATTAAATCAACGAAGAAAGTAGGCGCATTTGTCAATCCAAATGGCATCACCAACCACTCATACGAAACATATCTATTCTATAATGCCATCAAAGGAATACTATCCTCCGCTACTCTCAACTGATGGAACCCCGTCGCCAAATCCAATTGGGAAAATACTCTGGTTCCACTCAACTGATCGAACAGATCATCTATCCTCCGTAGAGGGTACCTATTCTTGATCGTCCTTTCGTTTGACTTACCATAGTCGATGCACATTCTTAACGACCCATCTAGCTTCTTTACAAACACCGTGGCTGCTTCCCAAGGTGATCTGCTTGGTCTAATAAAATTCCTTCCCTCAAGATCCACTAGCCGCACCTTCAATTTCTTCATCTCTGTCGGTGTCATCCTGCTAGGTGGTCTACTGACAGGTTCAGCTCATTGTACAAGATCTATCTAAAACTCAACAGCTCGTTTCAAGGGTAATCCAGTGACCGGCTCAAAAATATCTGCAAACTCTCTAGCCACACGAACCTGACTAAGGTCTCCTTCAACTTCCATTGCGTTTAACAAAGCACAAACACTATTACTGGAATTCTCTATTGAGAAAACGATTCGGTTATGACTATCTGGGTGACTCGGTGATATTTCCCAATCTTGGAAAAATATCCTAGCCTCATACTTACCCAGCCAATCCATACCCAAAATGATCCTGAAATCTACGAAATCAAAGACATACAAACTGCATGCAAACTTATGATCTAAAAATTCAAGTTCTAACTGGTCACATCTCTTCCCAAGAGTTGCATGTCCTCTTATTGGATTTCCAACCCTTAAGGAAGTAACAAGGTATGTGGGTTCTATACATAACATATCAACTAATATTGTGATTTAAATGAATGTGATGCACCGGTATCAAAAAGTACCATAACTGGTATACTCTGAATCAAAAGCGTACCTTCCATCATAGTCTTCCCTTTCTCTACTGCAGTTGGTCTAGAAGAAGGCGGTGGTCCAATAGCAAACACCTTCCCTCTGTCCACCCTAACTGGCTCTGGACACTGGTTCTTATATGCCCTACGTGGTCATAGTTGAAGCATTTCACATTCTTCTTCTCTACAGGCTTCTTTCCTTTACCAGTTCCGCACTCGTGGGCATAACGGCCTTTCTTATCACACTTATAGCACACCAAATCAGCCTTTGCCTTCTTAGCGACCTCCCCTTTCTGGGCTCCTTTCTTCTTAAAGAATTTCCTTTTCTTTCCCTGAGGACCCTGGGAATCAACTGACTTCTCCCTAACTGGCACAGTAAGCATCTCCTTATGGCGGATGGCCATCTCCACCACCACATGATAAGGTTCCCTAATATGAGTCATAGCTATTCTGCCTAGCTCTGGCTTTAATCCTCTAATTAATATCTCATTTCTTCTTATATCAGTGTCCACCAAAGCATAACCATATCGAGATAGCTCATCAAACTTGACAGCATACTCGATAACAGACATCCCTCCTTGGACAAGAACCTATTAGTTTTCATGGGTTTACTAACAACCTTTATATAATTAATGGACACCTTGTCATATTCATAGTTTTCATGGGATCACTAAGAACCTATAGGCTCCTACTAGTTAAGTTAATTAATTCATGGGTCCTCCTGAACCTATTAGTCATTCCAATAACTAATCACCTTATCCTAGTTTTCATGGGTTGACTAGGAACCTATGGATTTATCCAGTAACTCAATTCACATCCTAGTTTTCATGGGTTAACTAGGAACCTACTGATTCTTCCATTAGCCACTTTCTTATCCTAATTTTCATGGGTTGAATAGGAACATATTGACTGATGTCAATTCTTAATTTGGATATAGTTTTCATGGGTTCACTATAAACCAATTAGCCCCTGCTAACCGACCTTAACACATAGTTTTCATGGGTTTACTATAAACCTGTTGGTTACCTCCAATAACTAAATAATCATAGTTTTCATGGGTTTACTATGAACCTTATGGTTTCCTCCAATAACCACTAAGTTTTTAGCATCCTATATTTTTGGTCACCTTGACTCTTTAGATGCAAATCTACTCATTTAGGAGTTTAAGTAATTCATATTCACTACTGAGTTAACCTAGCTGGTTCTTCTACCCCTTTTCCCAAATTACAGTTATGGGTTATCATGTGAATATATTCATATTTAAAGAAGCAAAACAACAATTTAATAATACCACTCCTGTGGGTTTAAGGTCCTTGAAATACATTTCATATAAAACATAGTTAACCCTTTTAAATTATATTTTTATCAAGGCAATACTTCTTCAAAATTACATACTTAAAGTCATTACAAAACTCCTTTATATAAGTCGTGGGTTTTCCTTTAAAAATTTGAGTTCGGGTTTTAAAACCTTTCCACAATGTCGAAGGCTTCAGCCTTCAACCCCTTCAAAAGCCTTGGGTTGACACTTAAAAGGTTACTTTGGGTCAAAGTGAAAGTAGGGGAAAGCATCTCTTTCGAAACCACTCTTTATTTTATAAAATATTAGGGAAGTTTGATGGTGCCGAAATCATCCTTTCAAAAGCATTGAAATATCTGGGAAAACAATTGAACCTTTCGACAACGTCGAAAGCTTTTCTTTCGACCCCTTCGAAGGCTTTAAGAAGTGGCTTGCACTTGTAAAAACAATTGAACCTTTCGATAACATCAATGCCTTCGATATCATCGAAAGGTCACATATTCTTAGAAGGGTTTTCGACCTTGTCGACAACTACCCCTTTGAAAGCTTTAAACGAAAACTAAGTTACCCCTTAGGAAGCTACTTCTTTAAAACAAAGGTGGCGGCTCTCTTTCGAAAGCCTCTTTGAAATACTCTTCCAAAAACATAGTTTTCGACCTTGTCGAAAGCTCTAAAAAACTATCCTTTCGAAACCATAGCTTTCGACCTTGTCGAAAGCTCTTTTTAAAACCATAGCTTCCGACCTTGTCGAAAGCAAATTTAAAACTAAACCCTTCGAAACCATAGCTTTCGACCCTGTCGAAAGCTCAGCTTTCAAATGTGTCGAAAGCCCTTTAAAAACAGGTAAGTGACTTTCTTTTCAAACTAAAATTAACTAAGGAAGCAACTCCTTCGAAAGCACCCCTTCGACAACCTACCTTCTGCCCTTGTCCAATTCACTATAAACCACCTGAATGATATCATGTGCATTGGCTTCTACCTTGTTGTTTTCAATGAAGTCGAAAGATCAAGGTCAAAAGGTCTAAGTCAAAAGGTGTACCAAAGAAGGCGGAACACCCTTTTCCTGAACAAAAGCTGTTTTTATCAAATAAGGTAGACTTTTTGTAACTAACTTGCCTACTTGTAAACAGTTGATTGGCTTTCACAAACTTTTAAATAATTTAGATAATATTTGCCGCATTTTCTCAGATCTAAAATCAAGTTAACCGTTAACAAATAAGCCCTTCCTATTATCAAAACGATAAAATCATTTAGATCCCCCTTTCAAAATAATTTAATTTCCATACTAAATCACTTATTAAAAATCCCTAAAAATTCCAGAAATTCATTTAATCATGTTATCTAACATATCCAAATTCCAGACCCAAATTATATATTTTCAAAATAAATTTATAAACCCAAATAACCATATTTTCCTTTGAAAATTCGTAACTAATTCTCCACGGCTTGGAAAATTTTGAAAATTGAAACCTAACTCCAAAATCATGTTTTCCATAACATATAATTTTCCATAGCATTTCAAAATCTTTAAATCTCAGTTTTACCCTAAAACCGCATATATCTTCTTTAAACAACCATGTTTAAACATATATCGATCATACATCAAGCATATCATCATTCTATATATCATAAAACAGAATTACCCTTAAATCTGAAACCATATGATTATAAAACCAAAATAGAGATGTAGAAATTATTATTCACCTTAGAATGGATAAGGAAATTGAAGTTTGATTGAGATTGATTTCTTCTAGCTTGATCCTAAGCTTTACTTTGATTTTATCCTCTTCCTAATGGCCGATCTTGCTTGCTTCTTACGATTATAAATTTTGTTTGAGGTAAAATGAACGTGTATGACTAAGGAGAATAGTATAAGGGTGGGAATTATGGGCCACAATTTACCCTAATGCCGTTATGTTTAATTGCTTAACCATTTATAAGTTCATTTAGTTAAATAAGCACGACCACTAAATTTTATTAATCAACCTCATTCTTCTTATCTACATTATTCTATTTAATTTATTCTAATTAACCCTCCTGAATATTGTCATCATTAAAATTAGGGGTGTTACAAATTTGATATGTATAATATGTTCTGCTGCAATCTATGACTCTGTGTTCATTTGTATATATTATATATTGTTCTATCTTAGTAAACCCATATGTTTATTTCTTTGTGCCCTTAACGGGTTCGTATATTGTAGATACGTGTTGAGGTAAGATACGTGCCGGTGTTAGCCTGAGGGAATATTTACGTGTGGCCACTCCTAACGAGCCTCATTCTCCATATTAATATACGGGATTGCCTAGTAATTCTCTTTGGTAGTATGAATATAGATGTGGGGCATTACAGAATAGGACAGAGGCGGTTAGGCCTAGGGCTGTAGTAGTGAGAGGGACTTCTCATACTTCTCAAGTATGAATAAAGGATATTGAAACTTAGGAGGAAAGATGTTTACGAGGAATGAGCTTGTAGCTAAACTGATGATTTGGATTAGAGCTTGTGAGCGCATATTTTGAGACTTAGTACCGAATTATGTGTAAAAGAGGAGATTAACTTCTAAGCTGTTGCATGAGATAGCGTTGAATTTGGTGGGAGACAGTAATTGCAGAGAACCCAAAGGTGGAGATTACTTGGGAGCAGTTTAAAAAAGGTTTGAGGCTCAGTTTATATTAGAGTCTTAGTGGGGTGTGCTATTAAGGGAGTTCATTGACCTAAAATAGAGTGACCTTATAGTGGAGGGGTACATCCAGAAGTTTTACTCATTGTCTAAGTATGGTAGGAAGACCATTAATACTCCAATGAAGAAAAATGAGAAGTTTATTAGGGGTTTGAAGCAGGGTCTTGACTTTTAGGTTATGGCTCATCTAGCATCTCCTTTTGAGTTTGTAGTTAACATGGCTCAAAGATATAATGGGATGCACCAAGAGTATAGAAAAGTGGAGATGAGGCCCAAAATAGAGCATAAGAAGATGTTTTTCCCAAAATAGAAGGGAGTGCCAAAGGAAAAGGTGGTGAGGCCGCTAATACGAAAGTGGTCTATTGTAACTGTGGACAAAAGGGGTACTGTGCTACGAAGTGCCCAATTCCGAAGAATCTTGAAAGAGTGAAGTTCTTTAAGTGTGATAAGATAGGGCAAATGAAGAAGGACTACCTAGATATTAAAGCGCATGTTTATGCTTTGGAGGGACCAAGGGAAGGACCATTTGCCGAGGAAAGACGCAAAGGGAAAATTTGGGAAGGTATGGCTTTCATTTTTGGTATTTCAGTTAGAGTACTGTTTGATATTGGGGCTACACATTCATTCATAGCTAAGAATCTGGTAAATAGACTTGAGTTAAGAGTTACACATTTTGTCACTTCTATATGTATAGTGAATCATAAAGGGGTACATACCACTCTTAAATTGAGATGCACTAACTTAGATATTGAGTGATGTGGGTATAAGTTTACGTGTGATCTCTACTATTCTACTTCATAGGCTTTAGAGTTATTAAGTACTGTGCTAGGGCGTACTACGATGAAACAATAATTACTTTGATTCAAACACGCAAAAAAATAATGTATGTGGTCTTGGGGGAGTGTAGGGAATCAGAGGCATATTGTCTGCTTTAGCTTCGAAAGAAGAGGACCTTAGAGCCATGTGTGTGGTGAAGGAATTCCCAAATGTATTTTAACCGGTTTCAGGACTGCAACCTCCAAGAATGGTGGAGTTTCGTATAAATTTACTATCATGGACCGAATCATTCGGTCGGCCTCCCAGTAGAATGTCTCCGAAGGAGATAGAGGAAATGAAGAGTAATTGGTAAAGTTAGAAGGAAAGAGGTTCATAAGGCCAAGTAGCTCACCTTAGGGAGCGACGATAATATTTGTGAAGAAGTCCGATGGGTAAGATTGTACATAGACTATCGGAAGATGAATGAAATAATGGTGAAGAATGAATATCCTTTACCAAGAATTGATGAACTATTTGAACAGTTGAGTGGAGCTAAGGTGTTTTCTCAATTAGACTTTGCTTCAGGGTTCCATCAGTTGAGAGTTACAGAGGAAAGCATTTCTCCAATTGCGTTTAGTATAAGGTATGGTTCATATAAGTGGGTAGTAATGCCATTTGGACTAACCAATACACCAGTGTTCTTTGTAGACTTGATGAATAGAATTTTTCAAGACCAGTTGGATAGATATGTGTTGGTGTTCATAGATGACATCTTAGTATACTTGAAGGATGAGGTGGAGCATGTAGTTCACTAGAGGCTTGTGTGGAGACGTTAAGACAACACAAGCTGAAAGCAAAATTTCTATGTGTCCTTTTTGAAGGAAGGAAGTGAATTTCCTAGGCCATGTTGTTTTCGAAGAAGGGTTGACAGTGGACCCTTTAAAGGATGATGCAATACTGGGAAGAAAAGACCTGAGACGGTGGCCGAAGTGCAAAGTTTCCTAGGATTGGCTGGCTACTACCGGTGATTCATTAAGAACTTCTCTTGTATAGCTACGCCAATGATGATATTGAACTAAAGGAGTTAGAAATTTTCCCGGATGCTAGAGTATGAGATGCTACTCCAGGAATTAAAGCATCGGTTGACTAATGCACCTGTGTTAGTGATACCGGAAGGGAATGATGATATGACTGTGTATACTGATGCATCGAGATCGGGGTTAAGGTCAGTATTAATGCAGAAGGGCAAAGTGATCATGTATGCATCTAGGCAGTTATAACCCCATGAAGTTTGATATCCTACTCATGACTTGGAGTTAATGGTCGTTGTCTTCGCATTGAAGATCCGAGGACATTATCTCTTAGGAGAAAGATTTGAGTTATTTACTTACCATATGTGCTTAAGATATTTGTTCTCTCAGAAGGAGCTGAACATGAAGTAGCAGAGGTCGTTAGAGTTTTTTGCATCTTATGATTTTGGGATATAATATACTCCAGGAAAGGGGAATAGAGTAGATGATGCCTAAACCAAAAACAATAGAGTTGTGACTTGGTTATGATAGAAGAATGAAATGCCTTGGAAACATTGTCTGCACGTGATGTGCTGTTTCGATCTAGTGTAGGTTCGTGCAGTATTTTCGGGATGCTAACATGCCTAGAAGTAAGGCCTGCATTGGTGGAATGGATTGTTAGGCTGTAGAAGGAAGTTAAGTATTGCGCCGACATAATAAGTGGCTTAGAATCAGGAACAGAGGTAGTAGAATTGAAGGGGTTCAGAGTTGATAGAGAAGGTAGATTGTTGAAGAATGAAAGGTTGTATGCTTCGAGTATAGAAGGACCTCAGAAGGAAGTATTGGATGAATGTCATCGTTCAAAGTTCACCATTCACCTTAGAGGTACCAAGATGTATCGAGATATGAAGAGAAGTTTCTTTTGGGAAGGAATGAATAAAGATGTGAGAAAGAATGTATAAAGATGTCTTACATGCCGGCAGGTGAAGGAAGAACATCAGAAGCCTAGTAGGCTCCTGCAGCCTTTGGAGATTCCAGTTTGGAAATGAGATTCAGTATCTATAGACTTCGTAGATGGGTTACCAAGGTCGAGGACAGGGAATGAACGCGTATGGGTCGTAATGGATAAACCGACTACGTATGCCCATTTCATTCTAGTAAAGGCCATGGGAAATGCATCGAGGTTAGCAGAGATATATATGAAGGTTGTGGTGAGATTGCATGGGGTTCCTAGCACTTATATTAGTGTCTGAGATCCGTTACTCATCAACAAGTTTTGGCGTAGCTTGCAGAAGGAGTTGGGTACATAGTTGCACATGAGTATTGCATACCATCAACAGACAAATGGGTAGACTAAAAGAGTCACAAGGTTCTAGAAGACTTATTGAGAGCTTGAATATTAGACTGGGGGATCTTGGGAAGATTACCTATCCTTGATAGAATTTTCATACAATCATAGCTACCAGAGCAGTGTTAGGATGGCCCCATTTGAAGCGTTATTTGGAAGGCCGTGTAGATCGCCAACATGTCAGCTAGAGATAGACGACCGGATTATATTAGGAATAGATGTGGTAAAGGATGCTACTAAGAAAGTAGAGCTAATCTAAGCTGGGATAAAGACAGAACAGTCTAGGTAAATGAGTTCTGCCAACACGAGGAGGAAGGAATTGGAATTCAAAGTAGGTGATCGGGTGTTTGTGAAAAATTTTCCGATGCCAGATGTGATACGCTTTGGGAAGGGGAAAGTTAGCACCAAATAAGTTGGACCGTTTCCAATCATGGAGAAGGTTGGAAAGGTGGCGTATAGAGTAGAACTACATAGTGATTTTGTAGGGATTCATAATTTGTTTTACGTATCACATCTGAGAAAATGCATTAGAGATTCGAACATAGTGGTTAATCCGAGGGCAGAAGAAGATCAAGTCATAGAGTCGAATATGATCTAGGTGCGCAGACCGATTCAGATAGTGGATCGGGATGAAATGAAGCTTTGAAACAAGGTGGTGAAGCTATTATGTGTCCAGTGGAGCGTAGATTGGGAAGACTGCACGCGGGAAACAGAAGATAAGTTTTGGAGGAAATATCCAGAATTGTTCGTTTTAGATTAGCGTATGAGCTATGTGTCGAAATGTATTGATGTGGACCTATGCCTGAATATTATGATTGATTGTCATGTTAGTAGATAGCACTAGTACATTTTTGTGAATTAGGAATTCATGGGTTTATGCTTAAGAGTAAGCATGGGGATGATTGGAAATCACTACCGTGCCTTACTTGAATTTCAAGGTTGAAATTCCTTTGAGGGGGAGACTGTAACAACCTTTAATTATTGATTAATTTAGTTAATTAATTAATTAATTAAAGGGCCAAGATAAGCTTAATGAAAGGAAAAAGCGGTAATGAATTAATGAAAAAGAGAATGTGGGTCCAAGCCTAGATTATTATGGGACAATTAACATTACTCTTTCCATTCATTCATTTCATTCCATTAAAAATAAATAAAATGCTTGAGAGGAACATAAATGGTGGTAGCCTAAAGAGAGTAAATAAATTGAATATAAGGAAACACAAAGATCTGAGTGAGTAATACTAAACCTATTTTACCGAACCCAGTTATTTGTTGTGGTATGATTTTATATACTTTTATATATGATCGGATTTCATAAGGATTTTTATTGAACAAGTAAAATGTTTAATGGATGTTTGAGAAAAATAGATGAACATAGGGTGTTTGGATGTATTCCCTACTCTAATGATTTCTAAATGTTACGAAAGTTTTATATGAAGTTCTAAACATGATTTTAGAAATGGGTTTTTGGTTTAAGAGGTTCCCCATGTCAGAATAATTTATTATGAATTACTAAAGGAGAATACCTAGAAAATAAATAAGGAAAATATCTGTAAACATCTAAATCAAGAATAATGTATATTAGAACATTTGTCCATGAAATTTCTAGGAGTTTATTAAGGTTTTCTATGGATAAAATAAGCTAATATAAGGTGGGTACTACACTGTGGAGAAGGAAGCCGCTCGGTTGTCTAAAAATTTAAATTAATACGATGAAACAAGTGTTAGATAAATGGAAGACAAGATCCATATAAAAGCTAAAAAGGACAATAAAGGACACTATTAGTAATAGAAAGTGAAATCGTGATGAACTAGACAGTGACATATGTAAAGACGATGTTAGACGTGTTAGACTCTGTCAAGTATAGAGTTGAGGCGGCAGCCTAATGTTTTATAAGCAAACCGCGCATACGAGGACGGGGTAGTGATTTGCCAAATGGATCAAGGGACTTTCAGAGGAAAGTAGATCTGTGCTGTAAAACTATAAAGTTGGAAAAGACTGAATTGCACCACCATATGTAAAAGGCATACCGCGCCACAATTTGGAAGGATTCCCTTAATAGGTAAAGGGTGTACTGCGCTAACAGTTTGGGGGCATGGGGTTCTGCACTAAGGAAAGGTATGAATGAAACATAATATAAGTCAAGTAGGTAGAACTTGGGGAGAGCCCGGGGCTATTAAGTGAAAGAACTCCTGCGTTAGAGGTAGGGTTGGAAGGACTATTGGCGCCGGGTGGGGACGCTCACTCGAATGCACACCTTGGGAAGGTGAGGAGAACTTCCAAGAGACCGCGGTAGGCTGATTCTATGTAGTTTCAACTAAACAAGTGTTGGGGACTTCGGGTGTCTATTTCATAGTAGTACAGAATTTAAGTAAATAACTACATAGGGACTACATGCGGTTGTTTCTTTGTGGTGCAGAGCTTAACAATAAATGAATTTAAAGAATATTGAACGGTGATGAGTCTATACAGTTTAAGTTTAATGAATGAATTTAAAAGAATACTGTAGGGGGCTGAGTCTATGTAGTTCAAGTTTAATGAAATCATTTAAAAGAATATTGTAGGGGGCCGGGCCTATGTAGTTTAAATTTAATGAATGAATCTAAAGGATACCTCAGTGGGATGATTCTAGGCAATATAAAACTAAATACTAATCTAAAATGGAAACTATGAGGGGATGGTACCGTGGGCACAGTAGTAAAAAAGGAAACCACATAATAGCGCATAAGGCGTAGCCGCATTAGGAAATCACATAATGACACAGTAGTAGTATTAGTAAATTGGAACTATGCAAACTTTGATCATTTCATTTATGATGTTGTGGACAGTAAAGGGAAAACCCATTATATGTTATACAGTGTGGTCTCTCTATGCTTGTTTTGTGTAAGTATTATTGATGCTAGACTTTATGTCTGACCCATGCTTTTATTATTGTTTTCCCCATAAACTCATAGGTTCTCATTTGAGTAGGTTGAGTTTAATGGATTTGGCAGGTTTATATCAAAAGCCATAGTACGTAGATCGAAGATGGACCATGAGGCTTTGTTAGCAAATAAAACTGTTGTTTACACATTTTTAAAGAGTTCGGGCGGCATCATCATATGTTGACTTGACTCTTTACTATGTTATTTTCTATTGTTATTTGACCCTTATGTAGGCACGACTTTGGTGTTATTTTGAAACAATTAGCTGTAATGAATATTAAAAAAATTTCTATAAAATGAAAATATTTTGCTGATCTGTTTAATTTGTTTCTATTTGAATATACCGAACTCACTTCCATCGCTGGAAGATAATTCTGGCGATGGCTGCAGCATCGTCAACTTTCATTATCGAGTCTCAAAGTAGAGAACATTACAAATGATCATTTTACCCCTTCTTGTTTTTTTAATTTGTTTCATTAACATGTTAAATACAATTATTTCAACGCTATTATTTTATTAATATTTACCAATTTTTGGGGATATTACGTCCTCCTCCCTTAATTGAATTTCATTGCCGAAATTCCCAAGAGACAAAGAATGTATCGCATTCTCTCGTATCACGTATCATAATTTGTAACATACTAATACATAAGCATACAAAGTCAACCATCCAAACAATCATTTACATAACAAAGAATCTAATAAGACCAAGCATCCATACACGACATATGAAATCTGAATCAAATTTATCAAATAAGTGCACGTGTTCTATTAGCGCACACACACACATGTATAATGATGCTTGTGTACTTTATGAAATGCAACCAATAACATAACATCAAAATATGTATTTAGATGACATATGGCATTATATATATGCAAATAACTGACATTTGGGCCCTCCTATATGAATGAGATGACATGACATATAAAGCATGTATGCAAGCATCCTAGAATGAACATATAGGTTTATATACATGCACAACCAATCAGATCGTTATAGCATATGGTGAAACGTACATAAATAAATCATAAGGACCAAAGTATATAAAACACATCAAAATTATAAAATAATCCATAATATAATAAAACAATCATCCAAAGCAACTGATATCAAGTACATAAGCAAAAATAACAATAAATCCAAGCAATCGTTCAACCAAACACAGATAGTAACTAAACTAACAGTCAAGTAAATGGGAAAACAATCCGAAAAGGAGCTAGTTGAAATCGAATCCACTTATCGACTTTTCAAGTACCCCTGACCAAATCATTATTCCTAACTAGATATAACAAAGTCCACTACTGGCATAAACTCATTTTGAAACATCGATAACAAATATACGTGCATGACTACAACTTCTATAATTCATGCTACCATCTCGAATAAATGACGCCATAATGTATAACTAAGGATCGCCTTGGCACAAACATGTCCACAAAAAATTGCACTCTCTCATACCATTCCTAAATACACATAATCAATACTTAAATCATCCAATAAGACTTTCCTCAAAGTGGACGGTGTCTTACCCCAACAAATCCAAACAACTTAAATCCCCATATGTGATGACCCACCCTTTCATGACGATTAAAGTCGACAATAAACCTCACATGTCTAACTCAAACCATTCAAAAGGGCAGATTATCAATGGGATTTAATAAGAAAATAAGAGAAAAGAAGGAAAGCAATACACAAAATCTCGCAGCGGAATGACAAAATATAATAATCAAATAAACAGTTCATGAAGATGTTTTACAATATACATTTGATTTCAATTTTTACAACATAATCAGAGTACAATCAAAAAACATACCAAAATAATGCAGTAGAAAAATAATAGTAAATACGGTCTAGCAAACTCGATCTTCATCTTCAAGGAATATTGTCTTCAAACACTGAAATACTCAGGTTGACCCAAGTGTAATGAAAAGACAAAACACTTCAGTTAGAACTAAAAGTTCTTATGTAAGTTAAATCAATAACAAGTAAACATGAGTGTAATAGCTTCAGAGATGTTTACGGGATTTTCTATCTCCTATCAAGTGTACAACGTGAGTGCAATAACTTAAGAGATGTTATGGGATTTTCATCTCCCAAGGATTCGTTAAACTGCCTATATGTAGTAAAATACGCTATATATGTAGTGTTTATCAGTATAGTAAATTATTAAAATAGCATTAAGGCTTTACATTAATCCCCCTTAACACATTTTAAGCACTGTCCTATAGTTTGCCTTATGGAACCACCAGTAACGTCAGTAGCTAGGGAGGCGCCGTGATAAGACAACACTAAAATAAAATCGTAGTGGTCGCGTATAAGGATAAGAGTATGATAAGGCACGAGAGGCAATGCCCAAGGTAGGGTACTACCATTTCGAGTCGCCTGATTGGTGCTAACGGCCCACCGCGAACATCCATCCCAAAATCAAATCAAGGTGCGCTGATCATGTCAAAATCGATATAGTAATATGAAGAACAGATGTCGCTAGAGGTAACTAGCCTCAATGGTCAGGCCAAGTCGTCCTATTTTAGTCATTTTAAATTGATACAAGTGTCGGGATCTATCCATTATCGTTCTCTTTCTTCAAATCCAGCAAACGTTCACCAAATCCAGCCACTTCATTCTAGATCATCCACCGCGTACACAGTTGTTAAAGTGGTTTCGGTAATGACTGACAGTATGCCAATATTCGGTCCTGGTCTCTTTAACAACCAAACATCATTTTTCACACCGGTTGGTTCTTTTAAATTTCAAGAACAAGTCATACTTCATATCGAAATATCGAATTCACTTTAACAGTATAAATCATACTTCATATCAAAATATCGAATTCACTTTAACAGTATAAATCATAGTTCATATAAAAATATCGAAATCACTTTAAAATCATTTCGAATATAAAAATAGGTTATATCTTCATATCAAAACATTCGTATTTATATCTATGATTTAAATATAAATAGTTCCCTTTTAAAACAGTTGAATATTGAAAATGGTTTTGAATAATTAACATAGTTTGAATATTGAAAATAGTTTGGATAATTAAAATAGTGTTAATATTGGAAAATAGTTTAGATAATTAAAATAGTTTTAAAGATTGAAAGAAGTTAGAATAATTAAAACAGTTTATATTAAAACTGTTTCTTCTTTCACAATGATTTGAACTCAGGTTCAAATTCCAAATTAAAACGAATTCAATTTTTCAACTTCCAATCAAAGTCAACTTCATATTCAGTATTCAATTTAAATTAACTTCAATTCAAAGCAATTTCAAACTCTACTTCAAATTTAATTTAAATGGTTCTGTTCAAATGGCTGAAAGTTTCAATTCAAATTCTCATTTTTTTTCAATTTAGTTAAATCCATTTCACATCCAAAATTCTGAATGCTGATTTAAACAACTTTAATTAAAGTAAATTCAACATTTAAAATTAAATTTAAACCCTTAAAATAATTCACTTTCAATAAATTCAAATCATATCTCAACTTGAACTTTAAGATTTCAAATGAAATCGTTAAATAATTTTATTTAAACTGTTTTAATTTCAACATTTCAAATCTCGAATTAAAAAATAATTCAATTCATATAAATCAAAGTTTTATTTTTTTTAAAATAATATCATTTAAACAAATCCAAATTCAAGATTTTAAACTATTTAGTTTAACCAAATCCGGTGTCCGTGTATAATTTTCTAATCTATGGCCAAGTGATCAATTATTCCAATTTTAATTACATGGATGGATACATATCCTTTCAACTCATATTTAAATGACATAGGTATATATCATTTCGACCTATTTCTTAGTTCATTTCAAATATTACAAATGACAATTTATATGATGTCAAATAATAAATAGGGTGACAACTAGGGATATATCGAAATAAATAGCAACTACGTCCAACATATCAACCAAAAGGCATCCAATTGCAATCAACATCCAAATCAACCAGTATACCATAACAGTTACTAGTTATCAATTGCCGGTATATAACTAGCCATTAAATTCAATATTAATCTAAATGTCAATTTCAATTCAACATAAAATTCAAAACAAATTTAAATATAAAATTTAAATTACCAAACAGTAATCAATAAAATTTTATCACTTCATAATTTTAATTCAACTAACATCAGAAAATTTAGTATTGCATGAGTGGGTTTAATCACTCACCTTCGATTTTATAGTCCATAAAAATCCAAAATAAGCCCAAAATCTCAAATGTCTCCAAATTCATCCAAACTAGTTTCATATTGTCCAGAATTTCAATATGAATCCAATGGAAGAAACCGCGCGTCAATCAGAGCTTGTATGAAAAAGTTATAAAGGATATAACATTTGAAAATTTAAATATTTAATTAAAATAACCAAGGGCAATATCATAATTATCAATACCATCTTTAAACCGTCATGATCACGTTCAACGCTATAGCCGCTACCTTCATCGACCCACCGCCACCGCTACAAGTCGCCGTTGACCCATCTGAAGCCACCACCGTGACCGTCGTGCCTTCCTCCACCTTCGTCCAGGAGGCTGACCACTCCAGCCATCTCCTCTTCCTTCGATCGTGCCCCAAATGCACCGCTTTACTCGCCAATTTCTGGTGAACTCGAGCCCATATATCACAATCAGACGCCATGGCTTGAAGCTGCTCCTCCTCCTCTACACGCCAGTGCCTTTCGATCGTCAAATGGTTGAAGATCCACCGTTGAATCCAAACCTAGATAGAACAGTCAAGACTGTTTCACCCAATTCTGGTCAAACCGAGACTCGATTGCAGAAACAAATTGCAGATGCTGATTCCATTCGTCGAGAGCTTTGTGACGATATATAATTGGATAGGGTTTGAGCAGTTTGAATTTTGAATTAGATTTGAAATTGAGAATTTTGGGTTTTAGGATATTCACCACTGAAAAGGAGCAATTAAATTTGAAAGTACATACAGAAAAATAGAACAGAAGGCTACTAGGGTTTCATAACAACATATATATAGACAAAGATGGAACAACAATAGATGGAAGATATATCGATTGGGCTAAAAACATAACAAAGGCCAGAAAACCCGTTTCGTTCCCGAAACGAAAATAGGTCATCCTATATATTGAAATGTAGGTTTTTAATATTTTTAAACACAATGAAACTAATTTCAAACTCTAATTCTATTGTATATAGAAGTTAGCTCTAAAATCAAATCATATTTGTTTTTACACGTTAATTAAAACGAATTATTTTTAAACTGATTTAATCACTTTTAAATTCTAAATTATAAGTTTCCTATCATCATTCTTGATTAAACAGAATTTTAATAATCCTTCGAAATCCAATTTTTCATGTTAACCCAAGATTTAAATACTAAATTAATTTCAACATTTAATTACAACAGTAATAAAATCCTAGTTCATTATATTTTAATTTCCAACAATTCTTTTATTTTGATTTACATGTTCTTTATATTAAATCAACAATTCCCTTATGTCATTTATTTAACATAAGTTTCCATTTATTATACTCATACTCTATAGTTAACACTTTCTCTCATATTAATTAAAATATTCCAATTACATTAATTCCAATTGATTACCAAATAAATTTCAAAACGAATTAGATAATGAGATGATAAATAAACAACTGTTATATATTAGTAATTCATATCTATTAATTTATTGTTTACAAACAAGGATTATAAATTTACCTACCAATGCTAAAACCAATTTCAACTAAATAACTTATGATTCACCATTTGATAAATCATTTATTTTATTCCTTATTAAACTTTACAATTATATCCAATTTAAACTTTACAATTATATTCCAGTTAGAGATAACATTCATTTTATTCTCTACAACATTAACATTTGTTGTTTTAAATCTTATTACTAATATGCAACCCAACATTGTTTTTCATCAATAAATCATAAATTTTTAATTTATGACAATTTTGAATTTCAATGTTTTATTTATTTTAATATTTTTAATTGTCAAAAATACAGGTCGTTACAATCTCCCCCACTCAAAACTTTTCGTCCCCGAAAAGGAACAAGAAAGAATCAGGAAATTTGATATATTTTATTCAAAATAGTAAATTTATAAACATTTAAACTTACATATTTAAGTTTTATATAAATTTTAAAATAACTCAACTTCCATGAAATTTTTTCAAAGTCCTAAATTCACGAAAAATGTCAGCAGCATCTCCCTTGCACGACTAGGTCCAAAAAAATAACAATATCAATAATTACATGGTATACATCTTATTTCAATAATAAAGCATCCCGAACCATGGGAAAAAAAATAAAATACCATTGCAAAAACCATAATAAAAAACGTACCTATTTGTTGGGCAAATAAAACTCTATTTATGAAACCAAAAGAAATAGTTATTACTTCGATAAACCTGTATCTTACTTACATGATCCAAAAGAGTTAAAATTATGTAAAAAGAGTAATATATTAGTTGTTCCAATCAATAGCATAAGCAACACAACATATATAATAATCATATGCAAACAAAAGCAATACGACCATTATATGCAACCAAAGAATCCATCATACATCCATATCAACCAAAAATTAATGGTTTGTCCAGGTTCAGAAAATTTTCATCGCACAAGGGTGACAAATAAATTACCAAGTGTACCTTACACTCAACAACCTTAGGTAATTACTCAATAGATTATTCATACAACCACGAACAATTTGAAGTGTCATTTTCCAAACTTCCCATAAGCCAAACAACATAGAATTTAAATATTATTTAAGTTGTATGATGTACATATATCATATGTACACAATATCAATTCTGAAAGCTTGTTTGAATACACAAATTTCACTTTCGAACTAGTATTGTTAACTCGACAACTTACGTATTTACTCTACTAGTTTCTTTAACACATCTTTTACTTTTCATTTATTTTAATTCTCATTCATTCAAACAAGGTCATCTTTTATTAATTTACATTCATTTACTTACATAAAAAATTTCATTCAATATTTAGAAACATCAATGAATCAATTCTTAAAGTATTACATTTGTTTCTTGGCACTTTAATTCACATTTATTTACTTATATAACTTGATTTCCATTTAATATTAAGATTCATTAAAGAATCATTTTAACGTTTTCTTAAGTTTATAATCATTTACTTAAATAGTATTCTGTTTTTTTACTATTCAATTTAATTATTAAGAATTTCAAACATTAACTTTAGTTTATAATATTTCTTGCACATCTAATTCTTTATTTACATATGGACATAATTTCATTTTTTGAAACATTATTATTACTTAAGTTTATACTTGTATAATATTCCATTAAATCCTTGAAGCATATACCAAAGTCTTATTCGTTTTACTTAACAAAATGTTCAATAGTTCAGATCTTCTTAGTTTAAATCTTCTTAATTTTCATTACCTTTTAATTTAAAAGTTATAAAACTTCCTTTTTATATTTTCATTACACACAGAGCTTTTAATTTAAGATTTCAATTTGGATGTTTCCAACCATTTAAATCGTCGAAAATTCCATTTCATTTCAATAATATAAAAATCACTAATTAAAAGAAAACTTAAGAAGTAAATACCGGGTTTCATTTCAAATCATTTTGAAATACTCTATACTTATTATTATTTTTTATATCAACTCATACTTAATGGATTTAAATCAAAATTTGTTTGTTAAAACAAATGTGTAGCAAAGCTACTATAGCGGTCTTCCCACTTTGAAACTCGAAAATGAATGTCGATGATGTCACGATCATCACCGAAATTATTTTCCAGCAACAAAAGAGGTAACTACAGTGTTAACCCACCTTTTGGCAAGGCATCATACATTCGGATTTAACCTAATCGACTGCACGGTTATCGAGGCTGGAATACTGTAGGTTTGATTCGATTGGAAGGATAGACGATCAATCATGGTTGATAACATGATTATAAGGCTAGGATACAACATAGTCAATGGACAAAAGACGCGAGATATTTGGAATATGGATTTCGAAAAAAAGTCGAGTCGCTTTGGGTTGCCTGGAGTTTGCTTCGAGTCATTCTTGGATTTACTTCGCCTTTTCATGATGGTTACTTTGAGTCATATAAGGCCATGCTTCGGGTCATGGAGTGATTGGCTTGGGATAGGTATATTTGCCTAGGGTCGGTGAAGACTTCGGGTCGGCATCTAGTATGCTTCGGGTTGGGGGAGTAAATGGAGCGACATGCATCTTAGAGGGGTCGGCTATTGCAAAGGGGTCGGCATCTTGGATAAACTTAGGTCTGCACTGGGAGAAACTTGGGTCAGCACTGGGAAGGACTCGGGTCGGCATGAATTAAAGGGTCGACATCAAGGTGGGATCGACATATGGAAGCTTGACTCGGGTCAGTACATATTTATCTTCGGGTTGGTAATAGGTTTTGGGATCGGCATAGAAGCTTAGGCATGGGATCGACATGCTTCAGGTTGGCTGTGACTCTTCTTCGGGTCGGTACAAGCAAATACTCAGGTTGGCTATAAGGTTTTGGGATCGGCCATAGGAATTCATAGAGCAACATGCTTCGAGTCGGGTATTTGTTTGCTTTGGGTCAATATGAAGTCTACTTCGGTCAAGACACAGGTTTCTTGGGGTCGGCATGTTACGTACTCCAGGAAAGCAGTGGTGAACAATATGGACTCGACTATGATCTTAGTGGGCCCAAGTAAGTCAGGAAGCCCGATAACCGGGATTTTGTCTATAAATACAGCAGGCGGGGTATCAGAAAATGGATTCTCATTCTGTTTTCCTTCACCTTCTATCTAAAGGTTACTCTGCTATTATTGTTTCAAAAACTCTGGGTTGTAATTGTAATCAATTCTCTGATAATAAAAAGGAAATTTTTGGAGTGGATGTAGGCCGGAGTTAGGCGAACCACTATAAATCTCGTTTTTACTGCTTTTTTTTATTTTTGTTGATCTTCATATTTATATCCTCTTTATACATTCTATCCATGATCTGTGATTGTGAATTGGTGCTTTTATCTGCGATTGGGTGTTTGTGACCATTTATGGTGCAAACATTTGGGTGTTTTCACTGAGAAAAGCTGGCACTCAGGGATTCTGAAGCTTGGATTTTGGATTGGAAAGCTTAGGAACTCGGATTCAGGAAGCTATGGCTAGGCATTCAATGAGGAGACAAAGGGCAAGGTTAAGATGGGAACAATGATGGATGCTATGCAGGAAAGGATGCTGAAAAGGCAGGAGGAAATGATGCAGAACTTACTCCAGCAGATTGGACAAGCTGGAGCCAGAATCAATGAGAAGAAGCAAGCAGGATGTTGGATAGGGCTTTGGAATTTAGCATGGAACAGAACTTGGATGCACATTTGGAAGAGGATGATCCAGGATTCTCACGTGGACTCGGGGGCAAGATGGGACTGATGATTAGAAACAACCTATGGATGCTGGAACAGCTGGAAATTGGAACCCAGGACTTGGAGTAGAAATTAGAAGGCTTGGATATGGATTGGATCAGCGGGGCAAACCCCGACCAAGGAGAATGGATTGGCACAACTAGCCATGGAACTAGGCGTATGGATTTGGATGGCTTTGTTTGGAAACGGATAGCAGTGATGGAACAAGAGCAGCTATCATCCGCCACAAATCGGAGCTAGCTCGGCTTAAGAGCACAGGTCGTCGTCTCATGATAGTATGGAATAAGTAATTAACCCCGTAGTAATGTAGCTAAGTAACTTACACATATACGGGATCGAGGATGGCCCCTAGGCAAGCTCTGAGATGATGATGAACCGTGGTACTCGGGTTTATGAAATCTTTTTTTTTCCATTTTGCAAACATTGGTTTTTCAGGTCACGTGATTACGGTCTCGACCGGAGAGACGGGGCGGTAATCGCGAGTTATGAGTCCCTTTGTCGCAGAGCGAAGGAATGGACTCGAACATGGAACAAGTCCTTGACCAGAGAGTTGGGGCCAGAGAACAAAAATTCCTTGACCGGAGAGTCAAGGCCGAAGAATAAAAAGTCCTCGACCGGAGAGTGGAGGCCGGAGAATAAAAAGTCCTCGACCGGAGAGTCGAGGCCAGAGAATAAAAAGTCCTCGACCGGAGAGTCGAGGCCGTAGAATAAAAAGTCCTCCATCGGAGAGTCAAGGCCGGAGAATATAAAGTCGTCAACCGGAGAGTTGAGACCGGAGAAGAAATACCAGGGATAATCCCTCGATCGAGAAGTCGAGGCCGAAGTAGTATAAAATGACCCGGTGAGGTCTATGGATTTGGATTTGGATTTGGATTTGGATTTGGACCCGGAGAGGTCCGGCTTTGGATATGGACCTAGCGGGGTCCTGGCTTTGGATTTTTACCCGGAGAGGTCCTGGCTTTGGATTTGGACCCGGCAAGGTCCTGGATTTGGATTACAGGACCCGGAGAGGTCTCGGACTTGGATAAAACGGTCCGGAGAGATCGTGGATTTGGTTAATGGATTTGGAATGGATTCGGAATTAGATATCGACTTGGAACAGTCATGGATTTTGCTAATGATCCGGAGAGATCAAGGAATTGGTTTAGCAATGGATTGGACTTTAGGTCGGATGATATGGCAATCGGTGGATTATGTACTTCGGATTTTGGACTTATGGCAATACAAAACACACCTTCCTATCGCAAGGTATGTTTCGAGGGGCAAAGTGTTAACCCGCCTTTTGGCAAGGTAGCATACAGGCAAATTTAACCCAATCGACTGCACGGTTATCGAGGCTGGAATACTGTTAGCACCAAAATTGGTCACTAACCTCGTTCAGAAAGATTGTGTAGAGATATAAGTGATGAAAGCAAATTAAACAGAGAAGACAATGCTAATTTAAATGCAGAAAGTAAGAACACCAAATTTATAGTGGTTCAGCGTAATTGCCTACGTCCACTTTGTTCAACTTTATTGATTCCCTTTATGGTTGATTACAAATACAATTCGTGAATCAAATGCTTAAGTGAAGTTGTTGAGTAGAGAAGATGAGTCTTGAAAATGGCAGAGTCTCCCCCGTGTCTTCTCTCCCAAAAAAGGATCCATTTCACTGTGACCCTGCCCCTCTATTTATAGGCAAAGATGGGCTGGACTTCCCAAGCGGGCTTGTTAGCCGAACGTTCGAGCCCAGGCGCTGCGTGCCGAACCAGGTACGTCGAACGCTTCTGTGCCGAACGGTCCTTCCCATGCCGAACGGTCCTTCTCATGCCGAACGGTGCTCCTGATGTATGGGAAGTGTAAGGTGATTGCAGTGAAGCCGAGCGTATCTCCCTTTGAAGCTCTTGACCAACCAATGTACGTAGTTCGAACGCTCTCGTTGCCGAGTTATCCTACCGCCGAGCTCCACTGACGCCGAGTGCCTCTGAATGCCGAGTACCGTGGGATGCCGAACACTAGTTGACGCCGAGCATAGGTTGTTGCCGAGTGCCCTCCTTGACGCCGAATGCCCTTACGCCGAGTAGTCTTGACGCCGAGTACCTTGTTATGCCGAGCAGTCTTGACGCCGAGTACCTTGTTATGCCGAGCAGTCTTGACGCCGAGTACCTTGTTATGCCGAGCAGCCTTGACGCCGGACACTAATGGATGCCGAGCACACTTTTTCGCCGAGCGCTCATGGATGTCAGTTGCTTCGCCGAACACTCCTGGATACCAAGTGCCTCGCCGAACACTCTTTGATGCCGAGCACTGATTGCCGAGTACTAGTTGCCTGGTCAAATCCCCAGGAAACACTTGCCCCCCAAAGTGTATTGCGTGGCCGAACGTGATGCGCTTTGAATCTGGTACGATCTACCTCGGTGGTACCTTCTCGAGAATGCTAGCGAAGGAGGTGCAAGACGAACGAGATGCAGACGCCGAACAATACGCTCGAAGCCGAACGTACCTCGTGTGCCGAACGTCACCCTGCTACGATGCCGAACACTTCGGTGTTGACCGGTTCTACCGGGTATAGCCTCTTCAACTTCTACCTTCCTCTATATAACCAGGCCCTCACCGTCTCTCTTCCCTTTACGCCTTCTCTTCAGCCATTCCTTAGAGACTTTCAACTCTTCCCATCCTACCAGATATAAAGCCTTCATAACATTTTCAACTTCGATCGTCGAATTAGGTATCCTTCCTCTAACAATCGCACTACTTCCATTTTAGGTTCATCGTGGTTTGCTCGTTTTGAGTTGTCTAAATAGCTCCTCCGTGCCGAACGATAGAAGGGTAGATGGGGTGTCGAACGGCGTAGTCTTTGCCGGGCGATCCGTCTCTGTCGTTCGGTGTGGATGGAGAAAGTGTAGGGTAGAATTAAAATCGTGGCGGAGCACAACCTTTAGCCGAACGATGACATTAGCCGATCAATACGATTGATACGCCGAACCCTGATTTTAGCCGAACAACATACTTGACATACCAAACAATGACTCTAGCCGAACATCATATTTGACGTGCCGAACGATGACTCTAGCCGAACAGCATATTGACATGCCGAACAATGACTCTAGCCGAACAGCATATTGACATGCCGAACGATGACTCTAGCCGAACAGCATATTGACATGCCGAACAATGACTCTAGCCGAACAGCATATTGACATGCCGAACGATGACTCTAGCCGAACAGCATATTGACATGCCGAACAGGATAGGTGTCTAACTACATTTTAAGCCGGTCACTCTAGAAATCATATGTCTTCTGAATCTGGGACTATAATCCCCTCAAGGCGAGCTTTCTGAGACGGTCAGCGATGACGGTCTTCGAAGGCGATGATTCGAAGCTAAATATTACATCCTTAGAACCGTTAGATTCTTATTGCCTGCACACAATCGCTTGCACTAGTTCACACACCACATGGGGGGAAAAATCGTGTTGCTAATTCTAACGTTCAACGTTTTTTTAAGTATAGCTCTCTCAAGCATTTAGCCAGGTTCATTATTTATTCGGGATGTCGGGAAAATCTAGTTCTGCCACCATATCTGACAGGCCTGGGCCGTCAGCAAAGCAAGGAGCCGCAGATGCTTCCAACCCGTCAATCTCTCCCGCTCATAACTTGGCGCCCGATGCTCTGGAGTCAACCATCTTACTGGACAATCCGGTCGATTCTCAAGCCTCGAAGATCAATGAGGCCGCTCTGCGATGGATATGTTCCATTCATGGGATTCCCTTTGCTGACGTGTTAGTTCCTTCGAGACACGACCGCCCTCATCTGCCCCCAGTCGGGTACACGGCCTGCAACAAGTTCATGTGCTGGATGGGCAGCGTGCCTCCATTTAACCTATTTCTCCAGGATGTGCTGCAGTATATAGACATTGCTCCGTCGCAGCTGCACCCGAATGGTCATGCGTTCCTATATGGGACTTATTTACTCTTCATGGCTGTCTTCTCCAGACCTCCAACCCCCGGTGATATCCGATACATTTATATGTTCAAGAGACGGAAAGATAGCCCTTCCTTCATATTCCTCGAGCCATATCACAAGTGCCAGATCTTGACAGGGGCCTGTAGCAAATTCGCCCTGTACAAACAGGAGTGGTTCTATGTGCGATGCCCGTCTGGTTTTGCTAGGAGATGGGTTGAAGGCAGTAAGTCTCTCTGCTGAACCGTTATTCGTACTTAATGGGAGTCATGTTTTTCTTAACTCTTCATTTCATCTTTTCAGGTATTAACCCGCGTCCGGAAGGCCGAGGATATTCTGATGCTGTCGACGCGATTAGAGCTCTTCCGGCCGAGGATCGAGATATTCGAGCTATCATTTCAAATGAGTCGCTGTCGGGGTTCGGCTTGCTAGCTCCTGATCGTCGGGTCAGCCTTCCAGAAGGTGTTACAATTCCCAAACCTCCATCTGGTAAAGGGAAAAAACTTGCCGGCCCGTCGTCGCGTCGCGCTCCCGACGCGCACGAGGAAGGCGAGCGTAGAGAGGATGATGCACCCGAAACTCAGGGCGAGAACGTGGGTCCTGCTTGGAATCCGGCAATCGAAGTTCAGGATATTGAGACGTCATCCTCCCCTTCGAAGGGAAAGAAAAAGCTGAAATATACGGTTCAGAAAGAGAAAGTTGGCGACACCTCAAAATCTACGCCTATCCCTCCTGAGAAAGAGGCTTCTTCGCAGCATCTGGAGAGTTCTCTGAGGGGTCTCTCGAACCTCTCTATTCCCGAAGACATACTTAATTACGGGTTCGATGATCCTGAAGCTCTCAAATTCTCCTCGCCCGCTAGAGGCAATGTAGGAGTTCAACTCCCGGCTCACAGAGACAATACTCCGATTAGCAAAGATAAACGAACGGGTCCGTCGGGGGGAACACTTAGGACACACACGCACATGCGCATACCATAACATACTTCAAGCCTTTTTAATTCGTGAATTCTCCTTAATTCGTTGTTATCTTCCTTCTTTGCAGGTGATATGGGCCGCTCCCACGGACTTGATCGCCTTCAGGGGTCTTCAATATTTCATCACTCCGGACGGGATTCCGGTTTAGGCAGACGCCGGGACCGAGGTGATTATGAAGATAGAGACAATCGCCCGCGCGAGTCGTCTCACCGCAAGAAAGCACACTATCAATCTTCCCAGTCCCGTGATCTTCCTCCTACAACTGAGCCGAATAAAGAGAAGTCTTTGCAGAAGGGTTATCAGTCTGATGCTGCTCGAGAACAACATTCCAGTTCATCGAGTACGAGGCAAGTTCGAGAGCCGCGTAAAAGAACGGAATTCTCTAAGCCTCCTCCTTCTGCTCCTGCCGTGGACCCAACTGTTGCGGAAAAGATGGTCGACCTTAAGGCCAAGTTTCCGAAAATTTGTTTTGACGGTTTGAAATTCCTCCCGGCCATCCATCACATTCCTGGGCACGTGAAGCAAAGTGCCATTGCCTGCAACAATGACGTCTATGTTCAACATGACGCATTCGTGCACTTGGTGGAGAAGATCTCAGAAGTATCTGTTGAGCGTCAACACGAGATTGACCGTCTGAATCTGGAGGCTGACAGCGATAAGAAAATCATCAAACTCCAAGACGAAGAACTCGCCTCTTATAAGTTAAAGCTAGAAGCCGCTGAACAAGGTGCAAAAGATACTGCCGAGGCAGTTACTCGCTTAGAGGTGGCTCACAAAAAGGAGCTTGACGAAGCAGTTCAGCGCAGCGGCGCCCTTGCCCTAGAAAAAGACTCTGTCCAAAAAGAAAGGGACGCGCTCGCTACTCAAGTCAAAGAGCTGAAAGAACAACTCTCCAAGGAGAAAGAAGACAAAATAGCCGCTCAGGAAGAATCACAGCGGTATTGTGATGAGATTGTTGCTACCCGGCTCCTGAAGGCAAAGCTCGACGGTGAACTTGCCGGGGTCGAGAAAATGAAGGATGAGGCCCGTGAGGAGGGCAAAAGAATGGCTGTGGAGGAGCTTGATTCTCGCCTTGAGGCGGCCGCAGAGACTGGCAGGGAAGAAGTCAAAAGTATGTTTGACCCGTTGATCGCCGAGTACGGAGCCCGCGTCCTTATGCACCGCGACCTAACATTCTTGGGCGACGGCTACCCTGAATCCCTGGCTGAGGCATGGGAAACTCTGATAAAGATCAAGAAAGTTGAGTCAGGCTCCGAAGAAATCGACGAGGATGCACTGGTGAAGGAGTTCCTGAGGGGGAATGAGCCATCGGATTTATCCGTAGCATTGGCTCTCTATGGCAAAGGCTCTTCCCCTTCGAAAGAGAAGAATGACGAGGCTGGCCCGTTAGAGGCCGGCGCTACTACTCCTCACATCGCCGCTCCTTATGCTGCTCAATCGGCTGGTCGGTCGACGCTTGATCCATTCGAGCAGCATGCCAGTTACGATCCCGAAGATCCCGGGCTCGGCGTTCATGTGCTGTCACCTATTCTGGAGGGTGAAACCCCGCGCGCCACCGACAGTCAACCTGATCCTGGTAGGAGATTCTTCTTTCTCTAGAAGTCGAAGAGATCCCGTCATTTTTCAGCAGTGGTTATTCGTTCTAATGCCCACTTCTTATATTTTCTCACAGGTTGTTCTGACACCGAGCTAACTCCGAGGAGCGATGACGCCAAGGAGGAAGTGGGGAAATCAAGCGACGTTGCTCATGCAGGGGTAACTCCCGGCCCAGACGCTCAAGTGATCGGGGCGCTTGATGATGACAAACTTGATACTTCGTCTCCTGCCGAAGGAAGCGACGAAGTTAAAATCACTGGCGCCTCTGAACATACTTCAGAGATGAGCATGAAGGATCGTCTTGCCGACGAGGAGAAGAGAAAGGTCAAAGTCAAAGTTGAATCTGAAGTCCTGGAACTTACTGACCCGCAGAACAGACCTTTGAAAATCATTCTCCCGGGCAGGTCCAAACCACTAGATGTTCCGTCTCCTACTCCTGACTCCGTCTCTCTAGCAAGCAAAAAGTCCAAGAAGAAACGTGAGGGAGAGGAGTCGTCGGAAACACCAAAGGCAGACAAGAAGAAGAAGTCGAAGAAATGATCGATGCACTTGTTCAACAAGTTTTTGCTTAAGTTTGTAACAGTTTCCATCTTCCATAACTTGTAGTTTGTATAGGCCCGAATTTTGTAGGAGTGATCTTGTATCCCCATTTTGGACTTGTCGAATAAAATTTTAGTTTCTTCTTGTTTGAATGATTCTTTTGTCTTTATTTGGATTGCTGACACTGTGCTCCAAGGACTCGGAGACTTGAGACTGTTCATACTCTAGTCCGCGCTCTGGGGACTTAGAGTACTCGACTCCGCACTCTGGGGACTTGGAGACTTGAAATCGTTTATACTCTAGTCCGCGCTCTGGAGACTTAGAGTACTCCGTTCCACGCTCTGGGGATTCGGAGATTGGAATCGTTTATACTCTAGTCCGCGCTCTGGGGACTTAGAGTACTCCGTTCCGCGCTCTGGAGATTCGGAGATTGGAATCGTTTATACTCTAGTCCGCGCTCTGGGGACTTAGAGTACTCCGTTCCGCGCTCTGGGGATTCGGAGATTGGAATCGTTTATACTCTAGTCCGCGCTCTGGGGACTTAGAGTACTCTGTTCCGCGCTTTGGGGATTCGGAGATTGGAATCGTTTATACTCTAGTCCGCGCTCTGGGGACTTAGAGTACTCCGTTCCGCGCTCTGGGGATTCGGAGATTGGAATCGTTTATACTCTAGTCCGCGCTCTGGGGACTTAGAGTACTCCGTTCCGCGCTCTGGGGATTCGGAGATTGGAATCGTTTATACTCTAGTCCGCGCTCTGGGGACTTAGAGTACTCCGTTCCGCGCTCTGGGGATTCGGAGATTGGAATCGTCTATACTCTAGTCCGCGCTCTGGGGACTTAGAGTACTCCGTTCCGCGCTCTGGGGATTCGGAGATTGGAATCGTTTATACTCTAGTCCGCGCTCTGGGGACTTAGAGTACTCCGTTCCACGCTCTGGGGATTCGGAGATTGGAATCGTTTATACTCTAGTCCGCGCTCTGGGGACTTAGAGTACTCCGTTCCTCGCTCTGGGGATTCGGAGATCGGAATCGTTTATACTCTAGTCCGCGCTCTGGGGACTTAGAGTACTCCGTTCCACGCTCTGGGGATTCGGAGATTGGAATCGTTTATACTCTAGTCCGCGCTCTGGGGACTTAGAGTACTCCGTTCCGCGCTCTGGGGATTCGGAGATTGGAATCGTTTATACTCTAGTCCGCGCTCTGGGGACTTAGAGTACTCCGTTCCGTGCTTTGGGGATTCGGAGATTGGAATCGTTTATACGAGCCTGTATGTCGTGCAAAATAGTGTAATTTATCATCCAATTAAGAGATATAGAAACTTCATAGAAAATGTGGCTTCAAGCCTTTATTAATGACAATCAACTAAATTGCTCGATTACAACTTTAAAAGGAAACTAAATCATTATTGAATGGAAACATGCAGGAAACAATAGTGCCTATAGCAAGAAAGGGAAACATGCTAAATGTAATAGTGCCGCAAATGTTCACTGTTCCATGCTCGGGGGAGTGTCGCGCCATCAACGGTCGCTAGCTTGAATGTTCCTTCTCCAAGCTTCCGTTCAATGGCGTATGGACCTTCCCAGCTGGGATTCATGCGTGATGGTACCGGGAAGACTCGTTTCAGAACGAGATCTCCCACATCAAAGATTCTTGGACGGACTCTGCCGTCATAGTAACGCTTGACTCGATGTCTGTGCGCCGCCGCCCTTAATTCAGCTTCTTCCCGTTTTTCATCGATGTAGTCCAGTGACTCCAGCAAGAGGTTTTGGTTTGCCTTGGGATCGTAGTACGTCACTCGGTGCGATGGAACTTCAAGTTCCACAGGTATAATGGCTTCAGAGCCGTATGCCAAGGCGAACGGAGTGTGGCCGGTCGCGGACTTGTGGGTAGTTCTATACGCCCATAATGCTGTCGGAAGTTCATCTACCCATTTGCCTCCAACCTTCTCCAGACGCTTCTTTAGTATGGACTTGATTATCTAGTTAACGGCTTCGACTTGTCCGTTAGCTTTTGGGTGTGCAACGGCGGCGAACTTTTTCTCGATGCCGTACTTTAAACAGAACTCTTTGAACTCTCTACTTTCGAATTGCGTTCCGTTGTCTGTAATGATGGTGCGTGGAAGGCCAAAGCGGCATATAATGTTTCGTACAACGAAGTTAATGACTTTCTTAGAGGTGATAGTGGCCAAAGGTTCTGCCTCAGCCCATTTCGTGAAATAGTCGACTGCAACTATCGCGTATTTCGCACCACCTTTGGATAAAGGCAAAGAGCCGATTATGTCGATTCCCCAGATCGCGAATGGCCAAGGACTGATCATTTGTGTGAGTTCCGTTGACGGAGCCCTCGGGATTTTCGCATATCTTTGACACTTATCGCATTTTCTTGCGTAGTCCGCGGCATCCCGGTTTACGGTGGGCCAGTAATACCCATAGCGGAGGATCTTCTTTGCTAGCGTTTGCCCCCCAGTATGGTCGCCGCATTCCCCTTCGTGGACTTCCCTCAAGACTCGCTTTGTTTCATCATGAGCGATGCACCGTAACAACGGGACTGAGAATCCTTTCCGGTACATGGATCCATCCTGCATTACGTACCGCGCAGCCTTTCGAAGGACCTGTCGTCTTTCGCTTCTTCTTTCTGGTAAAGCCCCGGTTGTCAGGTACAGTTTGAATGGGGTTATCCACGAGTCCTTCTCGATCTCTGTTTCCAACACAAGATCGATTTTCATCTCGTCCGCACTCGGGGCATGCAAGACTTCCACGGGATACAATCCCATTTGTTGAACATCGTCGGTGCTTGCGAACTTAGCCAACAAGTCGGCTTCTTTGTTTTGTTCTCACGGGATATGTGAAATGTCATAACGCTCAAGATTTGATAGTAGTTCCTGGACCTGAACGAGGTACGGAGCAAGCTTTCGTCCTTTTGCTTGGTAGTCTCCTCGTACTTGGTAAACCACTAACTGCGAGTCACAAAAGATTTCGACTGATTTGATTCCGAGTTCTTTGATAAGCTTCAAGCCAGCGATCAATGCTTCATATTCAGCTTCGTTGTTTGTAGCCGGAAAATCGAGCTTCAGGGCATAACAGATTGATCGGTTTTTCGGAGTTATAAGAACTACGCCCGCGCCGGAGCAACGGTCGTTTGATGCACCGTCAGTGTATAATTTCCATCGAATGGGGGGAATGATGTCGTGATCGTCCGGTTTGATGGGTATGGTAAATTCAGCGATGAAGTCTGCTAACGCTTGCCCTCGGATAGCTCTCCGTGGTAAGTACGCGATATCGAATTGGCTCAACTCGATGTTCCATTTTAGCAATCTTCCAGAAGTTTCCGGTCGTTGAAGTACCTGCCTCAGGGGTTGATCGGTATAAACGCCGATTGAATGCGCTTGAAAGTACGGGCGCAGCTTGCGTGATGCAATCACCAAGCAATAAGCCAATTTCTCAATTTTAGGGTAATTCTTCTCTGCCCCCGTTAAACGCTTGCTAACATAATATACCGGCTTCTGGACTCAATCCTCCTCACGGACCAAAGTTGCGCTTATCGCATGAGGGGATATAGCCAAGTAAACGTACAACATCTCATGGTCAACTGGTTTAGATAGCATTGGTGGGCTCTCCAGATGCCTTTCCAGGTTCTGGAAAGCTTCCTCGCAGCTAGACGTCCATTCAAAATTCCTCTTTCCTTTCTTTATTATGTCGAAGAACGGGATGCACTTGTCAGTTGCCTTGAATATAAATCGACTCAGCGCAGCCACTTTTCCGTTCAAGCTCTGTACTTGCTTTATAGTCCTGGGCGCTTGTACATCTCGAATGGCTTGGATCTTTTCTGGGTTGGCTTCGATTCCCCTAGCGTTGACGATGAATCCTAAAAACTTCCCTGATGCAACGCCGAAAGAACACTTCAGCGGGTTGATCTTCATTCCATAGGACCTGAGTATGTTAAACATTTCAGCTAAGTCTTGAATGTGGTCGTTTGACTGCCGTGACTTCACGAGCATGTCATCCACATAGACTTCCATGGTTTTGCCCAGCTGGTCCTTGAACATTCGATTCACCAGACGTTGGTAAGTTGCTCCAGCATTCTTTAATCCAAAGGGCATCACTACATAGCAATACAGCCCGACATTTGTAACGAAGCTGGTGTGTTCTTGGTCCGGAATATGCATTGGGATTTGGTTGTATCCCGAGTACGCATCCATGAATGACAATAATTCGTGTCCTGCTGTGGAATCGACCAACTGATCGATCCTAGGCAACGGGAAACTGTCCTTAGGGCATGCTTTGTTCAAGTCGGAATAATCTATGCAAGTCCTCCATTTCCCATTTGCCTTCTTTACTAGCACGGGGTTGGAGACCCACTCCGGGTAGAGGGCGTCGCGGACGAACCCATTTGCTTTGAGTTTGTCCACCTCCTTTCCAAGAGCGGCGGATCTCTCTGGATCTATTCCTCTCCTTTTTTGCTTGACTGGGACGTATTTC
This sequence comes from Allium fistulosum, assembly GCA_030737815.1. Lineage (NCBI taxonomy): Eukaryota > Viridiplantae > Streptophyta > Magnoliopsida > Asparagales > Amaryllidaceae > Allium > Allium fistulosum. The sequence continues at coordinate 120,219,074 of CM060905.1, read as the reverse complement.
GGGTCTACGTTCAACATATGACTTGTGATGGCGGGAGAAATCCCACACATATCAGAATGCGTCCAGGCAAAAACATCAAGGTTTGCCCGGAGGAAGTCGCTAAGGTCTTCTGTCATTGCGGGGCCTAACTGTGATCCGATCTTCAGTATTCGCGAAGGGTCGTCACGGCTAACTGAAATGTCAATTGTTAATTCAGCCGGTGCCGCCTTCTCTTCCCTGGGTTTCTCATCGTCGTCTCTCGGATCTATATCTCCGTAGATCCGAGAACTATGCCCGAGCCAGGGCAAGGGCACTACTTGTCAATTATTCGTATTGAGGATGCGGACGGGATTGTCCGCAACCTTTCCATTCTCCCTCCGGTGGGCTTCTCGGAGCTCGGCCACATAACAAGAACGACCAGCTGCTTGGTCACCGTGAACAATGCCTACTCCTTTGTCAGTCGGAAACTTCAAAGTCAAGCACCACGGGGCTAGTGCCGCCCTAAATTCAGCCAGGGCCGGCCGGCCCAAGAAAACATTATATGGAGAGTCCACATCCAAAACTACAAAGGGTAGAATTCGTACCCTTCGACGCTCGCCTTGTCCCAGTTCAACTGGTAACTCGACATATCCTACTGCATCAGTCGCAGCGCCGTTAAAGCCGTGGATACGAGCTTTGGATGGTTTCAAGTCTTTTGTCTCTAGCTTCATCTGATCATAGGCCTTCTTGAAGATGATGTTGACTGAACTTCCACAATCAATCAAAATTCTTTTTACATATGCTGGTCCGATTGTTGCAGATATGACCATGGGATCGATGGTCGGAGCCTCTACCTGATCAGCGTCTCTGTTTCTGAACACAATATCGTCTGTCATCACGCGCTGCTGCTTAGCAGGGGCCCCGTCCTCTACGTTCGAACAGCACTCAAAATCTGCATGCTTCAAGGAGCTCGCATATCGTTCCATCTCTTGCCAGTTCTTATCTGCGGGATGAGGTCCGCCGATAATTGTATTTATAACCAGTCTTCCAACAGTCCGGGCAGGTTCCTCTGGATGACGTGGAGCCGGTGCACGACCTGGGTCGGACGTTCCATGTCCTCCTTCCTGTGGATCCTTTACAAATTCTTGCAACTTCTTTTGTCTGATCAATTTCTCGATAGCGTCATGCAGGTGTCTGCATTCTTCCGTGTTGTGTCCATAGGTTTCATGGAAGCGGCAATATTTCCCAGTCCGTTTCTGTTCTTCAGTTGATTCTTTAGGACGTGGTTTTCTGTATTGAAAAGTATTGCATGTGGATAGGTAAATGTTCTCAAGCGGGGCGTTTAGCGGAGTGTACTCGCTGTAGCTTGGAATTCTCGACTTCCACTTTCCCGCTTCTTTCCTCTTTCCTTGACTTCTTCCTCCGGACTCTTTGGGCTGCACAGGCTTACTCTGGACGTTGACTTGGACCTTTCCTGAATTGTCTCCAGATTGCTTCACAGCAATGTTGCTCTTAATTGACTCTTGGGCAGGTCCCGGTGCCTTGTCTCGTCGTACCCACCTAGCTTCCTCTCTTCTTATGAACTGGTGTGCCTTGGAGTAGAAACGCTCTAGCGTAGTCGGAGGTTTTCCTGCCAGCCAATCTCCGAATTCAGAATCCGGATCTACACCTCTCATTACAGCCATTAGAATTGCATGGTCGTTGGGATTACTGACTTCAGTTGCCGCAACGTGGAATCTTTGTAAGTACTCCTTCAGCGACTCTCCGGGATTTTGGATTACACTTGACAGAGACATCACGTCCTTCGGGCGTGTAGTGTGTATCCTGAATTGCTCAATAAACTTCTTTGCCAATTCCTCGAAATTTGATACGGATCGCGGAGGAAGTCGGGTGAACCACATAGTAGCGATCCCAGATAGAGTAATCGGAAAGCACCTACACTTGGTGGCATCATTTGCTCTGGCTGAATCCATCATCCATTCATACCTCATTACATGTTGTCTGGGGTCAGTCTTTCCTTCGTATGCAGGAATGGTTGGCATGCTAAACTTCTTGGGGTAGGCCGCTTGCAGCACAACATCCGTGAACGGAGTATGACTTCTTGACACTCCCCAATCGTCATTTGATAAGCCCTGATTTTCTTTCATCAGTTGCCTGATCATGGCTGTCAGATCGGGTGTCTGTATGGAAGCTGGGAGGTTGGAGTCAGTTCTACGCGCCTGTCCATGCTGATGCCTCCTTTCCTGGCGATCTGCCAATCGTGCATCATGAGGTTCAACATTGTTAACATCTTGATGATCTGGAGCTCCCTCCTCCATCTGTACTCCGGTTCGTAAGTTTCCAGTTCTGGCTTGGTCGCGGTCTCCTGCTGTTCGAGCAGCAGCATCTGCCCTTGCAGCTTCAGTCTTACGGCGTCTGCGCCTGGGTGGCTCATCAGAAGAAGTTGAGCTGTCAGAAGAGGAATAAGCAGCTAGATTGCCCCCAGCATTCTGTTGCTGCTGTTGAGTGAGTTGTGCCATCAGGTTGGCATTAGTTTGCATCTGTTCTCCCAATTGTCTCCTGCTTTCCCTAAGTTCTCTCATCAAGTCGTTGAACTCCACTCTGGTGACAACTGGAGTCTGTTCTTGAGCGGCAATCCCTGCACTCGGGATCGCTGGTTGATTGCTAGGTCCTGCTTGTTGCACGCTAGCAGTCTCTCGGGCATCCGCATTAAGAGAAGCTGACCTGGTACGTGGTCTTGCCATTGTAGAGTTATTGGTATGAACTCTGAGTAGAATCAGCGGATGTTCTATCAGTAAGTCGGATCTTCTTTGGGGGATTTGCTCAATCCAGTAGCTTCAAAGCAGATCCTTGAGGTCTGAGAATTCGATTCTCAGTGAAAGCACCAAAGTGTTAGCACCAAAATTGGTCACTAACCTCGTTCAGAAAGATTGTGTAGAGATATAAGTGATGAAAGCAAATTAAACAGAGAAGACAATGCTAATTTAAATGCAGAAAGTAAGAACACCAAATTTATAGTGGTTCAGCGTAATTGCCTACGTCCACTTTGTTCAACTTTATTGATTCCCTTTATGGTTGATTACAAATACAATTCGTGAATCAAATGCTTAAGTGAAGTTGTTGAGTAGAGAAGATGAGTCTTGAAAATGGCAGAGTCTCCCCCGTGTCTTCTCTCCCAAAAAAGGATCCATTTCACTGTGACCCTGCCCCTCTATTTATAGGCAAAGATGGGCTGGACTTCCCAAGCGGGCTTGTTAGCCGAACGTTCGAGCCCAGGCGCTGCGTGCCGAACCAGGTACGTCGAACGCTTCTGTGCCGAACGGTCCTTCCCATGCCGAACGGTCCTTCTCATGCCGAACGGTGCTCCTGATGTATGGGAAGTGTAAGGTGATTGCAGTGAAGCCGAGCGTATCTCCCTTTGAAGCTCTTGACCAACCAATGTACGTAGTTCGAACGCTCTCGTTGCCGAGTTATCCTACCGCCGAGCTCCACTGACGCCGAGTGCCTCTGAATGCCGAGTACCGTGGGATGCCGAACACTAGTTGACGCCGAGCATAGGTTGTTGCCGAGTGCCCTCCTTGACGCCGAATGCCCTTACGCCGAGTAGTCTTGACGCCGAGTACCTTGTTATGCCGAGCAGTCTTGACGCCGAGTACCTTGTTATGCCGAGCAGTCTTGACGCCGAGTACCTTGTTATGCCGAGCAGCCTTGACGCCGGACACTAATGGATGCCGAGCACACTTTTTCGCCGAGCGCTCATGGATGTCAGTTGCTTCGCCGAACACTCCTGGATACCAAGTGCCTCGCCGAACACTCTTTGATGCCGAGCACTGATTGCCGAGTACTAGTTGCCTGGTCAAATCCCCAGGAAACAAATACTATGGGTTTGATTCGATTGGATGGATAGACGATCAATCATGGATGATAAACTTAATTATGAGGCCAGGATACAGCATAGTCAATGGACAAAAGGCGCGAGATATTTGGAATATGGATTTTGAAAAAAGTCGAGTCGCTTTGGGTTGCCTAGAGTTTGCTATGAGTCATTCTTGGATTTACTTCGGGTTTTTATGATGGTTACTTCGAGTCGGATAAGGCCTTGCTTCGGGTCATGGAGTGATTGGCTTTGGATCGGTATATTTGCCTGGGGTCGGTGAAGACTTCGAGTCGGCATCTAGTATGCTTTGGGTCGGTGGTGTAAAGGGAGCGACATGAATCTTAGAAGGGTTGGCTATTGTAAAGGGGTCGGCATCTTGGAGAAACTCGGGTCGACAGTGGGAGAAACTCGGGTCGATGCTGGGAAGGACTCGGGTCGGCATGAATTAAGGGGTCGACATCAAGGTGGGATCGACATGTGGAAGCTTGACTCGGGTCGACACATATTTATCTTTGGGTTAGCAATAGGTTTTGGGATCGGCATAGAAGCTTGGGTATGGGATCGGCATGCTTCGGGTCGGCTGTGACTCTTCTTTGGGTTGGCACAAGCAAATACTTAGGTTGGCTATCGGGTTTTGGGATCGGCCATAGGGATTCATAGAGCAACTTGCTTCGAGTCAGGTATTGGTTGGCTTTGGGTCAATATGAAGGCTGCTTCAGGTCATGACACGGGTTTCCTGGGGTCGTCATGTTACGTACTCTAGAAAAGCAGTGGTGAACAATATGGACTCGACTACGATCTTAGTGGGCCCACGTAAGTCAAGAAGCCCGATAACTGGGATTTTGTCTATAAATACAGCAGGCAGGGCTTCAAAAAATGGATTCTCATTCTGTTTCCCTTCACCTTCTATCTAAAGGCTACTTTGGCATTATTGTTTCAAAAACTCTGGGTTGTAATTGTAGTCAATTCTCTGATAATAAAAAGGAAATTTCTAGAGTGGATGTAGGCCGGAGTTAGCCGAACCGCTATAAATCTCGTCCTTTTACTCCTTTCATTTTAATTTTTGTTAATCTTCATATTTATATCCTCTTCATACTTTCTATATGTGATCTGTGACTGTGAATTGGTGCTTTCATCTGCGATTGGGTATTTGTGACCCTTTTTGGTGCAAACATACATAACTTATTTTATTTAAAATTATTTTAAAACATTTCTTTCAAATCCCATTGAAAATATTTCTATCCGAAAATACTTCCAAATAATACTAATATTATTTTTCCAAAAATCTTTGAAAACCAATTTCAAAACACCAGAATTCAAGTTCTCAAATTTTCAATTTAAATTCATTTTATTGGTAAATCCTATTTTATAAACCATATTTATAAAATTACATTTTCTAATAACACACAATAGTTAATAGTTTTTAAGAACCTTGACTAAACAACAATAAATGACAATAATCGAATATTATCATTTCCTAACTACCAACACGACAAATATAACAATATCAATTTATGAAAATAATCCTTTTAAATACATAATACAATACTAGGTAAAATTGTTTTATTTACCAATTTCAAAAACTATATTGTGTTGGTTTACCCTATTCAAGTGTTTAGAAATCCCTATCGATGCCATAGCGTCCTATGTACCGACCATAATTCATAAATACTCAACAGAATAAATTAGCACAATACAAAACATTTTTATAGCACTAACAAATACGCTCTCTTGTATATATATACTCTCAACTCATAATAGGGCATTCCATTACCCTATCTCTTAATGAGTTTAACCCCTAACAGGCTAAGGTATCTCTAAGCCAAAGCTCTGATACTAACTGTGACGACCCACCCTTTTAGGACGATTAAAGTCGACAATAAACCACACATGTCTAACTCAAACCATTCAAAAGGGCAGATTATCGATCAGATTTATTAAGAAAATAAGAGAAAAGAAGGAAAGAAATACACAAAATCTCACAGCAGAATGACAAAATATAATAATCAAATAAACAGTTCATGAAGCTGTTTTACAATATACGTTTGATTTCAATTTTTACAACATAATCAGATTACAATCAACAAACATACCAAAATAATGCAGCAGAATAATAATAGTAAATACGGTCTAACAAACTCCATCTGCAAGAAATATTGTCTTCAAACACTGAAATACTCAGGCTGACCCGAGTGTAATGAAAAGACAAAACACTCGAGTCTAAACTAAAAGTTCTTATGTAAGTTAAATCAATAGTAAGTAAATATGAGTGTAATAGATTCAAAAATGTTTATGGGATTTTCCATCTCCTATCAAGTGTACAACGTGAGTGCAATAACTTAAGAGATGTTATGGGATTTTTACCTCCTAAAGATATGTTAAACTATCCATATGTAGTAAAAATACGCTATATATGTAGTGTCTATCAGTAAAGTAAATTATTAAAATAGCGTTAAGTCTTTACGTTAATCCCCTTTATCACATTTTTAAGCATTGTCTTACAGTATGCCTTATAGTCCACCAGTAATATCGGTAGCAGAGAGGCGTTGTGATAAGACAACACTAAAACAAAATTGTAGTGGTCTGGTATAAGGATAAAAGTATGACAAGGAATGTGAGGCAATGCCCAAGGTTGGATACTACCATTTCGAGTCACCCGACTGGTGGTAAGCCCTAACGGCCTACTACGAACAACCATCCCATAATCAAATCAAGGTACATCGATGAAGTTAAAATAAATATAGTAATACGAAGCATAGATGTCGCTAGAGGTAGCTAGCCTAAATGGTCAGGACAAATCGTCCTATTTTAGTCATTTCAAATTGACACAAGTGTCGGGGTCTATCCATTATCGTTCTCTTTCTTCAAATCCAGCAAACGTTCACCAAATCCAGCCACTTCATTCTGGATCATCCACCGCGTACACAATTGTTAAAGTGGTTTCGGTATTAAAAAAGAGTATGCCAATATTCGATCCCGGTCTCTTTAATAACCAAACGCCATTTTTCACACCGGTTGGTTCTTTTAAATTTCAAGAACAAGTCATACTTCATATAAAAATATCGAATTCACCTTAACAAAATAAATCATACTTCATATCAAAATATCGAATTCACTTTAATAGTATAAATCATACTTCATATCAAAATATCGAATTCACTTTAATAGTATAAATCATACCACTTCATATCAAAAATCTTCATCCCAATCTCCTAAATATTTTTCGATCAATTGATTAACGAGACCTAATCAATTGAAACTCTAATACCACTTATCTTCCTTTTACAACTAAAATTTCCCAGTCAACTCTACTTCAAATATATCTTCAAATTTTTTGTTATCAAGTAAGTATAAATTAGGCCCTAATCTTCTTCATATGAATAATAACCAATTTATTTTGCTATTACGTAAGTGTCTTTTCTCTCTAATGCTTAAATGCAATAATTTGGATTTACTTTTCTCTTTCTAACCATAACTAAAATCTTCCTTTCACTAATTTTGAAGTTATCTTACCTGACTTTTGTCTCTCTTTTAGAATCATGTGCCTAAATGGCATATCCACTAATCTTAAGAATTTTATTTACTTGTGGAGGAAGTTAATAATCTTCTCCAAAGGCATATGGGATTTCTATCTCCATTCAATTTCGTGTGACTATCGGGATCACGACTTATGACAATATCATGCCCAATCTCCTAATGCTTGTCCAAGCCACATTCCTATCTTCATCCAGTATCATTCCATAACGAGTCATTCAATTTACTCTGTAATCAATGGATTCATGCACAATGTCAGACTTACACTTGAACTACTTGCTGTCGCATTCCTTATCCAAAGTCATAACCTGCCTCCTTTCACGATCTGCTTTCCCTTCTTTATAATAGATGATGGCATATTTACACTTGGGGCTGCTTCCAGTGCATAACCCTTCTCTTCCTTATTTGTTCCTAGCCCATCAAACAAATCTTAGTTTAACAAATTTCCAAAAGAATTCCCTTTTAATATTTTAAAATAATAAATGATTTACCCGTAATAAAATCAATATAATATAAAAATTCAAAACTTCTATTCATTTTTATTACATCCTCAATTTTCAAATTTTGTTTTACGAAACATCTGTTTACTTAAAAGCTATAAAATAGAATCTTTTCACCAAACATTTCTTTAATTTTTATAATTTAATTTCAAATCTAATCGTTTTCTTTAACTTTAATTACTTAATATTAAGCACTTAAAACCTAAAATACAGTATGGTTATTTTCCAAAATGCTCTCGATTTATTTTAAGTCATAATTTTAAAATAATTTATAGTCACCTTATCATACATACATACATACATACATACTTTTTTTTTTGAAGCTGGGTAAACCGCCTCATTAAAAACCTTACTAGTTATCATCGTGATACCTGGTAAGGAAAAAAGAGTGTGGTGCTTTATTAATATATCATTGAATATAATAATGTACAAATCAGCAACAGTGCTAATACCAAAACAAAGTTAAACTGCCTACCGGGTAACTGAATGTGTACCCGATGCATTCCGATATAAAGCATATCATACACAAAACCAGGTAAAACAGAAAACAGGTTGATGCTTTTAACCGGTATCCACTAAGTCAATGCCCCACCTCTCTAAAATTTCCTCGTTTTCTTTAGATCTCTTTGTCTTCCTCTTGCTTTTCGACATCAAATATTTGACATCAATCTCCACATAATTCCATCATTGAAACTTGTCAGTCTCTTTGCCTTCATGGATTCTAGCGTTTCTTTCCAACCAAATATGGAATATTATCGTGACAAAACTGCAAAAAGCGAGGTCTTTGATTTGGTTTTCAGTTTTGAACAAGTCGTATAGATCAATCACTTCCTCTTCAACCAGCATCGAGCTGACCCGATTCATCCCAAGCTTCAATTTACTTCGAGTCCAGAGGTACGCCGAGTATGTGCATTGGAAAAACAGGTGATTTCTATTTTCTGGTTCGTGTTTACATAACACACATGTAGGATCTACAGAGAAACCCCATTCCATCTGTTTGTCCTTGGTTGGAATTCTATTTAGCATAACTTTGTATGTGCATAAACTCATTTTAGGGCTGTTACAGTAGTTCCATATAATTTTAGACCAAATATTAGGCTGAAAATGTATTCTGGCACTATCCCATGCAGAGTAGAAAGTAAATCCATTTGGTTTGTTGTTCCAGCTCCAGAAATCAGACTCATGTGTAGTAGACAGTTCTACTTCATTAATTTGATTTACTTGTCTAGTAAAATGTAGAATCTGTGGCCTTAAAGTGTTATTCTGTATTATACTACTGACCTTCAGATTGTCCCCACCATTTAATCCAAGAGCATCCCACCCAAGGATATTAACTAATAATTCATTGTTAATCCAGGGGTCATGCCATAGCAGCGTGTCTTGTCCATCTACTATGCTCCTGTGTATGTGTTGTAACCCTTTTTGTCTATGTTTAAGAATAGATTTCCAAGTGCATGAACTGTTGTTATCAATTTCCATAGTCCAGAAGTGTTTTTCTTTGCTGTATCTATTTCTCATCCATTTAGACCATAGATTATTGTTGTTTATATAATGCCACAACAATTTAAGAGCAGTTGCAGTTCTAATGTCCTCAAATTTTCTTAGGCCCACCCCTCCTTCAAGTTTTGTTCTGCATAAAATGTCCCAGGCAATTTTATGGGTTCTACCACCCCATACAAAATTTGCACATATCTTATTAATTTTATTGATAGTAGCAATAGGTAATTGGTATGTCATCATCCAGTATAGCACCATAGGTGTAATAACTGAGTGGATAAGTTCAATCTTACCTGCCATAGATAGAAGTTTACAGTCCCATCCATTCATTCTGGTTTGGATCCTATCAAGTAGATTTCCACAATCGTTGTAGTGAATATAATTATATGACAGAGGGACTCCTAAATATTTAATAGGCAGTGTTCCTTCTTTCATATCCAACATGTTGAGCAGAAAATTTCTGTTGGTCACTCCTCTGCTAAAATAAACTTTAGATTTCAAGTTGTTTATATTTAGTCCTGTCATACCTTTTAACTTCTGCATTATTTCTTTGATAGCTTTAGCATATTTAAGCTTAGCTTTAGAAAATATCATGAGATCATCTGCATACATAAGGTGAGTGACACATGGATCTTAATTATAGATAGGTTGAAAATTACCAACCTTGTATGCTTTATACATCATCAAGGATAGAAATTCCATAGCTCTGCAGAAAAGATAAGGGGAGAGGGGATCTCCCTGTCTCAACCTCTGTTACTGTGAATAAAACCCTTGGGGCTACCATTGACAATGATAGAGTATGTAAGGGATGAGATACATTTTCTTATAAGTTTGATCAGGCTATAAGGAAAACCCATCATGTTTAGCATATGGCATACAAACTCCCTATTAATCATATCATAAGCCTTTTGTATGTCAATATTGATACACATTTTATCACTGCCTTTTCTATTGAATTGTCTAATTTGTTCATGTGCAAGCAGGACATTTTCGGCAATGTATCTTCCTGGAATGAAAGCTGACTGGTTCTCTGATATAAGGTGAGGTAAGAAAGGCTTGATTCTATTGCATATGATTTTGGATATGATTTTGTATAAGACATTACAACATGCAATAAGTCTGTAATCAGAGATACAAATTGGCTGTTTGATTTTAGGCACAAGTGTGATAAAAGTATGATTTAGCCCTTTTTCAATTCTGCCTGTATTGAAAACTTCTTGAATTATATCCAGAATGTCATATTTCAACTCATTCCAGTGGATTTTATAAAATTTTGCAGTGAATCCATCTGGACCAGGACTCTTGTCATCAGGGATTGAGAAAACAACTTTTTGGAATTCCTCAATTGTGATACTAGAGGTAAGTTTAGTTCTGCCTCTATCATTTATTTTGCTCATACACTGGATATCAGGGAAATTGCTAGGTAGGGGCTGTGTGGGGTGAAAAATGGTAGTGTAATAACTTATAGCCTTGGATTCAATTTTTCCAGCATCTTGTATTATTTCCCCATTGCTCATAATTATCTGGTTCCAGTTGTTAATGTACCTTCTTTGTGACATCTTTGCATGAAAGAATTTTGTGCACGAGTCCCCATCTGTCAGCCAATCATTTTTTGCTTTCTGTTTTGATTTTAAAAATTCAGCCTCATTATGTATTTTCCAGTTGTTATAGGCATTGCTAAGTTTGTCGAATAAGAGTGTGTTTGTAGGATTTGCATCACAGTCTTTAAGGCATTTCTGATATTCTTCTTCATGAAGTTTAAGCAGGTTACCCTCTCTGCAGTTCTTAAGATTCCATTCTTTCAGCTTGGATTTACATTCTTTAATGAATTTTATGAACTTGTGCATTTTTGAAGCTTGGTAGTTTGGGGAGTTTGACTGATAAATGTGTAAAGCTTTTTGAAAACAAGTCATGCATCCTTCACCCAAATGCCATGAGTTCACATATCTAAATGGAGTGTTTTTGAGTGTTTTGACCTCTTTATTGAAACTAATAAAAATTGGGATGTGGTCGCTGATAGCATTAGAAACCCCAAAAGATGTAATCCCTGGAATAGATCCCATTAATAGGTGGTTACATAGAACTTTATCAATTTTAGAGGCTACCCCTTTCTTCCTCCAAGTGTATTTAAAACCTATAGTAGGTAGTTCCAACAAACCCACTCTGGCAATACAATTATTAAATCCTGCCATTTGGCTAAAAGGTACAGCTGAACCACCCTTTTTCGGATGAAGATAAAATATTATTAAAATCCCCTAGAATAATCCATGGGGAATTCACATATCCAGATTCATCAATTAATTCTTCCCATAACTTATTTCTATCTCTAATAAAATTACTAGCATAAACAAAAGATATTCTGCATTTAAAACCACCAGTGTTTTCAGCTAGTAAAGAGATGTGTTGAAATGATTTTTTCTCAATTTGAAAATTCCAAATATTTGAATCCCAGATAATGAGTATTCGACCTTTGCTGCCACAGTCATATTTATCAATCATTTTCCAATTACTTTGCAACCTATGCCCCAGTTTCTCAATATGTATACTACTTAATTTATTTTCAAGTAAGCCAACAATTATATTTTGTTCATTATTTAATCTTACTTTGGCTCCTTGTATTTGCTTTAGGAGGAGCAGTGGTTGATTTTCCTTTTCTACTTTTAACACTCTGCATATTAGCTATTTCAATTTCTTCATAAAATTTTTTCTTTTTATCCACACAGTTCGAGACATCTTCCATTTTTTCTGGGTGTTTGTAAACCTTTTCTTCTCTGGCAAGATTTCTAATAAATTCCTCTCCTTCAGATTCGCTCAAATCCTCTACCAAGCCTTCTGTAATTTGTTCACCTATGTGAAGATTTCCTGCAGGTGTGGTATCTGGCATATCATGATTCATAGTGGTGGAATTGTTATCCTTTAACAAAGTTAATACTGTGCTCTTCTCTTTTGGAATTGTAGAGATTTCATTCATTATATCCTTTTCTATTGTTTTTCCAACTACAGGCATCTCAGATTGGAGAGAGACAGACATGTCCTCTCTGCAATTATTTTCTATGTTTTCTGTGTATTCAATTGTGTTCCGATCATGTAATATAGGGTTTTCCGACCCTTCAATTGTAATTTCAGCATCTACATTTATTATTTCTTTATTAGAATCATAGATTGTATTTCCTGCTGTTTGCTCTGCATTTCTATTTCCTTCTGTTTGTTCTGAGTTATTAAATACTACATTCCGTTCAGAGATTGAAGAGCTGATGATTTTTCCTTTATCTTTTGGTATCCACTTTTTCTTACTTTTTATTTTGCATTGTTGACAAGAGTGGCCAAACACTTTACATTCTTTGCAACTGTATGGTTTGTAAAGATACTCTACTTTGATCGTTAGTTCCTCCCCAGTATACAGAACTGCTGTCACTTCATTGGGAAAATCGTCACTTGCTTGCATTTCAATCAAAAATTTTGCAAACGCAATCCTAGATTCATCAGCAGTAATCTTATCCATTTTAATAGGTTTTCCCAGTAAACTTGCTATGGCGCTCAATGCCTCTTTGTTCCAGAGTTCGAGTTCTAGATTAGAAAATTTTATCCATATAGGTAGAGTTGTTAATAAATCTTTTCTAAATCTAGTACCCATCACCCATTTTTTTAGAATAATAACTTTGTTGTCAAACAAATAAGGTCCACCTTTCAGCACATTGTCACAATCCAATTTGTTATCAAATCGAATTATAAAAAAACCATTCTCCCGCGATAACAATTGAAACTTCCCTGTTGGTTTCCATACTCGTTCTATGTAACCTTTTAAATGTAGATGATATGGTCTGACCCCATATATGTAAAAAATAATCGAGTTTTCCCATTTGTTTTCTGATCTCTTCACTGAAGTTTCTGATATTATTGCTTTCTTTTTGTCATTGACCAGAACTGGTTGAATATAGTGGAGATCCAGATATTCGTCTTGTTTCTCCCCTATTCCTCCGCTTGCTGCTTCCTTCCACGATTTCATATTCCCTGCTTTTATTTCATATTGGATCGAGTTCCATTTATATGCTTCCTTACTACTGTCGATTCGATCACCTTGAACCTGTGGGATTCCAGATCTAGTTCGGGTTTGATCCCCCCCCCCCCAAATTTGAAACCCTGGATTGACGAACCATGTTGATGGTTTTTTGATTGTCGTGAGACAATCTGTCACGTCCCAGGTCAAAGCGATTTGTCCGAGTCGTTTCCTATGATAGTACTGCTTTCCCTTTGTTTCGATTAACGACATCTTTTTGTGAAGCACCTTTATCAGGTGGACGTCCTCTGTCTTTGTTAAAATCGCCATTAGGTTTAGATCCTTCAGCCGCCATTAAACATGTATTTAATTTTTGAATGTAAGAACCTTATACATACATACTACATACATACATACATATATATATATATATAAGTGTACATCAATTTATTTTTTAATTCCAACACTTTGAAATAACACGTCCTACATATGTGGAAATACAATTTAAGATTCACTTTAGCTACTCATCATATTCGTATCAATTTACAAAACCATTTGTGTAACCTTAAATCATATATTACTATAAATGTGTTCAAAATTTCATTTGACAAATCCTTTAAATTCTTGTTTAAAAATGAATATATATTAAGACATCAGAATTCTACTTACTCTAAATTAAGACTTTAAATCTCTCTTTCAAAAATCCTTTAAATACTTATTATCTAATATAAATACAATATCAATCAATAAATTCTCTTAAAACAAATTTTCTAATTACAACTTTCAAAATTAATTCTCTTTTTAATAATTCCTAAAAAAATTCCACTCTTAAAATATCATAGTTCCAAAACTTAATTCTCTTATCACCCTCAGTAACTCCCTATCAGATGCATCTATCAACTCAAATCCAGTTGTTTACATATATTCTCACAAGTGCTTAATCATGTCCCCATTATGAATTATGGTTTAATTCCAACTTAGTATGGAGAATGATTCCTCATACACCAGGTGCGGGTACTATGGAATTTAATTGGTACGGGTTATCGCTCATAGATATTGGTGGAACTGAACTTGGATGTTCACACTTATGATATCCCCAGTATAGACTCTAGTAACATTTCTAGTTTTGGCCCTACCCTTAATCTCTCTCTGTTCCAGTTTCCATCTTCCTAACTTATTCATCTTCTGCTATTCATGATTTGGATTTATTAGGAAATCCCCAATAGATAGATAGTTCAACTGGAATGACTACAAACATACTCGACTCATAATATATATGTATATACATACATACATTTATAAAAATACAAATACACTCTCTCAATATGTTCCTAGTTCATATCTAAGGGTATGTTTTTCTCTACTACCAAATGTAACAACCCACCTTTTCAACCATTGGGTTCAACGCTCGAACCGACGTCAACACCTCGAGAACCGAAAAGGACGAGTCGTTGGCGTGTGATAAAAATAGTGTGTGGCTAAAAGCACCTATAAACCATCTTCCTAATACCATAAATTTTTTAATAAAAATTAATAAAATTACCTACTTCCTAATATCGCGATTAGTTTTTCAATGATCACATCATCGATGTCCATATTTAAACTCCCTTCCTAAATCCATCTCGACATATTATCATTGACTACAAAAACTTCATCCCTAAAGGTTCATAAAAATCAAAATGACCTTGAATTCTAACCAAAGCCTAACTTAAATTCATAATCAAATACCAAACAAAATTTACCGCAACACACATTGACATAGAATTCGAAATAAAAATTGAAAAAGCTGATAATTTAATTGAAAATAATAGTACGCGAAGGAATTTCTTCTAGTTGAGTTTGTTCGATTGTTTCATCTCTTGATTTAGGATTAAGAGTGTTTAAGATTTTTTACTACACCATGACGTTGGTGCTCTTCTAGTTGATTTTGGATCATTTTCTCATCTCTTTAAAAATTAAGAGTTTTTAGATGAACTGCAATTTTCAAATTTAAATTAAGCAATAAAATGAATGAGACTTGATGATGGTAGTCCATAGAGAGGAGCATGGTACTAATAAGTGAATGTGATGTTAAGTTGTGGTATTTTTTAGTGTTGGTATTAAGAAGAAGGTTTATGAGTGCTTTTAGCAGCACACTAAAAATAAGCAAACATAGTTCTAATTAATAACTTCAAAGTCTTATAGTAGAAGGAAACTATGTATAATATTAATAACCATAATCATATCACTTCACCATAACATGTCTAATTATCAGATACATATGTCTCTACAATATAAATTAAACCCAAACCATACATATTATCAAACCCAAGTCACAACACTTATTTAGATCATATACAATATGTACAAATAAATCCCTATCTTCCATACCATCTTATTTCCAAACACCATCAACTTGGATATATAAATGAAGGGGGAATATAGGAGTAGCTATGACATAATTCTAGTGAGTGAACCATGCTTTACTCTACATATACTATAAAAACGATACTATAGCATGATATGAGTGTAACGGCCGGTCACCTCACATCCTGTCGATCATGCTATACCTAACTACTATATACATCCCATCGTATCATACCATATTTATGTGGACTCACTTTCTTGTACCTGCCTCATTCGTTATTGGGTCGCCTATGGTCTAGCGTTACGTAAATCGCATATAGGACTCACTTCCTTGGACCTATCTTGTGTGCTACGGGGTCGCCTATTGTCCACGCATAAAAACTGGACTCATGCCCTAGAACTTCCTCTTGCAATACAGGTTCGCTCACCATCCATCCTCCACATTGGTCCGTCGAAGCACTATAAAGGAGCAACGCAATACCCAGATCACTTACTTGTGTCACAGGTTTATATCCTGGGCCTCCTACTTGCACCACAGGCTTGTTCATGTTCACATCACTATCGTATCACGTTTTCATGTCACGAGAACACATACAAATCCATCACAAACATTGATCAACCATCACATATGTACACTTGAATTCATAATGTCGTTGCTTGGCTCATTAATAGCCTCTAAATGCCATCAAAAAACAAGAGGAACAAGACTCAAATTGATAAATATTATTTTATATAGGCCAATATGGGTCTAGGTTCAACTTGAGCCTAAAATAGGCCACCAGTCGACCGGTGTATGCAAAAAGTTTGGGATTTGCAAGTTGCGAGTTTGTTTCTTTTACTACATCATTTCGCCTCCAATCGCCTTCATTCCGCCTCTGATCACTTGAGAATGTCCCTAAAAACCAACCCTACGTTTTTAAGTCATGTTTTACACTTTATTTCATCATTTTAGTGGTATATTCCTTAAATTATAAGGATTAAGTGAAAACTTAGTTTATATTTACTATTCATACCAAATTCCCTCCCAAATCCCAATAATCCTAATTTAAATTGTTATAAAGGTTTTTCTATGCTAATATGGTCTACATATCATATATATAGGATCAAGGTTGCACTATACGAAAAGGAAATTATGAATCAATCATCGAACTCACCTTTTACTACACGAATCTCCGATGTCCTGGCTGTTGCATCGTCTGTACTTTAGAATTTTTCTCCAAATCGGTGTAGATGATTAGCCCTCCTTGCTAGCTTCGTAATGCTGCCAATCTCATGTGATTTTATTGGGATTTGAGAAAGATATGCGGTTTAAATTTTTGTCTACAAGAGGAAGAAGGAGAAAGAGAAAAAGAGTGGTCGGTTTCTTAAACGAAATATCAGTTACATATATGGTATTAATAAACGAACAACCCACTAAAATTCAAAATTTAAATTTGGCACCTATTTAGCTCGACACAGATCTAACCGTAACTCCTTCATTTAGACTCAAAACGAGGCAAACCAATATACTGTGCTAATCCAAAAAAATGAGACGGTCGCAATAGCATCGGTTTCTTAATTAATTTCCAAAGTTGGAAAATTGACCATTTTGCCCCTCTCTTTTTTAATTTATTTTATTAACACATTAAATTCAATTATTTCAACACTGCCATATTATTAATATTC
Source organism: Allium fistulosum (assembly GCA_030737815.1). Lineage (NCBI taxonomy): Eukaryota > Viridiplantae > Streptophyta > Magnoliopsida > Asparagales > Amaryllidaceae > Allium > Allium fistulosum. Next base: position 120,201,700 of record CM060905.1, on the reverse strand, counting down.
AATTATAGTATTTACTAATTTTTTGGGATATTACAACTTACTAATTGGGTCTAACACTACTTCGACTGGATTCTTCATGTTTGCAAAGACCCGTCGTAAGACTAGGTCGCTCGTAACGAAGTTCTGTTGTTTGACCCTTATATTATAGTGCTTCGCGACTTTTATTTTATATGCCTCGGTCTGGAGCTCTGCCTCCACCCTTCATTTGTGAAGGGTGTCGAATCTTAATTGCAACAACTCTTCATTTTGTTCGGCGCTATCGATAAGGCACCTCACGGAGGGGAACATCCACTTGTACAGGTAGCATAGCCTCATATCCATATGCTAAGGAGAAGGGGGAGTTCCCCGTCATGGTTCTTCTTGAGAACCTATGTAACAACCCGCACCCTAATGGGCCCAAATTTTGACTAAATCAAAACCCAAGTCCATTAGGGTATATATCGTTGGTTTTGGTAACATGTTATAAGCACAAGAATATCAGAGAGCGATCAATATAAACTCACAGTAGAATTGAGAAATATAATATAACATACATACTTGCTAAGGAGACTACCTTGGAATCAATATTATTCCTTGGACGTCTAACTGCCTTGTAAGCGCCAAGCATGAATAACAAGACTTCTCCATTTATCATTATCTTGCTCTAGTATCCCGACTCTCTAAATCTATCATCTGAGTTGAAACAAGGATTGGGTTAGAATAACATTTTGGTGATTAGAAAACTGCATGTTTACCCGTACCATTAAGTTATGTCGATTGATTTCCATTTAAATGTTTGTTCCAGTAATTACTACTAATCTGTTTAATCCTATATGCACGCACGATATATCTAACCTAATCTTCTTTAAGGTATAAACATAATTGTTTACTACCCAAACCTCGACCACAGGTGAGCCCAACAGCCATTTAACACCTCAATCCTTTAAGCAAGCCGTTTGCAACGTAATGCTAGTCGATTGGTTCTAGCTATAGAGACCGATGACCACTATATATTGCTATATAATTTAGAATTTAATTTCCATACTACTAACGCATCTCAAAGACTCATTTAGGGATTAACTAGCCTACCTCTGATAAAAAAAAATTCGTTTAACTATCTACTTTGAGGCTTGAGCATCTTCCATATAGATTCTACACTAGTAGTAAGTGAATACCGTCAGGGCATAACCAAAGTATTCACTACCGCTCACTCGGGTTCATTGGTGGTCATAGCCTGTATGCCTAACCTACTACTAAATACCAGTACAAAATATTGACATAGCCCACCGACCTTCCATAATCGACATCCTGTTTAGACTAACATAAGTAAGTCAAGGGAAAATGCCCCTTTCGATTACTTAATACCTCTTATTGGAAATAAAGCATACCACATTTCCTTAAAAGTACTGGGCCATTTAATACTTCAATTCCAAGGCAACCCTCAGCATATTTTCCCCTCATCTATCCGCAAAGAATATTCCTTCTTCGTTGGTCTTACAGTTGGAGATGTCTCATAGCAGTAGTAAGTATACACAACTGTCGGTAACCTCTAGGTGAAGGGCAAACTTTTGTTGTGTAACTCTACTGACCTCACATCCTAACCTATTAAACCAAAGCTATCACCCAATGCCTAAGTGTTGGGCTAAGCCCGCTAATTCACGCTCATTCTAAACTTATAATTGAAGCTATATAATTTCCTACTATGAAAATTATATTGCCTTCTACATACATTTAATAGTATTAATACTTGTCCGCTACGTAATTATTTATATTTTATATGCTCATGTGCTTTGGTTTCCTTATTTCTTTCTTATGTCTGGTAAATGTCCTCTGTAATAATTGGTCATTAATGTCTAAATTGGATAATCTCTAATGATATGTATTTACCCGTTTCAAAATCCAGTATGCCTATTCAATTTCCCTATAAATGCCATATTAGATTCTCTAATCAGTACCCATTTAATTCTTTTAACTCTTTATTAACTATAAATTTATTGCCTGTTATATTTGTAGTTATTGTCCATAAATTTTGGAACCACTATTCCTTCCTTTTTTAACCTCCTAGTCCTATATTTATTACATTAATAATAACTAATACAAATATCATCATAAATTACACTACATATAGATATATTTTTATTTTTAATCGTTAAGTTCGGTTATACATATATATTTTTCCTATTTCTAATTATTAGTTCATAAACTACAACATTCATTTCCACATTTTAATTTATTAGTGCTATCCTTCCAAAAAAGATCACCATTATAACTTTTCATAAATTATCCAAAAATAAGACTTGCTCTATTTGAAATTACAAGAAATTATCTCTTTTTATTTATTGAAATAGACAGTGCAAACTATGGAGAAGAATATTCATACTTTACACATCTCTTTCATTTTTAGTATATTCCTTTTTAATTCAAACGTCGCTCTTTTACACGTCTGTGTAGTTAGATAATTTATGGAAATTACATGGAAACAGATACTATTAAATTATACCTCACTTCCAATAAATCAAAAACATAGAAATTCACATTCCATGTCAACTAGGATAACATAATTTACAACCCAATTATAGATTTGGAATAAACTCTACAACTTTACAAATATTTTTCAATAATTATTATTTGGAACTGACTTTAAATATCCAAATTAGGTTGTACATATTATTCTTATTCCAATTACCAATTTTATAGAATATGTAAACGATAATCCTATATATTTGTTTTAAGTCTACAACTCATCAAACCTTATACATGCATAATAATTAAATAAAAATTCAACGATATAAATTTCAATGTTATAAATAAATTATATAATTTACCACTCACTTTTTAAGCTTTTCAAAAAAATCTAAATCTATTCCTTTACATGACTCCTTTCCATTCTAACCTAAAAGAATATGTATAACAAGGTATATATAAACTATTAGAGTTATAGATCTAAGAAGAGATTTAGGGTTAAGGGGAATATAGATTTATAATTATAAATTCTTACCTTTTTCCACAGTATTGATTCGTTCCTCTTCTTCTCTTTTATTTTATGCCTTTCTCGAATTTCTACATATATATATAATACTTTATAATTAATAAAAACAGTGGAAAATGGAAAATGGTAGAGCTTCGGTGCTTGGATTAGAAAATATGGGAAGAGAAGTGAGGGTTTAGGCCTACATTTATAGATGCTCGAATCAACTATAACCGTTAATTAAAATAATTAAATTCGGCTTGTTTGGCCAAGGTTCAAACCGTAGCCGCTACCCCTTGACCGGTAGACCGCCTTCTAAAGGCGATCAACCACTAGCGGTCGACCGGCCTAAGTAAATGGGTTGACCGTGTGGTCCCGCATTTATTATTATTTATTTCCTTTTTCTAATTATTTTCATTTTGGAAACTTGAAATGTTGATAACTTCTTCATTTAAGATTCGATCATGAAATTCCAAATATGGAAGTTTCTCAGAAAATCGCTACGAACATAACAGTGCAAGTTTCGTGCCAAATTCCATCATTTGCTCAAATTCTATTTTTTGAGCTTTATTAATTATCACTTATTTTACGGAGTGTTACAATCTGTATGACCAGATTTCAAGTGGAAGATCTTCAACCTAGGTTCCTTTGACTTTCATGAGGCGCTTTTTTAGGATTGACTTGATGGCTATGTACTTAATATCAGATAATATTGCCAATATATTGCCGATATATCTCATATGCTCCTTAAACGATATTTTTTCCAAAGTATCGCTTAAAATATCGTTGCCAATACATCTCCAGATATAGAATGATTTATCGCCCTAATATTTAGTGTAGAATGCCTGATATTTCTAATGAGCGTCGTTCATTATTATAAGTGTTGGACAAAATAAAATTACAAATAAATATCTTCATATTCTTAATGTTTGTTTTAAGTATATGGTGAATGAAAGTATGTATATCTTATTAGAAATCCAAATGTGGTAATTTTTTAGCTTTAACCATATTTTTTCAATCTTTTTCATTTGTCTTTTTATAAAGAAAACTCTACTGATTGCATTATTTCATATGTTTTGTTTTTAGTGAATACTTTAACACTAAAATCAAGACCATGTAGTAGCTACTTCACTTTTTAGTTCTTTTCTTTGTTAATTATTTCTAGTTGATAAATTAGCTTATGAATATTCATTTTTTCTTTGGTTTAGTTATTATCATGCACCAAGAACCAAAAGTGAAGAGTGTTAAAGTTACATATTATGCATATCAATAAAGAATGGGTAGAAGTAGTAAGTAGTATCAAATAAACTTTACTTGTTCCATAATTTAAGTGAAAATGAAAATAAATAAAATACGAATATGAAAATTCTGTAAAAATAATAAGGATGATTTGATGATTGAAGAAATAAAATATATAGTAAAAAAATGAAAAAAAAATATGCACGTTATACAAATTTCTTAATTTTTCTTAGCTTATTTTAAGACTTGTATTCAATAGAAAATCCTGGTAGATAGATTGTAATCTATAAACTACTAGCAGTCAGTCTTTAGTCGAAATTATGAAAACATAAATCCAAATATTTAAAAGGTTAACATCATTATAATATTATAACATAGTACAATGTCATTTATAACATCACTAAGGCCGACTTTCGTCCCTGCTCGACTTGTGGGTCTTGCAGTCAAGCTCCCTTATGCCTTTGCACTCGAGGGCCAATCTCCGTCCGGCCCGTGGAAACCTTTGCACGCCTCCGTTACCTTTTGGGAGGCCTATGCCCCATAGAAGCTGTCTACCTGAGACTGTCCCTTGGCTCGTAGGTCCTGACACAAGGTTAGAATTCTAGCTCTTCTAGAGTGGTATCTCACTGATGGCTCGGGCTCCCTCGGAAGGAGGCTGGTTACTATATGTAATTAAAAAGCTTTCACGATAAAATAAATAAAAAGTAAGGCCATTCCATTTCGACAAAAGGCCATACCCAAGTTCAATAGCTTTGCGTCCGCTATCCCGATCATGATTTTCTTACTCTCCTAGAGGGAAAGGTCCTTCCCTTTTGGGTCAGTTGTGGGCGAGGAGGGATTCGAACCCCCAACACCGTGGGTATTCGTGAACCTGTTTCTGGGTCTTTACTTTATGGAAACAATATTATCTCTGGTGCCATTATTCCTACTTCTGCAGCTATAGGTTTGCATTTTTACCCGATATGGGAAGCAACATCTGTTAATGAGTGGTTATACAATGGTGGTCCTTATGAGCTAATGTTTTACACTTCTTACTTGGTGTAGCTTGTTACATGGGTCGTGAATGGGAACTAAGTTTTCGTCTGGGTATGCGTCCTTGGATTGTTGTTGCATATAAGTTTATTAGTTCTCATAAAAAAAAGACTTGTTTCTATTTATCTTTAAGTAAAAAAATATTAGTAATCAGTAATCGTTCTTGAATCAAGGGGTTTATTATTATCCATTTTGATTTGACTAGAGTTCTAAGAGGAAAGATAGACATTATTACGAAGGATGGGTTAGGGAGATCACACTAGATATATGTCTATATGTAATGTCTATTTTTTTATTTCATTTTTCCCATTCAATATTTTGAATTCTATTTCTTTTGCTCCTGTCCTATTCTTCTTTCTCAGAGGAGAGGAGGTACTCTGAAAAATAAAATAAAGGGCAAGCGACGAAATGCTTCGGGGAGTTGAAAATAAGCATAGATCCGGAGATTCCCGAATAGGTCAACCTTTCGAACTGCTGCTGAATCCATGGGCAGGCAAGAGACAACCTGGCGAACTGAAACATCTTAGTAGCCAGAGGAAAAGAAAGCAAAAGCGATTCTCGTAGTAGCGGCGAGCGAAATGGGAGCAGCCTAAACCATGAAAACGGGGTTGTGGGAGAGCAAGAATTGTTTGATCGTCTTTCTCCGAGGAAGAAGCGAAACATAATCAACTTGAATTCGGGACAGCTATTCGAAATCTTAGGGAAAGACTTGATTTGTTATCTCATGTATACTTTTCATGAAAAAAGATGTGTCTCTGGGTATTCTTTTATCATTTCATCCAACAAGAATAGTTCTTCTAATTCTAGGAATTTTTCTAAAACATTTTTCTCTTGAATACCATTCAAAAAAAATTCGGATTGTTTTCAAAATGGATTAACTAAGCTAAGCAAAAACAAAAAAGGAATTCCATTGAAATATATTTTTATTGACCAATTAGAACTATCTCTTAGGGCCTATAATTGTCTCAAAAAGTCCAATATACATACATTATTGGACCTTTTGAGTAACAGTCAGGAGGATCTTATGAGAATTGAATATTTTACCGATGCCATCATGATATTTTAAATATCTCATACCGACGCTTGATCGATATGTACTCGATAACGATATTAACTACTTATCTTGATGGTTTTTTTATCGCCTTTAGTGGTTTGTTAGCTTAATGTGGGTGATAGACAAAAGTACTTTTTGATGCCGTTCCTTTTACAAAATTTAAGGAACCGATCGCACTGGAATTTGGTGTTGTTGTCCGTGATGATCTCTTCGGGAGTCCAAGAATGCAAATGATGTTTTTAGTGATGAAATAAAGGACTTTGGGAGTGGTCAGGCAGCCTTCTTGGCTAGGCTTTGCTCCCCGACCTCTGTAGAAGGCTTCGTGCAGTTCTTTAAGGACTTGATTGGCTTGCTCCTTGGTAGTGCAGCACTAGGGAGGGGTGGAATAATCCCTAAGGTAAAGTTTTTCTTCCATAACGGTTTAGTTGGATGCTCGGTAAAGGATTTTTCGAGCTTTCTTCCATTCATTGGGAATTTCACCATTCACTAGGAACTTTAAGAGAGGGATTACCCAACTGTCCATTTTTCATTGCTAATTTCCATGGTAGTTGCCCCTGGCTTGAAACACGGGACTTCCAATGTGTTAAAACCCACCTTTTATTAGCCCTTTGATCCTACATTCCAATCGATGCTCAGACCCCTATACTAGTAACAGATCGTTAGGGTGTAATAAAGTATTACAGTACATAGAGCTATCTATTTTGAACTACAATTTTAGAACTCATATTGGAAGGAAATAAAATTTAATAGAATATAACATAAATATCTATGGTGGTTCATAAATTCCATAAGTTATTACAACCGTCTATTAAAATAATACTTTAAATTACATAGTTCAATTAAACATGTCTACCTAACAATAGATAACTCGTGGATAAAAAGTCTTAATCACCACCAACGATTTCCGTCACCTCCACTTCATGTATGACTTCCGCTAACCCTGCCATTCAATTATATAGAATAATAGAGGAATATAGAGGGGGTCAGACATAAACCTGGTGAGTGAGCATATATCTCTAAATACATGATACTAACATGTTAATAAAATATTTTTACAGACTACTCCTACGGTGTCAGTTTAAGGCATAAATTTACCATTGTTCTTTTCAGTCTATTTATCACAGCATTTTAACTGTACCATTTAGTGACAAAATCATTATTTAAACATCCATACTAATACTATTGTGTGTCTCGCTTCAGTATGTTGCAGACATACCATTACAACTACGTGTCTAATTTTAACACGTTGCAGATATAACATTACTGCTGTGTGTCTTATTTTAATACATAGTAGATATACCATTACTACTATGTGTCTTGTTTCAACACATTACATATATACCATTGTGTGTGTCCCGTGTCAACACTTTATGGACATACCATTCCCAAACAATAAATAGCACACTATAATACATACATTATATAAGTATATACATATCACCCAACTTCATAACATTCTTAAACAAACAACATGGAATTTCTATGAACATTCGTACTCCTCGTGGTTCCAGCTCAACTTGTGTCTACATCGGCTATTCAAATATTTGATTAACTATTTAAACATTTGGTTTGTTGTACAAAATTTCAACTACAAGAAAACAGACATCTGACAACATATCCAAACGTTTGACTTTGATTCCATACGCTCAAATATAAATTCAGACTTCTAAATCATGCCAGATTTCAACATATTTCTTTCAGTTTGCCACTGTAAAAATTTTAGTAATCAAAATCTTAATTCAGACGTCTAAATTACTATTGATTTGTATTTTAAAGTGTTTTAAAGATGTTTTCACTATCACTTTGCCCTAGGTTTGTTTAAACTTCAAATGACTTCTTTTATCTTATTTTTTCCCGTTACTACACCTCTCCTATTTTCATAGCCTCCTTTTCATTTTATTGACATGATTATATTATTGATTAATTCAATTTGACAAATAACCTATTCATTTTCTTCACAACATCGATTTACTAACTTACTTATAACATATCTATTCTATATAGTTCTATTTATACATACATACATACATGCATGCATGCATACATACATACATACATACATACATAATATATATATATATCTTTTTGAAGAATGGTAAATTTTATTGATGCCTCATAGAGACCAATACAAAAACTCACAAAGTCTCGTACAAAACAAGATGAGATAAATAAGACAAAACACGAAACCAAACTGGAATAATAAAACATATATTCCACAGCAAAAAGCAAAAGTATTCCTACTAGAAAGCTCTGAAGCTAAAGTCATGGCGGATCCATTTTCCAATATCGAAGGATACTGCTCTCCAGTTCTGACGCACAGGTAAAGATCTTGCTTTTAATTCTTTTCACTAGGATCCTGACATCTTGTTCAATAGCGATCTGAATTTGGTGATGATTCTTTGTAGTTTTCTTGAAGACTCTTCGATTCCTCTCTTTCCAGAGATGGAATACTGTTGTGGTGAGGCAAATAAGCTGCAGTTGGGTCAACAAGTCTTCTTTCTTGCGGGAATTCAGGTACAGTAATTCATCTTCAAGGGTAGAAATTGCATGCATGTCTTGATTTTTACTCTTAACATGACTTAACACATGAGTAGAGTATTCACATTCAAAAAATAGATGATTGTGTGATTCTGGGTGGGAATTACATAACTTACAATTGAGATTGACCTCCATACCCCATCTAGCAAGTCTGTCAGCCGTAGGAAGTCTTAAATTAATGGCTTTAAAAGTCGTGAATGCCATCTTAGGGCTGTTTGATCGGGACCAGATAGGAGCTGCCCAAAATCTGTTAATATGCTTAGTACGTAGAGCTTCCCAAGCACTATTGGTAGTAAAGATACCATCTTTAGTGTAGTTCCAAGTCTAAGTATCATTAGGTTCAGAGGAGTAGATAGGAACAAACTTGACATCCTCAGCAATAACATGAAGTCCTTTCTGGTCAGGAATCCAATCACCATGTTGAATAATGGAAGCAACTAGATCATCATAGTCTCCAATACATGAAATCATACCCCGGCCATATTTGGCAGCAAGTGAATGTCCATTAATCCAGGGGTCCCTCCAAAGATAAGTATCCCTACCATTAGCAATTCTCCTTGAGATACATGTTTTCAAAACATCCCTGCTCCTTAAAATGCATTTCCAAACCCCAGAAGAGTTAATATCCTCATGCATAGTCCAGAAACTCCCCTTTAAATATCTGCTCCTCATCCACCTAGCCCAGAGAGTGTTAGAGGTTAGAATTTTCCATCCGTGTTTAACTTGATAAGTCCTCCTAAGGTCTTTGAGGTTTACGAGCCCAACACCACCTTCAGATTTAGGTCTGGAAAGAATATCATAACTGACTTTATGTAACCCCCCCTCCAAATGAAGTTAGCACATGCTGAATTAATCTTCTCAATTGAGCTGTCAGGAATGTGAAATGTTTGAAGCCAAAATCTAACTTTAGCAGTAATAACTGTATGCACCAATTCAATTCTACCAGCAAAAGAGAGTAATTTAGAACTCCAACCATTAAGTTTGTCTCTAATCTTTCCAACTAGTTCACCACATTCACGGTCAGTAATGACATTAGTTGAGAGAGGAACCCCAAGATACTTGACAGGAAGTAGACCTTCCTTAATTTGCAAAATGCCCAAAATGGCTGTTTTAGAAGTGTAAAATTTGCTAAAATAGCATTTGGACTTAGCAGTATTTAGCTCAAGACCCACAAATAGATGCAATTGATTAAAAATATGAAGTAAACCCTGAGCAGCAGTTGAGGAAGCTCTAACAGCAATAATCATATCATCAGCATATAATAAATGATTGACAATAGGGTCATGTTTAAATAGAGGCTGAAACAAAGAGTTATAGCAAGCTAATTCCATTTGAAGTGAGAAAAATTCCATGGCAACTGCAAATAAGTAGGGGGAGAGGGGATCACCTTGTCTCAAGCCCCTATTACTAGTAATGTAACCTTTAGGAGTACCGTTAATGATAATGGAATATGTGGGGGTGGATATGCATTCCTCAATAAGATTAATCAAGGAAGTAGGAAAGTCCATACAGTGTAACACATGGATGATAAATTGTCTGTTGATTTTGTCATAAGCCTTTTGTAAATCAATCTTTAAACACATCTTGTCAGCTCCAGGTTTATTGAACTTTCTAATCAGTTCATGAGCTAGTAAAGAATTCTCAGATATGTGTCTTCCTTTAATGAAAGTAGATTGACATTCAAAAATAAGATCAGGAAGAACCTTTGTAAGTCTATTACATATCACCTTACTGAGAATCTTATATAACACATTACAACATGCAATGGGTCTAAATTCTTCAATCCTAGAAGGACTTTCCACCTTTGGAATAAGAGTGATAACTGTGTGGTTTAATTCATGAAGAATTTTACCAGTGTTGAAAGATTCCTGAATAGCTTCTAACAGTTGATTTTTCAGGTGATGCCAATGGAGTTGATAGAACTTAGAGTTCCACCCATCAGGCCCTGGGGAAGAATCAGTGTGAATAGAGAAAACAGCAGCTCTTACTTCCTCCTCAGTGACAGTCTCTTGCAGCATCTGCCTGCCCACATCAGTTATAAGTGCCCTGCAAGTGATATGAGGTAATGTTATCTTATTCTCACCATTATATAAATTAGTGAAATAAGAAATGGCTCCCTGTTCAAATTGAGAAATATCAGTAGCTAAATCTCCATGATCATTCATAGAATTAATAAGAGCATTACAATTCCTCCTAAAATACATCTTAGCATAGAAAAATTTGGTACAGTCATCCCCTTGAGTGAGCCATTTCTCTTTAGCCATTTGTTTTGCTTGTATAGCTTGTAAATAAAAGGCCTCTTTAAGTTGCTCCTGAGTAGAGAAATAGTTAGAAAGTAAACTATCATTAAGTGGGTATGCATCAAGAAGAGTCTGCAGCTGTTCACACTCCTGTTGTAATTGACTTATAGTGTCCTGAGTCTTTGTTCTTTCTCTGTTCCAATTTTTTAATCTATGCTTTAGCTCCTTTAAAATCATGACCATGGAAAACCAACCATTTCCATCAGTTTTAGGGATAGAATTGAAATCAACAACATCAGCATAACCTTCAATTGAGTGCCAGTGATTACCATATCTGAAAGGCCTTCCTTTAGTAAAGTTAATATGTTGATTAAATTGAATATGTAAAGGAGAGTGGTCACTGGTTGAACTAGGAAGTACATAAATTTTCAAATTAGGGATATTGGACAGGATTTTGTCATTAATAAGTACTCTATCAAGTCTGCAAGCAATTTTTTTGACTTCACCACTAAACCAAGTAAATTTCAGGCCAGAGTGGGTTGCTTCAGAGAGGTCAGCTGCTACAATACATTTGTTGAATTCCTCTGTTTGGGATAATCTAAGGGTACTTCCACCTCTTTTTTCATTTGTTTTAAGAACAGCATTAAAGTCCCCCATGACCATCCAGTTATGATTAATATGCTTGGATGTATGAATTAAATAGGACCATAACTTTCTACGAAGAGAAGCCCAATTATGGGCATAAACAAAAGTGCATATGAAGCTCAAGCCACCCACATTAGTACAAGTAACAGTAATGAATTGTTCAGATTTATCTTTAATGGAAAGGTCCCATATGGATTTATGCCAAGTGATAAGTATACGACCTTTAGAAGATGCCGAATTATTGTCTATCCATCCCCAATCATCACCAAACATAGTAGCAAAAAGATTAATATTATGATCCCCCATCTTATTTTCAAGAAAAGCAATAATAGTAGGATTATATTTATTTCTAAGTTTCAAGAGGTCTAATCTTCTAACATCGCCATTTAGACCCCTAACATTCCAGCAAATAATAGACATTAAGAGTGTCGAGATTGGCTCCTCGTAACCCGAGCCAAAGTGTTTCTTCCTTTCCCTTTTTTTTCTGTTTTGGGAATAAATTGCTCCACATGTTTTAGGTTATCTTTAGTATACTGGTCAGATAAATAAAGCTCCTCATCTGAATTTATGGAATCAACATCCAAATCAATTCCCAACTGATTAATTTCATGAATGTTATTAGGTGTATCATCGTGATCCACATCTGATGGGGTTTGGACGGCATGTTGGACAGCAGCAATATTTACAGGAGACTTATCATGTTGTACCGCAATATTTGCAGGGGACTTATCATGTTGAACAGCAGGTTGAACAACACCAGACTTTGGTGGGGATTTATTTGTGTGATCAGCAGAATGAACAGCAACAGACTTTGATGGGGACTGATCAGATTGTTCAGCTAGTAGATCAACAGCAGCAGCTGCTGAACGCTCAGGGGAATATATGGCATCAAGAACTTCAGTCGCACAAGAATTGCTCTGCCCAGCAGTATTCCGAAGGGAATGCTTATCCAATGGTGACGTCTCATTCATTTGTGCAAGATTATGAAGTGGAGAGCAATTATTCTACTTTGCTGAACGATTCTGTTCTTCCAGAATGGACTGACTTCCCTCAGGAGTGGGACTACCAGTACTAAAGCAAGCTTCAAAATTATTTTGTTGGAAATCTTTGTAATTATTCTGATCTAGGGTATTTTTTGGCACTGAGCTGCTGGGGTTAAAGTCTGTACCCTGGTTATCAGAATGCTCAGGAAGTATAGTGGTAGTAGCAGTATGATCTGGTGCTGATGCTTTGGGGATCCACTTTTGTATAGTTGGGTTTGGGCATTGTGTATCACTATGACCAAAACAACTGCATGACTTACACAGAGGTGGAATAAACTCATATTCCACCTCTTGCTCATAAATTCGACCTTTGTTATCTTTTGCTCTAATTATTTTGGGAAAAGTGGTATCAGCTGTCACCTCTATTAATACTCTTGCAAATTTAAGTCGTTTAACTTTTCTAGTGAACTCATCAATGTCCAAAGGTTTACCAATAAGGCTAGCAAGTTTACTAATGCCCCTAGCATTCCACAAAGATAGATGTAGGTTATGTAATCTCACCCAAATAGGGTATGTGTCTAACATGTCTCTTTCGAATTGAAAGTTAGCATCCCATTTTTTCATAAATATAAGCCTGCTATCCATAAACCAGGGACCCCCATTTAAAACTTTATCAAAATCTGCATGATTTTCAAATTTTACCAAGAAGAAACCATTATCCCTAGAATAAATTTCCCATGAACCTTCTGGCTTCCAAACTCTTTTAATGTAAGCATTGAAATGCACATAATAAGGTCGTTTACCCGTAAGATAGATGAAAATAGAATTATTCCACATCTCATTAGATAATTGATAATCCAAGTCATCTATACTAGCGAAATTACCTGTATCGTCACTTGCTGGTTGATGAAAAATAATATCTTCTTTGATAGAAACGTGTTTATCAAACAGATCTGACCAGGATCTTATACCCTGAGCCTTATTAAATTTAAAAAGAGAAGCAGTAGTTTTAGGGTTAGACCATGGATTAGAAGAAGCAGTTTGTTTCTGCTTCCCACGACGGCGAACTTCCTGCCAGCCCTCCCGATCTTCGTCATCGGCGGCAGCTGGAGTAGGAGAATGATTAGATGCGGCGGCGGCGGCTGAATCCATGGAAATATAATATTTTATATTAAGACATTTTTATAAATATGGTAATTTATATATATATATATATATATATATATATATATATCTAAACACACACATGTGCTCTACATTAGTTCCAAATTGTATTTTTATAAGGTAATTGATTGTTATTAACAATCAGAGTGCCATTTCTACTCCAGCCAATAATAAATCCAATTAATGATCTATTCATTTTGTATCAATTTAAATTTATATCTATGTAATTAATTATAGATTTTTAGGTGTATCAAATAAAATTACAATTTATTCATAAAAAGGGAGTTTCATTTCAACCCCAAAACATTTCATCATTAACCCAATTACAATTAGAGGTATCATTTCAACCTCCATGGTTAATGAATAAATTCAAATTGAATTATTTAATTTGATATTGTAATTCAACCAATATTACTTCAATAATCTAATATAGACTATAGGAATGAGATAAGAGCATAGATAGATTCATACAGAAAGAAGATAAATTCTCACTCATTGGTTAGGTTTTTCTCTTCTCTTTATCCTTTTAAATCCTCTTTGTGAGCCACTTCTCTCAATCATTATCATTTGACTTCTTTTCTCATCTTCCTTTTCTCTTATTAATTTAGTTTTATTTTGTTTTGATTCGGAAATTTGAGAGGAGATTAGAAGAATGGTCTTAAGGTCTAGAAATTCTAAAATGTAAATAGTGGCTATGATTTCTAATGAAAAGCTTAGGTCTTAACAACTTATTTATAAATGGAAAAATAGGTTTTCTTAAGTTTGACATGCACTAGTTATTTACCAAAATGTCAATGGTTCAAGTTTTTGCACATTTTAGCCCCCTTGGCCAAATTTAACAAGTCTTATATGTTTTCTAACCGTAAGCAACGTCCCAAACACAATGGAATAAATCCCGTGGCCTAGTTTCAATGATTACAAAAATTGCTATTTTTTCTTTTGTGTAAAAAAACCATTTAATCTTTTTATTATTTTTTAATTCATTATTATAATTTTTCAGGGTGCTACATGCAAAATCCCTTTCCTTTTATTTTCTTAATGAACATAATGTTTACGATTTCCCAATTAATGTCATTAACCATAATTAAAGTCAATACCATTAATTATCATTCAAATCAATACCATTTATTATCATTCAAATCAATATACTTTAATATAATTCAAATTAATATCATATGTTGATATTCTACCTATATGTTATATATTATTAACGATTGTAAGGAGCCATAGATAAATATATAAACGTGTGTGCATTGACATTTATTAGGAACCTTACTCTTTACCAGTAATTTCTCGGTCAATCCGTAATTGAATGGTAAGAATCTTTCCAAATTCAAAAAATTGGATTTACCCATATTCTTTACAAATAAAGAGATAGTTGACCTTTTCCGTAAGAAATTTTTTCCTTCCATGAATATATTGTTTCTCTTCTCATTCTAAAATATGGAACGTGTTTGTACCAAAATTGGGTACAACACTCTTCGGAAGTTTTTGAAGAGATAAAATGAAGAAATTAAATGGAAAAAGAGGATTATCTAACAAAAACTCCAAAAACAAATGATAAAAATGCACTGAAACACAAGAATTTAGAGTGGTTCGGTGTATCGCCTACATCCACTATGAAATTGATCGCTTTATTGATATTTCTTTTGATGATTACAATTGATTGTAGCGGATTACAGCAATTTTAAGTTATGAAATTCTAGTACAACAACAGTAATGGAGGGTAAGGTTGAATTCGGTAGAGTCTGGGCGTTGGAGCGTTAAAAGATCCTTTCTCTATAGGCCCTGGGGCTCTATTTATAGGCGTAGGAGGCTGATATTCCGCTCAGATCTCGGGGGACTTTTTTTGGCACGTGAGTGGGCCCACGCGACCGAGCCCATGAATTTTCGGCTCGATCCGTGATCGATACGAACGAATTTCGTATCGATCAGGATTTCGTCCAATGGAGTCGAAACTTGGTGTGGGCATTCTTTAGCATGTACGTAAGCTTCTGTGAAAATTTCATAGCATTTGGACTCGTGGATCGTGAGATATGATCGATACGAATTGGTGTTACTCGGTAGGCTGTTTCGTTCGAATCGATCGTTTCGACTCGATCTTTTCGAATCGATGGTCGCGCGTGCCCCAGTGATGATGTGGCGCACACTCTTCGGATCGATCCACTTTTTATTCCGATTTGATCGAGTCATCCCAAGATTCTCGCCTTGTTCATATCGAAGTAATTGTCTTGTTCGAATCGATCAATGGCGCGCTCTTCGTATCGATCTGCAATGCGCTTTGTTCGCATCGATTGCGTTAGCTTGTTCGCATCGATCGTGTGGCCTAGTTTGTATCGATAAAAGCTCTCCAACTTGATGGATACGAACAGTGATTCTCTGATGGATACGAACAACGATTCTCTAATGGACACGAACAGTGTGAGTCGATGGATTCGAACAAGGCTCGCCTGATGGATTCGAACAAAGGTTCGTCGATGGATGCGAAGTAGACATTGGCCGACCGATATGAAGTGCACTATCTATTGATGGATTCGAAATCGATTGATACGAACTAGTGCTCGACTATGGATACGAACCTGATCTATTCGAACTGTGGCCTACTGATGGATATGAAATCGAGGCTATTTCCTCCAACTTGTATCCATCATAACTCGAGCACATGAACTCGGATTGACTTGAAATTTGGGGCACTAGCTTTCATGGCTCTGCTCGTCGTGTCTAGTCAATTGTAGCTTGATCCGGACTCGGACAAAATTCATCGATATCCACGGTGAACCATGTGTGTACTCGATATTCGAGATGATCGATCCTTGGTTTTTAGTCAGTTCTTTGATCTCTCGGCCTTGCCAAAAGGCGGGATAACATTTGCCCCCTAAAGCATGTCTCGTGGAAACATGACGTGCTTTGAAAAGCTACAACCTTCACTTTGAACAGTTACCGTCTTTTCGTTGAAAGTTGTAATCTTTGATTGATTTCCCCAGTAATGCGAACTGTTGATTGTCAATCGTTGTACCATGTATTGTTGTAACCGATTGTTGTATGACAGGGATTAGCTGTTTGTTGTCGTAATCGTAATCGTTATCAGATAAGAATCCAATTCCTATGAATGTTGAAAATTGAATGTTAGTCCGATATATATGCACATATGTTTATCTGACTCTCACTGACGTTGCTCGTTCACGAGTCATTGTCAGTTTATCTCGTATCGAATCCCGTATCGATCCTCTCCTGAACCGATGTGAAATTCGAATTGTAGCAACGCTTGATGGTTGTTTTTGAATTTTCCTTCGTATCGATCCTCTCCTGAATCGATGTAAAAGGTTGAAATGTGGTTATTCGCATCGATATACTTCGCATTGAAGGGTACGAAATGAACAGTTTGTATAGATAGATATGAACATTGATGGATATAAAACGATCGACCGCATCGATGGTTACGAACTTCGTTGGACTCCATTGCAGTGGTCTTCATTTTCGTATCGATGGACATTGGACTCTAGGGGCGGTGATTTGATGGATTCGAACTGCGTAGTTCGCATCGATGCACTGTTGATGGAGTCGAAAATGATCGACACGAACAGAAGCCTCGAATCGATGGACCTTGGTGATAATTTCGCATCGATGAAGGCTTGCAATTATGGACTCGAACAGCTTGTTCGAATCGATCTGGTGGAACCATTGTAACCGGTCGAGTTTACCCGGAGGCGAAACGTTTTTTTTTCCTTCACATTCTGAGTCCGTATAAATACTTTTGGACTTGGCCATTTTCTCTCTACTTGCTCATTTCTTTTGCAACCCATCGTATCGATCAGATTTCGAAAGCAAAAAAGACTGCGTTCGCCTTCAAATCAACCCAAGTCCTAATCCCCAAACTTATCACTCGAACTAGGTAATTAATCAACGAATCCATATAGACATTGACAAGACTCGAGTGTTGACGCCATCTCGCCCAGGATAACGGACAGTTCTGACATCGTCGACGTTGGAATAGGAATGGAGTGAGATCGAGGAGGTATTCCAATGGCGCCATGGCTGTTTGGTGAAGAAGAAGAAGAGTAAATGATGGAGACGTGGGAGTCATTGGCTTTCGCTCTCTGGCTTCAAACTCGTATCGATACGAGGTGGAGGAAGCTGCTTAGCATCGATATGGAATTATGGGAATTTCACATCGATTTAAGATGATGGACACGAAATTGCAGATTTTGGAATTGATACGAAGCGCATCGGTCTTCGACGATCGATACGAGGCCAAGAATTTGGCATCGGTTCGAAGGGCAGTGACTTTTTGTCTGATCAATACGAAACTACTGAGCTTCAATCGATACGAAGTTAATGGGCTTTGATCGATACGAAACCAGGGTTTCGAATCGATACGAAATTAAGGCTTTGGTCAATGCGAACTGAGCATTCTGAGACCGATGTCGAGCTAAGGCCTTTGCAATGAATGATCTGAGTTTTGGCTTTGACAAACACGAACTTCATACAAATTTGAACACTTGATTCCGACGAGCATCGGCCTTGCATGATTGGACGTAATTGTGGAACAACATATTTTACTGCCCTTCGAAGCTCGTCGATGGAACTGCAATTTGACAAAATCCTTAACAAACTTTAACTCTGATCGATCTCTAAAGTCTGGATGGCACGGTTGCGACGGTCAGCGATGACGGTCACTTCCAGTTGAATTTCGAAGTCTCGTTGTTCAGACATTTTCTCTAACCTTGTATAATTTCTTAAGTATTACAGCACTGCACTTGCACAATACATTCACACACTTTACATTGGGGGAAGCATGAGTGTTATTGTCGTCTAATGATGATTTCTCATAAGTTAGTTAATTATGGAACCTTCAAGCTCACAACAACAGGAAGTTCAGGATTCATATTCTTCTGTCCTAGAGATTCCGGCCATCGCGGCCGAAGTTATAGACCCAGCTCCTGATGAGCTACCTACCGCTACGCTCATTTGTAATCCCCAAGATTCTGTACCATCCAATGTCTCCGAAGAAATGTTGGGACGAATGTGCTTGAGCCATGGTTTGTCATTGGATGACGTACTATTGCCAGGACCAAGCGACAGACCGCATGCTCCTCCAGAAGGGTTTACCGCTTTCAATAGACATGCGTGTGCAGTGGGAACACTCCCTCCGTTCAACCAATATATTAGGGAAGTGTTGTCTTACCTTGGAATTGTTCCGTCTCAATTACACCCCAATGGATATGCCTTGCTGAATAGCTTATTTATTGTGTTCATGGATCATCTCTTCCGACCGCCAAGGCCGACTGAGATTGATACCTTTTTAATTTCAAGAGTAGGGGAGATAGCCCGTCTTTCACTTTCCTGGAGTCAGTCAGGAACTGCCAAGTAGTAACCAGATCCTGGGGAAGGTTGAGTTACTTTAAAACAGAATGGTTCTATGTCCAGTGCCCCCTAGGGTTTGTTAGACGGTGGCTAGTCAGGCGTAAGTGTTACTGTATTTTCCAAGAATTATCCAGACGATACTAGTTGACATAAACTGACACCTTCTTTTCTTTTTACAGCCGTAATTTCACGACCTAAAGGTGGGTACTTCAGAGTGATAGTGAAGGTCCTTCAAGAAGTTCCGAGCGAGATGAGGGACATTGATTCGGTTCTAACCGACAGAAATTTAAGAATCATCCGACTGATTGAAAGGAATCAAAGCATAAGGCTAGAAGGGACACTTAGGGCAGTCTCGAAGAAACAGATTAAACGCAAAGCGCCCGGTGTTGTAATAGCTGAAGGGGTTGATCCGAAGAGAACACCCACTGATGACGAACTTATAGCTGGGCCTTCTAGCACTTTTCAGGACTCAGAAGGAAGGAGAAAAGGCAAGGCAGTTGCTCATAAGCGTTCTAAATCCATGAGATTGAAATCTGTGGTTGTGTCTTTGCCAGTTCCTGGAATTAGAATTTTGGAGGCTCCTCTCCCGCAAGTAGAGAATCCATTCGAAGGGCCTGCTGATATTCCGATTCCGGATTATGTGTCGTTTCAACACGACGCCGGGATGGAGGAGCTTGACAGTGCTCTTGATCTGAGCGAGTCGCTTACTATAAGTGCGGCCGACATTTCCGGTTGGTTAGGGGGTTGCACATACATACACTTCATGGCACTACACGATTTTCTAATCGCAAATTGTCCAACTCAAGAGATCACTAATTTTTCTTTCGTTTCTCATTCACAGGTACGATGTCTGGGAGAGGGTCGATGTTAGGGAGCCTTCGCTCAGCTCGAAAGTCTTCTACTTACTACGATTCCTGCAGGAGAGATTCGAATAGAGACCGCGATCGCGGGTACTCTAATCAAGAGAGGTACGAGAGGGACAGGGACAGAGAATATAGACACCGATCTAAGTCTCGCTCTCCTCCTCCTAGAATCCCCTCGCCACCTCCTGTTCACGTTTCACATCCACCGGAGCCTCCACGACACAGACCGTCTTCTCAATTTTCTTGACCTGAAACTCATCGCCAGAGGACTGATACTATGGCTCCCATAATTGCAAAGCAGGTCTTAATCGAGCCCACGGGGGAAGGGGCTATTAAAATCGCTTAGCTAAGGAAAGAGTTCCCAAACATATGCTTTGACGGCTATGTCTTTCCTCCTCATTTAAAGAGGATCCCCTCGGAAGCCAAAAATACAATGCATGATTACATTCATGATATATACTCCCAGTATAGGGAGTGGGTGAAGGCTGCAGAGAAAGCTTCAAAGGTGGCCTTTGAGCGGGCTAAAGCGATCGAAAAGATGGAGACTGAACTCACCCAAAGGGACCGAATCATCCAAGTACTCAACACCGAGGCCGAGTCTTCTCGGAAATATGAAATTGAGGCCACCAAAAAAGCTGATGAAGCAAATGTGGCGATGGAGAGGTTGAGGCACACTCATGTGGCCTTGGTGGAAGAGATGGGCCATCGAAATACTATTGTCACGGCCGAATGGGATGCGGCGATGAAGGAACTTAACGAGCTTAAAGCCAAATTCTCTGACATTGCCAAGGAAAGGGACGATCCAAACAACGCAGCCCAGGAGGCGTGTGAATAGGCTGTCTTGCTTCGAGTTGAGTGGGATGCGGCCGTGGCTAGGTTTCGCGAGGTGGTAACAAGGTTGAGGAGAAGGTGAAATCGGCCGAGTCCAGGCTAAAAGCCGATATTGAAGATCTTCTCGTTGTTTACAAGGCCAACGTGTTGAGGCACAGAGGCCTGGCCTGGCTTGACGACTATCCGGCACATCTATACAACGCTTGAGGCCGATTGGTTGAGGAGGAGAAGGCGGTGCATCTGGGTGAGTCAATTGACGAGTTTGAGCTTGAGAATCGTCTGCTGAATGAAGATGAACGGAGGATTCTTTATGGGTCGATGATTCTGCATGAAAAGGAGAGGCTCGACACCTAGCACTTAGAGGTAGGAGAAGGTTCAAGGGTTGAACATCATGATGCAAGTCTTGAAGTTCCAGTGTCAACTCAAGCTGAACCCTTATCTGCGGTGGATCCTCAAGCTGTCCCTGCCTACAATCCAGATTAGCCGCAGATATCTCCGGCCGTAGAGCAAGTTGTTGAAGCCGCTCAGCCATCTACGATCCAAACTGAGGAAGGTACTCTGAACATTCTTCGTACTTGTTCGAGATCGATAGCTTTATTTGATTTGTTTACTGACAGTTTTCCTTTTTCTTTGTCCAGTGATTGATGCTGCACCGACCGTGCTTCCTGCAACCCAAGAATCACATCAAACGCAGGAGGCCATCATCACTGAAGCGACCACCATAACTTCAAATTCCCCACTTGACGAAATGTAGGGAAGCACGCTTGTTTTTGATGAGCAGATGATGGAGGAACTCTTTCGTCGTTATAGCGATCCTTTTGCCGACCTGCCGTTTGTTATGGGTGGAGGCGCCCCTGCTACCGGCTCTTCGATATCGGCCACTGATGCCCCTAGCGAGGCCCAAACGGTTCATGAAGAAGAAATATTGGCCAAAATCGACGCTGAAATGGAAGCAACGGCTCGTGGTGGCAGTTTTGGAGGTGGGATGTCGGCACCTGGTCTAGCTCCGCTCAGAATGATATCACCTGGTGGTACAGTTTTCGACACTAGTGTGCCCATTCCACCTTCTACACTTGATCCCGTTCCTCCGACTCCACCTGCGGGAAGCATCCATGTTCATTCGAGCTCGGAGGAGGATGTTGAGATCATGCCCCCGCCTGGAGACCGACCACCGAAGAGTAAAGGTTCAAAGAGGAAAGTTAGTGGAGGCTCCAACGGGTTTACACCAAGGAAGAAGTCGAGAGAGAAGAAGAAATATATAGGCCTCTTCAATTTGTTTTAAGTAGATAGGGATTTATTTTGGTTTTCTTTTTGTAGGACATGTATAGATGCGGGTTCGGCCCCTGCTAGTATGAATTTTTTGGAACAAACTTGTACATGAATTTCTTTCACAAACAGTAGAAATGAAACTTTTCTTTTTTGGCTTCTTCTCAGTTATTGTGTATTTGCCTAAGTGTTTCAATATCTGAAGTGCACTTGCAAAGTTTCAGCTTCCGAGTCAAGTTTGTTTTTGTTTGCTAGGTCTGAAAACTTTGGACACGGTTCATGACCGTGAAGCGAGTTGAATTCTGACATCGCACTGTCTCGGTCAATGGTTGGCACTCAAGTTCTGCCCCCCAGTCTTGGGAATGAGTTGCAGAACATCGTACTGCGATTGCATCTCTCTTATAACATGCTAAGTTTAGTGCTACTGAATAAATGTTTGAGACCAGTGGAGATTGAGTGGTTCAACCGTACTCGTTTGACTATCGATGATCACATCCACACTCCGTGGATTTTCATTTATTTACTGGCGGTTGGTTACGCCGTTTTAAGTTTTAATCATCTGTCCGTGCTCTAGGGACTTGGAGTCGACATTTGTACCCTGACTCGCACTTTGGGAGTTCGGAGTTGGTGTTTATACTCCAATTCGCACTCTGGGAATTCAGAGTTAATGTTTATACTCCGTTTCGCACTCTGGGAATCCGGAGTTGATGTTTATACTCTGTTTCGCACTCTGGGAATCCGGAGTTGATGAACAGACTGTCAGTCACATCTGTTGCATGTTTTTGGATTTCGCTCGCACTCTGGGAACGAAAGGCATATCAGGATCATGGATGGTCGGATCACATCCTCCCTGAGTTAACAAGTGAGGTCGTTAGGTGGACGAATCCACCCTCCTCAAACTTGGTTCGGATATGGGCGAAGTCACTAGGTGGACGGATCCACCCTCTTCGCGAGCGTATTTATAAGTTTATACTCCAGTTCGCACTCTGGGAATCTGGAGTTAGGTGAAGGATTGTCGTGTATCAATCCTTCTTTAATTCTGATACGATGGTTTGTCCCCGAGCTCGGGTTTCACTTAGCGAGTGACCAGTTGCATCGCAGTCACTCCCTATTTGAATAAATCCTACCGTATAGTGGAACTTAGCTCTCCGTGCATGGTGATGATCATATGAAGTATTTCAAGTAAATCACAGCTTTGGCTCAAAGAGATTGCATTTTATTGTTGAAATAAGAAAATATGGCAAAGTCAGTTGCCTTATTACAAATTCTAATTTCGAAATGCAGAAACAAATTGCAAATGAAAAATAAACTAAATGAATAAATCGAGCCTGTTATGTGTAGTAGCGACAAAGACTCTCACTGTTCCAGGCTCTCGGTAGAGTAAGACCGTCAACGGTCGATAATTTGAATGTGCCATCTCCGAGCTTTCGTTCAATAACATACGGTCCTTCCCACATTGGCTTCATATGTGAAGGAGCTGGGTAGATTCTTTTCAGGATGAGATCGCCGAGTTCAAAGGTTCGCGGGCGAACCTTGGCGTTGTACAATCGGGCGACTCGACTTCGATATGCGGCTGCCCTCACATCAGCCTCTTCACGTTTTTCATCTAGTAAATCGAGAGATTCAGCAAGTAATATAGCATTTGTCTTCGGATCGTAGTATGTCACTCAATGAGATGGTACTTCTAGCTCGATTGGAATAACTGCCTCTGAATCATAAGAGAGAGAGAGAATGGAGTGTGACCGGTCGCGGACTTGTGGGTTGTTCGGTAAGCCCATAAAGCCATAGGAAGTTCGTCGACCCATTTGCCCCCGACCTTTTCCAGTCGCTTTTTCAAAATGGACTTTATGACCTTGTTGACTGCTTCGACTTGTCCGTTTGCTTGAGGGTGTGCAACTGCTGAGAATTTCTTTTGAATGTGAAACCGTTTGCAGAAATCTTTAAATTCAACACTGTCGAATTGGGTTCCGTTATCAGTGATAATTGTGTGTGGGAGACCGAATCGACAGATAATGTTGCGAACTACAAAGTTGATCACTTTTTTCGTCGTTATGGTAGCAAGAGGTTCAGCTTCGGCCCACTTTGTAAAGTAATCAATTGCAACGATGGCGTACTTCGCACCACCTTTTGCCAGAGGTAGAGAACCAATGATGTCGATGCCCCATACTGCAAACGGCCAAGGGATGACCATTTGAGTTATCTCGGTAGGTGGGGCTCTAGGAATTCGAGCATACTTTTGACATTTATCACATTTCTTGGCATAATCCGACGCATCGCGATTTACAGTCGACCAAAAATATCCATATCGAAGTACTTTCTTGGCAAGTGCTTGCCCCCCGGTGTGATCGCCACATTTTCCCTCATGCACATCATGTAATACTCGCTTAATTTCATCGTGAGCGATACACCGGAGTAAAGGAACAGAGTACCCTCTTCTGTACATGACTCCATTCTGGATGGTGAACCGTGAAGCCTTCCGAAGGACTTGTCTTTTCTCACTCCAACGCTCCGGCAGGATTCCATGCTCCAGGTAATTTCTGAATGGAGTCATCCACGACTCCTTATCGGGAGTGAGTTCACATACCCAATTTGATTCTGCCCGGTCAATACTTGGGGAAGATAACGTTTCTATAGGAACGAGTCCCATTTGCTGTGCTTCACCCATGCTGGATAACTTTGCCAACGAATCGGCTTTCTGATTGCGTTCTCGAGGTATACAATAAATGGCATAATAATCAAACTGATTTAATATTTCCTGAACCCGAGCTAAGTAAGCAGCCAACCTTCGATCTCTCGCTTGATATTCTCCCCAAACTTGACATACAGTTAATTGTGAATCACAATAAATTTCCACAGCGATAATTCTCAAATCTCTAGCAAGTTTCAATCTAACTAAGAGGGCTTCATATTCAGCTTCATTATTAGTTGCATGAAAATCGAACTTTAAGGCATAACATATAGATCAGCCTTCGGGGGTTTCAAGTACAACCCCAGCGGCCGAGCACCGGTCGTTTGATGCACCATCAGTGTATAGCTTCCAGAGTATTCGGGGGATTCACTAGTTTCGGGCAAGTCCTCTAGAATGGTAAATTCATAAATAAAATCGGCCAGGACTTGTCCTTCAATGGCTCGCTTTGGAGTGTAAGTAATATCAAACTGGCTCAGTTCGATGTTCCACTTGAGTAACCTACCAGACGTCTCAGGCCACGTAAGGACCTGTCGTAACGGCTGGTCGGTGTAAACAATAAGAGGATGGGCCTGGAAATATGGGCGGAGCTTTCTTGATGCAATAACAAGGCAATAAGCCAGCTTCTCTAGTTTCGGATAATTCCTTTCAGCTCCAGTCAATCGCTTGCTGATGTAATATACTGGCTTCTGTATTCGTTCTTCTTCCCGAACTAAGGCAGCGCTGATTGCGTTTTCTGATACCGCCATGTAAACATACAACTTCTCATGATCAATGGGTTTTGACAGGATAGGCGGTGTAGATAAATGCTGAATTAATGCTCGAAATGCTCCTTCACATTCTGCGGTCCATTCAAAGTTTCGTTTTCCTTTTCAGATCAGATCAAAGAAGGGAATGCATTTGTCAGTGGACTTTGAGATGAACCTGCTCAATGCTGCTACTTTCCCATTGAGACTCTGGACTTGCTTTATAGTTTTCGGAGTTTCGAGATTTTTGATTGCCCATATCTTTTCAAGATTAGCTTCGATTCCTCGAGCATTGGCGATAAACCCAAGAAATTTTCCGGACGCAACTCCAAAGTGACATTTCAGTGAGTTGAGCTTCATTCTGTACTCTCGAAGTATGTTGAACATTGATTCCAGGTCTTTAATATGGTCGGTGGAAAATTGTGACTTCACAAGCATGTCGTCTACATACGCTTCCATGGTCTTTCCAATCTGATTGGCGAACATCTGATTAACCAATCGTTGATAAGTGGCCCCGGCATTCTAGAGTCCGAATGGCATAACTTTGTAACAATAAAGTCCCAGATTGGTTATGAAGCTGGTATGTCCTTGATCAGGTAAATGCATTGGTATCTGATTGTAGCCAGAATACGCATCCATGAAGGATAGGAGTTCATGCCCAGCTGTTGAATCTACTAGCTGACCAATTCTGGGAAGCGGGAAACTGTCCTTAGGACAGGCTTTGTTCAGATCAGAGTAATCAACACATGTTCTCCATTTTCCGTTTGACTTTCAGACTAGCACGGGATTCGACACCCATTCGAGATATAACATTTATAGAAAATATCAAAAGAATGGAAGAAATAGCTTAAAATAGGAAACATAACATGAAAATTATAATAAAATACCATTAATTCTAGAAAAATTTGTACTTCACTATAAAAATATTTTAAAATGAAATAAATTCAAATAATTTTTTTTTCCAAAATATTGGGTTGTTACACTCTCGCATCTTGAATGAACCCATTCGTTTCAAGCTTTTCCACCTCTTCTTTAAGGGCGGCAGATCTCTCTGGATCCATACCACACCTTTTCTGTTTGACCGGGACATATCGCGGGTCAATATTCAAAGTGTGGCTCGCGATGTCCGGCGAGATCCCACACATATCAGAATGCGTCCAGGCGAATACGTCAAGATTTGCCCGTAGAAATTCAAACAATTCCTCTTGAGTCTTCTGGCTTAACTGAGATCCAATCTTTATCATCTTTGAATTGTCATCATTATCTATTGGGACATCGATCATCTTTATCATCAATTGGGACATCGATCAATTGGGGTGCCCGGGCCTAAGCCCAGGCATTAATTGTCAATTATCAGCAAAGCGGACACAGAGAGATTCCTCTACGCCCTTTCCTTTCTCCCTCCGCTGCGCATCTCGTAGCTCAGCGACATAACAGGCACTCCCAACAGCCTGATCTCCTTGAATAACTCCCACTCCATGATCAGTGGGAAATTTCAGAGTCAAACACCACGGGGCAATAGCTGCCCTGAATTCAGCGAGGGCCGGTCGGCCCAAGAAAGCATTATAAGGGGAGTCTATGTCCAACACAACAAACTGCAATATCCGGACTCTCCGGCGTTCTCCGAACCCCAACTCCACTGGTAGTTCCACTACTCCAGTGGGTATAGTAGCACTCCCATTGAAACTATGGATTCGAGATTGGCAAGGTTTCAAATCTTTGGCTTCCATCTTCATTTGGTCGTTAGCTCGTTTAAACAAAATATTCACAGAGCTTCCACTGTCAACTTAGATCCTCTTCATCCAAGCAAGACCTACTTGAGCTGAGATGGCCAGTGGATCTATAGTGGGGGCTTCGACTTTATCAACATCTCTATTTCTGAATACGATGTCACCAGTCATCGTTTTCTGTTGTTTAGCCGTAGCCCCTTCATCAAAACTACTACAACACTCGAAGTCCACATGCCTAATAGAGCTGGCATACGACTCCATTTCCCTCCAGTTTTGGTCTGCTGGATGAGGACCACCACAAAAAGTGTTTATAACTAACCTCCCGCCGGTACGAGTGGGTTCCTCTTGCCTTTCCTGGTTTGGTGCACGATTCTAATTCGATGGGCCCGCTCCTCCCGACTGTGGCGCCCAAACATACTGATCCAACTTCCGTTCACGTATCAGCTTTTCAATGAGATCTTGTAAATGACGACACTCATTTGTATTATGGCCATAACTTTCATGGAATCTACAAAACTTCCCAATTCGGACCTGTCTTTCGGTTGACGACTTCGGGGCAGGTTTCTTGTATTGCATGGTATTTCAGGTCTGCAAATACACATTCTCTAGCGACGTATTCAATAGAGTATAATTGTCGAACATGGGAGCTCTACGTCGTGGACCACGACTTTGATCTCGTTTTTTACCTTGATTTCCACTGTCCCTCTGCTGGTTCTGTTTGTTATGTATATTCAACTGAACTTTTCCGGAACTCTCCCCGGATTTTTTAACTAATGTTACTTTGAATTCCTTCCATGCTAGGCCTGCATCATCCTGCTTACTAGACTGTTTCGCATCCTCCCTTCTCAAGAATTGGGCTGCCTTGGAATAGAAACGGTCCAATGATGCAGGTGGCTTCCCAGCTTACCAATTTTCGAACTCGGAATCAGGATCAAACCCCTTAGTTAGTGCCATTAGGATAGAGTTGTCATTGGGATTGCTTATTTCTGCACATGCAGCATGAAATCGCTCCAAGTAACGTCTAAGTGTCTCTCCGGGAGCTTGAGTGACACTAGACAGGGTATTAACATCTTTAGGCCTTGTTACGTGCATACGGAATTATTCAACAAACTTGGTGGCCATCTGGTCAAAATTAGAAATGGATCGTGGCGGCAAATGAGTAAACCACATAGTAGCAATGCCCCCAGGGAAATGGGGAAACTACGACATTTTACTGCATCATCAGCTCTCGCAGCATTCATTAGCCATTCATACTTCAGGATGTGTTGATTTGGATCAGAATTCCCTTCATAAACTGGCAAAGTCGGCATCCTGAAGCGCCTAGGTGGTTCAGCATATAATATCTCATCAGTGAAAGGGGTATGACTCCGGGAAATCCCCCAGTCGTCATTAGTGAGACCCTGACTTTCACGGATCATTTGACGAATCATCGTCGGTATAATTGGAGCATGTTGTGCCAAGGTGTGGTCGGGTTCCACAACGCGAGTCTAGACTAGACGTAGTCGACGATCCGTGCCTCGCCTCCTTGGTTCATAATTTTCAGGGACATAAGGTTCTGGAGTATGTTCTCATTGGTGACGATGCAGATCAGCTTGATTTCTAGCATCAACTCCTTGTTTAGTAGTGGTGGTGGTAGCGAGGTTGCCTATGACATGGTAAGGAGCGGCACCCCCTCGAGATGAGGGTCCGGTCTGATGGCTTGACGAATTGACGAAGTCCTTTCCTAGATCTGATGCAAATCTAAATAGAATGGAAGGGCTTTAAGGCTTGAGATCTGGATCTTCTTCTTGGATTTTTGCAATCCGGTATCAATTGGAGATCCAAAGAGCAGGAGAAAATTTGGGTTTTTTCTCAATGAAAGCACCAAAGTGTTTGTACCAAAAATTGGGCACAACACTCTTCGGAAGTTTTTGAAGAGATAAAATGAAGAAATTAAATATAAAAGGAGGATTATCTAACAAAAACTCCAAAAATAAATGATAAAAATGCACTGAAACACAAGAATTTAGAGTGGTTCGATATATCGCCTACGTCCTCTATGAAATTGATTGCTTTATTGATGTTTCTTTGATGATTGCAATTGATTGCAGCGGATTACAGCGATTTTAAGTTATGAAATTCGAGTACAACAGCAGTAATGGAGGGTGAGGTTGAATTCGGCAGAGTCTTGGTGTTGGAGCGTCAAAAGATCCTTTCTCTGTAGGCCCTGGGGCTCTATTTATAGGCATAGGAGGCTGATATTCCGCTCAGATCTCGGGGGACTTTTTCTGGCACGTGAGTGGGCCCACGCGACCGAGCCCATGAAGTTTCGACTCGATCCGTGATCGATACGAACGAATTTCGTATCGATCAGGATTTCGTCCAATGGAGTCGAAACTTGGTGTAGGCATTCTTTAGCATGTACGTAAGCTTCTGTGAAAATTTCATAGCATTTGGACTCGTGGATCGCGAGATATGATCGATATGAATTGGTGTTACTCGGCAGGCTGTGTCGTTCGAATTGATCGTTTCGACTCGTTCTTTTCGAATCGATGGTCGCGCGTGCCCCAATGATGACGTGGCGCACACTCTTAGGATCGATCCACTTTTTATTTCGAGTTGATCGAGTCGTCCTAGGATTCTCGCCTTGTTCGTATCGAAGTAATTGTCTTGTTCGAATCGATCAATGGCACGCTCTTCGTATCGATCTACAGTGCGCTCTGTTCGCATCGATTACGTTGGCTTGTTCGCATCGATCGTGTGGCCTAGTTCGTATCGATAAAAGCTCTCCAACTTGATGGATACGAACAGTGATTCTCTGATGGATACGAACAACGATTCTCTGATGGACACGAACAGTGTGAGTCGATGGATTCGAACAAGGCTCTCCTGATGGATTCAAACAAAGGTTCGTCGATGGATGCGAAGTTGACATTGGCCGATCGATACGAAGTGCACTATCTGTTGATGGATTCGAAATCGATCGATACGAACTAGGGCTCGACTATGGATACGAACCTGATTGATTCGAACTGTGGCCTACTGATGGATACGAAATCGAGGCTATTTCCTCCAGCTTGTATCGATCATAACTCGAGCACATGAACTCCGATTGACTTGAAATTTGGGGCGCTTGCTTTCATGGCTCCGCTCGTCGTGTCTGGTCAATTGTAGCTTGATCCGGACTCAGACAAAATTCATCGATATCCACGGTGAACCATGTGTGTACTCGATATTCGGGATGAGCGATCCTCGGTTTTTAGTCAGTTCTTTGATATCTCGGCCTTGCCAAAAGGCGGGATAACAGAACACTTCTTCCGTTAGTTATGAAAATTAATTTTATTATCACGGCAATTAATGTTTTCCATCTCAAGTGATTTTAAATTTTTTTCTTGTAAATACCTCTCACATTTTCTTTTGATGCACATAAAACGATTGTGTTCGTTTTAGAGTAATTCAAATATATTCAATTAATTACTTACTGAATAATTTTTTATTTATTCATGTAATTAATTCTTATACTTAGATTTTAAAATAGCCGCAAAAAATGAAATGGGGCTATGGTAAACATTCTATAGCTTCTTCATCCATAATCCGTTTCTGACATTTTTTGCAAGAATTCAGGCTAGAAAAATATACTTGACGCAATGAAAAAGTCAAAATTTGCAAATTCTTTGGTTCATGAAAATTTATTTTTTCAGCTTTAGTAAAATTACTAAATTGTTGTTGTCCTTTTTATTTATTTATTTATTTTGTTAAAAATATGAGATGTTACATTCTCCTTCCCCTAAAAAAATTTGCCTTGAAATCCCAAGAAATAGAAAATACAACTCATAGACAACCATAGAATGCAACAATATTATGTGCAATACATACACTCAAACCAAATTGCATACAAAGCATCCAAAATTTTTTGTATCAAACATGTATATTTCCTAAAATTTCTAGCAATATAAGATATGATCTCTATATGGATACCAACTATAATCTAAATCTATGTAGCAATATATGGTAATGACAAAATATGTGAAAATAAACAATACATAACAATGGTAAAATAATTCCAAAAAACAATGCACATCCGTCAATCAACATATGTCATGAATATTGCATACAAATAATGCAAAATGCTAATGCAACTCTCATATGAATGAATGATCATGACATATAGGCAGATGCAAAACATCATAAAATATACAGAGTCAAGTCATATAAGAAACATAAGCCACACAACAAAGCATATCACAACATCTAATTTCCTAATTTAATAGTAATTATCATCCTAACAAACAAGAAAATGGGAAGATCCTCCGGTGAATATTTGAAATGAAAAGATTAGATTCTCTCCTCCACTTTAAAAGTACTCTCAACTAGATCGTTCTTTCAACCCTAACTAATAAACTTTACTACAGACATATGACCTCAATCGAAATCTCTACAAATGTATGTGCATAGGTAAATTTTGCAATCCATGCTACTAACTTAGATAAACTGATCCTGACATGCACCCAAACTAGTAACCTTAACATAATATGCCCAATGGGAAATATAGCCTCCTACAACCCTTCATGCATATACAAAGTACTTTGAATCGTCCCAATATCATATCAGTCATTTCATCTTTAGATGCTAAGGTAAGACAAAACAAAAGTGGACGGTACCTTTCTTAGAATCTAATACTCAGATTTCCTATTATTCTTCATTTTCACCTAAGAGCATCAAAATTTGGCGATGTCTTAAACAAGTGAATATAGCATAACTTCTGTTCTAATTTTAATTCAGCTTAAGTTGTATTGACTTATGATATCACTTCACCAATCCTCCAACAATCATGATACCAAGGTACCATATTTTCAATTTATAAGAATTTTTTATCCAAAGTTCAACTGCATACAAGAAAGTAAACATTCAAGCATTCAAGTAATCTTATTAATTAATCTATTCAAACATAGCAAACACAATTCTAAAACTAAGTGAAGTCCTAAATTTAAGTGAAATACTAACCTAAACTTTTTTTTGCATTAATGGTAATCGACTAGATGATACATTATTCATGTTCAACTATTATGCAACACAAACTATGTATCCTTAAGTTGATGCTTCATGATAGCTTTCTTAAATAAATAGTGTCCTTCCAATCTAAGGGTTGATTCAAATGAATCCCATTATCCACTTCCCAAAATCTTAAACCTTATTCTCCATGAAAATCGCCTCCTTATTCTTAATGCATGCAAGCTGTAGTAACTTTTACTTAATGAGAACCCAAATTCTTGAATAACAATTCCTTGTATAATCTTAACTCCAACTTCATCTAGGATATCTTTTAAAATTTGGACTTTCAAACTTTTACCATTCCTTAATGTAATTCCATTAATGGATCTTTCCCAAACTTCACTTATCACCTTTATACTTCAACCGTGTTATGGTCGAGACAACTCAAGTTGGAATGACGTCTTGTCATTTTAGTCCAATAGATATAATATTCAATACTTATCATTGTATCTAAAAACTCTTTTAGGAACATTTAAAATAGACGGTGCCCTAGCCTGGTGAACATGATATGGAACTCATGGCACCTCGACCCCCAAATAATGTACTTGCAGTTGTGAGATCAACTCAAGCATCAATGTTTAGGAACTTGTGATCTATAAACTACTCAAATCACCTCCAAGACTTGAGATCAAAATAATCGATGTTATCTCAAGATCATGGGTTGAATAATTCTTCATGTGTACTTTCAATCGTCGACTAGTAACAAACCATTTTGACCCTCCTGCAATAAAACAGCTCTCCGTTCTATAATTCATGCATCGGTATGTAGAGCAAACGCCTTCGAACCACCAAGGAGTACTAAAATAGTTGTAACGACCGTCTTTCTAGCACCTAAAGACAAGCCATTAAGGATAGAAAAAAAGAAAGATATGAAGATACTACACAACCACAAAATCTCACCATGAATCAGAACTATATATAATAGATAACATAGGATAGTACATTGTCATTTCCATAATAATAATACATCAGAGTCATTACATCACAACCTTCAATCGGACAGTTATAACTACATCTCCATACAAAATACATAGATCATACATAAAACACAGTGGAATAAGACAAAAATTAGCTAACGGTGAAGCCACCTCCTCCAGCTCCTTCAAAATGCTTTTGTAAGAAACTTGGATCACTTGGCTACTCATACAAATTTGAGTACCCAAGAGTTTTAGGAAAATAAAATAAAACTCTAGGTCGGACATGGGTCTTGTGTAGGTAAACTCAAACAACTTAATTTTTACTTTTATAAATGATTTGAAAACCAAAGGTATCTCGTAAGACTACGCTGCACATAAACACGGACGGGCTTTTACCTTACGGTGACCAAAACACTTTATATAGAAATCCAGTGATGTTATCATAATGTCTATGGTTTTCAAATAATTAATTCACATAGCCGAAATTATTACATTAATTAAATTCCAGCATAATAGGTGTACAACTAAGACCGAAGGCACTTATTGGGAAATGGATTCCATACAATGATTGGGCTATTGGGGTACCGCCCGTCAAAGTGCATCTCTAGATAAAATAACACCAAGGTCGAACCTATTGACCCCTGCCAACACAAGGCTAGCCTACCCTTTACTGGATTGTACCAAATAAGATCACCCCTCGGTTGGGATCAACAACCGTACTGAAGCATAAATGAGTTAATAGTAGGAACTGTAGATAGGGATGGCCTTATCCTCATGGGAGCGACCCATTAGCCTTGCTGCGTCTCCCCTATTTTAGTCATTCCCGGTTGATGAGGCCTAAGGCTACGTTTGCCTTTATTATAGCATTGCCACTTGGAATGCTAACATTGCCTTCCATATGTTGACACAATTTCAGCACTCATCCATACAAATCGTTTAGGAGATGAATGAACCGAAGGCACTACTTCCACTACACATGTTTTAAAATCACCCTCAGGGTTAGTAGCAAATAGCCCTTGCACTTCAAAGTCTTCATCTCGTACCTTGCCTTTGCTATTTCCAATTCGAACATTTTCGTTCGTTCGAAGTGGTTTTTGGATAACAACTAATATCAGATCCGGAACTCTCCAAACCAACATTCGATAATTTTAAAAGGTCAAGTTGTTTATAGTAGACTATCCCACTATCAGAGTGTAAAGATTTACATATGAAAATATGTTCCATATGCTTAGATTATCATGACCTTCTTATCGAAATTAACCCCTTGTATTCATCATGTTCCCATCGTGCGGTATTTATGATAAGTACAAGCCGACTTACTTAAGATAAAACGTGTCACCGTTTTATTACAACTACTTTAATTCATTTAGCTACTTAATAGCATGGACAAGAGATCCTTGGTTTTAAAAAAATTCACTTAAACAAGAAAATTGGTTAAAAATAAATAACCGAGAGGGTTTTAAAAGAAACTTTAAAATAAATAAACTTTAATTAAATCATAAGTTTTAAACCCAACTAAACCTTAATAAATCTTAATTAAATCAAAATTAAATCATTAATAACCAAAATTTTATCTATAATTAAACCTTAATCAAATTCTAATTAATTAACATTTATGTAAGAAATTAAACCTTAATTAAATGGACAATTAACCTTTAATTAAATAATAATTAAATAAATAATTAACTCTAAATAATTTATTAATTAAAATAAATAAACTTGATTAAATAAAAATTAATTTTCTTATATCTTAATTAATCATTATTTAAAACTTAATTAAAAATAATTAACTTAATTAGTAATTTCTTAAACTCTAATAACTTAACCTAATTACTTAATTAATTAATTAAATAATAATTACCTTAATAAATTAATTAATTAAATTATTAAATAAATAAAACTTAAACTTTTGACTTATTTAATTATTTTGAAATGAGTTTTTTGAAAACAATCCAAAAGAAAACACTTAAAATTTGAAATCGTGAAATTTTTCGAACTACATCCATGGCGATCGCTATGAGCGCAGTTCGCTAGAATTGATTTCTAGGTGAAAACTTCACCTTAACTCTAGCTACTACATCTTTGAAAATGCAAATGGAAAAGTTTTGAAATCTTCAAACAATGGTGAAAACTTGGAAAACATTTTCAAAATTCAAAACTAGAAAATAAACTTTCATTTTCATATCGGATCTCAAGTCTTTTGCGACTTTCAAGGAGCTAGCTTTACAACAAATTCATCACATACACTTGTTTTTGGTTTCATAACCACACTACCATTATATCATAACCAATATCACTTATCCATATCCATATTCATATCCGACTTATCAACATATCAACATATTATCCAAATCACCAATCTATTCCAAACAACATGATAATTCAAAACAAGTTGTTTTCTTTTCCAAAAATATCAGTTTTACTCACCGAAACTTTTCTAAAGCATAGCGAACTTTTACCGAAACTTGAAAACACTTAAGAATATTGCAAATTTGAAACTTTTGCACCCTTGAACACTTTAATTTGGCTCGGCTTAGGCCTATTAGGCACGACTATAGGTAGCTTAGGCATTGCCATCATGGTTGTAGGGTGGATGGGCTTGAGTTTTGGAAGGGAAGGTGTTGTAGAAATGTTTTTGTGAACTAAGAAAGAGATTTTAGCCACCTAGCTTCCTCTCTTCTTATGAACTGGTGTGCCTTTGAGTAGAAACGCTCTAGCGTAGCCGGAGGTTTTCCTGCCAGCCAGTCTCCAAACTCAGAGTCTGGATACACACCTCTCATTACAGCCATCAGAATTGCATGGTCATTGGGATTACTGACTTCAGTTGCTGCTACGTGGAATCTTTGTAAATATTCCTTCAACGACTCCCCGGGATTTTGGATTACACTTGACAGAGACATCACGTCCTTTGGGCGCGTAGTGTGTATCCTGAACTGCTCAATAAACTTCTTTGCCAACTCCTCGAAATTTGACACGGATCGCGGAGGAAGTCGGGTGAACCACATAGTAGCGATCCCAGATAGAGTAATCGGAAAGCACCTACACTTGGTGGCATCGTTCGCTCTAGCTGAATCCATCATCCATTCGTACCTCATGACATGCTGTCTGGGGTCAGTCCTCCCTTCATACGCAGGGATAGTAGGCATACTAAACTTCCTGGGGTACGCCGCTTGCAACACAACATCCTTGAACGGAGTATGACTTCTTGACACTCCCCAATCATCATTCGATAACCCCTGATTTTCCTTCATCAACTGCCTGATCATGGCTGTCAGATCTGGTGTCTGTATGGAAGGCGGAAGGTTAGTGTCTGTTCTACGCGCCTGTCCATGCTGATGCCTCCTCTCCTGGCGGTCTGCCAATCGTGCGTCTTGAGGTTCGACATCGTTAGCATTTTGATGATCCGGGCCTCTATCCTCCGTCTGTACCCCGGTCCTGAAGTCTCCAGCTCTTGCTTGGTCATGGTCTCCAGTTGTTTGAACAACAGCTTCTGCTCGTGCAGCGTCAGTCTTGCGGCGTCTGCGCCTGGGAGGTTCATCAGAGGAAGTAGAGCTGTCGGATGAGGAATAAGGGGCGGGATTGCCCCCAGCATTCTGTTGCTGCTGTTGAGTGAGTTGTGCCATCAGGTTGGCGTTAGCTTGCATCTGCTCTCCTAGTTGTCTCCTACTTTCCCTGAGCTCTCTCATCAAGTCGTTGAACTCTATTCTGGTGACAAATGGAGTTTGGTCCTGAGCGGCAACTCCTGCATTTGGAATTGTTGGTTGATTACTAGGCCCTTCTTGTTGCACGCTAGCAGTCTCGTGGGCATCCGCATTATGAGAAGCTGACCTGGTACGTGGTCTTGCCATTGTAGAGTTATTGGTATGAACTCTGAGTAGAATCAACGGATGTCCTATCAGTGAGTCGGATCTTCTTTGGGGGATTTCTTCAATCCAGTAGCTTCAAAGCAGGTCCTTGAGGTCTGAGAATTCAATTCTCAGTGAAAGCACCAAAGTGTTAGCACCAAAATTGGTCACTAACCTCGTAGAGAAAGATTGTGTAGAGATATAAGTGATGAAAGTAAATTAAACAGAGAAGACAATGCTAATTTAACTGCAGAAAGTAAGAACACCAAATTTATAGTGGTTCAGCGTAATTGCCTACGTCCACTTTGAGGTTAAACTTTATTGATCTTCTTTATAGTTGATTACAAATACAATTCGTGAATCAAATGCTTGCATGAAGTTGTTTAAGTAGAGAAGATGAGTCTTGAAAATGGCAGAGTCTCCCCAGTGTTCTCCCCCAAAAAAGGTCCTCTTTCACTGTGACCCTGCCCCTCTATTTATAGGCAAATATGGGCTGGACTTCCCAAGTGGGCTTGGTGGCCGAACGCTCTAGCCCAGGTGTTGTGGTCGCTGCATGCCGAACCTGGTATGCCGAACGCTCTGATGCCGAACAGTCCTTTCTATGCCGAACGGTACGCTGGATGTGTGGGGAGTGCAGGATGATTGTCAGTTGAGGCCGAACGTGTCTCTATCCGAAGCTCTTGAACGAACAGTGCATGCAGGCCGAACGACATTGTTACCTTGAGTGGTTGTGCATACTGAATGTCTTCTGGATGCCGAGTACTACGCCGAGCACCATGGGATGCCGAGTACTCCTACTGCCGAGTACTACGCCGAGTACCTTGGGATGTCGAACGCTAGCTGACGCTGAGCATTGGTTGTCGCCGAGTGCCAGTTGACGCCGAACACTACTTGACGCCGAGTCTTCTGGTCGCCGAGCACTATGGATGCCGAACGCCATGGATGCCGAGTCCCACTGGATGCCGTGTGCTTCGCCGAACACTCCTGGATGCCAAGTGCTACTTGATGCCGAGCACTAGTTGCCTGGTCAAATCTCCAGGAAACACTATGTTATAGGAGAACTCAACTAAATGGCAATATTTAACCTTTCTAATATTGTAAGAATATTTTCTACATAATGTTATAATAATCTACATTGATAAATTTATGCAATTGATATAATTGATGAAATGTTTATCAACTAAGGCATCCAACAGAATTAGATTATAGATTGACAAATAGAAATATAATATATACTCACTAATAAATATTTTTTGCACTTTCTTATTTCAAAACATATGCAAGTGCCAAATTTTACAACTACTAAGTACATTCGTAATTGGCCAGTTACGTGTTTATTTGCCTAAGACTGTGTATTGTCCTTTATGAGTTTCAAAATCTAAAAGCAACACTTGAATATGGATGTCTGATCCATATTCGATCACATATAAATGTTATATAGTGGAAAAGTCATGATTCCTAATGTACAGAATCTGGATGAAATTGGCTTAGTCGAAATAACCAATAAACAATAGTATAAGATCATGTATTCAATATGATTAATTACAATAATGATCTTGTTGTGTTAAATGTAACGTTGGAACAAAAACTATAAGATAGATCTAAGAATTTGATCGCTGAAATGTTTGTTTGATTAGTTTACGTAAAGTACGATTTATTTGATATCCTCAAATGTTAAGGATGACCAAATGCACTTTTTTAAAGAGTTCGTTATGATATTCTAGTAAGGTTTCCTTTGAATGGTTCGACCATTTTAAAAGGAAAATTGAATGTGTATGAGTAGATGTAACCTGCGACACAGTTGGAATGAAATGAGTGAATGGTCACTTCTGCTTCGTAAAGAAACATTGGAAACGAAAATTGTAAAAAAAATGATACATAACATTGGAATGAGAAATATAATTTCTTTTTCGAAATGTATTTACATATAGAAAATTGTTTTCTGTGAGATCTATTTCTTCGGGTTTAAGATAATGGATTTGAAAACTCTCGGATGTAAACTGGTTACCGTAGATGGAATAAATAGCCTATATTAGGTGGTTTAATGGATCTTCATATTTCATGCCCTATTATAGTAATTGTTAACTAGGTTTTAACCAAGCAGAAATCAATAAGAGTTGGAACATCAAGATGAAGACGAAACGACTTGAAATCTTAGAAGCACACTTAGATAAGGGATTGAAACATCTCGAAGAAAGTTCAACCAAAATGGAACCAACTATGGAGGTCGGTACCGGCCTCTCATGTTGTTGATACTTCTATAGATTTCGAGTTATCTATACAAACTTTGCATGAGCCATTCTTAGCCAATTCTAAGAGTTCTCAAGAGATTTCCAAGAGTTTTGTACAAACGATTACAAGAGTTCAAGTGTTAGCAGTCAGAACAGTAGAACAATACAAGTAATGAAGGAACTATCATTAATGTCAATCAACTAAGCATGAAAGCTTCATGAGACACTTCAACATGAAGTGGGAATGCAAAAAAGTTCAAGGTAATTAGAATTAACCACACATGTCAACATCGACATGAGAGGTCGGTACCGAATGTCATATCAACTCGGTAGCACTTGCAACTTTGTATACACCTTCGGGCCTTAATCTAGACTTTGTGCCAACTCTTCTTCTGGCC
Organism: Allium fistulosum; assembly: GCA_030737815.1. NCBI lineage: Eukaryota > Viridiplantae > Streptophyta > Magnoliopsida > Asparagales > Amaryllidaceae > Allium > Allium fistulosum. The sequence goes on along the minus strand of CM060905.1, from coordinate 120,161,950 downwards.
CAATATGGATGCTATTCCTATAAATACAAACCACAGAGCAACTAAAAGAGGAACTGATTTCTGCCATCACTACATAAAAGCTCTGTCTCTTGGGCTGATCGGCCCTTGCTAATTTCAGAATAGCTTTGGCTCCATGGTGCTTTACAATGAACTTCCTAATGGAAAATGGGGTTAGACTGGTTAGAGGAGACCAAAGCGTAGCAAGAGAATATTACTTCGTCGAATTTCACGAAGCCAAATAATGTGAGAAGGGGAAGAATATGGGGAAGACTCTACACATTCATGACCCACAAATATAGCAATTACAGAACGGCCCCTGGCTCGAGGACCATAGTCGCTTTGACAAGACTATGGACCCTTGGAAGAAGAGTGTAGGGGGCGAACGACCAACACTGGTGGAGTTTACGGTCGATGTCCCTGTCAACATGGATGACCCAACTCGGGTCTTGAAGATAGCTTCATAGCTTGAAGTCAAAATGGAAACGAATTGATAAAATTTCTTCGTTCCAATCTTAATGTATTTGCTTAGATGCATTTTGATATGTGTGTGATTCGCTAGAGATAGCGTGTCATGCACTTAATATCAACCCCAAATTGACAATAGTAAGGCTGAAGAGACACAATCTGATTTCGGAGCGATCCGCTGCATTGAAGGAGGAAGTGGATAAGCTGTTGGCCAATGACTTTATCCATAACACAACATATCCTAAATGGGTGTCGAATCCTATACTGGTCGAGAAATTGAATGGGAAGTGGCATACTTATGTCGACTTCTTAGACTTGAACAAAGCTTGCCCGAATGATAGCTTTCCACTTCCTTGAATCGACCAGCTCGTTGATGGAACCACGGGGCATGAGTTGCTCTCATTTATAGACGCCTAGTCAAGATATAATCGGATTATGATGCATGATCCCGATTAGGAAAACACCAGATTCATTACCGACTTGGTACTATATTGTTATCGCATAATGTCGTTTGGCTAAATGAATGCAGGTGCTACTTACCAAAGATTAGTGAATGCAATGTCCAAGAATCGGATCGAACAGATGATGGAGGTATATGCAGACGGCATGCTTGTGAAATTACGAGTATCTGGAAACCATTTTAATAATCATTTGGAGATGTTTGAAACCCTTTAGAAGTATGGGATGAAATCGAACCCCTTGAAGTGCTCATTCGATGTTTCGTCAAGATAATTTCTCAGATTCGTAGTAAACGTGAGGGGCATTAAGGCCAATTTAGAACAGATTGCTACATTATGTAATGTAAGAGCTCCATTGACAAAAAAGGAGTTGTAGAGTCTGAATGGGAAGATCGCCGCATTGAGCCACTTCATATCTAAAGCGATGGAAAAGTGTATACCATTCTTCGACCCATTGGAGAAGGGTAAGAAGAACTTCGAATGGAATCAAGATAGCCTGACAGCATTTGAGGAATTTCTTCGACACATGGAAACACCGCCGGTTCTATCTAGACCAGCAGATGGTGAAGTTCTATTCATCTACTTGGTAGTGTCTGCCCATGCACTAAGTAGAGCACTTATGCGTGAGGAGGCTAGGATTCAAACACCCATCTACTACATTAGCAAATAGTTCACTGAAGCTAAAAGAAACTACCCAAAGTTAGAGAAGTTAGCGTACTGCTTGTTTATAGCATCAAGGAAGCCATGACCATATTTCCAAGCTCACCCCATCACGGTGTTGATGGATCAACCCTTGAAATAGGTACTTTGTCGACCCAAGACTTCGGGACGACTTCTAAAATGGAATATTGAGTTAAGCCAGTACGATGCGACTTATCATCATCCGAGTGCAATTAATGGACAGGCATTTGCTGACTTCATCGCCGAGTTCACAATTCAGGATGATGAGGAGGAGGCCACAACAGTTGTTGCATCACAGAGGAAATTGTTTATCGATGATGCATCAAATGAATTCTGCACAAGAGCGGGAATTGTGCTTGAAACTCTTGAAGGACGGTTGATTTGTTATGCTCTAAGTTTAGAATTCTCTGCTATGAACAATGAGGTGGAGTACGAGCTTTTAATATCGGGGTTAAAGATTGCGAAGGAACTAGGAATTAAAGCTCTCCATATATACAGCTACTTTCAGTTAGTCGTCAGTCAAGTGAAATGAGAGTATCAGGCTAAGGGTGAGAACCTCGCCCCTTACTTGTCAAAAGCATGAGAATTGATGTCCTTCAAGAGTTTCAAGTATGCTTGAATAGAAGGAACTACGTTCAAGTATGCAATACATCTTGTGTGCCACTAGTAAGCCACACGCCGCTGCTTGGATCATTGGAACCATGTACAAGTTTGCAATACTCCCTGTATGCCATCAATAAGCTGCACGTTGCTTTTGGAATCGATGGAACTGCGTTCTTGCAAGCAACACATGTCCCACACGATCGAGAAAATATCTCTCAATCTCCGAATAGGGAGTATAGACCCTCAAACACCCGAATCAATAGAAAAATCAATTCGAAATTTCCTAAGTTCCAGTGCTGCCTCGGCAACGCTATGAAATCCTTTTATTCTCTAGTAATCGATGTTATCCTGGTAATACTGGGAGCGCATCTAAACTTTCTAAATACTGATATTGCTCCGACAACATCGGGAAAGTTTCCTGTCACGGGATTGGCGGAAATCAGCATTGCTCCAATAATATCATGAAAGTCCAAATCGCTGGATTGATGGCGACACCGGAGGAAAGTCCAAGTACTTAAGCTGTTCGAAAGTTTCCATAGGCAGGAACTGATATGCGAATAGGATCTCAACACTGAACTTGGAAGAATCCGGTCATAGTTAAGGAATGAAATGCTCAAAATCGAGCATCAAAACAATGGGTTCCCAGGGATAGGAGCTTACTTTGCGATCCAAACTAGGGGCAACTAAACGAGTTGCCAAGATCAACCGATCTCTAACCAATTACTTGAACTCTGAGTTCGGAGTAACCAGCCCTATGAAGTAAGGGGCGTACATACACCAACGTATAGTCAGGATAAGCTAAATCGAGATACACCACAGTTTTGTTATGCCAAACGAATTATTTTGGCAAACCACAATAGAGCTAAGTAATATAATATGCTAAATAACTGCAAGAATACCATGTACATGCACCAAGTCGTGGTAAATAAAGATATCACACACACAAAAGTATATGATATAGGAAATTGTAATATAGGCAATTATATTATATACGTAGGTAATTATTTATAAACAAGCACAATACATAGAATGCAGGATGAAGTACATAGGAGAGATTACCATAGAAATGATAATCTTTCATGTAACACCCCTAATTTTTAATAACATTATTCAAGATATTTAATTAGACAAATAAAATAAAATAATGTAGAGTGATAAGTGGATTGAGATTGGCAAATGAATTAAGTGGCCGTGCTTATTAAAATGAATGGGTTATAAAAAGTTAATTGTTAACTAAATGGACATAACGGGCATTAGGGATTGCCACCCATATCTCCTACCCTTATACGATTATCCCTATACCATTCATGTTCATTTTATCATAAGCAAAAAAAACGAATGAAAGCTAAAACCAAGCCGTCCAATAGGAGGAAGAAAAGACGAGAAATTCAAGTTTAAAGCTTAGGATCAAGCTAGAAGAATCAATCTCAAATCAATCTCCAATTTACTTATCCAATCTAAGGTGAATAATAATCACTACATCTTTATTTTGGTTTTTATACGATCATTGATTTTTGGATTTAAGATTAAATCTAATATGATGATTTTTGTTGATATGCTTGATTTCAAATAATGATAGAGTCAAACAAGGTTGTTTGCATTTGATAAACACAGTTTTAAGGGGTAAATCCACACGTTTTGATTTTAGAATGCCCTAGGAAAAGTATATGTTATGAGAAACAAGATTTTGGGGTTGGGTTTCAATTTTTATAATTTTCCAACCGTGGAGAATTAATTATGAATTTTTAAAGGAAAACAAGTATTATTGGGTTTAAAAATTATTTTCGGTTGTTATATGATGAATTGGGATTTGAAATTTATATTTGTTAGATAACATGTTAGAAATGAATTTTTGTGATTTTTGGGGATTTTTACTAAGAGATTTATTATGGAAATTAAATTATTTTGAAAGGAGGGCCTAAATGATTTAATTGATGTTAAATGGGAAGGGCTTATTTGTTAATATTATTCAGTTGAAAGATCTGAGAAAATGCGGCAATAATTTGTAAAATAATTTTAAAGTTTAAGGTAACCAATCAAGTATTTACATGTGGGCAAGTTAGTTAGAAAAAGATTTCTTTATTTGGTAAAAGCAGCTTTTTACTCATAAAAGTAGGTTTCGCCTCTTTAGAAGTAGCTTTGACCCAGAGCTTCTGCCTTCAACCTATTCGAAACCTTCTTGGTTAAAACCAGTAAAGCCGAAACTAATACACATGGTATCATTTAGTTGGAACGAAGTGGATTGGAGGAAGGCGAAAGGTAGGGGGTCGAAACCTAGCTTCCGAAGAGGTCGATACCTTTGTTTTGTTTTGTTTTCTAAAGAAAAGTGCTTGCCTGTTTACCAAGTGGTTTTGAAGGAGTCAAAACCAATGCTTGCGAAAGGGGTATTTTAAAATAAGCTTTCGAAGGAGAGCTGTGGCCTTTTTAAAGTAGTTGCTTTCGAAGGAGTCACTAAGTTTTTAAATTAATGCTTTCGGAAGGGGTAGTTTCATCTAAGTCGAAACCCTTCTGTGACTTGATGCTTTTCAATGGTATTGAAGATATCAATGCTTTCAAAAGGTACTTTTTGTTTTATAAATATAAGCCACTTCCTATAGCTTTCGAAAGGGGTCAAGGGTTTCGATGGTAATGGTTTTGAAAGGGGTTTGGAAGCCAACCTTCCAATATTTTACCCAGATGTTTTATGCTTTCGAAAGGATGGTGTCAACACCATCAAGTTTTCCCCAATACTTTTATGAGATAAAAAATGGTTTCGAAAGAGATGCTTTTGCTTTTATTCACTTGACCCAAAATGATGTTTTAAATATAAACCCAATGGTTTCAAATGTGTGACTTTCAATGGTTTCGAAAGGGTGACTTTCAATGGTTTCCGAAGGGGTACTTTCAAATGGTTCTGAAGCTGTTCTTCTAAAGTTAAATGTTAATACCTAGATACATTCGAAAGGTTTCTAAAGAAAGGTTTCAAAGTGTACGAAAGGCAGGAGCCTAACGTTTTGAAGATAAATTATTAAGCTTTCAAAGAAGGTCATTCGATGAGGTCGAAAGCAAGGTTTCGAAAGGTTTGGTAACCTATACTCGTTTTTAAAGGAAAAACCCATGGCTAAACAAAGGATTTTTGAAATGATTTTAAGAAGAAGCTTTCCTTGATAAAATTATAGGTTAAAGGGATTAACCATGTTTTATATGAAAAGTATTTCTAGGACATTAAACCCACAGGAGTGGTATTGTTTTGTTATTATATTTGCTTCTTCAACTATAAACATATTCACATTATGTTTGTACCAAAATTGGGCACAACACTCTTCGGATGTGTTTGAAGAGATAAAATGAAGAAATTAAATGTAAAATGAAGCAGATCTAACAAACACACCAATAAACAGATAAGAAAATGCACAGAAACACAAGAATTAAGAGTGGTTCGGCGTATTGCCTACGTCCACTATGAAGTTGATCACTTTATTGATGTTTCTTTGATGATTACAATTGATTGCAGCAAGTTACAGCGAATAACAATGAATTACAGCAGTAAAATTCGTTAACAGCAGCAGCCATGGAGTTTAGAGTTGAATCCGATAGAGTCTCGGCGTTAGAGAATTCAAAGATCCCTTTTCTGTAGGCTCTGTGGGTCTATTTATAGGCGTAGGAGGCTGATATTTCCCTCAGATCTCGGGAGACTTCTTCTGGCATGTGAGCGGGCCCACGCGACCAAGCCCGTGAAGTTTTGGCACGATCCGTGATCGATACGAACGAATTTCGTATCGATCAAGATTGTGTCCGATGGAGTCGAAATTTGGTGTGGACATTCTTTATCATGCACGTAAGCTCCTGTGAAAATTTCGTTGCATTTGGACTGGTGGATCTTGAGATATGATCGATATGAAATGGAGTTTTTCCATCCGCGGTCGATACGAACGAATTTCATATCGATCAAGACTTGCTCCAATCGAGTTGAAATTTGGCATGAACATTCTTCATGTTGTACGTAAGCTGCTGTGAAAATTTCATAGCATTTGGACTTGTAGATCATGAGATATGATCGATGTAAGTTGGAGTTTTTCCATCCGCGATCGATACGAACGAATTTCGTATCGATCAAGACTTGCTCCGATCGAGTTGAAATTTGGCAGGAACATTCTTCATGTCATACGTAAGATCCTGTGAAAATTTGGTGGCATTTGGACTTGTAGATCTCGAGTTATGATCGATGCAAGTTTGGATTTATCAATCGTGATCGATCAATATCTTGAGCATACTAACTCCGATTGACTTGAAATTTGAAACGTTGGCTCTCATAGCTTCACTTGTCGTGTCATATCAATTTTAGCCCGATCCGAACTTGGAAAAAAATTCTTCGATATCCATAGTGAGACTGCGTATAACCGATCTCCAAGACGAACTGTCATTGGTTTCTAGTCAAGTTCTTGGTGTCACGGCCTTGTCAAAAGGCGGGATAACACATTATAATGGATCCATAACTGCATTTTGGGGATAAAAGGTTAGAAGCACCAGCTAGGTTAACCCAGTAGTGAATATAAATTGATTAAACTCCTGAATGAGTCGAATTGCATCCAGGAAGTCAGGGAGACCAAAATATAGGATGCCTAAACCTTGAAGTTGTCAGGGAGACAGGTTCATAGTAAACCCATGAAAACTATGATTTGGAAGCTATTGGGGTAACCAATAGGTTCATAGTGATCCTATGAAAACTATGCATTAAGGATGGTAGGAAGGGGCCAATTCGTTTGTAGTGAACCCATAAAACTATATTCTGATTAAGTTATTGACAACAGTCAAAAGGTTCCTACTCTACCCATGAAAACTAGGATAATATAGAAGTTATTAGAGGAACCAATAGGTTCAAGGGGAACCTATGAAATTAATTGGCAGGGGCCAATGGATTCTTAGTGATCCCATGAAAACTATGAAATATAATAAGGAGTCCATGAATTACGAAAAGGTTATTAGTAAGCCCATGAAAACTAATAGGTTAATAGTAACCCTAGAAACTATAAATATGACAGGAAGTCAATTAAACTGGGGATAGGAAATCCAATATGTTTACATGTATGCATATCATCATAATATTTTGAAATGCTATGTTCATTGTGGATGCAGGAGCACATTATATGGTTTTAAAAAGGTTTTAGGATACTAGTGAGGGGAAAACCCATTCCGCTAAGCGGTATGGTCTCACTAGATATCTAAATGGATTGAGATGTTAGATTATTATTCATGTCAGGCTTTATGTCTGACTCGAATTTTTTGTTTTCCCCTTAAACTCTCGGATACTTAATTGATGTTGAGTAGTTTGAGGTTTAGGGTTTCCAAGTTCTCTTCTTAAACGAATATAGATTTCAGAGACATGAAGGAGGCATTCTAGTTATTTAGAGTTATCTCTTCCGCTATGTATTTTGGATGTAAAGGCATACTTGTTTTATTGCCTTACTATATACTCTGATTAACCAAGGGAGCATCTTCATATGTCGCTCTTGGCGTATGTGTAATAATTATATTTTTCTGAACGTGGTCAACGTTTGTGGGACTATGTAATGAACATGAAATGTTTTGAATGGAATATGGAAATGTATTTTGATTTGTTAAAATTTTCCATATTCTTGCGATCTGTGTATCAATGTATCTAGCACCGCCATATTTGGTCGCCAAAGATTAATAACTATGGATGACTGTAGCATCCGTAGTAGTTAGTTTTGGGCCTCTAAGTAGAGGAATGTTACATTTCATTACTAATCTTATTTTATGTATAGACTCAACAAATAGCGGAGGCCGTTCCCGCGTAATGCCGGCCAGTTTCAGACATCACACAACAAAATACCAAACAAAACATAAAGTGCAGACTCTGTACTTGTACAGACTCGATCGACTCAAAAAACATACAGAAACCATAAATGCTCCACCCCACTAAAACTTGGTCACATCATGATTTCTTTCCACTATGGCCACCTTCATAGTCCTTGCCCGGACAAATCAGAGTCTTCTTTCTCTTGCTTTTCTTGCCAAGGGCAATGACACCCTCCAAGGATGCAGACTCTCCTCTCATGGCAGGGCTAGATCCCTTAGAACCTCCTGTAGCAGCGTCTCCATCCTTTTACCTCTAGAGCTTAATTGTAGTCGAAGCCTTACGCTTTGCTTCCTCCTTCAACTTCATCGCCTATAGCCCCTTCTTTTCCTTTTCAAATCCCCTGCCATCGTCCCTTATCCGTCAGGTTTAACTCACTGGTCATTATCACTTCTTCTTCTAGAGACACAGAGATATCCTCTAAGTTTTGCAGTGCCACTATTTGCTCATAGTCGGGACTAGGCCCGAAGATCGAGATAGGAATCATACCTGAAGCAACTATTGAGATAGCGGTGAAAGCAGTAAAGATGGTAGTGGCTCCCGAGCCCTATGTAGCTGGAGAAGGAGGCAGGAGAGACGGTTGATCTACAATTTGGATAATGTAGTGGTATAGTTAAGTAAAGACTCCGGAGTGAGCTGGAGCTTTTGGAGTACTGAAGAAACAAGGGACATACCGGAACTAGGAGTTTGTTCGCAAACTTGAACTTACGAAATCCCCTGCTCCGGTCCTCGTTTCGGTGGGTCGCTCGACAGTTGGAGGAAAGTATGACTCATGCAGAACTTTTAGAAGATGGATGCATGTGGGGGGCTTCAAAACTGATAGCTATAGATGTCAAAATGGTTGTTACTTGCCCTTGAGATTTAGGAGCAGATATTTCACCTAGACCCGAAGAGCTTGAGCCAGCAAGAGCTTTAGCAGTGGCATCAACGGCGTCCTTCCTTCTCTCTTCTCGTACAATCTCCCTACCAACCACTAGGAAGTCTATGTCCTTAGAGTTGAGATAAGTCACCATAAACTATTCTTCAGATCACATATCCCTAGCTCGCTCTGATCTAACTAACACTTCTTCCCAAACCATAGTGAGAATCCAGGGATAATAGTTTTCGAGCCACTTCAAACTTCCCTTGTTCATAACATTGCAAGTATAGAGATGTAACATGCTGGCATCCATCTGGCTAATCACTTCATCACGCTCCGCTTGAAGGTCCAAGAGCTCCGATCGTGTGATAAAATGGTCGATCTCGGCTGCCATTTTATTGGATGCGAACTGTTCTTTCTCCTTGGCTAGCCTTGCATTCTCCTCTTAGATTCGAGTGAATTGAGGGGCCTACTCCGCAATGGTGGTAGGTTGTTTAGCAATACTTTGGTCCTAGGCCTTGATAGCCTTCTCTCCTTTAGTGACATGCTCTTTCAATTTTTTGGACTCCCTGTGAGATTTTTGGAGCTTATCATTGATCACGAGAAGTGCCTTGTCGTAAGCCTGGTTTGCCTAAGCTAGAAGCTTATCTCCGGTAGCATTTCCCTTCAACGCCGTGACTCTCTCAATCTTCAACTGAGCCATCTTATTGTCGTAATCCTTAATCATTTTATCATTGTCTTCCCTTTCTGCTTTGAACGAAGGAAGTTCCTGGTAGTTAATACGGTTCACGTCAAAAAGGGCTCATACGAGACTCTGCCACTCGAACCCAGCTTCCAAGTCCTCGCGGACCGCCTCGAGATTTCGAAGGGAAGTAGCTTTACTGGTAGGCATGATGTTCTTATCAAATTTAACTCCATGCAAGAACAAATGCGGGTAAGCAACTTGAAGTTGGGGTGGACACGATGGTAGTGTGAACTTTTGCCTCGACTAGAAGAAGTAGCAGCAGCCGCAGTATTTATGGTCTCAGAGGATGTGATTTCCTGCATCACAACTGTCTGATCCTCGGTGCGGGGAGGATTAATGGATAGTGAGGTCCTGCTGCGATCATGAGAATCCTGTTGCGCTTGTGCACATCGCGGAGGGCATCACCTTCATTGTCTCATTTTCTCTTCTCTCCTCTATCATGCTCTCTCTCTAAGTGGCAGACCTCATTATCTTTTCCCTTCCTCCTCTCCTCGCCAGTTTCATGATGAGAGAAATGGGCTAGATTCAATGTTTGATCCCTATAGGAGCCAAAATGTTAACACAGTTGATGGTATAATCCTTGACCCATGGAACCTGAAACGAATAGAAAAATGAAGTTAACACTCGAATTCTAAAACCTAACTCGATGCAGAAATGTGTGTTTATACTCTTAAAGTGGAGTGTTTAGTGCCGATGGCCCTCTATAATTCTACAAACTGTATCGGCATGGTTTCAGAGTTGGAGTCCTTCCACCTTCGCTTATAAAGGCGCTAGAAGATATGTCGACATATGTGTAACAACCCGGGATCTCGCATTTATTTTATTATCGTCATTTGACGACTGATTTTGCTAGCTGATGTTATTTGAAGTTTTTAATCAAGTTGAAATTCGTTTGGAAATTGGTTAAGTGTTGTTTGGGTTTTAAATATTAATCTCGGCCCATGTTTCAATTGTTTGAAGCTGTGATAGTATTCAACACCCAATCCCCCTCCCTTTCCTCCATTCGAAAACCCTAAGCCCAAAATCGAAGAAAACAAAATAATGGCGGCCCGTCCCTTCTTCACCGTTTGAAATTAGGGCATAGAAATTGAAGGAAGGGCTGTAATGGAATGAGCTTTGCTCGTTTTCTCCGATCAACCTCGCGATGCCGGCTTCGCCTATTCGAACGAGTTAAACTGCGAGTTGGGTTTGGGTCTTCGGCGAAGGTGAGTAATTTTTAATTACTCACATCTAATTTAATCTCATAAATATGCAATTTTGTGAATTGATTTACATGGCTTTGATGGTTTTTGATCTTGTTTGAACGATGTTGATTTTGTAGTTGTCTGCATTTTCATGTTTGGTTCGATTTTGGGTTACCCACGGCTTTGTTGATTTTCGAAATCGAGTTCGACAATGTTATTTTGTTTGACTTTGTCTTTACTGACTTGTTCATGCTTCCACTGTTTCACTTGTACTCTGATGTTTGAACTTGATTTACCTGATTCCCACGTTGTTAAAACTATGGCTTTGATTTTGTGATATCTTTTGGTTTTCTGGCTTCCTGTTCCTCACCGTTTCGACTTGTTTACTGTTGTCTTTGATGGGGGCTTCTTCTCTGATCATCTGACTTTGATCTTCACTGCTATATATATAATACTGTTGTAGACTTGAACATAGTTCATCATCTTGTCTTCAACATGCAGTTTCATTGATGATGCTCTGCTGTTTCTCACTTCACTGTGTTGTAACATTGTATACATAAGTGTAGCTCGACTTAAACCTGCATTCTTGTACTTGTGATCATTGTTTCGATCTGGTCATTTGAATTATAGCTGTTCATCTTAAACTTGTTGTATTCCATTCATGTGTATTTTGATGTACAGTTTCACTGAGTAGCTCTGTAGTTTATGATTCAGGTTGCATAGCATATTGATATTCATGTCTTGATCAAGTTCATTGCTGTATACTTATTGTTGTATTATTTGTTGCCAGTTGCTGAGTCTTGACATTCATGTCTTGGTTCACTCTGTCCTTTTAGCATGTATTCTGTTGGCACTGCATATTAGTCTTGATTTCATTGGTGTCATTGGTGCATTTGTGTTCATATCACTGGGCATGTCTGCACACTCTTGAGTCTTTATTGCAATCATATTGCCTCGAGTACATGTACAACTCTGTATACATGTATGGTTGTAGTTGAGCTTGTACTGTCACTTGTTCATATTGCTGGTTGCATTTCTTTGGTCTTTGGTCATGTTGCCTTCATTGCTGTTGCCTTTAGTGTACATGCAGCATGACCTTTCCAAATGTTCTCTGTCTAACTGATCTTGTACATGCTTGATCAGTTTATCCATGACCTGAAGACTGATCTGATGCTTCATGTACACTTCTACTTTGTTCATTACAGTTTTATTGATACATGTTTTCTAGCCACTGTGATCTTCACTGTTGCCTTGCAGTTCCCACTTTGATGTTGAATCTATACTTGTGCACTTTTCTATACTTGTGTACTTGATCATGGTTGCAGTTGTAATAGCTTCACTGTTATATGTGCATTGATGGTCTTGTTTTTCTGTTGCATTTGTACTTGATACCATTCCTGTTGATTTCACTTGAGTCTGGTCTCACTTCTGTAGCATCCAGTTTGGGTTTGTTGTTTTGCTTCCTGGACCTGTAGCCTTTGTGATTTTCGCTGCACATTTACCTATGCTTGTCCACCTCTCTATTGTGCACTGACTTGAGTATTTGTGCATTAGTCACTTGAACTTGTTTCTCTGATATGTTGGAGTTGCAGTGTCTTGTCACTTGTGCTCTGGTCTTTGAACTTGAATATGTTGCATTCACTATAGCTTGACCATCCAGACCTTTTCATATGTTCTCTGTCTAGCCTCTGACCATCTTTGTTGTTACCTGACTTCGACTTTTGGTTGTCACTGCGGTATGATTATGATGCTAGTACTGTCCAGTTTACAGTACTATATTTATGTTTGCAATTTGTACATTCATGTTTTTGAGGCTGTTTGCATACAGTTGCATTTTAGTCTTCATATATATGTATGCATTCATTTTGCACTTGCACTTGTATTTGTTTCCACACTTGTGCAAGTTGTTACAGTCTGGACTTGATTTCCTTATGCGGTCATGTTGACTTGAAGTCTGATCTTCGGGTGGCTTGACTTTGAATTGTATTTCTTGCTATTGCCTGGTCTGGAATTATGTTCTGGTTCGTATATATGTACAGTTTCGCTTTGTGTTGGCATTACACTTGAGTTGAACTCGATTTTCTGGTTTGACCTTGTGTTCACTTGTGACTTTCACTGAGCTCTTGTGTATCTCCTACGATAGTGGCGAGGCAGTACACGTGTGCGTGTACTGCAACCCTATCAGATTTGATAGTTTTAAATTGATGTTTCGATTGTTGAATTGTTTCGTTGGTTAAATTCAATATTTTGAAGTTGTATTTTTATTTGGATTTACTGATTTGTTGTTTAACACTGTTTAGTGTTATATTTGTCGTTATCTGATTCTCTTATCGAGAAGTTGGACATACGAGATTTCTATGACTGTCGTCTATTTGACGTTTGATTATTATTGCTTCTATGCACTAATAACTGAGTTTGAATTAGACTGACCCGTGTATTATTTTCTTTTGAACGTAATACTCCGGTCAGACCCGAGTTATTTCAGGTTGTAGATTTCCTGCTTTGAGTTGCTGTTGAGCTATGAAGACTTTTCATATCATTTGAAGTGTTCTGCATCTTTTTGTAATAGTCAGTGTACTGATTAGGATGATATGTATTCATGTACATTAGTTGATAATGTATTTGTATATATAACTTCCAGAGTCGACAGTTGTAGTTGTATCATATGTATTGTGTCAATTGTATTGTAACTGACATCAGTTATATATATGAGACTTTTGTTATCTGTGTTCCGCATTCTTTTTGTATCTGTGTTATTATTATATATATTGTCCTAAACTATTATGAACCATCGTAGTTCGTTTTATACTGGTAATTGGGTATGTCGATGGGAGTAAATAAATAAGAGATGAAAATTAAAAATGTATACCACTCCTATCAAGGTAACCAATACTAGTGTAAGGCCAACTACGGATGGCCGCTCCTATCCAGCCTTATTCTTCGTAATAACAGACAGTATTTCTTTTAATACTCTTTGTTATTGTGAGCATAGAGGTGGGGCGTTACAATATGAGCCAATCTCATATCATTTTACTAGTCGAGAAATCTCCAAATTCATTCAAGTGAATGGAGACGTCTCTTAGAAAGTCGAAACGCGACTTATCTCCAACAGGGTTTTTAGCAGCTAGACCTCCAATAAATTGAGGAATTTTAGTGGTTAGTTATTCTTGAGAAGAAATGGGAAGCTTGAGACTCAACTCCTTTGTAGTTAGTAGTTCGAAAGAAGGTAGGTAAGGGAGAGTAGGGCTCATTTCGGGTGACTCGCCGATTGACTCCTCCCCTTCCTCGCCAGCATGGTAATCATTATCATCATCACCAGACTCGTACTCCTCTTTACCGATAGCCAGCTCTTTTCCTGATCTCCTTACAAATCCCACATCCTCCTTAGGGATTGTGGGCATTCTATGTCATTGCTCTCATCACCAGGAGCACCATCTCCCATGGGCTTGTTATTCTCTATGTCGGTAGCCTCTTCTTCATGTTCCTCGCTCGAAACACCTTCTTCTTCTTCCTGTTGAGAATTCTCATTGGAACTAAGAGAAGGGGCATTAGAATGAGTGCGCGATCTAGAACTGCTCTTTGTCGATGATTCAGTGTTAGCTATTCTTCCAGGTGAGGGCAGTTCATACTCTTGTAAATTTTTGTTCATCAAAATGAACTTGATGGTACGTTGGCTCGCTCTAATGGCCTTTAAGTCCTCAAGGATTCTCATATGCTCTGGCTTCTTGACCCATTTTGGAATACCAATGGGGACATACGTTAAGCTAGAAATTAGAGATTCCAATATAAGAAAGACCGACGGAAAGAAACTTACTTCCTTTTAACTATAAGCGATTGAACTCTTCTAAACAACATACAAAAACTATTCATTTTTGAAGTTGGAATGCTTGTTGTGGAGAATATCAAAGACCTTGTAGCTTATCTAAGCCTTGATAACCACGGAAGATGAGCACTCCTTTCTCTTCTTAAACTTGAGAAGGTTTGTCAGCTCGTTGAATCGTGGAGGCGGCCAAACTTTCACATAATAATATATATAATGAAATCAACAAGGCATGTCCATTCGGGTGAACTTGAAATGGCATGAGCCCAATTTTCCCCAGATAACGCTTCAAGAAAGGATTAAAAGGAGGGACGGAGCCGCTAAGACACATATAATGGTTGCATGCCATAAAGCCAAGCGGTGGATGATGGGAAAATTCATTCTCTATAGGCAAACGAACATCCTCTTCAGGAATACCGTGTTGTACTCAGACGTTCCTAAGCATTTTCGCCATTAAAGTGGTGGGCGTCCGCTCCGGCAGGCCATTTATAAGAAACCCTGGAGGCAACTGATGTAGAACAGGATCGATCAGCACTATTTGGCCCTCTGACTCAAAGGTTGTAGGTTGGTTGGTTTCGACCGGAACATATGGTAAAACTAGGGCGCTAAAGGATGCAGCTTGGGAAGGGGTAGATGATCCTTTTCCAAGCTTGTAACGGCATGATCGTCAAGCCATTCCAAATAGCAGAAATTGGCCTTCAACATGGTTAGGTAAATTTAACTTAAAATAGAAATACCCGCGTGACCAACACTCAAAATCCGAAGGAAGTCAACATGTTTTGACCAATCGAATTCTAAGTGTTGACCAAGGCAAATGCAGTGTGTTATCTATGCAAAGTGGGTCCAAAGTCCAGAACAACACGAATGGACCATCCCGTATAGATAGCTCACTCGCATTAGAAAACCAAGTCGCATCGAACTTTAGGATTATCTCTTTTGGAACTTACCCGTTATCGATTGAAAATCGATAACGGATCCGTTGTCCAGAGCGATGCAAAAAGTCTTTCTTTTCAAGATCACCGGAAGTGCAAGAATGGAAGGGAAATGCGATCAAGTCAATCAATACACTCGAATCTAAAATGAACTATTGCATTGGAGTATGTTCAATGATTAGGACTTAACCAATTTCATGAAGGAGATAATAAAAACTGGAAAACCAAGCTTCTCTTCGGAACTACAACTGTTCCACCGAGGAAAATCCTACTTTCATCATCAATTGAACATATAGGGATTCGACCGTCTTCCACCAGAGTTTGAAATCAGCCAAGTCTTGATCCTCTCCTCCACCATCGTCAGCCAGAAGCCCATTATCACCTACCTTTAAACCTCACTCAACGCAGATAGTGTCCCCAACTTTGTCACCTCTGCCTCATGGGCCAAACTAAAGTGTGGGGTTTTGTTCCTCAAAAGGCCTCGACGTTGTTATGAGGTGAAGGCTTTGGTATATAAGCACCCAATTTATAGTATTATCCGCGATGTGGGACTATTATTCCCATTTTGAAGGGGTGTTACAATATTTCCCCCTCTTTAGAGCCCAACGTCCTCGTTGGCACATGAACACAACACCACCCAGGCGTCGTGGCTGTAACACGTACAAACCACAATTCCGGTTAGGTATGGCTCTGATACCAATGTAACAGCCCGCACCTCACTTAACGCAGATATTGTCCCCAACTTAGTCACCTCCGCCTCATGGGCCAAGCCAAGGTGTGGGGTTTTGTTCCTCAAAAGGCCTCGACGTTGTTATGAGGTGAAGGCTTTGGTATATAAGCACCCACTTTATAGTATTATTCGTGATGTGGGACTATTATTCCCATTTTGAAGGAGTGTTACAATATCCAAATTAAGACTCAACTCGGGTATACGGTTTCAAGATAGTTCAGGTCCGAAGTCCTTGGTTTCCGGAAAGGTAGTGGCGATAAGCCCCAAGCAGTAATGATCATTCAGGGTAGCCTCGGCAAGCGGTGTAGGCACGTGAAATGAACGGTGGCGGTGGCAATTGGAGTTTGAGCACAAGTCTGCAGAAAATGGACTTGGATAGGAAAACTCAAACAATTCGGCAGCAATGTAGAGATATGAACAACTAAAGAAGAGAGTCAAACCTAATGTTAACTTATAAAGAAAAGGAAATTTGTTTTCTTTAAATCTTCACATTAGTACCGACATAAAAGGTCGATACCGACGTGTTGTATCTTCCCCAATTTTTTCCAAATTCGCCACAACGAATCTACTCAACAACATGAAGATGCCTATGGGTTCCAGAATGTAAATCATATTGATAACATCGAGAAGAGAAGTTCTAGTCCATGTTAAAATAGATAGTGAACATAAAGTGATCAATTAGAGCCAAGTGAAAACAACATCTCGAGACGACACTTAAACAATCAACTAGAATTCGCAGGATTGTAACCAAAACTTAACTCAATCCTGAACACACTTTGTTTTCAACAAAAGCATAATCCGGGGGGAAAATGTTAATTGGGGTTTAACCAAGTAGAAATCAATAGGAGTTGGACCACCAAGACGAAGACGAAACGACTTGAAATCTTGAAAGCACACTTAGATAAGGGATAGAAGCATCTCAAAGAAAGTTCAACCAAAATGGAACCAACTATAGAGGTCAGTACCGACCTCTCATATTGGTGGAGACTTATATAGGTCTTAAGTTATCTATCCAAACTTTACATGAGTCATTCATAGCCAATTATATGAGTGCCCAGGAGATTTCAAAGAGTTTCAAACAACCGATTACAAGAGTTGCAGAGTTAGCAGTGAGAACAGTAGAACAATTCAAGTGATGAAGGAACTATCATTAATGTCAATCAACTATCCATGAAAACATCATGGGACACTTCAACATGAAGTGGGAATGGGAATGCAAAAAAGTTCAATATAATTGGAATCAACCATGCATATAGGCACCGAATGTCAACACTGACATGAAAGGTCGGTACCGACATGTAATATCAACTCGGTTGCACTTGCAACTTTGCATACATCTTTGGGCCTTCATTTGGACTCTGTGCCAACTCTCTTTCTAGCCTAATACAACTTCTACCAATATAAATATAAACCATAGAGCAACTAAAAGAAAATTGGTTTCTTTCATCATTATGCAGAAGCTCTGTCTCTTCTTTATCTCCATCCTCCACAGAATAGTCACCAAGGCATCTACTTCAGGCAATTCTAGGACTCGGAATCAGTCTAGCCCCTATACTTATGACTTATTCTCTCTCAAACCTTTTGTAATATCAATCAAATATATAAGTAATAAAGCTATAAAGTGGATGTAAGACAATGATTAACGAATCACTATATCATGAGTCTCTCTTTCTTATTGATGTTTATTTTCCTTTACTTTTACTATTATTTGCTAGATCTAGGTCTCACAGGTTTCTTACAACCTATTATTGGTTGTTGATCCACTTTTGGTGTTTACAGTAATGGCGAAAATAAAGGGAGCATGCCATGCAATACTTATTGTCCCATCAAGTTTTGAAAATTGTTTTTGTAAAAATACCAAACATTATTTATGCAATAAATATTTTTCAATGTTGACTGAAAATGGACATAGTTTTATTTCTATATGAATAATATGAATATTCTTTATAAAATTAAACTATAATAATGTTATTTATTTTCATAATAAAACGATGCATTGAAAATATAGAAGTATCTAAAATTGTTTACATTTATTTTGTAGTTCTGGACTAAGCCAAACTTTTGAGAAATAATTCTTTGATTGTATGGTTATGATGATGCGTTACTAGTGAATTGCGTATCATATAGTAAAGGGGAAAACATCCATTCAGTGTGAGCGACATAAGGGTTAATGAATATTTGAGTTGGTACATAGAGATTTATGCAATCATAAATATAATAACACCAAAAAGGTTCCACAAACTTCATTGTATTCTCCTATGAATTATTGCAAAGATGAACATGCATATTTGATATACATGTAGTGTGTCCATGGTAAATTCATAGAATATAAAAGTAAGAAAATAAAATAATGTGCAAAACAAATATGATTCGATTTGGTCGAATATGCGAGTATATTGGAAAGTGTTCCAAATGTACCAAAGCGAACAAAGATTCAATCTCAAAAGTTGCTCCTTCTTATGATACATGATGTATAGATCAGGAACAATCAACTTTGTTGACAAAGTACGATTGATGATGAATGAAATTGAGTTAACTTCTTTCTGTAAGGTTGTGTACTTAAGAGTAGTACACAACGTTAAAATTAATTTCATCCAAAAGAAGTTACAAATCATACAAGATAAGGGTTTATAGAAAACTCCAACATATTCTTGTTAAGGGATTGACAGGTTGTACGAGTCGAAAGACTGCACGTAGTAATTATTTGTAAGGGATCTTGTGTAGCCCACTTGAAACAAGTTTGGGACCGATTGATATTGATTGACCAGTTTATGTTTTGAACATAAGTTATTGTAAACTAAAACCAAACTAGTTTTATGTATATATAAGCCAATTCATAAAATGTTTGTGAATACGTATTCCGTTGCAGTAGGAAACAAGTATTCTTTCAAGTAATACCAACTTCGTAGTGAATGAATATCTTTCAGAAATTATTGGTAGGAAAATGAATTTGGATACGATCCAAAGATGAAACTGATTACGTAGGATGAAATGAAATTAACCTAACCTAAACGAACACAGCGCATTAGAGTATCTATTAAGTATTCACGCACATTGAAGAGAAACCATGAGTTTATTATCAATATCGAAAATAGATAATCCTCAGCTGTCAATTAAATCATTAAGAGTATTGACTTTGCTATATGGTATGATGCATAAACCCAAAAGGATTCCGAGTACATTATCGAAATATGATTTTGATAGTTGTACTGAAGAGATATGATCTATAGGCTGAAAATGTGTCTTCAAGAGAATGGCTAGTGCAGTTGGAATATAGTGAGCCCCATTGGTAAGAATAACATTGTAAATTTCCATGGTTGAAATTAACGTAACAGTTTCGCCATTTAGTGTACTTAAATTATTTCAAATTTCATTCACAAAATTATTGCCTGGTATGTCTTTCTGTTTTGGAACATACATATTGAAATAGCAAATTCTAAATAATGATTTAGAAAATACCATTTGCATATAACAACCAAAGTGTCTCGAAGTAAGTGGGAGAGATATTAAGCTTGTAGGTTTTCGAATATGATCCAAGAAGGATACGAAAGTGTCATTTGACAAGCATCAAAGTTGAACAAATATTTTGATAGAAATATCAAATAGTTTAATTTACAATCAAAATGCAGAGGAAGCTTATGTCTACAAGAAAGAACATTTAAAGGTACACATATATTCCTTAGTTAAAAACATACTGCTGATGGTTAATGATGTACTTACGTTAAAATCAGATGTAGTTTGGTTGTTTAATACTTGATATTGGATTTGTAAATTATATCTTCTATAATAGTATAAAGGATGTTGGGAATGTCCCAAACAATATGGAAAATGTAAGATGAATTCCTTATGTGTCGAAAATAAGAATTATCATAAATGTTGCACTATCTGCCATATTGTAATTTGCATATGCATTTGATATATAAAGAAAATATTAAATCCAAATTAAGATCACTAAATAGTAGTTTAGAGTGTTCTCAAATATTTACGAAATACTAGAGAATTGTTTGTATAACCAATGAACTCCTTATGAAGGATTATTCAGACTCGAAATTCATAAGTGCTATTGAGTATAAATGTCAACATTAAATTCATGTTCAAACCTAAGTTAAAGGAGCTTTAGGTTGAAAATATTCCAAACGAAAGGTTATGGCTGATTTAACGAAAAGGCTAAGTACATCGCCTGAAATTGTGCCACAATAAAGGCAATGTACAAAATATAAATGCACAAATTTATAATTGAGCTAAGGGTGATTCCAAATGTTGAGAATTCCATGACATTGTTTATGACAAGGATATCGCGGTGCAATTCGTAAAAGAACCTAGTGCCCACTAGAAGTCAAGAAACATACTTTGAATAGTTCCACAGGAAAAAGCCAGTTTATCTGCATCAAAGAGAATTGATTGACTGAGTAGATAATTAAAACAAAATAGCATACCTGTTCGCTAAGGTATTGACCCGATTAGTTTTTGAGAAAAACCAATCGATGATGTTGGAATAAGATTCCATAATAGACCCCAAGTGCAAGTGAGAGATTGATTTATATGGGGTATGCCCCAGGGGTAATTATGTAATTTATTACATATATCTTACTCGATAACCAATCCTGTTCAAAATATAAGGTATTTTCTTTCAATTATATATTTGATATAATGTGTTATATTGGTTATTTAACTAAAATTATATTTACTAGAAAATCCATAAACGGTATGTTTTGTGATAGAGGTTACAATGTTGTAATCAACAATAATTTATCACAATATAATAAACATACCATTTTAAATATTCCTAGTCAAGATTTATCGAGACCGAATATCGATACATCCATTGAGACTAGAGTACGTAACGCTCTTCAAATGTTGGACAGTGTATTACTCATAGTTGGTGGCAGAATTAAGAAGTATATTTAGAAAAGGCCGTTTGTATATAACAACTATAAACCAATTTACTTTCTTTAAAAATATCAAAGATCTAATGTTTTTAACTTTTTAGAAAACTTTACCAATGGTTTAGCACTTAAATTAGAGCAAACGAAAACAACTTAACTTACACAAGCCCAATTACATAATGCAATCTAACAATGCCTTAATTGCATAGGGTCCTAGCCCCTCTACTTTAAAAATGGTTAACTCAATTCTATCCTCCCATACAATGTCCAACTCCAATGTACAAACACTCCAACAATTTAATTCAATTCAAATAAAAATGGAGTTTTTGCAATTATTTCTTCAAACTAAGGTTTACTCTGACCTTAAGGGGTTCTTCTTTTATGCCTTCATTTTGCCTTATCATCAACATAATGCTTATTGTAATGACCCTATTTTACAAGTTGTAGGGTCATAAAATATTTTTATTTTATTCGTATGAGGTCGTATGATTCTATAATTTTGAGATACGACTCTTAGTGACAATTTACACACCTATGATTTTTCCTGAATTTCTATATGACTATTTTGACCTTAAAAATCTTATTTGGGCTATAAATTTTGATAAGAGTTGAACTGTGATCTCAAACCAGTTCCATTGCTTAGGGATGATGTTTTCTCATTCTATAGAGTGGTCATAATAGAAAAACGGACTTACATGTAGAAAGTTATGTCTATTTTAAGTTTTTAAATCTATTGACCAAGATTAGTATTAATTAGTTAAGCCCATTAGTGAGCCCGTTAGTCTAATTAGAGAACACAATAAACAGAGGGCTGGAGAGTCAAATTAAAAACTTTTCCCTCTCATTCTTAATCAGGTCTAAACCCTAATTAGCCATAGATCCATAGCAATTTCATCCAAAATCACCCTAACTACTCCCTAAATCAGACTAGACTGCAGATTAGAAATTAGATCCTCAATTAGAAACTAGAGATTATCAAATTGCTTGATTTGGAGTGCTTTTCTTCACTATCCGGATTAGGTCTACACACGAATTGGTTGAATTTGGCAATTGATGAGTGGTTTATGCCTCCTCAATAAGCTATACATGTTTATATGATTGATGTAACGACGCGTACATTTTCGATAATTTAAATTTGTTAGATTAATGAGATTTAGGTAATTTAATATTGAGAGAAATGAAAATTTGTAATTTAATAATGAAATCATAACTAAATTAGAATGAAACGATGTTAATTCAAGTTAATTGTTAACAGTCTTAATAAAATTCCAATTCTTGGTAATTTAAGATGCTAGGCTTGGTTATAAAAATTGAATATAAGAAAATAAAAGTAAATATTGCATTAACCAATGAAATAATATATTAATTAATAGAAATGGAATAAAATTAGTGTGATGAAAGAAATGGTATCATTTGTTGTAAGTAATAAACTTATAAATGTAATTAAAAGTAAATAGTGACAATTATTATAAGTTACCTGTTTATTTAGTTAGTTGAATTGAAATTGAAATCAATTTTAAATAAATATAAATAAATGTTACATTAATGTGAGATGTCATACAATGTTTAGAAGTTGTTAAATTGAAGTATATTAAGGTAATGAAAGGTAAAACAAAGGTTAACTAGGTTTATAGAGTAATAATGGACTTAATAAAAAGATTGGAATTGAATCAAATCAATTTATTGGAATTAATTATAAATAATTGGAATTCACTTTATAATAAATGGATTTATTGTAAATAAATGAAATTAAATACTACGTTAATTGAAATTAAGATGAAATTGGAAATTATTAATGCAATAAGATATAAACCAATGGTAATTATATCTATAAGATGATAATTGATTTAATAACAGTATTGAAAATCAAATAAATGAAATTTTGGAATTCTTATTTTAATTACTGAATTTTTGAAAATTGAGATTTAAACAAGGTAAATTGGGAAATATTCCACAGTAAATTGATATAGAAATTTGTTTTAAAGGACTATAAATCACTATGTAATCCAGAGTGATAGAAATTGTGAATTATTAAATATTGAATCGAAAAGTGATTAATTAATTTAATTAACCTGAAAAATAGCCATTTTGGCCACTGACTTGGATTTCGACGAAACCATTTTCATCGGATTCGTAACAGTGAATTATTATAGGATTTCAAGTTTCGTAGCGATCGGACTTGTCGTTTGATTGTACGGGCTCAAACGCCTAGAAATCAATCTAATTGAAATCAATTTGAAATAAGCTGATTTTATCATAACTTCTTCATACGATGGAATTAGGACTTGAAACTTGTTCCATTGATTTTTATAATTTTGAAAACATCTATTTTGATATATGGGATGACCCATTTTCGTTCCGGAGACAAAACGGGCTTTTCGGGTCATTTATCGTTCAATCCAAATAAATCTTGTCCATTCATTCTAGTTCTCAGCTTTGCCTATAAATTGCTCATTAGAATCCCTAGGTCATTTCTTATTTCATTTGTTTGTACGTACATTTCCTTCTCAGCTCCTCATTCCAATGGGAGACAAACCCTAATTCCCAAATTTCAAATTTTAATTTCAAAACCAAATCAAAAAATTTAAACTCCTCAATACATATCAAATTTTATATCGATTTGAAGCTCTCGACGAGCGCAAGTCAATTTTGATGTCTTTTTTTCGATCTGGGTTGCTGTGTGACCAGAATTGGGCGAACCATTCTTGGGCATTCGTTGATCGTCGATAAACTTCGACTGATCGTCGAAACGATGATACCGTTGTGTGGAGATTCGAGTGGGGAGTGCATCTGCATTGTTCGTTCGTGAAGATGATGGTTGGATTGCGTGCAACAATTGGATTAGGGTTTTATTATCGGTGGCGGATGCGATTTTTCCATCGCGTGGGGTGGACGCGACTCAGTCGCGTGGGGTTGGGGCGTAGCGGAGATCGGCGGTGCTTGTTCTGGGGGGCTGCGATGGCGAGCGTCGATGAGGGAAGCGA
This sequence comes from Allium fistulosum, assembly GCA_030737815.1. Classification (NCBI taxonomy): domain Eukaryota; kingdom Viridiplantae; phylum Streptophyta; class Magnoliopsida; order Asparagales; family Amaryllidaceae; genus Allium; species Allium fistulosum. The sequence continues at coordinate 120,137,746 of CM060905.1, read as the reverse complement.
GGCAGTTGTGGCGGCTGTGTCGATAAATGCGAGGGTTAGGAGATGATCGTGTATCTGAAGCCATGACGTGTAAGGGTTCTGTTTTTTTATCTATTATTTAATTTATTTAATTCAAATCGTTTAATGTTCTAATCGACCTAAAGTTTGCATACGAGATTCGTTTCATGCGCGGTTTGATCCGCTAGGATCATATCGAAATTCCGGGCATTGTGGCGTTGGTTCGGATGAATTCTGAGACTGTTTGAATTTTGGGTTTAAATTGGATTTTAAATTGATTTGAAATTCAAAGGTGAGTGTTTTAACCCACTCACAACTTCTAAAATTTCTTATGTTTGTTAAATTAAATTTATGATGTGATTAGAAATTTATTTATGATTGTTTGGTATATTTTAAATCATCTCTGTTAATTTGAATTTATTTGAATTAAATTATTATTTAATTTATTATTGAATATAAATATCCAGTTAAATACCTGTTATTGATTATCAGTTCTATATTAATATCTATTGATTGATTTGGATGATGATTGTGATGGATGTGTGACTGTTGATATTGGATGAATGGATGTTTTATTTTATATCGTTATAAACTGCAAGTTCACTATGGGTTGAAATGATACATACCCGAATGATCTATAGATTAAGGAAAATCGTTATGGGTTGAAATGATAGACTCGAGCGATTTTATGGATTTTATTATTAATTCGGGATTTCGGTTTGAAATGATATATAACCGTAACATTTTAAATTGCGGATTGAAATGATAAATATCCGTATCACTTGACCCTAGGGTAGAAAATTATATACGGACACCGGATTGGTTAAATTTAATGATTTTGAACTTCTAAATTATTGAATTAATAAAAATAATGACTTGAAAAAAATTTTGATGTATATAAATTGAAGTATTATTGGAAAATCAAGTTTTATGTTGAAATGTGAATTGATTTAAAAGGAATTGCTTTAAGAAATTAAATTGGAAGTTTAAAGTTAAACTTTTAAGTATAAATGAAATTCTATCGAAATTAAGTTATTGAAGTTGTTTGAAAATAACTTTGAAATATTTTGATATTGGATTAATCCGAATTGATATTTGAACATGGATTGAAACGATATGAAATTTAATAGTTTATTGAAATTAAATTGAAAGGTTTGGAATTTGGTTTGTTGACTTGGAAATTGAAAATGGTCCAAATGAGTTGAAATGAAATGAATAGTTTAATTTGATATAAATTCCAAATTCATGTTTTAATATAAATTGTTTTAAAAATATTATTTCAAAATTTCTAATTATTAAGATTTCAAAGTATAAACTATGTTAACCTGTATTAATTATATTAAATCATAACCTATTTTAAACCATTTAATTTATTTAGACTAATTAACTTGTTTTAACTTATTTTAAATCTAATTAATCTATTTTAAAGCTATTTAATCTATTTTAAATCTATATTAACTATTTATAACTATTTAAAACTATTTTCTTCTAAATTCCAAACTAAGTAAAATGGATGGGTTTATATTCATATTCTCGATTTTTAAGTGAATATGGTTAATGATGTCATAACCTAAGTTGGGGATTAAATAACATATTTGGTTTAATATGATATTTTGAAACGAGAGTTTAGCCTATTTTGGAAATATGACTTTTGAAAGGAAATATAATTTCGAACTATGATTTCAAATGTGATATGATTTTAAAGGTGAATATGATTTCGAAAGTAAGTAATGATTTCGAAAATGATATGATTTGAATCGAATATGATATTTTGATATCAATTATGAAATGATTTTGGAAATGTAGCTAAACCACCATAAATCTTGTATCTTTTTACTTGATTTCTAATTTTTTTAATTTTGTTCTTCATTTATTTCTCTTTATATTTCTGTGATTGGATTGAATATTGGCACTTTTACATAATTGGGTATTGGTGGCCAATTTTGATGCCAACATTTTGGTGCTTTCATTGAGAAAGCTAGCCCCCGCGGATTTGGAGTTCTGATTTGGAATCAATTAGAGGGCTTGATTTGGAGCAATGGTGAGACAATCGACAAGGAGACAAGTAGCGGATATGAGCCATCATGAAGGGAGTCATGAGGGTTCCTCATGAGCTAGAGCTAATCAAACATCTATCTACATCACTAGAGATGAAACGGGAACAATGATGGACGCTATGCAGGAACAGATGCTTAAAAGATAGGAGGAGATGATGCAGAATCTTCTTCGATAGATCAAACAGGCTGGAACCATAGGAGCTATAGGAAAGAAAAACTAAGGAGTTGGAATGATAGGGACTATTGTAGCTATGGATCAAGTAGTTGAGGCGGTAAGATTCGCTAGAAATCAGAACCGGAAGAATGGAGATGGAGGTATTGGATAAAGGAGTGGAACAGAGTAGCCGGGGGTAATACCTGGCCATCTTAGAGGGATCGGCACCGATCCCCAAAGACATAGGGGCATGCCCTCAGGTCAGGTCGATCATGATGCTGGAGGATCTACGATCAATCCCATGGAGATTGGTGTGAATCTAAATTTGGATGCTCGTCCAAAGGAATACGTTCTAAAATTCTATCGTAGACTCGGGGGGAGGGGGCAGCTTGGACATGATGATGGGAGACTACTACTGGAAGACAATGATAGGTTTGCAGAGATGATCAGGCAAGATATGCATGGAGGATAAGTGATCAGGATCTAGAGGATGTAAATAGAAGTCCATTCGCTCATAATATCAGGAGTGCTAGGAATCCACCATAATTCAAACTACCAACATTAGAAGCTTATAGTGGAAATTCGGATCCAACTATGCATATGATGAGGTATATACAACACATGGAAGTACTAAGGCATTCAAAAGAAGTCCCGACACGATGCTTCCCTCTGTACTTAACGGATGTAGCTGCGCTATGGTTCAGACATTTGGAGAGTAGTTCTATTAGCAAATGGACGGAATTGGTCGAAAGATTTATGAAGCATTTTCGAGTTCACACTATGAGACCTAATAACGTGATGACATTAATATCAGTAAAGCTGTGGTCAGGAGAATCACTTAAGAATTTCTTAACCAGGTTTAATGCGGCAATTGTTTCAGTGGATCGACCAGATCCATCGATGGCGGCAATGTTGGGAGTTGCAGATAATTCAGATTTTAAGATATCACTGATATGGGATCCACCGATGGATCTCATGGAATTCTACCATGAAGCAGAAAGGTTTCTACGACAAGAAGATGCGAAAGCTGATAAAGAGGCAACGGAAGTGATTACAGTATGGGGTGGAGAACCGCCCGGTGAAAGCTCGGGAAAGGACAAGGGTAAATAGAACATGGATAATAGCTTCGATGGATCGACGCGACAAAGAGGGAACCTAAATTCTCTTCTTACTCAAAATTGAACGAAACCTTAGAACAGATATATCTAGATACTCGAGGACGCCTTCCATATCGAAGGCCGGCAAGGAGGGATACCTCTAAACACGAACGAACATCCGGAAAGCGCTGCCTATTCCATGACTTGGATGGGCACAATACAAATGACTACAGGCATTTGAAGGGTATCATTGAGGAACATGTGAGGAATGGTCAGTTACAACAATATGTAAGGACTCGGGCTGCAGCGGTGGAACAGGAGCAGCCACTGTCCACCTCGAATGAAAATGGCACTGGTTCAAGGCATCATTATCAACTTGTCATCAACTTATCAGGATGGCATACAATAAGTATGAAACTCCGCAGTAGGATGGCTAAGTCACTTACACATGTACGAGATCGAGGACTGTCCCTAGGCATGCTCTATGATGATGATAAACCATTGTGCTTAGGTTTGTGAAATTTGTTTTTTTCTTCTTCTTGTTTTCTTCGAAATCTTGTTTTTCTAGTTTTTATTTGAACTTTGGTTTATTGGTTATACGGACTCTTATTTTATATTTTGGCAAATGGACTTAGGAATGCTTAAATCTGGATCAAAGTAATAGATAACATAGGTCTCGATTCTGGTCCTCTCCAGAGAGACGAGATAACAATATCAAGGAATGGTTTTTTCGTTGGACAAACACGATGGAATGGATTCGTGCATCATAGATTAAGTCCTCAATAGGGTGTCGAGGTCAAAGAATAATACCCAACAAGGTCATCAAGTATGGACTATGCTTGGCAAGGGGTAGGTCACCTCGCTCAAACGTGATGGATCGACCTACGCAGGTCATCGAGTATGGATTGTGCTTGGTAAGGATCCAGAGAGATCGAGGTCGTCAGGTATGGACTATGCCTGGCAAGGGGTAGGTCGCTTCGCTCGAATGTGATGGATCGACCTAATCAGGCCGTCGAGTATGGATTGTGCTCGGCAAGGATCCGGAGAGATTAAGGTCGTCGGGTATGGACTATGCCTGGCAAGGGGTAGGTCGCTTTGCTTGAATGCGATGGATTGACCTACTCAGGTCATCGAGTATGGATTGTGCTCGGCAAGGATCAAGTGAGATCGAGGATTTGGATTAGGATAACTACCCGAAGAGGTCTTGGATTTGGATATCAGTATCGAACAGCAATGAATTTGGCTTTGGATGGATGCAGATTCAGATAAAATGTTCCGGAGAGACCGTAGATTTGGATTTGATTCTGAATTGGAAAATAAGGCTATCAATAGGTTATGGATTTCATATTTTGGATTTATGGCAATTCAAAACACACCTTCCAATCGCAAGGCATGTTTTGTGGGGCAAAGTGTTAATCCATCTTTTGCCAAGACAGTGGACAGGCGGATTTAACCCAACAGACTTCACGATTATCAAAACCATTAGTCAAGAGTGATGATTGTGAGGTCCATAAATCAAGTGTAGGAAATGATATGAAGGGATTATCAACCGATGCCAAAAGATAAAATCTCTAGAATATTCTATGTACGGATTACAGCCTCAATAAGGTAAGGGATCGGTGCCTATCCCTTTCCCTACGGGATTGGTACATGTCCTCAAATTTTGTCCCCAACTGCATGAGACCGGTATAAAGTGACAAGGAAGGCCCATGAGGCTACATTTCAAATCTTAAGTCATTTGGAGTTTGTATGCAAAAGTTATGGCAAATTACTTCACCTAAGAAAGGGAACGTATAAATAGGGATCAGTATAAAAAGGATCGGCATATTTTAGCCAAGCAAGTACAACTCAATGGAAAACAATCAATATCTCAAAATCCATAAGTCCAATGCATATGAAATTTTGTGAGCAAGATTTTAGGACCCTAGGGAGTCTACCCTAGGGATCGCACATCAAAAGGATGAGGAAATAGGGATCGACCCTCTTCCCTCTTAAGGATCAGCTAAACCCAACTTTATAGTAAAGATCGATCAATATCTCAACATCTACACATCCAACTGACATGAAACTTGGAGGACAAGCTAATTACAATATATGCAACACCCCATATGGATCGCATATCATTTGGAGCAAGTTAGAGGGATCGATACATATCCTTCCATAGGGATCGACTATAATCATCTTTCACAACATACTGCAACAAAGATTGATCAATGACTAGATTTCTACTAATCTAATTGGCATGAGGCTAAGCATAATACAATATGGAGAAGCTGTCCTAGGGATTTCATGGCATTTGGAAGTGGAAAGATCGGTTCCTATCCCTCAAAAGGGATCGGCAGAAATCAGAATTCAAGCAACACTACTTCACGGAAAATGCGATATCTCACAAACCTTACGTCGAAATTGTACGAAATTTGGGGAGTGAATAGCTAACATCATGGGTTACCCCTTACAGTGATCATAGCCTATTTGGACACGCTAATAAGGATCGGTACTAATCCCTATTTTATGCCCAAATAGGCCTGGAAATTTTTGGGTGGCCTCGTCTTGGTCTCCCGAACCTTATATCAAAATTTCAGCCTAGTCCATGCATGTCTTCCCCTATAAATACAGCAAGCATGGCGTCAGAGAAAGGATCTTTTTTCTGCTTCTCTTTATCTTCAATCTAGGCTACACTCTGCCAATTTTATTCTTGGATTTTGGATTGTAACTGTAAACAAACTTCAGTATAATAAAAAAGGATTATTTGGGAGTAGATGTAGGCCGTAGTTAGCCAAACCACTATGAATCTTGTCTCTTTTTACTTGGTTTCTGTTTATTTTAATTTTGTTCTTTCTCTTCATATTTCTGTGATTGGATTAGATATTGGTACTTTTACATAATTGGGTGTTGGTGGCCAATTTTGACGCCAACAGTTTCTCTTCCAAATGATTTGACCATTCAAAACAGATGTAACAACCCGTATATTTGGACCATTTAAATTGACAATAATCCACACATGTCAACTTAAATAATACAAAACACGAATCATTATGGGATTATAAATACATAAATGTAAATGAGAATCAATACAACATCACAGACACAGAACAGTCATAGAATAATGCAGCGGAAAATACATCATCATAATAGCAGTTCATGAAGCTACTACAAGAAATACAACAATGTCTCAACATAAAGTGACTGAGAGGAAATAAATAAATGTCCAATAGACTAGTACATCAATATTAGAATGGAAATAAACTGATAAAGATAAATGCAAAGTCTTCAGCATCTTCAACCAACCTTGATCAGCAACTGGATAGCTTCAGACTGACCCGAGCATATACAAAAAGAAACACTCGAGTCAGGACTCAAAATCTTATACAAGATAATCAAGTGCAAGGAATAAAGTCCATAACTCAAAGATGAATAAAATAACATCTCTAAGGGTCCGATAAACTATCTATATATACAATAGAATACGATATATAGATAATGTCTAATCAGTAAAGTACGATATCAAAATAGCGTTAAGGCGTTACCATAATCCCCCTTAACACATTTTTATAATGTCATAGTCTATACAGCACCGTAAGCCGCACCGTAAACTAGTGGTTATCAGAGGGTACCCATAGGTATAACACAAAACAAATCGTAGTGGTCGCGGATAGGATAATCAGTATGACAAGGTACATGAGGCGATACCAAGTAGGATACTACTAGTTGCGTGATCCGGACTGATGTTGAGCATAGCCAGCAGCCACCTCAACACCGCGAACAACACTCCCAAATCAAGGGTGCACCCAAATCGAATCACATAGGTAATAGATATGGTATCGAAGAAGTGTATCCTCTAGAGGTGGCGAACCTCAATGGCCCGGCGCGGCTCCTGTTTTAGTCATGTCAGGGGTCATCCAAAATCATTCTCTTTCTTCAGTCAACGCATTCACCAAACCATCCACTTCATTCTGGATCAACACTCCGCGTATAATAATTATTAAAGTGGTTTTCGGTATCGACAGAGAGTATGTCCATATTCGATCCCGGTCTCTTTAATAACTACGTATTTATTTCACCGATGGTCATTTAGTATTTAAAGTTTAAGCAAATCAAAGTCCAAAAGTCAAGTTGCAAATTTGACTTTCAAAATTTTACATTTCACAATTCAATTTATTTCAAATATTTTAAATCATATTTCAAAATGAAATTTTAGTTCAACTATTTGAGTTAACAAATAGATTCAAGTATTCGAGTTCAATTTAATAAGATTCAATTTCACTTATTAAATTTGTTCATATTCAATGGATTTAAAATTTAATGCTCCGTTAAATTCAAATTCATTAAACAAAGTTTCGATTCAATTTACATTCATAGTTACATTCACCATTCGTTTAATATAAGTATAAATCCAGTTAAGTAAATTTCATTAACTAGATTTCTAGAAACCAAAATAATTTAGTTAATTCATTTACAAAATCCAATTCAAATTTCATTAAAGAAATCTCATTTTATTTACTCAATTCCATGATTTACATAACCTAAGTTAATTCCTTAACGAGTTTCAAAACAGTTTAATCTCAAACCAAGTTATAAAATCAAAGTTAGACCAATTCATTAAATTTAAAATCATTTTAAAATTAATCCCAAATTAAATCCACCACTATACTTAGTTTAAATTACACTTAAGTCAAAATTTCATTAAATCTTATATTGCATTCATTATCAAGTTTTCAAATCCATTTAATTTAAAATCAAGTCCATAAATCTTAACCTAACAAATTCCATAACATTCGAAATCATTAAATCTTAAATTATTACTTGTCAAATTCTCATTCCAATTACTCAACTTACTTAACTTAAATTTCCTTAAATCAAATTTCAATTTCTCAAAATTAAATTCATCAATTCATTTTATTCAAATTAAATAAATTCTTAAATCCGTTTTAATTGAATCCATTGATTTATTTCAATTAATCAATTAATATATTTCAATTAAACCGATTAAGTTCGCTAGTTAATTTTAAAACAACTTGTTAAGTTCATTTCTAAATTTCCAATAGATTTCAATTACAAAATAATTTTGTTGACCAATCGGGTTTCTTATTTAAATTTTCTATCCTAGGCCAAGTTGTTTAATTGGGTATTTATCATTTCAACCCAAATTCATATAAACTGTTCAGGTCTATCATTTCAACCCATAACGATTTATCCTTATTCTAATGTCCGTTCGGGTATGTATCATTTCAACCCATAGTGATTCTAAACTAACCAACAACTTGCAATTCAATTAAAATATAAACAATATAAATTCAAATAAACACACATACTTGCATGGCATTCTACTATCATTTCATGTAAATCAATGGTTATTTTTATCTAACTATATAACACATCATGTATTAAATCCAAATTATTCCGTGAATAAAACATTGTCATTTCATGTGATACAATTATTCGTTTTAATCCTAACATCAACAGTTTAATTAATTAAGTGCCACAATTTTCTAAAATCACATATATCATCATGTCAATAGTTCAAATCATATTAAATCAACTAACAATACATAGCGTACATTAACAATTTAGAACTAACAATATTCAAATTTAACTTACATAGCAATTAACAGTTTATTTCAACAAATTTTAACAATCAACAATTTAATATCCAAATTAATATTAACAACAATTATCACTTGATTATCATAGCATAATAGATTGAGTCGTCAATAAAATATTCACCTTGCGTGGTTAGAGATTGGACGACGAAACACGAAGACGAATAGATAAGAGACACTAACAAGCACGACACAAAAGCGAACACAAACTGCAATCAAACAAATAATTAAATTGACAATTTGTTCAATACAATATATATATATAGATTGTATATATAATCATACCAAAGCAAAGAAACTAGATAGATCCGACAAGCTGAATGGAAGCCTAAGTCTCCAAAGCAGTAGCTGGAACAAAACACAGTAAAACACTATATGTGAGCAACCAGAATTTTCAAAGTTATATACTGCTATATAATATAACAGTTTCATATATATATATATATATATTTATATAAAATGGAAGTGCAATGGAAATACGGCTGCGGCCAAGGCGAGGCACAACAGTGACAGCGGAGCAGGGGACGTCGCGGTGGTCGGAGTGGCACGGAAATGGGAGAGATGGGCGTGGGTTTGCTGAGTGCTTTGGTTTTGGTCGGGTTCTTGGCTGTGGGGAGCAGGGCGGGCTCGACGTGGCGAGTCGGGGTGGTCGAGGGTAAGGCGGGCTGGTCGCTGGCGGGTTGGGCTGGGGTCTGGTCGCCGGTGGGTGCGGTGGAGGGCGGACGTGGGTAGTGGGGCAGTGGAGGGCGGACGGCGGACGTGGGTAGTGGGGCGGACGGCGGACGTGGGCAGTGGGGTAGTGGGGCGGACGTGGGTATTGGCTGGCGGGTTGGGCTGTCGCTGGCGAGTATGGGTTGGTCGCTGGCGGGTTGGGCATATGCTGTGTGAAAGGCAATGAAATGAAAGAAAATTATGCAGCGGAGGAAGAAAACAAACCAGTGAAAAGTTTTGCAAACGAATGGATTATGACGATGCTTGGTTTATATAAAATAGTACAGAGATTCAAAAGGTCTCAAATTGATTGTCTCGGTAACCGAAATGGCTGTTGGCTTTCCAAGACAGCTGAATAGTCAAAAGACTCCTAGAATTCTAAACGGGGTAGACAGTTTGGGTACCGGTTTGTGCTGCGTAACGGACCGGTTTTGTAATCCGTCAAACAATTGCAACTTTCAACTCCGAACTCCGAATAACGCAAATAAATATACCGTTTTGATCAGAGCGACGAGGCGAACACAACGGTATGAAGATATTGATGATTCAACCCTGTTTGCAAAATTGTTAATTACAAATTAAACCATTCGATCGCGCGAACAATTTTACTAGCAATTAAAAGCGGAATTTGACGAAACGAATTGCGCCGATATGATCAGAATATTTTTCGTATACAACATTGTGAAAAATATTTGGATTCGAACATTAGACAATTTACACTAAGAATTCAAACTAATATGTAAATGCGACGAACGAAAATAACTTCAATATTATTCGACGAAATTTGGCGTACGCCTATGCCTATCTAGACGCGTTCCAAATATGAAATTTGACTAGCAACGGAAGTTGTTTGTGGAAATTCAAATTTCTACACTCAATAAATGATTTTAAATTTTAAACTGGGTCGGAATTTCAGGGTCGTTACATTCTCCCCCACTCAAAACTTTTCGTCCTCGAAAAGGAACAAGGTAAAGAGTGGAAGAACATATAGAAGAGATATGATGGATATAGAATAGATTATCGAATAAAATATAGAATATAGAATAGAGTTTACCTTCCACAAACAATTCTGGATTAGAATCCTGAATACTCTCCTCGGTTTCCCAAGTGCAATCACGGTCATCGGGACTCCATTTGACTTTGACTAGGCTAATAGATTTCCTTCTAAGCTGCTTCGTATCCCTATCAACAATACGAAGTGGTCTCCTCTCTATGGTCAAATCCGGCTCGATATCTACCTCATCTAACTGAGCAATGGGAATGGTCATGGATGGATCACGCACGACTTTCCGAAGATGTGAAACATGGAACACGTTGTGTACACCCTCAAATTTCTCTGGCAATGCAACTCTGTAGGCTAGTGTACCAATCCTCTTAGTGATAGTAAATGGTCCAACAAATCTAGGAGCAAGCTTCGCTCTTCGACCAAATCAAATAACATTCCTCAAAGGTGATACCTTCAGAAATACCTCATCCCCAACCTTGAATTCCAAATCCCTTCTATGCCTATCTACATAGCTCTTCTGCCTATCCTATGCGGTCTTCATTTTCTTTCTGATCTCATTTACCTTCTTGGATGCCTCCATAATCATATCTGGGCCAAGAACTAATCAATCACCAGGCTCAATCCAACAAGCTGGCGATTTGCATGGCCGTCCATATAAAGCTCCGAACGGTGCCATATCGATACTCGCCTGATAACTGTTATTATAAGTGAATTCAACCAAATGGAGATGGTCCTCCCAAGATCCACCAAAATCAATAATGCAAGCTCGGAGCAAATCTTCCAAAATTTGATTTACCCTCTCAGTTTGGCCTTCTGTTTGAGGATGATAAGGTGTGCTCAGATTCAGTTTAGTGCCCAAGACGTCCTGAAATGCCTTCTAGAATTTACTAGTGAATATAGGATCTCGATCGCATACAACACTAGACGGAACTCCACGAAGTCTAACAATCTCTCTCATATAAATATCGGCCAGACTCGAAGCAGTTCGAGTGGTCTTTATAGGAATAAAGTGAGCAGATTTGGTCAACCTATCAACAATCACCCATATACTCTCGTTACCTTTTCTGGTCCTCGGTAATCCATCGATGAAGTCCATAGAAATCTGATCCCATTTCCAACACGGAATCTCTATGGGTTGAAGTAAACCGGCAGTCCTATGGTGATCGGCCTTGACTTGTTGGCAAGTGGTACAACTAATGACATATATAGAAATATCTCTCTTCATCCAACTCCACCAATTTAAACGCTTCATATTACGATACATCTTAGTCACACCAGGATGAAATGAAAGTGATGATTGATGATTCTCTCTAAGCACTTCTTGTCTCAATCCATCGACATTAGGAACACAAATACGGTTGTCGATCCTTAGAACTCCATTACTATCTACTTGTGCTCCCACTTTACTGTCAGCACTTCCAACTCTACCAAGAACTAACTCCTTCATACGATAGTGCAAAGTGTCCTCATATTGCTTAGCTTTGATGTGATCCATAAGAGATGGAGAGGAGCTGAAACAACATGCCTTCAATAAGGTTACAACAATACAATGCTTTGCTGCGGCTCAAAGCATCGGCTATGACATTTGCTTTCCTCGGAGTATAAGTGATGTCGAGATCATATGCAGCTAAGAATTCAAGCCATCGGACTTGTCTCTAGTTCAAATCCTTCTGAGAAAAGATATACCTCAAGGACTTATGATCAGTGAATAATTCGAATTTGGTTACCAAAAGATGATGCCTCCATAGTTTCAAAACAAATACAACTACAAGAAGCTCAAGATCATGTGTGGCATAGTTCACTTCATGGGTCTTCAACTGACGACCCGCATAAGCAATAACCTTTCCATTTTGCATAAGGACAGCGCCTAAACCTTCTCGGCCAGCAACTGTATAGACAGTTAATCCTTAACTTCCCTCAATTACCGCAAGAACAGGGGCTGAAGTTAACTTGTGCTTCAACTCATTAAAAGCTGATTCACACTTCTCACTCCAAATAAACTTAACATCCTTCCGAGTTAAAGCAGTAAATGGGGCAGAAATCTAGGCAAAGTGCTCAATAAATCTACGATAATAACCGGCTAAGCCCAAGAAACTACGAATATCTGTAGGATTTTAGGAGTCTCCTAATCCTGTAGATTAATTGATTCAAATTAAAAGGAGATAAGATTGTTTGAAGCGGAACAACGAATAAGATAGAACTTACATTGATTACGGCGATCTTAGCTAGATCGACCGAAATCCCATTTTCTGAAACAATATGGCCAAGGAATCTCACTTCGTCTCGCCAGAAGTGGCATTTAGAGAACTTGGCTTTAAGTTGATGGTTTCGGAGAGTTTCCAGAACATAACGGAGATGTGTTTCATGTTCTTTCTCGTCTTTGGAGAAGACGAGAATATCATCAATGAATACAAGAACAAACTTGTTAAGGACATTACGGAAAACTCGGTTCATCAAGTCGACGAAATAAGCAGGTGCGTTGGTCAAACCGAATGGCATAACCAACCATTCATAGAATCCATTCTCGGTATGGAAAGCTGTCTTATGGATACTATCTTCTGCTACTCTGAGTTGGTGGAACCCAGTGGCTAGATCAAGTTGTGAGAAGACTTTAGCTCCATGGAGCTGATCGAATAAATCGTTGATGCGAGGCATCAGATAGCGATTTTTGAGAGTGCGTTTGTTTAGTTCTCTGTAATCAACACACATGCGAAGAGATCCATCTGATTTGGTGACAAATACAACTGCGGCGCCCCCATTCGGAACAACTTCTCCTAATCAAACCCTTAGCAAATAGATCATCAATTTGAGTTTTTAGTTCAGCTTTTTCTTTAGGAGCCATCCTTTGGTGTGGGAGAACTACGGGAGTAGCTCCAAGAATAAGATCAATGCGGAAATCAATTTCCCGTTTAGGCGGTAGAGAATTGACCTCTCCAAATACATCGGGAAATTGCTGAACAATAGGAGTGAAGTCAAGATCATCCGGGTAAGCATCAAGAGAGAATATGAAGCTTCCGGCATATTTCTGAGGTGATTTGCATTCAATGACAAGTGGTAGACCCTTGTCACTGACTAAAGAAATAGAAAGAGCTTTGCATGAAATAACAACATCAAATTTTCTTAACCAATCGGCACCTAATAAGATGTCAAATGCTTCGAAGCCAATCACATAAAATTTCCAAGTGAATCGATATCTTCCATACATAAGTACGACCTCATTACAAATTCTACTAAGGTTGGCAAGTCCTCCAATAGGGTTGGAGACACATAAGGAAGTAGTGGTAAAAGTAGGTTCTAATTGAGTTTACTACAAAGATCAATAGATATGAAGCTATGGGAAGCGCCTGTGTCGAATAATACTCTAATAGGTAAATCTTGTAATGAAAAAGTACACTGTAAGGTACCTTGGTCATCCTGGGCCGGTGGTGCAGATGGTGCAGGTGTGGTGATAGCAAATACTCCAGAAGTGGTGCCACGCTTATGCATTGGGCAGTCTTTCTTGAAATGACCAGGCTGGAGGCAGACATGGCATAGATCTCTCCTAGTCATAGAAGGTGGTGGGATAGCAGCTCCGGTAGATGGACAGCTATTAGCATAATGACCCTTTTTATCGCATTTGAAGCAAGTGATATTAGCAAGGTCGATTGGGCTTTTCTGGACATATCCCAATCCTGTAGTCTTTTGCCAAGCTTTCTTTTGTTGATCAAAGTTCATCTTCCTCTTTTCGGGCTGGCTAGAAGAGGACTGAGTAGGAGTGGCCTTGGCAGTGGGTCACTTAGGCTTCGCCTCATATCTAAGAGCATAGTCAACAAGCTCTGTGAAGGTGCAGTGGGTGTGGCTAGTAAGCAAGTCATAATATTCTGGTCTAGCTCCCAAAATGAATTTCTCGTTCTTCAGAAGTGGTGTATCAATCAAGCCAGGTCCAAACTTGGAGAGTTCGTTGAATTTCCTCTCATACTCAGAAAAAGTCATACTGCCTTGCTTAAGATCCATGAAAGCTCTATAAAGTTGGGTTCTCCCAGCAGTCGGCATCTATTGTGCCGAGAGAGCATCCCTAATCAAACAGATGGACTAGATGAATAACATTCCAAAGATTGAAAGAAGAATTTAGACTACGAAATCCAAACGAATTTATACCTAAACTGGGCCCAAGTGATGGTGTTCTCCTTGACACGAGAAGTAACTGATTCCCACCAGTCTTGTGCGGCATCCTGAAGTTGCCAAGTAGCCAGCTGACGCTTCTGAGGATCAGTGATCTCCAAACCAGAAAATATCTTCCCTAAGCTTTTAAGCCATTGCTGAGCCTCGATAATGCTCTCGGATCCAGAAAACTTAATACCTCCAAGCTATGTATACTCCTTACTAAGAGTGGTGAATTTGACTGGAGCTGGGGCGGCAGGTGCAGCCTGAGCAGGACCATTGCCTCTTCCTCCCCTATTGTTTCTTCTGGTACTCATCCTGAAATACCAAAAGAGATTTAGATCCAAGGATAGAATCATAGAACTCTAAGGAAAGTCAAATCAACGAATCAAAAGCAGTTTGAATTGAAAGGATTTGGATATTGAATCGATTCTCCTCACTCTAGGGTATTGCTACCATATCTCTAATGAGTTTATATAACCCCGAACTAAGGTTTTTAGGGAAACCAAAGCTCTGATATCAACTGTAACAACCCGTATATTTGGACCATTTAAATTGACAATAATCCACATATGTCAACTTAAATAATACAAAACACGAATCATTATGGGATTATAAATACATAAATGTAAATGAGAATCAATACAAAAACACAGACATAGAACAGTCACAGAATAATGCAGCGGAAAATACATCGTCATAATAGCAGTTCATGAAGCTACTACAAGAAATACAACAATGTCTCAACATAAAATGACTGAGAGGAAATACATAAATCTCCAATAGACTTGTACATCAATATTGGAATGGAAATAAACTGATAAAGATAAATTCAAAGTCTTCAGCATCTTCAACCAACCTTGACCAACAACTGGATAGCTTCAGACTGACCCGAGAATATACAAAAAGAAACACTCAAGTCAGGACTCAAAATCTTATACAAGATAATCAAGTGCAAGGAATAAAGTCCATAACTCAAAAATGAATAAAATAACATCTCTAAGGGTCCGATAAACTATCTATATATACAATAGAATACGATATATAGATAATGTCTAATCAGTAAAGTACGATATCAAAATAGCGTTAAGGCGTTACCATAATCCCCCTTAACACATTTTTATAATGTCATAGTCTATACAGCACCGTAAGCCCCACCGTAAACTAGTGGTTATCAGAGGGTACCCCATAGGTATAACACAAAACAAATCGTAGTGGTCGCGGATAGGATAATCAGTATGACAAGGTACATGAGGCGATACCAAGTAGGATACTACTAGTTGCGTGATCCGGACTGATGTTGAGCATAGCCAGCAGCCACCTCAACACCGCGAACAACACTCCCAAATCAAGGGTGCACCCAAATCGAATCACATAGGTAATAGATATGGTATCGAAGAAGTGTATCCGCTAGAGGTGGCGAACCTCAATGGCCCGGCGCGGCTCCTGTTTTAGTCATGTCAGGGGTCATCCAAAATCGTTCTCTTTCTTCAGTCAACGTGTTCACCAAACCATCCACTTCATTCTGGATCAACACTCTGCGTATAATAATTATTAAAATGGTTTTCGGTATCGACAGAGAGTATGTCCATATCTGATCCCGGTCTTTTTAATAACTACGTATTTATTTCACCGATGGTCATTTAGTATTTAAAGTTTAAGAAAATCAAAGTCCAAAAGTCAAGTTGCAAATTTGACTTTCAAAATTTGACATTTCACAATTCAATTTATTTCAAATATTTTAAATCATATTTCCAAATGAAATTTTAGTTCAACTATTTGAGTTAACAAATAGATTCAAGTATTCGAGTTCAATTTAATAAGATTCAATTTCACTTATTAAATTTGTTCATATTCAATGGATTTAAAATTTAATGCTCCGTTAAATTCAAATTCATTAAACAAAGTTTCGATTCAATTTACATTCATAGTTACATTCACCATTCCATTTAATATAAGTATAAATCCGGTTAAGTAAATTTCATTAACTAGATTTCTTTAAACCAAAATAATTTAGTTAATTCGTTTACAAAATCCAATTCAAATTTCATTAAAGAAATCTCATTTTATTTACTCAATTCCATGATTTACATAACCTAAGTTAATTCCTTAACGAGTTTCAAAACAGTTTAATCTCAAACCAAGTTATAAAATCAAAGTTAGACCAATTCATTAAATTTAAAATCATTTTAAAATTAATCCCAAATTAAATCCACCACTATACTTAGTTTAAATTACACTTAAGTCAAAATTTCATTAAATCTTATATTGCATTCATTATCAAGTTTTCAAATCCATTTAATTTAAAATCAAGTCCATAAATCTTAACCTAACAAATTCCATAACATTCAAAATCATTAAATCTTAAATTATTACTTGTCAAATTCTCATTCCAATTACTCAACTTACTCAACTTAAATTTCCTTAAATCAAATTTCAATTTCTCAAAATTAAATTCATCAATTCATTTTATTCAAATTAAATAAAATCTTAAATCCATTTCAATTGAATCTATTGATTTATTTCAATTAAGCAATTAATTTATTTCAATTAAACCGATTAAGTTCGCTAGTTAATTTTAAAACAATTTGTTAAGTTCATTTCTAAATTTCAAATAGATTTCAATTACAAAATAATTTTGTTGACCAATCGGGTTTCTTATTAAATTTTCTATCCTAGGCCAAGTTGTTTAATTGGGTATTTATCATTTCAACCCAAATTCATATAAACCGTTCAGGTCTATCATTTCAACCCATAACGATTTATCCTTATTCTAATGTCCGTTCGGGTATGTATCATTTCAACCAATAGTGATTCTAAACTAACCAACAACTTGCAATTCAATTAAAATATAAATAATATAAATTTAAATAAACACACATACTTGCATGGCATTCTACTATCATTTCATGTAAATCAATGGTTATTTTTATCTAACTATATAACACATCATGTATTAAATCCAAATTATTCCGTGAATAAAACATCGTCATTTCATGTGATACAATTATTCGTTTTAATCCTAACATCAACAGTTTAATTAATTAAGTGCCACAATTTTCTAAAATCACATATATCATCATGTTAATAGTTTAAATCATATTAAATCAACTAACACTACATAGCGTACATTAACAATTTAGAACTAACAATATTCAAATTTAACTCACATAGCAATTAACAGTTTATTTCAACAAATTTTAACAATCAATAATTTTATATCCAATTTAATATTAACAACAATTATCACTTGATTATCATAGCATAATAGATTGAGTTGTCAATAAAATATTCACCTTGCACGGTTAGAGATTGGACGACGAAGCACGAAGACGAATAGATAAGAGACACTAACAAGCACGACACAAAAGCGAACACAAACTGCAATCAAACAAATAATTAAATTGACAATTTTTTCAATACAATATATATATATATAGATTGTATATATAATCATACCAAAGCAAAGAAACTAGATAGATCCAACAAGCTGAATGGAATCCTAAGTCTCTGAAGCAGTAGCTGGAACAAAACACAGTAAAACACCGTATGTGAGCAACCAGAATTTTCAAAGTTATATACTGCTATATAATATAACAGTTTCATATATATATATATATATATATATATATAAAAAACGGAAGTGCAATGGAAATACGGCTGCGGCCAAGGCGAGGCACAGCAGTGACGGCGGAGCAGGGGACGTCGTGGTGGTCGGAGTTGCACGAAAATGGGAGAGATGGGCCTGGGTTTGCTGAGTGCTTTGGTTTCGGTCGGGTTCTTGGCTGTGGGGAGCAGGGCGGGCTCGACGTGGCGAGTCGGGGTGGTCGAGGGTAAGGCGGGCTGGTCGCTGGCGGGTTGGGCTGGGGTCTTGTCGCTGGCCGGTGGGTGCGGTGGAGGGCGGACGTGGGTAGTGGGGCAGTGGAGGGCGGACGGCGGACGTGGGCAGTGGGGCGGACGTGGGTAGTGGCTGGCGGGTTGAGCTGTCGCTGGCGAGTGTGGGTTGGTCGCTGGCGGGTTGGGCGTATGCTGTGTGAAAGACAATGAAATGAAAGAGAATTATGCAGAGGAGGAAGAAAATGAACCAGTGAAAAGTTTTGCAAATGAATGGATTATGACGAGGCTTGATTTATATAAAATAGTACAGAGATTCAAAAGGTCTCAAATTGATTGTCTTGGTAACCGAAATGGCTGTTGGCTTTCCAAGACAGCTGAATAGTCAAAAGACTCCTAGAATTCTGAACGGGGTAGACAGTTTGGGTACCGGTTTGTGCTGCGTAACAGACCGGTTTTGTAATTCGTCAAACAATTGCAACTTTCAACTCCGAACTCCGATTAATGCAAATAAATATACCGTTTTGATCAGCGCGACGAGGCGAACATAACGGTATGAAGATATTGATGATTCGACCCTGTTTGCGAAATTGTTAATTACAAATTAAACCATTCGATCGCACGAACAATTTTACTAGCAATTAAAAGCGGAATTTGACGAAACGAATTGCGCCGATATGATCAGAATATTTTTCGTATACAACATTGTGAAAAATATTTGGATTCGAACATTAGACAATTTACACTTAGAATTCAAACTAATATGTAAATGCGATGAACGAAAATAACTTCAATATTATACGACGAAATTTGGCGTACGCCTATGTCTATCTAGACGCATTCCAAATATGAAATTTGAATAGCAACGGAAGTTGTTTGTGGAAATTCGAATTTCTACACTCAATAAATGATTTTAAAAATTTTAAACTGGGTCGGAATTTCAGGGTCGTTACGAAGCGAAACTCTGAGAGTGGAAACAATATTAGCATGTTGGGAAGAAGAGAGAGTGAAATACCTCCTCTACTTTATGAAGAGACACCGAAGATGGAATTGTATGTAATATTTATAGAGACTTAATAAGGAAAAAGAAATATGATTTATATTCTAATGTGTACTTCTTATAGAAAATTGTTCTCTGTAAGATCTATTTTTGAGATACTTGATCTGAAACTCTCGGCTATAAATTAGTTACAATAGAAGAAATAAATAGTGCATAATGAGTAATTATATGGAGCTTCATATTTCAAATGATGTTCTTATGACAGTATAAATAGTGTGAGTATACCATATAATAATTGCTAATAGGGGCATTAAGTTTTGAAAAACAGTTTCATGCATACCAAATATTATTTGTGAAATGATAAGATAAATGCAACTTTGTTCAGATATGAACACTATGAATATTCATTATAAAACATATATGATTTTGGTATTTCAATGAACTTATTTGTTTTTCATAGTAATAGTGATGTGTTAGGTATAAAAAATACAAAAGCATCTAAAATATTTAATAATTACTTTTAAAATCATGAACTAAGCCATAATTTTGAGAAGCTATTCTAATCATATGATTGTGAATAATATGGTACTTGTGAATTGTATCTCAAAGATTAACGGCAAAGCAGTCATTCAATGGGAGTGACAAAGTTAACGAACTATTCAGATTGATACATAAAAATGTATGCAATCAAAGGGCTAATCATACCAAAAGTGGATCCACTTACACCATTAAATTCACCGATGAATTTCCTTAGTTATGAACATATGTATTTGATATACATTAGAAATCCATGACAAGTTAATAGAATATAAAATAGAAGTAAAGAATTTTAACAAGCAAAAGAATTAAAATAATTTGATTTGATCCAATAGGTAACTTGAATAAGAGTTCCAAGAGTACCTAATATAGAATGCGATTCACTCTCAAAGTCACTTCTCCCTATGCTGTAGATTCATGTATCGACAAGGAGTAACCAGACTCTATTGGGCAAAGTATGATGATAATGAATGAGGTTTAGTCATCTCTTTCTTTATGGATGTGTACTTAAGAGTTAGCACATATTTTGAGTTTGTTTTCATATAAAACCAAGGTTACGATTCCATGTATGATATGAATTCAGAAGAAATCTCATCTTAAATGGTTTTAAGATGCATGGTTGCTTTGATCTATGTTATGAAAGTAAGTTTTGTGAACCCAGGGCTATATTTGTTTTATGTAAGTCTATAAGAAATTGTATAATATTGTGAACGCCTATTCCATAGCACCGAGAGACATCATTTTCTTAATGAATGAATTTTTTTTCTTGAGAAAATTAGTGGTAGTACAACGAACTTGGATGTGATCCAAGTTTCTAACATGGAAACAAATTATATAGATGATAAAAATTTAACCAAGCCCAATATGAATACAACTTACTGGAATGTCTAATAAGAAATCTCACACATTAAGGAGGAATTATGAGTTTCTTACCGAAGCCGAGAAAATGGAATGTTAGGAATGATCACCTTGGTTGACGAGAAGCAGTAGAGAGTAAAGACTCTACTATATGGTGTGATGTATTAAATCCGAAATGGATTAAGAGTATATTAACAAAATTCATGTACTCGAAAGGATATATCCATCAGCCGCAAGCGAGTGTTTGAGAAAAAGATTATGTAGTTAGAAATGTACAAAGCAAGGTTGATAGAAAACAACATCATAAATTTCAAATATTGAAACTACTAAAGGACTGCTTGCAAAATTTTGTCATGATGTGACTATGAGTTTAGCACATTCATGTTAAAACAGAAATTTTAAAAAAGGATTTGGAGGATGTTGTTTGCATACCATAGCCAAAGTGTCTCGAAGTCAATGGGGCGACAACAAAACTTATGGGTTTTTAAGATTTGATTTTAAACAAGTATCTAGAGTTTAAGAAAGTATTTTGATAGTAGAATCAAATAGCTTGGTTTTAGTCAAAATGGAGAGGGAGCATGTCTTTGTAAGAAAGAAAATAAAAGGTACTAAGACATTTCTAATACAATAAGTAAACAACATGCTGCTGGTTGGTAATGATCTACCCATGTTAAAATAAATTTAAGCCCAGTTGTTCAATTCTAGATGATGGATTTGATAGGTCCTTATACTCAACATAAGATGACATCGGGATTATCCCAATCCATATACATAGACACCATATTAAAATATTTAAAATACGGAGCATATTATGATGACCAACCTAGGCCACCAGTATCCAATATACATGTAGGGTGCACTGTGAAGGTACCTCGTTGATGTAAGGCAATAGCCGAGGGTACAAAGTAATCAAAATGAAAAATATAGAACATGTAGAACATCTCACAACAGATAGACAAAAAATAATAAAAACATAGATGTAAAACAGGCAAGACAGTAATATAATTACTATAAACTATAAGTAAGAATATCAGAGTGTAACAGGTTCACAGATTATGCAAAACTGAAAATAAAATGGTTTATATATTCTAATCTCCAGCATAAACACTATAACTGTCACTAAAGTAATACAAGTACTAGTATAGCTCCACAGTTTTGCACAACCGGATATAAGTGACAGTAAGCTCCAAAGTATAGATATATGAAAGCTTAGCCTCCTGCTCATACTCTTTATAGCTCCATGTGCTATCCAAACCTATTATATCATTTAAGAGTACCTGAGATAATAAGAAACAAAGTATAAAACCTCTGGTTAGACAACAGTCTGGTTTTGAGTGATACATCATCTCAAAAATACTATAAAAATGATATATAATGAATTGGGGCGTATGGTGTGAACAATCATACCTGACCTATCCCTACACGAAAAGTGTTAGCATATAACAATGGATATATGTTAATCTACTATCGTCATCACGTAAGTGTACTACAATCAAAATATAATATCCAATGTCTAGGTATACGGTCGAAAATACCTAGATCGTGTGACACCCTGGAGTGATAAACAACAATTCCAAACATAACAACCATCATACAATCCTGATCATCACACATATATGTTAGAAATATATGATAACTCGTATAGCACAATCGCAAACCAAGGACTCGGTCAAATCCCAGCTTCTTTGGTTCTCGAATCCAGCCATTTCGTAAGGCTAGGAACCAGACTTACAATCGCAAAAAGTCTAGGGTAATCTACCATCGCAAAGATTTGGATACGGTCACAAATCCTGTTAGGCATCCCCAAATACCCCTTCTTTACGAGCACACTAGAAATCTCTATGTTATCAATGATCCATTTGCACACGTTGCCATAATGGAACTCAATTGTTATTCCATCCCAACTATCTCCATCGTAGAACACAGTTGCAAATTATACTCATAAGCCTTCATCGTTAGAATTGCCTAAGTGTATCAAAGTCACAACTCCCATCATTGAGTCATCGCCATCGAAATGCCTCTAAACATCCATCGTAAGTCGTAGAGCCATCGTACCAAATATTCGAAGTCGCCATCATGTCCAAGCACCATTTCATCGCCTCACCATTTGCTACATGAACCCCAAAATCGTCCTGGAGTCGGTCGCCTTCACCAATGAACAAATTCCAAAAATCCAAGCTTTCTCCCCAGGTTACTTTCTAGAAAAATCAGAAGTTCTCCTATAAAAAAACCCGAAGTAGCACCATTGAACATCCGAAGCAACCTAACAATTCCCACCACTCCATTTTATTCAGAATATCTTAGGTTCGGTCCCAAAGCAACACCTTTCCATACTGAACCCGAACATAGAGCACTCCTGAATAAGATTTCTGGACCAGTCATCGATCATAACACCACGGGATAGAATTTACTGTTTAGGTTTTCCCCTAACCGACCTAAAGCATCACCCAAGCAAACCACCACCGAACCTAGAGCACGTCCCGTGCAACCTATGTTGAACAAGTGCTACCGAACAGAAATACTACAGAATAGAAATACTGTAGTTTCTGCAAACTCCAATCTCATATCAATTTCATCGTAGCGCTTTGTTCTTCGATCCATATGCATTGATACGACTCCTAACACCCTAGAGCCTATCAATCGTAGTCCGGTACTATTCTCTCAGCCTCTAATTCACTCTGATGAGTGTTTTCAACCATTCAAGAATACACACAATAATCAACATTCAAGCATGTAAAATACACAACAGACCATAGTAATCACCATATAATGCGTCCATAACATAAGCTAACATCTATAAAGGCAATCACACATCCAGATAACATAATTAAAACATAAAAATCACTTTATTCATGTTTTTACTACAAGTAAGATTAGCAATAAAACATAATTTTGACATTAAAAATGGATCTGAAATGTGTTAAAACCTATAGCTACGTATATAATAAAGTGTGAGATGATAAATCACTTGACAAACTCCTAAAAATCAAAGTTTCGCTTGAAAATTGAGGTAAATCCAAGAATGAACAACAATGATCTAATTTCTCTTCTTGAAATATGTAGATTTGGAGATCTCTAACTAATACACTAGCTAATCTACCCTTAATTTATGACTTAGACTTGATAAGAAAGATGAAGGTTTTAGGTGAAGAAGGTGTTAATGGAGGCTTAGATCTATTTGAAAGATGGAAAAAATGATTTGAGGAAGGTTATTTAACCTTTAATAGTTTGACATCCAAAATGGGTTAGTGGGTCTATCCCTAATCTCGCTAATTACCCACTAAGCTGCTCCAAAAACTACTAAAATTCAAGCAGCCATTTCCCCTAGCCAAAAAGTCTAAATCGCTATTATGATCACTCTACGGAAAGAGAAGCCACCGTATCTTTCCAATGGAAGCGGTCTCGAGTCTTGATTCGGCTCCTATAAAAATTTATAGGCGTTTTAAAGTTTTAGGAAATCGTTCGACAAAATTTCTTGGAGTCAAAATGTCACCACTTAACATCCCCAAATTAGTGTCATATGGAACAATAAGAACTTAAAAATAGTATTTTATGACCCTTCGATATATAAAATACAGATCTTCACACTCTCCCCTTTAGGAATTTTACCCCTAAGATCCCAATACAACCAAGGCAAAGTAAAACATACCCGCCCCACATGCCTAATATACATGAAAATTATATCAAACATTGACCATGCACACAAAAGAAAGAAATGATATCTACGCTATCCTAGCATGCATGATACTAAACTATCCTACATGATATCAAAAGTGATAGCAAATGGAATAAACAAAAAGTCTCACCAAGTAATGGGCTTCGGATAAGCGGTCCTCATACTCTCCTTGGTCTCCCAAGTACAATCATCCTTGCTCTCACTCCACCAAACCTTCACCAGCTCTACCGTCTTCCTCTTAAGCTGCTTCATATCATGTTTGACAATAAAAATAGGCCTATGAGGTTTCAAATTTTTGGTTCAATCTCGATATCATCAAGCTGATCCAATTCAACTACCATGCCTGAGCCATGCACAAACTTTGGCAAATGAGAGGCAGGGAACACAT
The DNA here is from genome assembly GCA_030737815.1 of Allium fistulosum. NCBI lineage: Eukaryota > Viridiplantae > Streptophyta > Magnoliopsida > Asparagales > Amaryllidaceae > Allium > Allium fistulosum. The sequence continues at coordinate 120,112,691 of CM060905.1, read as the reverse complement.
TGTGCATGCCCGCCATCTTCTATGGTAAGTAGATCTTATAAGCTAGGTTATCAATCCTCTCGAGTATCAAAAAGGACTGATGAATCTCGACGCTAACTTCCCTTTAGTACCGAAACAAAAAACATTCTTGTAACGAACCCCTTTTTACCCCAAATGTTGACACTAATACATTCACGATATTCAAGTGTCGAGCGTCTAAGTGCCAAATGATGGATTGTTAGGGTAAAAATAAAAAGTAGAAGGAAAAAAACAAATGAGAAGAGAATAAAACGTCAGAATCTCACAACAAGACAATAATATATGATATCAAAAGACAGTACAAAGTGCTACTCTAAGATACATAGCATTTTAGATTTATAATGCTAAGTACTATCTGTTGATTCATGAGTTTTGATTCATGACACAAGCTTCAGAGATCATACGACGAGAATACTATACAAAAGCGACAAAAAGGAGAATAACCATATATTGCACACTACAAAGGAGACAAGACTATAAATTTTAGTATGAATATTTTATTTTGAGTCTTAGAATATTGTTAAAATCATTCCTCAAGTAGTCACACTTAAACACAAAATGATTTATACAAAATAAGTGTACATTGTGCAAATAACAGCAGGTCGGCCGACCGACCAGAATCTTCGGTCGACCGACTCTGTGTCCAGTGCACAGATATGCACCGTTTTTAATTACATTTGTAAACTCAGCTGACCGGCCCAGGGTTCTCGGTCTACTGACCAGAACACAACGGCTAGTTTTTCTGAAGAGGTGCAATTGTTCATGAAGAGGAATGTTCTTTAATCCAACAGATATGGACACAACTCTTGATTAGAACTCTTCATGAAAGATTGTAACTATTCTACAACTATATAAACATGTTCAATTCACTTCTACAATCACCGATTCTTGTTTATATTTCTGAAATCTATTCTCTATTCATTTCTGCAAATAAAAGCATTCATTCTTAATTAATATCACTAGAATCCTTGTTTTAATTTATATACTTCGATTCTACATGATTATCTTCCTTCTAAATCTTCACACACATATATACTCTTGAGGATTTGATTATAGGAAAGTTGTACTATCAAAAGACAATCAGTGTTATTCAGAACACATTCGTCAACAAACTATTTGTATTAAGTTGAAGTCCTCTTCGGCTGTTGAGGCGGAAAAATTCCTGTTCGGCTGCTCAGGTGTCGTATACCTATTCCTCCGGGTTAAGTGAGGGGTTTAGTTTAAATCCAGAGGGTATTCTGGGACTGGACGTATACTTTGAGGAAGGAATTTGACGAATTCATAAAGGATGCCCAAACAGAAAGGGAAAAGTGTCTGAAGGCTTCTAAGGCCAAAATTGCTAATCTGGAGAAGGTGGTAAAAGATCTAGAGGTCAAATATCAAAAAGTTGAGGGCGAACTTACAAAGACTAAGGAGGAGATTTCAAGCTTGAATACCACGAAGGAGGTTGAGAAGGTGGCTGCTACATTGGGCTTCAAAATTCTCTATGAAGCTTATGAGCATAATCGAGATAGAGGAGTGACTCTCTATATGCTATAATCCTAAAGGCAAGAAGATTGAGGAGAGTTTCTCCTATAAGTATGAGAAAGCCCAAGCCACTACAAGTGTTGAACACTCAGTTCTGAGAGAAGAAGGTGACAAAAGTGGAGAGGTAAGTCATGATAACGAATTCCAAAATTCTCTTTTCAATGTGTTTCAACTCTGGTTTGTAATAATCTTTTATACATGTTCTTTTCGATGCTATTTGTTATGACCGTTGACGTTGGTGTTATTTTTATTGAGCGTTGGTGTCACAACCCGTACCTACATAGGCCTAAATTTTGACAAAAATCGAATCCCAAGTCCATCAAAGCACAGATCGTTGGATTTGGTACCTGCAAATAAGCAAGAGCATTATCAGAGATTGATAGAAATCTAAACTCACAGTGGAAACAATAATAGGATAAGAATACTGACTATGACTTCTACCTTGGAATTAATGGTATTCTTTTGATAGTAGACTGTCACATCAGCATCGAACATGAGAGAAAAGAAGACTTCTCCAAAACATAGCACATCCAGCTCCAATGACCTGTCCCTCTAAATCTATCATGTGGGTTGTAATGAGGAGGGGGTTAGAACAACGTTCTGGTGACTGAAAAATCTTTAAGCTTTCCATAACATAAATTTATATTGATTGGTTTCCATTTAATAGTTTTGTCCACTAAGGTTAGCAATTCTACTCTAACCTTGCATTGCACATACGATTACCTACTTACCACTTCCCAAGGTACAAAATATCGATGAAGCCTTATCAACCACCCAATACTTCCAAACCCATTTGCCACTAATACCACTAAATATGAAGTGGGCTTCTATAATACTTTTAAAAGAGAAATAGGACGGCTCTGCTATTTAGGACCTCAATCAAGGTAGACCCCATCATTTAAGACCTATTCCCCATGTGGTTTCCTAATGATGTTGTCAATGGTCGGTGGGTCCTAGCTACAAAGACCTCTAACCACTATTTAAGGCTTCCGACATTTGATGTCCAACTATTACTGGATCTATCGCTGATAAAATCGTAGCTATGTAATAAACAGCACCCAAGCCACTTAATACCATTTATTGGAAAATATGCAGACTCTGGTCATTTAATACCTTAATTATGGCATACTCCATCATTTAATATCTATTCCAAGGCGTGCTCCTCAATGGTACAATCTTTATTACGGCCTTAGCAATGTGAGAGACTTTATCCAAGCCACTTACTACCTTATTAATAAGGACTAGGCAGACTCCTAACCATTTAACGCCTATTTATAGGTAAGCCTTTGTCATTTAATACATAACACCAAGGCGGTCTCCTCACTGGTACTATCTAGCTGACATTTCTTGGAAATCTCATAGGGCTACTTAATACTTCTTTTATAAGGAAGAGGTGAACCCTTTAGTCACTTAATACCCCAAACCTGAAGCGAACCCTTCCTAAGATATCTATTATCACTCTTTAATTATAAATATGGAATCTCTTAAGCTACTTCTTTCGGTAGGGAGGCGGGCCCTTTAGCCACTTAATACCTCAACACTGAAGTAAACCCTTTTTGAGACATCCTTATTTATTTGGAATCTCACTAGGTTGCTTAATACTTCCATTTAGGAGAGAGGCGGACCCTACAACCACTTAATACCTTAAACCAGAAGCAAACCCCTATGGAGATGTCCCACGCCGCTCCTAATTACAAATTTGGACCATTTAATACTTTCCAATTAAGAAAGCAAGCCCAATCTCTCACATCATCATGGGTCCTAAGATTAGTGATACCTCATATCAGTCGTAAGTGTACCCAATTGCTGGTAGCCTCAAAGTGAAGGGCAGTCGTCCGTCGAGTGACTTTACTGACCTCGCATCACTAACCTACTAGTCCAATTAACCATCCAAAGTCTTTACTTATTTTATCTTTGGTAGACATTGGACTTAGTTTACTAATTCCCTTTCTATTTAAGGCAGTAAGATTTAATTAAATACTTATCTACCCATAAATCCATTTTTAATGCTCATATATGTTAGTTTGTCCATAAAATCATAATGATCATTTCCTAAGACATTTTTGTATGGTTACTAATTTCAAATTAGTAAGCTTTTATATCTATTCCATTTTTACCAGTCCTATTAATCCATTTACCATATCAAATTGTTGCAACTCCAATATTTATTACCATTTATTTCCCATTTATTAGAGTTACAACCTTTTAAATTCCTTTCCCATTAATTATTTATCATAAACACGAATATTACATGCAAGCATCGTTATTAGCTAAGTTTTATGTTAATTATTATAAGCGTAGTAAATTACGTACAAATATCTCCTTTTATCAATATATTCTAGTGATATATCTTCACTGAAACATTCTTTTCCATGTTCAATTGTTGGAATCATATCTATAAAAGATTATCCACTATAATTCCTTAAATTAATCCAAAACAAAATATTTAGCTTAAAATAAAAAAGGTTGCATTGTTTGAAATTACAAGAAATAATCATTTCTTTTTATTACTGAAATAGATAGTGTCAACTATATTGAATTCATACTTTACACATCTTTTTTTTTTGCATATATCTCTTGCTAGATAAAACGCTGTATTCTTCCAAAAATGGAAAGAAATCAACTAATATACAAATATTAAATGGATCTAAATTCCAACAATTCCAAACATAAAGAAGTTTACATTCCATAAGATTAGGGTAATAATCCAAATTCATAACATTATTATACAACCAATTTCAGAGCTAGAATAAATTTCATTCTTTTGGGACTGATTTCCAGATCCGGTTGTAAACAATTCTAAATCAATTCAGAAACAAGAATATGTAGTCGATATTTACTATATTCATATTATTTTCAATTTAATGCCTAAAACACATATACAATAATCAAGTTAGGAATAATAATCAAATAAACGCCAATAGGATAATTTTCATATTATAACTATCTATAAAAATTTCCACTCACCTTTTAAAAGCGATCCAAATCTCCAAATCTAAAGTAGAACCTTTGATTCATCTCTAAATCTTTTTTAATTCAACAAATATGTATAAAAGGGTATATACATACTTTAGAATTACACATCTGAGAAGAGATTTGGGATTAGGTGAGAAAATAAATACAAATATATATAAGTTACCTCAAATACGCGTATGGTTGATTCTCTTCTCTTCTCCTTTTTATTAGATTTCTAATCTTCTCCAATTTGTATGAATATAGATACAAATACCTTATTTTTATAATTTAGAAAGGAAATGGAGTATAAGAAATGGTAGAGCTTCGCTACGGCTACTAAAAAAAATGATAAGTAAAAGGAGGGTTAGGCCTGGATTTATAAGCGTAAGAATCAATCTCAACCTTTTGATTTAAAATATTAAATTCGGACCGTAGATGGCCAATATTTACTGGACCCGCCACACATGAAGTGGTCGACCGCCCTGTTTCTAGGGGTCGACCTCCCCTGTTCATCTGCTCCAATATGCGGGTCGACCTGTGGGCCCCAACAAATTTAGTAAAAACGTAAAATTTTCTTATTTATTTATTTCCATTCCGAATTCGTTTTTCGTCCGTAACTTCTTCGTTTGCACTCCGATTGCAAAATTCCAAATATGAAAGTTGCTCAAAATTTCATCACGAATGCAGTAGTGCAAGTTTTGTGGTCAAATTCGATGATTAGCAAAAATTCTATTTTCAGAGCCAATTTATTAACTAACCAATTAAATAACTAACGCCAAATTATGAGGTGTTACAGTTAGGTTCTTGCTAAATTATTTTCTTACTGACTTCGTCACGTCTATTCTGAAGTACTTTTCCATTAACCATGTTTAAACAGAGGACGTCCAGTTTCACCTCTCATTATTATGTATTATGGAAGAGTAGCCAAACTAGAAACTCGAAATTGCTAGTGTAGGCACACTCAAAACCTAACTAAAATCCAGTAGATTAAGGAGAAGAGTTGTCTAATAAGGTTGAAGAGGTGCAGGAAGCACATGACCAAACTTGCGCCAAATTGATTAAATCCCTTAGGCTTACAGGTAGAAGGTTAGCCAATCAGATCTTAAATCCTTAGGGCCAATTAAAACTTACTTTAGGAGACAGAGATGAGGCCTTTAAAGAATTTGTCTAATTCTCTAAACTGCATCCGAGAGATTTACAGTCGAAAAACAAAAGGTTATCATTCATTAAAAGGTTCTATGATCCAAGCCTCACTATAACTCCAGAGGCTCTTTCTAGTTACCAGAGTGTAACCCTATCTTCATTAGCTATTACTGAAGGGAAGACTCCTAAAGGCGTGCATGTCTTAGAATACATTCCTCAATGCTTTCCAGAAGCTAACCTTAGACGGGCCCCTAGTAGACTTTTCTCCTTCAACACTATCTATACTGAAGGATGGTTTAGGAAAGGATATTACTTTTTCCAATATGGCCAGACCCTCAGGGTCCCTTTTTTATACTAAGAGTAGAGGCCTTAAGATTATTTTAGCTACTAAAGAGAAATTTGCTTACCTCAGGAGACTGTGAATTCTTGTACTTTTCATTTCTCACTATCATTATTAATTCTCTGTGGAATGAAATAGAATTACCTTTATGATGATCTTCCTTTTCTGATTTTTATTCGAAATTCTTTTAGGGGCAATCATGTCCCAATTGCTTAGAAATAGAGAGGGATTGTGCCTCTTTGAAATGGAGTCTCGATGATAAAATAGTTGAACTAACAAAGTGTAAGTCCTGATCTTGGTACCAACATCCATGCTGTCTTGAAAGACAATGAATCCTTAAAGTAAACCCTCAAAGAGTTATTTGGAAGATGTCTGTTATTCCGAAGGTAGTGCCAGTTGTTGGACATGCTTCGGAAACTATTGTTTCTAGTTTATGGGAGTCTACATCTACTCTTAGATAGCAATTGGATGAAGCTCACTGAGAGCATTTGACAATCAAATTACAAGAACTTGAAACTGAAAATGAGCGAACTAACAAAGTTACGGTTGTTGCCCCTCCAGTTTGTAGAAGGGGTAAAGGTAGAGGTCGTGCTGTTGTGAATGAAGTGTAAGTCCTGATCTTGGTGCCAACATCCATGCCGTATTGAAAGATAATGAATCCTTAAAGCAAACTCTTGAAGACTTATCTAGGAAGATGTCTGCTATTCTGGAAGCAGTGCCAGTGCAGGCTTCAGAATCTGTTATTTCTAGTTTATAAGAATCTACATCTACTCTTAGATGGAAATTGGATGAAGCTTACCGAGAGCATTCAACAATCAAATTACAAGAGCTTAAAACTGAAAATAAGCGAACTAACAAAGTTACGGTCACTGACCCTCTAGTCTTCAAAAGGGATAAAGGTAGAGGTCGTGTCGCTGTGGGATTTTCTTCTTCCCATGGGACTATAATAGTCTCTTCCGGGTCTCATTCCCAACATTCCCAATTTGAAGGCAATTCTCCTTTGGACCCCATGCTTGATGCATCGGACGCTCTCGTTTATACTAAGGATGGTCGAAGGATCTCGTTTAGGCAATTTAAGAAGGAATAGATATCTAACGCATATGATAAGGTGGAGGAGCATTTCAAATCTCGCTTGGAGAAGGCAATTAAGGACACCAGAACTAAGGTCAAAAATATGTACGAAGGCTTATGAAACGTTGCCCCTTCCACTTTCCTCCTTGTATATTGTATTCCAATACTAACAATCACTTAATTTGTCTATAAGATTGAGGTCTCCTTTTGTCTTTTCCATTGACTAGTTCTTTCAGCTTGAGCATTTTGCTTGCCTTTTTTAATTCCATCTTGGGGTTCTTCTTACCCCTTGACGTCTCACCATATTGGGGTTTTCGATATCTATTCTTACTTGTTTGATGCCATCCATACGTCTTGGATTTGGATCCTTACCCAAAGCTCATTTTTACTTAGGAACTCTCCTCCCAAAATTCTAATCTTATTAGGAATTATATTCGATTTTAATCTTGTACATGACACTTCTCGATCGTGGCTCACTATGGTTGGTAACCTACCCAATATTCTCATCTAACTGGGAATCTACATGGCACCTCTTGTCCATGGCTCACTATCATTATGATCTATCCAACACTCTAACTAGGAATCTACCCTATGCATAGCACTTCTCCATGGCTCACTATCATTTGGGAATCTACCCAACGCTCTAATCCAAATAGAAATCTACCCAATGCATGGCATTTCTTGTCCATGGCTCACTATCATTGGGATCTACCCAACACTCTAATCTAACTAGGAATCTACCCAATGCATGACAGTTCTCGTCTATGGCTCACTATAATTGGAATCTACCCAACACTCTAATCTAACTGGAAATCTACCCAGCGCATGGTACTACTTGATTATGGCTCACTACTATTGGAAATCTACACAACACTCTAATCTAATTGGGAATCTATCAAGCATATAGTACTACTTGACCATGGCTCACTATTATTGGGAATCTACCCAACACTCTAATTGGACTAGGAATCTACCTAGCGCATGGTACTACTTGACCATGGCTCACCATTTAGCATGCATTCTACTTTTTGACTTTTTATTAAACCCTGGTGATATTGGCCTTGCATTTTGTTGCACTATGGGGGTGCTCTTATGGTAAGGTCTACCAACTTATTATTGGGTCCCAATCTACAACCACTTGTGGCTGGCGTCAGCCATTTATAAGCACTTATGGCTTGTGTCGGCCATCTACAACCAATTCCAGCTGGTGTCGGTCATCCACAACCACTTTTAGCTGGTTTCAGCTACCTAAAATTACTTTTGGCCGATGTCATCCATCTAAAACTATTTTTATGTTGATGATCATTCCAAAGGAAAACATGAATTTTTGGGAAGAATGCTTTTTGGATTATAAAAGATTTTTAAAATTGAATAGTTAGTAGGTTTTACCATTAGGTAGAAAACATATTTAATTTATGTTTGAGAAAAAGAATTATTGAGAAAATTAACATTTTTAAGAAAAAAGTAAAACCTTTATTGACCTTGTTAGATTAATAAAAGAGTTTTTGGCCCTTGGACTATAAATGCAGATACAACATAAGAGAGTAACTAAAAAACGGACATACTAGATAAAAGTTTATGGGTACCGAGACTATATTACACTTATCGAGAAAAGAAAGAGCTAAACCTGAAAGGAGCGTCTTTGGTAAGATAAGAGATTTCTTCAAATATAAAGATCCATATAGCATTCTTTATCTTCAAAAGGGGCATGTGTGTGTGTATACATACATACACACACACATATATATATATATATATCCGGTCGAATGAATATACATGAACTTCCTTTAATGCATAGAAACAAAGTTAGACATTTATGAAGAAGAGATATTTAAGTAACTATTTAACAGACTCAGTCAATATCCCTTTCTGTATGAAAGTTTTCTATGGCTTGAGAAAGTCTTTGACACTCTTCTGTTTCATGCCCATTTGCTTGATGATAAACACAGTATTTCTTTCCTTTTGGATCTTCTTTGATGGGTGGGGGATAATTTGGATAATGGAGTTCTCCATGTGTTTTTATAAATATCCGAGAAAGACTCTGGTTTGAGTAGAGTAAGGACTTGGTCTTGTTGGACCTTCTTTCGTGGTCGAAGAGTAGAGGTAACCGGTAGGGTTCTTTTAGCAGGAAGAGAGGAACCTTTATTTGTCATTATCATGATACTTAAATCCGTAATTTTATTCGCCATAGCCTTGACCATCCCTCGTCGTTGAGCAGACTCTCAGAGAGACTTCTGAGGATACTCTGAAAGTTGCCTAATCTTAAAAGCTTGAAGTTCATAAATAAGATTATATTCTTCGCCTTTCTCTTTCTCCGAAATATGGGTAACCCATCTCTCATTGTTGTCCTCTTCAATGAGCCGAATATGAAGGTTGAGGAGCAACTATGGGGTTAGCTTCTCACAGTTAGTCACGGTTGGAGGGGTGATGCTATTGGATTTTCCAAGAGGGAATAAATGACGGAGGTTCATGCCTTCCTTCTAATGCCAAAAATGTTAATGCAGAATTTTGTCTACACCAACACCTCGAGATCCGAAGGTATAGCTCCAAAAGCTGGTTGAGTTATAGGACTCAATTATGAGATTACCGTGATGTGATATAATATAATTAGGCTGGAGTTTCGGGACGTTGAACTATAGAATTGTGATGATAAACGAGAAAAAGGTAAGGTGCTGAAAGGAAAAATAACCCCAAGAGTTTTATAGTGGTTCGGGGTGAAAGTCTCTACATCCATTGTCCTTTCCTTATTTAGTTACTCTTATATATCCAAGAGGCTTATTACATTGAATCTAGGCGTTTCTGCCATTAATGATTTTCTGAATATAGCTTTAATATAGGAATGTACAATATAGTTTTATTCTTTTGATATGCCAGAAGTTCCCTTGTGCCTTGGATTACCGTATTTTTATAGCCAATATGCCGTAATTCCATTGGTGGAGAGCCGTTTCAATGGATTAATGACCTGCCTTGCTATGTGTGGCTTAGATTTGAAATGCTTGTTATCATCTGGTTTATTGCATTTTGGCATGGATTGCTGGCGTGATGCTTTTATATATAGCTTCTTCGAATATTTTCATTTATCTTGACCATTGATCTCACTCTGAGGCTATCTAAGCTGTTGATTATCGATACTTGTTAAAAGCCTTTTTTGTTTGGCAACTTTTGCCCTCGGTCAAGCTTCTTATTTTAGCTGAACAACGATCTTGACCTTGGTTGACACTTTGATTCATGCTCTTGGATCACAAGCTCTCGGCAACTGAGTTCCGTACTTATGTTCTAGTTAAAAACTAAACAATGGGTCTTGGAATTACAAACCAAGGAACCTTCTTTTCAAGTATTCACAATTTATACTTTGTAGAAATTATGGTGTAATAATACGATAATAAACATCTCAGACATAAAACAGACGAGACAGTAAATAACTAAATGAATCACAGAATCAGAGTGCATAGATCCATAGAGTATACAATATAGGAAATAGAGTAAAACATTAACTAATAACTCATAAATAACTGTCTTTAAGTAATGAAGGCATTAGCAAGCTCCATAGTGTTATGCAGCGGAATAACATATCAGTAAATGCAATAATACGAGAGTATAGCCTCTTGCTCATCACCTATCCAGCTCCACGTGCTCAACAGACCTGATATCCCTAATCTACTCATTTAAGAGTACCCAGAGTAATAGGAAGCAAAGCATAAAACTCCGGGTCAGACAACAGGCTAGTGTAAGCGGTAGTAAATCTCCAAATACTAATATACCACTAAAATAGGACAAATGGTATAAAGGATCATACTTGACCTATCCCTGCATCCACAGAGTTAGCACATATGCAAAATATACGCTACTCTACATCAAAGTCATCATGGTTGTACTCCACATCAAAGTACTAAGGGGTGTCCAAATATATACAAAATTAATACCGGCATCAGGTGACATCCCTAGGGTGATAAGCAATCAAATAGACATAGCATCCATCATCCATCCTCACATTCACTCAATCAATGTGTAAAATCACTCGCTGACCCATCATAATCAAAGGCTAGACTATCTGTTATGATAGCCCACATCTTGGTTCCTCGATACTCATATCCATGCCACTTAATCTGCCAGGAAATAGACAAACCAACATGTAAGTCTAGGGTAAACAAACGTCATATCTAGAATAAGGAGCCATCACGCTCCAGGAACCATCACGTTCTCAATATACCCCCACCTCACGAGTACCCTACGAACCCTCGAGTGTCTATGATTCCTTTTCATATGTCATTATAGCAGAGCTCAACCTAAATTTGATCTGAAAACTCCCATCACGGAGTCATCGTGGTAGGGAAAATTCTCTACAGTCATCATTAATTGTATAATACCATCGTTTGTCCCGTATCCATCATCTAACAGTTCCCTTTATCCGGTCCATAGTCCTCAGCCCTGCATCTCAAAGCATGGTTATCCATCATCAAAGCCATCTCTTCCCATCACAGAATCATCATTATCGAATCGTCATCGAAAATCGCCACCGAACTTAGGGATCAACACTGATCCCTATACTTAATCATATTTGGCTAAGTGCTTCACTTGTCTCGAGTTCAAGTAATCAAATACCTAAAACTCAAGCCAAACCTCATCATGTCAAGAAGCGTACCTATGGAATCTCGAAGCAAACACTTGAAGGCTAAAGTCCACTTCCCTATGCCAACCACCACCGATCCATGCTCACCCTGATCCCACACTTCACCTACACACTAGACCATGCTTCCTAATGCCACCACATCAAACGCATGTCAAACGGGTCAACACTCATGGATAGGTACCGATCCATGGGTACCAAACCCAAAGTTATCAGGAAAATCCACTTCCTTGGCTCCACTTCCTCCACTACCTTGGTCTATACTCTCAAGCAACCACCCTAAACCATCATTTGTGGCCTAAAACCTTGCTTCAAACTCACAGCATGCTCCGCCGGTCGGAACCTCAGGGATCGGCTTCGATCCCTTCCTTAGTATTTTCCTTCATCCTCATAAGTGAACGATACGTCAATGCAAGCAATCCATCTCCTAAACTTTTTTTCTTTCCAAGCGAACCATCCTTTTCGTTCACCACACTAAGCAAGTGTCTACTGATCCATAGGCTTCGAAATCATCACTGATCCATCTTCAAATGGACACAACTTAAGCATATGAACTACATATGACTTTAAAATTTATAGGGCCTTCCTTGTTACCCCATATCGATCGCGCCTCATTTGGACCAAGCCCCATGGATCGTCACCAATCCCTTTGCACTGATGCCTAACATATCCTTAAAACTGAATTGTCATTCGATCGGCGTTTTCAACCACTCACGAATCACAAAATCAAGCAATTATTAGAAATAACATATATTAACAAACACACAATCAAAAATATCAATGTGAATCCTAAGTCTAAGGGTAGTACCCATAAGAACACATAGTATCCAAAAGAACACGAATTTAAAAAACTTATCCATATTACTTAAAATTTACATATCTTATTTAAAAGGGTTTAAAAAGTGGTTCAAAGTTTGAAAATCATTTAAAACATCATTAAACGTCTATAGGGGCTAATTAGTGCATTGGGGCTTAAAAACACTCACCTAAGTCCCAAGAAACCTAATCCAAGCTCAAAGATGCATGAATCCAAGAGTGAACAACAGCTCTAAGATGATCTCCAACAACAAATTTCCAATCCAAGGTGGTAGCCTCACTAATGTTCTTCTAATGACATGTTTAGGCTAATTAAAGTAAGGATTATTGTGAGTTTTTGGGTAAGAGATTATTAATGAAGGGTTTATCTTTATTTTTGGGAAGTATGAAATGATGAGAGAGTCCCATCATCTCTACCCCCACGATAATTCCGATATCTGTTGACCTACTAATTACCCATTAAGCTGTCTAAAATTGAGTGGAACTTCAAATAGTTACATCTCCCTAACGGTAAGTCCGTTTTTCTAGTATGACCACTCTACGGAAAGGGAAATCATCATTGTAATCAAATTCAAGTGGTTTCAGACCTCAATTCGGCTCCTATCAAAAGTTATAGACCATACAAGATCCTTATGGTTAAAATGGTCACATAGAAATTCGACAAAAATCATAGGTGTGAAAATTTTCCCTAGAAGTCATTTCCCAAAATTTTAGAATAATACGTCCTCATATGAAAATAAAATTAATATTATATGATCCTTTGATATGTAGAATACGGGTCGTTATAGTAATGCCAACCTCTCCCTTGGACTTAGAATAGATAGTTCAACGCTATAACACTTCACTCAACAACCACTTCCAAAACAAAGAACTCGTTTATCAGTTTTTAAGTGGTTTTTATAAAGTAATACACTTATCCGATCCTGGACTCTTCAAAAGTAAATCAATGAATTTCTGGTTAACATGATTTCGGTTCTTTTAGAAGTAAGTGAATGATATGGAGGAGTCCTCCCCAAGGGATATCATGTATATGCATTCTTAAAGTAAGAGATGTTCATACCAATGAGTTCTCCTCGAGGGATATCAAACCATATGAAATCATGAAGCTTTCATATACTTCCTAAGTTAATTGGTCAATTTTAATAGAAATAAAAATGATCGCACAAGGAAATCAACTCGTGTACTTATCACTGTTTCCGACTTTCTGAACTTATACTATCCCTCGGTCAAGAGTGAAGCCAGGTAAGTTAGAGCACTTGTTGCATCAAAGCCCTACCTTGACACTTCATTCTTAACTCTCACAGATAGAACAAGTCCACTTTGTCGGCTTTTAGTGCTAAGTATAGGATTAAATACTTTCCATAAACAAGTAAACACACAAAGCACAATTAAGTCGCATAATCGATTTATAATCCCCATTTTATTTAATTTATTTCTTTATACTTAAAATTTCTATGTAAATACTTATATATATATTTAAAATACCTTTACATAAGATATATACATATCTGCTGCTATTTCTAAGTCATTTCTGTCCTTTTCAATATTTAGAAATATATTCATATTCTTATCAAAATGGTATAAGAATATTTACAAACCACTTAACAAAATATCTCACTATAAAATATATACAAAGATGTTAAAACAGATGTTACTAAAACATTGTTGCTATAAACCCCTTATCTCTTTTATAAATTAAGCCTTTTACTTTTCTAACCTATTTCCAAAAAAGATTCGATACTTAACATTATCTTTAAAATACTCTTTTTAAAGAACAAATATATCTATAAGGGTAAAAAACAGAAGTTACTCAAACATTGTTTGTTATAAACCCAAATCCCTTTTATACTTAACATTATCTATAAAATACTCTTTTTAAATATCCAAATATATGTATACTTACTTAACAAAGTAATATACTATTACTTAATTTTCAAACCATTTATTATAAATAAGTTTTTACAACAAAACCACTTATCCTTTTATAAAATACTTACTTTTTTTTCAAAATTAAGTATAAATAAAAATACTTTTAAAATACTTATAAATACATTTTAATTATCCATATAAAATATTTCTTAGAAATAATTCAATTAGAATTTAACAAAAATCAATAAAAAGCATGTTTCACAAATAAAAATCCTTTACTTTAAAGATTCATAAATAATTATTTAGATTATATTTAAACTTCAAACCACTTTTAAAATACTTTAAAACATGTTATTAAGTATCCGTAAAAATTTCTTATAAAAATAATTAATTTAATTATCATTTGAACTCATTTGAATCACAAAAAGTGTCAAAAATAACACTACACAACCATTGTTGTAAAAAAGCCCGGAAATGCTATCGTAGGTCAAAGACAGAATTATAAGTGCTGTTAAAAGTCCTGGACAGAGAACACTAGAAAATTGCATAAATGTTTGATACGTTTTCACAACTCAAAAAAAGGTTTAAACATTGATTTTTTAAAACAATAATAAGTACACATATAATAACTATTAAAATAGTAAAGAAACCCTTAAGGATGTCTTACAAAATCATACTAAAAATCATCGAATACAAGTGCATCTATAGCGACCAATTCGCTTCTAACTTTTACAAACTTTGTTCTATCGTTTCTATAATTTTCCAAACCAATTACTTGTTGTCCCATACACTAATATATGTTTAATAACAACAAGATATATTATTTCACAATATATTCACATATAACCATTTAACATAAGTTAAAACACAAGGGATTCAAAGTGCACATATAGTGACTATTGTCGCTTCAAACACTTTCAAACACACTTCAACTTCACACACAATCACACCAAACATGCAAACACAAAGTCAAGGCCACGTTACATGTTGTATAGGGTACTAGAAGTAAATATACATCATATATAGTTGTTTTTTGCTTTCAAAAGCAAGAGGGGTCCAATGGTGAGTTAACTCACCAAAACCAACACTACAACTAAGAACAAACCACTGGAAACACATGAAACTTCCTACCATCACCAAACATCCAAAAGACACCTTTGCTCCGAAAATGCTCTCTACCTCCTCCTTCCTTCACTAAAAGCTTATGGCCCTTCAATGAACCTCCCTTTGTGCTCCTTTTCTTTAATCTTCATGTTGTTAAACTTGTCTCCTATGATGTTCTAAGCCTTATACTTGATTTTGGTGTAGTTTGGAGTAGATGTGCATTGATTAGAGACTGATTAGCGAAGATAAAATGTATTAACACAAAATAATTCTACCTTTTTAATTTTTTAAAAAGTGATTAATGTAACCTTAAGGGTGTATTTGTAGAGTTTATTCAAAAGGTCGCTCCTACCTCCAAACCTCCTAGGAGGGTCACAAAGAAGCCTTCCCCTCACATGCTATTTTACACCTCACTTTCCTAAAACAAATATCTAAACACTATTCACCAAAGTATCTCTTTCCTTAATCAATTTGTTATTCCTTTACTATTCACATTTAGTTAGCCATAAAGCACTAAAATATTTTTAGATTCTATTTAATTGCACATTAATATATTAGGAAAGCACAACAAGTTCAAACAACTTTTACCGATAAAAATCTGTTTATTAACAACACGATTTTCAGTCACATTATCGATATTTCTTCAAACTATTTATTTTTTAAATATATTTCAAAACAAAGTTTACCATCATTAGTTATTAATAAAAAGCGGGTTAATAAGGTTATAAAATCACTTAAATCATATTAAATCCAGATTCAAATATTTAAATAAATTAGATATTTAAATACGAAGTATTCGTCATTACAATTCTTCAACAGAGAGATCTTGACAAACATCACATCGCCAATAGAGAACTCTAAATTACATATTCTCTTATTAGCATATCGCTTCTATCTATCCTGGGCAACGTTCATCTATTGTGAAATGATCATGATCTTCTCTGAAGTCTCTTTAACCATATCTAGCCCAAGTATCGGTTTCTCGTCCGCTTCCCACCAACATGAAGGAGCGTTGCACGGTCGACCATGTAACGCCTCAAATGGCATCATACCAATGTTGGACTAATAACTATTGTTGTATGCAAAATCTACAAAATGTAAATGACCATCCCACGAGCCACTGAAATCCAAAATACAAGCATCCAAGAGATCCTCCAAGATACGATTCACCCTTTCGGTATGCCCAGCATTTTGTGGGTGATAAATCATACTAAGATGCTGCTCTGTCCCCAATGCCTCTTGTAAGCTCTTCTAAAATTTGCTAGTAAACAAAGGGTTCTGATCGCTCACAATGCTCTTCAGCATACCATGGAATCACATAAAACACTTCACATATAACTCGGGCAATTTAGATGACATTCTACTGGACTTTACTGGTATAAATCTAGCACTCTTCATAAATCTATCGACCGTGACCCATATGCTGCCATCCCTCCTATGGTGTTGTCAATCCATCGATGAAATCCACTGAAACTTGTTCTCATTTCCACTCAGGAATCTCGAGAGTTATAGTAGACCACTCGGCTTCTTCTGGTCTACGTTTACCAACTGACAGTTTATAAACTTCGAGATGCATGCCCCCAACGTCCTTCTTAATCCTTTCCTAAGAAAATGTCAGCATCATATCATGGTATATTTTATTGCCGTTGGGATATATAGTCAACCTTGAATGATGACACTCTCATAACACCTCATCCCTCAACCCATTGACATTAGGTACAAACAATCTCCCATCCTTACGGAGCCAACCATCGTGGTCAATCCTATACTGCTTCATTTCTTCAGACACCACTTCTTCCTTTATCTCCACCATGATCTTTCCTACTCTAGAATCTCACCTCTAACTAGTACCGATACACTTAATCAAAGTAGATCTGACCATCAAGCTAGCCACCGGTTTCAGCTCTAGCTCACATCGAGGTCTAAAATCATAGCCAGCGATAAAATCCAACTGCTTCCACTCTACGCCCATAATCTGACATGTCTCCTACTTAAAGCATCACTGATTGCATTTCCCTCACCGGGCGTAGAGGTACTTCAATGACTTATAGTCCGTATACAACTCGAACCTCTCTCCATGCAAACAATTCCTCTATATCTTCAAAGCGTATACTATCATCGTCAACTCCAAATCAAGAGTCGGATACTCCTTCTCATGCGGTTTCAACTGCCGACTAACGTATGTGATAACTTTTACCCTCTACATCAACACCACACCTATTCTGATACCACAGGCATCTGTGTATACCGTCAACTCTTTATTGCCACTTAGAATAACTAACACTAGTGCACTCGTTGACCTCTCATTCAGACTCATGAACGAATGTTCGCACCTCGCTTCCTAAATAAAGGACGATTCTTTATCGTTGAGTTGGTTAACGGTGCTGCTACCTTAGAGAACTCCTTAGTAAAATGTCTATAGTATCCCAAAAATCCAAGGAAACTTCTCACATCTATAGCGGTCTTGGGTATCCCAATCCAATACCGCTGCCACCTTCGTAGGATCGATAACAATGCCCTACTCAGAAACAACATGACCCAAGAATTGAACTTTCCTCCTCCAGAAGTTACACTTTGAAAACTTAGCCTTCAATCGGTGCCTCTTCAACACCTCGAGCACTATCCTCTGGTGCTCTGTTTGTTCTTCCTTCATCCTTGAATAAACAAGGATATCATCCAAGAACATAAGTACAAACTTATTTAGTTGATCCCTGAAAACATGGTTCATAAGATCAATAAAGTATGCCAGTGTGTTAGTTTGCCCAAATGGCATAACTAACCACACATAGAATCCAGACGGTATATGAATCGCTGTGATTGACACACTCTCTGTCACTCTCAGTTGACGAAACCCCTCGCAAGGTCCAACCGAGACAATACTCTAGCACATGGAGCCGATTGAATAAGTCATCAACATGCAGAAGTGGATACTTTTTCTTCTTCACTAACTTATTCAGCTCACGGTAATCAATAAACAATCTCAAAGAGTTGTCCACCTTAGTGGCGAACACTACAGGTGCTCCCCATCCATTATACTCTATTCAAAACCCTTATGTTAATGGTCATTAACTTGCACCTCTAGTTTCTTCTTCTCTTTCAGTGCCATACACCTCAATGGTATAACGATCGATCAAGCATTTCTCCCCAAATCTATACGAATTTCGATCTCCTTAACCAATGGCAATCCAGTCACCTCCTCGAATAGTTCTAGATGCTTCCTCGATATTAGAACAGATGACAACTCATAATGTGGGATCTCAAGCGTATACAGAAAGATAACCATCACCCATAGTCAAGAAGGCAGCCTATCTCCAGTCTACACCCATAATCCATCCCTATTGCCACCAAAGACCTCTCACAATCCACCACTACTACGTACTTCTACAACTAGTCCATTCTCGGTATGATACAGAACCCCATGAAACCCAAAACAAAGCAATCACAAACAAACATCCATAACTTGATATGGCTAAGTTTGAATAGAAAATGCAAAGTCTAGTCGATCTTCCAACAGGGTTAATAACAATCAAAGGTCGGTCAAATATGTCAGGTTTTAATCCCAGTCTATCTACCAAATCACTAGATATGAAGGAATGTGAAGCCCCGGTGTCGAATAAAACACGTACAAGTGTATCGGAACCAGAGAGCATACCATATATAATGACACTCTTCCCCTTCTTCGCCGATGGGCACTCGACAAATTTGGAACAACTTCTGGAGCATAAGTAAACACAACCTGCTTATTCCTCGATAGTTCTGGACAATCCTTCTTAATATTCCCCGACTTGTTGTAGTTGTAGCACTTCTTACCTTCTTCCTTACAGTCTCTGACAAAATGGTCCTTCTCCCATAGTTATAGCAAATAGGCTGCCACTTGCCCTTCTTTTGTCTACCCTTGTTCTGAAGTTGCTTCCTCTTATTGATGTTGTTGTTCCACTTCTTCTTGCTTCTTCTGCCTACTTGTTGCTACGGCTTAACTTTGGTATCAACAACCGGCCTAGGCTTCGGATATAGACTCTCATGTTAAAGAGCCTTCTCCACCACCTTCTCAAAGGACTCGTTAATATGTCCTACTCCAAAGTTGTTGTCCAAACCCATGATAAACTTTCCATTCTTCTTGAGCAAAGTATTGACAAAAGACAGACCATACTTTGATGGCATATTGAACTCGACCGCGTACTCTAACACGGACATATCCCTTTGCCTTAAATTAGCAAAATTCTGGAAGAGCACCAATTTCTAGGCAGCCGATATATACTTCTCTTCAAACTTCATCTTAAACTACTCCTAGGTAATATGATCCTCATGAGTGGTAATCTTATGGTGTTCCACCACCCCATAGCTCACCCCCGAAGTTGTAGAGACTAGCTTCCTCTTCATCGCATCATCTAACTCCATATCCTCAACGATGTGTTCGTAGGTGTCCAACCAATCCCACACTTCGATGGTTGACTCCGTTCCAAGAAACCTTTTACTACCCAGGGTAGAGTAATCCTTGTTTATTTTGGCAAAGTTTCCATTTAGTGCTTGCATCGGAGCCCCATCACTTACAGCCACAATAGGAGCAACTCCTTTAGCATTATGCAGCATGTTCCACATTAAGTTGTTGAATATAGCATGAATATTGGTGTTCATAGGTGCCCCATCGTCCACTCCCCGCTCTACGCTAGAAGTAGAAATAATAGCACATTCCTCGTTAGCCAGCCCATTCTTATAAGTTGTAATAAGAATAACCAATCCCTTTAATAGGAACTAATGGTGTCCATGAATGCAATACGACTTATATATTATATATACTACTATATACTTTTGAAAACCAAAATATAACAAGTACGCTCACTTATATATCGCATAACGCATTCGAAGACAATGGCTCCTACCTTATCTCTAATGAATCCAAGTATTAACATAGGTCATGTATGCAACCTAAGCTCTGATACAAAATGTGACGACCACTCTACACCACTGGTACCCAATATACATGTAGGGTGCGTTATGTAGGTACCTGGGGATGTAAGGCGATAACCAAGAGTGTAAAGTAATGAAAATATAAAACACAGAACCTGTAGAACATCTCACAACACATAGACAAAATATAATAATAACATAGATGTAAAACATGCAGGATAGTAATATAATCAATATGAAACATAAGTAAAAATATCAGAGTGCAACAAGTTCACAGGTTATATAAAACTGAAAATAAAAGAGTTTATACATCCTAATCTCCATAATAAACTCTATAACTATCTCAAAAGTAATACAAGTACTAGTATAGCTCCACAGTATTGCACAATGGGATATAAACAATAGTAAGCTCCAAGGTATAGATTTACAAAAGCGTAGCCCCCTACTCGTTCACTGTACAGCTCATGAGCTATCCAGACCTGTTATCTCATTTAAAATTACCTAAGAAAATAAGAAGCAAAGCATAAAAACTCGGGTCAGCCGCCAATCTGGTGTGAGCGATACATTATCTCAAAAATACTATAAATATAATATATGATAGATAGGGGTGTAAGGTATGAAGAATCATACTGAAGTGTCCCTACATGAAAAGAGTTAGCACATAACAATCAATATATGCTAAACTACTGTCATCATCATGTAAGTGTACTACAATCAAATTATAATATCCAATGTCTATGTATATGGTCGAAAATACCTACATCATGTGACACCCTGGAGTGATAAACCACTATTACAAACATAGCATTCATCAAACAATCCTCACCATCACTCATGCATGTTGGATATATGATAACTCATTTGACATAATCGAAAACCAAAGACTCGGTCACATCTCGGCTTCTTTAGTGATCAAATCCATGCCACTTCATAAGGTTACACACCGGACTTACAATCGCAAAAGTTTAGGGTAATCTACTATTGTAAAGATCTGGATATGATCGCAAATCTTGCTGGGTGTTCCACATACCCCTTCTTTACGGGCACACTAGATATCTCTAGGTTATCAACGATCCATTTGCATGTGTCTCCATAGTGGGACTTAATCATCATTCCATCTCGACTATCTCTTTAGTAGAACATAGTCGCAAATTATACTCATAAGCACTCATCATTGGACTTATCCTTGTGGATCAAAGTCATAACTCCCATCATTGAGTCGTCATCATCGAAATGCCTCTAGACACCCATCGTAGGTCGTAGAGCCATCATACTAAAGTTTCAAAGTTGTTGTCATATCGGAGCGCCATGTCATCGCTTCACTGGTTGCTACATCAACCCCAAAGTCATCTCAAACTCGGTCGCCTTCGTCCAAGAACAAATTCCAGAAATCCAAGTTGCCTCCCTAGGTCACTTTCTAGGAAAACCCGAAGTTCTCCTCTTAGAAACCCGAAGTAGGACCATTGAAAAACCTGAAGCAACCTAAAAGTTCCTATCACTCCATTTTTGCTCAGAATTTCCTAGGTCCGTTCCTGAAGCAACACCTTCCCAAAACTAAAGCCAAACATAGAGCACCCCCGAACAAGATTTCTAAACCGCACAACACCATTGGACATCATTTGTTTACAGGTTTACCCCCTAGCCGACCAGAAGAACCACCTGAGCAAACCACTACAGAACTCAAAGCACGTCCCGAGCAAACTATCGCCGAACAAGTGCTAACGAACAGAAATGCTACCGAGCAGAAAAGCAATAGTTTCTCTAAACTCCAATTTCATGCAAATTTCATTGTTATGCTTCATTCTTCGACCTATGTGTGTTCCATATGCATCGATATGATTCCTACCACCCTAGAGCCCATCTATCAAAGTCTTGTTCTATGCTACCTGCCTCTAATTCGCTCTGATGAGCATTTTCAACTATTTAAGCATGCACAAAACAATCAACATTCAAGCATGCAAAACACACAATGATCCATAGCAATCATCCAATAATATATCCATAACATAGCCTAACATCTATAAAGCCAATCACATATCCAAATAACACGATCAGAACACCAAAAATCGCTTTATTCGCATTTTTACTACAGGTAGGATTTTAAAACAGTAATAAAACATAATTTTGACTTTAAAAGTGAATCTAAAATATGTTAATAGCTACGTATATAATAAAGCGTGAGATGATAAATCACTCGACAAAACCCTCAAAAATCCAAGTTTTGCATGAAAATCCAGGTGACTACGAGAATAAACAACAAAGACCCAATTTCACTTCCCAAAAAATGAAGATACGAATACCGCTAACCAATCCTCTTACTAATCTACCCTTGATTTATGATTTAGACTTTATTTGGAGGAGAAATATGATGGTTTTGGGTGAAGAAAGTGTTTACGAAAACTTAGATCTATTTTGAAAGATGGAAAAAAAGATTTGGGAAAGGTTATTTCACCTCTAATAGTTTAACATATAAGATGCGTTATTGGGTCTGTTCCTAATCTCACTAATTATCCACTAAGCTGCTCCAAAAACTGTCAAACTTCAAGCAGCCATTTATCTTAACGAAAAAGTATAAATTGCTATTTGACCACTCCACCGAAAGGGAAGCCATCATATCTTTCCAATGGAAATGGTCTCGGGTCCCAATTCAACTTTTATCAAAAGTTATAGCTGTTATAAGTTTTTAGGGGTAAAAACATATAATAAAATTTCAAGGGGTCCAAAATGTCACCACTCAACATCCCTTAAAGTTATTATCATACGACCCAATAAGAATTTAAAAATAATATTTTACGACCCTCCAATTATTTAAAATATGGGTTATAACACTTCTCCCTTTAGGAATTTCGCCCTTGGGATCCCAATACAACCAAGGCAAAGTCAAATATAGCTACTCCGCATGCCAAACATCCACGAGCAATCGTGTCAAACATTAAACAAGCATATAGAAGAAAGAAATGATATCTACGCCAACCAGAGCATGGATGATACTAAACTATCCTATATGATATCGAACGTAAAAGTAAATGGGATAAACTGAAAGTCTCACCAAGTAAAGAGCTTCGAAAAGCGGCCCGCATACTCTCCTTTATCTTTCAAGTACAATCACCTTCGCTCTCATTCCATCGAACCTTCACCAGCTCCACCGTCTTCTTTCTAAGCTGCTACATATCATGTTTGATGATATAAATAGGCCTACGAGGTTTCGAAGCTTCTGGTTCAGTCTCGATATCATCTAGTTGATCCAATTCAACTATCATGCATGAGCCATGCACAAACTTCTACAAATGGGAGATGGGGAACACATTGTGAATGCCTGCCACCTTCCGAGGCAAGTCCACCCTATAAGCTAGGTTCCCAATCCTCTAGAGTATCGAAAAAGGACCAACGAATCTCGATGCCAACTTCCCCTTAGTATCGAATCGAACGACATTCTTATAATGACCTACCTTTTCGACACCTAAATTTCAACACTAATATATCCACGGTATTCATGACCGAGCAACCAAGTTCCAAAAAGATAGATTGCTAGGATAAAAATAAAAGCAGAAAGTAAAAAAATAAGAGAGAAGAGATTAAAACATCAGAATCTCACAATGGGATGATAATATTTAATATCAAAAGATAGTACAAAGTGCTACTCTAAGACACGTAACATATTGGAGTAACAATCCTTAATACTATCATCAGCCTGGATAGTATAATAGCATGTCCTCATAATTTCTGATAATAACATACTAGTAGTGCAATGGAAATAAAATACAACTATAGGTGAATGAAAGCATCCAGCTCGTCTTCTGAAGCTCCAAGAATATCAATGAAAACCTTCCTTTCTTGAACTGCCCGATAGAGAACCCGAGGAATTAAGGGAAATATAAAAAATCAAG
Source organism: Allium fistulosum (assembly GCA_030737815.1). Lineage (NCBI taxonomy): Eukaryota > Viridiplantae > Streptophyta > Magnoliopsida > Asparagales > Amaryllidaceae > Allium > Allium fistulosum. The sequence goes on along the minus strand of CM060905.1, from coordinate 120,088,426 downwards.
TCAGATATAAGTCATATGTAAGAAACACAAGAAACATCTGCAGATATAAAATTACCTTTTGATACCGTGTGAAAACGCCGTAACATTTTTCCCTTTAAAAGAACCAAAACCATCTAATAGGTAAATTAGACGATATAATAGATAATGTCTAGTATGAAGAATATAAATTAAAAAATAGCCGTGCTTCTTGCATCTCAAAATACAAAAATATTAGAAGTACAACTAAAACCACTAAGATACGTTCGCATATGGATTTCCGTTGGAGTCATCCCAAATATACTTAGGCAAGCCTTCCGACAAGGGTCAAAAACTACCTTTTGAAACCATGCAAATCGCTAAATAAAAAAATATCATAGAGGAAAACATAACTGAACAATGCCCAACACATGATATTTAATACCAACAACTCCTGTGCATCTCAACCGAAAGCATCTTTAGATATTTGGAGTTGGTGTACACTTTAGGTTAGCTAAATCCCATGGCTATGCCCTAACTCTATTTTCTATCATTACCGATGGTAAAGTCATGTTCAGCATCTCAACACTTGAGTCTTCATGACTCAAACCTCTCCATGGATTCTAACATCACGAACAGTTCATGAACCTCTACATGAATTCTAACATAAATCGTCCAACGAATGCAAACATTAACCTCTCCTTTGGACTTAACCTCAAGATAAACAGTTCAACTCTAAAGTGTTAATCCAAAAAATGCTGACCTCTCCCTTGGACTTAACCTTAGGATAGACAATTCAACTCTACAATACTTCGCTCCACAACTGCTTCCAAAACATAGAACTTGTATATTAGTTCTAAAGTGGTTTTTGGTAAATAATACACTAATCTAACCTCAGACTCTTCAAAACTAAATCTATGAATTTCCGACTAACTCAATTTTGGTTCTTTTAGAAGTAAGCTAACGATATAGGGAAGTTCTCCCTGGGGGATCTCAAACCGTATTAAATCGTGAAGCTTTTATATAAGCGATAGGAAGCTCCAAAGTATAGATATATGAAAGCATAGCCTCCTGCTCATACTCCGTAAAGGTCCATATGCGCTATCCAGACCCATTATCTCTAATCTACTCATTTATAAGTACCCAAGATAATAAGAAGAAAAGCATAAAACCTCGGGTTAGACAACAGTCTGGTGTGAGCAATACATCATCTCAAAAATACTATGAAAATCATATATAATAAATAGGGGTGTAGGTATAAAAAATCATGCGTGACATGTCTGTGTAACCAAAGAGTTAGCACATAACAATCGACATATGCTAATCTAATCTCATCATCATGCAAGTATACTACAATCAAAGTACAATATCCAATGTCTAGGTATATGGTCGAAAATACCTACATCATGTGACACATGATAATCAACCATGATAAACATAGCATCCATCAAATATTCCTCAGCATCACTCATGTGCGTTGGATATATGATAATTCGTATGGCAAAATCGCAAACCAGTGACTTGGTCAAATTTCGGTTTCTTTTTGCTCGTTCCTTGCCACTTCATAAGGCAAGGAGGAACCAAACACAATTCACAAAAGTCTAGGATAATCTACTATCCCAAAGATCCAAATACAGTCGTAATCTAGGTGGACGTCCCAATATAGCCCTTCTTTACGAGCACACTAGAAACCTTCGAGTTACCAAAAAAACCTTTGCATGTGTCTCTATAATGGAACTCAGTTATTATTCCATCCTGGTGCTATCTCTACAGTATAAAACAGTTGCAAATTCTACTCGCAAGCCTTCATAATTGGACTTATCCTTGTAGATAACCATCACAACTCCCATAGTTAAGTCATCATCATCAAAATGCCTCTGGACACCCATCGTAAGTCGTAAAGCAATCATATCAATGATCGGAAGTCATCTTCGCGTCGAAGTGCCACACCATCACTTCACTAGTCATCGTAGCCAAAGTCATCCTGGTCTCGTTCGCCTTCGCCCAAAACAAACTATGAAAATCCAAGATTTCTACCCAGGCCACTTTCCGAGAAAACCCGAAGTTCTCCTTTCAAAAACTCGAAGCAACCTAAGAATTCCTACCACTCCATTTTTGCTTAGAATTTCCCACGTTTGGTCTTGAAGTAACACCTTCCCAGACCCAAAGCCGAAAAGAAGCATCCTCAAACAATATTTCTTCACCAGTGGCTGAGCATAATACCACCAGATAGCCTTTTTTATTTGGGTTTTCCCCCAACAGACCTAAAGCACCACCAGAACAAACCACCATCAAACCAAGAGCAAGCCTCGAGGGAGATGATTTATAAAATAACCCAAAATACTAACACTATTAAGATTTGTTGTAAGAGTAAAAGTTTATGATATTAACCATTTATTATAATTTAAATATATATACTTTTGGTTTATTGTTTATATCATAAAGTTTTATTCTTACAATAAATCTTAATAGTGTTAGTATTTTGGGTTATGATTTATAAAATCTATCGCCAAACAAGTGCTACCGAACAGAAATGTTGTTGTTTGTCCACACTCCAATTTCACGTCGATTTCATCACTATGCTCCATTCTTTGACTCATGTGCATTCCATGTGCAGCGATACAACTCCAAACACTCTAGATCATATCCGTCGAAGTCTAGTTCTACGCCCCTACCTCTAATTTGCTCTGATGAGCATTTTCAACCGTTCAAGCATACACACAAACACAGCGTGCACACAGACACACACACACACAAAATAATCAATGTTTAAGCATGCAAAATACAACACATACCATAGCAATCACCATAAAATAGTCTAACATCTATAGAGGCAATCACACATCCACACAACATGATTAGAACAACACAAATCACTTTATTCAGGTTTTTACTACAAGTAGGGTTTTAAAATAGCAAAAAAACATAATATTGAGTTTCAAAATGGATCCAAAACATGTTAAACCTATAGATATATATAATAAGGTGTGATATGATAAATCTCTCAGCAAACCACAATAATCCAAGTTTGAAACATAAATAGAGGTGTATCCAAGAATAAACAGTAAAGACCTAATTTGTCTTTTCCAAAAATGTAGATTCGAAGATCTCTAACTAGTCTGTTGCTCTACCATTAATATATGATTTAGGCTTGATTTGGAGGAGAATGGTGAAGGTTTTAAATGAAAAAGGGTTAATGGAAGCTTAAATCTATTTAGAAGATGGCAAAAATGATTTAGAGAAGGCTATTTCAGCCTCTAATGGTGTGAACCCTGAAATGAATTAGTGGGCATATCCCAAATCTCATTAATTCCTCACTAAGCTGCTCAAAAAACTACCAAAATCCAACCAACCATATCAGCTAGCCGGAAAGTCAAAATCACTATTATGAACACTCTACGAAAAGGAAAAATATCATATCCTTCCATTGGAAGTGGTCTTGAATCCTAATTAAGCTTCTATCGAAACTCATAGAAATTACAAGTTTTCAAGGGTAAAATCGTCTAATAAAATTTCTTGGGTTCAAAAATGTCACTACTCAACATCTTGTAAATTATAATGTCATACAACTAAATACGAAATTAAAAATAATATTTACGAACCTCCGATATGTAAATACGAGTCGTTGCACATATGAGGTATATTCCTTATGGGTCGAAAATAGGAACATTATATAGTCTATCATATGTACTGCATTAGAATTTTCTTATGTACTTTATGTGGTGAGAAAATATCACATTCAAGCCAAAATTGCTTAATCAAAGTTTATAGTATTTTTGAGTATTTATGAAATATCAAAGAATTGTTTCTGGAAACAATGAACTACTTATAAAGGAATGTTAAAACTCAAAATTCAAAAGTGATAACGAAATAGCATGTCAACCTTAAATTCGTTTTTACCCTTAACAAAGGGGCTTTAAGTTGGAAAGGTTCCAAATAAGAGTTTGTAGCAGATTCAACCACAAAGGCTTAATACGTCACCTTGAATGGTGGTGCAATAAAAGCAATGTATATGCGCAAATTTATAAGAAAGCTAGGAATGGTTTCCAACATTGATAATCAAATGATGTATTATGATACAAATGATGCATTATAGACTACAATAGGAACTGACAACTTATTAGGAGGTCGAGGCATCTACTCAGTAATTACCACGTGATAAAGCAATTTATCGGTAATGGAGAAGTATGATTAAAAAGCAGATATGAAATAATATTATTATCACAAATCTGTTCACTAAGTCCGTTTCTCAGTGTAGTATAGGAAAACTGATCATGGGTATGGTTATGAGTCACTAAAATGGCCCTAAGTGCAAGTAAGAGATTGAAAGAGTTAAGGGTGTACCCTGGGGGTAATTATATAATTTGATTGTATAACTAAAATCTTATAGTGACCCTTGCTCAGTCGTATATAATGTTATATTGGATATAAATAATGTTTTAGATACATTAATTATATACAAGTAAAAAATCCTTATAAAAGTATTTAATTGGTCATAGTTACGATCAATTTCATAACCATAGGTTTTGAATCGTGTAAAATAAACACTAGTTCTTAAATGTTCCTAGTCAATTGGTATCGAGAATGGGATATCGATATATCCATTGAGACTAGTGTACGTCTATTGATGCATGGATTACTAATCATCATCAGGGGCATTTAGAGGTTATGTATGTGTAGTTCTTTAGAAAAATTACATAACGACTCACCAAGAGTTTCTAGAGGTTAAAATTCAAATAGGAGATCTCATGTGATGATGTGCCATAGTCATTAGCTCTAGAATATTGTGAATCTTTAGTATATAAACAATACTTTGATTATGCCCAATCTCATGACAATGTTGATCGTGTTTAGTCCATAGTTAGGTATAAATTAAACCATTTGAAGTGGAACACTATTCAAGAGAGGATTTGTTTCCTTTGAATAAAAGGCTGGTATCACTATAATTGGTAATCAACTTAATGTCAAAGTCTTTGGCCAAAATAAATCGATTAATTCATAAATGTTATTTGATTGAACCATGGACTTTAATGTTGGACTTCACATTTAACTACGAATTATATTAGAGTTCTGACCATTGACCAAGCTCAAGATACCTAAGTTATATAGTGAAGATGAAGAGAAAATGTGCACCATATATCATTTCTTAAGAGCGATACTTTAAAAGATAAGGAATATGATTTCACCTAGATAATGTGTAAGCAACTAAACTTGTGCCCACTACCATGCTTTTGCGAAATCATTAGAGGCTTTAATATTTAAATTGCTAAAGTACTAGTAAGGATCGAGTCCACATTTAGGAGTCAAACAATCCTTTACTTTCGACCGAAATAATTTATTAAGATAATTCATTAAAGTTATAAGTTAATTATGGAGAAACTAATAAAATGGTTATAGAAATTAATTTTTTATTAATTTTCTTATTGTTAGAAGACCTTAATTAATTGATAAAATAATTTTTACATATTTATTTAATTATTTTTGGGGATAATATATTATTTAATCATAAGAAACAATATAAATGTATATATATTATTTTTGTAGATGAAAGTTTTAAAATTGATTCAAACTAAGATGGACCAAAATATGCATGGGTATGAATTAATAAAATAGATTTAATAAATTAGAGAGATAAAACCCTATAATGGGTCATACAATAAATAATGAATTTACGACAACCTGCACCCCTGGACACACTGATCCAAAGCCCACAACAACATTCGAACTCGCATCGTGGCAAGAAGTACGAGTCATTGGGGTTTAGAGCATTACATGGTATATGGACAACTATAAATTTTTGAACATTCTACACTTTCAGATCTCATAACAGAAGTAAAGAAAATATAAATACTTAAAATAACCCAGAGTAATACAGTCTCAAATAACCGTTGTACATACGATGTTTGAAATAGATAAAACCTCCAAATAGCATCATAATAAAAATATGACTAGTAACATAATATAAGTACATAAAGGTGTAACTATAAGTAAAATAAATCTCTAATGTACCAAGTAACCTCCTCCATGAAAATTGTCCTGCCCGCTTCACCTACTAAACTGACAACATGTGGTCAAGGTTATAAAAATCGCTAGGTGAACGCTAGGCGGTTAGTACAGACTAGGGATTAATGGTTTAAGCAGGAATTAATCGAGGATTAATTAGAGCAAGGAATTTTTCATAAATTATGTATCTTGGATAAAGTTTTAGTGTTTTTTAGTGTTAATTGATATAAATAAGAATTTTGGGATTTTAAATGTGCTTAGCATTAGCCAAGGAGGCCAAACCGCCTAAAACTAGCATATTCAGCTTATATGTGAAAATGAACCTTAAATGATGGCTAACTGGTGCCTAAATACATGTTTTGATCCTTACATGTGGCCATAAGCCTTGTCTAGGCAGACCTAGGTAAAACGTAGGCGTTAAGCTTAGCCTGGCACCTAGGCGAGGCCTAGGCAGAAGCCTAGAAGGATATTTACAACAGTGCATGTGGTAGATATAAAGAGTAAATGGAGGGGATCATACAAAGTCTGGTGAAAGAATTGTATTACTAATGTATGATGTTCATAAGCGATTAACTTCATCTATAACCTACACAACCTAGGGTGTGACTCGTATTTTATGTATTAGATGATCAAAAAATATTTTTATTTTATTCATATGAGGTCGTATGATTCTATAATTTTAGGATATGACTCTTAGACATATTATACACACCTATGATTGTTTCCAAATTTCTATGTGACCAATTTGACCCTTAAAATCTTGTTTGGGCTATAATTGTTGATAGGAGTCAAATTAGAATCTTAAACTAGTTCCATTGCTTCAAGATGATGGTTTCCCATAAGTTATGCCTGTTTTAAGTTTTTAAAGCTGCCGGCCAGGATTAGTGTGTAACTAATTAAACTCATTAGTGAACCCATTAGTCTAATTAGAGAATACTGTAAATAGAGGGCTGAAGAGTAAAATTAAAACTTTTCCCTCTCATTCTAAATCAATTCTAAACCCTAATTAGCCCTATATCCATCCAAATTTCATCTAAAATCACTGAAATTGCTCTCTAAATCAAACTAGATCGCGGATTAGAGATAAGATCCTGAATTAAAAGATAGAGATCATTGATTTTCTTGATTTGGAGTGCTTTTCTTCGTTGTTCGGATTAGATCTACCCGAAAATTTGTTGAATTTGGTAATTAGTGAGTGGTTTATGCCTTCTCACTATACTGCACATGTTTATATGGTAGAATTATAGGATTTAACATATTTTAAGTTGATTTTGGCCATAAAAATCTTTTCTAACTTTAATGGCATGTTAATCCATTGCATATGATATAGATTGATTAGAAATCACCTTGATTTATATTCATATGTTCATGCTATATGTAAATCTATGTTAGAAATTGACTTGTTTGTCTTATTTTGATGAATTGCATGTTTAATTGGATGAAATTACTTATTATTCTATATTTGGATGTTATGATTTGATCTTGTTTGCTAGCGTTGTGATTTCATAAAAACTTAGGTCAGAGATTGAGCAAATCGAAGGCTAAGTTGGTCGAAATTGAACGAAACTTAGTGGATGTGCTATGCAGCATGGTGGGAAGCTATGGGATAAGTCACACTTCATTTGGAGCTGAAGGCTATACTCGGCCCCGAGTTAAGAGCTTAACTCGACCTCGAGTTAAGTGCTTAACTCGGCACCGAGTTAAGGTGGTGACTTCTATAAGTCGGTGGTTAGCATGGATAGATAAAGCTTCGCTAGATGAGATGTTCTATAGCAAGGTGAAGGAAATTGGCTAATTATAGGATGTGATGAGGAGTTATCTTTAGAACTAGAAGAAGGAGCTTTAGATTGGGGACGAGTTATCAAGGAGGGATGAGTCTAGGTCTAAAGCACCTGAAGAAGGGTATTAGAGCCATGGAAGGAAACTTAGCATCTGTTTGGCTAAGTATATAACTTGACCGCAAGTTATGCCTTTAACTCGGTACCGAGTTATTAGGGTGCAAGGGTGAAAGGTGGAACTTCTAAGGACTGATGTAGAGGTTATATAAATTGGGTTGGAGGTATTGGCTCATTCATATCAGGTTGGATGACGATATAATAGCATGATAAAAAGCTATGGTCTTCAGATGTTGGCTCGTGTTGGGAGTAGGTTCCGAAGATGGTGGATTATAAAGGAGCAAGCCGTATGATCAGGGAATGTGGAAGGGTTCCCCATGAATAATGGAAACTGGATCAAGCAAGAAGGGCCCGGTATCCAAATGGAGCAAAAGTGGGCTTGGATATATGTGCTAAGGAATCGTTGATGCTCGAAGAGTTTTCAATTGTACTTGAAGCAGGGTATTGTTAGTGGGGACGCCCATGGGTTAATTGAGGGACCTGTATGCCTTAGACCTATTGCTTTGGGACTAGTTTCCAGCTTTGGGTTGCGAGACACATATCCAGCTTTGGGCTATGAGATACGAGACCATCCTTTATCAACAGGGCATGGACAGTGCACTATTTATATATTATTAGTGCCGGTGGTATAGGGTGGTCGGCACATTTGGTATTAGTGTTTTGGTTACACGATTAACTGGAATTGAAGCCTTAATCCAAGAGAAATAGTGAAGGTGTCATTGCCTTAGACGGTATCGAGAGTATAGATAAATGAGAGAAAGTGTACATGTTATAAGTTTGTTTTAAAGACTATATGGTAATATATATTATACACTATAAGTCGCATGCATAAGAGCACTATAGACATAGTTTTCTTTATGAAAGACCGATCACACTTATTAAAGATTAGAATAAATCGGCATACAAAGAACACTGTGAGGAATTCTGCTTCAGGAGTATAGGAAGGAGTAGGATCAGGAGCTGCTATGCCTGATGTCCAAACCATGTTCAATGCTATGATGGCTAATATGATGAGGAATGCTCCTGAGTAGTGATAGGTGAAGGTGGTCCTATGCAAGTGCTTAGGGCTAATTTCACCAAGCTGGATAAAGTTATTCTTCTCTTGGAGAGAAGTTATTCCAAGGGATGGAGTCAGCCATAGAAGTGCAAGATTGGTTGTATACTTGCGAGTGCATCTTTGATGATATGGAGGTAGAAGATGTTATAAAGAGAAAATTGGCTTCGAGACAACTATAGAGCCAAGCCATGAATTGGTGGAATGCAATTACTATTGCTACTCCAAAGGATCAGTTCAGCCGGGATCCGTTCAAGTGAAGATTTGAGGAGAAGTTTATTCCGGCTACTAAGAAGTCGGTTCTGTTCAAAAAATTTGCTTATCTCAAGTAAGGAGAGATTATAGTTTCTGAATATGTGGTAGAATTTGATTCTTTGTCTAAGTTTGGGATGTCGTACATCGATACTCCATTAAGGAAGAATGAGAAATTCATCGTTGGTTTCGATGATTATTTGGGAGAAAAGCTAGTGGACCATATAGATGAGCCATTTGAGATGATTGTAGAGAATGCGCTTTGCCTTGAGAGTTTGTACCCTAAAGCTTAGACTTCTATTGTTGTTTCTACTGAGGAAGAAGTACCAAAGTTGTAGTAAGGCAGTGAAGGCAAGAAGAAGTGGAATGGAAAGAGAAAGCAGTCATAGGAAAAGGGTGGTTTGAAGAAGGGTGAATGGGCCTACTTGCTTTGGAAGCAATGAGACGGGTCATTTGATTAAAGATTGCAAGGCGAGTGAGAAAAGGAAATGTTACAACTGTGACAAGCCTGATCATTTGAAGAATAATTGTCCAGAACCGATAAAGGATAAGCAGGCAGTGAAAGCGTATGCCTTAGACACAGTCCCGACTTTGTTGAGTGCTCCCTCGGTGAAGGAGAAGGGGAAGGGAATCGTCATTCAAGGTATGCTTTCTATTAGTAATGTTCTTGTTCAAGTTTTGTTTGATATCGGTGCTTCTCATTCATCTGTAGTGATCTAGTAGATAGATTGAGATTGGAACCTGAGATATTTGACCGACCCCTAATCTTGACAAACCCTGTTGGAGGCTCTTCTAGTCTTTGCATAGTTTGTCGTGGCCTAGTTTTATGGATTCATGGATGTTTTTTTTGTTTATGATTATTTTGTTTTGAACTTTATTGGGTTCGGGATTATCTTGGGTATGGATTGGCTTAGAAAATATGGGACCATAGTGGATTACGAGAAGCCGTGGGTGACAATTGGAGATGTGGATGGACGAATGGTAGTGATTAGCTAACTACTAGAGGATGGGTGATGTTTATCTTTCTATACTCACTTGAGGTTCCATGGGAGGGATTGTCATCAGTGCCTAACGCTAGAGAGTATCTGGATGTCTTCAAGGAAGTGACTGGATTGCCGTCGCATAGTGAGATCGAGTTTCAGATAGACTTGGTGAAGGAAGCCAGACCGATAGTTATGTCTTTGATGTGTATGGCACCTAGAGAGCAAAAGGAATTGGAGGTGTAAGTGAATCACCTATCAAGGAAAGGGTTCATTTGAAGAAGCATTTCTGAGTAGGGCACACCTGTAGTATTTGCAACGAAGGCGGATGGCTCTTTAAGGTTGTGTGTGGATTACCATGAGCTGGATAAGGTGACGAAGGAAAAAAAATATCCACTCCCATGCATTGAGGACTTGTTCGATCAACTGCATGGTGTGAAGGTGTTCTCACAAATGGATTTCGCGATGAGATTTCACCAGTTGAGAGTAGCAAAGGAGAGTGTACCTATTACTACATTTCATACACCGTCAGGTTTATATGAGTGGTTGGCGATGCCATTTGAGTTAACCAATACTCCAGCATACTTTTTGATCTCATGAATCGGGTTTTCAAAGACCAGCTGAATAAGTTCGTGTTTGTATTCGTCGATGATATTCTTATTGTAACAACCCAAAATTTAAGCTATAGTAATTAATTAATGAATTAATTAAATAATAAAATAACTTTGTGAAATTTTCAGAATTGGACCACGAGAGTTGCACCATTGTGTCCGTGATGATTTTCTGATCAATTTTCATATATAGATTGTCAAAATCCGAGTTAATATGAAGAAGATACGGAATAAACAAAAAATTAAGAAAAAAATTAAAAAAATAGGGCAGGTTGACCCTACTCTTGGCTAGGTCGACCTACCACTTGTAGGGGTCGACCCGGCGGTCGACCCGCCTTCTCCTATGGACGAGAAGTTGTCCAGATGCATATATGACGTGTTTTTCCTATTTTGTTCGATCCTGTGCGTCTGTGCTTCCATCCGATGGTTTCCATCGAGCCTATGACGTGGTTGCACCAGATATAATCTCCAAATCCAACTGTCTGAGATCCATAAGTGTATAAATAAGACCCTAGGCCTAACTATTTTTCTCATTCAGATTTTCTCCTTCTGGGTTCATTGCCTAAGGCTGGACCCTAAAAGGAATATTTTTTCGAGGAGAAAATCTTTTTAAATTAAAATATTTTATACCCATTAAGTGGATCCAGGAAGGCTAAAGGAAAGAGCTAAGGACAACAGGTGAGTGTTTAGTAATTATTTTAGATTTTTAAGTAATTTAAAATAATAGGGTTTTCAATAATTGTAGTTTTCTACAATTTTGGGATAACTTTTATGCAAGTTTATTTATAGTTCATTTTAAGTAAATTTTAGACTTATTTTCCAGTCTATTTTCTTTTAGTTATTCTATTTCAGTTATTTGCAATTATTTATTGTTAATTATAGCTTTTCCAATTATTTATAGTTATTTACAGTATTTACGGTTATTTACATTTTATTACATCTATTCTACAATGGGATTTCTTCTGTAAATGTCAGTTTCTTTTTAATTTCCTTTTTACGCGAATGGAATAAATAGAATAGAATAAATCATGAATATGGACTAATATATATAAGAACACTGAATTTACAGAAAATGGGATGTAAAATAAGAAGAACTGTAATAAATTGGACTTAGACTGAAATAAGAGAATTTAAGATATTTGCAAACTTAGTTATAACATGTAATTATAACTAAAAGGAGAAAATAGAAGAAATGGCAGTAGTAGCTTATTTTTAAACTTAGACCTTGGGTTAAGTTAATAAGCAAAGTTATAACACACGGGTTATAATTAGAGACAATAATTAAGCAGAAAGACATAAAAGCTTATTTTAAGACTTAAATTAAGTTAATAAGCAAATAAAGTAGAAAAAACAGAAGAGGCTTACTTTAATAAACTTAGATCTTGGATTAAGTTAATAAGCAAGATATATAAGATCTGTGTTGTAGGCCCAACGGGGTAGTCCTTTACTGATATAGAAGATCTATATTGTAGGCCTAACGGGGTAGTCCTTCACAGATATAGAAGATCGGTATTGTAGGCCCAATGGGGTAGTCCTTTACAGATATAAAGGCTTATTTTAAAACTTATACTAAGTTAATAAGCAAAGATAGAAGTAAGACCCATACCGACAGCATTTCCTTTAGGATACGCTTATGCTGAAGTGATGGTAAATAAGTGGTTAATAATTAGAAGTTCAAATCATGGGGATTTGGAGAAGGGGTGCAACTTGATTTTGTTCGTTAGGACCCATACTAAAAGCATTCCCTTTAGTCAGACACAGGTAGTCTCACAATAGCAGAGGTGAGGCTAGGCCACACTTATGCTGGAGCTTTGGTAAATAAGAGGTCAAAGAGGGAGCAATAGATAGCGTGAGCTTAATGGTGGTCGAGCGTGCATCCACCGTGCCGGCTGATAAGTCGTTATTGAGTTCCAAGCGTTAAATAGGTATCTTTTGCATAGGGACCAACGGTATGGGTCTAGTCCGCAGAAGTAAGTGTCTATTGCGTAGGGACCAACACTGGAGGTCAAGTGCGCATCTTTTGCGTAGGGACTAACATGAGGGGTCTAGTCCGTATCTTTTACGTAGGGACCGACAGATTGGGTCTAGTCCGTATCTTTTACCTAGGGACCAACAGAATGGGTCTAGTCCGCAGTAGGCACGGTAGAAATAGAAGGCCGATCAAAGGGTAGAATTAGGACTTCAACCTAATTAAAGTAGGTTAGGGATTCAACCTAATCAAAGCAAGTGCAAACAATCAATCTAATCGAACTATCTGAGTACAACAAACAGTTAATGCGTATTTTATTCTAGCTTTATCTTTTCCTTTATTTCCTTTTATACTAGAACCATTGCAAAGTCTATTACCTTTACCTTGCTTAAAAATACTAGTAGTTACTTCCACTCACCAGACTTTTAGTCTGACCCACTCCTCTATTATTCCTTTTTCCCCCCATAGGCCAGTAGAGATAGGGTCAGTAGATTTTGGACTCTTGGAGATTTCAGCTGCGGAGATTTTTCTTCATGTATTCGACTTCTTTTTTTCAGTTTTATTTTCATGTACTGGCACTTATTGAGAGGGATGGTTTTATGTATGTACTCTGATATTGTGACTATGATGATAATTTCATAAGACATATGTATTTGGTATTTTGAGACTTATTTTGGTTATAACTTACTTTATGAAGTTTGATTTTTAAATAAGTTATTGTTTTAAATGTTCCCGATATTTTATTTATTTTGTCTTGTGAATCTTAGTCTCTGTAAAGTTTTTAGCTATACCTATAACGCACCATATCCTTTAGTGTGTCCTTTTGTGGTATACTAAGGGGTGTGGGGTGTTACACCTGGTATCAGAGCCTAAGGTTATAGGATTCCTAAAATTTTGTTTTAAAAAGTAAAGTATTTTACAAAAATAACTTGTTTTAGAAGTATTTTTCAAAAAGAAACTCTTAGAAATAGTTTTCAAGTATAAAAGAGTTTTTATAAATCCCCTCAAAGTCCAGTTCAATCTTCTTTTGATTCTTTCAAGCTTAAGTTTTCTTTTCATTGCATAGTATGGCTGACTGGTTCCGTAGAGCTACGGTACCAGAAGTGCAAGGGCAAATGCCCAATACAACACTAGTAGGTGGAAATCCCTTTAATCCACCTACAGCAGCCAATTTTCTAAGCTATGCAAGGACTTCGCTAGTCTAGGAGGTAGAACGTATTCTGCCACAAAGGATTTTAAGGAGACACGAGCTAGGTTGGAGGATATGAAGCGAATGTTTAGACTGTTAAGATTGGAGGACCGATAGTGAGTTTAGCCTCCATCTTGGCAGCTGAAGGGAGAGCTTAAAGAGGTTCCTAAGTCAGAAAGCTCTAAGAAGCCGTGGTGGAAGAACAAGAAGGGTAAGGACAAAAGGAAAGAAGGAGTTACGAATGAAGAGAAGGTGTTATAGTTGTGGACAGCCCTGTCACCTTAGTAGATTTTGTCCTCAGAAGACGGGGCCGAGAGCAAGCGCACCTACAGTGAAAGTACAGGCTTTGGATGCAGTACCTTCTAGTAGTGGACCGAATCGAGGTAGGAAAGTCTCTGTAGAAAATTTGATCTCTATTTCTAGTTTTCCATTTCGGACTCTTTTCGATTCTGGAGCATCACACTCTTTCATTTTGAATTCTTTGGTAGATTGTTTGCACTTAGACATCTCTTTAGTAGTAGACCCCATTATTGTTTCAAACCCTATAGGAGGATCGGCACACTTATCTATGATTTGTAGAGGTTTGAATTTTTTTATCCTAGGCGTAGAGTTTGATTGTGATGCCTATGTATTGGGATTTTCGGGGTATGGGATGATTTTGGGGATGGATTGGCTATCCACTTATGGAGCAATATTGACTACAAGAGGAGAGTTGTTAGACTAAAGACATGCGGTGGTAGGACTCTCGAGGTTTTTTGCAACCCACATGGGTCAGTCATGTTGAGCTTCATTTATTCCCTTGATTCATCACTAGGAGAGCCAGATTCCATTCCAGTTGTTAGAGATTTCCCAGATATTTTTTGAGGAGGTTAAGGGACTTCCCCTGAAGAGAGAGATTGACTTTAGGATCTATCTTAATGATAATGCTAAGCCAATGGCATTGCCCGTGGACATATGGCACTTTGGGAGTTGAATAAGCTCACAAAGATGAACCGTTACCCACTTCATAGGATAGGCGATCTTTTCGATCAGTTAGTTGGCTCTTTAGTATTTTCTCAGCTTGATTTAGTTACTGGATTTCATCAGCTTAGGGTCGCTGACGATAGTATTAATAAGACGACATTTAGGACACCAGACGGATTCTTTGAGTGGTTGGTCATGCCTTTTGGGCTAACCAATGCTTCAGTCTATTTTGTAGATTTGATAAGCCGTGCTTTTTGAGATATCCTAAATAAGTTGGTAGTAGTGTTTGTGGATGACATTTTAATGTTTTCCAAGATTATGGGGAAGCATGTTATTCATCCAGAGGAGGTTCTTTGTACACTTCGCATTCATCAGTTGAAGGTAAAATTCTTGAAGTGACACTTTAGACATAAGGAAGTGTGTTCCTTAAGGCATAGAGAAGCTCTACACATGGTAGGACTTTGAGAAACAGTTTTGTACATTTAGGTTCGGATTGTGGAAATCCAAAGAGCTGTAGGCAAAGATTGGAGATGTACAATAGATTCAGTTGGAAAAGAGGAAAGCCCATGTGTAGATAATTGCAAAATTATAATTGATTCAGATAAGTGGATTTAACGGTAGTTCCTAAGGATAAAAGACTTTAGTAGGGAAATGAGGTTTCCAAGGATTAGGAAGGGTACTCCTAGGATAGTAAGAATAAAACTCACTTTATGTCTAGCCCAATCAAATGAAATTATCAGAATTGAAAAGTTGAAAAGTATAATGGTCAATATTTTTAAAGTAAATATTGGGTTTTTGAAAAAAAAGTGGTATGAAATTTAAATTGGTTTTTATATGGTGTAAATTTTATTAAAAGTGAAATTCTTTTAGAATTATAGAGCGTATATGGCTCGCTAGTTTCTTTGAAAGAAAACAAAGATTTTAAAAATAAAAGCCTAAAGTGTATTAAATATCGAAAACATAGGTTACAAAATTTATTGTTGTAATAGATGTTTTCGTGAAAATAAAGGTGGCATAGACTATAACACTATTGTTATAGTAGGTGACTCCCAAAGGAATGTCTTTACAAAGTATATGAGATTTATTAGTGTTTATTTTAATTGAATCCATACACTAGTATTTTTGGGTTGTGGTAACGGTGTTTTACGCAACATCTATTTTGACCCAAATAAAAATGTGATTTAAAGATAATTTTTAAGTATAGAAATAAAGTGGTTTGTAAGTACACTTATTTTTAAAATAAGTATAAAGAAATGTTTTCTAGTTATGGATATATTAAAACAGTTTTGAAAATGAATTTTTCTGAAAAGAAAAGTGTAGGTTAAATATTAGGAAATTAATAAATTTCATAGAAATTGTCTATTGTAAGAAAATATAGATTAAAAATACTTCATTCTATTGGAACGAAATAAATAATGATAAAATTTTCTATGAAACCAAATTATAAATAAAGATGTTTTGTGCAAGTTATAAGGAATACGTGAAAGAGATGTACAAAGTATGGGAAGCACCATATTTTCTATATCCTATTTTGAAAAATATAAAATAAGTTCTTTATAATTTAACATAAACATGAAGTCGTTTTTTAAAGGATTCGTAGAAGGTTTTAGCGTTAATAGTTTCTTATAAAAGAAAGTAGTTTCCATATGTTAAGGTATAAAACCATTAGGTGTAATAATTGGATACAGTGTTAGATATTATAGAGAGCTTTTATAGGAAGTCCCGAAACTCCTCCAATGTAAGGTAAGTGGATAGTTAAGAGATTTATAATGAAATAATTGTTCTTATCTACTACAGTTTTTGCAAAATTAAAAATCTATGAAAAGAAGACGTTTTGAAAACATGTGAAAGCATTTTAAAGATATTTAAAAAAAAATGGTTTGGTGAAAAAGTAAACAAGTTTTTGGAAGCGAAAAACTTAGTAACCGTTAAGTTTAAAAATCCTAATTTTTATAAATAGCTGTAAGGATGTAAGATTAAATGTTAAGTAAGCAAGCACCTTTGAATTTAATGGAAATTTGAAAATAACACTTTTAAAGGCAAAAAAATTTGATTTGATGTTTTAAAATTTTACAAGCTTTAGTTTTTATAATGATAAATACAAAACCAAACCTTTAAATCTGGAGTAAATAGGAATCATTTCCTAAGTGTGACGGAAAAAGTGCAAGGCTTTGTAGGAGATAGCAATGATTACTTTTAGAAGTAATAATAGAAGTTTCTATAAAGTGTATAGGACACTAGTGAGAACCTAGGATAGTTGCTTCATGTGTAAGCTATAGAAGAATAATATGGTGGTATTAGTAAGATAGTGAGACACATGTGGTTGAGGATGTGTATTCATGATTTTGAGGAACTTGGAAGGAGCATCTTCCTTGAGTGGAATTCGCATATAATAATAGCTTTTAAGCTAGCATTGGAATGACACCTTTCGAAGCTCTTTATGGAAGACCTGCAAGTCACATACATGTTGGTTGGAGTCTACAGAGAGATTGCTACTTGGTCCCGACATGGTTAGAGAGACTTCGAAGAAGATTGTTTTGATTAGGAGAAAATGTGTACCTCTTATCCGCATCTCTTTGATAGTAAATTTTAGAATTTCATATTTCTATCTTTAGTTTTGAATAGGCTCTTTCCTTTATTATCCTTTGAGAGGGTAGATTTTAGGATTTAACCTATGGATGGTATGATTTAATGTAAACATGTTATTAGAACATGTTATGTACAGGCTTTTAAATCTCCCCGAGATGGCCGAGATGTAAAATCCGAGATATCAGCCAAAATCCGAGATTTGGCAGCCTATTTAGTTATAAGTGTTTTAAATATCGCCTGAGATAGCCGAGATATTTTCCCGAGATATTGGCCAAAATCCGAGATTTAAAACACTGGTTATGTATGATGGATACTAGTGGTTGCAAATGGTTGCTAGTGGATGCTAATGGATGCATATACTTACACTAGGCACTATTATCTCTTAGGGATCAGGCTAACTAGGACACTAGAGCATATGCATATGGATGTGTGTGCATTTGCATTTTTATTTTATTTTCCATGGTTGCTATAAATGGATGATTACCATATGATTGTTTCATTTGGATGGTGATTGTAGCACGCATATAGAACTATCAGGTATCATTAGGGAATTTGCATTCATTTGGATACATGGCACGGACAAGATTGCATAAAAGGAGGTCGACTGAATCGATAGACCGCCTAATCTTTTGCATTAGTTAGGGACATTGACACTACACTAGTTGCATATGTATCATAAATCTTATTAAAAACACTTAAGGACAATGGATGTAACGGATGATGGTTGAGTGGTTAGTTGTAGAACTTGGATGAAAACATTTATCTCATTCTTTATCCTTCGAGATTTTGGGGATGAAATCCCTTAAGGAGGGGAGAATGTAACAACCCGAAATTTAAGCTATAGTAATTAATTAACGAATTAATTAAATAATAAAATAATTTTGTGAAATTTTTAGAATTGGACCATGGGAGTTGCACCATTGTGTCCGTGGCGATTTTCTGATCAATTTTTATATGTAGATTGTCAAATCTGAGTTAATATGAAGAAGATACGGAATAAACAAGAAACGAAGAAAAACAAATCGGGCAGGTCGACCCTACCCTTGGCTAGGTCGACCTACCACTTGTAGGGGTTGACCTGGCGGTCGACCCGCCTTCTCCTATAGACGAGAAGTTGTCCAGATGCATATATGACGTGTTTTTCCTATTTTGTTCGATCCTGTGCGTCCGTGCATCCATCCGACGGGTCCCATCGAGCCTATGACGTGGTTGCACCAGATTTAATCTCCAAATCCAACGGTCTGAGATCCACAAGTGCCACTATATATAAGATCCTAGACCTAGCTATTTTTCTCATTCAGATTTTCTCCATCTGCGTTCATTGCCTGACGCTGGACCCTAAAAGGAATATTTTTTCGAGGAGAAGATCTTTTTAAATTAAAATATTTTATACCCTTCAAGTGGATCCGGGAAGGCCAAAGGAAAGAGCTAAGGACCACGGGTGAGTTTTTAGTAATTATTTTAGATTTTTAAGTAATTTAGAATAATAAGGTTTCCAATAGTTGTAGTTTTCTATAATTTTGGGATTACATTTATGCAAGTTTATTTATAGTTCATTTTAAGTAAAATTTGGACTTATTTTCCAGTCTATTTTCTTTTAGTTATTCTATTTCAGTTATTTGCAATTATTTATTTTTAATTATAGCTTTTCCAATTATTTACGGTTATTTACGGTTTTTACAATTTTTTACATTTTATTACATCTATTCTACGTTGGAATTTCTTCTATAAATGTCAGTTTCTTTTTAATTTCCTTTTACGCGAATGGAATAAATAGAATAGAATAAATCGCGAATATGGAATAATATATATAAGAACACTGAATTTACAGAAAATGAGATGTAAAATAAGAAGAACTATAATTGTTAGCACCAAAATTAGTAACTAACACCCTTGAATAGAATTATGTAGAGAGATTAATGAAGAAAGTAAATTAAAACAGAGAAGTAATACGATTGAATACTAAAACAATAACAGAAACGGGAACACCAAATTTATAGTGGTTTGGCGTAATTACCTACGTCCACTTTGAATAGAATCTTTATTACTTTTCCAATCACTTGAATACAGATACAATCCGTAAACAAACCACTTGAATACAAGTTTGAATAGAAAAGAAGAGAGTATAAAAAATAGCAAAGTTTCCCTGGAGTTCTCAAAAAAAGGTCCCTTCAACTGTACCTCTGCCCCTCTATTTATAGACAAAGACAGGCTAGATCCCCTGCGCAAGCCCATGACCTAGACAACTCGGCCCACAAGTGATGCCCCAGGACGACCGACCCAGGTACACCGAGCCACTCTGGCCAAACCATGGGTCCGTTGAGGATGACTCGAAGCACCTTCTCAAATGACTCGAAGCAAGTGGCGGTGTGACTCAAAGCATAGAAGCGTCGACCGTATCCCCTATGGTAACTTTTTGTCTTCTCTGATGCATACCGAACCAAGTATGCCGAGCCACCAAGATTTGGACCAAGGTGCCGACCCATATGTGTCGAGCGACAAATGTCGAACCATGTACAACCGACCCATCTTAGCCTTCTCACCACAGCCGAATGACGAATGCCGAACCATGTACGACCGACCCATCTTAGCCTTCTCACCACAGCCGAATGATGAATGCCAAACCATGTACGACCGACCTATCTTAACCTTCTCACCATGGCCGAACGATAAATGCCAAACCATGTACGACCGACCCATCTTAGCCTTCTCACCACGACCGAATGACGAATGTCGAACCATGTACGACCGACCCATCTTAGCCTTCTCACCATGGCCGAACGACAAATGTCGAACCATGTACGACCGACCCATCTTAGCCTTCTCACCATGGCCGAACGACAAATGCCGAACCATGTACAACCGACCCATCTTAGCCTTTCTCCACGGCCGAACGACAAATGTTGAACCATGTACGACCGATCCACCTTAGCCTTCTCACCATAAGCAAGCGATATATGTCGAATCATACATACCCTTCCATAATAGCTGCCTACCGATCCACATATACAAGCCGACCCAAGCGAGTTGCATCAATCCTTCATATTTCCAATCCTTTCTTGACTCAACCCTCGTTCGAGCCCAATCGTACCTTCTGCAACTATCGTCTTGTAGCCTGGCCAAGTAGCCGGGTAACATTTGCCCCCAAAGTGCATTTTGTGAACCAACATGATGCACTTTGAATCAGTGAGTAATTCCTGCTTTCGGAAGCTAATCCATTCTGAATGGTAACTGATTGTCACTTTTATTGGCTTTTTAAGCTTTGTGTCGCCCGAACGCGTTAATTGAATCCCAAAGAAGCTTATAAAATCCTAATACAACTTTTCAAAAGCTGAATGTATACAACCTTTCGAAGGTTGAACCACAGTAGATTTTCCAAATCCACGCTCCTTCCAGTAATATTTGTCTCTTTTCCAGGTTACCACCCTCAATCATTATTATACGTATATACATTCTCGTACATACATCTCATCTTATTATCTATATTCTCTTTATTTCTGTAAATTTCTTTCTATTACAGTTAATATTTTTTTTTTACAATAATACATATATATATATATTTGTCTCATTATATATTTTTTTTAATTAAAACAATGGATGGGTCGGCGTACGAACGCCAAACCATGCGTTCGGTCTATCCAGAGACGTTATGCATGCTCCCTCGCCGAACCACCGAAGTATGCTAACTGGTTCCAAAGGGTAAGGCTCGTTCATCTCCCCTTCTCCATATATAAAAGCCCATTCCTTCTTCTTCCCTTCACTTTTAGTTTATCTTTATAAGGCCTTCTAACTTATCTCCCCTCGAACCTCGGCTGCTACTCCAAGCTTCCTTTCTCCTCCCGAATCCAGGACGTTTGCTTTGCAATTCCCTCTGCTAACAAACCTAAATGAATTTCGATCCTAAATCTAACGGCTCCTATAAGCTTCGATCCACTCCTATAGGTATGAATCTTTCACTCGATTCATCTACCCAAGCTAGGAGTTTTGTATGAAGCCCGAGTTCACGAGTTTTCTTCAAATTATGACTAGTAGGAATCAGGGAATATGAGGAAGGACGAATTGGAGATAGGAACGCACCTTAATCTAGGAGCTCGCTGTGACCTTAACAGATTTCGAGGCCGGCGATGTGGAGAGGGAAAAAGAAAAGGGGTAGGCGATCTCTAGGATGTAAGTTCCTGTTGGGCACACTGAGCGAGGGAGAGTAATTGTTAGGTTATTGGATCAGGGCTGAATTGGAAATCTGGTACGAAGTCGTTCAGTTTTGGGAGAGTGCATGCGGTTCGGTGTCTTAGGAGACAGTGTGGGTCGGTGTGTTCCAATAGATGCCGCTCGGTAGAGGGGAATATACGACTGGGTTGGTATTCTGAGTGAGGGAGTCGTTCAGAGAGAGTGTGGGTTGCTAAGAACTTAGGAGAGTGGGTCGGTATAGGCCTAGAGGGTCGTTCGGTGATTAGAGAACAAGAGAGAAGAGAGTGTGTGTTGGTCGGTTGCTTCGGTCCACAGGGTCGGTCGGTAGTTTGTAGGCGAGTGGGTCGGTTTTTAGGTTTAGAGAAACGATCGGTATTGGGTATTGGGATCGGCATTGGCAACTAGAATCACCTCATCTTGAAAATACCATATATCAAGACCACATATCCCAATGCCTGAACACAAAACAATAAACGATGACAAGAACCTTAGCACATGTACAAATGGAACTGATTTTGAACAATAAATCCGTAGTTTTAACGATTGTAAATGCGAACTTAATCCAACAAAAACAAGTAATAGCTTTCGCAATATATGATGCCAATGTCTGATCCTAGGACTTTTGCTACCGATCACAGGATAAACTTCGGTGACGGTTAACGATGAAGGTCTCCAAAAATGATAACTTAAAGCTCCATCACGCTATATTATTCTTTAGAACTTTAATTTATCTGTACTCTTTGCTTGAATCGTCGCACTAGTTCACACACAACATGGGGGAATACTTTGTTGTTATATATGATATCTATTATCTTTTAAGTATAGCTTAAATAGGTATCTATTCATACCAATCGCTTTTTGAAGATGTCCAAAAAATAAAGCTCTGCTACTGTTTCTGACAAGCCTGAGCCAAGTTCTCGGCAGG
This sequence comes from Allium fistulosum, assembly GCA_030737815.1. Lineage (NCBI taxonomy): Eukaryota > Viridiplantae > Streptophyta > Magnoliopsida > Asparagales > Amaryllidaceae > Allium > Allium fistulosum. The sequence continues at coordinate 120,065,853 of CM060905.1, read as the reverse complement.
AGGCAGTGAGGACTCTGAGTCCATCGTCAGCCCCCATACCTGGCTTCCTAGATCCACATGTTGTGGTTATAGGCCCGGCTCCCGATGCTGTAGATGGGACCGTCGTTCTGGATGATCCCATCGACTCTCAAGCCTTAAAAATCGGTGAATCTTCTTTCCGTTGATTGTGTTCTATCCATGGAATCCCCTTCAAAGACGTTCTGGTTCCTTCGGCACAAGATCGGCCTCACTTTCCCCCAGTCGGATATACTACGTGTAACAAATTTATGTGCTGGGCCAGAAGTGTGCCACCTTTCAATTCATTCATCCGTGAAGTGTTACAGTATATAGGGATTTCTCCAGCACAACTACACCCTAATAGCCATGCATTTATTCACGGTACATGCGTTCTTTTCATGAGCATCTTACTCAGACCCCTAACTCCCGAGGATATCTGTTACATTTATCACTTCAAGAGATGTATCGATAGTCCATCCTACATATTCCTCGAGCCACATCGCAAATGCCAAGTCCTTATGGGCGCGTGGAACAAGTTTTCCTAGTTTAAACAAGAGTGGTTCTACGTACGCTGTCCTCCTGGCTTTGCGAGAAGATGGCTAGAAGGACGTAAGTCTCATCTTTACCCCAATCTTTGTCCTAAGGCTTGGAGTGCACCTTTTTTGAACTTCTTTCAACTCTTACTATTACCCGCCCACGACCAAAAGGTGCCAGGTATTCTGAGGCCGTCGAAGCAATTCGAGCTACTCCCGTGGGAGATCGGGACATTAAATCTATAATTACCCGCGAACTGCTCTCGAAGTTCGGGTTATTAGGAGAGGGCCACCGGAGCAGTCTTCCAAGTGGTGGCACAATAGCAACAATGACTACGGAAACGAGCAAAGAACAAGCTAGACCTTCCGTGCCCCCTGCTGAAGGGGCTCGCGATACTACCGAGGAAGGCAAGATCGAAAAGGCTGATGAGAATATAAGTCCTGGCCAGCACCAGTAGCCGACGCAGCCAGCGTTGACTAACCACCATCTCCCTCGAAAAAGAAAACGAGTCTAGCTTATAAGCAAAAAAAGAGGAAAGTCGGCGGAATTTCAAAGGTTAGGATAACTCCGATCGAGAAAAAACCGCCTTTCCAAAACTTAGAAGGCTCATTAAAGGGCTTATCTGACTTGACCATTCCCGACGATATACTGAATTATGGCTTCAATAACCCCGAGGTTATGGGATTTAATTCGCCTGCGAGAAGCGACGAAGGTGCTCAGACTCATCATTAGGGAGAGAAAACTCCAATGAGTAAAGCGAAAAACACTGGTCCATCGGGGGGATGCACTAGGACACACACAAACACCTACACTTCACTATGCACTTGAATTCCATTCATCGTGCAACTCCTACTAATTCATCCTTATTTGGCTTTATGTGCAGGTGAAATGGGGTGTACATACGGCATTGACCGCCTTCGCGGATACTCCATCTTTTACCATTCCGGTCAAGATTCAGGATCGGGCAAACGACGAGATAGGGACGAAAGCGGTGATAGAGACTATCGCTCCAGAGAGTGGTCATCGTCTTCCAGAAGAAGAAACCACAGCCATTCTTTATATCCAAACGATCCTCCCCATCATTCGGCGCGTAGTAGGGAGAAGTCTGCTTAGAAGGGCTCCCAGTCCGAAGTCCCTCACGACCAACATTCCGGCTCTTCGAGTACCAAGCAATCCCGTAAGCCTTATAAGAAATCCGTGACTCCGGTTAGGCAGACTCCTCCAGCCTTCGCTCACGATCCGTCGATGGCGGAAAAATTAGCTGAGCTCAAGGCTACATTTCTGAAGATCTGTTTCGATGGACTAAAATTTCTCCCTGTAATCCATCATATCCCTGGACATGTCAAACAGAGCGCTATTGCCTACAACAACGATGTATATTTTCAACATGATGCATTCGTACACTTGGTAGAGAAAGTTTCAGAGGTCTCTATTGAATGCCAACACAAGATTGATCGCCTAAAACTCGAAGCTATTCATGACAAAGACATCATTAAGGACCAAGATGAAGAGCTATCCTCATACAAATCTTAGCTCGAGACTGCCCAGAAAAATGCTAAGGAGATAGCCGAGGCAGTTAGCCGCTTGGAGGCCACATACAAGAAAGAACTCAACGAGGCAATCCAACGCAGTGGCGCTCTAGCTTTGGAGAAAGACTCTATCCAAAAAGAGAAAGACATTCTCGCTCAACGAGTCAAGGAACTAAAGGAGCTGCTCTTGAAAGAGAGAGAAGAGAAAATTGTAGCGCGGGAAGAGTCACAAAGATACTGCGATGAAATCGTCGAAACACGGCTTCTAAAGATAAAACTCGACGAAGAGCTATCCAGGGTAGAAGCGCTAAAAGAAGTAGCTCATGAGGAAGGTAAGAAGATAGCACTCACAGAGGCAGACTCTCGACTCGAGGTAGCTACCGAGGACGGTAGAGAAGAAATCAAATGTTTATTCGACCCGCTCATTGCCGAGTTCAACGCAAGAGTCCTCATGCACCGTGACTTGACTTTCTTGGGCGAAAATTATCCCGAGGCACTCGCCGAAGCATGGGATACTTTGATTAGAATTAAAAAAGTGGAGCCGGGTGTCGAAGAGATTGATGAAGAGGCTTTGGTGAGGGAAGTGCTTTGAGGCAACGAACCCTCAGATTTATCCGCGGTGAAAGCCCTCTTCGGGGGAGGCTCCCCTGCATCAAAGGACAAAGTGGATGTCGCTCTCCCATCTGGCTCCGAGCCTCAGATTCCTCCTTCCATTGACTTGACCAAAACGCCATCGCTTAATCCCCCCGAACAACATGTGAGTTACGATCCGGAGAAGCCTGGACTTGGCATCCACATGCTATCCCCAATTCTGGAGGGTGATACTCCCAAGATGACTGAGAGCCAAATGGAAGCTGGTATGTGACCCCACCTTCTAAAGTTCATAGAGCCATCGCTTTTGGCGAATAACAGTCGTATCTTAACATTCACTTTTCATGAATTCGTGCAGGTCATTCTGGCCCTGAACCAACTCCAACTAGCAATGTCGCCATGGAGCGGGAAGAAAAAGAGATTGAAGTACTCCATACCGGCAACACCCCTGGTCCTGACGCTCAAGTAATAGGGGCGCATGAGGAAGATAAGCCCGAAGATCCTTCACCCGTAGAGGGGCACGATGATGTCAAAATCATGGGCGCTTCCGAGCACACTTCCAAGCTCAGCATGAAGATGCAACTCGAGGAGGAGAAAAAGGAGAAAATCAAAATGAAATTAGAACCTCAAGTGGTGGAGCTCGACAATCCCTTAAATAGGCCGCTGAAGGTTATTCTCCCTGGTGGGATCACACCTTTAGAAGTTCCTCCTCCTCCCTCGAGTACTCCGTCGTTGGGAAGCAAAGGTCCAAAAAGAGGCGCTCGGATGAGGAAACTTCGGAGAAGCCAATGAGGGAAAGAAAACCGAAGAAGTAGCTGTTGCCTCGCCACATTTTGCTCAACTTAAGTAACTTAGTACCATGTGGTTGTTTTCCTCCCTTTTTTTATAGTCATCGTAGATAGATTTTGGCTCCGGACTTCGGAGAAGTTGTAACGAAACTTCCTTTTCGATTAGTAAATCAAATTTTGCTTCTTTATATTCTCAGACTCTTATAGCTTACCTTATAATTTAATCTGTAATTGAAATTCAGAGTCTTATGGGTCATGTAAACTCAAGTCCACTTTCACAGGACTTGGAGATTTTTGAATTATTTATACTCTAGTCCACACTCTGGGGACTTTGAGATTTTTGAATCGTTTATACTCTCGTCCACACTTTGGGTACTCAGAGTACTCTAGTCTGCACTCTGGGGACTTAGAGATTTTTGAATCGTTTATACTCTAGTCCGCACTCTAGGGAATCAGAGTACTCTAGTCCGCACTCTAGGGACTTACAGATTTTTTGAATCCTTTATACTCTAGTCCACATTTTGGGGACTCAGAGAACTCTAGTCCGCACTCTGGGGACTTTGAGATTTTTTGAATCGTTTATACTCTAGTCCGCATTCTGGGGACTTAGAGTACTCTAGGTCGCACTTTGGGGACTCCGAGATTTTTTGAATCGTTTATACTCTAGTCCGCATTCTGGGGACTCAGAGCACTCTAGTCCACACTCTGGGGATAGAGAGATTTTTTGAATCGTTTATACTCTAGTCCGCATTTTGGGGACTTAGAGTACTCTTGTCCACACTCTGGGGACTTAAAGGTTTTTGAATCGTTTATACTCTAGTTCGTACTCTGGGGACTCAGAGTACTCTAGTCCGCACTCTAGGGACTTAAAGATTTTTTGAATCGTTTATTCTTTAGTCTGCATTCTGGGGACTCAGAGCACTCTAGCCCATACTTTGGGGACTTAGAGATTTTTTGAATCTATTATACTCTAGTCCGCATACTGGGGACTTAGGGTACTCTAGTCCGCACTCTGGGGACTTAGAGATTTTTGAATCGTTTATACTCTAGTTCGCACTCTAGGGACTCAGAGTACTCTAGTCCGCACTTTGGGGACTTAGAGATTTTTTGAATCATTTATACTCTAGTCCGCATTCTGGGGACTTAGAGTGTTCTAGTCTGCAGTCTGGGGACTTAGAGATTTTTTGAATCGTTTGCTGATTGACTTTTAGTTTTGTGTGTGCATTCATACGCCAGAGAGATTAATGCAATTTAATTTTTCCATGGAATTATAAAACATGGAACACCAATAGTTAATAGAAAAACAGCTTCAAGCCTTTATTGATTGTAAAAAATAGGGACAAACTGAATTGTCTTATTACATGTCAGAAACAGAGAATGACAAAATAAACATATACTAGAAACAATTGCTATTAAAATGCAAAAGAAATAGACTAATTATAATAACGGCGCAAATGCTCGCTATTCCATGCTCTGGGGAGTGTCATGCCATCAACAATCGCTAGCTTGAAGGTTCCTTCTCCAAGCCTTCATTCGATGACATAGGGACCCTCCTATATGAGATTCATATGTGACGGAATTAGAAAAACTCGCTTCAAAACAAGGTCGCCCACATCGAAAGTTCTTGGTCGAACTTTTTCATTATAATATCGGGCGACTCGGTGCCGATATGCGGCCGCCTTTAAATCAGCTTCTTTACGTTTCTCGTCGACAAAGTCCAACGACTCCAGTAAAAGGACTCGGTTCGTTCTAGGATCATAATGAGTCACCCGGTGAGAAGGAACTTCAAGTTCCACGGGTATAACGGCTTTAGTGCCGTATGCCAAGGCGAAAGGAGTGTGGCCAGTCACGGACTTGGTACACCACCAACTATGAGTCAAAAAAGATTTCAACCGATTTCACTCCAAGTTCTTTGGTATGCTTCAGTCCAGCGATCAACGCTTCATATTCAGCTTTGTTGTTCATAGCGGGGAAATTAAGTTTCAAAGCATAACAAATCGATCGGTTCTCGGGAGTTACAAGAATAACACCAGCCCCAAAACAATGGTCGTTGGATGCCCAATCGTTATATAGCTTCCATCGAATAGCGGGAATCACATCACTTCCACTTAGCTCATCTGATATGGTGAACACTGCAATGAAATCTGCTAGCGCTTGCCCCTGGATAGCCCTCTATTGCAGGTAGGTGATGTCGAACTGACTCAGCTCAATGTTCCATTTGAGTAGCCTTCCAGAAGTCTCCGGTCCTTGGAGCACCTGCCGCAAGGGTTGATTAGTATAAATACTGACCGGATGTGCCTAGAAATACAGGCATATCTTGCATGATGTGATCACCAAATAGTAAGCCAATTTCTCAATCTTAGGATAATTTCTCTCTGCCCCCGTTAAACGCTTACTAACATAGTACACTAGCTTTTGGATTCGGTCCTCCTCATGAACCAAAGCTGCACTGATGGAATGCTGGGATACGGCCAAGTAAACATACAACTCCTCATGGTCTATAGGTTTTGAGAGAACAGGGGGCCTCTCCAAGTGTCTCACCAGAGCTCGGAATGCGTCCTCACAATTCGACGTCGATTCAAAATTTCTTTTCCCTTTCCTTATCACATCAAAGAAAGGAATACACTTGTTGGTTGCTCTGGATATAAATCGACTCAATGCAACGAATTTCCCATTCAGGCTTTGCACTTGCTTTATAGTTATGGGTGCTTATATGTCTCGAATAGCTTGAATCTTTTCTGGGTTGGCTTTGATTCCCCGCGCGTTGACAATGAAACCCAAAAACTTCCCCGACACAACGCTAAAGTAACATTTCAATGGATTGATTTTCTTTTTGAAAAATCTGAGTATACCAAAAATCTCTGCTAAGTCTTGAATGTGGTCGTTTGACTGTCGTGACTTCACGAATATATCATCCACATAGACTTCCATCATTTTACCAATCTCGTCTTTAAACATCCGATTCACCAAACATTGATAAGTTTCCCTTGCGTTCTTCAACCCGAAAGGCATCACTACATAACAGTACAGTCCAACGTCCGAGACAAAATTGGTATGCTCCTGATCCGGAATGTGCATCGAGATTTGATAGTATCCCGAATACGCATCCATAAATGACAACAACTCGTGTCTTGCTATCGAGTCGACCAGCTGATCAATTCTGGGCAATGGAAAACTATCTTTAGGGCACGCCTTGTTCAGGTCCGAGTAATCAACACAGGTCCTCCACTTCCCGTTTGCCTTCCTTGCCAGTACGGGATTAGATGTCCATTCAGGATAGAGGGCCTCGCGGACGAACCCATTGGCTTTGAGTTTATCCACCTCCTCTTTGAGAGCAGCGGACCTCTCCGGGTCCATGCCTCTCCTCTTTTGTTTCACTGGCACATACTTCAGGTCAACGTTCAACATATGACTGGCGATGGCTAAAGAAATCCTACATATATCAGAATGGGTCCAAGCGAAAACATCTAGATTCGCTCGAAGGAAATCAGTAAGATCCCCTATCATCGAGGGGTTGAGCTATGATCTGATCTTAAGCACCCATGATGGGTCATCATGACTGACTGGAATGTCAATCGTCAGTTCAGCTGGTGCCGCCATGGCCTCCTTGGGTTCTTCATCATCATATGTTGGATCTATGTCTCTATAGATCCGACTGTATTGCCCAAGCCAAGGCTCAGGCGCTACTTGTCAATTTTCAGCAACATGGATGCGGACAGGGTTGTCCACTCTCTTCGCTGGGCCTCTCTCAGCTCAGCAACATAACAAGCACGACTAGTCGCTTGATTGCCATGCACTACACCAACTCCTCTGTCTGTTGAAAATTTCAAGGTCAAACACCACAGGGCCAAAGCTGCCCTAAACTCCGCCAGGGCCTGTCGACCCAGAAAAACATTATACGGGGAATCAACATCCAAAACAATGAAAGGTAGGATCTGTACCCTCCTGCGTTGACCTTCTCCTAGTTCAACTGGCAATTCAACAAAACCAAATGCATCAGTAGCTGCACCATTAAAGCCGTGAATGCGGGCTTTAGATGGTTACAGATCCTTCGCCTCCATCTTTATTTGGTCATATGCCTTTTGGGATATAATATTAACAGAACTCCCTCAATCAATTTGTATCCTTCTCACTAGCGCCGGTCCAATCATAGCTGAGGTAACCATTGGGTCAATGGTAGGTGCCTCCACCTGATCGACATCCCTGCTCCTGAAAACTATATCATCTGTCATCATTCGCAGCTGCTTCGCTGGAGTCCCGTCTTTTGTGTTCGAGCAGCATTCGAAACCCGCATGCTTCAAGGAACTAGCACAGCGTTCCATTTCTTGCCAACTCTTGTCTTCCGGATGAGGTCCATCGATTATCGTGTTTATGACCAGCCATCCTCCGGTCCGAGCAGGATCCTTAGGTCGATGTGAAGCTTGCCCGTGATTGGGGTCGGATGTCCCATGTCCGCCTTCCTACGGATTCTTAACAAACTGTTGTAACTTCTTCTGGCAAATCAACTTTTCTATAGCATCATGGAGGTGTCTGCACTCTTCAGTATTGCGCCCGTAGGTCTCGTGAAATCGATAATACTTTCCAGTCTACTTTTGTTCCTCAGTCGATTCTTTTGGGCGCGGCTTTTGGTATTGGAATGTATTACAAGTTGATAGATAAATATTCTCCAAAGATGTATTCAGAGGCGTATATTCGCTATAGGTTGGGATTCTTGGTTTCCACTTTCCTGCTTCCCTCTTTCGTCCAAAATTTCCTCCTCCGGATCCTTTAGACTGTTCCGGCTTATTTTGAACATTGACTTAGACATTACCAGAGTTTTCGCTAGATTTCTTTACTGTAATGTTACTTTGCACCGCTTCCTTGCCGGGCCCTAGCACACTGCTCCGTCTTGACCACCTGGCCTCTTCCCTTCTCATAAATTGGTTCGCCTTTGAATAAAAGCATTCATGGGTAGTCGGTGGTTTACCTGCCAGCCAATCACCAAACTCTGAGTCCATATCTACTCCTCACATCACGGCCATAAGGATAGCATGGTCATTCGAATTGCTAACTTCGGTTGCAGCAACGTGAAATCTTTGCAAATAATCCTTCAATGAATCCCCGGAGCCTGGATCAACTGGATAACGACATCACGTCCTTTGGGCGAGTGGCATGGATCCAAAACTGCTCCACGAACTTCGTTGCTAACTCATCAAACCTGGAGATCGATCGTGGGGGAAGTCTGGTGAACAACTGGTAGCAATTTCGGATAGGGTTATTGGGAAGCATCTGCATTTGGTCGCATCATTTGCCCTAGCCGAGTCCATCATCCACTCGTATCTCATTATGTGCTGTCGGGGGTACTCAGCTTGTAGGATGGTATCAGTAAATGGAGTATGACTTCTAGATATGCCCCAATCATCGTTGGTTAAGCCCTAATTCTCCCTCATCAGTTGCCTAACCATAGCTGATAAATCCGGAGTCTAGATAGGAGGTGGCAAGTCGGTATCCGTCCTGTGAGATTTTTTCGGCTGGTGCCTCCTCGGTAGGCGATCACCTAAGTGTGCATCCGAGGACCCGCTTCACTACGACCATGGCAAGGTGGTGGACCAACTCCAAAGCGTGCTCTAGATCCTAAGTTTCCCACTCCAGGTTGGGAGCAACTCCCCAGGTGCAGATGAGGGGCCATGGTTCCAGCTAAGGTATCTGGACCATTTATGTTGGTTTGCTCTTGACGAGTCGTCACCAATTGCTCTATTGCACTAGTTTGTGCTGTTTCGATCCTACGGCATCTACGCCTGGGGTGTTCATCTGACGAAGTGGAGCTGTCGGATGATGAGTAGGAAGCAGGGCTTCCTCCAACGTTCTGACGCTGCTGTTGAGCGATCTGGGTCATTAGGTTGGCGTTTGTTTGAATCTGCTCGTTAAGTTGTCTCCTACTTTCCGCGAGCTCCCTCGTCAACTCATTAAACTATTCCCTGGTGATAACTTCTGGTTGGTTTGGGATGGTGGCGGGCTCTGCACTTGCATTAGCTTGCTGATTGCTAGGTCCCACTTGCTGGACACTGACGGTCTCATTAGCATTCGCGTTGTGGGAGGCGGGTCTGGTGCGTGGTCTTGCCATCTTAGAGTTATCCATAGTAACTCTGAGTAGAATCTATGAACTCTTGAGAATGAACTTGGATCTCCTTCAGGGGATTTCCTCAATCCAGTAGCAACAGAGTAGATCATAACAGCCTGAGAATGTACCATTCTCAGTGGAAGCACCAAAATGTTAGCACCAAAATTGGTAACTAACACCATGGACTAGAATTATGTAGAGAGATTAATGAAGAAAGTAAACTAAAACAGAGAAGTAACGTGATTAAATAGTAAAACAATAACAGAAACGATAACACCAAATTTATAGTGGTTCGGTATAATTGCCTACATCCACTTTGAATAGAATCTTTATTACTCTTCCAATCACTTGACTACATATAAAATCCATAAACAAACCACTTGAATACAAGTTTGAATAGAAAAGAAGAGAGTATAAAAAATAGCAGAGTTTCCCTGGAGTTCTCGAAAAAAGGTCCTTTCAACTGTACCCCTGCCCCTCTATTTATAGACGAAGACAGGCTAGATCCCCTGCGCAAGCCCATGACCTAGACAACTCGGCACACAAGTGATGCCCTAGGACGACCGACCCAAGTACACCTAGCTACTCTGTCCGAACCATGGGTCCCCTGAGGATGACTCGAAGCACCTTCTCAAATGACTCGAAGCAAGTGGGGGTGTGACTCGAAACATAGAAGCATCGACCGTATCCCCTGTGGTAACTTGTTGTCTTCTAGATGCATACAGAACCAAGTATGCCAATCCACTAAGACTGGGTTCAAGGTGCCGACCCATATGTGCCGAGCGACAAATGCCGAACCATGTACGATCGACCCATCTTAGCCTTCTCACCATGGCCGAACGACGAATGCCGAACCATGTACAACCGACCCATCTTAGCCTTCTCACCACGGTCGAACGACGAATGCCGAACCATGTACGGCCGAACGACGAATGCCTTCTAACCACGGTCGAATGACGAATGCCGAACCATGTACGACTGACCCATCTTAGCCTTCTCACCACGGCCGAACGACAAATGTCGAACCATGTATGACCGACCCATCTTAGCCTTATCACCATGGTCGAATGACAAATGCCGAACCATGTACGACCGACCCATCTTAGCCTTCTCACCACGGCCGAACGACGAATGCCGAACCATGTATGACCAACCCATCTTAGCCTTCTCACCACGATCGAACGACGAATGCCGAACCATGTACGACCAACCAATCTTAGACTTCTCACCACGACCGAACGACGAATGCCGTACCATGTACGACCGACCCATCTTAGCCTTCTCACCACAGCCGAACGACGAATGTTGAACCATGTACCACCGACCCATCTTAGCCTTCTCACCACGGCCGAATGACAGATGTCGAACCATGTATGACCGACCCATCTTAGCCTTCTCACCACGGCCGAATGACAGATGTCGAACCATGTATGACCGACCCATCTTAGCCTTCTCACCACGGCTGAACGACAAATGCCGAACCATGTACGACCGATCCACCTTAGCCTTCTCACCATGATCGAGCGATATATGCCGAACCATACATACCGTTCCATAATAGCTGCCTACCGATCCACATATACAAGCTAACCCAAGCGAGTTGCATCAATCCTTCACATTTCCAATCATTTATTGGCTCAACCCTCATTCGAGCCCAATCATATCTTCTGCAACTATCGTCTTGTAGCCTGTACAATTAGCGGGGTAACAGTAATAAATTGGACTTAGACTGAAATAGGCAAATTTAAGATATTTGCAAACTTAGTTATAACATGTAATTATAACTAAAAAGAGAAAATAGAAGAAATGTAAGTAGTAGCTTATTTTTAAACTTATACCTTGGGTTAAGTTAATAAGCAAAGTTATAACACGCAGGTTATAATTAGAGACAATAATTAAGTAGAAAGAACGAGAAAAGCTTATTTTGAGACTTAAATTAAGTTAATACGCCAATAAAGTAGAAATAACAGAAGAGGCTTATTTTAATAAACTTAGACCTTGGATTAAGTTAATAAGCAAGATATAGAAGATCTGTATTGTAGGCCCAATGGGGTAGTCCTTTACTAATATAGAAGATTTGTATTGTAGGCCCAACGGGGTAGTCCTTTACAGATATAGAAGATCGGTATTGTAGGCCCAACGGGGTAGTCTTTTACAGATATAGAGGCTTATTTTAAAACTTAAACTAAGTTAATAAGTAAAGATAGAAGTAAGACCCATACCGGTAACATTTCCTTTAGGACACGCTTATGTTGAAGTGATGGTAAATAAGTGGTCAATAATTAGAAGTTCAAATCATGGGGATTTGGACAAGGGGCGCAACTAGATTTTGTCTGTTAGGACTCGTACCAACAGCATTCCCTTTAGTCAGACACAGGTGGTCTCACAATAGCAGAGGTGAGGCTAGGGCATGCTTATGCTGGAGCTATGGTAAATAAAAGGCCAAAGAGGGAGCAACAGATAGCGCGAGCCTAATTGTGGTCGAGCATGCGTCCTCAGTGCATGCTAATAAGTCATTATTGAGTTCCAAGCGCTAAGTAGGTATCTTTTGCGTAGGGACCAATAGTATGGGTCTAGTCCGTAGAAGTAAGTGTCTATTGCGTAAGGACCAACACGAGAGGTCTAGTCCGCATCTTTTGCATAGGGACCAACACGAGTGGTCTAATTCGTATCTTTTATGTAGGGACCAACAGAATGGGTCTAGTCCGTATCTTTTACCTAGGGACCAACAGAATGGGTCTAGTCCATAGTAGGCACAATACAAATAGAAGGCCGATCAAATGGTAGAATTAGGACTTCAACCTAATTAAAGTAGGATTAGGGATTCAACGTAATCAAAGCAAGTGCAAACAATCAATCTAATCGAACTATCTGAGTAAACCAAACAGTTAATACGTATTTTATTCTAGCTTTATCTTTTCCTTTATTTCCTTATATACTAGAACTGTTGCAAAGTCTATTACCTTTACCTTGCTTAAAAATACTAGTAGTTACTTCCACTCACCAGACTTTTAGTCTGACCCACTCCTCTATTTTTGCTTTTTTCCCCTCAAATGCCAACAGAGATAGGGACATTAGATTTTGGACTCTTGGAGATTTCAGCTGCAGATATTTTTCTTCATGTATTCTACTTCTTCTTTTCAGTTTTATTTTCATGTACTGGCACTTGTTGAGAGGGATGGTTTTATGTATGCACTCTGATATTGTGACTGAGATGATATTTTCATAAGACATGTATTTGGTATTTTGAGACTTATTTTGGTTATAACTTACTTTATGAAGTTTGATTTTTCAATAAGTTATTGTTTTAAATGTTTCCGCTGTTTTATTTATTTTGTCTTGTGAATCTTAGTCTCTTTAAAGTTTTTAGCTATACCTATAACACAGCATATCCTTTAGTGTGTCCTTTTGGGGTATACAAAGGGGTGTGTGGTGTTACACTTATCTGCTCCAAAATTGAAGAGGAGCAAAAGATGAACTTGAGAATTGTGCTAAAGATGTTGAGGAAACAACCCAAGAATGCTACAAATGTAAGGATTTTCCTAGGATTAGCGGGATACTATAGACGCTTCATAAAGGACTTCTCGAAGGTAGCGACACCGTTGAATAATTTGATGAAAATGAATCAAACCTCTGTATGAGATGCGAAGTGTGAGCATGCATTTGTGAGTCTAAAAGTGAGGTTGACGAGTACACCAGTGTTGATCATTCCAATTGAAAATGAATAGTAGATAGTATACACCAATACTTCTAGTACTAGATTGCGTGCAGTGTTGATGTAGAAAGGGAAAGTTATTACCTATGCTAGTCGATAGATGAAACCGCACAAAAAAAATTATTTGACTCATGACTTGGAATTGGCGGCAATTAATTTTGCTTTGAAGATGTGGAGGCACTATTTGCTAAGAGAAAGGTTTAAGTTTTTTTGCAGACTACAAATCCTTGAAGTACATTTTCTCTTATAAGGATTTCAACCATCGATAGCAACAGTGGTTGGAGCTTTTAGCCTCTTATGATTTCAGTATTTTCTACACCCTGGGAAATGAAAATGCAATCGTCAATGCATAGAGTAGAAGACATGCTGAGTTAGAAGCAATGTTCTTGGAATGGAAGATGATGGAATATATTACTGGATTTGATTTCAGGCCTTACTGCGAGATAGAAACTAAAATGTTGGCAAGCTTATCTATTAGACATATTCTAATTAAAAGGATCAGTGTTAGTCAGAAGCAAGATGCTATGCTGGCAGAGATCATAGCAAAGATTGTGGGAGGTGTAGAATCTAAAGACATAAAGCAATAGAAACTCGACCGAGAGGGTTGGTTTTGTAAGAACGGAAGATTATTTGTTCCCAATGTTGATAGATTGTGAGATGAAGTGCTAAGAGAGTGTCATCATTCCAGATTGACTATTCATCCCCATGGTAACAAGATGTACCTAGAAATAAAGCAAACTTACTACTAGAAGGTATGAAGAGGGATGTTAGGACATTCGTCTCCAAGTGTATAAACTGTCAGTTGGTGAAGGCAGAGCAGAATAAACCTATTGAATTGTTGCAACCATTAGAGATTCCTAATTGGAAATGGGAGCAAGTATCGATGGATTTTATTGATGAGCCACCGAGGACTCAGCAGGGTATGATGGCATTTGGGTCATAGTAGATTGGTTGACCAAGAGTGCGAGATTTACACCCGTCAAGTAAAGTAGAACGACATCCACGTGGGCAGAGTTGTATAAAAAGTGGATAGTATGATTTCACAGTGTGTCGAAGAACATTGTAAGCGACCGAGATCCATTGTTCACTAGTGGGTTTTGGAAGATCTTACAAGAAGCTTTAGGGATGGATCTACATCTTAGTACAGCTTAACACCTGCAAACAGATGGGCGGACCGTAAGAGTAAACCATATATTGGAAGATCTCTTGCGAGCGTGCATTATAAACTTTGGTAGATCATGGGATGATCATTTGCATTTGGTGGAGTTTACATACAACAACAGTATTCAATCGAGTATTGGTATGGCTCCACATGAAGCATTGTGTGGCCGACCATGTAACGCTCCTTCATGTTGTTGGGAAGCAGGTGAGAAACTAATACTTCAGCCAGATATGATTAAAGAGACTTTGAAGAAGATTAAGGTCATTTGACAACGAATGAAAGTTGCTCGGGATCGACAAAAAAGCTATGCGGATAAGAGACGAAGAGATTTAGAGTTTTCTATTGAAGATATGGTGTTTATAAAGGTTTCTCCTCTAAAGAATGTAGTTCGATTCAGTAGAAAGGAGAAGTTGGCACCAAGATTCGTAGGACCTTTTCCGATAGTCGAGAGAATTAGGAAGCTAGCATATTGGGTCGACTTACCTCAAAAGATGGCGGGCATGCACAACGTTATTCATGTTTATTATCTAAGGAATTTTGTGCATAACTCAGGCATGATGATCATACCGGATCAGCTAGAAGATGTTAAGGTAGAACCTAAAGTTTCTTATCTTGTAGGTTGCTTTGTATTGTTAGGTACGATACGAAACAGCTTAGAAAAAAACAGTGAAACTAGTTAAGGTACAATGGAGCGAAAGTAATGACGATTGTACGTGGAAGATGGAGGAGAGCATGAGGGCTTCTTATCCGGAGCTCTTTGAATGGTAAGACTAATCGTTTATCATGTTTACTTTCACCATTGTATACTATATTTGATAGGTTAGTATTCCGCATGCTAGGATAGGTTAACTATACTATTGATTGCATGGCTTCTTGTTTGAGATGTTTAATGATTACTTATGATTGGTAGGCATGCGGGATGACCATGGTTGCTCACATTTTGGCTTGTTTGGGGATTTCGGGGGTGAAATTCTTAAAGGGGGAGAATGCAACGACCCGTATTTTACGTATTGAAGGATCGTAAAATATTTTTAATTCGTATGAGGTTGTATGATTCGATAATTTTGGGATACGACACTAAGAGACATTTTACACACCTATGATTTTTTCAAATTTCTAAATGACTGTTTTCACCCTGAAAATATTATTTAGGTTATAAATTTTGATAAGAGCCGAATTAGGGTCTCAAACCAATTCCTTTGCTTCAAGATAATGGTTTCTCATTCTATAGAGTGGTCATAATAGAAAAATGGACTTACGGTTAGAAAGTTATGCCAATTTTAAGTTTTTAAAGCTGCTGCGTAGGATTATTATGTAATTAATTAAGCCCATTAGTGAGCCCATTAGTTTAATTAGAGAATACTATAAATAGAGGGCTGAAGAGTCAAATTAAAACTTTTCTCTCTCATTCTAAATCAGGTCTAAACCCTAATTAGCCTTAGATCCATCCTAATTTCATCCAAAATAACCCAAATTGCTCTCTAAATCAAACTAAATTGCGGATAGATATTGGATCCTTAATTATAAGATAGAGATCATCGATTTTCTTGATTTGGAGTGCTTTTCTTCGCCGTCCGGATTAGATCATCATACAAATTGGTTGAATTTGGTAATTAGTTAGTGGTTTATGCCTTCCACTATACTACACATGTTTATATGATAGAATTATAGGATTTAACATGTTTAAAATTGGTTTTGGCCATAAAGAACTTTTCTAACTTTAATGACATGTTAATCCATGCATATGATATAAATTGATTAGAAATCACCTTGATTTAGGTTCATATATTCATGGTATATGTAGATTTATGTTAGAAATTGACTTGTTTGTCTTATTTTGATGGATTGCATGTTTGATTGGATGAAGTTACTTGTTATTCTATGTTTGGATGTATGATTTGATGCTATTTACTAGCGTTGTGATTTCATAGAAACTTAGGTCGAAGAATTGAGCAAATTGGAGGCTAAGTTGGTTGGAATTGGATGAAACTTGGTGGATTTGCTTTAGAGCATGGTGGGAAGCTATGGGATAAGTCGCACTTCATTTGGAGATGAAGGTTAAACTCAGCCCCGAGTTAAGAGCTTAACTTGACATTGAGTTAAGGTGTGACTCTTATGAGCCGGTGGTTGGCTTGGATGAATAAAGCTTGGTTAGATGAGATTTCATAGCAAGGTGAAAGAAATTGGCTAAGTATAGGATATGATGATGAGTTATCCCAAGAACTATAAGAAGGAGCTTTAGATTGGGGCTGATTTATCAAAGAGGGATGAGTTGGGGTCTAAAGCACTTGAAGAAGGGTATTATAGGCATAGAAGGAAACTTAGCATCCGGTTGGCTAAGTATATAACTCGGCACCGAGTTATGCCTATAACTCGGCACCGAGTTATCAAGATCCAAGGGGGAAAGGTGGAACTTCTAGGGACAGAAGTAGACATCCTATAGATCGTGTTGGAGGTGTTGGCTCGTCCGTATCAATTTGGATGATGATATAACAACATGACGAAAATCTATGGTCTTCGAATGTAGGCTCATGTTGGGGGTGAGTATCGAAGATGATGGCTCTTAAAGGAGGGAATCGTATGATCGAGGAATGTGGAAGGGTTCCTCATGAATAATTGAAACTGGATTCAGCAAGAAGGGCTTGGTATCCAAATGTGGCAAAGGTGGGCTCAATATATGTGCTAAGGAATCGTTAATGCTCAGAGAGTTTTCAGTTGTACTCGAAGTAGGGGTATTGTAAATGGGGATGCCCTTGGGTCAATTGAGGGACCTGTATTCCTTGGACCTGTTGCTTTGGGTCTAGTGTCCAACTTTAGGCTGTGAGACACATATCCAACTTTAGGCTGCGAGATACAAGTGTACAACAGAGAACCGAGATTCCCATTAGTCCCTGGCTTAGAGATCATACGAGTTATCATATATTCAGAGCACAAGGAGTGTTAGTTAGGATTATTGATGGATGGTATGGATGCTTTAGTTGTTTTCTTTAGTAAGCTATCACTCGTTGGTATTATAGGAAGTATTAGAAATAGAATACCTGGAAGACTGATATCCTTTATTTGGTTTGTGGTATATCTTTACGATATTGTAGACTAGCATATTATAGTGTTATATGCTAACTCTTTGGTTGTAGGGACGGGGCAGGTATGGTTCGCATACTTGTTCCTTACCATATTTACCCGTATAGCATTTTGAGACTTATTTACGCTTGTACCAGATTGTTGTTCAAACCAAGGTTTTATGTTTTGCCTCTTATTATCTTAGGTACGCTTAAATGAGTAGACTATATAACAGGTCTAGGTGGTGTAATAGCTATTCGGAGCATGAGCTAGATGGAGCTATCTCGTATTATATACATATATGGAGTCTACCCTTATTCCGCTGTGCAGAATTAGGAAGCCTTAACTATGACTGCTTACTATTTGTATTTGAGACGGTTGTTGAGTTCATTTCCATTGTATAAACTCTACCATTGATGTTAAACTTTGTGGATATATTGCTTTAATGATGATTTGTTCACATAGTTATTACTGTCTCTTTTATTATATCTATGATATTATGATTTATCCATGTGCAATGAGATATGACAGGTTATATGCTGTATCGGTTTATTTCAACCCTAATGATCATTTTATATCAGCCGGGTTCGAACATCGCACTATTTATATACTATTAGTGCTGGTGGTATGAGGCCGTCATCACATAGGGTGTCCATTTGTTTGTGTATTACATATAAAGGATTGGTTATTATACAAATCATACAGAATAATTCTTATTGCACCTGCAACAATAATAATTTACAAAGGTTTCCACCCCAAGGCTAAACAACCAACGCTAAATAGTTCTAGGTCAATTTATATTATACAGTCCTAATAAATAATCGCCTTACCAACATTGAGTTAACATTCTCAACAGCGAACCACTTAAATCACACATACACACTGAGAAAACATTGCAATGCATAGGCTTGCATCGAATATATGACCTCAACGATTTATGGCCTACCGAAGCATTTGTGTCACCTTCTCAATGGTAAACTTGTCTTATGCTCTTATCATTTAACCCGAAGCTAAATAAATTGTGACGACTCATATTTAAGAAGGTTTAAATCGATAATAATTCACACATGTTCAACTTAAACAATCCGAAACGTAGATAATCAATGGGGTTAATTAAGAAAAATAAGAAAAGAAGAAGAAAACGAACACAGAATCTCATAGTGGAATGATAAAATATAATAATCAAATAATAGTTCATGAAGCTGTTTACTATACATTTGATTATAATCTATACAACATTTATCAGAGTTATATAAACATAAGGGATAAATAAACAATGCAGTAGACAATGTGTTGCAGAGAATAATAATAGTAATAATATACAAAATCTTCGTCTTTGTCCTCCAAAAAATGATCTTCAATACACTGAAAAACTCAAGGCTGACCCGGGCATAATGAAAAGACAAAACACTCGAGTTAGGACTAAAATACTCTTATGTAAGTCAAATCAATATCACGAAATATGAGTGCAATAACTTAAGAGATGTTACGAGATTTTCCACCCCCTAAGGATCCATTAAACTATCCATATGTAATAGTTTACGCTATAATATATAATGTCTATCAGTAAAATAAATATCAAAATATCACTAAGGCTTTACATTTATACCCCCTTAACACATTTTTATAGCATGTAGTCTATGCAGGTCCTGTAACACAACCAGTAACGTCGGTAGCCAGTGTGTCCCCTATAGGTACAGTACTAAACCAAAGTCGTAAGGGCTCATATAAAGATAAATATGACAAGGCATGTGAGGCAATGCCCAAGGTAGGATTCTACCAGTTTATCCTTTCTGGCCGGTCATAACCCATCTGTGGCGACCACGACAATCAATCAAACAAAAAGGTGTAACCATCAAATCAAAATCACAATAGTAATATGGGGGATCAAGGTCGCTAGAGGTAGCTAACCTTAGGGGCCAGACATAGGCTTCCGATTTAGTCATTTTAATTATGACACGAGTGTCAAAGCTATCCATCATTGTTCTCTTACCTCATTCCAGTACACGTTTTTCAACTCAACCACTACATTCTGGATATCATCCACCGTGTACGCAGTTGTTAAAGTGGTTCCAATATTGACAAAGAGTATGCCAATAAGAGGCCCCGGTCTCTTTAAAAACCAATTGTCTTTTTACACACTGGTTGTTACTTTTATATTTCAAAAATAATTCGTACTTGATATCAAAATATCATATCCGTTTCAAAATCAAATCCATTTTGAAATCATCATATTCGTTTCAAAATAAAATCCATTTTGAAATCATCATATCCGCTTCAAAAATCATATTTTACTTCAAAATGTTAATTCAATTCAATATATCTGTTTCACTTCAAAACTTGATTCGAATTACAATTAAGGTTATAACTTCACTTAAACCCAATCCGTATTTAAATCCAAGATTTAAATATAAACATTCCACCTTTTGACCAGTTTGAATTTTTAGAAAATAGTTTAAATAGTTTTAAAATAGTTAAATAGTTAAAATAGTATAATAGAAAATAGTTTGAGTATTAAAAATGGTTTATATAGTAAAATAGTTTGGAAAATCAGAATAATTTGATTATTTAAAGAATATAGATTTTAAACTGTTTATACTAAAATAATTCATTTGAAAATAGTTTCAAAGTCAAATCGATTCAATTCCAAGTTTCCAATTCAAATCAATTCCAATTTCCATTTCGATTTAATCAATTCAATTCCGATTTCAAGTCGAATTTTACTTCGATTCCAAATTAATTTCAGTTCCAATTCCAATTCCAAATTAGTTTCAATTCCAATTCCAAATTAATTTCAATTCCAATTCCAACTTGAATTTAAATTCCAATTCCAAATTAAAACCATTTCGATTTATATCAATTTCGAGTTCGATTTTCAAAATATCGATTCAAAACACTTAAATCAAATTAACCTTCAATATCCAATTTAAAATCCAAATCTTCAAATATAATTCAATCCCGAGCTCAAATTCGAAATATCATTTTATATAACTTTTACTTAGCAATATTCAAAGTTCGAATGAAAGTCCAATCTTTTAAAACAAAATAATTTCTGAAATTCACATCATATTTCGATTATAACTTCAAAATCTCAACTTCAATTATTTAAACAATTCCTGTTATCAACTTAAATTTCAACACTTCGAGCTCAAATTCGAAAATAGTTCGATTTGCATAAATTCGATTTTTATTTCTTAAAATCAAATCATTTAAATAATTTCAAAACAAAAATTTTAAAATCATTTAATTTAACCAATTCGGTGTCCGTATATAATTTCCTATCCTATGGCCAAGTGAATCAGTTATTCCAATTTAATTCAGGGATGGATATATATCATTCAATCCAAAATAAATGTCATAGGTATATATCATTTCAACCTATTTCTTAATTTATTCAAAATAATTCAATTTACAGTTTTATATACTGTAAATAATATACAGAATGATAACATGGTATATCAAAATAAATAAACATCCAAAATATCAACCAATAGTATCCATCACAATCAATCATCCAAAAAGTCAATAAAAATGCACAACAATTTCGAATTATCACTATCGGGTATTTTACTGGCAATTAAATTCTAATTCAATTTAACCATCAATTCAAATTCTATCAATTAATTCAGATGTCAATTTAAATGTCAATTAAATTTATCAAACAACAACCAATAAATTTAAATCACTTCACGATATAAATTTAACTGCATAAAAATTATTTTAGTCAATTTTGAGCGTATAAAACACTCACTTTTTATTGAAAATATTTCAGCCTAAATAAAATTCCAATTTGATCCCACGCTGTAGACGACGTCGATACGAATCTACTGCAACTCGATTCGTCCGAAACGGACCTCGTTTGAAAAAGTTGCGATTTTATTAATAATGATATAATTCAAACTAAATTAATAAAAATAAATAAACGAACTAACACGATTAACTTACCCTACACCTCCTTTCCCGCTATCACTCCTCATATCTAGGCACTGAACTATTCGCGATTGACATCATTTTTTTTTCAAACGATCGAACGACCATTGCTTAGCACAAGCCCAGATCCAACCACTCACGCGCCGCCGCCTAGCACGTCGCCCAAATCCAACGTGAAACCCTAACCCTTGCTCGCTCTTGACCGCGACCACTGCTTTTTCGCCCCTAGGCTACGCGGCTGCCATCTGCTCTGATCGAAGTTTCCTCGATTTATTTTTATTTTTGTTTTCATCGATCGGTTTCCTTTTCTCTCTCGATTCGTATTTTTTTATTACAGTTGATGTGTTTTTTTTTTTGAAATGAGTTTCGAAAGAAAGGGGAACAGCTGTTATGGGCTGAAACGTGTGAGTGATGGAAGGGTGTTGAGATATTTATATATTTATTTAATTTGAACATATCTAATGTTTAACGTCCGAAATTTCTCGAGCTGCAAACGAAGCGTGCCGTCTAGCGTTCATAATGTTTTACCCTCATTCCGAGCACAATGAAACTAGTTTCAGAAGCCAATTCGATCGTATAAAGAAGATAGCTTTTCAAAATCAATTATTTTAATTAAATTCTAAAATCAAGTTCTACGTGTTTCAAGCTTGCATGGCCAAACGACAAGTCCGATCGCTACAAACTTAAAATCCTACAATAATTCACAATTACGGATCCGATGAAACTGGTTTCGTCGAAATCCGGGACAGTGGCCAAAATGACTATTTTTTACTCGTCAATTAAACAAATAATTCCCAAAAATTTATTTAATCACTTAAATTCAATTCTTAAGTATTAACAATCCTCATTGTTGTTTAAATAAACTTTAAATCAACTTCTGATAACATTTTCATTCATATTAAATTCAGAATTCAATTATTTAAACAGTTTCTAATATAAATCCAAACAATTTAATTTTTCAATAATTAATATTAACAAATCGTTATAATTCAAATAAATTTTAGTTATCAACAAATAATTCATTTTCATCTAAATAACTTAACCATTTTTATTCAATAATCACATTAAATTTATTAATTCAAAGTAGCTAAAAATACGGGTCGTTACTTTCTCCCCCACTCAAAACTTTTCGTCCTCGAAAAGGGACTAAGTATGGAATTTAACACTTGATATATTTTCTCAAAATAATTAGCTTATAAAACATAAACATCTTATTTGCAAAACTATTAATACGCGTCTACTATGCCACTCCGATATCAGTTCTACGGGAAATATAACTCATATAAAACAAGTTATAATTTTTTTTTAAAACTTCAAAAAATTTCTATCTCCCGGATTTACGCGAAATTTCGGCAGAGTCTCCTTTGTGCGGCTCAATCGGAAATTTTTTACAATATAATATATAACACAAATATACCCAATATATGTCAAATGTACATCTCATCTCATTAATGAGGCACCCCGAAGGGAAAATAACATAAAATCGAGTATGTAATCCGAGATACGTAACTTATTATTTATAATACGAGCAAGTTCGCTCGTATTGAGCAAGCAAAAGCAAAATACGTGCAAGCGAGCTCCAAAAGTTAGCATATGCCCCTCCGTACCTACTAAACACTCAATAACCAAACGAGAACATATATATAAAGAGTAAAATCAATATATAACATGGATTATGCAATAACCATAAACGAATATAGCAAATGCAACAAAACAAGCATCTAACAAACAATATCCATCCAATATTATTCACAACAATACCAATTCACAATTCCTAATGTCAATATTCAGTTTATTATACTTTCATTTCCTATCAATATTAAATTGATTTACTTTTAATTCATTGACATTTACTTCATCGATATACAATTTGTTTGCTTTCAATTTATTCACATGGATTTCTTTCAAATTTAATTAGTTCACCTTAAATTTATTCACGTTCAATTTGATTAACATTCATTTCCTTAATCATTCAATATATTTATATTCAATTCATTTGCTTTTAATTTTACATTCAACTAATTTGGTTTCAATCCATTTTTATTCAATCAACCAATATTCATTGCATTCACTTTTGATTGATTACAATTTAATGTATTTACATTCAATCGATTTACTTTCAATTGATTAACATTTATATTAATGACATTCATTTTATTTATCATCCAATGAATTTTCATTCCATTTAACCTTGTTAAGTTAAATTTATTTCATTATCACTTAGTATTTTAATACTAATATTATTTCTAAACTATTTAAGTTTATTATAAACATTTTACAAAATTGCAACTCATTTTTATTATTGTTCCATAACTTAAGCTCATATTAATCCATTGATTCACTTAATTAGTTTATTTCATCGATTCAAACTCATATAATAAATTTAATTAAGTGAATTTTATTTTATAACTCCAGTTCATATTAAAAAAAAAATTCTCACAATCAATTTCATTCAACTTATTAAGTTAACTTCATCTTATAGTTCATATTCAAATCCATACATTAAACTTTTTTCTTAAGTGAATTTTTTTTGTACTCATATTCATATTAACAAATTTTTCTTTTTCTCCCGGTTTATTTCATTCAATTTTCTTAAGTTAACTTCCATCCTTTAATTTATTTCATTAACTTATTTCATATGCAACTAGCTAACATTCGATTTATTAAAACTCATTTCATTTGTATTTAACTTATTTTCATCCAATTTTAAATTAAATCTAATTACTCACATTAATTTTTCTTACACTCATTTATTTTTACTCAATTTCTTTCACAATTCAAATTGCATTTTATTTAAAAATTCAAGTTCGTATTCATTCATTAATTCATTTTATAGCACAAGTGAAAATAATTCACTTTACTAATTCCTCTAGTTCAATTCAAATCCAACTCAACTCATTTAATCTTTATTAAGTGAAATTCTATTTCATTTGATCCATTACTCATTTTATTTAACTTTATTCAAGTTAATTTTTTTATCATTCCCATTTAACAAATTTATATTTTGTTTTAGCTTAATATTTCTCAAATCTATAAGTTATACAATTTATTCATTTAAAATTTTCATTTTATTATTTATCTAATTTATTTCAAATACAATTCTCCTTTATCTAAGCTTCTTGAGTTCAACTTCATTTTATTTTATTTTGTTTCTCAAATTCAAAGTTTCTTTTGTTTGCTTAACCATAAATATTCAATAGTTTAAAGTTTAATTTTACTTTCCAGTTCAAATTTATAAGTTATAAACTTATTTTAATTTATACTATTTTCAATCATAAGTTCGAAACTATTTTCATGTATTTATCAAATCATAGAATATTTTTTTCACAATCAAAACTTGTTTTAATCGAACATAAATTTCTTTTGGTAGCAATTCTCACTCAGAAACTCGGAAATGGATACTGGGGATGCTGCAGTCATCCCTAGAATTATTTCCCTGCGACCAAAGTGAGTTTAATACTTTTATTTTCTTTAAAATCTTTTCAAAATATATTTCTCTATAAAACACTTTCAAATAATATTATTATTAATTTTGAAGGCTTTGAAACAATTTTGAAAAAAAATCGACAAGGTTTAAATTATAAAATTCTCAAGTTTTCTTTTCTTTCTTTTCTTTCTTATCATTTCTATACAAATTTCCTTACCTTATTACAAAACTAGTTCATTAATTTATAACTTGGTCATTTTAACCAATTCTTATTTCAATTGATTTCAATTCAATTTAATTATCGAATGCTTCGTAAAATAAAATTTTCAAAGTATCCATTTCATTTTAATTTAATCAATAATCGATGATAACTAAATATTATCATCTCCTGACAACATCATTAATAATTATATAGGCTTATGAAAGCTATAAATTTATATATATAATATAATTTAGGTAAAATTATTTCATTTACCCGCTTTTAAAACAATATTATGTCGACTTGCCTCGTTTAAGTGTTTAGAAACCCCTATCGATAACACGGCGTCCCATGCATCGACCAGCATTTATAAACAACTCAACGGATAAGTAAATAAAATACAAAACATTTTATAACACTAACAAGTACGCTCTCTCATATACACTCAAACGGACTCAATCTAGGTATTACTATAATGACCCGGGTTTTTCTATCGTTGATTGTGAATATTTAAATGGTTTTAAATATCGAATTTGAACTATAGATTGATTTTGAATATGAAGAATTGGGTTTAAAATTATGGATTCAGAGTTTAAAAATTAATGATTTATTGGGTAATTTAATTATTGAATTTTATAATTGAATATTGGATAAATTATTGAAGCTTGAGTTTTAAGCTTGTTAAAAATAATTTAAATGCTTGTAAAATTTATATTGATAATAATAAAGATAATAAGAGTTTTAAAATTGAAATTAAAAGTGATTTTTTCAAATTTAAAAATATATCGTTTTAATTGAAATTTAAAAATAACCATTCGGGGCACAGTCTCGGAATTCGACGAAACCAGTTTCATTGGATCCATAATAGTGTATTATTATCGGATTCCAAATTTAGTAGTGTTTGGAGTTATCGTTTGATCATTTGAGATATTAACGCGCTGAAATTTATAACGAAAATTTAATATAATAATTGGGTCCAAAAAGCTATCTTCTCCATACGATCGAATTAGGACTCGAAACCTTTTCCATTGCGTTCGAAATAGGGGTATAATATTTTGAACGCCTAGCGGCACGCCTAGATAGGAGGTCAAAAATTTAAGTTATGAAATCGAGACAGTTTAAAATTGAAACCAGAGATTCAATTTAATATATATATATATATATATATTTATTTATTTTATGGACAGTTATATTCCCATCAGCCACTTTTCTTTTCCATCAACACATTGTAGCCTTTTTTCTCCCATACACTACCATCACCTTTAAATCACGTCTCTTTTCCCCTTTTCTTTTCATTCATTCAAAATTGAAACCAGAGATTCACGAAATATATATATATATATATACATACATATATATATATATGCACACACACACAGATATTTTTTTTTTTTGAAAATGGGTAAGAATTTTATTAAGGCATGAAAGCCCAAGTCCAGACCCGAAAGCAGGCCCAGAAAAATCTACAAATCACGAGTTAATCGACAGACCGACATAACTCATTCACTTTCCAAAAAGAAACTGAAAAGTAAAAAAAGGCGAAACTCGTCTTCTTCCTCAAATCATGGCGGCTGCTGAGCATGACCAAGATAGCTCGTACTTGGGTTTTCCACCAATGAGTAGCTCAGATCCCCTGCTCCAGTTTGCATTACGTCTCTTCCCTGTGAGGTAAGGCTCCAACTTTTACATCTTCTCCGAACCATTCGCATGTCAATAATCGCAAGTTTACTGACCTCTTCCTGTTTCCTTTGTTTGTTTTGAAAAACTCTGCGGTTCCTCTCCTTCCACAAACTCCAAATCGTGACAGTGATAGCAATTCCTCCCAATTTGGCTTCCAGGTTTTCGCCACTCCTATTATGAACCAGGTAATTAACCGCATCAGTTAGCAGGTGAGTCTGTATAGTTGAATTGATCGCTTTAGTACATGCATTCCATACTCTTTCCGAAAAATTGCAGGAAAAAAATAAATGCTCATGCGTTTCCTCAGCTTGATTGCATAGAGCACACTTATTTTCAGTTATTATACCCCATTTTAAGAGTCTATCCTTCGTAGGTAGTCTCTTGAGTATCGCTTTGTAAGCTGTGAAAGCCATCTTAGGGCAGTTCTCATGATTCCATATAATCTTGCTCCAATCGACCTTATTATCTGCACACACACAGATATATATATATATATATATATATATATATATGCAGAAGCGTCTCTCTCTTCCCCCTCATTTCCGTGCCGTTCCGATCGCATGCTCTTCGTTTTCTTTTCCCCGATTCTTCAATTTGAAATCGAAGCGGTTCGATTCAACAAAAAAAATGTCAATCGAATAATCGAACAAAGCAGAATCGTCGGTGGAAAGAGGGGAGATAGGCGAACGCTCGAACTCGAGCTGGAAGGTGTAGTGATCGGCGCCCGCGACATCGTCGTCGTGGTTGGGTTCAGGAGCTACTACGAACGTGAGGAGGGGATGGCGACGCGGAGACAGGAATGTGAAGGGAAGGAGGACGAAGCAGCTATTGGTGGCAGAGGCAGCATGAGGTGGATTGAAGCATCGTATTCGATTCTGGTTCAAGGGTTAGCTATGCTCGATTTACTCATCTGGGAGGCTGACTGACTTCGTGTTGAGTGGTGGTGGAAGTGAACGCCTCGGAGTGGAAAATCTGGTAGGACGTGAGGGGGTGGTGAGTGCAGACGGTGGCGACAGCTAGGGTCAGGTGCTTGGTGATTTGTTTGCGTTGACAAGTGAGGTCGGAGTCGAGTGTGTCGGGGGACTGGTCAACGACAGAAAGGTATAAAAGCTGACCGTAAATTTATTTATTTTAAATAAATGTGAAATTAGTTAATCACAGAAAAAAATCATTGACTTATATACGTTGTAAATTTTTATACGAGGTCCAAGATAAATTAAACAAGACGGGTTGGATAAGAAATTTACGAGCTGGAAATAATTATGAAATGACCAACAATTTCGATAAAAATCAAGGTAAAATTTTTTCACTCTTTTGGATTACCATAATAAATTTAAATGTTTAAATTTAAAAATATTGGATGTTCGATTGATTTATAAATTTATGATTATCTGTGAATGGTGAAATATATATAGTTGTATATATATAGTATTTGGAGTGATATTCCCGCACATTATAGCGGATGAGACCCTATGCGCCCTGCATAATAGTGGATGACCCCATATACCGCGATATCCCCCTCGAAGTGGGATTGGTATTTATTTTATGTTGTATTAACATCTGTGAATGCAGGGAAAATAGGTTGTAGGGATCCAACTGGATTCCTCAAATTTATTTTTTATTTTTAGTATATAGTGATATATGATTTGGGTAGAATAATCTATTACAGATTTTTGTGGTGATTGGATTATTGGATGCTATTGTAGCATTGACCTGAATTTTGATAATTCAAATACTATAAATATATTTTAAAAAATTATGGAATTGAAGTGGATTTGAAAATAAAAATATATATACTGGAATTGGAGTTAATTTAAAGGAATTGAATTAGAATTTTTTTTTGAGTTGGTTATACTTAACTATTGTGAAATAGTAAATGAAGATTTTTAAAATGAATTATATAAAAGAAATTATAAGTGATATTCTGGAAATGTAAAAGTAGTTGAAATCAATATTGAAAATAGATTGGAAGTATTAATGGAATTTATAGGAAATAAAATTTATATAATAGATTTTTATAAATAGATTTGTTTTATAAACAGGAAAAACCAAAGGGGGTTATAAAATTGATAAACGATGTTTAAAATGCAAAAATTCGATATCAGATGGTAATTGGGAATATAAATTCATAGGAGGAATTTATAATAGAATATGGAAACAGGGTTGAGAAAAGTGGAAAATTCTGTTTTTTAAATGTGATAGGTTAGAAAATCGACAATGAATCGAGATGTTGTGAAATCGAGAGAAAGTTATAAATTAAAATTGGTTATTGAGATTTTTAAAATATATTTTAAATTTTAAGAAGCGAATTTTTTTAAAATTTTATTAGTTTAAAACAATGAAATTTTAAACCAGTTGAGATTTAGATACTAGGTAAGCAGATTTTTAAATATGAAGTATTTATTTTAGTAAATTCTAATTTTTAAAATCGGCTTTGAAAATTATTTATTTAACTAGAGATGAGTTATAAATGTTATAAAAGTGTTTTCGATATTTTAAATGATTACTTGAACATATTTTTAAAAATAAATTATTAATCTTTTAAATACCTATTATATATATATATATATATAGTTTTAAAGTCAATTGGAAGAAAATTATTTCTCTCGAGATTCGAAAAGAGCTTATAAAAGGATATAATTTGAGGAGAGGAAATTATTTGTGATTTCCAGGGGTTTTTGGAATAAGTTACGGAATAATCCCCTGGGGCGTTAATATTGAAAATATTTTTGGAGAATAGAAGTGGTAATATTTTCCTAAGGATGGAAAATAGAAATTTGGAAATATTTCTAAGTGTTGAGATGTTGGAAGTATTCTGTTACGGATTTGAGTATTTGGAAAATTGTTTTCAAATGTTGGAAGGAATTTATATATCTTTTAAGGATATTTTTGAAGTAAATATCTTGGAAAAATATACATAAGGCCATATGATTGCTTGTGGATGTTTAATTTGATAGTTAAATAACCGACTATCAATATTGGCCAATTTCGTTAATCGTTTTGAAGAGATTGAGATTGGATTTAATTATCCAAAACCACTTCGATTTGGTTTGTACGTAACGAATGAATATCATGAAGATGATGAAGACGGTGATGCGGTTTGTCCAGACCCAGGACAACTTGTATGGACGAATGCTATCAGAACATCGTCATTGGAGGACGATGAGCATTCTAAGTGAATGTGTTCTTTAAAAGGTAACGCTTAGCCTCGAGCCTCATCAACCGGGGAATGACTAAAAAAGGGGAGATGCAGCAAGGCTAAGTGCGTAGCACCCAAGTAAGGTAAGGTTGTCCATGTCTAGAGTCCCTTTTATTTCGGTCTGTGTGGTGCGGTTGCTGATACCAACCACGGGGTAATCTTATTCGAACTATCTAGTTTAAGGGGTAGTCCGGTCTTGTGTAGCAGGGGATCTCGGAGTGGTCCTTGGTACGCTGATCTAGACCAGGTACTGTGACGGGCGGTACCCAAGTAGCCCAGTCATTCGATGTAATCCATTCTCCAATAAACACCGTACGTTTTGATTGTGCCTAACTATGCTGGAACGTGAGATGCAAGCATTTCAGCTATATTCTATTTACTTTCTATAGACACTATTATAATATCAGACGGAGTTGATAAAAATGTTTTGGTTATCGTAAGGTAAAAACCCATCGTGTTTATTTGTGGCGTGGTCTTACGAGATACCTTTGTTTTCAAAACATTTTTTAAAAGCTAATAATTCAAAGTGAGTGTGTTTTCTCACGCTGGTTTTCCAGACTGACTCGGGTGTTATTTTATTATAATGCTCATGTCAGACCGAGTATTATAAGTTCAGGTTAGTGCTATGGAGCCCAGGAGACTAGCTGGAGGAGTTTTCAGACGTATTTCTGTACTTGACTTATATTCCACTGTGTAAGGACAAGTTATATAACTGTCCAGTTTGATGTATTGATGGTTGTACTCTGATGATTGTAAGTATATGAATAGTTACAGATTCTTTTGTTTAAAATCTATTATTATATATTATATTGTGTTCCGCAGCGATTGTGAGATTCTGTGTTGTTGTTCCTATTTTCTTCTACCTCTTTCTTCTTTTCTCTAACGATCTGGTATTTCCGGCATTCGGTTGCTCGACATTTTATACAGTGGTCGTATTAATGTCGATTTTCGGAGGTCGAAAATCCCGACCGTGACATTGTGGTATCAGAGATGAACGTTAAGCAAGAACCTTGACTCTGGTGGGGATTACTCATTAGAGATAGAGTCAGAAGTACTCTGGAATGAGTTTAAGTGTATTAATAGATATGAGCGCGTATTTGTTAGTGAATATAAATTGTTTTATATTGTGTTGATTTTTTGGTTGAGTGGTATATAAATTCTGTTCGAATAGTGGGATGCCACTAAATCAATGAGAGTTTCTAAACACTTAAACGCGATAAACTGACACAGTATGGTTTCGAAGCGGGTAAATGAAATAATTTTACCCAAATTATATTTTTTTATAAAGGGAATAATTTTCTAGGAATTATTATAGCATGTTGGAGTGTTTGGAAGATAATATTATAATCAAAAATAAGATTATAAAATTTGAAATGGTTATATTTATAACCAAATGGAGATTGTATAAGTATGGATTATATAATTGAATTAAAAACTAAAATTTAAATAAAATCAGAATTTGAAAATATTTATGTTTGTACCAAAATTGGGCACAACACTCTTCGGAAGTCTTTGAAGAGATAAAGTGAAGAAATTAAATGAAAAGAGAGGAATTATCTAACAAAAACTCCAAATTTCAGAAATAAGAATAATTAAAGTACAAGGAGATACAAGGATTTAGAGTGGTTCGGCGTATAGCCTACGTCCACTATGAAATAGTTTGTTTTATTGATCTTCCTTTGATGTTTACAAGTGAATGAAATGAATTAAAAGAGGTAGCTATTATTTGCAGCAGTGAATCTTGTTGGTAGCAGCAGCGACAGAGTTCAGATCTGAGTCTGGCGGAGTCCGGGAGTTCGAGATCTCAAAGAGGAAGAACCCCTTTTCTGTTGGCTTTGGGGGTCTATTTATAGGTGTAGGAGGCTGATATTTTGCTCAGATCTCGGAAGACCCTCTTTGGCACGTGACCAGGCCCGTACGCCCAAGCCCGTGAAGTTTCGGTCTGATCCGTGATTGATACGAGCTGATTTCGACTCGCTCAAGATTTCATCCAATGGAGTCGAAATTTGGCGTGGACATTCTCTAGCATGTACGTAGTCTTCTGTGAAAATTTCATAGCATTTGGACTTGTAGATTGGGAGATATGATCGATATGAAATGGAGTTCTCGGCAGGCTGTTTCCTTCGACTCGCTTCCCTGTTTCGACTCGCTTATGTTTCGACTCGATGATGTGGCGCTTTGCTGGAGTCGAATAAGACAAAGTCGAACAGTGGTTCTGTGAAGGCTGTGGAGCGAGTCGAAGAGGACTCTCTGATGGATGCTGTCTCGATCGAGTCGAAGTAAGCATTCGGTTTGAGCGAGTCGAAGCAGGCTTTGGTCGAGCGAGTCGAAGTAAGCACTCGGTTTGAGCGAGTCGAAGCAGGCCTTGGTCGAGCGAGTCGAAGTTAGCACTGGGGGAGCGATTCGAAGTGGGTAGCTGGGCGAAGCGAGTCGAAATAGGTATCCCAGATGGCAGCGAGTCAAACAGGAACGAGTCGAAGTTGGCATCTGAGGGAACCGGAGCGAGTCGAAGGAGGTAGTCGATGGAGCGAGTCGAATGGTGTCTGATTTTCGTCCAATTTTGCATCCCTCATAACTTGAGCATACGAACTCGGATTGACTTGAGATTTTGAATGTTGGTTCCCATGGCTCAGCTTTCCATGTCCTACCAATTTTGGCTTGATACGGACTCGGACAAAATTCATCGACATCCGTAGTGAGCCCATGTATAGCTGATCTCTAGGACGGACCGTCACTGGTTACTAGTCAATCCCTTGGTGTTACGGCCTTGCCAAAAGGCGGGATAACATTTGCCCCCCAAAGTACATCTTTGTGAAAACAGGATGTGCTTTGAAGTGCTTCAATATTTATTCTGAATAGTTATCGTCTTCCCGATGAAAGTTGTAATCTTTGGCCGTTCTTCTTGATAATGTAAACTGTTGACTGTCGACTGCTGTGCCCTATATCGTTGCAACTGATTGCTGTATGCCAATGGTTATCTGTTTGCTGTTGTAGTCGTTACCGGATGAATTTCTGATTCTTAAAAATTTTGAATGTTGAATATTAGTCTGTCATTCATGCATATACGTTAACCTGACTCCCGCTGACGTTTGCACATTCTAGAGTCATCGTCAGTTTATTGTTTCTGAATGTCCCTTCGTAACGATCCCCTCCTGGATCGTTGTGAAGGATTGAAACGTCGAAGATAATTTTCATTGGATTTGTGGATGCGAAGTAAGCACGTCGAGTTAATGGAGTTGATCTCTGGAAGTCATGATTCTATGGATTCGAACAGGATGTTCGACTCGGTCTTGGATCGAACTACTTCATTCGACTTGGTCTTGGATTCGAACTGCATAGGAGCTGGAGTCGAAATGCACAAGAGACGGAGTCGAAGGGGAGCGAGTCGAAGGAGCGAGTCGAAGTGATGGTGTGTAATGTTGCATCGGAGATGGAGTCGAAGGGAAGCGATATGAATGGGAGCCCCGTATCTATGCACTGAAGAGGGAGTTGAAGCACGTGTTCGACTCCACTGGAACCTGAATCGTTTATTCCCCTTGCTTTCGACTCCATATAAATATCTGGCACTTGGCCATTTTTCACTTTTTACTTTTCATCTTTATCTTCCTTGCCTTCATATCGCTCTGGGACTCCAGAAGAAAGAACGAAAATCCTTACCTTCAAATCGATTCACACCATCACTTATTCGAACTAATCTGACAGATCTAGGTAACCCATTAAACGAATCCAATGTGTGAACGATGAGACTCGGTTTTCTAGCACTAAATCAACCTGAGTTGTGATTGATCGAAAGTTTCAGGATCTTAGCTTCGAGTTGATATAGAGTGAGCGGTTTTGAGAGGATGAGGCAGAGGCTTTCGTATCGATCGATGGTGGAGCTTCGCATCGAGTCGAACGCCCTGAATCTATGGATCGATACGAAGGGGCTGTGTTTGATCAATTTGAAACGATTGGCCTTTGATCGAATCGAAGTGGGTAGCTTCGGAGCGAGTCGAAGTCGATGGCTCTGGATCGAGTCGAAGTGTAGAGCTTTGGGAGCGAGTCGAACTCGATGGTCCTGGGGAGCGAGTCGAACTGCGTGGTCTTGGGACCGAGTCGAACTCGTGATCTTGGGACCGAGTCGAAGGAACGAATCGAACTGTGGATTTCGAATCGGGTCTTCTTGGTTTGAGTTGAATTTTGCATGCCAACCTTCTGACCGAGTCTGACTTATATGCATATGACCATAGCCTATCGATGCGAACATGGCTCTTACGAGCGATACAAATTTTGGTCATCCAAGAATTTGAAAGTTTTAACATACTTGAACAATTGCCTCCGACGAGCTTCAAACTTGCATAACTGGACTTAACTTTTTCACTGCATATCTGATTTTCCTATCGAAGCTCGTCGATGAAAATGCAACTTATAAAAAACGACAATGAACTTTGACCTAAAATGAAAGTCAATGGTAGGATGGTATGATTGTGACGGCTAACGATGATGGTCCGTTCGACCGAATTCTGAAGTCTCGTCGTTCATACGCTTCCTTCAACCCTGTTGATCTTCTCAAATAACATATTGTACTACACTGCACAACACGCTCACACACTTTACACTAGGGGATGCACGTGTGTTATTTGTCAGTTTAACAATGATTTTTTATAAGCTAGCTAGTCATGGACCCTTCAAGTTCTCAACAGCCAGAAATTCCAAGTTCTATTCCTCCAACCATAGAGATACCGGTTATTGAAGCCGAAGTCATAGAGCCAGCTCCGGATGAACGTCCGGGTGCTCGGTTTATACTCAATCCATTAGATTCCGTGCCATCGGGTATCTCTGAAGATATGCTTGGACGGATTTGTTTAAGGCATGGTTTGTCGCTTGACGACGTGCTACTCCCTGGGCCCATTGACAGGCCAGACAATCCCCCGGAGGGGTATACTGCTTTCAACCGTCACGCTTGCACAACGGGGACACTTCCTCCCTTCAATGACTATA
Organism: Allium fistulosum; assembly: GCA_030737815.1. Taxonomy (NCBI): domain Eukaryota; kingdom Viridiplantae; phylum Streptophyta; class Magnoliopsida; order Asparagales; family Amaryllidaceae; genus Allium; species Allium fistulosum. The sequence continues at coordinate 120,030,962 of CM060905.1, read as the reverse complement.
TAAGGGAGATGTTATCGTTTCTTGGCATAGCCCCATCCCAGCTACATCCCAACGGGTACGCATTATTGAACAGCATCTTTGTTCTCTTCATGGAATCCTCTTTCGACCACCGAAGTCGATCGAGATCCGATATTTATTCAATGTCAAGAGCCGTGGAGACAGCCCCTCTTTCACCTTCCTGGAAGCGGTCAGAAGCTGCCACATTGTACAGGGCTCCTAGGGAAGGCTAAGTTATTATAAAACCGAATGGTTCTACGTTCGGTGCCCCCTTGGATTTGCTGGGCGGTGGTTGGATAGACGTAAGTGTTGCCACTTCTCTCCTGAGTCATTGAGATACTAGTAACTGACTTCAAAAACTGACACGCTTTTCCCTTCTTACAGCTGCGATCTCTCGTCCCAATGGCGCGTACTCGGATTCTTCAAGCGTTTCTGTGCGAAGAAAGGCATATAGACTTAGTCCTGACCGACAGGAATTTGAGGGCTGTCGGGCTAATAGAGCGGAGACAGAGCATACATCTGGAAGTGGTACATAGAGTGATCTCGAAGAAACGTGTGAAGCGCAAAGCGCCCGCAGTTGTGATCACCGAAGAAGTTGACCCAGAGAGAACGCACACTGATATCGAGCTTCCAGCTAGGCCTTCTGCCGATGTCCTAGACTCGGGTGGAAGTAGAAGAGGCAAGGCCGCTGCTCACAAACGCCCTAAATCTAAGAGATTTAAATCCGTCGTCGTGTCTTTACCTTTCCAGGGGATCAGAATTTCAGAAGCTCCTCCCCCGCAAATGGAGAGTCTTTTTGCAGGGCTTAATGATATCTCGATCCCGGATTTCGTGTCATCTCCACACGACGCCGGGATAGAAGGGCTTAATAGCGCTTGTGAACCGAGCGGGTCGCTTGCTATGAGTGCGGCCGACATTTCTGGTTGGTCGGGGGATTGCACATGCATACACTTCACTACACTACATGATCCACAACTGTACTTCATCAGACTTAGGAAGCTGCTAACTCTTTCTTCGCTTCTCATTTTCAGGTACTATATCTGGAAGAGGATCAATGCTGAACAGTCTTCGTTCATCCCGAAAGGCTTCAGGTTACTACGATTCCCGCAAGAGGGATTCTGATAGGGATCGCGATCGTGAGCACTCTAGTCAGCATAGGTATGGGCGCGACAGGGATAGAGAATACCGACGCCGGTCTAGATCACGCTCTCCTCCTCCTAGGCTTCCATCTCCTCCTCCCGTTCAAACTTCACATCCACCGGAGCCTCCTCGTCACAGGCCTTCTTCTCACACTTCCAGATCTGAGACTCATCTCCAGAGAGTTGAGACTACATCTTCCATGGTTACGGAGCAGGTCCCCACTGATCCCACTGGAGAAGGGGCCCTTAAGTTGGCTCAAATGAAGAAGGATTTTCCTAATATTTGCTTCGACGGTTATGTTTTCCCTCCCCACTTGAAGAGAATTCCATCGTCGGTAGAAGGCATGATGCATGACTTTGTCCACGACATCTATACCCAATATCGAGAGTGGGCGAAGGCTGCCGAAAAAGCTTCTAAATTGACCTTCGAGCGGGCAAAAGAGATCGAGAAGATGGAGACTGAGCTTGCAAAAAGGGATCGCATTATCCAAGTACTTTCTGCTGAGTCCGAGTCTTCTCGAAAATCTGAGATTGAGGCCATTAAGAAGGCTGACGAAGCGAAGGCAGAAATGAAGAGGTTGAGTCAGGCACACGTTGCCCTGGTGGAGGAAATGGGCCACCGGAATACCAAAGTCATTGCCGAGCGGGATGCGGCGGTCAAGGAGCTTAATGAACTAAAGCCAAATTCGCTAGCTTGGTTAAAGAAAAAGATGACGCGAACACCGCAGCCCAGGAGGCGTGCGATCAGGCTGTTCTGCTAAGGAGAGAACGGGATGCGGCGGTGGCCAAACTCCAGAAAGTGGAGACTAAGGTCGAGGAGAGGGTGAAGTTGGCCGAGTCCAGGTTAGAGGCCGACATTGAGGACCTCCTCGTTGTTTACAATGCTAATGTGCTGTGGCACAGGGGTCTGGCCTGGCTCGATGATTATTCGATGCATCTCCATAGCGCTTGGGGCCGACTGGTTGAGGAAGAGAAAGAGGCACACCAGGGTGAGTTTGTGGATGAATTCGAGCTTGAGAATCGTCTGTTAACTGATGACGAAAAGAAGATTCTCCATGATTCAATGATCTCTTATGAGAAGGAGAGGCTCAGCACCCAACACCTGGAGGTAGGAGAGGGCTTCGGGGTTGGACATCACGATGCAAGTCTTGATCTTCCGGTGTCAACTCAGCTCGAATCTTTGCCTGTGGTTGATCCTCAAGATGTTCCTGCCTATAACCCGGATCAGCCGCAGATGCCTCCGACGACAGCGCAAACGACTGAAGCCGCCCCGTCGCTTACAAGCCAAACTGAGGAAGGTACTCTGAACATTCCACATGTCTTTCATGAGTCGAAGTCTTCGATCGAGTTTAAGTTCTAACAATTCTTTTATAATTTGTCCAGTGATCGATGCCGCACCGGCCATGCCTTCTGCCACTCAAGAGTCATATCAAATGCAGGAGGCTATCGTGACCGAGGCAACCACTATGAGTATAGCTGCCCCGCTTGGCGATCTGCAGGGTTGTACGATCGCGTTCGACGTGCAGTTGATGGATGAACTCTTCCGCCGCCACGGCGATCCTCATGCTGACTTGTCATCTGTTATGAGCGGAACTGATCCTACTGCAAGCTCTTCAATGCCGACTGCTGATGCCCCCGGCGGGGCTCAAGCAGTAACCGAAGAGGACATGTTTGCTCGGATTGATGCCGAACTGGAAGCAGCGGGTTATGGCGGCAGCTTTGGAGGTGGGATTGCAGCATCGGGACCTGCCCCGCTTTGAATGATGTCTCTTGGTGGTTCTGTCTTTCTCACCAGCCTGCTCATTCCACCTTCTGTAATTGATCCCGTTCCTCCGACTCCTCCCGTGGGGAGCATTCTTATTCACACGAGTTCGGAGGAGGACGTCGACATAATGCCCTCGCCTGAAGGCCAACCGCCGAAAAGTAAAGGCTCGAAGAGGAAGATTGGCGATGGTTCCAGCAGGTCCGCACTGAAGAGGAAGCCAAGGAAGAAGAGAGATTAGGCATGATCATCTGGCGTATTTTGATTTTGCATTTTGTTAGCCGTGTATAGATGCGGGTTTGGCCCCTGCTAGTAGGAATTTTTTGGAAACTTGTACACGAACGTCTTCTATAATCAATAGAAATGAAACTTTTTCTTTTTTGTCATTGTGTATTTGTCTAAGTGTTCCAGTGTCTGAAATGCACTTTTAAAGTTTCAGGTTCCGAATCAAGTTTGTTTCGGTTTGCCAAACTCGGGAACTGTGGACATGGCTTGCGACCGGGGAGCGAGTTGAATTCTGACAACCGCATTGCTTCAATCAGTGGTTGATGCCTAAGTCCTGCCCCTCAGTCTTGGGAATGAGTTGTAAACCGTCCGCCGTCAATCGCTTCTTACTTGCAACATGTTGAGTCTTGCGCCACCGAACGGATGCCTGAAGCAAGCGGAGATTGAGTGATGCGTCCATGCTTGTTTGATTGTCGATAATCATTTTCATACTCCGGGGGTTCCCATTCATTCATCAGTGGCTGGTTACACTGGCTTAAGTTCCGATCATATGTCTGCGATCGGGAGACTTGGAATTGGTACTTGCATTCTGGGAATCCGGAGTTGATGTTTATACTCCGCTTCACGCTCTGGGAATTCGGAGTTGGATGTTTATACTCCGCTTCGCACTCTGGGAATACGAAGTTGAATGTTTACACTCCGGTTCTCGCTTTGGTAACTCGGAGTTGAATGTTTATACTCCGGTTCGCGCTTTGGGAATTCGGAGTTGGATGTTTATACTCCGCTTCGCACTCTGGGAATACAGAGTTGAATGTTTATACTCCGGTTCGCGCTTTGAGAATTCGGAGTTGAATGTTTATACTCTGGTTCTCGCTTTGGGAACTCGGAGTTGAATGTTTATACTCCGGTTCGCGCTTTGGGAATTCAGAGTTGGATGTTTATACTCCGCTTCGCACTCTAGGAATACGGAGTTGAATGTTTATACCCCGGTTCGCGCTTTGGGAATTCAGAGTTGAATGTTTATACTCCGGTTCTCGCTTTGGGAACTCAAGTTGAATGTTTATACTCCGGTTCGCGCTTTGGGAATTCGGAGTTGAATGTTTATACTCCGGTTCTCGCTTTAGGAACTCGGAGTTGGATGTTTATACTTCGGTTCGCGCTTTGGGAATTCAGAGTTGAATGTTTATACTCTGGTTCGCGCTTTGGGAATTCGGAGTTGGATGTTTATACTCCGCTTCGCACTCTAGGAATACGGAGTTGAATGTTTATACTCCGACTCACACTCTGGGAGTTCGGAGTTGATGAAGGGTTGTCGTGTACCAATCCCTTTTTTTTGAATTTGATGTGATGGCTTGCCCCCGACCTCGGGTTTCACTTAGGGAGTGATTGGTTGCACCGCAGCTACTCTCTATTTGAATAAATCCCACCGTATGATGAGACTTAGCTCTCCATGCACATTGATGGTCATATGAAGTATTTCAAGTAAATCACAGCTCTGGCTCGAAGAGGTTGCATTTTATTGCTGAAATAAGAAAGTATGGCAAAGTCAGTTGCCTTATTACAAGTTCTAATTTCGAAATGCATAAACAAGTTGCATAAAATAAAAGTAAACTAAATGGATAGAGATAGCCCGTCAGATGTAATAACGGCGAAGGCTTTCGCTATTCCAAGCTCTTGGCAGGGTAAGGCCGTCGCCGGTCGATAATTTGAACGTGCCATCTCCGAGCCTTCGTTCAATAACATACGGTCCTTCCCATGTAGGCTTCATATGCGAAGGAACCTGATAGATTCTTTTTAAGACGAGATCGCCTAACTCGAAGGTTCGCGGACGGACCTTGGCGTTGTACAATCGGGCGATCCGACTTTGATGCGCAGCCGCCCTCAAGTCAGCTTCCTCACGCTTCTCATCTAGTAGATTGAGAGATTCAGCAAGTAATATAGCATTTGTCTTTGGATTATAGTATGTCACACGATGAGAAGGTACTTCTAGCTCGACTGGAATAACGACCTCTGAACCGTAGGAAAGAGAGAACGGAGTGTGGCCGGTCGCGGTCTTGTGAGTTGTTCGGTAAGCCCATAGAGCCATAGGAAGTTCATCGACCCACCTGCCCCGACCTTTTCCAGTCGTTTCTTCAGGATGGATTTCATAACTTTATTAACTGCTTCGACCTGTCCGTTTGCTTGAGGAAGCGCAGCAACGGAGAATTTCTTTTGGATGTGAAATCGTTTGCAGAAATCTTTGAATTCAGCGCTATCGAATTGGGTTCCGTTGTCCGTAATTATGGTGTGCGGGAGACCGAATCGACAGATGATGTTACGAACCACAAAGTTGATTACTTTCTTCGTCGTAATGGTAGCGAGAGCTTCGGCTTCAGCCCACTTTGTAAAGTAATCAGCTACGACGATGGCGTACTTCGCTCCACCTTTTGCCAGAGGTAGAGCACCGACGATGTCGATGCCCCACATTACGAACGGCCATGGGCTGACCATTTGCGTTATCTCAGTAGGAGGAGCCCTTGGGATTTGGGCGTATTTCTGGCACTTATCACATTTCTTTGCATAGTCTAACGCATCGCGATTCACGGTGGGCCAGTAATATCCGTAACGAAGTATTTTCTTGGCAAGTGCTTGCCCCCCAGTGTGATCGCCACATTCTCCCTCATGCACATCGCGTAACACTTGTTTAATTTCATCGTGAGCGATACACTGGAGTAGGGGAACCGAGTACCCTCTTCTGTACATGAGTCCACCCTGCATGGTAAATCTTGAGGCCTTTCGAAGGACCTGTCTTTTTTCACTCCTGCGCTCCGGCAAGGTTCCGTGTTCGATGTAATTTTTGAGCGGAGTCATCCATGAGTCCTTTTCAGGAACGGTTTCGCATACCCGGTTTATTTCTGTCCGATCGATACTTGGGGAAGATAGCGTTTCTACAGGAACGAGTTCCATTTGCTGAGCTTCGCCTATGCTGGCTAGTTTTGCCAATGAATCGGCCTTTTGGTTGCGTTCTCGAGGTATGCAATAGATGGCATAGTATTCAAACTGATTCAGTACTTCCCGAACTCGAGCTAAGTAAGCAGCCAACCTTTGATCTCTTGCCTGATACTCTCCCCGTACTTGACACACAACCAACTGTGAATCACAGTAAATTTCCACAGCGATGATTTTTAGATCTCTGGTAAGTTTTAAGCCAGCTAAGAGGGCTTCGTATTCAGCTTCATTATTGGTTGCATGAAAGTCAAACTTCAAAGCGTAGCATATGGATCGACCTTCGGGGGTTTCGAGTATAACACCGGTGCCTGAACATCTGTCATTTGATGCACCATCAGTATACATCTTCCAAACTGATTTAGGGGATTTACTGGTTTCGGGCCAGTCCTCTGGAACGGTGAATTCTGCTATGAAATCAGCGAGGACTTGTCCTTGGATTGCTCATCTCGGAGTGTAAGTAATATCGAACTGACTCAGTTCAATGTTCCACTTGAGTAACCTACCAGATGTCTCAGGCCGCGAAAGGACCTGTCGTAACGACTGGTCGGTGTAAACAATAATGGGATGTGCCTGGAAGTATGGTCGGAGTTTTCTTGATGCGATGATAAGGCAGTAAGCCAACTTTTCCAGTTTCGGATAATTTCTTTCAGCCCTAGTCAATCATTTGCTGACGTAGTACACCGGCTTTTGTATTTTGTCTTCTTTTCGGATTAATGCAGCGCTGATAGCGTTCTCTGATATCGCCAAATATACGAACAGCTTCTCATGGTCGATGGGTTTTGACAGGATAGGTGGTGTGGATAGATGTTGGACTAGCGCTTGGAAAGCGCCCTCGCATTCCGTGGTCCATTCAAAGTTTCGTTTCCCTTTTCGAATCAGATCGAAGAAGGGAATGCATTTGTCAGTGGACTTTGAAATGAACCTGCTCAATGCTGCTACTTTTCCATTGAGACTCTGGACTTGCTTTATGGTTTTGGGAGTTTCAAGATTTCTGATTTCCTAAATCTATTCGGGATTGGCTTCGATTCCCCGGGCGTTAACGATGAACCCAAGGAACTTTCCGGATGCAACCCCAAAGTGACATTTCAGTGGGTTGAGCTTCATTTTGTATTCCCGAAGTATGTTGAACATAGTTTCCAGGTCTTTTACATGGTTGGTGGAGAGTCGTGACTTCACAAGCATGTCGTCTACATATACCTCCATTGTCTTCCCGATTTGATTAGCGAACATCCGATGGACCTACCGTTGATAAGTAGCTCCGGCGTTCTTGAGTCCGAACGGCATAACCTTGTAACAGTAAAGTCCCAGATTGGTCACGAAGCTGGTGTGTTCTTGATCGGGTAAATGCATCGGTATCTGATTGTAGCCCGAATACGCGTCCATGAAGGATAAGAGCTCATGTCCAGCCGTCGAATCCACTAGCTGATCAGTCCTAGGAAGCGGGAAACTGCCTTTGTGGCATGCTTTATTTAGGTCGGAATAGTCGACACATGTTCTCCACTTCCCATTTGGCTTTCGGACGAGCATGGGATTTGACACCCATTCGGGATATAGCGCATCTCGAATGAACCTGTTCGCTTCAAGCTTTTCTACTTCCTCTTTAAGGGCGGTAGATCTCCCTGGATCCATACCGCGCCTTTTTTGTTTGACCGGGACATGCCGCGGGTCAATGTTTAGAGTGTGGCTCGCGATGTCCGGTGAGATCCCACACATATCAGAATGTGTCCAGGCAAATACATCAAGATTTGCCCGTAGAAATTCAACCAATTCCTCTTGAGTTTTCTGACTTAGCTGAGATCCAATCTTTATTATTTTTGAATCATCGTTACTGTCAATTGGGACATCAATCGTCAGTTCGGCTGGGGATGCTTGATTTTCTTTAGATTCTCCTTCGTCTTCAGTTTCTCTCGAGTCAAGGTCCTTGAGGAATTGGCTGGGATGCTCGGGCCTGGGCCCGGGCGTTAATTGTCAATTGTCGGCGAAACGGACGCAGAGAGACTCCTCTACGTCCTTTCCCTTCTCCTTCCGCTGTGCTTCCCGTAGCTCAGCAACATAGCAGGCTCTAGCAGTGGCATGATCTCCATGAACGATTCCTATTCCATGATCAGTGGGAAATTTTAAGGTCAAACACCATGGGGCAATGGCTATTCTGAATTCAGCGAGGGTCGGTCGACCCAAGAAAGCATTGTAAGGGGAGTTTATGTCCAGAACGATGAACTGCAACATCCGTACTCTCCGACGTTCTCCTACTCCCAACTCCACTGGAAGTTCCACCATCCCAGTGGGAATTGTGGCACTTCCGTTGAAACCATGGACACGAGATTGACAAGGCCTCAAGTCTGCGGCTTCCATCTTCATTTGGTCATAAGCTCGTTTGAATAAAATATTCACAGAGCTTCCACTGTCAACTAAGATCCTTTTTATCCAAGCAGGACCTACTTGTGCTGAGATGACCAGTGGATCAATAGTGGGAGCTTCGACTTTATCTGCGTCTCTGCTCCTGAACACGATGTCATCCATCATCGTTTTCTGTTGCTTGGCTGGAGCCCCTTCATCAAAACTACTGCAACACTCGAAGTCCGCATGCCTGATAGAACTGGCATACGACTCCATTTCCTTCCAGCTTCGATCTGCCGGGTGAGGACCACCGCTTATTGTATTGATGACCAACCTCCCGTCCGCACGAGCGGGTTCTTCCTGTCTTTCCTGATTCGGCACACGGTTCTGATTTGACGGGCCCACACCACCGGATTACGGCGCCCGTACATACTGATCCAGCTTCCGCTCACGTATCAGTTTTTCAATGAGGTCTTGTAGGTGACGACACTCATTGGTGTTGTGGCCATAACTCTCATGGAATCTACAGAACTTCCCTATTTGGATTTTTCCTTCAGTTGGTGGTTTCGGGGTAGGCTTCTTATACTGCATGGTATTGCAGGTCTGCAAATACAAATTTTCCAATGACGTGTTCAATGGAGTGTAGTTTTCATACATGGAAGCTCTACGTCGTGGTCCACGATCCTGATCGCGTTTTTTGTTCTGATTTCTATTGTCCCTCTGCTGATTCTGCTTATTTTGGACGTTTAACTGAACTTTTCCAGAACTATCTCCGGTCTGTTTAACAACGACGTTACTCTAGATACCTTCGATGTTGGGTCTTGCGTCATCCTGCTTCCTAGACTGTCTTGCATCCTCCCTTCTCAGGAATTGGGCTGCCTTGGAATAGAAACGGTCCAATGACGCAGGTGGTTTTCCAGCTAACCAACTCCCGAACTCGGAATCAGCATCAATCCCCTTAGTCAGAGCCATCAGAATAGAGTTATTGTTGGGATTACTTATTTCCGCACACGCGACATGGAATCGCTCCAAGTAACGTCTAAGTGTTTCTCCGGGAGCTTGCGTAACACTAGACAGAGTGTTAACGTCCTTCGGCCTCGCCACATGCATACGGAATTGGTCGACAAACTTGGTGGCCATTTGGTCAAAGTTAGAGATGGATCGCGGTGGCAAACGAGTCAACCACATGGTAGCGATGCCCTCTAGGGAAATGGGGAAACTACGACACTTTACTGCGTCATCAGCGCTAGCAGCATTCATCAGCCATTCGTATTTCAGGACGTGTTGATTGGGGTCAGAGCTCCCTTCATAAACTGGCAAAGATGGCATCCTGAAGTGCCGAGGTGGTTCAGCATATAAAACATCATCGGTGAAAGGGGTATGACTTCGGGAGATTCCCCAGTCGTCATTAGATAGACCCTGACTTTCACGGATCATTTGGTGGATCATCGCTGGTATATCTGTCGTTTGGACACTTGGAGCATGTTGTGCCAAGGTGTGGTCGGGCTCCACAGCGCGAGTCCGGACCGGACGCGGTCGACGGTCCATGTCTCGCCTCCTTGGTTCAACATCCTCAGGGACATAAGGTTCAGGAGTCTGCTCTCGTTGGCTATGTTGAGGATCAGCTTGGTTCCTCGTGTCACCTCCTCGTCCAGCAGTGGTGGTAGTAGCAATGTTGCCGGTAACATGATAAGGAGCAGCTCCTCCCCGAGTTGAAGGTTCTGTGCGGAGGCTAACGGATGGTCCAGCTCTAGGTTGCCCAAGGTTTGAAGCAGGTTGGTGTCCCATGGCCTGGGTGTAGCTTCCACCCAACCATGGACGTGTGGTTCTAGTTTGGCCATCGGAGGAGGCTGAGCTCTCTGTGGAGGAGTGAGAACCTTGGTCTCTTCTAGATCTCCTTCGCCTTTGGCGATTTAGCTGGTTAGTCAACTCCACGTTGGCGCGTAGTTGCTCCGCCAGCTGCTGTCGACTTTGGGTCAACTCCTGAAGCAATGTCTGGAATTCTTGTCTAGTGATTGGACCTGATGGATCTGAAGGTCCTGCAGCATTTTGGTTGGATGGAGGTGATTGCACGGGGTTTTGTCGGTCCCGTGCTCCTTGATCAGCGGCTGCAGAGGTGGTACGTGTGCTCACCATAATGAATTGATGAAGTCCTTTCCTAGATCTGATTGCAAATCTGAGTAGAATGGAAGGGCTTCGAAGTTCTAGATCTGGATCTTCTTCTTAGATTTATGCAATCCAATATAGATGGGAGCTCCAAAGATTAGGAGAAAAATTGGGTTTTCTCAGTGAAAGCACCAAAGTGTTTGTACCAAAATTGGGCACAACACTCTTCGGAAGTCTTTGAAGAGATAAAGTGAAGAAATTAAATGAAAAAGAAGGAATTATCTAACAAAAACTCCAAATTTAAAAAATAAGAATAATTAAAGTACAAGGAGACACAAGGATTTAGAGTGGTTCGGCGTATAGCCTACGTCCACTATGAAATAGTTTGTTTTATTGATCTTCCTTTGATGTTTACAAGTGAATGCAATGAATTACAAGAGGTAGCTATTATTTGTAGCAGTGAATCTTGTTGGTAGCAGCAGCGACAGGGTTCAGATCTGGGTCTGGCGGAGTCCGGGCATTCGAGATCTCAAAGAGGAAGAAGAACCCCTTTTCTGTTGGCTTTGGGGGTCTATTTATAGGTGTAGGAGGCTGATATTTCGCTCAGATCTCGGGAGACCCTCTTTGGCACGTGACCAGTCCCATACGCCCAAGCCCGTGAAGTTTCAGTCCGATCCGTGATTGATACGAGCTGATTTCGACTCGCTCAAGATTTCATCCAATGGAGTCGAAATTTGGCGTGGACATTCTCTAACATGTACGTAGTCTTCTGTGAAAATTTCATAGCATTTGGACTTGTAGATTGGGAGATATGATCGATACGAAATGGAGTTCTCGGCAAGCTGTTTCCTTCGACTCGCTTCCCTATTTTGACTCGCTTATGTTTCGACTCGATGACGTGGCGCTTTGCTGGAGTCGAATCAGACAGAGTCGAACATTGGTTCTGTGAAGGCTATGGAGCGAGTCGAAGAGGACTCTCTGATGGATGCTGTCTCGATCGAGTCGAAGTAAGCATTCGGTTTGAGCGAGTCGAAGCAGGTTTTGGTCGAGCAAGTCGAAGTAAGCACTCGGTTTGAGCGAGTCGAAGCAGGCCTTGGTCGAGCGAGTCGAAGTTAGCACTGGGGGAGCGAGTCGAAGTGGGTAGCTGGGCGAAGCGAGTCGAAATAGGTATCCCAGATGGCAGCGAGTCAAACAGGAACGAGTCGAAGTTGACATCTGAGGGAACCGGAGCGAGTCGAAGGAGGGAGTCGAAGGAGCGAGTCGAATGGTGTCTTATTTTCGTCCAATTTTGCATCCCTCATAACTTGAGCATACGAACTCGGATTGACTTGAGATTTTGAATGTTGGTTCCCATGGCTCAGCTTGCCATGTCCTACCAATTTTGGCTTGATCCGGACTCGGAAAAAATTCATCGACATCCGTAGTGAGCCCCTGTACAACTGATCTCTAGGATGGACCGTCACTGGTTACTAGTCAATCCCCTGGTGTTACGGCCTTGCCAAAAGGTGGGATAACAATTTAAATCCTAAAGATTGTTGAAAAATATTTTCTAAAGTGGTTGAAAAGGATAATAGTAATATTATTTTGGAAGGGATTTCGGGGGAAAATGGTTTAAATGGATTTGAAGATATTATAGCACTGAAATCGCTTCGGTCCCTGGAAAATAATTCCGATGATGGTCGCGACATCATCGTTGTTCATTTTCGAGTTTCTAAGTGATGGATTGCTGTCGTGGTTGTTGTTTTGAATTGTTTTGAGGAAAAAACAAGTTTGTTTTTGGAAATTCCGAAGGGAATAGGGTTTGGATAAAAAACCAGGATTGGTTTAAAATTTAAAAGTATGATTTGGGATATTTGTGATTTTAAAATGATTTGAAATAAATACCGGGTGTTTCAAAATTCTGAAATCCTTATTTAAATAATTTAGAGATAATCAGGAAATAAGCTATAAACTTATAAATTGAGAATGATTCTAAATGAGGAAGGAAAAATATGAAAGTTGAGTTTTGGAAGTGAATTTTAACTGGAGTAAAGTTAAAATGGATAAAATTAAATTGAAGCAAAACAAATAGGGTAAATAAATGAATTGATTAAATAAATGGTATTTAAACTTAAGTGAGTTAAATTAAATTGAACGAATTGAAATTTAACTCAAGATAAGTCGAATAAAAATTTAGTTTAATTGAAATAAAATTTAATTGTGTATCGATGAAATTGAATGAAACTGAATTCTTACTTAAAACAACTAAAAAGGAAATGGTATGGAGTTTAAAGTAACGTGAGTTGACTTAAATAAAAATGGAAGTGGAATAAAAGTATAGTAAGTTATTAAGCGATGTATAACTTTGGGTTAAAAATAAAATGTGAATGTGCTCGATTATGAAATTAACAGATACGTGAATAAAATAAAATAAAATAATAAGTTGTGTGACTTATAAATTGAAAGTGAAATAGATGAGCCGAAATAAAAAGAGTTTGATATTTTGGAAATGAAATAAAAATCCAAACTTGAGTTATAAAATAAATTTGAACCCAAGTGGATTGAATGAAGAATTTTAAAATCAAATATTGAGTTATAAATTGGAAGTGAACTAATTAGATAATTAATTAGTAAATGGAATATGGAATAAAAATTTAACTTGGTTAAATAAAATTGGGTTGTGGATTAAAAATGGATTTTTGAAAATGAAACTTGAGTTGTAACTAAAATTCAACTTAGATTGTAAGCGAATTAAAATTCTGAAATGTTGGAATTAAATAGAAATAGTTTAAGTATAATTGGATTCAATTTAAGTGGAAATAAAAAGAATTTTGACTTGGAATATTAATTAAATGAATTTGAATATGGAAATTAGAAGTTTGAAGTGAATGGAGTGGATGACCTAATTGAGTAAATTAGTAAATGAAATGGATTTGATTGAAATAGAATCAAAGTAGTTTGAAAGGGAATTGTTTGCCAATGGAAATGAACTTAAGTGTTTGATTGAAATGATTGAAGTAAATAAATTAACTTAAGTAAATATTTGAATGGAAGCTCGGCTTAAGTAAATATGTGAAATGGTTATTTAATATATTAGTATGGAATGTTTTCAAGTTTAATAAAAGGATTTTGGATGAAACGAATGCGGATATGAAATGAAATGCAAACAAAGGGATTGTGAATAAATTTAAAATGGAATAAAAACTAAATATAAATTGGTTGGAATCAATTTAAAATGGTTAGAAACTAAATGGATATTCCATTTAATAAGTGTCGTCGAATTTTCATGGAAAAAGTTGTCGTTTGACGAAAACGAAAGTAAATAAAATTCTATGAATAAATAGAATGTGAATAAAATTGATTTTGAAATCAATTTGAAATGGATGTGAGTTTGTTTGATTTAAAAATAGATTTAATGCATTTTATGTGAGTTGGAAATCATTCGGGTTGAATAAATTAGCAAAAGGATTGATTGAAAGCAATTGAATTAGTGTTAGAACCATATAATTGCTTATGAAATTGTTTAACATGCATTGCTCATAAAATCCATCTGTTTAGCTATTTAAATAAGTGAAATGTTAATAAACTTCATATATTTAGTACTTACATATTTGAACTGAGTAAGTATAGGTACTTGGAAGCCGTTTGGCTGGATTTGGTCGCACTAATTGCTAAATAAAATAAGTTGCTTGCTTAAAAACGCTAAATAAAGGTACGCCTACGCAATAAAAGAAAGAGAATTATGAAATATTGTTATATTTTTGTTTTTCCGACCATGTGGGTCGATGTATATATATTTATCCCTCTTGTCAAATTGCAAAAGGCTCTCCGTACAAGGGAGACTCTGCCAAAAATTTTGGAAATTTAGGGTGTTAGAAAAAAAATTGTTAATGAAAAGTTGATTTTCAAATTGTAATGAAAATGTAGGATTTGAACTAGAAAATGGAAACCAATTGTTTGGTTGAAGTTAAAGGATTTGAAAGGAGGATATCGAGTTCTCACTAAGTGGGTTTTGAAAAGTTAATGGGTTTGGAGCGTTCTTCTGCCTTAGCAAATTTCGAGGACGAAATTCTTTTAAAGGGGAAGAATGTAACGACCTGGGTTTTCCTGTCGTTGATTGTGAATATTTAAATGGTTTTAAATATCGAATTTGAACTATAGATTGATTTTGAATATGAAGAATTAGGTTTGATTATGGATTCAGAGTTTAAAAATTAATGATTTATCGGGTATTTTAATTATTAAATTTTATAATTGAATATGGGATAAATTATTGAAGCTTGAGTTTTAAGCTTGTTAAAAATAATTTAAAGGCTTGTAAAATTTATATTGATAATAATAAAGATAATAAGAGTTTTAAAATTGAAATTAAAAGTGATTTGTTCAAATTTAAAAATATATCGTTTAAATTGAAATTTAAAAATAGCCATTCGGGGCACAGTCTCGGAATTCGACGAATCCAGTTTCATTGGATCCGTAATAGTGTATTATTATCGGATTCCAAATTTAGTACCGTTTGGAGTTATCGTTTGATCGTTCGAGATATTAACGCACTGAAATTTATATCGAAAATTTAATATAATAATTGGGTCCGAAAAGCTATCTTCTCCATACGATCGAATTAGGACTCGAAACCTTTTCCATTGCGTTCGAAATAGAGGTATAACATTATGAACACCTAGCGTCGTGCCTAGATAGGAGGTCAAGATTTTAAGTTGCGAAATCAAGACGGTTTAAAATTTAAATTTATATATATTTTTATTTATTTTATGGACATTTATATTCCCATCAGCCATTTTTCTTTTCCATCAACACACTATAGCCTTTTTTTCTCCCATACGCTACCATCACCTTTAAATCACGTCTCTTTTCCCCTTTTCTTTTCATTCATTCAAAATTGAAAAAAGAGATTCACGATATATATATATATATATATATCTATGTATGTATGTATGCAGAAGCGTCTCTCTCTTCCTCCTCATTTCTGTGCCGTTCAGACCGCATGCTCTTCGTTTTCTTTTCCCTAATTCTTCAATTTGAAATCGAAGCAGTTCGATTCAACAAAAAAAAATATCGATCGAATAATCGAACAAAACAGAATCGCCAGTGGAAAGAGGGGAGATAGGCGAACGCTCGAACTCCAGCTGGGAGGTGTAGCGATCGGCGCCCGCGACATCGTCGCCATGGTTGGGTTCAGGAGCTACTGTGAACGCGAGAAGGGGATGGCGACACAGAGATAGGAATGTGAAAGGAAGGAGGACGAAGCGGCTATTGGTGGCAGAGGCAGCACGAGGTGTATTGAAGCATCACATTCGATTTTGGTTCAGGGGTTAGCTATGCTCGATTTAGTCATCTGGGAGGCTGACCGACTTCGTGTCGAGTGGTGGTGGAAGCGAACGCCTCGGACAGGAAATTCTGGTAAGACGCGAGGGGTAGTGGGTGCAGACGTTGGCGACAGCTAGGGTCAGGTGCTTGGTGATTTGTTTGCGTTGACAAGTGAGGCCGGAGTCGAGTGTGTCGGGGGACTGGTCAACGGTAGAGAGGTATAAAAGCTAACCGTAATTTTTTTTAAAATAAATGTGAAATTAGTTAATCACAGAAAAAAAAAATCATTGACTTATATACGTTGTAAATTTTTATACGAGGTCCAAGATAAATAAAACAAGACGGGTTGGATAAGAAATTTACGAGCTGGAAATAATTATGGAACAACCAACAATTTCGATAAAAATCAAGGTGATAATTTCTCACTCATTTGGATTACCATAATAAATTTAAATGTTTAAATTTAAAAAAATTGGATGTTCGATTGATTTATAAATTTATGATTATCTGTGAATGGTAAAATATATATAGGTGTATATATATAGTATTTGCAGTGATAATCCCACACATTATAACAGATGAGACCCTATGCACCCCGCATAATAGCAGATGACCACATATACCGCGATATGCCCCTCGAAGTGGGATTGGTATTTATTTTATGCTATATTAACATCTATGGATGTAGGGAAAATAGTTTGGAGGGAGCTAACTGGATTCCTCAAATTTATTGTTTATTTTTCATATATAGTGATATATGATTTGTGTAGAATAATCTATTACAGATTTTTGTGGTGATTGGATTATTGGATGTTATTGTAGCATTGGCCTGAATTTTGATAATTCAAATACAATAAATATATTTTAAAAAATTATGGAATTGAAGTGGATTTGAAAATAAAAATATATATACTGGAATTGGAGTTAATTTAAAGGAATTGAATTAGAAAAAAATATATATTTGAGTTGGTTATACTTAACTATTGTGAAATAGTAAATGAAGATTTTTAAAATGTAGTATATAAAAGAATTTATAAGTGATATTCTGGAAATGTAAAAGTAGTTGAAATCAATATTGAAAACAGATTGGAAGTATTAATGGAATTTATAGGAAATAAAATTTATATAATAGATTTTTATAAATAGATTTGTTTTTATAAACTGAAAAAACCAAAGGGGGTTATAAAATTGATAAACGATGTTTAAAATGAAGAAATTCGATATCAGATGATAACTGGGAATATAAATTCATAGGAGGAATTTATATTAGAATATGGAAACAGGGTTGAGAAAAGTGGAAAATTCTATTTTTGAAATGTGAATGGTTGGAAAATCGACAATGAATCGAGATGTTGTGAAATCGAGGGAAAGTTATAAATTAAAATTGGTTATTGAGATTTTAAAAATATATTTTAAATTTTAAGAAGTGAATTTGTTTAAAAAGGGAAAATTTTATTATTTTAAAACTATGAAATTTTAAACCAGTTGAGATTTAGATAGTAGGTAAGTAGATTTTTAAATATGAAGTATTTATTTTGGTAAATTCTAAATTTTTAAATCATCTTTGAAAATTATTTATTTAACTAAAGATGAGTTATAAATGTTATAAAAGTGTTTTTGGTATTTTAAATGATTACTTGACCATATTTTTAAAAATAAATTATTAATCTTTTAAATACTTATTATATATATATAGTTTTAAAGTGAATTGGAAGAAAATTATTTGACAAATTCTCTCGAGATTTGATAAGAGCTTATAAAAGGATATAATTTGAGGAGAGGAAATTATTTGTGATTTCCGGGGGTTTTTGGAATAAGTTAAGGAATAATTCCCTGGGGTGTTAATATTGAAAAGATTTTGGGAAATGGAACTAGTAATATCTTCCTAAGTATGGAAATAGAAATTTGGAAAAATTTCTAAGTGTTGAGATGTTGGAAGTATTCTGTTACAGATTTGAGTATTTGAAAATTTGTTTTCAAATGTTGGAAGGAATTTATATATCTTTTAAGGATATTTTTGAAGTAAATATCTTGGAAAAATTTATATAAGGCCAAATGATTGCTTGTGGATGTTTAATTTGATAGTTAAATAACCGACTATCAATATTGGCCAACTTCGTTAATCGTTTCGAAGAGACCGGGATCAGATTTAATTATCTGAAACCACTTCGATCGAGTTTGTACGTAACGAATGAATACCGTGAAGATGATGAAGATGGTGATGCGGTTTGTGCAAACCCAGGACAACTTGTATGGACGAATGCTATCGGAACATCGTCATTGGAGGACGATGAGCATTCTAAGTGAATGTGTTCTTTAAAAGGTAACGCTTAGCCTTGAGCCTCATCAACCGACTAAAACAGGGGAGATGCAGCAAGGATAAGTGGGTAGCACCCAAGTAGGGTAAGGTTATCCCTCTCTAGAGTCCCTTTTATTTCGGTCTGTGTGGTGCGGTTACTGATCCTAACCACTGGGTAATCTTATTCGGACTATCCAGTTTAAGGGGTAGTCTGGTCTTGTGTAGTAGGGGATCCCAGAGTGGTCCTTGGTACGCTGATCTAGACCAGGTACTATGACGGGCGGTACCCATGTAGCCCAGTCATTCGATGGAATCCATTCTCCAATAAGCGTTGTACGTTTTGATTGTGCCCAACTATGCTGGAACGTGAGATGCAAGCATTTCAGCTATATTCTATTTACTTTCTATAGACACTTTTATAATATCAGACGGATTTGATAAAAATGTTTTGGCTATCGCAAGGTAAAAACATGTCGTGTTTATTTGTGGCGTGGTCTTACGAGATACCTTTGTTTTCAAAAGATTTTTGAAAAGTTAATAATTCAAATTGAGTGTGTTTTCTCATGCTGGTTTTCCAGACTGACTCGGGTGTTATTTTATTATAATGCTTGGGTCAGACCGAGTATTATAGGTTCAGGTTAATGCTATGGAGCCCAGGAGACTAGCAGGAGGAGTTTTCAGACGTATTTCTGTACTTGACTTATATTCCGTTGTGTAAGGACAAGTTAAATAACTGTCCGGTTTGATGTATTGATGGTTGTACTCTGATGATTGTAATTATATGAACAGTTACAGATTCTTTTGTATAAAGTCTGTTATTATATATTATATTTTGTTCTGCTGCAATTGTGAGATTCTATGTTGTTGTTCCTATTTTCTTCTACCTCTTTCTTCTTTTCTCTAACGATCTGGTATTTCTGGCATTCGGTTGCTCGGCATTTTATACATTGGTCGTATTAATGTCATTTTCGGAGGTCGAAAATCCCGGTCGTGACAATTACTACCCTATCTCTAATGAGTCAAACCACACAAAGCCAAAGTTATCGCTAAACCAAAGCTCCGATACCAACTGTGACGACCCACATTTCGAAAGGTTTAAATCAATAATAATCCACACATGTCCAACTTAAACAATCCGAAATGTAGATAATCAATGGGGTTAATTAAGAAAAAAAAGAAAAAAAGAAGAAAACAAACACAGAATCTCACAGCGGAACGATAAAATATAATAATCAAATAACAGTTCATGAAGCTGTTTACTATACATTTGATTATAATCTACACAACATTTATCAGAGTCATATAAACATCAGGATAAATAAAAACAATGTAGCAGACAATGTGATGTAGAGAATAATAATAGTAATAATATACCAAATCTTCGTTTTCGTCCTCCAGAGAATGATCTTTAATACACTAAAAAACTCAGGGCTAACCTGAGCGTAATAAAAAGATAAAACACTCGAGTCAGGACTAAAATACTCTTATATAAGTCAAATCAATATCACGAAATATGAGTGCAATAACTTAAGAGATGTTACAGGATTTTCCATCTCCTAAGGGTCCGTCAAACTATCTATATGTAATAGTTTATGCTATAATAGATAATGTGTATTAGTAAAATAAATATCAAAATAGCGTTAAGGCTTTACATTTATCCCCCTTAACACATTTTTATATCATGTAGTCTATGCAGGTCCTGTAATACAACCAGGAACGTCGGTAGCCAGTGAGTTCCCTATAGGTACAGTACTAAACCAAAGTCGTAATGGGCCCGTATAAGGATAAATATGACAAGGCACGTAAGGCAATGCCCAAAGTAGGATTCTACCAATTTACCCTTTCTGGCTGGTTGTAACACATCTGTGGCTGACCACGACAATCAATCCAAACAAAAAGGTGCACCCGTCGAATCGAATAACAATACTAATACGAGGGATCAACGTCGCTAGAGGTAGCTAACCACAGTGGTCAGACATAGGCTCCAGTTTTAGTCATTTTAATTATGACACGAGTGTCAAAGCTATCCATTATCATTCTCTTAATTCATTCCAGTAAAGGTTCGCTAATTCAACCAGTACATTTTGGATAT
Organism: Allium fistulosum; assembly: GCA_030737815.1. Classification (NCBI taxonomy): domain Eukaryota; kingdom Viridiplantae; phylum Streptophyta; class Magnoliopsida; order Asparagales; family Amaryllidaceae; genus Allium; species Allium fistulosum. Next base: position 120,010,713 of record CM060905.1, on the reverse strand, counting down.
CATCCACCGTGTACACAGTTAGTAAAGTGGTTCCAATATTGACAGAGAGTATGCCAATAAGAGGCCCCGGTCTCTTTAACAACCAAACATCGTTTTACACACCGGTTGGTACTTTTATATTTTGAAAGCAATTCGTAATATCAAAATATCATATTCGTTTCAATATCAAATCCATTTCGAAATCGTCATATCCGCTTCAAAATTAAATCCATTTAGAAACCATCATATCCGCTTCAAAAATCATATTTTACTTCAAAATGTTAATTCAATTCAATATATCTATTTCACTTCAAAACTTGATTCCAATTATAATTTAGGTTATAACTTCACTTAAACCCAATTCGCAATTAAATCCAAGGTTTAAATATAAACATTCCACCCTTTGACCAGTTTGAATTTTTAGAAAATAGTTTATATAGTTTTAAAATAGTTAAATAGTTAAAATAGTTTAATAGAAAATAGTTTGAGTATTAAAAATGGTTTATATAGTAACATAGTTTGGAAAATCAAAATAATTTGAATATTTAAAGAATATAGGTTTTAAACCGTTTATACTAAAATAATTCATTTGAAAATAGTTTCAAAGTCAAATCGATTCAATTCCAAATTTCGCAATTCAAATCAATTCCAATTTCCATTTCGATTTAATCGATTCAATTCCTATTTCAAGTCGAATTTAACTTCGATTCCAAATTAATTTCAATTCCAATTTCAAATTAATTTCAATTCCAATTCCAAATTAATTTCAATTACAATTCCAAATTAATTTCAATTTCAATTCCCACTTGAATTTAAATTCCAATTCCAAATTAAAACCATTTCGATTTATATCAATTTCGAGTTCGATTTTCAAAATATCGATTCAAAACACTTAAATCAAATTAACCTTCAATATCCTATTTAAAATCCAAATCTTCAAATATAATTCAATCCCAAGCTCAAATTAAAAATATCGTTTTATGTCACTTTTACTTAGCAATATTCAAAGTTCGAATAAAAGTCCAATCTTTTAAAACAAAACAATTTCTGAAATTCACATCATATTTCGATTATAACTTCAAAATCTCAACTTCAATTATTTAAACAATTCTTATTATCAGCTTAAATTTCAACACTTCGAGCTCAAATTCAAAAATAGTTCGATTTCCATAAATTCGATTTTTATTTCTTAAAGTCAAATCATTTAAATAATTTCAAAACAAAAATTTTAAAATCATTTAATTTAACCAATCCGGTGTCTATGTATAATTTCTTATCCTATGGCCAAGTGAATCAGTTATTCAAATTTAATTCAGGGATGGATATATATCGTTTCAATCCAAAATAAATGTCATAGGTATATATCATTTCAACCTATTTCTTAATTTATTCGAAATAATTCAGTTTACAGTTTTATATATTATAAATAATATACAGAATGATAACATGGTATATCAAAATGAATAAACATCCAAAATATCAACCAATAACATCCATCACAATCTATCATCCAAACAGTCAATAAAAATGCACAACAATTTTGAATTATCACTATCGGGTATTTTACTAGCAATTAAATTTTAATTCAATTCAACTGTCAATTCAAATTCTATCAATTAATTCAGATGTCAGTTTAAATGTCAATTAAATTTATCAAACAACAAGCAATAAATTTAAATCACTTCATGGTATAAATTTAACTGCATAAAAATTATTTTAGTCAACTGTGAGCGTATAAAACACTCACCTTTTATTTGAAACTTAAAATATTTCAGCCTCAAATAAAATTCCAATTCGATCCCACGCTGTAGACGACGCCGATACGAATCTGCTTCAACTATTTGTCCAAAACGGACCTCGTATGAAAGAGTTGCGATTTTAGTAATAATGATATATTTCAAACTAAATTAATAAAAAAAAATTAAACTAACTAACACGATTAACTTGCCCTACACCTATTTTCCCGCTATCACTCCTCACGTCCAAGCACAGAACTATTCGCGATCGACATCATTTTTTTTTCAAACGATCGAACGTCGATCGGTCAGCACGCGCCCAGACCCAACCACTCGCGCACCACCGCCTAGCTCGTCGCCCAGATCCAACGTGAAACCCTAACCCTCGCTCGCTCTTGATCGCAACCACTGCTCGTTCGCCCCCTAGCCTACGCGACTGCAATCTACTCCGATCGAGATTCCCTCGATTTGTTTTTTTTATTTCAACGATCGGTTTTCTGTTTTCTCTCAATTCGTATTTTTTGTTGTTCATGTTGATGTGTTTATTTTGAAATGAGATTTAAAAGAAAGGGGAACGGCTGTTATGGGCTGAAACGTGTGAGTGATGGAAGGGTGTTGAGATATTTATATATTTATTTAATTTGAAAATAACTGACGTTTAACGTCCGAAATTTCTCGAGCTTCAAACGAAGCATGCTGCCTAGCGTTCATAATGTTTTACCCCTATTCAGAGCACAATGGAACTAGTTTCGGAAGCCAATTCGATCGTATGCAGAAGATAGCTTTTCAAAATCAATTATTTTAATTAAATTTTGAAATTAAGTTCTATACATTTCAAGCTCGCATAGCCAAACGACAAGTCCGATCGCTACGAATTTGAAATCCTACAATAATTCACAATTACGAATCCGATGAAATTGTTTTCGTCGAAATCCGAGACAGTGGCCAAAATGGATATTTTTTACTCGTCAATTAAACAAATAATTCCCAAAAATTTATTTAATCACTTAAATTCTATTTTTAAGTATTAACAATCCTCATTGTTGTTTAAATAAAATTTAAATCAACTTCCGATTACATTTTCATTCATATTAAATTCAGAATTCAATTATTAAAACAGTTTCTAATATTAAATCCAAACAATTTAATTTTTCAATAATTCATATTAACAAATCATTATAATCCAAATAAATTTTATTTATCAACAAATAATTCATTTTCATCTGAATAATTTAACCATTTTTATTCAATAATCACATTAAATTTATTAATTTAAAATAGCTAAAAATACTGGTCGTTACAGAAATCACTTATAACGATTCCCCTGTTGGTTCATCCACTACCCGACTATATAACCCTATTATATAGATGTCTTTGTCACCTTTCCCAGCTATCCAACAAGTTAAACCTGTGATCGGACATGCCGAGTAATAACAAGAGCTTTTAGTTGCATTGCAATCACACAACTTGTCGAGTTCCATGTTATGTATGCCACGAAGTGTGGACCTAGGTATGTCATCCAGTATACAACTAATACTGCCTGTTGCACCTCTCCATGCAACTATGTGAATTCCTAAAAGTCGAGAAAGTGGGAACAGGTCCCTCGATTCACCTTACTTGGCCTATACTAGGTCCATGATCAACCTAAGCTTACGGAAGTAATTCAGACGTCTGAAAAATAATTCACACGTCTAATTTCCACCGTATAAAAAAAATATGGGTACTAAGAAATCTGGTTTCCTTATTCAAATGTCTGGCTTTGGTTCAACCATTTTGTTACGAATAGTTTGATTTTTAAGGGAAGTTTTGGTATGAAGTAGTTTCTGTTATTTTGAAACGATCACATATTTAGCTCAGTGATTTTTCCATTTATAAAATCAAGGTTTTTAAAATCTTCCTCCTTTAAGGTACAGACAAAATAGCAATGACATTCAATTTTGTTGGGGTATGTAGTTTGAATTGTTGTTGTACCACCAGCAATTGAAAGAAATATTTCTTTGCGAAGTAGCAGGAAATAGCAGCTGGAATATTTTTGGGTTTTTGGAATTGTTGTTGGTCGCAGTAGTTTTGTTGGGACTACTGTGAATTGCTGGAGCATTGTTTGGGACTAGGTGGTAGGCTTTGACACCACCATCATGAGGACAGAATTTTTTTGGATCGTGTCGATTGAAGAAGACGGAACGAAACGATTATTATTATTTACTCCGACCCTAATTGGGTCTAGGTTCAGTTAATGCCCAAGTCCATCTAGCGGTTGACTACCTAGTGGTAAACCTAGAGTGGTCTACCAGTTAACGAGTTTTGGCACAACTTGAACCTGAAATGAGACTATAAAAGTCGCGTCTGAATTCCCCCAGTTGCCTTCTTTCATTCCTCCTCCAAGTATCAGCCTCTATCTTCTCTTCCTCCCCTAGGCGATGCCGTTTTTCCCTAGGAGCAGCAGTCTCACCTCCCCCTCATGCTGGTTTTGCACGTTAGATCTCGCCCCCCACCACTGCAGATCTAAACCCTATTTCCTCCCTCCGACCACTTCTTAACCCAAGACACATTTACGCACTATCGGTTTTTCCTCGCACCATTTTGGTCTCAACCCTCAAGAGGCCACTTAGACCGAAATGAGCACAAGGTTTTGTCACTTTGGGTTGGAAGAGCTATTCGCGCAGTAAGAGTTGCACCGATCCTCTACTTCGAGACCTTTGAGCGGGAATGTTACCCATACTACATCTTCCTTTTTGACGTCCTGTTGGCGTAGAATTTCGATGGAGGCAACAGTTTGATTCGTTCGGAGGTGAAGGGTGAGCTGACTAATGATGATCTCGCTTAGATTTTGGAGGCCTCCATGAAGAACGCGGACTTGGATGATTTTGAAGTGACCGACTCAAAGATTTTGCAGCAGATCTTTTTTCAAGATGTTGGTGTTTGGTAGACGGACAATCCACGTCTAACTGCCCGTCAGGTTGTGTGCGTCATTCAGCATAACGTCATCCTTAAGATGGGAAGTTAGACTAGATTTATCTCATGGTGTGGAAGACCACCTATGCTAGTTTTGGCGGCATCATCGTCAATTGGATACGCACCTTTATGATGCAATTTGTTGATCAAGGATTAGCACCCCACAAAGTAACTTTTCGTATTTTCATCTATTCATTCACGTCTTTAGGCAATACGGGTGAATCTCCATGGAGAGGTAGTTTAGTAGAAGGTTCCTTCTACCATTATTGGATCCTACCTTAGGAAGATGGCAATTTTGAAGCCGTCAGCAACACCAGCAGTGCCAGCGGCATGAGATTGGGCGTATAGCAGCCATGCTATGACCATTCAAGGGTCGTAGCAATGGATCGAGCTCCAACCATAAAGTAAGGCATCTCGTAGTCTATAGGCATTATTTTATGATTTATAGTGTTGTTTCCTTTTCCCTTCTAACATTTGTTCTTTTCTTTTAGGTTGTATGAGTTGTAACTGTCAGTTGTCTCTTGTAAAAAGCATGCACGATATTATGAGTTCCTATTTATTTACTGTGTTACTATTTCTAGATATGCAAACCGCTCTTATATATGCACGGTGAAGAAGCAATACAAATATGGAAATCTCATAAAAGACACTTAACTAACAGTGAAAGAAATATAAGGTTGAAAGTTTTGAATAGTTGGAAAATTTTAGCGAATGACATGATAAAGTTGTTTTGCTATCATTAACATCAGGTATCTAGAATAGAAAAGCTAAGCGCTACAGGTGTTGAAGTCATCCATAGTATTAACTTGTGATGACAAAATACGGTAATGCTAATGGTATCCATAATATCAGAAGCACTTGAATATGAACAAAATCACAGATTTCAAAAACAACATTTTACCAATTACATTTCAAAACAAATTCATATCCAAATTACATAATCCCATATCGTTTTCCAGGTAAAGATAAATATAATCATTACAAACATACGCCAAGAGAGACATATGATGATGCCCCCTTGGTTGATCAGAGTTAATATAGTCATATCTGACTTGATATACATAGCGGAATCAAAATAAGATAAAATTATAACTCCTAATTAGCTATCCATCAACTACCTGCTCGTCTCCGGAAGCTTTATACGCCAAAATTTCTAAAACCTGAAAACCTTAACCCTTAGCCTACTCAAATCAATTTTGAGCACCCGAGAGTTTAAGAAGAAACAAAAACTTTGAGTCAAACATAAAGCCTGGTGTGAATAATACTGTTACATCTCTATTTACTGATATTAAGTGAGACCACGCCGCTTAGCGGAACAGGTTTCTCCTTACTAATATCCTTTTCAAAACATATATTTTGCAATCTTTTCCTACAACCAAACTGGTTAATCAAACTGATCATAGTAATAATAACAATAATAATAGCAATATTCGTTATATTAAAAATAGGTAATAAATGGACTATATGTTCGAAATCTGGGCTAACTGCCCGCAAACTGGACTAACTATCCCTTTGGCAGATTCTGGCCTACCAGATAAAATATCAAATGGTCTAAACATCTGTTATACAACTTCTGGATGGTCTGTCCTTAACTTACTTCTCCAAGGGTCAACTGATCCTAATGGTTTTGTGGCTTACCAATAACCTACCTCTGTTCATAAATATTCCTTTCTATGTGTAACCAACATTTTAGTCTTACCTGTGACTAAGCCCTACACACTGGAATTCTGGACTAAATTAGCTAGGGGCTAATAGCTAATGAGCATAGAGCGCGACCCTAAACAAGTCCTATCTGGTCTTCTAAGCTGAGTCATTTTCATGGGGTTAACAGCCCTTCATCTTTTCCCTTGAAAAACCTTTTCAAAATGATTTAACCTTTTAAATCATACTTATACAAGGAAAATACACTCTTAGCTTTACTCTAAGCTATTTTACCATGTTATATATACTTTACTCAAAATAATGTTGATGGATTTTAATAAGGATTGGTTATCCTTTCAAAACAAGTTAAAACCCTTTTTAACTTGAAAATACTTAGGCTATATTGCTTATTTAATACATTCGAAACCTTTGTTTAAAACCTTTAAACAACCCTTTCGAAACCCTTGAAGGTAACCCCTTTCGGAACCATTGAAAGTAACCCTTTCAAAACCATTAAAAGCCTTTCCTTCGAAAGCTTCAAAACATTAGACATCCTTCTTTAAATCCTTTAAATATTTCCTTTCGGAAACATAAGAAAAACCTTTCCTTTCAACCCTTTCGAAACCCTAGGGAACCACCCCTTCGAAACTATTCATTAAAACCCTTTCGAAAGCATTAAAATACTAAACTTGTCAAAAGCCTTTGGGTTCAATTTAAAACAAGTGGAAACCTTTCGAAACCATTCAAAAATTTACCCCTTCGAAACCTTTGAAAACTGTTTCGGTCGAAACTCTTTAGATTATGCCTTCAAGTAGAGCAAAAGGATCAGAAGCCCATTAAAGTCGAAAGCATTTCTTTTGAAATCATTCCTAAGTAAATTAGTGATGGTATCGAAACCATCCCTTCAAAAGCTTTGGAAAAGTTGCCATATTTTAAAAACAAAGCAACCCCTTCAAAACCATCTGAGTCGAAAGGTAGAAAGCGACAGCATAAGGTTTCAACTTAGTCGAAAGCAGTCATTAAAAACAAAGGCGCAACCCAATCAAAACCATTTCCTTTAAAACCATTTGACCTGGTCGAAAGCCAACCTAGTCGAAAGCTACTCAGTCGAAAGCAAGCAGGCGCATTTTCTTTTAAAATCAAAGTAATTCCTCAACCCCTTCGGAACCTAAGGTTTCGACTCCATACCATCCACCTACATCCAATTCACTATGTACCAGTTCTCCGATACCATATGCATTGGTTTCGTCTATGTCGGAAGCGAAGCTAAGGAGGCGGAACCTAGTGCCGAAAGCATCGAAATAGTGAAAACATGTAGATTAGTCCTTTTAAACTATTTCTTTGTACCTAACCTGCCTTGTTTGTCAAATTGTGATTGGTTGCAAGTTTCTCTTTTCTAAAAATACTACCGACTTTCCAAAATTAACAAATTTAATTTATTTACAAAAAGCCCCTTCTCCTATTATAAATATATAAAACATTTAAGTCCCATACCTTAAATAATTTTACATACCTATTAAAACACTTAAGAAAATTCTACAAAAATTCCAAAAAACATCTATTATTATGTTTTCCAACATATAAAAATTTCAAACCCAATCCTCTTATTATTTAACCGTAAATCATTTATAATCCAATTTAACATTTTATTTACTAAAAAATTCATATAAATTCCACAAAAATTCTGCAAATTCTGAAAATTGAAACCTATCACCAAAATAATATTTCTGGTCTATATAAAAGTACTCAAGGCATTTAGATGTCATTTAATAGGGTTTTCATATCAAAACATGTCCTAAAATTTATATGACCAACCATAAATCATCAACAAGTATTTATAATCACTCCATCATTCAAAAACATGGCAAATCAATGCAAAATATTTTGGATTTTATCTTAAAACCGAAAACAAAAGAAATATGAGATGTAAACATTATTCACATTAGCTTTAGAGATTAAAGAGATTGAGATGTGAATGGATTTGATTTGATTAAGCTTCTTCCTTAGTTTTTCTTAATCTTCTTCCTCTTTCTCTTGTTAATGGTGGCCGACCTTAAGCTTTTAAAGTTTTGAACAAATGAAAATGAACGTGTATGGGGATACACGGCCAAGTTTTAGGGATATAGGAATGGCCTCTTTCCTATTTTACCCCTCCTCTTATTTCATTTTAACCTTTCTTTTAATTTATTGGTTAAATGGCACGGCTACCCGTTAATAAAATCAAATCTCAATCCCCTTATCAACATATTATTTTATTTTATTTAACTAATTAAATATCCTAAATAATGTTACCAAAAATACGGGGTGTTACAAACTCCCCTCCTTAAAGAATTTTGTCCTTGAAATTACGATAAGGTACACAACACATCAATCAAAGAGGTTAAACATACCATCAAATAAGTCAGGATAAGTATCTCTAATCCTGCTTTCAATCTCCCAAGTATAGTCACTGTCATCGTCGCTCCACTGGACTTTGACTAATTTGACCGTCTTGGTTCTAAGTCTCTTCTCATCTCTCGCAACAATATGAATCGACTTTCTCACTATAGTCAAGTCCTGTTCTACTATTAAGTCCTCTAGCACAGTCGGTGTGATAGTAGTCTCCGGGTCTTTAACATATTTTCTGAGATGAGAAACATGAAAAACATCGTAGACTCCTGCAAAATTGCTCGGTAACTCGACTCTATATGCGAGTTTCCCGATCCTCTCAACAATACGGAAAGGTCCAACAAATCTCGGTGCCAACTTTCCCGATCTTCCGAATCTGATCACACCCTTCATCGGTGACACCTTAACGAAAACCTGATCTCAAACCGAGAATTCTAAATCTTTCCGTCTTTTATCTGCATAACTCTTCTACCTAGACTGAGCCTCCTTCATCCTAGCTCGAATGACCTTAATCTTTTCTGCAGCTTCTCTGACCAAATCTTGACCAAGAACCAACCTATCCCCAGTCTCTAACTAACATACGGGAGATTGCATGGCCTTCCATACAAACTTCGAACGGTGCCATTCCAATTATAGTCTGATAGCTGTTGTTATACGAAAACTTGACTAAATGCAGATGGTCTTCCCATGATCCCCTGAGATCTAGAACACAAGCTCTAGGCAAATCTTCCAAGACTTTGTTAACTCTTTATGTTTGCCCATCTACCTGCGGATGGTAAGCGGTACTCATCTTGAGCTTGGTTCCCTAAACTTCCTGTAGACTCTTCCAGGACTCGCTAGTGAATAAGGAATCTCTATCACTAACTATATTACTAGGAATTCTGTGTAGTCTAACTACATTCTTCATAAACAACTTCGCTAATACAGGTGCCGTTCTGGTTGACTTAACTGGAATAAAATGGGAACTCTTGGTCAATCTGTCCACTATGACCTATATACTTTCATTTCCTCTATTCGACCTTGGCAACCCGTCAATAAAATCCATGGAAGTAGAATCTCATTTCCATATTGGAATATCTAATGGCTGAAGCAACCCACTTGGCTTCTGGTGTTCGGCCTTTGCCTGTTGGCAAATCAAGCACTACTTTACCCATAAGCCAATATCCCGCTTCATACCTTCCCAGAAGAAACTCCTCTTCATATCCTGATACATCTTATTCCTCCTGAATTAATAGAGAATTTCGAACGTTGGCATTCCTCCAAGACTTCTTTCCTTATTTTTCCTACACTCGGAACACATAATCTTCCTTTCTTTCTCAACCACCCATTCTAGTCAAGACTGAAATCTTTCAAGTCATCGCTCTCGGTTCCATCTCTTAACTTCCTGATCCGTTCAGCTAATACCGAATCTTCTTCATGTTTAGAAGCAATCTTTTCGATCATCACTGGTCGAACTTCTAAGCAAGAAAACACTATGGTTTCTCCACTAGACCCAGCCTCGGATCTCCATTGCACTCTGCAATATGCTAATGCTTCTAAATCTTTCTACTCAGCAATCATTGCCAACACTACATTCTGATGTTTCCTGCTAAGTGCATCTGCAATCTTGTTGTCTTTCCCCGGTGTGTACTCAATCCTAAAATCATAAGCGGCAATAACTCTAACCACCTCTGCTGTCTCATGTTCAGCTCCTTCTGAGAGAACAAATACTTTAGCAACTTATGATCTGTACATAATTCAAACCTCTCTCGCCAAAGGTAATGTCTCCAAACCTTCAATGAAAAAATTATTGCACCCAATTCTAAATCATGTATCGGATATCTGACCTCATGCGGTCTAAACTGTCTAGAAGCATAGGCAATCACTTTACCCCTCTACATCAGCCCAGCTCCTAATCATGTTCCACATTCATCTGTATAAACCACCAAATCCTGATTCCTTTTCGGGTCAACCAAACCGATGCATGGGTCAATAAGTGTTTCAAACTCTGGAATGCTTCCTCACACTTATCGGTCCATACAAACTTCACATTCTTTCTCGTCATCTTGGTCATTAGTGCTGCTATCCGTGAAAAATCCTTAATGAACCTCCGATAATAATCGGCCAACCCAAGGAAACTCTTTATTTCCGTCACTATCTCGGGTCTCTTCCAACTATTCACCACTTCAATCTTAGTCGGATCTACCGACAACCCTTTCTCCGAGACTACATAACCAAGAAACTTCACTTTCTTCATCTAGAAATGACACTTCAAAATTTTCGCCTTTAGCTGATGCTGCCTCAGCGTCTCAAGCACCACTATAAGATGAACTTCATGCTCTCTTTCATCCTTAGGGTATATCAAGATATCATCTATAAAAACCAATACAAACCTATCCAAGTGCTCTCGGAAAACTCAGTTCATCAAATCCACAAAGAAAGTCGGCGCATTAGTCAGTCCGAACGGCATAACTAACCATTCGTACAACCCTATGTGGTCCTAAACGCCGTCAATGGTATACTATCCTCTACTACTCTAAGCTGATGGAAACAAGTTGCCAAATCCAACTGGGAAAATATCTTGGCTCCACTTAACTGATCGAATAAATCGTCAATCCTGGGCAATGGATATCAATTCTTTATCGTCCTCTCATTCAACTTACGATAATTAATACATAGCCTCAACGATCCGTCCGGCTTCTGAGCAAACACTGCAGCTACTCCCCAAGGTGAACTACTTGGTCTGATAATACTCTTACCTTCCAGATCCAGCTTCTTAGTAGTCTCTGGATCATGCACATACTTTCGAAGATGAGACACATGAAATACATTATGGACACCTGCCAAACTGCTCAGCGACTCTATTATGTATGCGAGCTTTCCAATCCTCTCTATAATCTGGAATGGACCTACATTTGGGGCTAACTTCCCTGACTTTCCAAATCGTATCACACCCTTCATTGGTGATACCTTAATGAAAACCTTATCACCAACTGAGAATTCTAAGTCCTTACTCCTCTTATCTGTGTAACTCTTCTGTCTTGACTGAGCTTCCTTCATCCTTCCTCGGATTAACTCAATCTTCTCTGACTCCTCTCTAACCAAATCTGGACCTAAGACTAATCTATCTCCAGTCTCCAACCAACATGCTAGTGATTTTAATGGTTTTCCATACAAAGTTTCAAACGGTGCCATTCCTATACTTGTCTGATAACTATTGTTATAGGAAAACTCAACCAAATGTAGGTGATCCTCCCAAGATCCACCAAAGTCTAATACACAAGCTCTCAGTAGATACTCAAGTATTTTGTTGACTCTCTTTGTCTACCCATACGTTTGAGGGTGATACGCGCTACTCATATTAAGCTTGGTATCCATCACTTCCTGTAGACTCTTCTAGAATTCACTAGTGAACAAAGCATCTCTATCACTGACTATACTACTAGGAACTCCTTGTAGTCTAACTATGTTCTTCAGGAACAACTTAGCTAAAAGGTGTCGTTCTGGTTTACTTAACTGGAATGAAATGAGCACTCTTAGTCAACCTGTCTACTATAACCCATATACTTTCATTACCTCTATTTGACCTTGGCAACCCATCTATAAATCCATAGATATCGAATCCCATTTCCAAACTAGAATCTCTAAAGGCTGAAGCAACCCACTTGGTTTCTGATGTTCAGCTTTCATTTGTTGACAGTTTGCACACTGCCTAACCCACAAGCCAACATCCTTCTTCATGCCTTCCCAATAGAAGCATCTTTTCATATCCTGATATATCTTGGTCCCTCAAGGATGAATCGTGAACTTGGACCGATGACATACTCATAGAACTTCTTTCCTTAAGTCCTCCGCATTCAGAACACACAACCATCCCTTCTTTCTTAGCCATCCTTTTTGGTCAAGGTTAAAATCCTTTAAATCATCGATCTTTGTTCGAACCTCCAGTCTTTTGATCCTTTCAGCTAATACCGGATCCTCCTTCTACTTAGAAGCGGTTTTCTCAATCAATACCGGTCGAACTTATAAACAAGACAACCCGGCGGTACTCTGAATAAAACCAGTAGTCGATCTTAACTACACATTGCAACCGACTAAGGCTTCTAAATCCTTCCACTCCGCCAACATAGCTAACACCACATTTTGGTGTTTCCTATGACGACTCGCCATTTTGGACGATTCAAGTCGACAATAAACCACACATGTCTGACTCAAACAGCCCAAAAGAACAGATTATCGATGGCGTATTATTATAAAGAAATAAGATACAGAAGAATAAAAGTACAGAATCTTGCAGCGGAATGACAAAATATAATAATTACATAAATAGATCATGAAGCCGTTTTTAAATATGAAGCTTTGAAGCTTTTAAAAAGAAGAAAAATATTTGAAGAATAAGAAAAAAAGGAAGCTTTGAAAAAAAGGAGAAGAAGGAGATTTGAAGAAAAAAAATGAAAAAGGAAGGAGGAAGGTGAAGAAGAGAAAAATGAGATGGAAGTTTTGTTTGGAGAAATGAAGCTACAGAAGATGAGATTTGAAAATGAAATGAGGCTACAGGAATGAAGATGGAAACAAATGAAAAGCTAATGAAGTATATATAAACAAACTAAAATTTAAATAAAGTAAAAATATGAACAGCCTTAAAAACGGTAGTATTGAAAGAGGTGAAGTAAAGGAATAAATATATGAATGAAGATAAAAATAAATCTTCCGTTTTTAAATATGAAGCTTCAGGAGAATGAATTTCCAATGAAAGGAAGCTACAAGAACTTATAATGCGTAAACAAAATGAACTTTAGAAATGGAGAATAGTAAATGCTAATGAGGTGGCATGAATATTAATTTGGATGTTCACATTAAAAATGAAAAAAAAACTTTAGGTAAAGTACTTGGAAAGGAGCAAACGAACAAATGAGAAACAAATGAAAAGAATGAGGCAATTATTAATTAGAAATAAATCATATGAGGTTACTGTTAATTGATAAGAAACAATTGAGTAGTTTAACAATGAAATGAGTGCTCAAGTGGAACCTATATGGAAAATTTAAAAACGAAAAGAATGAGAATGTGGATGTGATAATAAATATAAAGAAAATGAAGGGATCACTTATATACTATAAACAAACTTTTGGGGTCCAAATTCCAAAACTTACTCCAATTAATTAATTTCAATACCATATATACACATATGTATATCATTTAATTCTTTATTAAAACATTCGTTTTATGTTAATATATGTGCACATTCCATTAACTCAATCAATCAATTAATAATCAATTAATCAACCAATCAATCTATATATTTATTTATGTTATTCAAACCAAATTTATTAATTCATGAATATATATATCTATCTATGCATTATAAAAATGATTTACTTTACTTTTTTTAATTACTGTAACAGTCACATTAATGCAACCAATTTACAAGTTTTATCTATAAATAAATTGGAAATATAAATGTATGTGCACATGCGTAATTAATATACAATTGTTAATACAAGGTAATTCTAATCGATTTCATAATATTTACACAACCATGAATCCTCTGATATATTAAAATTTGAATACTAATAAGTGTGTTTATATATATTACTCCATACTTTAATTTTTCTTCTTACAAAAGCATACTTATTCAAAATGAAATTTTTATTTTATACGTCTCAAAACATGCAATTATTTTAATTAAAATGTTCATTCCATTTTAACACAAAAATGCAAGTTCCTATATTAACTCATTCATTACAATTTCATTCTTGTTTCCCTTTAATTGAAACATTTTAATTAATCTAAGTCCAATTAATTTCATTACTAATTTCAAACAAATTCTAATTATAAAACATTGTTTTCTTTTCATATATACTAATTCAAACATGTTTTATAAAATTTTATATACAACAAAATTTATACACTATTTACAAAGTAAATGTTTTATCTTATTGAAAATCAACTACTCCAAGATACATTTCAAATAACAACTTATGTTATTCTTTCAGTAAAACATCCACTCAATTCTTTTTTTAAATTCAACATTTGTTATTCCAGTTAGAGATAAACATTCATTTTATTCTTTTCAAGTCAAGCCTTAAAGTTCATTCAAATTTTCATTTTAATTTAATTTAAAAATGTAAGTTCTTACACTGAACTTATTAATTACAATGCATTAGTCTTTTTTTCAGTTAAAGGATTTCAACATCTATTACTGCAGTTTATATTCAATATTAGGTTTCAACGAATTCTCATTATACCAAAACTAGAATTCTATTCATTTCATACTTTCCAACATTTACTTGTTAAATTATTTCATTCTTATATTAACATCTATTATTACAATCAATGGATCTTACATTCAAACAATTATTAAATAAATCGTATTCAAATCAATATCATTAAATAATATTCTAATATGGATTACAATCTTTTACCTTATTAAAAATTTTTGTTTCAGCAATTATTTAAGATCATGTTTTATATCCTAACTAATTTTTACATTCATAAATCATAAAATCTTTATTTCTAACCATTTTTAATCAACAATTATATTAAATTTAATATATCTAAGTGGTTGAAAATAAGGGTCGTTATATTTCCTACTAAGAACATTGACCACTTTATTACCTTTTCCTAGTGTATATTCTATACCAAAATCATATGCAGCCAAAAACTCCAACCACCTCTGCTGCCTTATATTCAACTCCTTCTAAGAGAATAAATATCATAAAGACTTATGATCGGTATACAACTCAAATCTCTCCCCTAAGAGATAATGTCTCCAACTCTTTAATGCGAAGATCACAGCTGCCAACTCCAAATCTTGAGTAGGATATCTAACTTCATGCGGTCTAAGCTGCCTAGATGCGTAGGCAATGATTTCACCATTCTACATCAACATCGCTCCTAATCTAGTTCCACATGCATCGGTATTCACCACCTATCCTTGGTTTCCGTCTAGAACTACTAACACGGGTGCATTGGTCAACAAACACCGGTTCACTAGGTTTTAACAAAGGTGCATTGGTTAGCTTAGTTAAGGGTGCTGCTATCCGCGAGAAATCCTTAATGAATCTCCGGTAGTATCCAGCAAGTCCAAGAAAACTCCTGATCTCAGTCTCTGTCTCTGGTCTCTTCCAATTATTCACGGCTTTGATCTTATCTGGATCGATTGACAATCCTTTCTCTGAAACCATGTGACCAATAAATTTTACCTCTTTCTTCTAGAAATGACACTTGGTAAACTTCGTCTTTAGCTGATTCTGTCTCACCATCTCAAGTACCACTCTAAGATGAGCTTTATACCCTCTCTCATCCCTAGAGTAGACTAGAATGTCATTTATAAACACTAACACAAACCTTTCCAAATACTCGTGGAAAACTCGGTTCATCAAATCCACAAAGAAAGCAGGTGCATTCATTAATCCAAATGGCATCACCAACCACTCATATGATCCATACCTAGTTCGAAATGCTATCAAAGGAATACTGTCCTCTGCCACTCTTAACTGATGGAAACTCGTCTCCAAGTCCAACTGGGAAAACACTCTGGCTCCACTCAACTGATCAAACAGATCATCTATTCTTGGCAAAGGATACTTATTCTTAATTGTCCTTTCGTTTAACTTGCGATAGTCAATGCACATCCTTAACGACCCATCCGATTTCTTTACGAACATCGCGGCCGCTAACTAAGGCAAACTGCTTGGTCTAATAAAACTCCTTCCTTCTAGATCCATTAGTTGCACCTTCAATTCCTTCGCCTCGGTTGGTGGCATCCTGCTAGGTGGTCTACTTATGGGTTCAGCTCCTGGCGCGAGATCTATTCTAAACTTAACAGCTCTTTTCGAGGGTTGCCCAAAGCTGGTTCAAAGACATGTGCAAACTCTCTTGCTACCAGAACCTGACTTAACTCATTTCCTACAATGATCCCGAAATCCTACTCAGCCAATCCATACCCACAATGATCCCGAAACCTACGAAATCAATAACATAAAAACTACATGCAAATTTACGACCCAACAAATCAAGTTTTAACTAGTCACATCTTAACCCTAGAGTTGCATATCCTCCTATTGGATTCGCAACCCTTAAGGAAGTAACTAGGTGGGTAGGTTCTAAGCATAATCTATCAACCAAACACTGAGACATAAATGAATGTGATGCACCATTATCAAAAAGTACTCTTACTGGAATACTCTGAGTCAAAAGCATACCTTCCATCACAGTCTTTCCTTTATCAATTGTGGTAGGCCTAGCTGGTCCTATAGCAAAAAAATTTCCTTTGACCTCTCTAACTGGCTCTGGACACTGATTCTTGTAATGCCCAACTTGATCACAGTTGAAGCACTTCACATTCTTCTTATTTGCATCTTTCTTCCCATTTCCTAACCGGCATTCATTAGCAAAGTGATCCTTCTTGTCACACTTATAGCAAACTACCTCATCCTTTGACTTCTTAGCAGTATCTCCCTTCGGGCTCCCTTCTTTTTAAAGAACTTCCTCTTCTTCTCCTGAGAACCCTGAGTTTCCACTGACTTCTCTTTAGCTAAATCAGCAAGTAACTCCTCATGGAGAATGGCCATCTCCACCACTATATTACAAGGATCACGGACATGTGTCATGGTCATTCTAGCAAGCTCGGGCCTCAATCCCCGAATGAACTTCTCATTCCTTTTGATGTCAGTATCTATAATAGCATATCCATATCGAGACAGCTCTTTAAACTTAGTAGCATACTCGACTACTGACATCTCTCCTTGCACTAAATCCATAGACTTCCTCATCATCTCAGACTTGACAAACTCAGATACAAACTTCTACTCAAATCTTGTTTTAAAATCAGCCCAAGTTAACCGCTCTTCTGGAACTCCGACATTGACACTATTCCACCAATGTAGTGCTGACCCCTGCAACTGTCTAGAGGCTAACCTTCTGTGTTTCCCATCATTCAGACCCAAATCAATAAATATAAGCTCATAATGCAACATCCAATTCTGAACCTCTGTGGCACTCTCCGTTCCTAGGAATGGCTTCCCACCCAAATTGGTGTAATCTCTATATAGAAAACCATTATTATTCCCAACTGGAGCCACAAGATTAGCTCCTCCTACATTTCCAGAAACACCAGCAGCAGCTCCAGCTTGCATCAAACCAACAAAGAACTGATTTATCGGCCCCATATCTACTAGTGGATTTCCAGCACTCACATTGGCATCAGCATTTTGATTATTAGCATTAGCCTGTCGACCCGGATTCCTCCCGGTAGTGGGTCGAGCATTTCCATTAGTTATGGTGCTTCCTCCACCGAGATTTTCTCTTCTGTTTCCTACTTCCACATCTCCTTTCTCATAAATCTGCATACGAGCCTTGGTAAGATAAAGAAGAATGGTCTAAGAGAGCAGGAAATGCGTACTTATATATATAACAATATATATAGCAAATACAAGTACGTTACTATAACTTTAACCCAAACCCCAATCTTATTATCTGATTCATTGGATTATGATTGGAAAACTCTTTTAGGTTTAAGTTTCTTTTCAAGTTTCATAAATCTATGCTCTAATACCAACTTGTAACATCCCCCAACTTGGAGGCCCAAAACTAACGGCTACAATTGCTGCAGCCATCCATAGTTATTAATCCTCGGTGACCAAATACGGCGACATTAGATACATTGGTACACAGAAACATAAGAATATGGAAAAAAAATTAAATAGCAAACAAATTCCAAATTCCATTTCAAAATATTCCAAATTGATTACATAATCCCAAATCGCAGACCACGTTCAGATAACATATAATTATTACAAAATACGCCAAGAGCGACATATGAAGATGCCCCCTTGGTTGATCAGAGTATACAGATAGGCAAGTAAACAATTTGCCTTTACAAACAAAACACACAGCGGAAATAAAAGAACTCTAATAACAAGCTTGCCTTCTGCATGTCCTCGGAAGCTTTATTTATCTAAAAGAACACCTGGAAACCTTAACTCTCAACCTACTAAAAATCAATTGAGTACCCAAGAGTTTAAGGGGAAAACAAAAACTTCGAGTCGGACATAAAGCCTGGTATGGATAATAATTTACCATCTCAAACCATTTAGATATCTTCCGAGACCACACTGCTTAGCGGAACGGGTTTTCCCCTGACTAGTATCCTAAAACATTTATAAAACCATATACTATGCTTCTGCATCCACAATGGTTAATACATAGTATTTTAAAAAAACTTTATGATGATATGCAAAAGAAGTAAATCAAATCTGGATTAACCATCCCCATTCATTCTGACTATCTGTCTCAATTATAGTTTCTAGGATTACTATTAATCTGTTAAATGTTTATGGACTATCTGTCCAATATCATAGTTTTTATGGGATCACTAAGAACCTATTGGTAACTCCAATATCTGATCACTTATCCTAGTTTTCATGGGCTAACTAGGAACCTATTTACTGACTGTCAATATCTTAATCCAGATATCATGGGCTGACTACAAACCTATTGGTCCCTGCCAATATCATTAGTTATATACAGTTTTCATGGGCTTATTGTAAACCTATTGGCCCCTGCCAATATCTTTAGTTTTAAGGTTTTAACATTCCTTAATATATGTTCACTACTGGGTCAACCTATCTAGTTATTCTGCCTTTTCCCAACATATATTTATGGGTTAATAACAATGTGAATAATATTTCCAAAATCTTTATTTATGCCATGGTTTTTCCTTTAGAAAAATAAGAATGGGTTATTTGTTTTGAAACCTTAAAATATAACTTCGAAACCACTGGATGACCTCCTTGGAAAGCATAGAAAACCTCATTTCAAAACTCTAAGTATATACCTTTCGAAACCAATGATACCTTTCGATGGTATCAAGAAAACATTCTTTAAAACATAGCTTCATAACAAATAAAGTACCCTTTCGAAAGCATTGGATTTACTCTTTAAAAACATCATTTGGGTCAAAATGGTTATATATGAAAGTATCACTTTTGAAACCAACTAAAATTAATTTGGGGAAAAGTTGATGGTGTCGGAACCATCTAGTCGAAAGCAAAGACCTTTAAAAATTAAAACTTCGAAGGACAGAGTCGAAACCCCCTTTCGAATCCATCACCTTCGAAACCCTCACCCCTCTTTAGAAAGAAATTAGGAAGCGGCTTAACTTTGGTAAAAGCAAAAATAACCTTTCGAAGGCTATTGATGACTTCAATACCTCAAAAGGAAAATAGCGGTTAGGTTTCGACTAGGTCGGAACCAACCCTTCGAAAGCTTTTATTTAAAGAAAAAGGCACCCCTTCGAAAGCTAATACTTTAACATAATGTGATAACCTTCTTCGAAAGCTAATACTTTAACATAATGTGATAACCTTCTTCGAAAGCTATTTATATAACCCTTTCAAAAGCATATGTTTCGACTATGTCGAAGGCTTTAAGTAAAACAAGGCAAGACTGTAACTTTTGAAATCAAAGTAGGGTTTCGACTAGGATGGGGCGGAATTATAGGAGTCGAAAGGACTACTAATTGAGTAGGAACACCTTTTTCTGAATTAAAGGCCGAAATGTTGCTTATTTTAGTAATTGCTTTATAACAACTTTCCTATTTGTAAACCATTGATTGGATACCATAAAACTTTTCAAATACTTTACATTTAAAACTGCCGCACTTATATCAAATCTAAACCATAAAAATGTAACGTTTAAGCCCTTCCACATAACCAATTATTTCAGAAAAGTCCTTCTTTTTAAATAATTTACTCTCCTTAGTAAATCAATTGGGAAAAATCCCCAAAAATCATAGAAATTCGATT
This sequence comes from Allium fistulosum, assembly GCA_030737815.1. NCBI lineage: Eukaryota > Viridiplantae > Streptophyta > Magnoliopsida > Asparagales > Amaryllidaceae > Allium > Allium fistulosum. The sequence continues at coordinate 119,990,228 of CM060905.1, read as the reverse complement.
TCATCGTGTAATCAAACATATTAAAAATTTAGACCCAATTTCTTCCTGAAATATTCAAAATAAATTTTAAACCCAATTACATCGTATTTATCATCAAAAATTCATAATAAAATTTCCATAGCTCGAAAAATTCTGAAAATTAAAACCCATCTTCAAAATGTTACTTAACATAAAAAATTTCCATGGCATTTTGAAATCAATAACCCATGGTTTTGCCCCTAAAACCGTACGAATTTTGCATATAAATAAATTATTTAAATCAAACAATCCATAAATTTAGCATATCATCATCCAAAATATCATAGAGACGAAATAAATGCTTAAATCCGAAATCATAGGATTATAGAAACCAAAATGAGATGGAATGAATTATTATTCACCTTAGATTTTATAAGGAATTTGAGATTTGTTGTTGATTACTCTTTCCTAGCTTTGATCCTTAGCTTTAGATTGAAATTTCTCCTTTTTCCTCCTTGTTAGTGGCCGGCTCTATTTAGTTTTGATTTGCGTTTGTGAATAATGAAAAATGGAACGTGAATATGTAAGAATAAGATGTGTATAGCCGTGTATAATAGAATGGCTAATTACCATTATGCCCACGTGTAAATTAATTATCTTATAAACCAATTTAAAGCCCATTAAATTTTTATTATTAAGCATGACCCATTATATAATTTATTCAAATCTCAATCCCCTTATCATCATTATTCTATTTAATTTATCTAATTAAATTTCCTAAATAATATTATCAAAAATTAAGGATGTTACAACTTGTGCACATGCCAATGCTACGGGTATATATTATGCTTCCGTTGTAGACAGAGATACAGAATTCTACTTTTTACTAAACCATGATAAAAGTAAGTGCCCTAAGAAGCGATTGGTTCTACTTATACCTTTTCGATCAGATTTGCACCCATCAAAATCTACATTACTATATGATATTAAGTAAAATTTATCTCCTTAGGGTATTAGTCCATAGTCTAAAGTATTATTTACAAATCTTAGAATTCTTTTAACAGCTATAAGATGAATTTCTTAAGGGTTTGACTAATATCTCGCATAGAGACATATACTGTGCATTATGTTAGGTCTACTAGTAGCAATGTAGATAAAGAATCGATCATTACTTGGTAAATTTTTTGATATACATCTTTAGATTTTTCTTCTTTGCTTAAATTTACTTCGAATGCCGTTGGAGTGGGTTTTCCACTTGCAATGGACATTTCAAATCTTTTTTACTAGTTCTTTGGAATATTTTCTTGACTAATAAATATTCCACTATTTGGTTATTTAATTTGAAATCCTAAAAAGAATGATAGTTTCCCGTATTACTCGTTTCAAATTCTTTGGTTATTTTTTAGAGAATTCTAAGTTTAGTTATTTCATTTGTTGAACAAAAGATAATATCATCTACATAAATTTGTATTAATCAGATATTATTGTTAATTCTTTTTATAAAAACCGTTGTGTCTATTTTATTTATTTCAAAGCCTTATTGAATTAAGTAAGATTTTTGCTTTTCATACCAAGCTCGTGGTGCTTGCTTTAAACCATATAATGCTCTTATAAATTACAAACAGGATAAGGAAAATTTTCATCCTCAAACAATGGTGGTTGCTCAATGTATACGTCTTCTTTTGTTATACCATACAAAAATGCACTTTTAACATCAATGTGAAACAATTTAAAACTATTATAGTTTGCAAAAGCAAATAATATACAGATAGCTTCTAGACGCGCTACGAGGGCAAAAGTTTCATCATAAACTATGTCTTCTTCTTGATTATATCATTAAGTTACTGGTTATGCTTTATTTATTATTACCTCTACTATTTATTTAATTATTCCTATAAATCCATTTAGTTCTAATAACTTACTGATCATTGGGTCATGGTACAAGTTTCTAGAAATCATTTCTTATAAATTGATTTAACTCTTCTTGCATACAAAAAATCCATGACTCATCGGTAGATGGTTCTTTAAGAATTTTAGATTCATTTGTTGATATAAATGCTACATTACTCATTTTATTTAGTTTATTCATTTTTCTTACCAATGATTCTGTATTTCGTAAGATATTTTCTCTAAGGTAATCCTTTAAGGTACGAGTTCTAGGTATCCTATTTTCATTTATATCATTATTGGTACTATTTTCGTTACTAGTATTTTCATCATTTTTAGTTTGTTCTGAAATTTCATCTTCATCTTTTCTATTCTTTATTGTTTAAAATTTTCATCAAAAGAAGCATGTAGAGTTTCCTCAATAGTGTTGGTTATAGTGTTATATATTGCTTTACTTCTATTTGAATACTCAATAAATATTCATTTATCCACTTTAGCTTCAAATTTATCTGAATTTTGTTTTGTGTTTAGCATAAAAAAATTACTTTCAAAAAATTTAAAATATGGTACTTTTACCCTATTAAAAATTACTCATATGGTGTTTTCTTTGTTAGAGGTCTGATCAAATTATGTTTATAATGTTACAAGCCATTGCTACTACTTCAACCCAAAAGTTTTTTCGGTAAATCACTACCATTTAACATTATTCTAACACATTCTTGAACTATTATATTTTTATGTTCTACTACCCTGTTTTGTTGTGGTGTTCATGGAAACAAAAAATTGTGAGTAATCCCTTTCTTATTAAGAAAATATCCAAAATTTTCATTTCGTATTCTCCTCCACGATCACCTCTTATGGTTTTGATTTTAAGTGATTTTAGATTTTGAATTCTTTTTACAAAGATTTTAAACATTTCAAATGTATAGCTTTTATATTTTAAGAAAATTGTCCATGTATATCTTGAGAAATCATTTACTATTACAAAAATAAATTTTTTATGATTATTTGATTGTACTTGAGATGCAACGAGATCTATATGAAGAAGTTCTAGTGGTTAAGAAATGGATATCATATATTTTGATTTAATTGATCTTATAGGAAATTTACCCAATTGGTAAGCATCACAAAGATTATCTACTTTTAGATTCATCTTTAGTAATCCACTTACCAATTCTTTAGAATTTTTGTCATGTGTTTGAAGTTTAGAAGACCAAGATGTTTATGCAAAATTCAAGGGTCATTTGATTTGTTCATCAGGCATAAATTGTTATTTGAAGTTTTCATGCTTAAAATATAGATATTTCCTTTTCTAATTCAAATATAATCTTAGAATCTAATCTAAGATGTGACAATTGTCTTTTCAAAATTTATCCTCAAGCCTTTATCACATAATTAGCTTACACTAAGGAGCTTATGTTTCAAATTCTTAACCAATAAAACATTAAAATAGTAAGGGCTTAAGAGTTACCAACGTTATCAGTGTCGATTATATATCTTTTCAAGTTATCACCAAAGCTTACTTCTCTGTCATCCTTTTAAATGAGTTCGTCAATTATTCTAAGTTCATAATCTATGTCATGAGCATCCACTGTCGAGTATCCATTTATCCTTCTTACCTTTAGGTACCTGCTAACTATTAACCATAAAAGACACTTTATTATCTTCATCCTTTGAATCAGTTGAAGCATTCAAGCTGTGTTGTTTCTTTTCATTTGACTGGCTTTCCCTTTGTTGCTAAACTAAACTCCATCTGATATTAAATTGCTTATTTTCTCTACTATAAAGGTGTTAAATAGGGTGTTTGTGTTACTGGCCATTCAAACATTTCAAAACTCGAATTATGAAATATTTAAAACTAAAATGCTCTGACACCAAACGTGGGTTACATAATGCACTACCCTTAAAATGTGCGGAATTGATCTTGAGGCTAATATAACATTAAAGTGGGGTGAATAGTGTTTTTAAACTTATTATCAATTTACTTTATGATTATCAAATTTAACACTATAGAATGAGAATCACAGGCAGTAACATAATAAATGAAGTAAAAGTAAAAAGAAAACACCAAGATTTTAACACTACTTCAGATATCCAATCAAACATCCAGTCATGTACCATATATATAATTTCACTATAACAACCTTGCACTTCGAGAGGTGGCAAGCAAACCTTTACAACTTGAATTTGAACTAGATGGCAAGTAACACCCATCCTGACTTTCCACTGGCGGCAGGACACACCTAACCCTTTTGACTTGAACCAGGTGGCAAGAACACTTACTGTAACAACCCGAATTCCAGTGGGTCCGGATTTTTCGCAAAAATGCTAAAACCCAAGCCCCCCGAAACCCGAGTTGGGAATCTGGTATCCTATAAATAGGAAAAGACAAATATATCAGAGCTCAATTAAATATCTCACAATGGAACTGACTAAAATATAATAGTAAGTAAATACTCACCAATATAATAACACTTTCCAAACAAGTGTCTTAAAGCTGGGAAGTCTCTGCCATCTACCTAATCTGTAGGATGTTATGAGGAGGGGGTTAGAACTAAAGTTCTAGTGAATGGATAAATTATACACTTTTAAGCTTAATTCTACATATACTATTTTATTTCCATTTACTATTATATTAGGTTCACTAGGTTTAGCATACTCTCGCCTCTGTGCGTGAATCGTACCCATCTACTCTTTAGTAGATTAAAACCTAATAAATGATATATATATATATATGTAGCCAGTGACCATATTGGTCCTAGGTACTACCCATAGTACCTTCTGTATCCTCCTCGCAAAGGACTCCATTGTCTTGCTCATATAGCGTTCTATGACTACATCTGTAAAGGAAAGCTTCGTGAGGCCTACAATACAAATGTTCAGTCGTCTACTATGAAAACGTAGAACTACGCCCGCACTAGTCTATACTAATGCTCGGACATCAGCAACGTACCACCCAGTGCGTACATTGAGGACTATACGTAATCATTATGTCTGCTCTATGAATCCTGCCAACAAGGTCTACCTTGTACGGAACTCGGTCGGGGATTTTCTATATTTGTAAAGGACTGCTACGTTAGGCCTACAATACAAATATTCTAATTGGTATGTCTATTTTCTCATCGTGGCTATGGCCCTACGCAGCCATCCCTCAACTAATCGAAAGACCTCTAAAGAGTTAAGTGGTCGTGCCCTAATGCAAACAATCTAACATCCAATTGGCGGTGCCCCTCATCCAATGTCTCGATAGTGAAAGAATCATTGGACTTTTGGTTTTAACTTTAGTCTTTCCCGAACTCGTTCTTTGTTTTGATGTTGGCCGATATCCGCATGCAACTATCCTTTTGGGTCCTGCCCACTAAACTTACTCGCAAGTACTGGGACATACGCATGTCCTACTCCGAACACCAACCCCTTCTGACTGCTTACAATGGTCCTGCCATGCAAAAAGCAGCCAAGGCATACTCTCTTGATGGAACACCTACAGACCTGCCTCCGGGGATGCAGCTTCGTTAGGCCTACCCAGAGGGCCATCCTAGAGTATCCTCACACCTGTTGAAGTCTCGTACTTCCTTCTAGCCCAAAATGACTAAGTTGGACATGCTTCTCCTTTGCTGAAATCTGTGATGAACTGCTTCGTTAGGCTCTTCATCCTTTGGGCTACTCCAAACGCATCTCACTCTCTTATTAGACCCTAAGTCTAATCTTTTAATTTGCGTTTAGTTTACTTTTCTTATTCCGCTGGCTACTTATTTACCCTAATTAGCGTATTCTTGCCCTCGTCTCACTTCTGGCTATTGTGGGACCACCATTAATCTAATAGGGAATGCTGTTGGTACTGCCACTTTTATTACCTTGCTTATTTAACTCAATTTAAGTCTTAAGTTTATTAAATAAGCATCTTCTATTATCTCTAAACTATTTTCTTATTAACTTAATTTTAAATCTTAAATAAGCCTTTTCGTTCTTTCTACTTTAATTATAACCTATGTTATAATTTTACTTGTAATTGTCACTATTATCTTCTTTTATAATCTGTATATGATTACAAGTGTTTCTCTCCTGTTCTAGGTTGTCTTCTTTTATTATGATATAGAATTATCTTTAATTCTCTTATATTATATAATTCACTTGTAATAATAACTATCTTATTGTATAGTCCGCGTAGTAAATGCAGATCTAGGTTCATTATCGTTTACAACTTCAAATTCTTTTCTAATAATTTATTCGATTCCTTTCATACTTTACTTTTTTTCTTCTATTCTAGGAAGAAATTCTATTTTATTTGGTTGGGTATGAAAACTATACTAAAAATCCATTTTAATATTTTAATACTAAATAACACTATAAATAATAATTCGTAACTGCAAGGTATTTCTTTTATTATTTTGGAATAGTGTAAAATACAGTAGTTTCTCTATTTTACACTAGTTCCCTTTTTCTTTCTTTTATTCTTGCAGTTATATTTATCATTATCTTTTAAATATTAAATTATAGAAATGTATCATATTTTCTAAACCAACCAATTAATCTATTACTTACCTCCAAATCAAGTTATTAGATTAATTTATTATTCTCGTTTTAGCGTAATTTATTGCAGAATTCCATTTTTCTAGCTTTATTCCAACTTCTCTTATTTTACGTCTAATCTATTATTTTCCCATTTTAATCCATAATCGTGAATTTTCTTTTTAACTATATTATTCGCGTATAAAGAGAATAAAAAGAAACTAGCATTTAGGCTAAATTATAACTTCAATTAGACGTAAATAACTGTAAATTTCTTATAGTTCAGCATTTCTAATTAACAAAATTAATTACTGAAATACTGAATAAAATTATTTAGTGGGAATTTAACGATAATATATCATAAATGTAAAAGATATAATTAAATCCACTCACGTTGCTAGCTTTCCAATCTTCATATTTTATTTCAGATCTGTCCCTAATATCTATATTCACCTCCCTTGTATTCCCTATTTGGAATTACAAACGAGATATTTATAGATCTATAATATTTGAAAGAGAAAAGGATGAGATTTGGATTAGAAATAGCAAATAAAACTCAGATCTAGGGTTTTGCCTTTGACATAGCCTTCTGATTTGAACCAATTCCTAATTCCCTAATTAATTCTATTCTCTTTCTATTTAGATCTAAATTCATGTGAATTAGATCTAAAATTTTGTTATTAAGAAAGTGTAGAAGAGATGGAAAAATGGTAGAGCTTCCGTAGGAAAGAGAAAAATAATGAGAATAAAAATGAGGCACTGCACCTATAGTTATAGTGGTTCAAATCAGTGCTAACCATTAAATATAAAAACCTAAAATCTAAAGCGTTCACTCAGTCTATGGACATTAAATTAATATGTTTTCTTCTGTGTTTGTTTTATTTCAAATTGATTCGCCAACAATCTTTTCATTAATCACTTTCCCCTTCTCTCTCGCAATCTATGGAAACATATATTTTTAAATGCGACGTTCCTTGTAAACAAGATTCCCCTATTAATCACCCAATTAATAGATTTCATATATACCTAGAATTAATTTACTATCCAATTAATCTCTGCCTGCACTGTGATTTCATACCAAATTAATATGCCAATCAACACAATATTTATTCGTCACATATATGCATATTAATTTATTGTATTCCTATAATTATTGCGTGCATATATTCTACAATTGAATTTTGAATTACAATCTTAATTATATATGTTACCATAAGTCTCCATGTTTATTAATTGACAATTGATTACTTGCATAGATTACTCTTCCTCCATTTTATTCTCTTACACAAACATGTATGTTTCTAATCATATCAATTGGTTGCTACAATATATGTTCCATTTCTTGTCAGTTCATGTCAATTAATCGCCTCTACTAATTAATTAAATATAATTTCCCTTTTAAACAAACACCGTCAATTAATCTTCCCTATTAATTAATTTTATATAATTTCTCTCTCTAATTTATTTCTTACACAAATATATATGTATTCCAAATAATATTAATTAGTTGCCCCATTTACAAACATTTCTTTGTTTTAAAATTTCAAACGTATATAACTTAATTAAATTGTTTGCATATATAATTATAATGTAACGCAGGGTGTTACACTTATCTTGACTTTTCACAGGTAACAGGACAAACATATACAATTCTGACTTTCAATGAGTGGCAAGATGCACATTTACAAATAAATAGTGGAGTAGTATCAATAAGTAATCGAATCTTTTGATCAAAATTTCTAAACAGTTTTCAATTGAGGGACCTGTATGCCTTGGACTTGTTGCTTTAGGTCTAGTGTCCAGCTTTGGGTTGCGAGACACATATCTAGCTTTGGGCTATGAGATACGAGATCATCCTTTATCAATAGGACACGGATAGTGCACTATTTACGTACTATTAGTGATGGTGGTATAGGGTCATCGACACATTTGGTATCAGTGCTTTGGTTACATGATTAACAGGAATTGAAACCTTAATCCAAGAGAAATAAGGAAGGTGTTATTGCCTTAGACGGTATCGAGAGTATAGATATATGAGAGAAAGTGTACATGTTATAAGTTTGTTTTCAAGATTATATGGTAATATATATTATACAGTATAAGTCGCATGCATAAGAGCACTATAGACACAGTTTTCTTTATGAAAGACCCATCACACTTATTAAAAATTAGAATAAATCAGAATACAAGGAACACTGTGAGGAAATCTACTTTAGGAGTATAGGAAGGAGTAGGATCAGGATCTGCTATGCTAGATGTCCAAACCATGTTCAATGATATGATGGCTAATATGATGAGCAATGCTCCTGAGTAGTCATATGTGAAGGTGGTCCTATGCAAGTGCTTAGGGCTGATTTTGCCAAGCAGAATAAAGATATTCTTCTCTTGGAGAGAAGTTATTCCAAGGGATGGAGTCGGTCATAAAAGTGCAAGATTGGTTGTATACTTGTGAGTGCATCTTTGGTGATATGGAGGTGGAAGATGTTATAAAGAGAAAATTGGCTTCGAGACAACTATAGAGCCAAGCCATGAATTGGTGGAATGCAATTACTATTGCTACTTCAGAAGATCAGTTCAGCTGGGATCCATTCAAGGGAAGGTTCGAGGAGAAGTTTATTCCGGCTACTAAGAAGTCGGTTCTGTTCAAAAAATTTGCTGATCTCAAGTATGGAGAGATTACCGTTTCTGAATATGTGGTAGAATTTGATTCTTTGTCTAAGTATGGGATGTCGTACATCGATACTTCATTAACGAAAAATGAGAAATTCATCGTTGGTTTCGATGATTACTTAGGAAAAAGCTAGTGGACCAAATAGATGAGCCATTTGAGATGATTGTAGAGAATGCGCTTCGCCATGAGAGTTTGTACCCAAAGGCTTAGACTACTATTCTTGTTTCTGCTGAGGAAGAAGTGCCAAAGTCGTAGTAAGGCGGTGAAGGCAAGAAGAAGTGAAATGGAAAGAAAAAGCAGTCATAGGAAAAGGGTGGTTAGAAGAAGGGTGAATGGGAACCTACTTGCTTTGGAAGCAATGAGAAGGGTCATTTGATTAAAGATTGCAAGACGAGTGAGAAGAAGAAATGTTACAACTGTGACAAGCCTAGGCATTTGAAGAAGAATTGTCTAGAACCGATAAAAGATAAGCAGGCAGTGAAAGCGTATGCCTTAGACACAGTCCCGACTTCGTTGAGTGCTCCCTCGACGAAGGAGAAGGGGAAGGGAATCGTCATTCAAGGTATGCTTTCTATTAGTAATGTTCTTGTTCGAGTTTTGTTTGATATCGGTGCTTCTCATTCATTTATAGTGACTTAGTAGATAGATTGAGATTGGAACCTAAGATATTTGACCGACCCCTAATCTTGACAAACCCTATTGGAAGCTCTTCTAGTCTTTGCATAGTTTGTCGTGGCCTAGTTTTATGAAGTCATGGATGTTTTTTTGTTTATGATTATTTTGTTTTGAACTTTGTTGGGTTCAAGATTATCTTGGGTATGGACTGGCTTAGAAAATATGGGACCATAATGGATTGCGAGAAGCTGTCGTTGACAATTGGAGATGTGGATGGGCGATCGGTAGTGATTAGCTGCCTACCAGAGGATGGGTGATGTTTAGCTTTCTATACTCACTTGAGGTTCCATGGAAGGGATTGTCATTAGTGCCTAATGCTAGAGAGTATCTAGATGTCTTCGAGGAAGTGACTAGATTGCCGTCGCATAGAGAGATAAAGTTTCAGATAGACTTAGTGAAGGTAGCCAGACCGATAGTTATGTTTTTGAGGTGTATGGCACCCATAGAGTAGAAGGAATTGGAGGTGCAAGTGAATCACCTATCAAGGAAAGTGTTCATTTGAAGAAGCATATCTGAGTAGGGAACACCTATAGTATTTGCAACGAAGGCGAATGGCTCTTTAAGGTTGTGTGTGGATTATCGTGAGCTGGATAAGGTGACGAAGAAAAACTAGTATCCACTCCCACACATTGAGGACTTGTTCGATTAACTGCATGGTGCGAAGGTGTTCTCGCAAATGGATTTCGCGATGGGATTTAACCAGTTGAGAGTAGCGAAGGAGAGTGTGCCTATTACTGCATTTCATAAACCGTTAGGTTTTTATGAGTGGTTGGCGATGCCATTCGGGTTAACCAATACTCCAGCATACTTTGTGTATCTCATGAATCGGATTTTCAAAGACCAGCTGAATAAGTTTGTGTTTGTGTTTGTATTCGTCGATGATATTCTTATTGTAACAACCCGAAATTTAATCTATAGTAATTGATTAAAAAATTAATTAAATAATAAAATAACTTTGTGAAATTTTCATAATTGGACCACGAGAGTTACACCATTGTGTCCGTGGTGATTTTTTGATCAATTTTCATATATAGATTGTCAAAATCGAGTTAATATGAAGAAGACTGAATAAACAAGAAACGAAGAAAAAAAGGGCAGGTCGACCCTACTCTTGGCTAAGTCGACCTATAGGTCGACCTACCGCTTGTAGGGGTCAACCTGGCGGTCGACCCGCCTTCTCCTATGGACGATAAGTTGTCCAGATGCATATATGGCGTGTTTTTCCTATTTTGTTCGATCCTATGCGTCCGTGCTTCCTTCCGACGGTTCCCATCGAACCTATGACGTGGTTGCACCAGATTTAATCTCTAAATCCAACGGCCTGAGATCCATAAGTGCCACTATAAATAAGATCCTAGGCCTAACTATTTTTCTCATTCAGATTTTCTCCATCTAGGTTCATTGCCTGAGGCCGGACCCTAAAAGGAATATTTTTCCGAGGAGAAAATCTTTTTAAATTAAAATATTTTATACCCATCAAGTGGATCCGGAAAGGCCAAAGGAAAGAGTTAAGGACCACATGTGAGTGTTTAGTAATTATTTTAGTTTTTTAAGTAATTTAAAATAATAGGGTTTCCAATAGTTGTAGTTTTCTACAATTTTGGGTTAACTTTTATGCAAGTTTATTTACAGTTCATTTTAAATAAATTTAGACTTATTTTCTAGTCTATTTTCTTTTAATTGTTCTATTTTAGTTATATTCAATTATTTATTGTTAATTATAGCTTTTCTAATTATTTACATTTATTTACTGTTATTTACGTTTTATTACATCTATTCTACGTTGGGATTTCTTCTATAAATGTCGGTTTCTTTTTAATTTCCTTTTTACATGAATGGAATAAATAGAATAGAATAAATCACGAATATGGACTAATATATATAAGAACACTGAATTTACAGAAAATGGGATGTAAAATAAGAAGAACTGTAATAAATTGGACTTAGACTGAAATAGGCAAATTTAAGATATTTGTAAACTTAGTTATAACATGTAATTATAACTAAAAAGAGAAAATAGAAAAAATGGCAGTAGTAGCTTATTTTTAAACTTAGACCTTGGGTTAAGTTAATAAGAAAAGTTATAACACACAGGTTATAATTAGAGACAATAATTAAGTAGAAAGAACAGGAAAACCTTATTTTAAGACTTAAATTAAGTTAATAAGCAAATAAAGTAGAAATAACAGAAGAGGCTTATTTTAATATACTTAGATCTTGGATTAAGTTAATAAGAAAGATATAGAAGATCTGTATTGTAGGCCCAACGGGGTAGTCCTTTACTGATATAGAAGATCTGTATTGTAGGCCTAATAGGGTAGTCCTTTACAGATATAGAAAATCGGTATTGTAGGACCAACAGGGTAGTCCTTTACAGATATAGAGGCTTATTTTAAAACTTATACTAAGTTAATAAGCAAAGATGAAAGTAAGACCCATATCGACAGCATTTCCTGTAGGACACGCTGATGCTGAAGTGATGGTAAATAAGTGGTCAATAATTAGAAGTTCAAATCATGGTAATTTGGACAAGGGGTGCAACTGGATTTTGTTTGTTACGACCCGTACCAATAGCATTCCCTTTAGTCAAACACAGGTGGACTCACAATAGCAGAGGTGAGGCTAGGGCACGCTTGTGCTAGAGCTATGGTAAATAAGAGGTCAAAGAGGGAGCAACAAATAGCGCGAGCCTAATGGTGGTCGAGCGTGCGTCCTCAGTGCAGGTTGATAAGTCTTTATTAAGTTCCAAGTGCTAAGTAGGTATCTTTTGCGTAGGGACCAACAGTATGGGTCTAGTCCGCAGAAGTTAGGATGAAAGATTAAATGTTAAGTAACCAAGCACCTTTATATTTAATGGAAATTTGAAAATAACTCTTTTAAAGGCAAAAAAATTTAGATTTGATGTTTTAAAATTTTAGAAGCTTTAGTTTTTATAATGATAAATACCAAACCAAACCTTTAAATGTGGAGTAAATAGGAATCATTTCCTAAGTGTGATGGAAAAAGTGCAAGGCTATGTAGGAGATAACAGTGATTACTTTAAGAAGTAATAATAGAAGTTTCCGTAAAGTGTATACGACACTAGTGAGAACCTAGGATTGTTGCTTCATGTATAAGCTATAGAAGAATAATAAGGTGATATTAGTAAGATAGTGAGACACACGTGGTTGACGATGTGTATTCATCATTTTGAGGAACTTGGAAGGAGCATCTTCCTTGAGTGGAATTCGCAAATAATAATTGCTTTTAAGCCAGCATTGGAATGACACCTTTCGAAGCTCTTTATGGAAGACCATGCAAGTCACCTACATGTTGGTTGGAGTCTACAGAGAGATTGCTACTTGGTCCTGACATGGTTAGAAAGACTTCGGATAAGATTGGTTTGATTAGGAGAAAATGCGTACCTCTTATCTACATCTCTTTGATAGTAAATTTTTGAATTTCCTATTTCCATCTTCAGTTTTGAATAGGTTCTTTCCTTTATTATCCTTTGGGAGGGTAGATTTTAGGATTTAACCTATGGATGGTAAGATTTAATGTAAACATGTTATTAGAACATGTTATGTATGATGGATACTAGTGGTTGCAAGTGGTTGCTAGTGGATGCTAATGGACGCATATACTTACACTAGGCACTATTATCTCTTACGGATCAGCCTAACTGGACACTAGAGCATATGCATATGGATGTGTGTGCATTTGAATTTTTATTTTATTTTCCGTGGTTGCTATAAATGGATGATTATCATATGATTGTTTCATTTGGATGATGATTGTAGCACTCATATAGAACTATCAGTTACGATTAGGGAATTTGCATTCATTTGGATACATGGCACGAAGATGATTACATAAAAGGAGGTCGACTGAATCGATAGACCTCCTAATCTTTTGCATTAGTTAGGGACATTGACACTACAGTAATTGCATATGTATCATAAATCTTATTAAAAAAAACTTAAGGACGATGGATGAATGGATGATGGTTGAGTGGTTGGTTGTAGAACTTGGATGAAAATATTTATCTCATTCTTCTATCCTTCGAGATTTTGGAGATGAAATCCCTTAAGGAGGGGAGAATGTAACAACCCGAAATTTAAGCTATAGTAATTAATCAACGAATTAATTAAATAATAAAATAATTTTGTGAAATTTTCAGAATTGGACCACGGGAGTTGCACCATTGTGTTCGTGGTGATTTTCTGATCAATCTTATATGTAGATTGTCAAAATCTGAGTTAATATGAAGAAGATACGGAATAAACAAGAAACGAAGAAAATAAAATCGGGCAGGTCGACCCTACCCTTGGCTAGGTCGACCTACCACTTGTATGGGTTGACATGGCGGTCGACCCGCCTTCTCCTATGGACGAGAAGTTGTCCAGATGCATATATGACGTGTTTTTCCAATTTTGTTCGATCCTGTGCGTCCGTGCTTCCATCCGACGGGTCCCATTGAGCCTATGACGTGGTTGCACCAGATTTAATCTCCAAATCCAATGGTCTGAGATCCACAAGTGCCAATATAAATAAGATCCTAGGCCTAGCTATTTTTCTCATTCAGATTTTCTCCATCTGGGTTCATTGCCTAACGCTAGACCCTAATAGGAATATTTTTCCGAGGAGAAGATCTTTTTAAATTAAAATATTTTATCCCCTTCAAGTGGATCCGGGAAGGCCAAAGGAAAGAGCTAAGGACCACGGGTGAGTGTTTAGTAATTATTTTAGATTTTTAAGTAATTTAGAATAATAGGGTTTTCAATAGTTGTAGTTTTCTATAATTTTGGGATAACATTTATGCAAGTTTATTTATAGTTTATTTTAAGTAAATTTTAGACTTATTTTCTAGTCTATTTTCTTTTAGTTATTCTATTTCAGTTATTTGCAATTATTTTTTTAATTATAGCTTTTCCAATTATTTACAGTTATTTATGGTATTTAATTTTTTTACCTTTTATTACATCTATTCTACGTTGGGATTTCTTCTATAAATGTCAGTTTCTTTTTAATTTCCTTTTTACGCGAATGGAATAAATAGAATAGAACAAATCACGAATATGGACTAATATATATAAGAACACTGAATTTACAGAAAATGAGATGTAAAATAAAAGGAAATGTAATAAATTGGACTTAGACTGAAATAGGCAAATTTAAGGTATTTGCAAACTTAGTTTAACATGTAATTATAACTAAAATGGGAAAATAGAAGAAATGGCAGTATTGCTTATTATTAAACTTAGACCTTAGGTTAAGTTAATAAGCAAAGTTATAAGACACGGGTTATAATTAGAGACAATAATTAAGTAGAAAGAACAGGAAAAGCTTATTTTAAGACTTAAATTAAGTTAATAAGCAAATAAAGTAGAAATAACATAAGAGACTTATTCTAATAAACTTAGATCTTGAATTAAGTTAATAAGCAAGATATAGAAGATATGTATTGTAGGCCCAACGGGGTAGTCCTTTATTGATATAGAAGATCTGTATTGTAGGCCTAACAGGGTAGTCCTTTACAGATATAGAAGATTGGTATTGTACGCCCAACGGGGTAGTCCTTTACAGATATAGAGGCTTATTTTAAAACTTATACTAAGTTAATAAGCAAAGATGGAAGTAAGACCCATACTGACAGCATTCCCTATAGGACACGCTTATGCTGAAGTGATGGTAAATAAGTGGTCAATAATTTGAAGTTCAAATCATGGGGATTTGGACAAGGGGCGCAACTGGATTTTGTTTGTTAGGACCCGTACCAATAGCATTCCATTTAGTTAAACACAGGTGGTCTCACAATAGCAGAGGTGAGGCTAGGGCACGCTTGCGCTGGAGCTATGGTAAATAAGAGGTCAAAGAGGGAGCAACAAATAGCGAGAGCCTAATGGTGGTCGAGCGTGCATCCTCAGTGCAGGTTGATAAGTCGTTATTGAGTTCCAAGCGCTAAGTAGGTATCTTTTGCGTAGGGACCAACAGTATGGGTCTAGTCCGCAGAAGTTAGGATGAAAGATTAAATGTTAAGTTACCAAGAACCTTTGAATTTAATGGAAATTTGAAAATAACTCTTTTAAAGGCAAAAAAAATTTGATTTGATGTTTTAAAATTTTACAAGCTTTAGTTTTTATAATGATAAATACCAAACCAAACCTTTAAATGTGGAGTAAATAGGAATCATTTCCTAAGTGTGACGGAAAAAGTGCAAGGCTTTGTAGGAGATAGCAGTGATTACTTTTAGAAGTAATAATAGAAGTTTCCGTAAAGTGTATAAGACACTAGTGAGAACCTAGGATTGTTGCTTCATGTATAAGCTATAGAAGAATAATAAGGTGATATTAGTAAGATAGTGAGACATACGTGGTTGACGATGTGTATTCATGATTTTGACATCTTCCTTGGTGGAATTCGCATATAATAATTTCTTTTAAGCTAGCATTGGAATGACACCTTTCGAAGCTCTTTATGGAAGACCATGCAAGCCACCTACATGTTGGTTGGAGTCTGTAGAGAGATTGCTACTTGGTCCCGACATGGTTAGAAAGACTTCGGATAAGATTGGTTTGGTTAGGAGAAAATGCGTACCTCTTA
Source organism: Allium fistulosum (assembly GCA_030737815.1). Taxonomy (NCBI): domain Eukaryota; kingdom Viridiplantae; phylum Streptophyta; class Magnoliopsida; order Asparagales; family Amaryllidaceae; genus Allium; species Allium fistulosum. Next base: position 119,973,946 of record CM060905.1, on the reverse strand, counting down.
TCTCCATCTTTTTGATAGTAAATTTTTGAATTTCCTATTTCCATCTTCAGTTTTGAAAAGGTTCTTTCCTTTATTATCCTTTGGGAGGGTAGATTTTAGGATTTAACCTATGGATGGTAAGATTTAATGTAAACATGTTATTAGAACATGTTATGTATGATGGATACTAGTGGTTGCAAGTGGTTGCTAGTGGATGCTAATGGACGCATATACTTACACTAGGCACTATTATCTCTTACGGATCAGCCTAACTGGACACTAGAGCATATGCATATGAATGTGTGTGCATTTGCATTTTTATTTTATTTTCCATGGTTGCTATAAATGGATGATTATCATATGATTGTTTCATTTGGATGGTGATTGTAGCACTTATATAGAACTATCAGTTACTATTAGGGAATTTGCATTCATTTGGATACATGGCACGGAGATGATTGCATAAAAGGAGGTCGACTGAATCGATAGACCTCCTAATCTTTTGCATTAGTTAGGGACATTGACACTACACTAATTGCATATGTATCATAAATGTTATTAAAAAAACTTAAGGACAATGGATGTAATGGATGATGGTTGAGTGGTTGGTTGTAGAACTTGGATGAAAACATTTATCTCATTCTTTTATCCTTAGAGATTTCGGGGACAAAATCCCTTCAGGAGGGGTGAATGTAACGACCTGAAATTTAAGCTATAGTAATTAATTAACGAATTAATTAAATAATAAAATAACTTTGTGAAATTTTCAGAATTCGACCACGGTAGTTGCACCATTGTGTCTGTGGCGATTTTCTGAACAATTTTCATATATAGATTGTCAATCCGAGTTAATATAAAGAAGATACGGAATAAACAAGAAACGAAGAAGAAGAAAAAATCGGGCAGGTCGACCCTACCCTTGGCTAGGTCGACCTTTAGGTCGACCTACCACTTGTAGGGGTCGACCTGGCGGTCGACCTGCCTTCTCCTATAGACGAGAAGTTGTCCAGATTCATATATGACGTGTTTTTCCTATTTTGTTTGATCCTGTGCGTCTGTGCTTCCATCCGATTGTTCCCATCGAGCCTATGACGTGGTTGCACTCCAAATCCAATTGTCTAAGATCCACAAGTGCTACTATAAATAAGACCCTACCTAGGCCTAGCTATTTTTCTCATTCAGATTTTCTCCATCTGTGTTCATTGCCTGAGGCTGGACCCTAAAAGGAATATCTTTTTGATGAGAAGATCTTTTTAAATTAAAATATTTTATACCCTTCAAGTGGATCCGGGAAGGCCAAAGGAAAGAGCTAAGGACCACATGTAAGTGTTTAGTAATTATTTTAGATTTTTAAGTAATTTAAAATTATAGGGTTTCCAATAGTTGTAGTTTTCTATAATTTTGGGGTAACATTTATGCAAGTTTATTTACAGTTTATTTTAAGTAAATTTTAGACTTATTTTCCAGTCTATTAACTTTTAGTTATTTTATTTCAGTTATTTGCATTATTTATTTTTAGTTATAGCTTTTCCAATTATTTACAGTTATTTACGGTATTTACAGTTATTTACATTTTATTACATCTATTCTACGTTGGAATGTCTTCTATAAATGTCAGTTTCTTTTTAGTTTCCTTTTTACGCGAATGGAATAAATAGAATAGAATAAATCATGAATATGGACTAATATATATAAGAACACTGAATTTACAGAAAATGAGATGTAAAATAAAATGAACTGTAATAAATTGGACTTAGACTGAAATAGGCAAATTTAAGATATTTGCAAACTTAGTTTAACATGTAATTATAACTAAAATGGGAAAATAGAAGAAATGGCAGTATTGCTTATTATTAAACTTAGACCTTGGGTTAAGTTAATAAGCAAAGTTATAAGACACAGGTTATAATTAGAGACAATAATTAAGTAGAAAGAACAGGAAAAGCTTATTTTAAGACTTAAATTAAGTTAATAAGCAAATAAAGTAGAAATAATAGAAGAGGCTTATTTTAATAAACTTAGATCTTGGATTAAGTTAATAAGCAAGGTATAGAAGATCTGTATTGTAGTCGTAGGCCCAACGGGGCAGTCCTTTACTGATATAGAAGATCTATATTGTAGGCCCAACGGGGTAGTCCTTTATAGGTACATAAGATCGGTATTATAGGCCCAACGGGGTAGTCCTTTACAGATATAGAGGCTTATTTTAAAACTTATACTAATCTAATAGGCAAAGGTAGAAGTAAGACCCATACCAGCAATATTTCCTCTAGGAAACGCTAATGCTGAAGTGATGGTAAATAAGTGGTCAATAATTAGAAGTTCAAATCATGGGGATTTGGACAAGGGGCGCAACTAGATTTTGTTTGTTAGGACCCGTACCAACATCATTCCCTTTAGTCTGATACAAGTGGTCTCACAATAGCAGAGGTGAGGCTAGGGCACGCTTATGCTGGAGCTATGGTAAATAAGAGGTCAAAGACGGAGCAACAGATAGCGCGAACCTAATAGTGGTTGAGCGCGTGTCCTCAGTGCAGGCTGATAAGTCGTTATTGAGTTCCAAGCGCTAAGTAGGTATCTTTTGCGTAGGGACCAACAGTATGGGTCTAGTCCGCAGAAGTAAGTGTCTATTACATAGGGACAACCACGAGAGGTCTAGTACGCATCTTTTGCGTAGGGACCAACACGAGGGGTCTAGTCCGTATCTTTTACGTAGGGACCAACAAAATGAGTTTAGTCTGTATCTTTAACCTAGGGACCAACAGAATGGGTCCAGTCCGCAGTAGGCACAGTAGAAATAGAAGACCGATCAAAGGTTAGAATTAGGACTTCAACCTAATTAAAGTAGGATTAGGGATTCAACCTAATCAAAGCAAGTGCAAACAATCAATCTAATCGAACTATCTGAGTAAAGCAAACAGTTAATACGTATTTTATTCTAGCTTCATATTTTCCTTTATTTCCTTTTATACTAGAACCGTTGCAAAGTCTACTACCTTTACCTTGCTTAAAAATACTATTAGTTACTTCCACTCACCAGACTTTTAATCTGATCCACTCCTCTATTTTCCCTTTTTCCCCATAGGCTAGCAGAGATAGGGATAGTAGATTTTGGACTCTTGGAGATTTCAGTTGCGGAGATTTTTCTTCATGTATTCTACTTCTTCTTTTCAGTTTTATTTTCATGTACTGGCACTTGTTGAGAGGGATGGTTTTATGTATGTACTGTGATATTATGACTGAGATGATATTTTCATAAGACATATGTATTTGGTATTTTGAGACTTATTTTGGTTATAACTTACTTTATGAAGTTTGAGTTTTAAATAAGTTATTGTTTTAAATGTTTTCGCTGTTTTATTTATTTTGTCTTGTGAATCTTAGTCTCTATAAAGTTTTTAGCTATACCTATAACGCATCATATTCTTTAGTGTGTCCTTTTGGAGTATACTAAGGGGTGTGGGATGTTACACTTATCTGCTCCAAAATTGAAGAGGAGCAAAAGATGCACTTGAGAATTGTGCTAAAGATATTGAGGACTCAACCCAAGAATGCAACAAATGTAAGTATTTTCCTTGGATTGGCGGGATACTATAGACGCTTCATAAAGGAATTCTCAAAGGTAGCGACACCGTTAACCAATTTGATGAAAATGAATCAAACCTCTATGTGAGATGCGAAGTGTGAGCATGCATTTGTGAGTCTGAAAGTGAGGTTGACGAGTGCACCTGTGTTGATCAGTCCAAGTGAAAATGAATATTTGATACTATGCTAGTCGACAGCTGAAACCGCACAAAAAAAAATATTTGACTCATGATTTGGAATTGGCGGCATTTTTTGGCTTTGAAGATGTGGAGGCACTATTTGCTAAGAGAAAGGTTTAAGTTTTTTTGCAGACCACAAATCCTTAAAGTACATTTTCTCTCAGAAGGATCTCAACCATCGACAGCAACAGTGGTTGGAGTTATTAGCCTCTTATGATTTCAGTATTTTCTACACTCTGGGAAATGGAAATGAAATCGTCAATGCATTGAGTAGAAGACATGCTGAGTCAGAAGCAATGTTCTTGGAATAGAAGCTGATGGATTATATTGTTGGATTTGATTTCAGGCCTCACTGCAAAATAGAACCTGAAATGTTGGCAAGCTTACCTATTAGACATATTCTAATTGAAAGGATCAGTGCTAGTCAGAAGCAAGATGCTATGCTGGCAGAGATCATAGCAAAGATTGTGGGAGGAGTAGAATCATAGCAAAGATTGTCACCTTCTCAATGGTAAACTTGTCTTATGCTCTTATCATTTAACCAGAAGCTAAATAAATTGTGACGACCCACATTTCGGAAGGTTTAAATCGATAATAATCCATACATGCCCAACTTAAACAATCCGGAATGTAGATAATCAATGGGTTAAATAAGAAAATAAGAAAAGAAGAAGAAAACAAACACAGAAGCTCACAGTGGAACGATAAAATATAATAATCAAATAGCAGTTCATGAAGCTGTTTACTATACATTTGATTATAATCTATATAACATTTATCAGAGTTATATAAACATCAGGTATAAATAAAAACAATGCAGCAGACAATGTGTTGTAGAGAATAATAATAGTAATAATATACCAAATCTTCGTCTTCGTCCTCCAGAAAATGATCTTTAATACACTGAAAAACTCAAGGTGACCCGAGCATAATGAAAAGACAAAACACTCGAGTCAGGACTAAAATACTCTTATGTAAGTCAAATCAATATCACAAATTATGAGTGCAATAACTTAAGAGATATTACGGGATTTTCCATCTCCTAAGGATCCGTCAAACTATCTATATGTAATAGTTTACGCTATAATAGATAATGTCTATTAGTAAAATAAATATCAAAATCCCCTTAACACATTTTTATAGCATGTAGTCAATGCAAATCCTGTAACACAACCAGTAACGTCGGTAGCCAGTGTGTCCCCTATTTGTACAGATTTAGACCAAAGTCGTAATGGGCTCGTACAAGGATAAATATGACAAGGCACGTGAGGCAATGCCCAAGGTAGGATTCTACCAGTTTATCCTTTCTAGATGGTCGTAACCCATCCGTGGCCAACCGTGACAATCAATCCAAACAAAAAGGTGCACCCATCAAATCGAAATCACAATAGTAATACGTGGGATCAACGTTGCTAGAGGTAGCTAACCTCAGTGGCCAAACATAGGCTTCTGATTTAGTCATTTTAATTATGACACGAGTGTCAAAGCTATCCTTCATCGTTCTCTTACTTCATTCGAGTAAACGTTTGTCAATTCAACCACTACATTCTAGATATCATCCACCGCGTACGCAGTTGTTAAAGTGGTTCCAATATTGAAAGAGAGTATGCCAATAAGAGGCCCCGGTCTCTTTAACAACCAAACACCGTTTTACACACCGGTTAGTACTTTTATATTTCAAAAACAATTCGTACTTGATATCAAAATATCATATTCGTTTCAAAATCAAATCCATTTCAAAATCATTATATCCGCTTCAAAATCTAATCCATTTCGAAATCATCATATCCGCTTCAAAAATCATATTTTACTTCAAAATGTTAATTCAATTCAATATATGTATTTCATTTCAAAACTTGATTCGAATTACAATTTAGGTTCTAATTTCACTTAAACCCAATTCGCATTTAAATCCAAGATTTAAATATAAACATTCCACCCTTTGACCAGTTTGAATTTTTAGAAAATAGTTTAAATAGTTTTAAAATAGTTAAGTAGTTAAAATAGTTTAATAGAAAATAGTTTGAGTATTAAAAATGGTTTATATAGTAAAATAGTTTGGAAAATCAAAATAATTTGAATATTTAAAAAATATAGATTTTAAACCGTTTATACTAAAATAATTCATTTGAAAATTGCTTCAAAGTCAAATCGATTCAATTCCAAATTTCTCAATTCAAATCAGTTCCAATTTCCATTTCGATTTAATCGATTCAATTCCGATTTCAAGTCGAATTTTACTTCGATTCCAAATTAATTTCAATTCCAATCCCAAATTAATTTCAATTCCAATTCCAAATTAGTTTCAATTCCAATTCCAAATTAATTTAAATTCCAATTCCAACTTGAATATAAATTCCAATTCCAAATTAAAACCATTTCGATTTATATCAGTTTCGAGTTCTATTTTCAGAATATCGATTTAAAACACTTAAATCAAATTAACCTTCAATATCCAATTTAAAATCCAAATCTTCAAATATAATTCAATCCCGAGCTCAAATTTGAAATATCGTTTTATATCACTTTTACTTAGCAATATTCAAAGTTCGAATGAAAGTCCAATCTTTTAAACAAAACAATTTCAGAAATTCACATCATATTTCGATTATAACTTCAAAATCTCAACTTCAGTTATTTAAACAATTCCTGTTATCAACTTAAATTTCAACACTTCGAGCTCAAATTCGAAAATAGTTCGATTTCCATAAATTCGATTTTTATTTCTTAAAATCAAATCATTTAAATAATTTCAAAACAAAAATTTTAAAATCATTTAATTTAACAAATCCGGTGTCCATATATAATTTCATATCCTATGGCCAAGTGAATCAGTTATTCCAATTTAATTGAAGGGTGGATATATATCATTTCAATCCATAATAGACATCATAGGTATATATCATTTCAACCTATTTCTTAAATTATTCGAAATAATTCAATTTACAGTTTTATATACTGTATATAATATATAGGATGATAACATGGTATATCAAAATAAATAAACATCCAAAATATCAACCAATAGCATCCATCACAATCAATCATCCAAACAGTCAATAAAAATGCACAACAATTTCAAATTATCACTATCGGGTATTTTACTGGCAATTAAATTCTAATTCAATTTAACTGTCAATTCAAAATCTATCAATTAATTCAGATGTCAGTTTAAATGTTAATTAAATTTATCAAACAATAACCAATAAATTTAAATCACTTCACGATATAAATTTAACTACATAAAATTATTTTAGTCAATTGTGAGCATATAAAACACTTACATTTTATTTGAAATTGAAAATATTTTAGCCTTAAATAAAATTCCAATTCGATCCCTCGTTGTAGATGACGCCGATACGAATCCGCTGCAACTCAATTCGTCGAAAACAGACCTCGTTTGAAAGAGTTGCAATTTTATTAATAACGATATAATTCAAACTAAATTAATAAAAAAATTAAACTAACGCGATTAACTTACCCTACACCTCCTTTCCAGTTATCACTCCTCACATCTAGGCACGGTACTATTCGCGATCGACATCATTTTTTTTCAAACGATCGAACGACGATCACTCAGCACGCGCCCAGACCCAACCACTCACGCGTCGCCGCCTAGCACGCCGCCCAGATCCAATGTGAAACCCTAACCCTTGCTCACTCTCGACCGCGACCACTGCTTGTTCGCCCCCCAAGCTACGCAGCTGCTGTTTAACGACAAATTTCTATCGAGTTAGAAAATCGCCGAAAAATTTATAATAAAATTACCGCAAGCGCACGGCATACAATTTTTGTACGTGGCGAGTACGGATCGATCTGTAGAGAATTTTTAAGATTTTAAAATTTTATAATCAATCAAATTAGACCAAATGGAGAGAAATTGTTAACTAACAACAAAATGAAGCTAAAACTAGAATGAAAATGTGATTAAAAACTATGAGATTAGAAAACAATTTAGAGGCAAATCCACTCTCATATTTATGTAAATTAACAAACATATAATCTATGATCTCTATTTTTGATATTAAGTGACATAAGTGTTGCATTTATCATAAGTATGGTTTATTTATTTTATTAGTTAACATAACTTAAACCATCAAACTATAATGCAACAAATAAACCACTTATCAATTCTCATGAAAATGAAGCCAAAGTAAAAGCTATTTTAAGTATGATCTATTTACTATTGTAATTAGTAATATAGATCATCAAATTTTGTTTTTACTTTCATTTCAAAATCAAAAACCAATTAGCAAATATTGATGTAATTTGTGTTTATGTTGAATAAGAATAGCTCATTTGCATATGCAACATAAGCTATCAAACCCACTTGTATAAACTTACATCAAAATCTACTTTCATGAAGCACAAATAAAAGAGATCTTAAATCATAGAAATGTTGAAATTACATAAAGTTAGAGAGCTTCATTACTCCTAAATTGAAGTGGTTTAGCTACTCATTTGTGTTATCAAATCAACACATGTAAGTTTCAACATTGGAAAGCAAGAGAAGTATAAATTAAACAAAGGAAATGAGATTAACTACTTGCATGAAATAACATTAAACTAATTGCATAAATGTAAATCTAAGCTATGAACATGAAATAAAAGAGAGCATAGAAATAAACATTAACATAAAAGTAAATAAAAGCATGTAGAAAAGAAAAGAGAAAGAGGTTTGGAAGCCATTTTTATTCATGTAACTTTGAGCTTACAACTTGCTTGCTAATTTTCCTAAGTAAAAATGAAAGTAAGAAGCTATTTACATGCACATAAGAGGGTTATTTATACATGCATAAAACCCTAATTCACCTTTTAGGGTGCTTCCCAAAATGCCCTTTAAGAAGTGTGGCCACCAAGTAACCATTAGTCTATAATTAATCCGTCATCAAATATGCATGAAGCTTTAACCTCCACTTAGTTGTCCATTAGCTTCTAATTGTAGATTTAGGTAAGTGGGTGGGGTCCTCCATGATCGTGTATTTGAATTATTTCCATCTTTCTTTCTTTGTATTCTCTTGCGTATGCATATATCTTCATGAAACCCTCTTCCATATGCATCCAAATTCCTATAAAAATTATAAAAAAATGTCCAAGTAAAAATTCTCAAATTGACACATGCACAAAAATGACCATTTTACCCCTGTATGAAGATAAATATAATATGATTTGAAAATAATTGAATTTTGATTTAAACATGTTAAAATACCCAAATATGACATTTATTAAATAAAAATAGATAAAATATGGATGTATATATATATGCACATTTACGTGCATATCAAATACCCCCACACTTATCTTTTTATTCGTCCTCGAATAAAGGAAAACTAAGATAAATCTGTTTTCGTAGGGAGCACGATTGCATTGAGCGTATGCAACAAGCCGTTAAACCTCTGGGTGTCTCCAGTAGGACGAGTGTTGTCTCGTGAGGGTTTTCAGCGAATGCTACCCACAAAATCCAAATGCAAAGTGAAAACATTTACAAAATGCAAGCTTTATTTACAATGGGATGAATGCAAGTTTTTGAAAGTATTTACAAATGAAGAATTTACTTTCAAATCGACACTAATAAATATAAGTTCTGGTCATTATCAAGAAATTTAAGTCCTTTTACTTGTCAAAATTTCCAACAAAAATTAAGTTGTCATAACAGATAGACTATAGTTTGGCTAGTTGTTCGCTTGATAACACAATGTAATTATGAAATGGATCCTTAGTTGATTATCAAAGTTTGTCAAAGTGGTATTTTCATTTCTTTTCAATAACAAGTTAAATAAAACAAGTCAAAATAGTGTTTGGATTTCAATTGCTTACTCTCTCTTATTTGAAAATTTTATTGATATTAACAATATTAACATATGTCTAACTCGGATAAACTGAGGCCAGATATATCACCCATGCACTGCCTTTCGGGCTTACGTGAGGGGAATACAGAGCATGGCGAGTGAACACACAAGTGTGAACACTTATTGACTATAGGCGTTATTAGTTAAAGAATTTTTATATACTTACACCTAACTCGGATAAACTGAGGCCGGATATACCGATCGTGCACTGCATTTCGGGCTTATGTGAGAAGGGTACAGAGCATGGCGAGTGAACACATAAGTATGAAACATGACTCTAGGTGTTAAAAATATATACATATATACAAATGTTTTTTTACTTATATATATATTTTTGTTTTTTTTTGTTTTTTTTAAGAAGAGAGAGTTTTGCAAAATCATCTTAGCACCATTTAACTTAGACGATAAAAATGTTATGTCCTTTAATTTAAATTTACCACTTTTAAACAAAGATTTTCAATTTTTATATACTTCACAATTAACACATATGAACCATCTTATATACTAGTTAAACCATTGTTATTTGTAATCAAACTTCATTTTTATTTTTGTTAAGACAAATAAATTTTCAAAATTTTCAATATATTAACCAAAACTTATACTTATCCTATAGTGCTTCTACAAAAATAAATCGAATGCTAAAAAGAAAATGTTTTTGAGATTTAGAAATTTTGAGATTTTTTTCGAGTTAAAAGAAAATGAAAATTCAAAAATTCAATGAAACTTTAAAAAAATGAAAATGAGGCTCCCCCCCACACTTAGTTTGTACTGTGTCCTGTAACGCCCCACCTCTATACTCACAATAACAAAGAGTATTAAAAGAAATACTGTCTGTTATTATGAAGAATAAGGCTGGATAGGAGCGGCCATCCGTAGTTGGCCTTACACTAGTATTGGTTACCTCGACAGGAGTGGTATATATTTTAAATTTTTCATCTCTTATTCATTCACTCCCATCGACATATCCAATTCCAGTATAAAATGAACTACGATGGTTCATAATGGTTTAGGACAATATATATAAAAACAACACAGATACACAAAGAATGCGGAACACAGATAAAAACAAAAGTCTCATATATATATAACTGATGTCAGTTACAATACAGTTGATACAATACATATGATACAACTACAATTGTCGACTCTGGAAGTTATATATACACGTACATTATAAACTAATATACATGAATACATATCAACCTATACTATGACACGATTACTCCAAAAGATGTGAAAAGTCTTCATAGCTCAAACAGCAACTTAAAGAAGGAAATCTACAACCTGAAATAACTCGGGTCTGACCCGAGTATTAAATTCAAAAGAAAATAATACACGGGTCAGTCTAATTCAAACTCAGTTGTTAGTGCATAGCAGTAATAATAATCAGATAATCAAATAGACGTCAATCACAGAAATCTCGTATATCCAATCCTTTTAACAAAGAAATCGGATAATGAAAATCTTAACACTAAACAGTGTTAAACAATAAATCAGCAGATTTAAATCATCAACAGAGATAAATAAACGATTTATCAAATCGACTAAATCAATTCAAAACAATTGAAATTGTCACTTTAAAACCATCAAAGTTCGATTGGCTGCCGTACACGCACGCGTGTACGGCCCCACCAATACGGCATAAAAGATCAATGCATCACGACGCAAAGAAAAATATCAATTCAAAACTGTCGACTTCTTGGTGGCTGCAGTGCACGCACGTGTGCACTGCCTCGCCACCATCGCAAGAGATACGCAAAAGCTCAGTGAAAGTCACAAATGATCACAAGGTCAAAACCCAAATTTCTGGGTTCAACACAAGTGGATTCGGAAACATATCCAAATTAAACATAATCAAGCCCAAGTCATCAAGAATAGTGAACCAATGAGGTATAACTGTACTTGCCAAAGTACACAAGACATAGTCAAAATCGAACATGCATCATGTGGCAGTGCATCCCGAAACCAAGAACAACAACTACAACTCAAAATCAAACAAGGCCGGAGACTAAGCTCATAGGGGCCAGTAAGTCTAACTAAATCCAGAGAGCGAAAGGAACATGTAATATAACAGTGAAGTCCAACAGCAAGTGCACGTCAATAATGCAAACAAAACAATACCTCAGAGCAGCTTCCAAATGACAGTGAGTTTCAATAATGACCAAAGACAAATTTCAAAGCAATGCCCAGGTTTATATGCAAATAATAGTGTAGTTATGTACAATAGCATAGGACCAGAGCCATGCAAGAGAGACCATACAACTAAGACTTTACAGTGCACTAAGTAAGTGGCGATAGCATGAAGCTCCAACCAAGTAATTATTGGATATGTACGCAAGGGTGTACAAAACCAACTGTACATGGCAAAATGAATCAAAGGTGAACAAAGAAATGGCACAGGCATGTGCAGGTCTGAAACTACAAGGACAATGATAGCATTATCATGCAATACTAGTTGAATGTGAGCAATGTGCCCGGCAACAACTTCAAGTGGACTAAGGCGAAATGGATAATACATCAAGACCAAATGAAATTGCAATATGGACCTGTCAGTATACAAGTAATACTGTCTCGAGGTAAATAGGCAGTGCCACTAAAACAGGCATAGCTACAATTTATAAAATGACACAAGGGTGAACAGTCGACAAGTATAAACTGCACCTAAGACAGCAACTACGAATGCTCTAATGGAGTTAAAATGATGCCGTGACCAAACATGATCAATATAATACACTAACAACAACAAGTACACTGAAATACAAAGGTGCAACTAGTCTGGAAATCACTCAGAAATGAACACCAAAAATGATCAGACTCGAGTACGCAATGTCTACGGTCATAAGTGATACCAAGTGCACAAACAGTAGTACGCAAGTGCAGACCTCAAAGGCAAAGCCTTGACATCAGATCTGAAACAAAGTTAGTGAATGAACATAGATAAACCAAGCAGTGACATTGCCAAAATCACAGAGTCAGATTCAAATCCAGGCAATACTAAATTCGAACAAAGGCAAAGTCATAAAGTAGGTTCAATTCAAAATCAATGTGGAAGCTACAAAGAAAAGGGTCGATTTCAGGTATCAAAACAGCAGTTTTGAAATCAATGCATCAGGGATAAACTCGAATAGCAGAGAAGACGGTCAGAGTAAAAGCCTACAATGAAACCAGAGTGAATATCAACATCAGGGACTTAGCCTACATTCAAGAATATGCGCATACACACATACATATGTATATATGCACATATACAGTCTTGAATAAACAGAAGTAATGTATACAAATGGAACAATGGACAGAACCATCAGACAAATAATCAGACCTGGCTACAAAAGCAGATGAGGTGAAGACTACGAATGGGTGCAAACAAGATAAATCTACAACTGCAACCTGATCAATTGCAAGTGCAACAGGTAGATGAAGATGCAATGAAGCCAAAGCAAACAAAGGGGTTGATATGGCAATACAGCAAGTACATGAATGCTCAGTGCACTAACACAATAGAAATAAGGAATACTACTGCAGGCTAACAAATACCATGCATAACTCGAACACAGTGAAGCCAACCTTCAAAGGGTACAAGAAAAATGACCAAAAGTAATAACAATCATATATATATATATATATATATATATATATACACACATACGTGAATGCATATATATATACATACATTGGTGTGTCTGTAAAGGTTCATTTTGGACAGAATCAACAGAGTTTCCAATTCGAAGTCAAGTGAGAAACATCAAGTGCACAGCACTGTCAAATGAAGACTCAAATTACAATTTTCACTGCCTCAACAGTCAGAGTATCATCGACAAAGTGAAACTACACGTATACATAAGACAATATAAATTTCAGCTACAAAATGTCAAGGCATATCCGAGCGTGATGGCACACTCGAACGAAGAAACTGCTGTTAACAGCTATGCAAACCAAAAAGAAAAACAACATCAGTGAAAATGCCTCAAACAAAATCACAGCATAACTTGGACTCAAAAACTCAATATCTAACACAATCGAAGTCGAAGTTGAACAAGTCATAAATCGACATCGTGTGACCAGCAAAGCCAAAATCGAAGCAGCATGTAATTCAAGTGGAAGACTGCAGCACTTGGCCGAAACAAGCAAAATCATCACAGCAAACAAAAGCAAAATCTCGAGCCCAAGCCCAAAATCATCATCAATACAGTGGATAAACAAAAATCGAACCATGCCAAAAAGCCAACACGAAACAAAATCGAACTACCTTAGTACGAAACGAGGAAAGAATTAGATGTGAGTGAGGGGGTCACTCACCTTTTGCCTGGCTCGAATTGGACAGCGCTTTCGAATAGACGAAGGGTCGCAGCCGAGGTCCTCAAGAGACGAACGAAAACACCGAGCATGCCCAAATTTGATTGAAGAACGAACGAGAGAAATCGTGAGCAGCCATCATCTCTCAAAGGAAATCGAGTCGAAGCCCTAATTCGCCAGGACGAGGCCGCCATTATTTTGTTTTTCTTAGACTTAGGGTTTTGATCGAACGAAAACAAATTGAATGAGGGTCGGGTCTTCGAAAATGAAGGAGGTTATACATGATTATCTCGGCCACAAAAGAAGTGGATAATTAAATTTTTGAAGCCCAATAATACCAAACCAATTTTTCTCAAAGAATTTCAACTCGAATTAAAACTCCAAATAGCAATTAACAACCATTTTTATCGTCATTGGACGAAAATAAATCGTTATAAAACTCTAGGTTGTCACAGACTCCCCTCCTTATAGAAATTGCGTCCCCGCAATTTTCATAATTAAGGTTGTCAATAACAATTATTTTTCTAACATAAACTAGTTAAGCTAGAAAAATAAAGATCGAGAACACCAACACCGAAGAAAACTTTTAATTCCATAAAAGAAGTTCACAAATTCTCACAAAATCTCTAATAGATAATCTGAAAACAACAAAACTGAATAAATGCAATTATCAGCAATATTCAATTATCAATTAGCTAATTAGAATACAGAAATCACAAAACAGCAATATCTAATTATCAACAAAGATAATTAGAAAACAAAATTCACAAATTGCAAAACTGCAAATATCTAGTTATCCAACAGATAATTAGAAAACACGAACTTCTTAATCAGCAAACTATAACTATCAAAAGAGATAGATAGAAAACAGCAGTTTAATATAATCAACATAATCTAGAATCAATTAGAGACTAGAAAATCTTACAATCAGCAAAATTAGCAATTGCCAAATTATCAAAACGATAATTTTTAATTATCAAAACGATAATCAGAAATCCCAAATCAACAATTATTCAATTATCAAAAACGATAATCGAATCTCAAATCAACAAATATTCAATTATCAAAAACGATAATCGAATCTCAAATCAACAAATATTCAATTATCAAAAACGATAATTGAATCTCAAGTCAACAAATATTCAATTATCAAAAACGATAATCGAATCTCAAATCAACAAATATTCAATTATCAAAAACGATAATCGAATCTCAAATCAACAAATATTCAATACAGTATACATGTACACATACTCTTATGGAATTAACTCATTTTAATTCCATAGCTCAGCTCTAAATCTCGATTTATCAATTTAATTTGGTCATATCTCTTTGCCATTGAACACCATGTGTGCATTGCAAGGGACTCAATTCTGTTAACCCTTGCACAAAGGCCTATAGGACTTAAACAAGTCATGCACATATCCATCATACTCCTTATGATGAATAGATCAAGGCTTCTCTCCTAGATTAGTTTTATAATCTAGTGACCAGTCTCATTTCTTATTTCAGAAAATCTCAATTGTCCATACTTTCATTCATGAAAATAATGCTTTATTTCATTTCTCCAGTTGTCTCATTCAAAATTTGTTTTATCACTTGCATATCTCCTATATTCAAGAATGTCATGATCTCTTAAACAAATCCAGTAGAATTCTATAAAAATTCTTATACTCAATTCTATTGTGAACATAGGGTAAGGTTTTAAAGAAAAACCTATAAAACATTTTAGCTTTAGATCTGAACAAATCAGCACATAAATAATTTATTGCATTGTTCATCTCCAATTTAAAACAATCTAGACATAAGCATGAACCTCCTTTGTTCACACTGCCTAGCTTATTTTCCAGTTCCATTTTACATTTTTATATGGTCCAAACTCTTGCCTTTGAACACAAAGTGTGCATTGCAAAGGACTCAATTCTGTTAACCTTTGCACAGAGGCCTTCAGGACTTTAACAAGTCATGCACATACCCACCATCCACCTGATGATGAGTAGATCAAGGCACCTCTCCTAAATTACTTGGTAATTTAGAGACCATACATATTTATTCATTTAAGGAATTTTTTCCTTTTTAACTCCAGAAATACTCTTGTAATCCTTTCTTCATTTCATAAGTAGGGAATTTAATTTCTTTAAAAAAATCATATCTAAACATACCAACATTCATGCCAAATTTTACAACCCATTTCAAAGTCATTTCTGCTTGATCACCTTTTTTTTCAATATTGCTTTGTTCATATCAATTTTTAAATGAACTAGACATGAGCATAAACCTCTTTGTTCATACTGCCTAATCCATTATTATTATTCAATACCATATTTCTCAGTAAATTAATCAAATTATTTTCTTATAAAAACTGAGTCATAAACTCATTTCTATAATCAGGTTATATGATTGATTAAACAATTCTCAAAACAAAATTAGCCAAAAACAAATTAAAACAGCAACCAAAAATTCAATCAAAATGCCATTCTTGATCATCATATATTTATTCAGAGAAATAAAGATTAACATAAATCATAATATGATTTTCATATAAAATAATTGGCTGCCCTTACTTGGGTCTTAATGCCATAAATCTCATAAGTGATTATCACTTACTTTCCTTTTCTTTTGAAAGTGCAAACTGTTAGAAATTTTTATAAAACAATTTTCATTTTAAAACGATTTCCCAATTACTTGATTAAAGCAGCAATATTAGTAACAATTTCGATAAGGAAATTGTACTTCTCAAAATACCGTAAAAACGGGTCACAAATCTGCATTGCGGTATAACCGCTTGAAAATCCACTTTTAAAATTTGACGGTTACTGAAGCCAAAGCGACCGTAATTTTTAAACGTCAAAATCTCATCAAAATAATTTACACCACAATGTAAATCCAATGAATTTTCATTCATAAAAATTTTCAACTAAACTCCATGCTTCAAAACATAGCACTAGTGTAAAAATCCCGTTATAAAGGTAACGGCAACAAAATACGTTTCATAACCAAGCATCGGTTCAACGTAAAATTAATGCAGTAACGTGCAACTCAAATTTGCACGTACTACAAAATGAACAAAGAAATCTTTCGAAATATCTTTAATGAAGATAATTCAAAACAGCAAAAATCTAATCAACATGTGATTAGCATAAAAGAAAATCAGCAAAAATCTCAACAAGAATCACATAACTGCAATCATTTCGAATCCTCAATTCAGATTCGAAATTCTCAAAGAAACAAAATAAACACAGCTATGTAAACAGCAAATGAAATTTATTTCAATTTCATATTTTGATTTTTTTTAAATCAAAAAGATTATCAGTTGTACTCAGCGAAGACAGTTTCACTTTTATTTTTAAATAAAGATATTTAAAAATTTCATCATAATCTCAAAACTTTAGTTTTAACTCAAAACACAAAGAAAACATCGACAAATAGTTGTAACACATGTTCCATCTAAGTTATGTTTTATATTATGTCCATAAACCCCAAGCTCTGATACCAACTGTAACGCCCCACCTCTATACTCACAATAACAAAGAGTATTAAAAGAAATACTGTCTGTTATTATGAAGAATAAGGCTGGGTAGGAGCGGCCATCCGTAGTTGGCCTTACACTAGTATTGGTTACCTCGACAGGAGTGGTATATATTTTAAATTTTTCATCTCTTATTCATTCACTCCCATCGACATATCCAATTCCAGTATAAAATGAACTACGATGGTTCATAATGGTTTAGGACAATATATATAAAAACAACACAGATACACAAAGAATGCGGAACACAGATAAAAATAAAAGTCTCATATATATATAACTGATGTCAGTTACAATACAGTTGATACAATACATATGATACAACTACAATTGTCGACTCTGGAAGTTATATATACACGTACATTATAAACTAATATACATGAATACATATCAACCTATACTATGACACGATTACTCCAAAAGATGTGAAAAGTCTTCATAGCTCAAACAGCAACTTAAAGAAGGAAATCTACAACCTGAAATAACTCGGGTCTGACCCGAGTATTAAATTCAAAAGAAAATAATACACGGGTCAGTCTAATTCAAACTCAGTTGTTAGTGCATAGCAGTAATAATAATCAGATAATCAAATAGACGTCAATCACAGAAATCTCGTATATCCAATCCTTTTAACAAAGAAATCGGATAATGAAAATCTTAACACTAAACAGTGTTAAACAATAAATCAGCAGATTTAAATCATCAACAGAGATAAATAAACGATTTATCAAATCGACTAAATCAATTCAAAACAATTGAAATTGTCACTTTAAAACCATCAAAGTTCGATTGGCTGCCGTACACGCACGCGTGTACGGCCCCACCAATACGGCATAAAAGATCAATGCATCACGACGCAAAGAAAAATATCAATTCAAAACTGTCGACTTCTTGGTGGCTGCAGTGCACGCACGTGTGCACTGCCTCGCCACCATCGCAAGAGATACGCAAAAGCTCAGTGAAAGTCACAAATGATCACAAGGTCAAAACCCAAATTTCTGGGTTCAACACAAGTGGATTCGAAAACATATCCAAATTAAACATAATCAAGCCCAAGTCATCAAGAACAGTGAACCAATGAGGTATAACTGTACTTGCCAAAGTACACAAGACATAGTCAGAATCGAACATGCATCATGTGGCAGTGCATCCCGA
Organism: Allium fistulosum; assembly: GCA_030737815.1. Lineage (NCBI taxonomy): Eukaryota > Viridiplantae > Streptophyta > Magnoliopsida > Asparagales > Amaryllidaceae > Allium > Allium fistulosum. Next base: position 119,955,377 of record CM060905.1, on the reverse strand, counting down.
AACCAAGAACAACAACTACAACTCAAAATCAAACAAGGCCGGAGACTAAGCTCATAGGGGCCAGTAAGTCTAACTAAATCCAGAGAGCGAAAGGAACATGTAATATAACAGTGAAGTCCAACAGCAAGTGCACGTCAATAATGCAAACAAAACAATACCTCAGAGCAGCTTCCAAATGACAGTGAGTTTCAATAATGACCAAAGACAAATTTCAAAGCAATGCCCAGGTTTATATGCAAATAATAGTGCAGTTATGTACAATAGCATAGGACCAGAGCCATGCAAGAGAGACCATACAACTAAGACTTTACAGTGCACTAAGTAAGTGGCGATAGCATGAAGCTCCAACCAAGTAATTATTGGATATGTACGCAAGGGTGTACAAAACCAACTGTACATGGCAAAATGAATCAAAGGTGAACAAAGAAATGGCATAGGCATGTGCAGGTCTGAAACTACAAGGACAATGATAGCATTATCATGCAATACTAGTTGAATGTGAGCAATGTGCCCGGCAACAACTTCAAGTGGACTAAGGCGAAATGGATAATACATCAAGACCAAATGAAATTGCAATATGGACCTGTCAGTATACAAGTAATACTGTCTCGAGGTAAATAGGCAGTGCCACTAAAACAGGCATAGCTACAATTTATAAAATGACACAAGGGTGAACAGTCGACAAGTATAAACTGCACCTAAGACAGCAACTACGAATGCTCTAATGGAGTTAAAATGATGCCGTGACCAAACATGATCAATATAATACACTAACAACAACAAGTACACTGAAATACAAAGGTGCAACTAGTCTGGAAATCACTCAGAAATGAACACCAAAAATGATCAGACTCGAGTACGCAATGTCTACGGTCATAAGTGATACCAAGTGCACAAACAGTAGTACGCAAGTGCAGACCTCAAAGGCAAAGCCTTGACATCAGATCTGAAACAAAGTTAGTGAATGAACATAGATAAACCAAGCAGTGACATTGCCAAAATCACAGAGTCAGATTCAAATCCAGGCAATACTAAATTCGAACAAAGGCAAAGTCATAAAGTAGGTTCAATTCAAAATCAATGTGGAAGCTACAAAGAAAAGGGTCGATTTCAGGTATCAAAACAGCAGTTTTGAAATCAATGCATCAGGGATAAACTCGAATAGCAGAGAAGACGGTCAGAGTAAAAGCCTACAATGAAACCAGAGTGAATATCAACATCAGGGACTTAGCCTACATTCAAGAATATGCGCATACACACATACATATGTATATATGCACATATACAGTCTTGAATAAACAAAAGTAATGTATACAAATGGAACAATGGACAGAACCATCAGACAAATAATCAGACCTGGCTACAAAAGCAGATGAGGTGAAGACTACGAATGGGTGCAAACAAGATAAATCTACAACTGCAACCTGATCAATTGCAAGTGCAACAGGTAGATGAAGATGCAATGAAGCCAAAGCAAACAAAGGGGTTGATATGGCAATACAGCAAGTACATGAATGCTCAGTGCACTAACACAATAGAAATAAGGAATACTACTGCAGGCTAACAAATACCATGCATAACTCGAACACAGTGAAGCCAACCTTCAAAGGGTACAAGAAAAATGACCAAAAGTAATAACAATCATATATATATACATACGTGAATGCATATATATATATATACATACATTGGTGTGTCTGTAAAGGTTCATTTTGGACAGAATCAACAGAGTTTCCAATTCGAAGTCAAGTGAGAAACATCAAGTGCACAGCACTGTCAAATGAAGACTCAAATTACAATTTTCACTGCCTCAACAGTCAGAGTATCATCGACAAAGTGAAACTACACGTATACATAAGACAATATAAATTTCAGCTACAAAATGTCAAGGCATATCCGAGCGTGATGGCACACTCGAACGAAGAAACTGCTGTTAACAGCTGTGCAAACCAAAAAGAAAAACAACATCAGTGAAAATGCCTCAAACAAAATCACAGCATAACTAGGACTCAAAAACTCAATATCTAACACAATCGAAGTCGAAGTTGAACAAGTCATAAATCGACATCGTGTGACCAGCAAAGCCAAAATCGAACCAGCATGTAATTCAAGTGGAAGACTGCAGCACTTGGCCGAAACAAGCAAAATCATCACAGCAAACAAAAGCAAAATCTCGAGCCCAAGCCCAAAATCATCATCAATACAGTGGATAAACAAAAATCGAACCATGCCAAAAAGCCAACACGAAACAAAATCGAACTACCTTAGTACGAAACGAGGAAAGAATTAGATGTGAGTGAGGGGGTCACTCACCTTTTGCCTGGCTCGAATTGGACAGCGCTTTCGAATAGACGAAGGGTCGCAGCCGAGGTCCTCAAGAGACGAACGAAAACACCGAGCATGCCCAAATTTGATTGAAGAACGAACGAGAGAAATCGTGAGCAGCCATCATCTCTCAAAGGAAATCGAGTCGAAGCCCTAATTCGCCAGGACGAGGCCGCCATTATTTTGTTTTTCTTAGACTTAGGGTTTTGATCGAACGAAAACAAATTGAATGAGGGTCGGGTCTTCGAAAATGAAGGAGGTTATACATGATTATCTCGGCCACAAAAGAAGTGGATAATTAAATTTTTGAAGCCCAATAATACCAAACCAATTTTTCTCAAAGAATTTCAACTCGAATTAAAACTCCAAATAGCAATTAACAACCATTTTTATCGTCATTGGACGAAAATAAATCGTTATAAAACTCTGGGTTGTCACATGTCCCCACAATAAGTGCATGATATAATGAGTGTAACGAGAAAAAATATGTATTTACAAAAGAGGGTTAACATTCTTACTAGACGTAGCTTGGCTCATGAAGAATCATGAGCTCCTCCTCTTGCTTACTTGGCAATTCCAAGAAAGGTTTCAAACGATGACCATTGACTTTGAAAATCGATCCTTCCCTAGGGTTTTGTATTTCTATGGCACTGTGCGGAAAAACAGTTCGTACCACAAATGGTCCGGTCCATCTCGATTTAAGTTTCCCAGGGAATAAATGAAGTCTAGAGTCACATATAAGAACTTTTTGGTTAGGCAAATACGTTTTTCTTAGGATTTACTTGTCATGAAAAAGTTTTGTTCTTTCTTTGTAAATTTTCTCGTTTTCATATGCGTCGTTCCTAAGTTCTTCTTGTTCGTTGAGTTGTAGTTTTCGGTTTTCGCCAGCTTTCTCGAGATCAAAGTTTAAGTTCTTTATTGCCCACAATGCATTGTGTTCAATTTCAACAGGTAAATGGCAAGCTTTTCCATAAACTAAACGAAATGGGGACATCTAAGGTTAGTTTAAAAATCAGTACGGTAAGCCCAAAGCGCGTTGGTCAATTTCTGAAACCAATCTTTTCGATTTTTGTTGACAGTTTTCTCCAAGATTTGTTTTATTTGATGATTTGAAACTTCAACTTGCCCACAAGTTTGAGGATGATATATGTTGAATCTACATAATAAAAGAAAGCTTCATTACCCCTATTGTAGGGATTTAGCCTCGCATTTGTGTTATCATTTCAACACATAGAGATTTCAACATTGAAAATAAAATAAAGTAGAAAATAAACAAAGAAAATGAAGATTAACTACTAGAAGGAAATGAACTAAACTAAGTGCATAAATGTAAATCTAAGCTATGAACATGAAATGAAAGGGAGCATAAGAATAAAAATAAGCATAAAAGTAAAGAGAAGCATGTAGAAAAGAGAAGGCTTAAGAAGCCATTTTTAGTTCACTTTGATTTGTGTTTACAACTTGCTAATTTCCTAAAAAAATGAAAGAGTAGGAAGATATTTACATGTACATAAGAGGGCTATTTATACATGCATAAAACCCTAATTCAATTTTTAGGGTGCTTTCCAAAATGCCCTTTAGAAAGTGTGGCCTCTAAGTAATCATTAGCCACTAATTAATCCATCATTAAATGTGCATGAAGCTTTAACCTCACTTAGTGGTCCATTAGCTTCTAATTGCAGATTTAGGAAAATGGGTAGGGTCCTCCATGATCATTAACATGAATTATTTCCTTTTCATTTCTTTGTATTCCTTTATGCATGCATATATCTTCATGAAACCCTCTTCCATATGCATCTAAATTCCTATAAAAATTATGAAAAATGTCCAATTAAAAAGTCCCAAATTAACACATGCACAAAAATGATTATTTTGCCCCCGTATGTAGATGAATATATGATGATTTGAAAATAATTGAATTTTGGTTTTAAACATGTTAAAATACCCAAATATGACATTTACTTAAATAAAAATAGATAAAATATGGATGTAAATATATGCACATTTACGTGCACATCAGTGACCGTGTCACGACAATAGTTGCGTACGCGTTGAACTACCTAAAGTGAAACACTACTCAAGAGAGTATTCATCTCCTTCTTTGTAGAATGTTAGTATCACCCTAATTAGTTGTAACCTTAAAATAAAAAAATTCTGGCCAGAGTAAATCTGTTGATTGATAAATGTTATTGGATTGAACCAAGAACTTTATCATAGTCTATGCAATTAATTATAGATATTAATAGAGTTTTTTATCGTAGACCAAACTCTAGATATCTAAGTGATACAGTATTGACGAATAGAAAATGTATACATGATGTTGTTACTAGGTGCAACGTAATAAAGATTAGAAATTGGATTTCGCCTAAATGATCTATAAGTGGCTGACCATATGCTCAATACTGTAATTCAACAAAGTCCATACAGACTTCAATATTTAAGTTGTTTAAATATTAATCGAGGACTTAGATCACACCATAGAGTGAATACACCCACATTGTTAGTTAATTTCTTAGTTCGGCAATGTAAAATTAATTTATAAGTGTTATAAATTAATAATAAAATTGTATACATATGATATAGTAATTTTTAGTGGTATTTTAGTTATATTTTTGAAGTGCAAAAATTATTCAAAATGACGTATAAAAGTTATAAGTTGATTTAGTTGACGTATGCTCTTTAACTAATTAATTAATTAAATGGTTTAATAGTTAAATTATTTAGGCTCAAAGTTTGAAAGAGCATATTCCAAAGGGGGTTTCCGACCAATTCATGTGGAGGAAAAAAGACTTGGCCTTCCAAGGTTAGAAAGAAAGAGGCTAGATATTTGTGATCCAACTGGCTGTAAATAAGCACCCCTCTCATTCTCTCTTTAAATTTGATCAAACCCAAACCCCTAGCCTCAATTGTTGACATTGATGAAACCATGGGGATGGAGTTGCATCCCGCAGCCAAGTAGACAAAACAAGGAATTCTAGAGAGGAGACAGCTAACGACCAATGTGATCGACGATCAACAGGATCACATCAAAGAGGTAAAATTATATTTTATTAACTATTATACATATGTATACATATTCAAGTGCATGCTACAGTATATACATATTATATAATGCCACCATAATTTTAAAAAATATTTTTGAAATTGATTACATATATATTAATGATTAAATATTAAAATTTACATATATAAATATTCTCGGCTTATATAATATAAAAAGCTTATTTTCATGTCTGAATTAGTAAATAAATAAATACATATATATAGATATATATTTTATATCTTAAATATTTTATTAATTATCATATTTGGTTTCTTAAAATAATTTTTTATTTATTTTTGAATTCAAATAAAAAAACTTTTTAAACTTTGTTTCGCATTTATATACATATAAATATATATAACATTTCCACGGCTGATGTATAAGAAAATCATTTCGTTTTATTATTTGAAACACACACACACACAAATATATATATATATAATAATCTAAATGATTTTTTAAATGATTTTTTTCTTTGAATGACATGTTTTGAAAATAAAAAAAATCTTTTAATTTTGAAAACGCAAATTAGTTTCAAATTCAAAGTTTTAAATTATCTAATACAAACACACACACATTTATAAATAATCAATACAAAATTATATGGATTAATACCATCCAAATAATTTATTTTAAACATATTTACAATAGAATGTAACATATATATATACATAGATATATATTTAATTTTAAGTAATATTATATGTATATATATATATTAATAAATCAATCGACGGATTATATAAATAAATAAAAATATTTAGTGTAGATATAAATTTAAATATTTATGCATATATATTTATGACATCATCATTGACTTATGATATTAAAACTATTTATTAACCATAAACCATAATGGTAAATTATGACATTTGTTCCCATATTACCTCTATGTTAGATCAACATACATTATAAAGTTATAGTGTTAATATTCTTAATACGAACATATTAAAATGTCAAAACATAAAATTAAATTAAAATTAACTAATTAAATTAATAACATAATATTATTATATAAAAAATAAAAAATTAATAAAAATCCGATGTACAAATCAAATAAATTAAAACTATACTCTAAACTCTTTTATCGATTAATACTAAATATGATTTAGTATAAAATTATTATTCATATAAATGCAGAATACGATCTTGTCTAAACTATTAAAAGAATTTTTTTTGAATTCTCTCTTTTAACCCTACCGCTAATGCAGGTGATCCAACATTAGCTACTAATGATAAACACTTCGAATATATTCAATTAATTCAAGCAACAATTTTTTTAATTCACATTTGGAAAACATAAATCAAATATTCCATATGAAGTATGAACCAAACATACATACCTATAGTTTGGCTTTGTCATTTACCTACCTTCGTTGGCGTACATAACTTAGAGCATGTTTGGATACTACTTATAATAATCAAAACTACTTGTAATCAACTTATTACAATTTTAGAGTTTGATAACTCTTTATAAGTAGCTTGGAAAAATGTCTTGTAACTAAAATGTTAAAAACAATAATTTGTTGCTTATGACTTATAAATATATTCCAAAGGTAGATTTGACCAATTTTTTTTTTGATTTGGAAGTCAAATTACGCCAAAACACTTATAAGTTATAAAACTATTTATAAGTTCTCATTCAAAAGGAATTCCAAAATGGTTGGTTCTATTCATATACTGTATTTTACTGTACATGCACTATAAATTTTCATTGAGCAACATACATTATTTTTTACTTTACATATACCATACAAATTACAAAACTACTCATTATATTTAATTCTTTACCATTAATACATTTTGAGTTAAATTAAAGACATAAACACATTCTAGAGGAACAACTATAAGGTAATAATATAAACCTAGTGATGATACCTCGTGGTGTCTTAGCATCTTAGTAGTGCTACTGCGTGGCACCTTTATTTCTCACATAGTAGTGTGGTGTGGTGTGGTGCATGCTTCAACCTATTTTTCTTCCAACAAAGCAAAATAAATGATTTATAAAAGGTTCATGTAGTATCAAGATTATGATCAAAAATCATAATTCTTGTATACAACTTCAAAGTCATAGCCTTCTTTTCATTTCGACTCTTCAATTTACGCATGATTAGATAATAAGAAATTTATTGTTTATCGTTTTGTGCCAAACGGTGGAAGGTAAAACAAATATTTCTTACCATCATTGGTACATAAGGGTATTTTGTTTTTTTAACTAAAAAAATAATTGTGTCTCTATTCTATTATATATAAAAGAGAATCTCTGACCATTTGTATTCTTTGCTCTTTTTCATTCTTAGCTTCAATATTCAATTCTCTTTGATTTTGAGTAAATTATGCATTCAAGTCTTTATGTTTTTTCTTTGCCAAAAGCATTAAACTCTAAAATTTAATGCACATTAGTTAGTCATATATTCATTCTTTCTAACTCCTTTTTTTCACATTGTTCCCTTCTTCTTCCTACCAATTCTACTCAAACATTTGAAAAAATCCTATGTTTTTAACATTTATGCAAACTCTACTTCTCTTGCTTATTTCTCTTTCATTTCAAATCAACTCTTAAAAGATAGGAAGTATGATTTTTCCTTTTAAAAACTTATTCTTTGAATATAATAAAGGCAATTTGATTCAACATATTCGAAGATGTTCTGTCTATTTTATCTTCTTCCACCTTTCTCTTAACTAAATTTTTTAATCCTATGTCTACCTCAACTTTAAATTTGTTTAATATTAAAGATGTGAATATTTGAATTGCTAAATGTACTGTTAAATTTAATTAATTACTTTATTTTAGTGGTATATATTTTTAACAATATTGTAGGAAAGTTTAATCGAACCTATAACTTATAAAGTATGTAAGGAATTTCCTTTATGTTTGTAATCTATCCTATTATATATAAACAGGATATGTGTCAACCAAAGTCGTTTCAAAACTCGAATTTCTTTTTGTTGCAATCTTCAATATTTCAACGTTGAGTGAAGTGGATCTGTTGAGAATATCTCAAGGTAAGATTCAATTATTAAATTTATTTGTTTTGGATTTTGTTTTAACTTTTTAATTATTGTTCTTAATTTCTTATTTAAGAATGATAAAACTAAATTTATGAATCCAAAGCATTTTATTTTCTTAAATTTGTATATTTAGTTATGTGCATTTTCCCTTTTAGTTTAATTAGGCACATATCTTCATATAAATAAATAATTAAATGATCATGGTTTAGCGATTGTATATTATTTTCTATCACACCCTAAGGTAGATCACTGTCTTAATTATTTATTTCGTTATAGCTACTTTTAACTATTATCTATTTATGTTTATCATAATTAGTTATAATAGATGTCTAAAAAAGTTCATCCAATTTTGAAATTAATATTTTTGGGGTATTGTTATTGACAATCCAGTTTTAGATACGAGGAAGCCATTTTTTCAAAAAGATTTTTTTTACTACGATGGGTACTAACTAAGCCAGCCTCCTCATAAAATTACAATCAAATTGACCAAATTACCCTTTCTTTTATTTACCTTAAAATTTCCCTTAGTCATCATTAACCTTTAATCAAAATTCATTAATAAAATAATGGTGAATTCTACTCATCTCTGGGTGAAATTATAAACATGAAAGAGATGAGGTTGAATTCTTATTCAAAAAAGCATTCAACATGAAGATTTTGTTGAAGAAAATGATCAAGCTAATCATTATCAACAAAAATTTAATTATAATTTAAAACCCTAATATTTACCGTGTTTTTAAAAACTACATGATAAATTAGGTTAAATAATTACCCTTCCATCATCTTCTCAACAAATTTTGGATCTGGTTTTGATAATCGGGTTGAATTTTATGTTCTCGCTATTATTTTCTATTTGAAAAGGTAGGAGAAAGAGAGAGTAAATGAAATGTTTATAGTTTTGATATTTTACTAAGGAAAAAGAGGTAAAAAAAAATTTTTTTTATTAATAGGATATGTACCCCTCATAACAATTTAATTTTATATGGTGTGCTCATAAAATGTGACCCCCTCATATTCAAAACTGGAGTGTTAATAACACTACCTTCTAATATTTACATAAGATTTGCTGAGAAGAGATGAGAGGAATGGTTGCATAGGGCTGAGTGAAATAATAAAATATAGTGGCCAGAAGTACATGAAAAATATTGATATCTAATAAAACTATAATAGTGGCAAGAAGGAAAAACAAACTAGGTGCCAACAGTAGCACACTATAAGAATGTCATGTGTGCTTAAGGTTGAGACATCTTTGATATATAATTTGCTTATTTATGTTATAGATATCATTCCATATTATATAGGAGTGAATTGTTTCCTATAGTTTACTTCTTCTTTATTTTCTTGTTTAGGTTGTATTTGTTGTTTCTTATATTATCGATTTCATATTCAAACCTTTATTTCCGTTTCTTTTTTTCAATCGGGTTGATTTTACATCAATTCCATATTGGTTGGTTCGCTGAAGGGAGAGATAAAAAGTAACATTGGAAGGAATTCAAATCTTAGCGTTAAATATTAAAGATAATGGTAGTCATAAATAGTAAGACCATTACAATTCATTGTAATTTACCATAATTTAATTAACTAATTTAATAATATCTATGTTTGCTCAATTTTATAATTTAATTAATTAATTTAATAATATTTTATTTGCTCGCTTTTACTGTAATAAATACATTTCACAGTATGCATCTATTCATATATAAAAAGTTAATTTTTTGACCATTTGTATTCATCCTTCTCATAATTTTGAGAATATATCCTAATCTTTTAGCACCTTTATTCACATATTTCCCATTGCAACATTCTTATTTCCATTTACCCCGCTTCCCGCTCATTATCTTTATCCAATCCAATTGAGTTATGTTTCTCTCCTAGCAACATTCAACACTAAGAAAATTCTTATTCCTACAAATTTTCCCATCTTCAATTTCTTCTCCCCCCTCTCACAATTTTGTTTCTTCCCTGTCTCTAGCTTCACATAAAATATGCAATTCTAAATCATACTTTTTTTAGAGATTGTTTCCATATAATTTATTTATTTGTCTCCTAACTTTACTAACATGATTTTAATTTGATTGAATTCACCTATTGCTCTTCATCTTTTCTATCCACCTTAATTGTTTTTTGTTTTGTTCATATTATGAAGTTGTTGTGTTTATACATGTTGCTCTTATGGTTAGGATTATTATGGATAAATTATCTAAATGTTACCAAAAGGGTTTGACTTATAGAATCAATAATCTCGATCTAAAGGTTAGATCTTTATTTCTTTTAATTCAACGTTTATTTGATGTTCTAATCCTTAATTTATGATTTCATATCTTTGATTTAATTGTGTCCTAAATTTTTTTTCCTCTATTTAATGTTTTGATTAGTATGGCTATCAACTTGATTTCATCACATTTTTTTGCAGGAGTTCACGAGATTATATTTATTAATTCGCAACCATTGTGGAAGCTTTTGTTGTTCTAAAACTATGTTTATTTCTCACAATAATATCAAATTCCATTTTCATATTTTTGCTTATTTTTTATGATTATGAATTTGGGTTCTGTTGCTCAATTTTCTTACAAATAATTAGCAGGCCAATTTAAGGCAGTTTGGCCCATTCAAAGTCAGCCCACCTATACTGTAACCGACCCGCATATGTAGGATGTTATCCCACCTTTCGATCAGGCCGGGATACCATGGATTTGGCTAAAATGGATGGATTGGAAATCGATTACACTTGAAACTATGCATGATAGTTGAATGGATTTGGGTGGACAACACTCAAAAAAGGGCTAAGTATGGAATTGGCACTTCACCTAGGCAATGAATCGGATCGGATCCCCGATTTCTGACCTAATAAAGGTATGATTAGTATGGAGTGACAAGGAAGGCCACATAAGGCTATATTCCAAATTTCAAGTCAATCGGAGTTCGTATGCTCGAATGGACAAAAGAAGATGGAACGGTATTGACGGATCGGTGGTAATTTGCTTGGAGTTGGGTCTGGGAAAATTTGCTACTTGCTTGGAGTCGGTGCATAGTTCGCTTGGAGTCATAGAAATTTGAAGTGATGGATCATGTTTGGAGTCAGTTGCATGTTTTCTTGGAGATTGCTTAGAGAAAAATGATCGGCCCAGATCGTTTTGGAGAAAAACGATTGGCACCGATCGTTTTTCGTGCTTGGAGTCAGAATCACGATTGCTTGGAGAAAATTTGGATTTTACCCGAGCCTAACCCTAGGCCAGAATTTTCAGCACCTGCTTCGAGTTAGAAAGGCGATTACTTCAGGTCTCGCTTTGGGTCAACCCTGAAGTGGGTTTTTCGATGATTGTATTGGCGATTTCGACGATGATCAATCTATAACTCAAAATCTACAAAGGCAATCAACATGAAATTTGGAGAGCAAGTAGCTAACATCATGGTGGACCCACCAGAATGATCGCACCCTAAAAGGAGAAAATATGGAATGATCTTCCATATTACTATTTTTCAACTCGACTCCACGGAAAACGCGATATCTCATAAACGGTAAGTCAAAATTACATGAAATTTGAAGAGCAAGTAGCTAACGTCATGGAGGACCTAAAAAAACATCGCACCCCAATTGGTGCTAATATGAATGATTGGCACCGATCGTTCCAATGGTGTGCGATCGATCTGAAAATTGGTGGATCAGGTTTTACGGCTCTGGAGGTTCTTCTAGTGAAATTTCAGCCCGATCCATGTACGTCTTCACCTATAAATACAACAGATTTGACTCGTTACAAGGGATCTTCTTCTTCCAATCGGACCTTCTATTGGCTCTCCTTCGTTACTTCTTATCTCTTCCTCCATTAATTTTCTAAGTCAAAAACAACTGTACTTGTAATCTTGCAGTATAATTAAAAGATTATTGGAGTGGACATAGCCAGAGTTTGCCGAACCACTATAAAACTTATGTGGTCATTTACCTTTCTGCATTCTATTATGTGATATGTGAATCTATACTTCTCTGTTTGGATCTAAATATTGGATATTCGTGCTTTCACTTACAACTAGGTGTTTGTGCCCATTTTTGGCGCAAACATTTTGGTGCTTCCGCTGAAAAAGCTAGCCCCTATGGATTTGGAGTTCAGATTTGGAATCAACTAGAGAACATAGAATTAAAGCAATGGTGAAACCATTAACAAGGAGACAGATAGCGGATAGGGGCCATCATAAAGGGAGTCGGGAGGCTTCCTCAGGAGGTAATCAAACCTCAGTCTTCACAGACGAGATGAAAACGATGATTGATGTTATTTAGGAATGGATGCTAAGGAAACAGGAGGAGATGATGCAGAATCTATTAGGAACTCCTATCTACAAGTTTTGATGACGACAAACCATATAATTATAATTGTACATATATATCTTGTATCTTATTTTTGCATATAATCAAGGATAGAAATCGAAGCATGGAGCATGGATCACAGCAGTAGAGAGATAAATATTTTATACAAATCTTAGAAATAATATGTAAAATCTCCTTGGGTTTTGTATATGATATAAAATACACACACATTTACACAGAAGAACAGATTTTACATAATCTAGACGTCTGGTACTGTGCCCCCAGACGTCTGGTCCCAGCCTCTGGAATTTTCCAGATAATACATTACCAGACGTCTGGATTTGGCTCTGAGAATTTTAAAAAATATACAACTGTCAGATCTGAAAGGTTGCTTTGCATCTCTTCTTCAAATCAGTTCTACCCCAAACATAAGCAACTCTAGAAATAAAAAGAAATGGTAGCAACACTTCAAATCAACCTTTTCACAACTATAAATACATCAGTAATTCTACAATTAAAGTAACGAATTTCTGATTTCTATTCTCTATATCTACTTTGCATTCAAATTCAAGTTACTCATATTTGCTATCAATATTTCAACCAAAGATCATTAACTTTGGTTCAGTTTTCTTCCATATTTCCAAAGCACACACATATTCATATCCATACATATCTATACATATCCAGTGGAGATTATAGGAAGACTTGTACGTATTGTCAATATCAATGTTAATCAGAGCACATTCTTGACGAAAGATTTCTATTGTAACAAGCCTATTCCTCCCGGCGAAGTGAGGGTTATTGATTAGTGAAATTCCGAAGAGGAGCTTCAGGACTGGGCATTGGATGGGGGGTCCGAACCAGTATAAAATTTCTGGTGTGATCTTTTTCATTTTACTGTTATCTCATTATCTTAATCTATCGCGTATATAACAATTACTTGTCATATACATAGTATACGATCCATATAGACTTTCAGAATCTACTTCGGCATATTGGACAAGCTGGAGCGCAAAACCAAGGGATTGGAGTAGATCAAGTTGCTAGAAATATGAATCACGGAGTTGAAGTAGCAGGAGCTGAGGAAAACCAGAATCAGGATCGAGGAAACGAAGCAAATAGACAGCAGAATGGAGTAGTACAACCGAGAGCAGTCCCCGACCGATGCATAATGATCGGTACCAATCGTTCCAAAATGATTGGCACCAATCGATCGGGACTTGGGGGCATGCCCCTAGGTCATGTTGGATCAATCCCAGGCGGGGTGACGAATAGTTCTGCACAGTTTGGTACTGATCTGAGTACGGATGTGTGTCACGAGGAGTATGTTCCAGAATTCCCTCGTGGACTCAAGGTGTAGTTTGCAAATGACAATAGGAGATTACCCATAGACAAAAATGAAAGGATGGCTGACATGATACGATGGATAATGAGAGGCGAAATGCCAAATAGGAGCTTGGAAGATGTCAATCGAAGTCCATTCACTCCGAATATCGGGAATATAAGGAATCCAACGGAATTCAAACTACCAACACTTGAAGTATATGATGGAAAGTCAGACCCAATTATGCATATGATGAGAGGTATATTCGGCGTATGGAGGTGCTGGGGGCATTGGAAGAAGTCATGGCAAGGTGTTTCCCACTATATTTGGCAGATTTGGTTGTGCTCTGGTTCAGGTAGCTTGAAAATGGATCGATTAGAACTTGGGGAGAATTAGTAGACAGGTTCATGAGATAGTTCAGGGTTCATATCTCGAGACCCAAAAATGTGATGACTCTGCCGACACTAAAACAAAGGAACGGAGAGTCCCTGAGGAGTTTTCTAACATGATTCAATTTTATGGCAGCATCAGTGAATCGACCAGATCCATCTATGGTTTTGATGGCGGTAATATTTGAAATTGATGACAACATAGAATTCAAGGATTCACTGGCACGAGATCCACCGATGGATCTCAGGGAATTTTACCACAAAGTAGAAAGGTTCTTGCGACAAGAGGACGCATGAGCCGACAAGCAAGAAGTAAACACAGTTCGGGATGAAGGACCATCTAGAGAAGGGTCCAAGATAGAAAATGGAAAGTGAAAGGCTAACGATAACTCTGACGGATTAAAGCAACCAAGGAGGGAACCATGATTCACCTCTTACATGGAATTGACTGAAACATTGGAACGGATATATCTGGATACTAGGAGCAGATCCCTTATCGGAGGCCAATGAGAGAGAGCCTATAGACAACGAAAGGAAATCAAGAAGATATTGTGTATTCCATAAGTTGAACGGGCATGATACAAATGATTGCAGGCGCTTAAAGTATGTGATAGAGGAGCACGTCAGGAAAGGAAGACCGCCGCAGTATGTAAGGGCACGGATAATAGCGATGGAACAAGAGCATCCACCATTGGCATCAAATGGAAACAGGAATGGCCCTGGATCGGGGTCAGGGCTCATCGTCAACTTATCATGAGGGCAAGGGCCGAGTTCAAGACTTGGACTCCGGTCGTAATAATTATTTTGCAATTTCTTTCCTCATAATAAAAAGGCTAAGTCAGTTACACATGTACCAGATCACGAGCGATCCTTAGGCATGCTCTAAGATTACAATGAACTTCACGTCCAGAGAGGCGTGCATCGCATTGTTTAATTTTTTGTTTTCCCTTTAGCATTTGAACTTGATTTTATTAGTTAAGTTATTTGATTGCAAAACTCACTCGAATGTGAAATCAGACATTAATAATTCTAAACCTCATCCGGAAAGATGAGACGGAAAGGCAAAAACAAGCCCCATATCGAAAAACGAGCGGATTGGGCTTGGCCAACGCCTCAAACGACATATAATCTTGAACGATCACATTTTGCCTCGAATGGCACTCGATCTCAAATGATCACATTTTGTCCTGAATGGCACTCGATCTCGAACGATCGTATTTTGCCCTGAACGGCACTCAATCTTGAACGATCATATTTCGCCTTGAATGGCACTCGGTCTCGAACGATCATATTTCGACTCGAACGATCATATTTCGACTCAAACAGCATCCGATCTTGAACGATCATATATCGCCTTAAACAACACTTGATCACGTATGATCATCATTCGCCCCGAACGGCACTC
Organism: Allium fistulosum; assembly: GCA_030737815.1. Taxonomy (NCBI): domain Eukaryota; kingdom Viridiplantae; phylum Streptophyta; class Magnoliopsida; order Asparagales; family Amaryllidaceae; genus Allium; species Allium fistulosum. Next base: position 119,939,579 of record CM060905.1, on the reverse strand, counting down.
GATCACATACGATCATCTTCCGTCTTGAAGCAATACTCAGTCACCAACGACCATCATCTAGCATGAACGGCTATCGGTCACGAATGACCACCACTTGCCTTGAATGGCAACATCAACCTTGACTAAATGCTAGCCTCGAATGGCTAAAGATCCGACTAATGGTCTTGAACGACCATAACTAACGATCCGAAGAGATCAAGGAATTGGATTAGCAACGGATTGGATTCTGGATTGGAATATTCAGCTATCAATGGATATGGATTTCATATTTTGGATTTATAGCAACTCAAAACACGCCTACCTACTATAAGGCATGTTTTGGGGGGCACTTGTTATCCCGCCTTTCAATCAGGCCGGGATACCTCAGATTCGGCTAAAATGGATGGATCGAAAATTGATACACTTGAAACTATGGACGATATTTGAATGGATTCGGATGGACAACACTTAAAAAAATTGCTAAGTATAGAATTGGCACTTCACCTAGGCAACAGATCGGATCCCCAATTTCTGACTTAATCAAGGTGCAATAAGTATGGAGTGACAAGGAAGGCCACATAAGGCTACATTCCAAATTTCAAGTCAATTAGGGTTCGTATGCTCGAGTTATGGACAAAAGAAGATGGATCGGTGTAACATCCCCTTACTTGGAGGCCCAAAGATGCTGCAGTCATCCATTGTTATTAATTTTCGGCGACCAAATACTGTGGTGTTAGATTCATTGATACACAGAAACACATGAATATGGAAAAAATTTAAAACTTCAAACAAGATCACATTCCATTTCAAATCATTTCCAATTCATTACATAATCCCATGATCATAAACCACATTCAGAAAAAAAATATTTATTACAACATACGCCAAAAGCGATATGAAGATGCCCCCTTGGATGATTAGAGTATACACAGGCAATATAATAACTTTTCCATTACAAAAAACATAGTGGAATCAAATAAAAGAGAACTCTAAATAGCTATTATGCCTCCTGCACATCTCCGAAAGCTTTATTCGTCTAATGAGGTACCTGAAAACCTCAACTCTCAAACTACTCAAAACCAATTGAGCACCCGAGAGTTTAAGGGGAAAACATAAACTTCGAGTCAGACATAAAGCCCGGTATGAATAATAATCTAACATCTCAAACCATTTAGATATCTAGTGAGACCTCGCCGCTTAGCGGAATGGATTTTCCCCTCACTGGTATCTTAAAACCTTTATAAAACCATATATTGCTCCTGCATACATAATGGTTAAAACATAGTCATTACAAAATACTATGATGATATGCATACAAGTTAAAACATTATGGATTTCTCGTTCTCTGTTTAATTGACTCCCTGTCATATTTATAGTTTCTAGGGTCAATACTAACCTATTAGTTTTCATGGGCTTACTAATAACCTTTTTATAATATATGGACTCCCTGTCCTATTTCATAGTTTTCATCGGTGCACTACAAACCTATTGGCCCCTGCAAATTAACTTAATTAATTCATGGGTTCCCCTAAACCTATTGGTGACTCCAATAACTTCTCTCTTATCCTAGTTTTCATGGGTTGACTAGGAACCTATTGAAAACTGTCAATAACTTAGTTCGGATATAGTTTTAATGTGTGCACTACAAACCAATTGGCCCCTGCCAACCACTCTATAAAACATAGTTTTCATGGGATCACTATGAACTTATTGGTAATTCCAATAACTTCCTAATCATAGTTTTCATGAGTGCACTAGGAACCTATCTCCCTGACAACTTCTATATTTAGGCATCCTATATTCTGGTTTCCCTGACCTCCTAGATGCAAATCTACTTATTTAGGAGTTTAATCAATTTATTCACTACTGGGTCAACTTAGCTGGTTCTTCTGCCCTATATCCCCAAATACAGTTATGGGTTCATTTTAATGTGAAAATATTTATAATCGAAGAAGAAATCATAGTAACATAACAATACCACTCCTGTGGGTTTAATATCCTTGAAATCATTTTCATATTAAAATGGGGTTAATCCCTTTAACCTAATATTTTATCAAGGAAAGCTTCTTCATAAACTTCATACTTAACCATTTCAAAGCTCTTTTATATTTACCATGGGTTTTTTCTTTAAAAATTGAGTTTGGATTATTCATTTTGAAAAAAAGCCTTTCGATTCCTTTGAAACCTTGCTTTCGACCTCACTGGATACCCTCCTTCGAAAGCATAAAAAATTATTTTCAAAACGTTAGGCCCCTGCCTTTCGAACACTTTAAAACTTTCTTTCGAAACCTTTCGAATGTATTAAAGAATTAGCATTTAACATTTAGAAGCATAGCTTCGAAACCAATTGAAATTCCCCTTTCGAAGCCATTGGGTTTATATTTAAAAATATCTTTTGGGTCAAAGTGAACACATAGGAAAGCACCCCTTTCGAAACCTTGCTATATCTTAAAAAAGCATTTGGGGAAAACTTGATGACGTCAGCACCATCCTTTCGAAAGCATAAGTCCTTTGGGTAAAATACTTGAAGGTTGGCTTCGAAACCCCTTTCAAGACCATTGCCTTCGAAACCCCTAACCCCTTCGAAAGCTTGGGGAAGTGACTTGCATTTTTTTAAAACAAAGGTTGCCTTCCGAAAGCAACGATATCTTCAATGCCTTCGAAAGGCAAATCAGCAGAAGGGTTTCGACCTGGTCGAAACTTCCCCTTCCGAACACTTTAAATTTGAAAACAAGGTAACCTCTTCGGAAGCTACTACTGTAAACTAAGGCGGTGGTTCTCTTTCGAAAGCAAGTTAAAAGTCCTTTTCGAAAGCATCAGTTTCGACCCCTTCGAAAGCATATAAAGAAGCAGGCAAGCGCTTTTCTTTAGAAAACAAAACCATAGAACCGACCCCATCGGAAGCCACGTTTCGACAGCCTACCTTCCACCTTTCTCCAATCCACTACGTACCAACTAAGTGATACTATGTGTATTGGTTTCGGCTTCTTTGGTTTCGACCTGGTCGAATGCGAAAGCTCTGGGTCGAAAGCTACTACCAGAGGAGGCGGAACCCACTTTTCTGGGTAAAAGGCTATTTTTACCAAATAAAGTAATTTCTTTGTAACTAACTTGCCCACGTGTAAACTCTTGATTGGTTGCCTTAAACTTTTCAATTTATTTTACAGAAAATTGCGGCATTTTCTCAGATCTAAAACAAGGTTAACTTTTAACAAATAAGCCCTTCCCATTTAACAACATTTAAATTTAGGTCCTTCTTTCAAAATAATTTAATTTCCATAATAAACCTCTTAGTAAAAATCCCCAAAAATTATATAAATTCAATTTAATATGTTATCTAATGTATATAAATTTCAAACCCAAATTCATTATATAATTACCGGAATTAATTTCTAAACCCAATAATACATATTTTCCTTTGAAAATTCATAACAAATTATCCACGGCTTAGAAAATTCTAAAAATTGAAACCCAACTCCAAAATCATATTTCCCATAACAGAAATTTTTTCCATGGCATTCTAAAATCATTTGCTATCGGTTTTGCCTTAAAACTATGCATATACATATTTAAAAAAATTGATATTAAGTCAGACATGTTATAAAACCAAGCATATCATCTTTCAAATCATCATAAAATGGATTAATTCATAAATCTAAAATATATGATTGAAAACAAAATAGAGATGCTTAGGATTATTATTCACCTTAGTTTGGTTAAGGAAATTGGAGATTGATTCCCCTAGCTTGAATCCTAAGCTTTAATCTTGAATTTTCTCTTCTCTTCTTACTCCTAAATGGTCGGCTCCTCTTTTCTTTCTTACGTTTATTTTTTTTGTGATAAAATGAACGTGAATGGTATGGATAAGATTATAAGGGTAAGGAATTGTGGGCAACAATTACCTTAATGCCCCTATGTTAATTTAATTATCATTTATAACCATTTATATTCCCATTAGAGTTAACAAGCACGGCCTCTAGGTTTACTTACAAATCTCAATCTCCTTATCACTTTACATTTACATTATTCTATTTAATTTACCTAATTAAATCCCCTAAATAATGTTATCATAAAATTAGGGGTGTTACAGGCTCCCTTCCTTAAAGATTTCATCCTCGAAATTCAGTAAGGACTAAATACTAAACATAGCAATCATTTGTAACGACTCCTAACATCCATACTAGCCTACCTGACTAGTACTTAACTATATAAATCTAATATAGACATACCCTCAAAGCAGATTAGGATAAGTATCTCAAATTGTGAAGATCCTGAACTCGGCCTTCGAAAATCGGCACCCGTACTTCACTTGTACTCAAAATGCCGCAGATTCAAACGCCGAATCTGGCTCTCCGAAGCTTATAACACAGTAAGTATAACAACATAGCGGAATAAAAAAATAGATGATATCATATACAACTCCAATGAATACAATATCCAGAATGATATACAACAATGATATCAATATGATACAATAATATCAGAGATAAATAATGATACAGCGGAAAACAGAAATGATAACTCCAAATGATCCTAAAAAGAGAATGAGTCCAATAACTCCAACATCAAGCTCAAACCATCTTCACGATTGCACCAAGATAAGCAAGGTCAGTCGTCCCTGAACTCCGAACACTGAACTAACTCCCGATAATCTACTAAACCTGACTATCTGAAAAACCCAACTCTAGACTGCCCGTGTGGAAAATTATGGGCACCCAGAGTTTAGGAAGGGAACAATAAACTCTAGGTCAGTCATGGGACTGGTGTGAGTAAACAAAAATAGTTTATCTTTAAAAAAACCAACAAAAGAATTTTTAAACATTGAAATCCGCAATGTTTTTTGGAAAATGAAACTACCATAAGACCTCCCGGCACACACACAATGCAATCGCACACATGGGGGAGATATCTCCTTATGATAGTCAAACATGCTTACTACGCAAAATCATTTGATATTATTATTAGTGCATAGTGCAGAAAACGTTTCGAAAGTATAATATTAATCTTAGCCAGCATAGGTACCATTATATTATGCCTGCTATAGTTGCCATGTTAAATGGCAAGTTCTACAACTAAAACCGTACAAGGTTCGTATTGTTTCTTTGGATTTTCCAACAAATGGTTAGGCTAAGGAACTTCCTATGCCACATGGGAACGCCTCTGGAGGGACGCCCTGAGAACCACCTGGCTCCCTGCCAACACAAGGCCGGTTACCCCTTTCCCGGGTAGTTAACCTGAGATATTCCACCCCCGGTCGTTTGCGACCTTTATCCGGGATGCCGATCACAAAGCAACAATCGCATAGAGTAAATGAGATTGGAGCAACCACACAGGTAAATATCTAGGCTCCATGCCATGATACCACCTTTTTCCAGAAGGAATGGACATACCCTAGGGGAGCTACCCCTGAAAGGAATGGACATACCCTAGGGGAGCTACACCTTTTTCCAATTGGAAGGATGCCAATCACAAAGCAACAATCACATAAAGTAAATGAGATTGGAGCAACCACACAGGTAAATATCTGGGCTCCATGCCATGATACCACCTTTTTCCAGAAGGAATGGACATACCCTAGGGGAGCTACCCCTGAAACCTTGCCGCATCTTTCATGTTTCGACCATTTCCGGTCTGTGAGGCTCGATGAGGTCTCATCCACAAAGCTACGCTTTTTCACAAAGCCATGCTTTGATTAGCAAATGATCAGCAACACTCAGCAGCACTCAGCATGACACACTACCAAATTGGGAGTATATCACTGATAACCTTCAACCATATAACATTTGAGCTCGTACGTCTTAGAGAAGGGTGTTAAGCTAAGAGAATAAATCTCCGCCACCAAACAGAAATGTATTTGAAAGAAATCATCTTTATATCTCAAAGTGTAATGTCAGACATACAACCATACAAGTCTGTTCCGGGTTCGAACAGAACCGAAGGCACTTCGAAAGAAGCCCTTGCAAATCTGGATAATTTCTAATCACGTCCGGACTTCCCATCACAAAGGGTGATCAAATCTCTATATCGGGTGTTAGCACCAAAATTGGTCACTAACCTCGTAGAAGAAGATTGTGAAGAGATATAAGTGATGAAATCAAATTAAACTGAGAAGACAGTGCTAATCTAAATACAGAAAGTAAGAACACCAAATTTATAGTGGTTCAGCGTAATTGCCTACGTCCACTTTGAGGTTAAACTTTATTGATCTTCTTTATAGTTGATTACAAATACAATTCGTGAATCAAATGCTTGAATGAAGTTGTTAAGTAGAGAAGATGAGTCTTGAAAATGGCAGAGTCTCCCCGGTGTTCTCTCTCCAAAAAAGGATCCATTTCACTGTGACCCTGCCCCTCTATTTATAGGCAAACGTGGGCTGGATTACCCAAGTGGGCTTGATAGCCGAACGCTCGAGCCCAGGCGCTGCATGTCGAACCAGGTACGCCGAACGCTTCCATGCCGAACGGTCCTTCCATGCCGAACGGTGCTTCTGATGTATGGGAAGTGTAGGATGGTTGCAGTGAAGCCGAGCGTATCTCTGTTCGAAGCTCTTGACCGATCAATGTATGTAGGTCGAATGATATCGTTGCCTTGCGTAGTTGTGCATACTGAATGCCTTCTGAATGCCGAACGCTCTAGTTGCCAAGTTATCCTATCGCCGAGTTCTACTGACGCCGAGTGCCTCTGGATGCCGAGTACTCCGGATGCCGAGTACTCCGGATGCCGAGTACCATGGGATGCCGAACACTAGTTGACGCTGAGCATAGGTTGTTGCCGAGTACTACGCCGAGTTATCTCGATGCCGAGTGCTCTTGGATGCCGAGTACTCCGGATGCCGAGCAGTCTCGTATGCCGAGCAATCTTGATGCCGAGCGTTGGTTGATGTTGAGTGTCAGTTGACGCCGAACACTGCTGAGTACTACGCCGAACACTCCTGGACGCCGGACACTATGGATGCCGAGTACTACGCCGAGTACTCCTGGATGACAGTTGCTTCGCCGAACACTCCTGGATGCCGGACACTCTCTGATGCCGAGCACTTATTGTCGAGTACTAGTTTCCTGGTCAAATCCCCAGGAAACACTTGCCCCCCAAAGTGTATTGCGTGGCCGAACGTGATGCGCTTTGAATCTGGTACAATCTACCTCGGAGGTACCTCTTCAAGAATGTTAGCGAAGGAGGTGCGAGACGAACAAGGTTGGGATGCCGAACGATACGTTCGAAGCCGAGCGTACCTCGTGCGCCGAACGCTCAGGTATTGACCGGTTCTACCGGGTATAGCCTCTTCGTCTTCTACCTCCCTCTATATAACCAGGCGCCCTTCCACCATTTTCTTTTACGTCTTCTTTATTATCACTCTTAGAGATTTACAATCCTATCAGATATAAAGCCTATATTATCCATTCTCAACTTCGATCGTCGAATTAGGTATCCTTCCTCTAACAATTGCACTACTTCCATTTTAGGTTCATCTTATGGAAACAGAGTATTTCCTTTAGTTGTAAACGCGTGGCTAGTGGGAGTGGTTCGCTCGTTTTGAGTTGTCTAGTTGGGGCTAGCTCCTCCGTGCCGAACGATAGAAAGGTAGATGGGGTGTTGGACGGCATAGTCTTTGCCGGGTGATCCGTCTCTGTCGTTCGGCGTGGATGGAGAAGGTGTAGGGTGGAGTTGAAATCGTGGTGGAGCACCACTTTTAGCCGGACGATAACCCAAACCGAACAGTCTTGAATGCCGAACGGTATCAATGCTGAACAATTACTAAAATGTAGAGCAATAACTTAGCCGAACGATGACTTTAGCCGATCAATACAATTGATACGCCGAACATTGACTTTAGCCGAACAACACAACTGACATGCTGAACGATGACCTTAGCCGAACAATACAATTGACACGCCGAACATTGACTTTAACCGAACAACACAATTGACATGCCGAACACTGACTTTAGCCGAACAGTACAACTGACATGCCGAACGATGACTTTAGCCGAACAACACAACTGACATGCCGAACACTGACTTTAGCCGAACAACACTTAGGTCGAACCAGTACCTTAGTCAAACAAAGCAATTGCCGGACAATTATTGGACCGGATAATGTCTTTAGCCGGACAATACAAATGCCGAACAACATTAAAAATGCCGAACAGTATAAATGTCTAACTACACTTAAGCCGGTTACTTTAGAAATCATCTGTCTTCTGAATCTGGGACTGTAATCACTTCAAGGCGAGCTTTCTGAGACGGTCAGCGATGACGGTCTTTGAAGACGATGATTTGAAGCTAAATATTACATCTTTAGAACCTTTAGATTCATATTGCCTGCACACAATTGCTTGCACTAGTTCACACACCACATGGGGGGGAAAAATCGTGTTGCTAATTCTAACGTTCAACGTTTTTTAAGTATAGCTTTCTCAAGCATTTAGCCAGGTTCATTATTTATTCGGGATGTCGAGAAAATCTAGTTCTGCTACCATATCTGACAGGCCTGGGCCGTCAGCAAGGCAAGGAGCCGCTGATACTTCTAACCCGTCAACTTCTCCTGCTCATAACTTGGCGCCCGACGCTCTGGAGGCAACCATCTTACTAGACAATCCGATCGATTCTCAAGCCTCGAAGATCAACGAAGCTGCTCTGCGACGGATATGTTCTATTCACGGGATTCCTTTTGCCGACGTGTTAGTTCCTTCAAGACACGATCGCCCTCATCTGCCCCCAGTCGGGTACACTACCTACAACAAGTTTATGTGTTGGATGGGCAGCGTGCCTCCATTCAACTTATTTCTCCGGGATGTACTGCAGTACATAGACATAGCTCCGTCGCAGCTGCACCCGAACGGCCATGCATTTCTGTACGGGACTTATCTACTTTTCATGGCTGTCTTCTCCAGACCTCCAACCCCTGGTGATATCAGATACATTTATATGTTCAAGAGACGGAAAGACAGTCCTTCCTTTATGTTTCTCGAGCCATACCACAAGTGCCAGATCTTGACAGGGGCATGTAGCAAATTCGCCCTGTACAAACAGGAATGGTTCTATGTGCGCTGCCCGTCTGGTTTTGCTAGGAGATGGGTTGAAGGCAGTAAGTCTCTCTGCTGAATCGTTGTTCGTATTTAATTGGAGTCATGTTTTTCCTAACTCTTCATTTCATCTTTTCAGGTATCAACCCACGTCCGGAAGGCCGAGGATATTCTGAGGCTGTTGAAGCCATTAGAGCTCTTCCTGCTGAGGATCGAGACATCCGGACTATCATTTCAAATGAATCGCTGTCGGGGTTCGGCTTGCTAGCCCCTGGTCGTCGGATCAGCCTTCCAGAAGGTGTTACAATTCCCAAACCTCCATCTGGTAAAGGGAAAAAACTTGCCGGACCGTCGTCGCGTCGCGTTCCCGACACGCACGAAGAAGGCGAGCGCAAAGAGGATGATGCCCCCGAAACTCAGGGCGAGAACGTGGGTCCCGCTTGGAATCCGGCAATCGAAGTTCAGGATATTGAGACATCATCCTCCCCTTCAAAGGGAAGGAAGAAGCTGAAATATACGGTTCAAAAGGAGAAAGTTGGTGGCACCTCAAAATCTACGCCTATCCCTCCTGAGAAAGAGGCTTCTTCGCAGCATCTGGAAAGTTCTCTGAGGGGTCTATCAAACCTTTCTATTCCCGAAGACATACTTAATTACGGGTTCGATGATCCTGAAGCTCTCAAATTCTCTTCGCCGGCTAGAGGCAATGTAGGAGTTCAACTCCCGGCTCAAGGAGACAATACCCCGATTAGCAAAGATAAACGAATGGGTCCGTCGGGGGGAACACTAGGACACACACGCACATGCGCATTCCATAATATACTTCAAGTCTTTTTAATTCGTGAATTCTCCTTAACTCGTTGTTATCTCCCTTCTTTGCAGGTGATATGGGCCGCTCACACGGACTTGATCGCCTTCAGGGGTCTTCTATATTCCATCACTCCGGACGGGATTCCGGTTCAGGCAGACGCCGGGACCGAGGTGATTATGAAGATAGGGACAATCGTCTGCGCGAGTCGTCTCACCGCAAGAAAGCACACTATCAATCTTCCCAGTCCCGCGATCTTCCTCCTCCAACTGAGCCGGATAAAGAGAAGTCTTTGCAGAAGGGTTATCAGTCTGATGCTGCTCGAGAACAACATTCCAGTTCATCGAGTACGAGGCAAGTTCGAGAGCAACGTAAAAGAACGGAATTCTCTAAGCCTCCTCCTCATATTCCTGCCGTGGACCCAACTGTTGCGGAAAAGATGGTCGACCTTAAGGCCAAGTTTCCGAAAATCTGTTTTGACGGTTTGAAATTCCTCCCAGCCATCCATCACATTCCTGGGCACGTGAAGCAAAGTGCCATTGCCTGCAACAATGACGTCTATGTTCAACATGACGCATTCGTGCACTTGGTGGAGAAGATCTCGGAAGTATCTGTCGAGCGTCAACACGAGATTGACCGTCTGAATCTGGAGGCTGACAGCGATAAGAAAATCATCAAACTCCAAGACGAAGAGCTTGCTTCGTATAAGTCAAAGCTAGAAGCCGCTGAACAAGGTGCGAAAGATACTACTGAGGCAGTTGCTCGCTTAGAGGTGGCTCACAAAAAGGAGCTTGACGAAGCAGTTCAGCGCAGCGGCGCCCTTGCCCTAGAAAAAGACTCTGTCCAAAAAGAAAGGGACGCGCTCGCTACTCAAGTCAAAGAGCTGAAAGAACAACTCTCCAAGGAGAAAGAAGACAAAATAGCTGCTTAGGAAGAATCGCAGCGATATTGTGATGAGATTGTTGCTACCCGACTCCTGAAGACAAAGCTCGACAACGAACTTGCCGGGGTCGAGAAAATGAAGGATGAGGCCCGTGAGGAGGGCAAAAGAATGGCTGTGGAGGAGCTTGATTCTCGCCTTGAGGCGGCCGCAGAGGCCGGCAGGGAAGAGGTCAAGAGTATGTTTGACCCGCTGATCGCCGAGTACGGAGCTCGCGTCCTTATGCACCGCGACCTAACATTCTTGGGCGACGGCTACCACGAATCCCTGGCTGAGACATGGGAAACTCTGATAAAGATCAAGAAAGTCGAGTCAGGATCCGAAGAGATCGACGAGGATGCATTGGTGAAGGAGTTCCTGAGGGGGAATGAGCCATCGGATTTATCCGCAGCATTGGCTCTTTATGGCAAAGGCTCTTCCCCTTCGAAAGAGAAGAACGACGAGGCTGGCCCGTCAGAGGCCGACGCTACTACTCCTCATATCGCCGCTCCTTATGCTGCTCAATCGGCCGGTCGGTCGACGCTTGATCCATTCGAGCAGCATGCCAGTTATGATCCCGAAGATCCCGGGCTCGGCGTTCATGTGATGTCACCTATCCTGGAGGGTGAAACCCCGCGCGCCACCGATAGCCAACCGGATCCTGGTAGGAAATTCTTCTTTCTCTAGAAGTCGAAGAGATCCCGTCATTTTTCAGCAATGGTTATTCGTTCTAATGCCCACTTCTTATATTTTCATGCAGGTTGTTCTGACGCCGAGCTAACTCCGAGGAGCGATGACGCCAAGGAGGAAGCAGGGAAAACAAGCGACGTTGCTCACGCAGGGGTAACTCCCGGTCCAGACGCTCAAGTGATCGGGGCGCTTGATGATGACAAACTTGATACTTCGTCTCCTGCCGAAGGGAGCGATGAAGTTAAAATCACTGGCGCCTCTGAACATACTTCAGAGACGAGCATGAAGGACCGTTTCGTCGACGAGGAGAAGAAAAAGGTCAAAGTCAAAGTTGAATCTGAAGTACTGGAACTCACTGACCCGCGGAACAGACCTTTGAAAATCATTCTCCCGGGCAGGTCCAAACCGCTAGATGTTCCGTCTCCTACTCCTGACTCCGTCTCTCTAGCAAGCAAAAAGTCTAAGAAAAAGCGTGAGGGAGAGGAGTCGTCGGAAACACCAAAGGCAGACAAGAAGAAGAAGTCGAAGAAATAATCGATGCACTTGTTCAACAAGTTTCCTGATTAAGTTTTGTAATTGTTTTTATCTCCCATGATTTGTAGTTTGTATAGAGAGGTCTGAATTTTGTAGGAGTGATCATGTATCCCCATTTTGGACTTATTGAATAAAGTTTTAGTTTCTTTTTTGTTTGAATGATTCTCTTGTCTTTATTTGGTTTGCTGACTAATTGTAGCCATAACTCAAGTTCTTATGAGTTGCATTATCTCCCGGTCCATTCTTGTGTTGTTCAAACATTTTTGGACATGGCGTACCTCTCGTTCCACATCTTTCGAGTACTTGGACTTCTTGCTGACTCTGTGTCCCGAGGACTTGGAGGCTTGAAATAGTTTATGCTCTAGTCCGCGCTCTGGGGACTTAGAGTACTCCGATCCGCGCTCTGGGGATTCGGAGATTTGGAATCGTTTATACTCTAGTCCGCGCTCTGGGGATTCGGAGATTTGGAATCGTTTATACTCTAGTCCGCGCTCTGGGGACTTAGAGTACTCCGATCCGCGCTCTGGAGATTCGGAGATTTGGAATCGTTTATACTCTAGTCCGCGCTCTGGGGACTTAGAGTACTCCGATCCGCGCTCTGGGGATTCGGAGATTTGGAATCGTTTATACTCTAGTCCGCGCTCTGGGGACTTAGAGTACTCCGATCCGCGCTCTGGGGATTCGGAGATTTGGAATCGTTTATACTCTAGTCCGCGCTCTGGGGACTTAGAGTACTCCGATCCGCGCTCTGGGGATTCGGAGATTTGGAATCGTTTATACTCTAGTCCGCGCTCTGGGGACTTAGAGTACTCCGATCCGCGCTCTGGGGATTCGGAGATTTGGAATCGTTTATACTCTAGTCCGCGCTCTGGGGACTTAGAGTACTCCGATCCGCGCTCTGGAGATTCGGAGATTTGGAATCGTTTATACTCTAGTCCGTGCTCTGGGGACTTAGAGTACTCCGATCCGCGCTCTGGGGATTCGGAGATTTGGAATCGTTTATACTCTAGTCCGCGCTCTGGGGACTTAGAGTACTCCGATCCGCGCTCTGGGGATTTGGAATCGTTTATACTCTAGTCCGCGCTCTGGGGACTTAGAGTACTCCGATCCGCGCTCTGGGGATTCGGAGATTTGGAATCGTTTATACTCTAGTCCGCGCTCTGGGGACTTAGAGTACTCCGATCCGCGCTCTGGGGATTCGAAGATTTGGAATCGTTTATACTCTAGTCCGCGCTCTGGGGACTTAGAGTACTCCGATCCGCGCTCTGGGGATTCGGAGATTTGGAATCGTTTATACTCTAGTCCGCGCTCTGGGGACTTAGAGTACTCCGATCCACGCTCTGGGGATACGGAGATTTGGAATCGTTTATACTCTAGTCCGCGCTCTGGGGACTTAGAGTACTCCGATCCGCGCTCTGGGGATTCGAAGATTTGGAATTGTTTATACTCTAGTCCACGCTCTGGGGACTTAGAGTACTCCGATCCGCGCTCTGGGGATTCGGAGATTTGGAATCGTTTATACTCTAGTCCGCGCTCTGGGGACTTAGAGTACTCCGATCCGCGCTCTGGGGATTCGGAGATTTGGAATCGTTTATACTCTAGTCCGCGCTCTGGGGACTCAGAGTACTCCGATCCGCGCTCTGGGGATTCAGAGATTTGGAATCGTTTATACTCTAGTCCGCGCTCTGGGGACTTAGAGTACTCCGATCTACGCTCTGGGGATTCGGCGATTTGGAATCGTTTATACTCTAGTCCGTGCTCTGGGGACTTAGAGTACTCCGATCTGCGCTCTGGGGATTCGGAGATTTGGAATCGTTTATACTCTAGTCCGCGCTCTGGGGACTTAGAGTACTCCGATCCGCGCTCTGGGGATTAGGAGATTTGGAATCGTTTATACTCTAGTCCGCGCTCTGGGGACTTAGAGTACTCCGATCCGCGCTCTGGGGATTCGGAGATTTGGAATCGTTTATACTCTAGTCCGCGCTCTGGGGACTTAGAGTACTCCGCTCCGCGCTCTGGGGATTCGGAGATTTGGAATCGTTCGTACGAGTCTGTATGTCGCGCAGGATAATGTAATTTATCATCCAATTAAGAGATATAGAAACTTCATAGACAATGTGGCTTCAAGCCTTTATTAATGAAAATCAACTAAATCGCTCGATTACAACTTTAAAAGGAAACTAAGTCATTATTGAATGGAAACATGCAGGAAACAATAGTGCCTATAACAGGAAAGGGAAACATGCTAAATGTAATAGTGCCGCAAATGTTCACTGTTCCATGCTCGGGGGAGTGTCGTGCCATCAACGGTCGCTAGCTTGAATGTTCCTTCTCCAAGATTCCGTTCAATGGCGTATGGACCTTCCCAGCTGGGATTCATGCGTGATGGTACCGGGAAGACTCGTTTCAGAATGAGATCTCCCACATCAAAGATTCTTGGGCGGACTCTGCCGTCATAGTAACGCTTGACTCGATGTCTGTGCGCCGCCGCCCTTAATTCAGCTTCTTCCCGCTTTTCATCGATGCAGTCCAGTGATTCCAGCAAGAGGTTTTGGTTCGTCTTGGGATCATAGTATGTCACTCGGTGCGATGGAACTTCAAGTTCCACGAGTATAACGGCTTCAGAGCCGTATGCCAAGGCGAACGGAGTGTGGCCGGTCGCGGACTTGTGGGTAGTTCTATACGCCCATAATGCTGTCGGGAGTTCATCTACCCATTTGCCTCCAACCTTCTCCAGACGCTTCTTTAGTATGGACTTGATTATTTTGTTAACGGCCTCGACTTGTCCGTTAGCTTTTGGGTGTGCAACGGCGGCGAACTTTTTCTCGATGCCGTACTTTAAACAGAACTCTTTGAACTCTCTACTTTCGAATTGCGTTCCGTTGTCTGTAATGATGGTGCGTGGAAGGCCAAAGCGGCATATAATGTTTCGTACAACGAAGTTAATGACCTTCTTAGAGGTGATAGTGGCCAAAGGTTCTGCCTCAGCCCATTTCGTGAAATAGTCGACTGCAACTATTGCGTATTTCGCACCACCTTTGGATAGAGGCAAAGAGCCGATTATGTCGATTCCCCAGATCGCAAATGGCCAAGGACTGATCATTTGTGTGAGTTCCGTTGATGGAGCCCTCGGGATTTTTGCATATCTTTGACACTTGTCGCATTTTCTTGCGTAGTCCGCGGCATCCCGGTTTACGGTGGGCCAGTAATATCCATAGCGGAGGATCTTCTTTGCTAGCGTTTTCCCCCTAGTATGGTCGCCACATTCCCCTTCGTGAACTTCCCTCAAGACTCGCTTTGTTTCATCATGAGCGATGCACCGTAATAATGGGACTGAGAATCCTTTTCGGTACATGGATCCACCCTGCATTACGTACTGCGCAGCCTTCCGAAGGACCTGTCGTCTTTCGCTTCTTCTTTCTAGTAGAGCCCGGGTTGTCAGGTACAGTTTGAATGGGGTTATCCACGAGTCCTTCTCGATTTCTGTTTCCAACACGCGATCAATTTTCATCTCGTCAATGCTCGGGGCATGCAAGACTTCAACGGGATACAATCCCATTTGTTGAGCATCGTCGGTACTTGCGAACTTAGCCAACAAGTCGGCTTCTTTGTTCTGTTCTCGCGGGATATGTGAAATGTCATAACGCTCAAGATTTGATAGTAGTTCTTGGACCTGAACGAGGTATGGAGCAAGCTTTCGTCCTTTTGCTTGGTAGTCTCCTCGTACTTGGTAAACCACCAACTGCGAGTCACAAAAGATTTCGACTGATTCGATCCCGAGTTCTTTGATGAGCTTCAAGCCAGCGATCAGTGCTTCATATTCAGCTTCGTTGTTCGTAGCCGTGAAATCGAGCTTCAGGGCATAATAGATTGATCGGTTTTCCGGAGTTATAAGAACTACGCCCGCGCCGGAGCAACGGTCGTTTGATGCACCGTCAGTGTATAATTTCCATCGAATGGGGGGAATGATGTCGTGATCGTCCGGTTTGATGGGTATGGTAAATTCAGCGATGAAGTCTACTAACGCTTGCCCTCGGATGGCTCTCCGTGGTAAGTACGCGATATCGAATTGGCTCAACTCGATGTTCCATTTTAGCAATCTTCCAGAAGTTTCCGGTCGTTGAAGTACCTGCCTCAGGGGTTGATCGGTATAAACACCGATTGAATGCGCTTGAAAGTATGGGCGCAGCTTGCGTGATGCAATCACCAAGTAATAAGCCAATTTCTCGATTTTAGGGTAATTCTTCTCTGCCCCCGTTAAACGCTTGCTAACATAATATACCGGCTTCTGGACTCGATCCTCCTCACGAACCAAAGCTGCGCTTATCGCATGAGGGGATATAGCCAAGTAAACGTACAGCATCTCATGGTCAACTGGTTTAGATAGCATTGGTGGGCTCTCCAGATGCCTTACCAGATTCCGGAATGCTTCCTCGCAGCTAGACGTCCATTCAAAATTTCTCTTTCCTTTCTTTATTATGTCAAAGAACGGGATGCACTTGTCAGTTGCCTTGGATATAAATCGACTCAGCGCAGCTACTTTTCCGTTCAAGCTCTGTACCTGCTTTATAGTCCTGGGCGCTTGTACATCTCGAATGGCTTGGATCTTTTCTGGGTTGGCTTCGATTCCCCTAGCGTTGACGATGAATCCTAAAAACTTCCCTGATGCAACGCCGAAAGAACACTTCAGCGGGTTGATCTTCATTCCATAAAACCTGAGTATGTTAAACATTTCAGCTAAGTCTTCAATGTGGTCGTTTGACCGTCGTGACTTCACGAGCATGTCATCCACATAGACTTCCATGGTTTTGCCCAGCTGGTCCTTGAACATTCGATTCACCAAACGTTGATAAGTTGCTCCAGCATTCTTCAATCCGAAGGGCATCACTATATAGCAATACAACCCGACATTTGTAACGAAGCTGGTGTGTTCTTGGTCCGGAATATGCATTGGGATTTGGTTGTATCCTGAGTAAGCATCCATGAATGACAGTAACTCGTGTCCTGCGGTGGAATCGACCAACTGATCGATCCTAGGCAACGGGAAACTGTCCTTAGGGCATGCT
Organism: Allium fistulosum; assembly: GCA_030737815.1. Lineage (NCBI taxonomy): Eukaryota > Viridiplantae > Streptophyta > Magnoliopsida > Asparagales > Amaryllidaceae > Allium > Allium fistulosum. Next base: position 119,922,561 of record CM060905.1, on the reverse strand, counting down.
TTGTTCAAGTCGGAATAATCTACGCAAGTCCTCCATTTCCCATTCGCCTTCTTTACTAGCACGGGGTTGGAGACCCATTCCGGGTAGAGGGCGTCGCGGACGAACCCATTTGCTTTGAGTTTTTCCACCTCCTCTCCAAGAGCGGCGGATCTCTCCGGATCCATTCCTCTCCTTTTTTGCTTGACTGGGACGTATTTCGGGTCTATGTTCAACATATGACTCGTGATGGCGGGAGAAATCCCACACATATCACAATGCGTCCAGGCGAAAACATCAAGGTTTGCCCGGAGGAAGTCGCTAAGGTCTTCAGTCATTGCGGGGCCTAACTGTGATCCGATCTTCAGTATTCGCGAAGGGTCGTCACGGCTAACTGAAATCTCAATTGTTAATTCAGCCGGTGCCGCCTTCTCTTCCCTGGGTTTCTCATCGTCGTCTCTCGGATCTATATCTCCGTAGATCCGAGAACTATGCCCGAGCCAGGGCTCGGGCGCTACTTGTCAATTATCCGTATTGAGGATGCGGACGGGGTTGTCCGCAACCTTTCCCTTCTCCCTCCGGTGGGCCTCTCGGAGCTCGGCCACATAACAGGAACGACCAGCTGCTTGGTCACCGTGAACAATGCCTACTCCTTTGTCAGTCGGAAACTTCAAAGTTAAGCACCACGGGGCTAATGCCGCCCTAAATTCAGCCAGGGCCGGCCGACCCAAGAAAACATTATACGGAGAGTCCACATCCAAAACTACAAAGGGTAGAATTTGTACCCTCCGACGCTCGCCTTGTCCCAGTTCAACTGGTAACTCGACATATCCTACTGCATCAGTCGCAGCGCCGTTAAAGCCGTGGATACGAGCTTTGAATGGTTTCAAGTCTTTTGTCTCTAGCTTCATCTGATCGTAGGCCTTCTTGAAGATGATGTTGACTGAACTTCCACAATCAATCAAAATTCTTTTTACATATGCTGGTCCGATCGTTGCAGATATGACCATGGGATCAATGGTCGGAGCCTCTACCTGATCAGCGTCTCTGTTCCTGAACATAATATCGTCTGTCATCACGCGCTGCTGCTTAGCAGGGGCCCCGTCCTCTACGTTCGAACAGCACTCAAAATCTGCATGCTTCAAGGAGCTTGCATATCGTTCCATCTCTTGCCAGTTCTTATCTGCGGGATAAGGTCCGCCGATAATTGTATTTATGACCAGTCTTCCAACAGTCCGGGCAGGCTCCTCAGGATGACGTGGAGCTGGTGCACGACCTGGGTTAGACGTTCCCTGTCCTCCTTCCTGTGGATCCTTTACAAATTCTTGCAACTTCTTTTGTCTGATCAATTTCTCGATAGCGTCATGCAGGTGTCTGCATTCTTCCGTGTTGTGTCCATAAGTTTCATGGAAGCGGCAATATTTCCCAGTCTGCTTCTGTTCTTCAGTTGATTCTTTTGGACGTGGTTTTCTGTACTAAAAAGTATTGCAGGTGGATAGGTAAATGTTCTCAAGTGGGGCGTTTAGCGGAGTGTACTCGCTGTAGCTTGGAATTCTCGACTTCCACTTTCCCGCTTCTTTCCTCTTTCCTTGACTTCTTCCTCCGGACTCTTTGGGCTGCACAGGCTTACTCTGGACATTGACTTGGACCTTTCCCGAATTGTCTCCAGATTGCTTCACAGCAATGTTGCTCTTGATTGACTCTTGGGCAGATCTCGGTGCCTTATCTCGTCGTACCCACCTAGCTTCCTCTCTTCTTATGAACTGGTGTGCCTTGGAGTAGAAACGCTCGAGCGTAGCCGGAGGTTTTCCTGCCAGCCAATCTCCGAATTCAGAATCCGGATCTACACCTCTCATTACAGCCATTAGAATTGCATGGTCATTGGGATTACTGACTTCAGTTGCCGCAACGTGGAATCTTTGTAAGTACTCCTTCAACGACTCTCCGGGATTTTGGATTACACTTGACAGAGACATCACGTCCTTCGGGCGTGTAGTGTGTATCTCGAATTGCTCAATAAACTTCTTTGCCAACTCCTCGAAATTTGATACGGATCGCGGAGGAAGTCGGGTGAACCACATAGTAGCGATCCCAGATAGAGTAATCGGAAAGCACCTACACTTGGTGGCATCATTTGCTCTGGCTGAATCCATCATCCATTCATACCTCATTACATGTTGTCTGGGGTCAGTCTTTCCTTCGTATGCAGGAATAGTTGGCATGCTAAACTTCTTGGGGTACGCCGCTTGCAGCACAACATCCGTGAACGGAGTATGACTTCTTGACACTCCCCAGTCGTCATTTGATAAGCCCTGATTTTCTTTCATCAGTTGCCTGATCATGGCCGTCAGATCGGGTGTCTGTATGGAAGCTGGGAGGTTGGAGTCAGTTCTACGCGCTTGTCCATGCTGACGCCTCCTTTCCTGGCGATCTGCCAATCGTGCGTCTTGAGGCTCAACATTGTTAGCATTTTGATGATCTGGAGCTCCATCCTCCATCTGTACTCCGGTTCTGAAGCTTCCAGTTCTGGCTTGGTCGCGGTCTCCAGCTGTTCGAACAGCAGCATCCGCCCTTGCAGCTTCAGTCTTGCGGCGTCTACGCCTGGGTGGTTCATCAGAAGAAGTAGAGCTGTCAGATGAGTAATAAGCAGCAGGATTGCCTCCAGCATTCTGTTGCTGCTGTTGAGTGAGTTGTGCCATCAGGTTGGCATTAGCTTGCATCTGTTCTCCCAGTTGTCTCCTGCTTTCCCTAAGTTCTCTCATCAAGTCATTGAACTCTACTCTGGTGACAACTGGAGTCTGTTCTTGAGCGGCAATCCCTGCACTCGGGATCGCCGGTTGATTGCTAGGTCCTGCTTGTTGCACGCTAGCAGTCTCTCGGGAATCCGCATTAAGAGAAGCTGACCTGGTACGTGGTCTTGCCATTGTAGAGTTATTGGTATGAACTCTGAGTAGAATCAACGGATGTCCTATCAGTAAGTCGGATCTTCTTTGGGGGATTTGTTCAATCCAGTAGCTTCAAAGCAGATCCCTGAGTTCAATTCTCAGTGAAAGCACCAAAGTGTTAGCACCAAAATTGGTCACTAACCTCGTAGAAGAAGATTGTGAAGAGATATAAGTGATGAAATCAAATTAAACTGAGAAGACAGTGCTAATCTAAATACAGAAAGTAAGAACACCAAATTTATAGTGGTTCAGCGTAATTGCCTACGTCCACTTTGAGGTTAAACTTTATTGATCTTCTTTATAGTTGATTACAAATACAATTTGTGAATCAAATGCTTGAATGAAGTTGTTAAGTAGAGAAGATGAGTCTTGAAAATGGCAGAGTCTCCCCGGTGTTCTCTCTCCAAAAAAGGATCCATTTCACTGTGACCCTGCCCCTCTATTTATAGGCAAACGTGGGCTGGATTACCCAAGTGGGCTTGATAGCCGAACGCTCGAGCCCAGGCGCTGCATGCCGAACCAGGTACGCCGAACGCTTCCATGCCGAACGGTCCTTCCATGCCGAACGGTGCTTCTGATGTATGGGAAGTGTAGGATGGTTGCAGTGAAGCCGAGCGTATCTCTGTTCGAAGCTCTTGACTGATCAATGTATGTAGGTCGAATGATATCGTTACCTTGCGTAGTTGTGCATACTGAATGCCTTCTGAATGCCGAACGCTCTAGTTGCCGAGTTATCCTATCGCCGAGTTCTACTGACGCCGAGTGCCTCTGGATGCCGAGTACTCCGGATGCCGAGTACCATGGGATGCCGAACACTAGTTGACACTGAGCATAGGTTGTTGCCGAGTACTACGCTGAGTTATCTCGATGCCGAGTGCTCTTGGATGCCGAGTACTCCGGATGCCGAGCAGTCTCGTATGCCGAGCAATCTTGATGCCGAGCGTTGGTTGATGTTGAGTGTCAGTTGACGCCGAACACTGCTGAGTACTACGCCTAAAACTCCTGGACGCCGGACACTATGGATGCCGAGTACTATGCCGAGTACTCCTGGATGACAGTTGCTTCGCCGAACACTCCTGGATGTCGGACACTCTCTGATGCCGAGCACTTATTGCCGAGTACTAGTTGCCTGGTCAAATCCCCAGGAAACATCGGGGACAAGTCGACGCCGAGACATTCGACGAGTTGTCCTTTCGTTTTCGAAAATATCTGGTCTTCACCACCGGTCTTCAAATGCTATCCATAACGTCGTATCATTATTCGGAATGGGTTATTAGACACAAAGGTCCTCTCCCGGCTAAACCGAATAATGAGCGCAATATTTAAAACATATGGATATTGGGATTTCAATTAAGTCACAACTTATTACCCAAAACTTTTCTTCAAATGGTTTAAACACATTACCATTTCAATCTTTTACACAAAAGATTCATTTCACAAAGTTCACCCAGTTTCACAAAGATCCATTCATAGATTTTCCCAATCAATTGGATTAACTCATTTAATCTTTAAATCAAAGATTTAACTTATAGCTTTCAAAACAATTCCATTTCGAATGGTTTAAACAAATCACCATTTTAAATCTTTTAAAAATAAACAGATTCAATTCATAAAGTTCACCCGGTTTCACAAAGATTTATTCAAAACTCGGAAAACCATTTTTATTTCAAACTTGAAATTCTATTGACACCAATTGAAAATTCATTCCTTATATGAAAGCTTTTGTTATTTGAAAACAAATAGTTTTCATTTCGGAAAATCTGATTCATTTATACGAGTTAAAGTCCTTGGGTTAAATTCAAATTCTCAAAACCATACTTTTAAAATGGTCTAAATTCATATAAACACATTTATAACATCTTTAACCATAATTTCCAAACATGGAATTCAATTCCAAATTTTGAATTCAAATTCAAATTAAATTATTTAAATTGGGAACTTTACCAAGTTATTCAAAATAACTTTTATCTTAAAAACTCCTTTTCAAAAGCTTTAACATTACCCAATTCCATTTCCAAAATCAATTGAAATTAAAATTTCAATTTTAAAAATATTAAATTTAAATCATCTGTGACTTAACCGATTTCCTCGTGAAATCCATATTTGTGTGCGTAAAAGTGTAGTCCAGGGGTTTTACACAATAGTGCAACATCATTCAATCATCACAGATCAGAATACAGAAATATAGTTGATAAGCGGTATAAACTATAACGCTTATCTTTCATACACAGATCACAGATAGATATATATTACAGATAATAAATTACATCACAGGGAATTAATCACATTCATCCCAGAGAAACAGATCACAACATAAATCAGGATATATCACAAAGCATCATATATCAGGGATATCAAATAATTCATCCATTCAGTACAATCCAAACATCCATAAGTAAATTTTATTAATCAACTGATTCATTTAAATCAGATGTATCAATTATTAATCCGGGTTAATTATCATAAGTTAATTACAAATTATTTGAAATACATTTCCCTTTCATCATTTATTAGTTAACCTTTAATTATAATTCATCAACCTTTAATTATTAAATAATTAACCTTTAATTATTTAATTCACCATTCAATTAATAAAATTTCAATAAGTGATCATCCCTAACCACTTAATAAATCAATTATTAATCCGTAATTAATTTCTTAAATAGTTAATCCTTAATCCTGAATTAACTTTAAGACAAACTCATTCTTATAAATGATTTAAATATCATTTTCCAATATGTTTGAAACTTTTATTTTCAAAGTTGTCTTTTAATTTTCATTTTAAATCCAAGTTTTAAAATGAACCCTTATTTATCTTTAATAGAGTTAAAAACTAATTTTAGAATCCTTTAACTTACTTGTCGAAGTAATACTTTTATTTTAAAGAAATTTTAAAAGAGTAAAGATCAAATAAAGTATACTTGAACATTTTACTTATTTAAAAATATAAATTTACAAAACTTAGTTTATATTTCAAAGTCTAGAATTCAATTTAAATTCAGGTCCAGTTTTAAGTTTTTAATTTAACTTGTTTTAAATCTTTCTTTTACACATTTCAAATTCATTTTAAATTATTTTAAAATTTAAATTTGCAGACAGGTTTACAAAAACTTGTACAAACCAAAACTAACCCGGGACAACTCATGTTTGCTTCGGGTTGGAACCTAGTTTACTTCGAGTGAACTACTCAAATAACTCGAGTAAATCCCGAGAACAATTCCTACCCAAACCCAAATGCACGATGCACATGCACCGTGGCTCTGGCCATCTCCGGCCACCCTCCAACACTTCCACACATCAATGACCACAACCAAAAACGATCACGATCATTAGAAACTTCACAGCCACTCGAAATCGAATTTGTGTTAACTAATCTAAAACCTGGAACTAAACAACGCAACGCTGACCAAACCTGGAAACACCTCGTGCTCGCAACACCAATCACCAGAAAACATGAGCCACCGGCCACGACTCCATCACTCACCCAGCTATCACCTCCCAAGACCACGTGCAACTCGATGCACTGAGGAGGTCGTGGCGATCAAAATTACAGATCCTACCAAAAACTAGGTTTAAAATTTTCAATACCCCGCCGCCGCTTCCACGTCGAACTGGAGCCCTTCCCACCATTTTTCCCCAGCACACAGTACTCCCCTCTACCTTCACACGAAACCCCGAGGTCCCTCAATGATGAGATCACACGAATTCATCAAAACAAAGAAGTTCGAACAAACGATAACTGCTCTTGAATTTTTGATCTAAAAATTATAAATCTTGCTTTAAAAATCAAGTTAAGGTATAAAAATTCATATTTTATACTTGAATTCGCAAATAAAAACGCTTGTATTTTGACAAAGGTAGAGATTAGCTCAAATTTCTTGCTTCCTAGAGATATTTACAAACTGTTTTAATTTAAATTGATTTTTAAATTTTAGTTCTTGGTCAAACAAACATTTTTGGTTTTGATTCTAAGTCCAAACATCAAGTAGATTAAGAGGGATTGATTTTTTTTTTTGAAACCAGAATCTTTAGTTAGAATTTTTAACATAGAACATATATGAATAAAAGCCTGCACACTTCATTCATCATTCAGGTATACCCAAAGAATTCTAATATATATACACATACTAACATACTCATCACAGATATAACTTGCAACAAATTCATGCCTTTAAATTTTAAAAAGTGAAGTTACTCACCTTGTTTTGAAGAAAGAACAGAGCTTCAAGTTGAAACAGGTTTTAATAAAATGCAAGCTGAAGCTTCCCTGATCTCTGATTGTAGTTGATTTGTATTGTAGTTTACGGTTAATTTTATTTAATTTTTGATAACTTTTTACTTCAGCCTTTGGTGAACGAAAGTGGGATGGAAGATTGATATATGAAAAATGGGTTACAGTGTGATAAAAAATGAGTTTGTACAAAGTAAGATCAGAGATATTTTATTGCTTGGTGGCTGATATAACCTTGCCTTGGTGCTACATTAATTAGTTTGTGAAAATTCATTTTTTTTCTTTCGGCTGTACAAATATGAAGATGATTTTGATGTGGCTTCTCTTACAAGCTTCTCACTTTATATATTTTGTTTCTTCATTTTTTTCAAGTGGTTCATACATGAATATATATATTAGTGTTTGTATTTTCTTTGTTTTTATAATATAAGTGAATCTCTATTTTAACATGTTGTTATATTCTAACTAATTTGTATTTTTGCTTTTATTTATTTCTATTTTTATTTTATTTTCCTTAGTCTTATTATTTTATAATATAGATAATTTCTATATTTTTATCTATTGTTAAATTTTAGCTAATGGGTTACTTTTATATTTTTATACTTTATCTTATATAATTTGTATTTTTATTTTTAAACCATTTATTTACGATTTAAATTCAAATTCAATGTATATATATATAAATTCAAATTTGCTCGTATTGCCCATATACATATATATTCACATATATACATATATATACAATATTTAAATTTTAAATGATTTAACATAGAATTTATTTGAACTCGGGGAAACTCGAATCAATTTACAATTAATTTCACAATTTTTATTCAAAAACTAAATTAACTATCAATTTAAATATATATAAAATCCAGGGTCGTTACAAGAATCATGTTCCTTGTCTCCCAAGTACAGTCATTCTCATTGTCGCTCCACTGAACTTTCACCAACTTGACTGTCTTGTTCCTTAATCGTTTCTCATCTCTCGCTATAACCCGAACTGGTTGTCTAACAGAAGTCAAATTAGGTTCTACTACTAAATCTTCCAACCCTGTCGGAGGAATAGTAGTCTCTGGATCATGCACATACTTGCGAAGATGAGACACATGAAATCCATTATGGACACCTGCCATACTGCTTGGCAACTCTACTCTATATGCGAGCTTTCCAATCCTCTCTATAATCCGGAATGGACCAACATATCTTGGGTCCAGTTTCCCCGACTTTCCAAATCATATCACACCCTTCATCGGTGACACCTTAATGAAAACCCTGCCTTCCACAGAGAACTCTAGGTCTTTACGCCTCTTATCTGCGTAACTCTTCTGTCTAGATTAAGCTTCCTTCATCCGTTCTCGGATTAACTCAATCTTCTCTAACGCCTCCCTAACCAAATCTGGACCTAAGACCAATCTGTCACCAGTCTCCAACCAACATGATGGTGATTTGCATGGCCTTCCATATAAAGCTTCAAAAGGCGCCATTCCTATACTAGTCTGGTAACTATAATTGTAGGAAAACTCAACCAAATGTAGCTGATCCTCCCAAGATCCACCAAAGTCTAATACACAAGCTCTCAATAAATCCTCGAGTGCCTTATTGACTCTCTATGTATGCCCATCCGTTTGAGGGTGATATGTTGTACTCATCTTGAGCTTGGTGCCTAATACATCCTGTAGACTTTTCCAGAATTCGCTAGTGAACAAAGCATCTCTATCACTAACTATGCTACTAGGAACTCTATATAGTCTAACTATGTTCTTCATGGACAACTTAGCTAGCCAAAACAGGTGACGTTCTGGTTGACTTTACTGGAATGAAATGGGCACTCTTGGTCAACCTGTCTACAGTGACCCATATACTTTCATTTCCTCTATTTGACCTTTGCAACCCGTCTATAAAATCCATGGATATTGAATCCCATTTCCAAACTAGAATCTCTAGAGGCTGAAGCAATCCACTTGGCTTCTGATGTTCGACTTTCACTTGTTGACAGTTTGCACATTGTCAAACCCACAACCCAATATCCCTCTTCATACCTTCCCAATAGAAGCTCCTCTTCATATCTTGATACATCTTGGTCCCTCCAGGATGAATCGTAAACTTGGATCGATGACAATCCCCAAGAACTTATTTCCTCAAGTTCTCAACATCTGGAACACATAATCGCCCTTTCTTTCTCAGCCATCCTCTCTGGTCAAGACAAATTTATTTCAAATCATAGATCTCAGTTCCAACCTCAAGCCTTCTGATCTTCTTGGCTAATAACGGATCCTCCTTCTACTTAGAAGCAATTCCTCGATCAACACCGGTCGAACTTCTAAACAGCATAACATGGCAGCGCTCTGACTAGAACTAGCAGTCGATCTTAACTGCACATCACAACTGGCTAAAGCTTCTAGATCCTTCCATTCTGCCAACATAGCCAATACCACATTTTGGTGTCTTCTGCTAAGAGCATCCACTACTTTATTACCTTTCCCTAGTGTATACTCTATACCAAAATCATAAGCAGCCAAAAACTCCAGCCACCTTTGCTGTCTCGTATTCAACCCCTTCTGAGAGAATAAGTATCTTAAAGACTTATGATCGGTATATAGCTCAAATCTCTATCATAAGAGATAATGTCTCCAAATATTAAATGCAAAGATCACCACAGCCAACTCCAAATCATGAGTAGGATAACTCACTTCATGCGGTCTACACTGTCGTGAAGCGTAGGCAATAACTTTACCCTTCTACATCAACACAACTCCCAATCCAGTCCCACATGCATCAGTATACACCACCAACCCGTGGTTTCTGTCTGGAACTACCAGCAATGGTGCATTAGTCAACAAATGTTTTAACTTAAGGAATGCTTCCTCATATTTATCGGGCCAAACAAACTTCACCTCCTTCCTGGTTAGCTTAGTCAAAGGCGCTACTATCCGCAAGAAATCCTTGATGAATCTCTGGTGATAGCCACAAGTCCAAGAAAATTTCTAATCTCAGTCACCGTCTCTGGTCTCTTCAATTGTTCACGGCTTCGATCTTATCTAGATCAACTGAAAACCCTTTCTCTGAAACCACATGACCAAGAAACTTAACCTCTTTCTTCCAAAAATGACACTTGGAAAACTTCGCCTTTAGCTAATTCTGCCTCAACATCCCAAGCACAACTCTAAGATGATCTTCATGCTTTCTTTCAACCTTAGAGTATATCAAAATGTCATCTATAAACACCAACACGAATCTGTCCAAATACTCTCGGAAGACTTGGTTTATCAAATCCACAAAGAAAGCAGGTGCATTCATCGGCATTACTAACCACTCATACGAACCATATTTAGTCTGAAATGCTGTCAAAGGAATACCATCCTCTGCCACTTTTAACTGATGGAAGCCTGTCGCCAAATCCAATTGGGAAAACACTCTGGCTCCACTCAACTGATCAAATAGAACATCAATTCTCGACAAAGGATACTTATTCTTTATCGTCCTCTTATAAACTTACGATAGTCGATGTACATCCTTAACGACCCATCTGGCTTCTTCACGAAAACCGCAGCCGCTTCCCAAGGCGAACTACTCGGTCTAATAAAATTCCTTCCTTCTAGATCCAATAGCTGCACCTTTAATTCCTTCATCTCAGTTGGTGTCATCCTGCTTGGTGTTCTACTGACAGCTTCAGCTCTTGGCACAAGATCTATCCGAAACTCGACAGCTCGTTTCGGTGGTAGCCCTGTGACTGGCTCAAAAACATCTGCAAACTCTCTTGCTACATGTACCTGACTTAGATCTTTTCCCACTTCCATTGCACTTATTACAGCACAACTACTCCAGTCAGAATTCTCTACTGAGAATATAATTCCATTATGGCTATCAGGGTGTCTCAATGATATCTCCCCATCCTGGCAAAATACCTTGCCTTATACCTTCTCAACCAATCCATACCCCAAAATGATTCTGAATTCTACAAAATCGAAAACATACAGACTGCAAGCAAACTTATGACCTAACAAATCGAGTTCTAACTGGTCACATCTCATCCCTAGATTTGCATACCCTCCTATTGGATTCACAATGCTTAAGGAAGTAACAAGGTATGTGGGTTCTATGCATAACCTATCAACCAAATACTGTGATATAAATAAATGTGATGCACCGATATCAAATAGTACCCTAACTGGTGTACTCCGAATCAAAAGCGTACCTTCCATCACAGTTTTCCCTTTATCTGCAGTAGTAGGCCTAGAAGAAGATGGTGGTCCAATAGCAAAAACCTTTCCTTTGTCTACCCTGACTGGCTCTGGACACTGGTTCTTATAATGCCCAACTTGGTTACAATTGAAGCATTTCACATTCTTCTTTTCTGCAGGCTTCTTTCCCTTGCCTGATCGGCACTCGTGAGCATAATGACCCTTCTTGTCACACTTGAAGCACACTAAATCAGCCTTTGCCTACTTAGCAGCATTTCCCTTCTGGGCTCCCTTCTTCTTAAAGAACTTCCTCTTCTTTCCCTGAAGACCTTGGGAGTCAATTGGCTTCTCTCTAGCACAACCAGCAAGCATCTCTTCATAGCGAATGGCCATCCCACCACCACATTACAAGGATCATGGATATGGATCATGGTCATTCTAGCAAGCTCGGGCCTTAACCCCTAAATAAACCTCTCATTCCTTTTGAGGTCAGTGTCTACAGTGGCCTACCCATATTGAGATAGCTCGTCAAACTTAGCGGCGTACTCGATTACTCACATCTCTCTCTGAACTAGATCCATGAACTTCCTCATCAAAATTGGCTTAGCAACCTCAGATAAAAACTTTGGCTCAAATCTCCTTCTGAAATCAGCCCACGTCAACTCTTCCTCCGAAACCCTGGCAGTCATACTATTCCACCAGTGAAGCGCTGCCCCTTGCAACTGCCTAGAGGCTAGCCTTCTCTTTTGCCCATCATCCAAACCTAGATCAGTAAAGATTCTCTCATAGTGCAATGATCAATTCTCAAAGTCTCTACTTAACTTAGCATAATTATTCCCAACTGGAGCTATAGGATTAGCTTCTCCAACATTTCCAGCAACACCAGCAGCAACTTCTGCTTGCATAAGATTAACCAAGAACTGATACATCATCCCCGCACCTACTGGCGGATTGCCAGAACTCTCATTGGCTTCAGCATTAGCCCGTCGACCTTGGTTCCTACGAGTATTAGGTCGAGCATTTCCGTTGGTTGTGGTGCTTCCTCCACCGAGATTTCCTCTTCCATTTCCTACTTCCATATTTTCTTTCTCATAAATCTACATATGATCCTTAGTAAGATACAGAAGAACGGTCTAAGGGAGGGGAATACGTACTTATATACATAAATATATCAAATACAAGTATGTCACTATAGCATTATCCCAAACCCCAATCATATTTCTGATTCATTGGATTATGTTTTGGAAAAAAATCTTTTAGGTTTAACTTCCTTTTAAAGTTTCATAAACCTATGCTCTGATAACAAGTTGTAACATCCCCCTACTTGGAGGCCCAAAACTAACAGCTACGGATATTGCAGTCATCCATAGTTATTAATATTCAATGACCAAATACGGTGGTGTTAGATTCATTGATACACAGAAACACATGAATATGGAAAAAATTTAAAACTTCAAACAAGATCACATTCCATTTCAAATCATTTCCAATTCATTACATAAACCCATGATCGTAAACCACGTTCATAAAAAATATATTTATTACAATATACGCCAAGAGAGACATATGAAAATGCCCCCTTGGATTATCAGAGTATACACATGCAATAGAACAACTTTTCCATTACAAACAACACATCGGAATCAAATAAAAGAGAACTCTAAATATCTATTATGCCTCCTGCACGTCTCCGGAAGCTTTATTCATCTAATGAGGTACCTGAAAACCTCAACTCCCAAACTACTCAAAATCAATTGAGTACTTGAGAGTTTAAGGGGAAAACATAAACTTCGAGTCAGACATAAAGCCTGGTATGAATAATAATCTAACATCTCAAACCATTTAGATATCTAGTGAGACCACGCTGCTTAGCAGAACGGGTTTTCCTCTCACTAGTATCTTAAAACCTTTATAAAACCATATATTGTGCACTCCATCCACAATGGTTAAAACATGGTCATTTCAAAATATTATGATGATATGCATACAAGTTAAAACTTTCTGGATTTCCCGCCCGCTGTTTAATTGACTCCCTGTCATATTTATAGTTTCTAGGGTCACTATTAACCTATTAGTTTTCATGCGCTTACTAATAACCTTTTTATAATATATGGACTCCCCGTCCTATTTCATAGTATTCATCGGTGCACTACGAACCTATTGGCCCCTGCCAATTAACTTAATTAATTCATGGGTTCCCCTGAACCTATTGGTGACTCTAATAACTTCTCTCTTATCCTAGTTTTTATGGGTTGACTAGGAACTTATTGACAACTGTCAATAACTTAATCCGGAAATAGTTTTCATGGGTGCGCTACAAACAAATTGGCCCCTGCCAACCACTCTTTATAACATAGTTTTCATGGGATCACTATGAACCTATTGGTAATTCCAATAACTTCCTAATCATATTTTTCATGGGTGCACTATGAACCTATCTCCCTGATAACTTCTATATTTAGGCATCCTATATTCTGGTCTCCCTGACCTCCTGGATGCAAATCTACTCTTTCTGGAGTTTAATCAATTTATTCACTACTGGGTCAACCTAGCTGGTTCTTCTACCCTATATCCCCAAAATGTAGTTATGGGTCCATTTTAATGTGAATATATTTATATTCAAAGAAGCAATCATAATAACATAACAATACCACTCCTGTGGGTTTAATATCCTTGAAATCATTTTCATATTAAAACGAGGTTAGTCCCTTAAACCTAATATTTTATCAAGGAAAGCTTCTTCATAAACTTCATACTTAACCATTTCAAAGCTCTTTTATATTTACCATGGGTTTTTTCTATAAAAATTGAGTTTGGGTTATTCGTTTTGAAAAACAAAGCCATTCGACTCCTTCGAAACCTTGCTTTCAACCTCACTGGATACCCTCCTTCGAAAGCATAAAAATCTATTTCCAAATCATTAGGCCCCTGCCTTCTAAACACTTTAAAACTTTCTTTCAAAACCTTTCGAATGTATTAAAGCATTAGCATTTGACATTTAGAAGCATAGCTTCGTAACCAATTGAAAGTCCCCCTTTCGAAACCATTGGGTTTATATTTAAAAATATCTTTTGGGTTAAAGTGAACACATACGAAAGCACCCCTTTCAAAACCTTGCTATATCTTATAAAAGCATTTGAGGAAAACTAGATGGCGTCGGCACCATTCTTCCGAAAGCATAAGTCCTTTGGGTAAAATACTTGAAGGTTGGCTTCGAAACCCCTTTCGAGACCATTTCCTTCGAAACCCCCTACCCCTTCGAAAGCTACGGGAAGTGACTTGAGTTTTTTTTAAAACAAAGGTTAGCTTCTGAAAACAACGATATCTTCAATGCCTTCGAAATGCAGAGTGACAAAAGGGTTTCGACCTGGTCGAAACTTCCCCTTCCGAACACTTTAATTTTGAAAACAAAGTAGCCTCTTCGGAAGCTACTACTTTAAACTAAAGCGGTGGCTCTCTTTCAAAAGCAAGTTAAAAGTCACTTTCAAAAGCATCGGTCTCGACCCCTTCGAAAGCATATAAAGAAGTAGGCAAGCGCTTTTCTTTAGAAAACAAAACCGTAGTGCTAACCCCATCGGAAGCCACGTTTCGACACCCTACCTTCCGCCTTTCTCCAATCCACTATGTACCAACTGAGTGATACCATATGTATTGGTTTCGGCTTCTGTAGTTTTGACCTGGTCAAAGGCGGAAGCTCTGGATCGAAAGCTACTACCAGAGGAGACGGAACCCACTTTTCCGGAGAAAAGGCTGTTTTTACCAAATAAAGTAATTTCTTTGTAACTAACTTGCCCACGTGTGAACTCTTGATTGGTTGCCTTAAACTTTTCAAATTATTTTACAAAAAATTGCCGCATTTTCTCAGATCTAAAACAAGGTTAACTTTTAATAAATAAGCGCTTCTCATTTAACAACATTTAAATCATTTAGGTCCTCCTTTCAAAATAATTTAATTTCCATAATAAACCTCTTAGTAAAAATCCCCAAAATCACACAAAATTAACTTTTAATACGTTACCTAACATATATAAATTTCAGACCCAAATTCATTATATAATTACCGGAATTAATTTCTAAACCTAATAATACATATTTTCCTTTAAAAATTCATAACAAATTCTCCACGGCTTGGAAAATTCTAAAAATGAAACCCAACTCCAAAATCATGTTTTCCATAACATAAAATTATTCCATGGCATTCTAAAATCATTTGCTATCGGTTTTGCCTGAAAACCGTGCATATATATATTTAAACAATTTGATATTAAGTCAAACTATTATAAAACCAAGCATATCATCATTCAAATCATTATAAAATGGATTAATTCATAAATTCAAAACATATGATTGAAAATAAAATAGAGATTATTAGGATTATTATTCACCTTATTTTGGATAAGGAAATTGGAGATAGTTTTGAGATTGATTCCCCTATCTTGAATCCTAAGCTTTAATCTTGAATTTTCTCTTCTCTTCTTAGTCCTTAATGGCCGGCTCCTCTTTTCTCTCTTACGTTTATTTTGTTTGTGATAAAATGAACATGAATGGTATGGATAAGAGTATATGGGTAAGGAATTATGGGCGGCAATTACCCTATGCCCCTATGTTAATTTAATTATCATTCATAACCATTTATAATCCCATTAGAGTTAACAAGCACGACCTCTAGGTTTATTTACAAATCTCAATCTCCTTATCACTTTACATTTACATTATTCTATTTAATTTACCTAATTAAATCCCCTAAATAATGTTATCCTAAAATCAGGGGTGTTACAATCAGTATCGACGGATCGGTGGTAATTTACTTGGAGTCAGGTCCGGGAAAATTTGCTACTTGTTTGGTGTCGGCGAACGGTTCGCTTGTAGTCGCAGAAATTTGAAGTGATGGATTATGCTTGGAGTCGAATGCATGTTTTCTTGGAGATTACTTAGAGAAAAATGATCGGCACCGATTGTTATGGAGAAAAACGATTGGCACTGATCGTTTTTTGTGCTTGGAGTCAGAATCATGTTTTTTTTGGAGAAAATTTGGATTTTACCCAAGTCTAACCCTGGGCTAGAATTTTCAGCACCTACTTCAAGTCAGAAAGGTGATTACTTCAGGTTAACCTTGAAGTGGGTTTTTCGACGATCGTTTTGGCAATTTTTGACGATGATCGATCTATAACTCAAAATCTAAAAAGGCAATAGACATGAAATTTGAAAAGTAAGGAGCTAACATCATGGGGGACCCATCAGAACGATCGCACCCCAAAAGGAGCAAATATGGAACAATCTTCCATATTTCCATTCTTCAACTCAACTCCATGGAAAATGCGATATCTCACAAATGGTAAGTCGGAATTGCAAGAAATTTGGAGAGCAAGTAGCTAACATCATGGAGGACCAACAAAAATGATCGCACCCCATTGGAGCTAATATAAACAATCGACACCGATCATTACAATGGTGTCCGATCGACCTAAAATTGGTGGATCGAGTCGTACGGCTCCGGAGGTTCTTTTGGCAAAATTTCAGCGTGATCCATGCACGTCTTCACCTATAAATACAGTGGACTTGGCTCATTACAAGGAATCTTCTTCTTCTTCCAATTGGATTTTCTTTTGGGTCTCCTTCATCACTTCTTTTCTCTTCCTCCATTAATTTTCTAAGGCAAAAACAACTATACTTGTAATTTTACGGTATAAATAAAAGATTACTGGAGTAGACGTAGGCCGAGGTTTGCCGAACCACTATAAAACTTGCATATTCATTTACTTTTCTGCAATCTATTATGTGTTGTGAATTTATACTTCTCTGTTTGGATCTAAATACAGGATATTGGTGCTTTCACTTACAACCGGGTGTTCGTGCCCGTTTTTGGTGCAAACACCGGCCCAAACTGTAACATCCTGCTTCTGGAGGCTCAAAACTAACTGCTACGGATGCTGCAGTCATCCATAGGTGTTATTTCTGAGTGACCGAAATCGAAATCTTGAAACTATTGGCAACACAAAAACACAAGAATATGAAAAAATTTAGACTTCAACAAAACAGAATTTCTCATTTCTTATAAATTTCAACTTAAGATTTAATTACATAATCCCAGACGTTAACCACGTTCGGATCACATATACATGTACAAAATACAGTAAGAGTGACATATGAAGATGTCCCCTTATGATGATCAGAGAACTAATAAATATGAACTTTACAGTTTTTAGTACATCACAACGAAAAACACATAATAGCTCTTATATAGCTAATGCTGCCTCCTGCACGTCTCCAAAAGCTTATTCGTCCAAAAACCTAAAAGTCTCCCACTCTCAGACTACTCAAATTAATTTTTGAGTACCTAAGAGTTTGTAGAGAAACACAAACTTTGAGTCAGTCAATAAGTCTAGTATGAATAATCCTCTATCATCTCTTATCATAAATAGATATTTAGTGAGACCACACCACCGCTTAGCGGAAATGGTTTTTCCCCTCACTAGTATCCAAAATAAAACATGCAAATCATTTACTATACCCCTGCACCCAAAATGATTAGTCTTAACATAACATGAAATAAAGCCATAAATCATATGTATTGGATATCCCATCCACCCATTTATTAGATATCCCATCTAAAAGTAATTTATTAGATTTCCCTTCTAAAATCAATTTATTAGAGTTTCCCTCTAAAATCTTTAAAATGACTATCCATCATAATTTAATAGGACTGTTCGCCCCAAATCCCTTTAAAATAATTGCAGATTATCCATCGTACATTGTTTTAGAAAAGATGGTATGGGCTATCCACCGCACACTCCATAGTTTTTCTAGGATGACTATGAACCCTTGGGTGCCAAATCCTTAGGCTAACCACCTCTAGCAAAACATCCTTTACTTTAGAAATTTGATGTGGCCTATCCACCGCACATTCCATGGTTTTCGTAGGTTAACCAAGAACCCATTACTTGGCCAATTAAAATATCATGATCCCCATGATTATTTATAAAATTCATGATCCCCATGATTAATTAATTTCCCTAGGCATACCACATGTTTAACCTATTCCCATTGGTAGCCCCAATTAGGTTAAATTAAATAAAAACACATTGCTAGCCCCAATTAGGTTAAATTAAAAAAAACACATTGATAGCCCCAATGTATATTTTCGAAAGCATATTTCTACTTGTAACCCCAAACTATGTATCGAAAACATTAAACCCACTGGTGTCCCCAAGGTTTTATAACATTCAATTTGAATAAGAATCCCTCTTATAAATTCAAACAAAGATAAGTATTTTATGCTATAACCCTTCGAAGTAACCCCTTCGACTTAGCAAAGTTTTACTTAAGAAAATGGCTAAAAACAGCCCTTTAAAACCCTTCGAACGAAGTCCCATTCGAAAGCAAATAAACATCCAAAGTTATCCCCTTCGGAAACATTACTTTTGAAAGCATCACAAAATCATACCTTTCGGCCTTGTCGAAAGGTCCTACCTTTCGACCTTGTCGAAAGGTTTCTCTTATCGGAAGGTTTCTTTTTGACCTAGTCGAAAGGTTCTACCTTTTAACCTTATCGAAAGCATGGGGTATCCCCCTTATAAAACCATTTATAAACCTTTCGAAAGCAATGAAACTCTAAACCTTTCGCAATCATTGAAGGTTAATCCTTCAAAACCTTTCGAAATCAAACCTTTCGAAATCAAAACCTTTCGAAACCATTCAAAAACAATGAAGTGTTGGTGTTGGAACCAACCCTTCGAAAGTATACTTCCGACCTCGTCGGAAGGTTTACCCTTCGACTTTGTCGAAAGGTATTAAAATCTTTTTGGCAAGCATTTAAAACATTAACTCTTGAAGGTTTTGGCTTTTTATGATCCCCTTCGTGGCCCCTCCTTGAGTGTATAAAACTTACTCTTTTTATAAAAGTTTATAGAATTGAAGGATCTCCCTTCGTCTCAGTTGAAAGCAAGTTGTATTTCCATTTGAAAGTAAAGGAAGCAGCTTTTCGACCCTTTGCCCCTCTTTCCTTCGTCACCATGCCTACCCTTAGACTTAGACGAAGGGATAAAAGCGGCTTTTGGAGTCGGAGGGAACATCTAGGCCTACTAAAGTGATGTTTTATCTTGCTTGTCCAATTGTGATTGGTCAAGGGGCTTCCACCTATGCTTTTGAATAGTAAAAAGTATTCCAAAATCAACCCTTTTTCTGAAAACACTATACTTCTTCCCCGAATCAATTTTTGAAAGCAATTTCCCTCTGGCATTGACCAAGGTGGAAGCAATATTGCAGTTTAGCCCTTAGGCTTAATTAATTTAATTACCTTAGTTAACCACTAAGGAAAAATCCCCAAAAATCTCCAAAAAATCTTATAAATCATATACTTCAACATATTAAAATTTCAAAGCATATGAAGATTAAAACAACTTGGAATTTAACCAAAGCCGAATAAAACGTGTTAATTAGCCCATTAACATTTTAAAACACCTAAATTTTTCCAAACAAAGTTTTAAATGGTTATATCCTAACCAAAATCATAAACATGAATCGGGTATAACGCATAACTGATCCAAACATAGAAAATGAGATGATAAACATGATTATCCACCTTGATTAGTTGATTGGAGAATGGGATAATTTCCTAGCTTTAATTCCTTAGCTTTTTCTTCAATTTATGCTCTTGCTGGAGCTTTTAATGGCCGACCGAAGTTGGTGAGGAGTTAAGAATGAGAAAGTGGAAGTTTATTAAGGTGGAGGAAGAGATATATACTAAGAAATGTAGCCTCATTTCCAAGTTTACCCCTTAGGAAATTCCTGCTTCTTAATTTAGTTAAGTCTTATTTTAGTTCATTCATTAATACATGGCCATTGGATTTATTAATCTCATCTCCCTAATTATTCACATTATTCTATTTAATTTATCCAATTAAATATCCCGAATAATGTTAATTAAAATTTAGGAGCATTACAGACTCCTCCCCTTAAAGAATTTTGTCCCTGAAATTTCAGTAAGGACACAACAACAAGCATATAGCCCATGCAAGCAAAGCTAGTATAACCTACCCGCCAAATTCTATATAAACCCTATATAGAACATACCATCTAAAAAAGCCCAGGAAAAGTAACCCTAATCCTGTCTTCTGTCTCCCAAGTAAAGTCTTCACGTTGTCGCTCCACTGGACTTTCACCAACCCGACTGTCTTGTTTCTTAACCTTTTCTCATCTTTTGCCACAACATGAACTGGTTGCCTCACAAAAGTCATATCCGGTTCCACCACTAAGTCCTCCAGTGCCATCAGAGCGATAGTAGTTTCTGGATCATGAACATACTTCCTAAGATGAGAAACATGAAACAAATTATGGACCCCGGCCAAACTGCTCGGCAAATCTACTCGGTATGCGGGTCTCCCGATCCTCTTTGATATAGGAAATTGTCCAACATATCTCAGTGCTAGCTTCCCGGTCTTCCCGAACCGAACCACACCTTTCATCGGTGATACCTTGATGAAAACTCCATCTCCAACTGAGAACTCTATGTCCTTACACCTTTTGTCTGCGTAATTCTTCTGCCTAGACTGAGCTTCCTTCATTCTTTCCCGTACCAACTCGATCTTATCTGTTGCCTCTCTCACCAAATCTGGACCAAGGACCAATATGTCTCCGGTCCCTAACCAACAAGCAGGTGATTTGCATGGCCTTCCATACAAAGCTTCAAAAGGCGCCATTCCTAAGTAGTCTGATAACTATTATGATAGGAAAACTCCACTAAGTGCAAGTGATCTTCCCAAGAACCACTAAAATCTAGCACACAAGCCCTCAACAAATCTTCCAATACCTTATTGACTCTCTCTGTCTGCCCATCCGTCTGAGGATGATATGTGGTACTCATCTTGAGCTTAGTGCCTAACACACTCTGCAGGCTCTTCCAGAACTCGCTACTAAATAAAGCATCTTTATCACTAACGATACTACTAGGAATTCCATACAGTCTAACAATGTTCTTCATGAACAACTTAGCCAAAATAGGTGCCGTCCTGGTTGACCTTATCGGAATAAAATGGGCACTTTTGGTCAGTCTGTCCACTATGACCCATACACTTTCATCAGTTTGACCTTGGCAACCCGTCAATAAAGTCCATGGATATCGAATCCCACTTCCAAACTGGAATATCCAAAGGCTGAAGAAAACCACTTGGCTTCTGATGTTCGGCTTTTACTTGCTGACAGTTCAAACACTTTTTTACCCATAAGCCAATATCCCTCTTCATTCCTTCCCAGAAGAAACTTATTTTCATATCCCGATACATCTTGGTTCCTCCAGGATGAATTGTAAACTTCGATCGATGACATTCCCTAAGAACTTCCTTCTTAAGGTTTCCAACATTCGAAACCCATAACCGTCCCTTCTTTCTCAACCAACTCCCTGGTCAAGAATAAAATCCTTCAAATCATCAATCTCGGTTCTAGCTTCTAACTTTCTAATCCTCTCGGCTAACACTGGATCCTCTTTCTGCCTAGAAGCAATCCATTCGATCAGAACTGGTCGAACTTCCAAACAAGACATCATGGCGATATTCCGACTAGATACAGCAGTCGATCTCAACTGCACATTGCAAGCAGCCAGTGCTTCCAAGTCTTTCCATTCCACCAACATAGCTAACACCAAATTCTGATGTTTCCTGCTAAGTGCATCAGCCACCTTATTTCCTTTTCCCGGTGTATAGTTGATGCTAAAATCATAAGCTGCAACAAACTCCAGCCATCTCTACTGTCACATGTTCAGCTCCTTCTGAGAGAATAAATACCGTAGAGACTTATGATCCGTGAATAGCTCAAACCTTTCTCCCAAAAGATAATGTCTCCACACCTTCAATGCGAAGATTACCGCTGCCAACTCCAAATCATGAGTAGGGTATCTCACTTCATGTGGTCTAAGCTATCTAGAAGCATAGGCAATAACCTTTCCATTCTGCATTAGCACCGCACCTAACCCAGTACCACATGCATCGATGTAAACTATCAACCCCTAATTCCCATCTGGAACTACTAACACGGGCGCATTGGTTAACAAATGTTTCAACTTAAGGAATGCCTCCTCACATTTGTCAGACCAAACAAACTTCACGTCCTTCCTGGTTAGCATAGCGAAGGATGCCGCTATCTGCGAGAAATCCTTAACGAACCTTCGGTAGTATCCCACAAGACCAAGAAAATTTCTAATCTCACTTACCATCTCTGGTCTTTTCCAATTGTTAACAGCTTCGATCTTATCCGGATCAACTGCTAAACCTTCCTCGGAAACTACATGACCAAGGAACTTCACTTCCTTCTTCCAGAAATGACACTTGGAGAACTTCGCCTTCAGCTGATGTTGCCTTAGCATCTCCAAACTATTCTAAGATGATCCGCATGATCCTTCTCATTCTTAGAATATACCAAAATGTCATCAATAAAAACCAACACGAACCTATCCAAGTACTCTCGGAAAACCTGGTTCATCAAATCCACAAAGAAAGCTGGCGCATTAGTAGGCCTGAATGGAATAACCAACCATTCATAAGACCCATATCTAGTCCTAAACGTCGTCAAAGGAATATTGTCCTCCGCCACTCTTAGCTGATGGAAACCTGTCACCAAATCCAGCTGGGAAAATACTCTGGCTCCACTCAACTGATCGAATAAATCATTGATTCTCGGCAAAGGATACCTGTTCTTGATCATCCTCTCGTTCAACATACGATAGTTGATACACATCCTTAACGACCCATCTGGCTTCTACACGAATACCACGGCCGTTCCCCAAGGCGAACTGCTCGGCCGGATGAAATCCTTTCCTTCCAATTCCACTAGTTGCGCCTTCAATTCCTTCATCTCGATTGGTGACATCCTGCTCGGTGGTCTACTTATGGGTTCAGCTCCCGGTATGAGATCTATGTGAAACTCAATTGCTCTTTTCGGCGGCAAGCCCGAAACTGGTTCAAACACATCCGCAAACTCTCTTGCTACATAAACCTGCTTCAACTATGCTTCTGTTCCCATAGCACTCAATAACGCATAAGCATTTCCGTTCAAACTCCTTACTGAGTAAATAACTCGGTTATGGCTATTATGGTGTCTCAATGATATTTCCTCCTCCTGGAAAAATATCCTAGCATCATATCTATTTAACCAATCCATACCCAATATGATCCCGAAACCCACGAAATCAAAAACAAATAAATTGCATGCAAACATATGACCTAGCAAATCAAGTTCTAACTGGTCATATCTCGTTCCCAGAGTTGCATACCCTCCTATAGGATTCATAACCCTTAAAGGAGTAATAAGGTATAAAGGTTCCAAACATCAGCAATCTACCAAATACTGAGATATAAATGAGTGCGATGCACCGATATCAAATAGTATCCTAATAGGAGTACTATGAATCATACGCATACCTTCCATTACAGCTTTTCCTTTCTCAACAGCCATTGGTCTAGAGGATGATGGTTCCAAGGCAAGGACCTTTCCCTTTCCAGCCTTAGCAGCCTCGGGACACTTGTCCTTGTAGTGCCCCATCTGGCCACAGTTGTAGCACTTCATGTTCGACCTCACTGCAATTGCTCTTCCATCACCCGAGTGACATTCATTAGCATAGTGCCCCTTCTTGTCACACTTGTAACAAACAATATCTGCCTTGCTCTTCTTAGCTGTTACCCCCGACTGGGCACCTTTCTTCTTGAAGAACATCTACTTCTTACCTTGAAAATTCTGAACCTCAACTGGTTTCTCTTTTCAAAAAGTAGAAAGCATCTCTTCATTCCAAAAAACCATCTCGACAACAATATGACACGGATCCCGGAGGTTTGGCATGGTTGCTCTGGCGATCTCAGGATTCAACCCAGTGATAAACTTATCATTCCTCCGAATGACAGTATCCACGGTATCATATCCGTAACAGGACAGTTCATCAAACTCTGTAGCATACTCAATCACCGATCTATCCCCTTGGACTAAATCTGCAAATTTCCTTAGCAATGCTAACTTGGCAACCTCTGATAGAAATCTTTCTTCGAACCTCCTTCGAAATTCAGCCCAAGTCAGGTCTTCCTCTGGCTCTCCTATGGTAACTCCGTTCCACCAAAACAACGCTGCTCCCTGCAATTGCCTGCAAGCAAGTCTCCTCTTATGCATATCCGTCAAGCCGAAATCTACAAATATCCTCTCACAATGCAATAGCCAGTTCTCCACTCCTACTGCATCCTCGATTCCCAGAAAAGGCTTTCCTCCAAGACTAGCATAATCCCTGCCCAGCTTGGCATAATTATTGCCAACTGCGGCCACCGGATTAGCTCCTCCAGCATTCTATACACCGGTAGAATCTCAGTACCAACATTGGAATTTGCATCTGGGTTTGCATTTGCCTGTCGACCCTGGTTGCTCCTAGTATTGGGTCGAACATTTCCACTTATTACGGTGCGTCTTCCACCTTGATTCACTCGTCCATTTCCTACCTCCATATCTTACTTTTCTACTACCTGAAATCCAATCTTGGTAAGATACAGAAGAATAGTCTAAGAGAGTGGGGAATACATACTTAGGTATTTATAGCAAAGTACACATATGTTACTATAACGCTTACCCAATCCCAACTATATTTTAGATTCATTAGATCATGCTTTAAAAATCCTTTAAGGTTTAAATTCTTTTTAAGTACATAAACCATGCTCTGATACCAATGTAACATCCTGCTTTCGGAGGCTCAAAACTAACTGCTACGGATGCTGCAGTCATCCATAGGTGATATTTCTGAGTGACTGAAATCGGAATCTTGAAACTATTGGCAACACAGAAACACAAGAATATGAAAAAAAAATTAACAAAACAGAATTTCTCATTACTTATGAAT
Organism: Allium fistulosum; assembly: GCA_030737815.1. Lineage (NCBI taxonomy): Eukaryota > Viridiplantae > Streptophyta > Magnoliopsida > Asparagales > Amaryllidaceae > Allium > Allium fistulosum. Next base: position 119,897,367 of record CM060905.1, on the reverse strand, counting down.
TTCAATTTAAGATTTAATTACATAATCCCAGACATTAACCACGTTTGGATCACATATACATGTACAAAATATGATAAGAGCGATATATGAAGATGTCCCCTTATGGTGATCAGAGAACTAATAAATATAAACTTTACAGTTCTTAGTACATCACAGTAGAAAACACAAAATAGCTCCTATATAGCTAATGCTGCCTCCTGCATGTCTCTGAAAGCTTATTCGTCCAAAAACCTGAAAGTCTCCCACTCTCAGACTACTCAAATTAATTTTTGAGTACCCGAGAGTTTGTGGAGAAACACAAACTTCGAGTCAGACAATAAGTCTGGTATGAATAATCCTCTATCATCTCTTATCATAAATAGATATTTAGTGAGACCACCCCGCTTAGCAGAACGGGTTTCCCCCTCACTGGTATCCAAAATAAAACATGCAAATCATTTACTTGCCCCTGCACCCAAAATGATTAGTCTTAATATAATATGAAATAAAGCCATAAATCATATGTATTGGATATCCCATCCACCCATTTATTAGATATCCCATCTAAAAGCAATTTATTAGATTTTCCATCTAAAATTAATTTACTAGAGTTCTCCTCTAAAATCTTTAAAATGACTATCCGTCGTAATTTAATAGGACTGTTCGTCCCAAATCCCTTTAAAATAAATGCAGATTATCCATTGTACATTGTTTTATAAAAGATGGTGTGGGCTATCCACCGCACACTCCATTGTTTTCCTAGGATGACTATGAACCCTTGGGTGCCAAATCCCAAGGCTAACTACCTCTGCCAAAACATTCTTTACTTTGGAAATTTGTTGTGGGCTATCCACCACACATTCCATGGTTTTCCTAGGTTAACAAAGAACCCATCACTTAGCCAATTAAAATATCATGATCCTCATGATTATTTATAAAAATTCATGATCCCGATGATTAATTAATTTCCCCAGGTATACCACCTGTTTAACCTATTCCCATTGGTAGCCCCAATTAGGTTAAATTAAATAAAAACACATTGATAGCTCCAATGTATATTTTCGAAAGCATATTTATGTTTGTAACCCCAAACTATGTATCGAAAACATTAAACCTACCCCGGTGTCCCCAAGGTTTTAAAACATTCAATTTAAATAAGGATCCCCCTTACATATTCAAACAAAGATAAGTATTTTATGCTATAACCCTTCGAAGTAACCCCTTCGACTTATCAAAGTTTTACTTAAGAAAAATGGCTAAAAACAGCCCTTTAAAACCCTTTGAATGAAGTCCCATTCGAAAGCAAATAAACATCCAAAGTTAGCCCCTTCGGAAACCTTTCTTTTGAAAGCATCACAAAATCATACCTTTCGACCTTGTCGGAAGGTTTCTTTTCGACCTAGTCGAAAGCCTGGGGTATCCCCCCTTATAAAACCATTTATAAACCTTTCGAAAGTAATGAAACTCTAAACCTTTCGCAATCATTGAAGGTAATCCCTTCAAAACCTTTCGAAATCAAACCTTTTGAAATCAAACCATTCGAAATCAAAACATTTTGAAATCAAAACCTTTCGAAACCATTTAAAAACAATGAAGTGTTGGTGTTGGAATCAACCCTTCGAAAGTATACTTCCGACCTTGTCGGAAGGTTTACCCTTCGACTTTGTCGAAAGTTATTAAAATCTTTCTGGAAAGCATTTAAAACATTAACTCTTGAAGGTTTTGGCTTTTGAAGATCCCCTTCGTGGCCCCTCCTTGAGTATATAAAACTTAGTCCTTTTTATAAAAAAAGTATAAAACCGAAGGATACCCTTCGTCTCAGTTGAAAGCAAGTTTTATTTCCATTTGAAAGCAAAGGAAGCAGCTCTCCAACCCTTTGCCCCTCTTCCCTTCATCACCATGCCTACCCTTCGACTTAGACAAAGGGATAAAAGTGGCTTTTGGAGTTGGAGGGAACATCTAGGCCTACTGAAGTGATTTTTATCTTGCTTGTCTAATTGTGATTGGTCAAGGGGCTTCCACCTATGCTTTTGAATCGTAAAAAGTATACCAAAGTCAAGCCTTTTTCTTAAAACACTATATTTCTTCCCCAAATCAATTTTTGAAAGCAATTTCCCTCCGGCTTTGACCAAGGCAGAAGCAATATTGGAGTTTAGCCCTTAGACTTAATTAATTTAATTACCTTAGTTAACCACTACCCAGAAATCACCAAAAAAATCTTATAAATCATATACTTCAACATATTAAAATTTCAAAAGCATATGAAGATCAAAACAACTAGGAATTTGACCAAAACCAAATAAAACGTGTTAATTAGCCCATTAACATTTTAAAACACCTAAGCCTTATCCAAACAAAGATTTAAATGGTTATATCCTAACCAAAATCACAAACATGAATCCGGTATAATCCATAACCGATCCAAACATCGAAAATGAAATGATAAACATGATTATTCACCTTGATTAGTTGATTGGAGAATGAGATAATTTCCTAGCTTTAATTCATTAGATTTTTCTTCAATGTATGCTCTTCCTGGAGCTTTTAATGGCCGGCTGAAGTTGGTAAGGAGTTAAGAATGAGAAAGTGGAAGTTTATTAAGGTGGAGGAAGAGATATATACTAAGAAATATAGCCTCATTTCCAAGTTTACCCCTTAGGAAATTCCTCCTTCTAAATTTAGTTAAGTCTTATTTTAGTTCATTCATTAAGACACGGCCATTAGATTTATTAATCTCATCTCCCTAATTATTCACATTATTCTATTTAATTTATCCAATTAAATATCTCGAATAATGTTAATTAAAATTCAAGGGCATTACATAAGCCCATTATGGTCTCAAACCATCCCTTCCAATTAACAAGGCATAAAGGTGAGACCCGATCGTCTCATCCCTAGGTACCCTTTATATTTAGGCAAGATCTGGGCCCAGACCCTTCTGGTCTAGTTGGGCTTGGCTTAATAATATTCAGCCTTCCTATGTTAACCTTCTTTCAACCTGACTCCAAGTTACAAGTTCAACCATCATCATTCTAGTTGATGACCGACACCTCTCAACGACTGCCCCTGGCAAGCAGCACATCAAGCAAGATGGGCTCAAGCATAGGTTGTCCTTAGCTCGGCTTTAGTACAACCGCTCTGAATGGTCCGAGGTAGCACTCCCAGTAACCTCACACTTGACTGTGCACCATTTTCCCAACATAGTCGTTTGCATGATTCCTAGTTTCTTTTATATCATCAACAGTCGGTCGACTAACTCAGCAAGATTTGCCACATAAGCACTTAAAAAACAACAAGTTGTCCATCCACCTATCCGAAGCACTATAGCTAGATGACTGAACTGATGTGACATGCCATAAGCATTAAATGAAAATTTAATGCAAAGTCTGCACATTAAATATGAAGCCCGTGCCTAGTGTAGAGGAGCAATGAATATATTTTCACTCACCACACATCTTCTTACACATTTTCAGTTGTTGTCCATCTGTCCTTACAGCCATACCAATTGTCAAGCATTTTCCCGCCAGTTCTATAGCTCAATCTCAATCATCAATCATCCACTTTATCTACTATAAATTTCCCTTGCATTGCAACTTCATAGAGGTTCGAACATACAAGGATTCTGAATACTATACATAATTCATTGCTCTTGATACCGCAAGTCCTTAATATTACATCTTTATTAGTCTTAAGTGCTTCATGTTTTCTTATTATTATCTTGCAATTCCTTGTAGTTGTAAGAGAAATACATAGTAAGAGAATGTCACAGTGAACGTAGGTAGCTTTGCCGAACCGATCTATATTAGGTATTATTTACCTTTCAGCTACGTAATCAACTCCTCATTTTTCACTATAAGCCTAGTGATTAGCAAGTAACTTTTGCTCTTCATAACGCGTTAGTCTCATTTTGAGGTTGGCTAGAAAACCAGTCATCATTTTAACGTTAGAAGGAGGGGCGACCCTAAAGCTCTCACCTTTCCACACTTTTCTACTACGTAAAGACCAATCTGACTTGTTGCCATGGACAATCTCTCGCCATTTAAAGCTAACAACTCTAATAGGCACAAAACCAACGGCAATACTCTCCCCAGTGTTGCCCAGCCCAATCTGCGCATTGATGAAAAAATATGGAATATTGTGATCCTATAGCTATCGATCGCAGGTCAGTTGGCCTGCAAAATGAATGGCTTGAGGACGTATGTTATCCGGCTACTTGGCCCGGCTACAAAGCGACAGTTACAGAAGTTATAATTAGCACTAGACAAGATTCTGACCAAGAAGAGCCTGGAGATATAAAGGTTTGATGCAATCGGCATGTTTCGGCATTTATGTGCGGCTCGGTAGGTATGGATTGGTGTGTATCGCTCGGTCAAAGGAGGGAAGACTACGTCGTTCGGGCTAGGTGGCTCGCAGATGTCGCTCGGTCTAGGTAACTCGGCACACGTCGTTCGGTCAAGGTAGTTTGGCATGCATCGATCGGTTAGTTGAGTCGTGGTCGCTCGGCATGCATTGCTCGGTCGAGGGAGGTTAGCAAAGACATGTCAGTCAATTGTGTTTCGGTGTTCGTGGTTCGACTAACCCCGATTCGGCCTAGATAGGTTAACAGAACTCGTTCAGCCAAAGAAGGAAAGGAACGTTGGGTCGGCCTAGCTGGGTCGGCCTAAGTGGTTTTGGTCAAGATAATGAAGGAGAGGTGGCCCGGTGCAAGTGGTTCGGCGCGACTAGATCGAACTGAGTGATTCGGCTTCCACCATTCGATATGCCTGCGTCGGTGCACAGAAGTTGCCTACTATGGGCTGAAGTACCTTGTTCTTGGGCCTGCACAGGGAGTCTAGCCTATCTTCGTCTATAAATAGAGAGGCAGGGGTACAGATGAAGGGACCTTTTTAGGAGAATTCCAGGGAGACTCTGCCCTTTTGGACACTCACTTCCTTTCTACTACAACTTGTATTCAAGCTATCTGTTTACGGATTGTATCTGTATTCAAGTATTTGGAAAATCAATAAAGATTATATTCAAAGTGGATGTAGGCAGTTACGCCGAACCACTATAAATCTGGTGTTCTTGTTTCTGTTGTTGTTTTTGCATTCTATTGTGATATTCCTCTGTTTTAATTTACCATCTTCATTAATATCTCTACACAAATCTATTCAAGGGTGTTAGTGACCAATTTTGGTGCTAACAACGTAGTTGGATGCTTTAGCCATCGTAAACTTTGTCCCACCAGCTCCTTCGACGACTGACTTAGTCCACTTGCGTACTCATAGGCACATGCCTCCCAGCAGTTTTGAAATCCCGAACATCGCTGAAACCCCGGAGAGGGTGGTACCTAAAACTTTACTTATGGATATTCATATCCATCCCTGAAGGTATGCTATATGCATACCTAGTTGAATTGATCTCCCCCCATATGTGGCAACGCCTATGGGGACAAATCATTGTCGTTCCCCTTTAACGGAACGACCACTAACCTTTGATCACCCACAAACTTCTGCTTTTGATAGTCTGAATGGCGGTTCCTTGGACATCGGTAGGGCGTGAATGGCTCTCTCGGACATTCTTGTCCCATATGGGTATGGACAAAAACAGACAAAGAGATGAGTGACCTGTGCATTCAAGATCACCCTCCATGCATAAGGGGAGATCTCATGCTCATCATCATCGTTCCTTATCTCACCGTAGATCGCCTACTCCACCAAGGAGTAGGATGACCCTTAGCCCATGATTGGCCAGAACATGCCACAATGGGCTGATGCCGGCCTTAGGGAAGAAATGCATATCCTCTGCCAGCAACTCAACAAAATGCAAGCCCACAATGTTAGGGGCAATGTATTCTCAGACGATGAGAACAGGGAGCCATTCTCCAATGAAGTCTTGGATGCTTACATCCATTGACAATATGCTTTGCGGTATATAAAAAAATACGATGGGGTGTGGACTTATCTGACCACTTCACAACATTCAGCTCCATCACCCATGTCGGCCAGTTTTCCGGCTCGCCAAGGTGTTTGCTTTTTCCCTCCATCCTCTCATGATAGGCCTTTTGCCGATTCTTGCATCTGCGATTCGGAAGTATCACCTCCTGGGTTTAATTGTCCACAGACTTAAAGACTCATTTCGTAATGTCCCGTACCTATGACATGTTGGCTAATGAGATAGGGAAATATCACCTCCTGGGTTTAATTGTCCACAGACTTAAAGATTCATTTCTTCATGTCCCGTACCCATGACATGTTGGCTAATGAGCTATGCAATATTAGACAAGGTCCTTTTAAAAGCTTGCGGTCGTATGTTAGCCGCTTCAACAAAGAATCCACCAGAATGCGAATGTGAGTAACTTGGTCGTAGCCCTATGATTAAGGGTCAAATACAAGTCTAGGATGTGCAGCGGACTCCAGAAGCAACCGCTTTGTATATAACCGACAGTATCAATTGGAAAATGACATAATAAGGATGGAAGATGCATATCTTTCAGACAACGACAATGATTTAAGGCATCACGCCTAAGTCGGTCCCTACAGCAGCAATAATCACCGAAATAGGAGTCGTCAAATTGGCACCAGAACGCGTCCAAAGGCTGGTCCTCAATACTAAACTAGGTACAATAATTACTCTCATTTGAATAGGGATATGAAACAATCTACCTCGCCACTAGGAACCAAGGGTAATTTCCAAAACCCACCAGGGATGGGAAGTAGGAGGAACCTCTTCGCATAAGTACTACGAGTTTCACCAAATCAACGACCAACCTACAGTAGACTGCTATATGGTCAAGGATGAAATTGAAAGACTCGTTTGAAAAGAATACTGTTGGAATTTTTTTGACATCATGTCGAGCAAAGAACAAACATAAAGAGCGGCAAAATTAGCCTACTCGGCCCAATAGTGCCAATATCCAAGCTGTCACGGAGGTCCTGATCATATGTGGTGACCGACATGTGGCCAGTAGTAGTCGAGGGGCCAATCCTGGCATCAAAGAGAAGTGGGTACTGCTAGAAAATTTTATTCATTGGAATCTCAGGCATCTAAGATGGTCCGATTGGGATTGGAGTGATCAATCAGCTTCACTACCAAAGATAAGGAAGCAGGCTGCTACTCCCATCACGATCCCATTGTCATAACTCTTGCTTGACCAACTCTAATGTGCATCGGACCTATGGATGGGGCAGCTCGATCAACATCATGTATAAGAACGTTTTTGAAGTTCTCAAGCTCCCTACCTCTAGCCTCTCCCCATGTGCCCTGCCCATTTATGGCTTTGGGGGTGTATGCATTGTTCGATGGGCACAATCTTGCTTATCACAACTTTCGACCAAGAGCCCTGGTTGCAAACATCCAAGTAAACTTTGTGGTATTCAATTTCCCATCTTCATATAACCTGATAATAGGATGACTGGCTCTTACTAAGCTGAATGCCATCGTCTCCTACAACTGCCTTGCACGACAAGAGAAAGGCCTAAAGCTTGACATCGATTAGCGACGCCATAGTGACCTGACAACAATACGACGTCACTAAATTTACCTCCATCATTATGCCATCATGAAGATGTTGCTAATTTGCTAAGTCGTAGTGATGCCAAGAATATTATGATGTTTTAACAGTGGCGTCGCCAAGACGTAAATAACTACCTACACCATAGTGATGCTAAAAAAATTAGTGATTCCATAGTGATGTCATTTTTGATTTATATTTAAATTTTGTTCGGCATCACAAAGGTGTTAATATATCTACACCTTTGCGTTCCCACAATAACTTTCCAAGGCTAATGAAAAATTTCCCATTCCTAAAAAATAAACAGTTTACTACTAGATCTTCTATGAAAAAATCCAAGGTAATACTAATACCCCATTCCATCAAAACCCTAAACACTTTTTCTTGTGTTCCCAAATTCGCAACAACAAACAACAGTGGTTACCATCGAGTCCTCCATCAATGAGCTTTGGTTAGGCAGTTACTCCATCAGCGGTGGATTATTCCATTAGTGGTCACCATAGATTCCACCATCAACGGTTACGGTCTTTCCCTTCTCCAGCTAGATGGCTACCATCTCAAAAAGTTAAACTCTCTCAATTATTTAGAAAAGTGATCCTACTTAGTTATGACGGGACCTCTTTTGATTTCTCATGATGAATAGGCTTAACCTATACAATTGGTTTAAATGCATTAATCTATAATGTAGGGCTCATAAATGATGAGTATTCATATGTATCGTACATACAATAGTGGCATGGTTGTAATTTGCAATTCCTTAAATTAATATTAAACTCTTGCAGTTTTAGGACATACTTCCAAATATGAAATTCGGTAAACATCCGGATTGAACACACCGAAAAAGTAAAAAGTAGTTGTAATACAAAAATTCAAGGCTATAGATAAGATTACATCAAAATTTATAATAGGTAATTAATATAGACCTGCTCAATCTACCAAAGATGTACACATATCACATGTAGTTTTAGATTTACATGGAATCTTTGCCGTCATAGAAAGTTAAACATGAAATAACTCCAAACTGACATGGAAAATTATAAGCAGGCAATGATGTTGTAATGACCCGCCTTTTCGGTTCTCAGAATTCGATACTAATACATCCACAGTATTCACACATCGAGCACCTGAGTGCTGAAAGGTAAATTGCCGAGGTGAAAGAAAAGAAAAGGCAGAAAAGAATCTCACAACATGATGGGTAATATATTATATACCAATGACCTTTACAAAAGAAAACTATATTAGACATACATGAATCAGAGTAACTAACCTATAATCAGCTTGAAAATTTATAACATCCTATCCTTAAAATTGCTGATAAATATAAAACAATAACTGCAGCAGAAATAAAAGTACGTGAGTACGTCTTAGAGGCATCCATCTCATCTACTGAAGCACAAAAGCATCCATTACTAAATCTAGAAATATACTCGGGTCGAGCCGAGCATTATAAGAAAATAACACCCGGATCAGTTTGGTAAACTAGCATGAGAAACACAAATCAAACAAATTTTTAATGATATAAAACCTTTTTAAAAATAAAGGTATCTCGTAAGACCATGTTGCACATTAACACGGATGGGTTTTTATCTTACGATAACCAAACCTTTCTTATTAGAAATCTTATGGTACTATAATAATGCTTGGGTTTAAAATAAATAGTAACCATAGCTGAAATGGTTACATTAATTACATTCTAACATAATAGGTATATAACTAGGTTCATAAAGGCACGTAAAAATAGGATTCCATCAATGACAAGGCCACTGGGATACCGTCTGCCACAGTATATCTCTAGAATAATGTACCGAGGGCTTCACACGGAGCCCCTACCAACACAGAGCTGGATGCCCGTTTAATATGGCATATCGGATTACATCATCCCCTAGGCACCAAGGCTACAAATAGATGCATTAGGCCATGGACCCACTCTTCCTGTGTGCACGCATACCAAAATCCATAAATATCGAATCTAGATCGAGGAATGATGCTCCTAATTATAGAGAACCACATAGCTCTGCTGCATATCCTATGTTTCAGTCATTAGCAGGTTATGAGGCTTATGAGGTCATGATTACCTTTTTTCTCTCTTAGCAAATCCCACTTAGAATGCTAACACTGTCCTCCAAGTAATAATGTAATGCTAGCATTCATCCATACAAATTGTTTAGGATATGAACAAACCAAAGGCGCTACTTTTACTATATCCATTTTGGAACCATTCTCAAAATTAATAGCAAGTAGCCTTGCACTTCAAAGAACTCCATCTTTGATTCCATCATCTCGAACCAATCACGAATCTCTTCTAAAGCGTAGAATGCGCATATGGTTTTGGAGTGGTTACGGTTTCGGGTCATCTCATATAAGTACACTCTCCCGCTTACTGATCACTCCAAAACCTATCAATATATTTCGATAAACTCAACTCTGGTTCTTTTGGAAATAAACAGGCAATACATAAGAGCGGGGATCACCTACTAACCATTTAAGAAAATGGATTTCCTTATCATTTGTCCTAGAAGAACACAACGAGTTTATACATATAGTATAGCATCACTGAAGATAACTGTATCATATAATTCCTGTGTTTCTTTTAGATATTTCCAAAGTTATATTTGGTCAATATTTGATAGTTGGTTATTTAACTATCAAATAAACAATCAATCAAATCAGAGGTTTAATTTCATGAGAAACCAAGCATGGTTAAACATAAAAGCAGCCACTAATCCTCTTTAATTAATTCTCATTAATTAAAACCACTTTCTAATTATTTAAAAATATCCATATACTTATCTTAATGGTATAAGTATATTCACAAACCATTTCACTTTCAATACTTAGAAAATGTTTCCATATATTTATATCAACGGTATAAATATGTTCACAAATCTTAAGGGAAGATTTCAAAATTTTCAAAATCATATTAAATGGATCAAAAGGAAATGTAATTTAAAATGTTGTTTACTATAAACCTAAACCATTTTTCCTTCGGTGTTAAGTATGGAAAGAATGCTTCTATACCACAATAATTAAGAAGGATTATTTATCTATACCAAATCTCATTCCTTTTATAAAATTCCCTTTTTATAAACCCATTCCATATTTACTAGTCCCTTCATAAATCTCCAAATTAATTTATAAAACTCCTTTTCTAAATCTCCAAAATTATTTGCAAAACTCCTTTTATAAATCTCCTAAAATTATTTATTTATAAAATTACTTTTATAAATCTCTAAAATTATTTATAAAACGCCTTTATAAATCTCTAAAATTATTTATAAACTACTTTTACAAATCTCCAAAATTATTTATTTATAAAATTCCTTTTATAAATCTCTAAAATTATTTATAAAACTCTTTTTACAAATCTCCTTTAAAAATCTATTTATAAAATTCCTTTACATGACACATTTCCAATACTTTGACTTACCCTATCCCTGGCCTAGAAACTCTGGCTCTAGATCACAGATAGAATATCAGTCTACTCATCAACTTTTAGTACCAAGTATTAGACTACTAAATTTATATTAATAACTAAATTTGTATACGGAAATAAAACTTCAAATACTTAACAACAATCTTTGATTTCTAACTTAAAACTATCCTTAAGTTTACAATGAAGCTGTTCAAGTCGGGGTACTATTACCTCTCAAACCATGACTATAATACATTCTTATCTTTAGGATAGGTAGAAGTCTACCTACCTCAAAGTCTAATATTAAGTATAAAACTCCTTAATTCTGTATATTATTCATTTGAAACAAAACTTTATAAACCAAACTTATTTTTCCACTTTCCAAAATCTTTTACTTTAATTAGAATATTATAGTCTCTTAATTCCGCTTAAAAATCCTTAAAATATCCTTTTTAAAATTTCCATATCAAAACTCACTAGGAAATCCTTGTTTTAAAACCACATTTGATTTGAAAGAATAGACCTTTTTCCTTTATATACAAGTAAACACGTACTTTATTATATTAAATAATTCTTTAAATCAAGTGTATTAAGTTTCAAACCTCTTTTAAAAAACTTTTAAACAAAGTTTAATACTCCATTCAAATCATGACTCAAAACCATCACCTGTTAAAAAGAATTCGACTTTGAAAAGCAAATCAATTTCCTTTAAATGAACCACTTATTTAAATATCTCAAAATAAATCTTTTATATCACAAATATTTTTTAAAATAGCTATATAAACTTTATAAATCATAGTTGAGAAGAATTTACAAATTATCTAAAAAATATTTCCTTTATATTTTATAAAAATCAAAGATTTTCAAAACTGCATCTACAACAACTATCGCTATATGAACCATAACTTTCAAAATATGATTTTATAAATAAAATAACTTTTAAACTCCCTATCTTTCTATATTTTATACTATTATAAATTTAGAAACGTTTTACTTCAAAATAAAACTTGAAGTCAATTAAAATCCATAAGTATAATTTTTCAAACTCAAAAGGAGGCTTAGCGACTACCTTAGCACATCATCAAGTGCAATTTACTTCTATATTAAAGGAGCCAACTTTCAAGTCATATAATGATTCTCAACTTTACATCGCATCACAAGAAGCATATAAATCATATATACCACATATACATTGCTTTCCAAAGCAAGAATCAACAATTATCACCATATATTCAAGCAACACATATATATAAACATCAACACCGGCATAATATTTACACACTATATATATATATAATATCCACCATAACATAAGAAGTCAAAAAGTAAACCAAAATCCATATTTCCTAGAATAAATAAACTCAATCATGGTTAAAGAATAGAAATATTCATCTTGGAAGCAAATTCTAATCATTGAACTTTTGAAATAATTCACAACAAGGAAACGCCCTCTGTAACTCCACTATTTGGTGGACCAAAATTATATATTTAGATGAAATTTTTATAAGTTATTCTAAAAGGAGTTGGGAATAACATATGCAAATTTTAGAATTTTAAGGAAATTTCTACAGTTTAATATAATTTTCAAACCAACATGCATTTTCTGCTTGGAATTTCCAAAAAAGCTTGCAAAAATGAACACATTTAGCTAACAAAACTATAACATCCCCCACTTGGAGGTCCAAAATTAACGGCTACGGATGCTACAGTCATCCATAGCTATTAATCCTCGGTGATCAAATACAGTAATGTTAGATACATTGATATAACAGAAACACATGTATATGAAAAAAATTAAAATCATTAAACAACTTCCACATTCCATTTCAAATTCATTACATAATCTCATATTCGAGAACCATGTTTAGAGAAAATATACTTGTTACAACATATGCCAAGAGCGACATATGAAGATGCCCCCTTGGATGATCAGAGTGTGTGTGTGTGTGTGTGTGTGTGTGTGTCTAGGCAATTAAACAACTTTTCCTTTACATCAAAACACAGCGGAATCAAAATAGAAAAGATCTCCTATTAGCCAGCTTGCCTCATGCACGCCTTCGGAAGCTTATTCATCTAAGAAGAACCTAAAAACCTCAACTCTCAAACTACTCAAAATTAATTGAGCACCCGAGAGTTTAAGGGGAAAATATAAACTTCGAGTCGAACATAAAGCCTGGTATGAATAATAACCTACCATCTCGAACCATTAGATATCTAAGGAAACCACGCCGCTTAGCAGAATGGGTTTTCCCATCACTGGTATCTTATAAAAAACTTATAATAACCATATACTGTGCTTCTACATCCACAGTGGTTAAAGCAAAGCAATTTAAAATATTGTGATGATATGTAAACAAGTAAATTATTCTGGATTTCTCATCCCCATTCATTTGACTATCTGTCATAGTTATACTTTCTAGGGTCACTATTAACCTATTAGTTTTTATGGGCTCACTAATAACCTAATTAAAGTTTATGGACTACTTGTCCTATTTTATAGTTTTCATGGGATCACTAAGAACCTATTGGCCCCTGCCAATAACTTCATTCAATTGTTTCATGGGTTCTCCCTGAACCTATTGGTATCTCCAATAACTCCCCCTTATATCATAGTTTTCGTGGGTTGACTATGAACCTATTGATTCCTACCAATAACTTAATCCGGATATAGTTTTCATGGGTTCACTACAAACCTGTTGGCCCCTGCCAATAACTCTCTTTAATCATAGTTTTCATGGGTTCACTATGAACCTGTCTAAACTGACAACTTCTTAATTAGTCTTTGGGCATCCTATATTCTAGTCTACCTAACCTCCTGGATGCAACTCTATTTATTCAGGAGTTGCTTGATTTATATTCACTACTTGGTCAACCTACCTGGTTATTTTGCCCTTACTCCCCAAAATACAGTTACAGATCCATTACTTAGTGAATATATTTTTAGAAGAAGCACATACACAAAAATAATACCAACATTTATGATTTAATATCCTTGAAATCACTTTTCACTTGAAACTTGGTTAATCTCTTTAACCTATTATTTTATCACAGAAAGTTTCTTCAAAAACTTCAAATTTAAAGGCCATTTAAAAGCTCTTTTATAGTGCCATGGGTTTTACCTTTAAAAATTGAGATTGGGTTCTTTGTTTTGAAAACTAAGGCTTACAAAACCTTAGACCTTTACTTTCGAAACCATACCATTGAAAAAATTCTTTCGAAAGCATTCAAGTCTTCTTTTCAAAACACTAAGCATATGCCTTTCAAAACACTTTAAAACATATCTTTCTAAACCATCAAAACATACCTTTCGAAAGTATTAAAGCGTCACTTGCTTATTTATAAAAGCATAGCTTCGAAACCAATTAAAAGTACTCGTTTCAAAACCATTGAAAGTACCCCTTTCAAAACCATTGGGTTTAATCTTAAACATATCTTTTGGGTCAAAGTGAATACAAATGAAAGTACCCCTTTCAAAACCATTAGCCTTTAAGTAAAACTGATTAGGGAAAATTGATGGCTTTGGAACCATCCTTTCGAAAGCTTTGGTCTTTAAGTTAAAACAATAAGAAGGATAGCGTCGAAATCCCTTTCGAAGCCATTGCCTTCGAAACCTTTGATATAATGGCTACTGGAGCCCTTTCAAAAGCATTGAGAAGTGGCTAGGTAATTTATAAAATAAAGGCTACCTTTTGAACTTGTTGATATCTTCAATCCCTTCGAAAGGTATAAAAGCGACAGCATGGTTTTGATTGGGTTCAAACTACCCTTTCGAAAGCTTTGATTTAAAAACAAGGTAACTCATTCGAAAGCTACCCTTTAAACAAAAAGGCAGCAACCTCATCGAAAGCTATATTAAACCCTTTCGAAAGCATTCTTTTAAAACAAGGCAAGTGGCATTTCTTTGTAAAGCGAAACAAAGGCTTTGACTCCTTCGAAAGCTTGGTTTCAATTCCATACTTGTCGTCTTTCTCCAATCCATTATGTACCAACGCATTGATACCTTGTGTATTGGTTTCGACTTGGTTGGGGCGGAAGTATAAGGTCAAAGATAGCTACCATAAGCAGCGAAACAATCAACTTATGCAAAACTGTTTTTCTTGCCTTTTTAAGTATTCCTTTTCAACTAACTTGTCCATGTGTAAAAATATGATTGGTTGCCATAAACTTTATCAAAAATATTTTCTAAAGGACTGTCGAATTTATTCAGAAATTAATTAAAGATAATTAACAAAATAACCCTTCCCTTTAACAAAACAATTAAGACATTTAAGTCCTTCTTAAATAATTTAGTTTACATAGCAAATTACTTTGGAAAAATCTCCGAAAATAATAAAAAATCACTTTTAATATGTTATCTAACATATATAAATTTCGGACACAAATTCTTTATCTAATAGCCAAAATAATAATTTAAACCCAATTATTCATATCTTCCTTTGAAAATTCATAATAAATTATCCCTAGCTTGGATAATTTAAAATTTTGAACCCATCTCCAAAATAATGTTTTACATAACATATTTAATCCTCATGGCATTTGAAACCCATTATAAACGATTTTAGCCTTAAAATCGAAATAAACATTAATCAAACATTCTCATTTGAACCAAACATATCATTTAATCCAAGCATATCATCATTAAAATCATCATAAAGGTTTTAATCTTAAAACCTGGAAACAATTGTTCTTTGAAAACAAAAATGAGATGGTTTAGATTTTTTATTTGATGTTGCTTAATTCTTAGCTTGATTCCTTAGATTTTACTTGAATTTTCTTCTCCTAAGTAATGGCCAGCATGGGATCTTCTTTGTTTTTGTTTTATGATTTTGAACATTTGAAATGAGAATAGGAATAAGGGTTTAGGGGTTAAGGGATATGGTGGATGGTTATTCCCCATAATGCCCTTAGCCTTCTCTTATTAGTTCTCATAAAAACCATTTACATAAACCCATTCTTTTAAGTTTAAATTTAGTTGAGCACGGCCTCTAATTCATTTTCAAATCTCAATCCCCTTATCAATCTAATATTTACATTATTCTATTTAATTTATCTAATTAAATCTCCTGAATAATGTTATTAAAAATTAAGGGTGTTACAGGCTCTCCCTTAAAGAATTTTGTCTTCGAAATTCAGTAAGGACTAAATATTAAACATAGCAATCATCTGTAACAGCCCCTAACTACGATAATTGCCTACCTGACTAGCAACGGTCTATATAAAGAAAATATAGAACATACCCTCATAACAGATCAGGATAAGTATCTCTAATCATGTCTTCTGTCTCCCAAGTACAGTCCTTCTCGTTGTCGCTCCACTGAACTTTCACCAACTTGACTGTCTTGTTCCTTAACCTTTTCTCATCTCTCGCCACAACCCGAACTGGTTGTTTAACAAAAGTCAAATTTGGTTCTACTATCAACTGTTCCAACTCTGTCAGAGGAATAGTAGTCTCTGGATCATGCACGTACTTGCGAAGATGAGACACATGAAACACATTATGGGCACCTGCCATACTGCTTGGAAACTCTACTCTGTATGCGAGCTTTCCGATCCTCTCTATAACTCGGAACGGACCAACATATCTCGGTGCTCGTTTCCCTGACTTTCCAAATCGCACCACACCCTTCATCAGTGATACCTTAATGAAAATCCTATCTCCAACTGTGAATTCTAGGTCTTTATGCCTCTTATCTGCGTAACTCTTTTATCTGAACTGAGCTTCCTTCATCCTTTCTCGGATCAACTCAATCTTCTAAGTTGCCTCGCTAACAAAATATGGACCCAAGACTAATCTGTCTCCAGTCTCCAACCAACATGCTGGTGATTTGCATGGCCTTCCATACAAAGCTTCAAAAGGCGCCATTCTTATACTAGTCCGGTAACTATTATTATAGGAAAACTCCACTAAGTGTAGGTGATCTTCCCAAGATCCACCAAAATCCAATACACAATCTCTCAATAAATCCTTGAGTACTTTATTGACTCTCTCTGTATGCCCATCCGTCTAAGGGTGATACGCAATACTCATCTTAAGCTTGGTACCTAATACATCATGTAGACTCTTCCAGAATTCATTAGTAAACAAATGGAAACATGTCGCCAGATCCAACTGGGAAAATACTTTGGCTCTACATAACTGATCAAATAGATCGTCAATTCTCGACAAAGGATACTTATTCTTAATCGTCTTCTCGTTCAGCTTATGATATTTGATACTCATCCTCAACAACCCATCTGGTTTCTTCACGAACACTGCGGCCGCTCCCCAAGGAGAACTGCTTGGTCTAATAAAATTTCTCTCATCTAGATCCACTAGCTACGCCTTCAATTCCTTCATCTCGGTCGGTGTCATTCTTCCAGGTGGTCTACTGACAGGTTCAGCTCCTGGCGCAAGATCTATCCGAAACTCAACAGCTTGTTTCGGTGGTAGTCTTGTAACCGGCTCAAATACATCTACAAACTCTCTGGCTACTCGAACCTGACTTAACTCTTCTTCCACTTCCATAGCTCTCAACAAAGCACAAGCACTTCGATCAGAATTCTCCACTGATAATATGATTCGGTTATGACTGTCAGAGTGTCTCTGTGATATTTCCCTATCTTGGTAAAATATCCAAGCCTCATATCTACCCAACCAATCCTACCCAAAATGATTCTAAAACCTATGAAATCACAAACATACAGATTGCATGCAAATTTATGACCTAACAAATCAAGTTCTAACTTCTCACATCTCATCCCCAAGGTTGCATACCCTCCTATCGGATTCGCAACCCTTAAGGAAGTAACAAGGTATGTGGGTTCTAAACATAACCTATCAACCAAACACTGAGATATAAATAAATGTGATGCACCGGTATCAAAAAGTACCTAACTGGTATACTCTGAATCAAAAGCGTACCTTGAAAGTGTATATGGATCGATAATATAGTTAAACTACGACTAGCAAGTGCGGAATTATAAATAATAGTAAATAGCAGTAATAAAAATGACACCAGGGATTTTTATACTGGTTCGAACTTCCCGTTCTACGTCCAGTCCCAGACTCCTTCTGGAATTTCTCTAACAACCCTCACTTTACCCGGAGGAACAGGTATTACACCGCCTGAGCAACCGAACAGGACTTTTCCGCCTAAGCAACCGAATAGGACTTCAAATACAATTTGGTAAATTGTTTCTTGACTTGTGTGTTCTTTGAATAACACGAATATAGTCAATGTAGTACACCCTTCCTATAATCTTCTTGATATGATGATTTGAATGTGCAAAGATAGGAAGTAGAGAATTGAAAATCACTTTGATATTATAACAATATAAGATCAGAATAGATAGAAAGAATTAGTTGTTGAAATAGTGGATTTTCATCTTTATTTATAGTATTGAATAGTTTTAATTCAATAGTTGCAACTATTAGAAGGAGTGCAAATGTTGGTGAAGAAGACAACTCTTCAAAATTTGAATTTTCATGAAGAGATGCTTCAGTTCGTCAAGTTCAGATGTCTGAGAAAAATAGTCAGATGGCTAAGTAAGTTTAAAAAGTCAAATAGGCAGAAGTAACAAATTTCAGTGAATTCAGACGTCTGTTTATTTAATTTAGACGTCTGTCGTTGATGACAGATGTCTGTATTAAATTCACAGACGTCTGTCATTGATGACAGATGGCTGAATAAAAGTTCAGATGTCTGAATTTGTACTGATTTGTTCCTCTTCTTTATTTTAGTGATTCTGAACTTGAGAAATTTTTGAAAATACTTTTATGTCTATAAAAAGATATTTTATATTTGTAGAACATGTTTTCCAAAAACTATTTGTGTGTGTGTGTTATCATCATATCAGAGATTGTACAAAAATATCTAACCGGAAATAATAATAAGTATACTAGAGAGCTTGATCTTAGTTTGTTGACGATATGATAATAGCTTTTCTTTGTAGATTCCTGTAAGAATATTTGTCATCATAGTATATAGTTTGAAATATATAGTTGTCACATTAAAATCGAAGAAGGCAGGTTCCAACATTCTCCCCCTTTTTGATGATGACAACTATATAATTCAACGGTTAGTATAAACCATACCTTTTGCTCCCCCTGTCAACATGACCATATTATATAGCAGAATGATTAATATTTCTCCCCCTTTGTCATTAACAAAAAGGAATTTGTAAGGGGTTTTGTTAGAAATGTGAAGATAAAACACATTGTTGAATAGCAATATGAACTTTGTTCAGAACATACCAATGATAAAATTTTGTTGTGGAAGAGTCGGAATATTTGGAGTATACAAAAAGATTTGAACATATGTTTGAACAGGTTCCACATCTTAATATACTAAACAAAGAGAAACAGTGATATAGGACAGAAATACATATTTATAAAAAGATACAGAACATAAGAATAAATTACTTATAGAACAAGTCACATAACCGACGTCTGATGTTCTATAGAAAATAAAAAAGATTGAAAAAATTAATAGATTTAGACGTCTAAAAATTATATTAGACGGCTAAGTATGATGACAGACGTTTAAAAGATTTGTTCAGACGGCTCAGAGGTCTAAAATTGAACCAGAGAGTAAAAAACATTTTGAACTAAATTCAGACGTCTAAATTTTTGTTGCGGACGTCTATATTTGAAGACAGACGTCTGTGACAAAATGTTCAGACGGCTCAAACAAAAAATAGGTATACAGACGTCTGTTAAAAACTATCAGACGTTTGTTAGGCTGATTTTTTTGTATTTCAACCTTTTTAAGTTATGTTTTATGATTCAATATGTATATGAATTTCTCCCCCTTTGTTATTATAAAAAAGATTGAGGTAATATAATAAATTATATAAAATATCTTATAAATAACGAGATAAACTCATTATTAATTATGAAGGAAAAATAAAATAGATTTTACCATATTTGCTGAAGTCCATATTTCATTGTAAGCACGTAATTCTATTAAACGTATGGAACATTCTTTAAAATTCCAAAATCTATCCTTTTCCTTTTGTTTCTCCGAGTACCTGCAAAAAATAATAATCATTTTCGGTACCCACTTATTATGTTAGGGTCCGGGGGGTTAGGTCTTAGAAAACCATACCCATTTGGGTGTGGTTGATCCTTTATAAATATAATTTTCATTATTAACTACCATATCAAAATAATCATCAATGTATTTTTCTCTATTTTTCCAATTAATAGGAACCCAAATACTTAGATAATTTTTATTCATATTTCTGGTCAATGATTTTGTACTTCTAGGGAAATTCATATTGGTCATAGCAGTATTCGAATTTCTATAAAAATTGGATTTAGACTTTACTCGAAATTTAGTACTAGCACTAACATTTTTACTATACATGAAAGCATATCTAGTGCTATTTCTACGATCAATTTTATTATATCCTAAACCACTTTTATCATGTAACGGTCTAGAACTGGATAAAATCATGTTTAAATCATTTTGACCTTTATTAAATTTTGTGACTTCAGTGTTAAGTTTATCAAATTTAGCTTTAAAGTCACAATTATTATTTTCAAAAGAAATATTACTATTATTTAAAATATCAATTTTCTCATTTAATTCAGTATTCTCGTTTTTTAACGTACAGTTTTCATTTTTGAGAAGGAAACTTTGAGATTCTGAATTATCTAAAGAGGATTGTAATAAATCATTTTGTCTTTTCAAATCAAAATTTTCTTTTGAAAATTTTTCTCTCTCTTTCTCAAATATGGTGTTTTGTTCATCTAGAAAATCTGTAAGAGCCTCAAAATTATTCTTTAAAACACCAAGTTGATTTTCTAAATCTAACTTCTCATTTTTCAATTTCTCATTTTCAAGTTCAACAGATTTCATCTTTTCTAAGATAATAAAGTTAAGCTTTGAAATCTTATTGCTTACACTAACTAATTCATTATTATCTTTTACCGAAATTTGTAAATCAGAAAGTGCCTTTTTGTAGTCTTCACTGGTGGCTTTGACAGAGATTTTGTCTGTTGTATTTCGACTAGATCGTTTTCTGGCCATTATTCTATGATGTTGTGACGATCGATAGAATTCCAGGCTCTGATACCAAATGAAAGTGTATATGGATCGATAATATAGTTAAACTACGACTAGCAAGTGCAGAATTATAAATAATAGTAAATAGCAGTAATAAAAATGAAACCAGGGATTTTTATACTGGTTCGAACTTCCCGTTCTACGTCCAGTCCTAGACTCCTTCTGGAATTTCTCTAACAACCCTCACTTTACCCGGAGGAACAGGTATTACACCGCCTGAGCAACCAAACAGGACTTTTCCGCCTAAGCAACCGAATAGGACTTCAAATACAATTTGGTAAATTGTTTCTTGACTTGTGTGTTCTTTGAATAACACGAATATAGTCAATGTAGTACACCCTTCCTATAATCTTCTTGATATGATGATTTGAATGTGCAAAGATAGGAAGTAGAGAATTGAAAATCACTTTGATATTATAACAATATAAGATCAGAATAGATAGAAAGAATTAGTTGTTGAAATAGTGGATTTTCATCTCTATTTATAGTATTGAATAGTTTTAATTCAATAGTTGCAACTATTAGAAGGAGTGCAACTGTTGGTGAAGAAGACAACTCTTCAAAATTTGAATTTTCATGAAGAGATGCTTCAGTTCGTCAAGTTCAGATGTCTGAGAAACATAGTCAGATGGCTAAGTAAGTTTAAAAAGTCAAATAGGCAGAAGAAACAAATTTCAATGAATTCAGACGTCTGTTTATTTAATTTAGACGTCTGTCGTTGATGATAGATGTCTGTATTAAATTCACAGACGTCTGTCATTGATGACAGATGGCTGAATAAAAGTTCAGATGTCTGAATTTTTACTGATTTGTTCCTCTTCTTTATTTTAGTGATTCTGAACTTGAGAAAATTTTGAAAATACTTTTATGTCTATAAAAAGATATTTTATATTTGTAGAACATGTTTTCCAAAAACTATTTGTGTGTGTGTGTGTTATCATCATATCAGAGATTGTACAAAAATATCTAACCGGAAATAATAATAAGTATACTAGAGAGCTTGATCTTAGTTTGTTGACGATATGATAATAGCTTTTCTTTGTAGATTCCTGTAAGAATATTTGTCATCATAGTATATAGTTTGAAATATATAGTTGTCACATTAAAATCGAAGAAGGCAGGTTCCAACATACCTTCCATCATAGCCTTTCCCTTCTCATCAGTAGTTGGCCTAGCTGATGATGATCCAACTGCAAAGACTTTTCCCCTATCTGCCCTAACTGGTTCTGGATACTGATTATTATAATGCCCGGCCTAGTCACAGTTGAAGCACTTCACGCTCTTCTTTTCAACAGCCTTCTTTCCTTGCATGTCCGGCATTCATGTGCATAATGACCTTTCTTATCGCACTTGAAACAAACTAAATCGGCCTTTGCTTTCTTGGCAGCCTCTCCCTTCTGGGTTCCCTTCTTCTTAAAGAACTTCCTCTTCTTTCCCTGAGGACCTTGGGTTTCAACTGGCTTTTCCTTCCCACAAATAGCAATCATTTCCTCATGTCGGATTGCCATCTCCACAACAAAATTACAAGGATCACGGAGATATGGCAGGGTCGCCCTAGCAATCTCGGGTCTCAATCCCCGAATAAACTTCTCATTCCTCTTAATGATGGTGTCAATGGTAGCATACCCATATCGAGACAACTCATCAAACTTTGTGGCATGCTCAATTATCGACATTTCTCCCTGCACCAAATCCATAAACATTCTCAACAATGCTGACTTAGCAACTTCAGACAAAAACCTCTGGTCAACTCTCCTTTGAAATTCTACCCAAGTCAACTCTTCCTCAGGAACTCCGGCGGTAACATTATTCCACCAACGAAGCACTGCTCCCTGCAACTGCCCAGAGGCTAGTCTCCTCTTTTGCTCATCAAATAACCCCAAATCAGCGAAGATCCTCTCACAATGCAATAGCCAAATTTCAACTTCTATGGCATCCTCCGTTCCCACAAATGGCCTCGCACCAAGACTAGTGTAATCTCTGGTCAATTTAGCATAATTATTCCCAATTGAAGCTACGGGATTAGCTCCTCCAACATTCCCATCAACTCCAGCAGTCACTCCTGCTTGCATCAGATTGACGAAGAACTGATACATCATCCCCATATCTACTCGTAGATTTCCAGCACCTACATTGGCATCTGCATTTTGATTAGCATTTGCCTGTCGATCTGGGTTCCTCCTGGTATTAGGTCGAACATTTCCATTTGTTGTGATGCTTCCTCCACTGAGATTTCATCTTCCATTTCCTGCCTCCATATCTTCTTTTCTTGTAAATTTGCTTATGAGCCTTAGTAAGATATAGAAGAACGGTCTAAAAGAGAAGGGAATACGTACTTACTTATATATCAAATACAAATATGTAACTATAGTGTTAACCCAAACATCGATCTTAATTTTTGATTCATTGGATTATGTTTTGAAATATATTTTAGGCTTAAATTTCTTCTAAGTTTTCATAAACCTAGCTCTGATACCAACTTGTAACATCCCCCACTTAGAGGCCCAAGAATAACGGCTATGGATGCTGCAGTCATCCATAGTTATTGATCCTCGACGACCAAATACGGTAATGTTAGATACATTAATATAACAAAAACACATGGATATGGAAAAAATTTAAAATCATTAAACAACTTCACATTCCATTTTAAAACATTTCAAATTCATTACATAATCCCAGATTCGAGAACCACGTTCAGAGAAAATATACTTATTACAACATATGCCAAGAGCGACATATGAAGATGCCCCTTTGGATGATCAGAGTGTGTGTGTGTAGGCAAATAAACAACTTTTCCTTTACATCAAACAAAGCGGAATCAAATTAGAAAAGATCTCCTATTAGTTGGTTTACCTCCTACACGTCTCCAGAAGCTTATTTGTCTAAAGGAACCTGAAAACCTCAACTATCAAACTACTCAAAATTAATTGAGCACCCGAGAGTTTAAGGGGAAAACATAAACTTCAAGTCAGACATAAAGCCTGGTGAATAATAACCTACCATCTCGAACCATTTAGATATCTAGTGAGACCATGTCGCTTAGAGGAACGGGTTTTCCCATCACTATTATCTTATCAAAAACTTATAATAACCATATACCGTGATTCTGCATCCACAATGGTTAAAGCATAGCAATTTAAGATATTATGATGATATGTAAACAAGTAAATTATTCTGGATTTCCCATCCCTATTCATTTGACTATCTGTCATAGTTATAATTTCTAGGGTCACTATCAAACTATTAGTTTTTATGGGCTCGCTAATAACCTGATTAAAGTTTATGGACTACATGTCCTATTTCATATTTTTCATGGGATCACTAAGAACCTATTGGCCCCTGCCAATAACTTCATTCAATTGTTTCATGGGTTCTCCCTGAACCTATTGGTATATCCAATAACTCCCCCTTATATCATAGTTTTCATGGATTGATTGTGAACCTATTGACTCCTGTTAATAAATTAATCCGGATATAGTTTTCATGGGTTCAATACAAACTAGTTGGCCCCTGCCAATAACTCTCTTTAACCATAGTTTTCATGGTTCACTATGTGCCTATCTAAACTGACAACTTCTTAATTAGTCTTTGGGCATCCTATATTTTGGTCTACCCGACCTCCTGGATGCAACTCTATTCATTCAGGAGTTACTTAATTTATATTCACTATTGGATCAACCTACCTGGTTATTCTGCCTTACTCCCCAAAATACAGTTATGGGTCCATTACTCAGTGAATATATTTTTAGAAGAAGCATATACACAAAAATAATACCAACATTTATGGTTTAATATCCTTGAAATCATTTTTCGCTTGAAACATGGTTAATCCCTTTAACATATTATTTTATCAAGGAAAGCTTCTTCAAAAACTCCAAATTTAAAAGCCATTTAAATGCTCTTTTATAGTGCCATGGGTTTTACCTTTAAAAATTGAGATTGGGTTCTTTGTTTTAAAAACTAAGGCTTATGAAACCTTAGACCTTTACTTTCGAAACCATTGAAAAACTTCTTTCGAAAGCATTCAAATATTCTTTTCAAAACACTAAGCATATGCCTTTCGAAACACTTTAAAACATATCTTTCAAAACCATCAAAACATACCTTTCGAAAGTATTAAAGCATCACTTGCTTATTTTTAACAACATAGCTTTGAAATCAATTAAAAGTACCCCTTTCGAAACCATTGGCTTTAATCATAAACATATATTTTGGATCAAAGTGAATACAAACGAAAGTACCCCTTTCAAAACCATTAACCTTTAAGTAAAAGTGATTGGCGAAAACTGATGGCTTCGGAACCATCCTTTCAAAAGCTTTGGTCTTTAAGTTAAAACAATAAGAAGGGTAGCATCGAACCCCCTTTCGAAGCCATTGCCTTCGAAACCTTTGATATAATGGCTACTGAAGCCCTTTCGAAGGCATTGGGAAGCGGCTAGGTATTTTATAAAACGAAGGCTACCTTTTGAAATCGTTGATATCTTCAATCCCTTCGAAAGGTTTAAAAGCGACAGCATGGTTTTGATTGGGTTCAAACTACCCTTTCGAATGCTTTGATTTAAAAATAAGGTAACTCATTTAAAAGCTACCCTTTAAACAAAAAGGTGGCAACCTTGTTGAAAGTTATATTAAACCCTTGCGAAAGCATTCTTTTAAAACAAGGCAAGCAACATTTCTTTGTAAAGCAAAACAAAGGCTTCAACCCCTTCGAAAGCTTGGTTTTGATTCCATACTTGCCGCCTTTCTCCATTCCACTACGTACCAACGCATTGATACCTTGTGTATTGGTTTCGACTTTGTTAGGGCGTGTAACATCCCCTATCTGGAGGCCCGAAGCTAAGTGCTACAGAGGCTGCAGTCATCTATAGTATTAACTTCCGATGATCAAATACGGTAATGTTAATGGTATCCATAATATCAGAAGCACATGAATAAAAAACAAAATCACAGATTTCAAAAATAACTTTTCCGATTACATTTCCCAAAACATGTTTCATATGCCATTACATAATCCAATCACTTTCCCGGGTTCAGATCAAATATAATTATTACAAAATACATTAAGAGCGACATATAAAATGCCCCCTTGGTTGACTAGAGTACTATATAGTCATACAGACATAATACAACACAGCGGAATCAAAAAAAAAAAAATAACAACTCCTAAATAGCTATCCGTTAGCCGCCTGCTCGTCTCTGGAAGCTTTTGTTCGTCAACCTACTAAAAACCTGTAAACCTCAATCCTCTGCCTACTCAAATCAATTTTGAGCACCCGAGAGTTTAAGGGGAAAACATAAACTTCGAGTCAGACATAAAGCCTGATGTGAATAATACTATACATCTCGGTTATTTGATGTTAAGTGAGACCACATTGCTTAGCGGAACGAGTTTCCACTCACTAATATCATTTTAAAACTTATATTTTGCAAATCATATTCCTGCAACCAAAACTGGTTAAAACTGTAAAGCATTATATGTAAACATACATATCAGGTAATAAATGGACTATCTGTCCGAACACTATAGTTTTGTTTGGCAAACTACTAACCTTTGGCTGACTCGGGGCTACCAGACAATATAAACAAATAATCTAACATCTATTAGATACTGCTCTTCTGGACAGTCTGTCCCTAACTTACTTTCTCCAGGTCGACTGATCCTAATGGTTTTGCAGGCTCACCAATAATCTACCTCTGTACAAATATATTCTTTTCTGTGTGTAACATCATTTTAGTCTTACCTGTGACAAAGCCCTACACACTGGAATTTTGAACTAAATTAGCTAGGGTTAATAGCTAATGTATAGGGCGCAACCCTATTCCAGTCCCATCTGGTATACAAATATCTGAATCAGTTTACTTAGGGTAATCTACCCGTAAATTTTCCTTGAAAACCTTTTCATCTCAAATTGATTTAAAACCTTTAAATCAAACTTAAACAAGGAAAATATATACTCTATGCTTTACTCCAAATCACGCTTTACTCAAAACCACCTTGCCATGTTATATATACTTTACTCAAATCTTTGTTGAGAAAACATTTAAACCTTTGAAAGTATCCCTTTCGAATCTATTGAAAGTACCCCTTTCGAAACCAAGTAAACCCCTTTCTTTCACCTAGGCCGAAAGGCCAAAACATTCCTTTTGAAACCATTCATATAAACCTTTCCTTCGAAAGCATTAAAACCTTAGACATCCTATCTTTAAAACACTTAAACATTGCCTTTCGAAAACATTGGAAAACCTTTCCTTTCAAACCTTTCGAAACCATTGGGGAACCACCCCTTCGAAACCTTCATTAAAAGCTTTCTAAAGCATTAAAACATCAAACCTTTCGAAAGCCTTTGGGTTCAAGTAAAACATGTGGAACATCCTTTCGAAACCATTCAAAACTATCTCTTTCGAAACCTTTTGTGTTCTACCTTCAACAGTGCAAAAGGGTCGTAAAACATTTAAGTCGAAAGAACTCATTCGAAAGCATTTCCTAAGTAAAGAAGTGATGGTGTCGAAACCAACCCTTCGAAAGCATTGAAGAAGTGGCTTGGATTGTAAAATAAAGTACACCTTCCGAAACCATTTGCTTCGAAAGATATAAAAGCGACATCTAGGAGTTTCGACCCCAATGAAAGCATTTACTTAAAACAAAGGCGCAACCCCATTCGAAATCTGTAACACCCCTAATTTTTCATAACATTATTCAGGAGATTTAATTAGAATAAATTAAATAGAATAATATAGAGTGATAAGGAGATTGGGGTTGACTAATAAATATTAGTGGTCTTGCTCATTTATAATGAATGGCTTAAAATGGTTAAGTGTTAGCTAATTAAACATAAGGGCATTAGAGTAAATCGCCACCCACGCATCCCACCCTTATATTATTATTCCTTAGGCCATACACGTTCATTTTATCATAAGCAAAAACAAATGTTAGAAAGCTAATAGCAAGGCCATCCATTAGGAATAAAGAAGAGAAGAGAAATTCAAGTAAAGCTTAGGATTCAAGCTAGAAGAAATCAATCTCGATCAATCTTCAATTTCCTTATCCAAACTAAGGTGAATAATAATCACTACATCTCTATTTTGGTTTTATAATCATATGTTTTCAGATTTAAGAGTAAATTCATTTTTATGATATATTGGATGATGATATGCTTGATTTATAATTTATATGGTTTATACAAGATTGTTTAAAGGGGATATGCATGGTTTAGGGTAAAACCGAGGTTTAATAATTTTTAAATGTCATGGAAAAATTATATGCTATGGAAAACATGATTTTGGAGTTGGGTTTCAATTTTTATAATTTTCCAAGCCGTGAGAATTAATTATGAATTTTCAAAGGAAAATATGGGTATTTGGGTTTATAAATATACTTTGGGAAATATATTGAGAATTTGGGTCAGAAATTTTGATTGTTGAATGATAAGATTAAAGTGAATTTCTGGAATTTTTGGGTATTTTTACTAGGTGATTTTGTATGAAAATTAAATTATTTTGAAAGGAGGACCTAAATGATTTAATTGTTTTGTTAATAGGAAGGGCTTAATTGTTAAATAGTTATCCTTTTTTAGATCTGAGAAAATGCAGCATGAATATAGTGAAATTATTTGAAAGTTTAAGATAGCCAATCAAATGTTTACAAGTAGGCAAGTTAGTTACAAAAAGTTTACTTTATTTGGTAAAAACAGCCTTTTGTTCAGAAAAAGAGGTTCCGCCTTCTTTGGAAAGACCTTTCGACCCAGAGCTTTCGCCTTTGACTTTGCCAAAACCTTCTACCACGAAACCAATACACATTGTATCATCTAGATGGTACGTAATGGATTGGAGGGAGGCGGAAGGTAGGATGTCGAAACGTAACTTTCAAAGGGGTTGGTTCCTTTGTTTTATTTTGTTTATAAAGAAAAACGCTTGCCTGTTTATAAAGGGGTTTCGACATGGTCGAAACCTATGGTTGCAAAAGGTATTTCTAAAAGAGGCTTTCGAAAGGGAGCCGCCGCCTATGTTTTAAAGAAGTAGCTTCCGAAGGAGTTACTTAGGTTTTATTTAAAGCTTTCGGAAGGGGTAGTTTCGACCAAGTCGAAATCCTTCTATGGTTTGATGCCTTTCGATGGTATTGAAGACATCAATGTTGTCAAAAGGTACTATTGTTTTATAAATATAAGTCACTTCCTAATGCTTTCGAAAGGGGTTAGTTGTTTCGAAGGCATTGGTTTCGAAAGGGGTTTCGAAGTCAACCTTCACTTGTTTTACCCAGATGTTTTAATGCTTTCGAAAGGATGGTTTCGGCACCATCAAACTTCCCCCCGATAGTTTTTGAAATAAAGAATGGTTTCGAAAGAGATGCTTTCGCCTATGTTCACTTTGACCCAAAATGATGTTTTAAGTATAAACCCAATGTTTTCGAAAGGGGGACTTTCAATGGTTTCGAAGGGTATCCTTCATTGGTTTCAAAAAGGTACTTTCAAATGGTTTTGAAGCTATGCTTCTATACTTATATGATAATACTGTAACATGGTCGAAAGGTTTCGAAAGAGATGTTTTAGAGTATTCGAAAGGCAAAAGCCTAATTTTTTGTGCTTCCAAAGGAGGTCATCCTATGAAGTCGAAAGCAAGTTTTCGAAGGAGTCGAAAGGTTTTAAAACCCAAACTCAAATTTTAAAGGAAAAACTCATGGTTAAATAAAGGAGTTTTGTAATGACTTTAAGTATGTAAATTTGAAGAAGTATTGCCTTGATAAAAATATAGGTTAACATGACTAACTATGTTTTTATGAAATGTATTCCAAGGACCTTAAACCCACAGGAGTGGTATTGTTAAGTTGTATGTTTTCTTCTTCAAATATGAATATATTCACATGATAAAGAACCCATAACTGTATTTTGGGGATAAAAGAGGCAGAAGAACCAGCTAGGTTAACCCGGTAGTGAATATAAATTGTGTAAACTCCTGAATGAGTAGAATAGCATCCAGAGAGTCAGGGAGACCAAAATATAGGATGCCCAAATTTTGAAGTTGTCCGGGAGATAGGTTCATAGTAAACCCAAGAAAACTATGATTAGGTAGTTATTGGGGGTAACCAACAGGTTCATAGTAAACCCATGAAAACTATGTATTAAGGTAGGTTGGCAGGGGCTAATTGATTTGTAGTGAACCCATGAAAACTATATCCGAATTAAAAATTGACATCAGCCAATAGGTTCCTAGTCAACGGATGAAAACTAGGATAAGAAAAAATTAATGGATGCATCAGTGTGTTCTTAGTCAACCCATGAAAACTAGGATAAAAGGAAGTTACAAGATAAATCCATAGGTTCCTAATCAACCCATGAAAACTAGGATAAGGGATTAGTTATTGGAATGACTAATAGGTTCAGGAGGACCTATGAATTAATTAAGTTAATTGGCAAGAGCCTATAGGTTCTTAGTGATCCTATAGAAACTATGAAATAGGACAGAGTGTCCATAAATTATAAAAAAAAGGTTATTAGTAAACCCATGAAAATTAAAAGGTTAATAGTGACCATAGAAACTATAATTATGACCAGGAGTCAATTAAATCTGGGATGGGAAATTCAATATGTTTATATATATGCATATCCTCATAAATGTTTTGAATGCTACGTTTTAACCATTGTGGATGCAGAAGCACAATATATGGTTTTGAAAAGGTTTTAGGATACTAGTGAGGGGAAAACCCATTCCGCTAAGCGGCGTGGTCTCACAAGATATCTAAATGGATTGAGATGTTATATTATTATTCATACCGGGATTTATGTCTGACTCAAAGTTTTTGTTTTCCCCTTAAACTCTCGGGTACTCAATTGATTTTGAGTAGTTTGAGGTTTAGGATTTTCAGGTTCTTTTCTTAGACGAATAAAGCTTTTGGAGGCGTGCAGAAGGCTGTTAGTTATTTAGAGTTATCTTTTTCCTCTGTGTATTTTGGATGTAAAGGTAGACTTATTAGCCTTATTTTATGCTCTGATCAACCAAGGGTGCATCTTCATATGTCACTCTTGGCGTATGGGTAATAATTATATTTTTCTGAACGTGGTTAACGTTTGTGGGCTTATGTAATGAACATGAAATGTTTTAAATGGAATATGGAATTTGTTAAAAAATTTCCATATCCTTGTGAAATGTGTATCAATGTATCTAACACCCCCGTATTTGGTCATCGATGATTAATAACTATGGATGGTTGCAGCATCCGTAGCCATTAGTTTTGGGCCTACAAGTAGAGGGATGTTACAAAACCATTTCTCAAATCAATTTGACTCAGTCGAAAGCCAACCAAGTCGAAAGCCAACCGAGTCGAAAGCAAAGCATGCTCGTTTTCATTTGAAAGTATAGTGGTGCTTCGACCCCTTCGAAACCCCTGGTTTTGACCCAACACCTTCCACCTATATCTAATTCGATGTGCACCAAGTCTTTGATGTCATGCGCATTGGTTTCGATGGTGATGGTGGCAGAACTACTAAGTCAGAACCTAGGTGCCGAAAGTAGCAAAACATGCAGAAAGCATGTTTAAACTGATTTTTAACTTTTTTAAGTAATTCTTTTCAACTAACCTACCTTGTTTGTCAAAATATTATTGGTTGCTAATTTCTTTTCTAAAAGCATTACCAAAATTTCAAAATTAAACAATTTTATTTATTTACAAAATATCCCTTCTCTTTTTATAAATATAAATATATAAAACATTGAAGTCCCATACCTTAAATAATTTTATATATCTATTAAAACACTTAGGAAAATTCTACAAAAATTCCAAAAATCATTTTTAATATTTTTTCTAACATATATTAATTTCAGACCCAAAACATAAATAATTTAGCAGTAAATTATTTTAAACCCAAATAATCATTTTCTTCACTAGAAAATTTATATAATTCCACATAAATTCAGAAAATTATGAAAATTGAAAATCATCTCTAAAATATCATTTCTGATCTAAATCTAAAATCACAAGTCATTTGGATGTCATTTGATAGGGTTTTCACATCAAAACATAACATAAAGGCTATATGAATAAGCATAAATCATCAACAAGCATATATAAACATTTAATCATTCAAAAACATGGCATAACCTTGCAACATAAATCGGATTAACCGTAAAACCAAAAATACCTAAAAAATATGAGATGTGGTTATTATTTACCTTAGCTTTGAGATTAAGGAGTTTGAGATTTGAATGAATATGATTTTGATTACTCTTCTTCCTTTGATTGCTTTCTCTTTCTCTAGCTTGTCTAATGGTGGTCGGCCTCTACTTTGTCTTTGATTTTGAAATGAACATGTAAATGAATTCCAAAGGGTTTAGGGTATAAGAATACTCTTTTTCCTATTTTACCCCTTCTCTATTTCCTTTTAACTCATCTTTAGTTCATTGTTTACATGGCACGACTACCCCTTAATTTAATCACAAATCTCAATCCCCTAATCATCACATTGTTTTATCCGATTTAGCTAATTAAATATCCTAAATAATATTACTGAAAATTAGGGTCATTACAGGGCGGAAGTATAGGGTCGAAAGGTAGCTACCAGAAGTGGCGAAACAATAAACTTATGCAAAACTGTTTTTCTTGCCTTTTTAAGTATTGCTTTTCAACTAACTTGTCCATGTGTAAATATATGATTGGTTTCCATAAACTTTATCAAAAATATTTTTTAAAGAACTGCCAAATTTATTCAACAATTAATTAATGATAATTAACAAAATAGCACTTCCCTTTAACAAAACAATTAAGACATTTAAGTCCTTCTTCTTAAATAATTTAATTTACATAGTAAATTACTTTGGAAAAATCCCCAAAAATCATAGAAATTCACATTTAATATGTTATCTAACATATATAAATTTCGGACCCAAATCTTTATCTAATAGCCGAAATAATAATTTAAACCCAATTATTCATATCTTCCTTTGAAAATTCATAATAAATTATCCCTAGCTTGGATAATTACAAAAGTTTGAACCCATCTCCTAATTTTTTTACATAACATATTTAATCCTCATGGCATTCGAAACCCATTATAAAAGATTTTAGCCTTAAAATCGAAATAAACATTCATCAAACATATCATTTATTCCAAGCATATCATCATTAGCATCATAAAGGTGTTAATCTTAAAACCCGAAAACAATTGTTCTTTGATAACAAAAATGAGATGGTTTAGATTATTATTCACCTTGATTTGGATAAGGACCTGAGATTTGATGTTGCTTAATTCTTCTAGCGTGATTCCTTGGCCTTTACTTGAATTTTCTTCTCCTAAGTAATGGCCGGCATGGACTCTTCTTTATTTTTGTTTTATGATTTTGAACGTGTAAAATAAGAATAGGAATAAGGGTTTAGGGGTTAAGGGATATGGTGGACGGCTATTCCCCATAATGCCCTTAGCCTTATTCTCTTATTAGTCATCATAAAAAACATTTACATAAACCCATTCTTTTAAGTTTATATTTAATTGAGCATGGCCTCTAATTCATTTTCAAATCTCAATCCCCTTATCACTCTAATCTTTACATTATTTTATTTAATTTATCTAATTAAATCTCCTGAATAATGTTATTAGAAATTAAGGATGTTACAAAAACTCAATTATAATTCATGATATTTAGAACATATGTGCTGGAACATGTAAGGAAAAACATACCAAAAATTAGGAATTTTTAAGCTCCGTAAGAATTAAATAGAAATTTTATAGTGATGGGTTAAAATCACCGAATTTGTCAAAACACAACCACATTAACAAATACCATTACAAATCATGTTTGCCATCATATAAAAACAAGATATTCATAATAATCAAAGTTACAAGTGTTTGGAAATTTTAAAACCAAAATAATTTTATTTGGTACTCGAAATCACACTTTGAACATGCTTTGCCTCTTCTTCATTATTTATAGGCCAAAAAATAAACCATATTCTAACAATTCTTCAACCATCCAAACTTGATCAAAGTTAGATTTTGACAACTTGTAGTGAAGTAAATAAGTGTTGAGAAGCTCTGTTTAAAGCTTCATGATTTTTGGACATTCACTTTATTTTTTATGAAATTTGAAAGATGGGAATGAAGAAAAAGAAAGGAAGAAGGAGCCATTTTTAAGTTTTTAAACCTTTTGAAAGCTTTTTTGAAATAATTTAAAACAAAATGAAAATAATGACACAAAAGAAGATGTGAAAGGTATAATAACCCAAGTGCATCCATGTTATAAAGTACTTTGATTTATGTATTGAAAAGTCATGTACTTTCATTTTTAGTTAACTCCTTTAATTAATTTCTAAGTGCTTCTAGAATTTAGTTAAGGAAATAAACTTTTGTTTACTTAATTTGTACCTATGTGACTTATTATTACATGTTTGCATATATGTGCAACAACATTCTATAACTTTTCATTTGATAAAAATTCAAAAATCCAAAAAGCGGCTTTCGGTCACATTTTCAGTTTTTCATTAAACTATTTATTTTTGTAAACACGATTTTAAAAAAAATTTACCATAATTATTTATAAATTAAAAGAGGGTTATTTGACCATTAAAAACCATCGATTGAATATTTAAAGTTAATTAAATACTCCCAAATCAAAGTGGTAAAATTCCTTGTCGTTACAGATGTTGTCACAATATTCTATACCATGTAATGTTTAAGCTATGTAGTTTCACATGCATCTTTAGCTAAATGTTCTCTTAGAAATTTGCAACGTACATATAGTAACCATGTTTTATGTAGAAAGGACGATAATATTGATGTTTGACATGTACTACTTTAACTATTTTTCTGTGGGCTTTTGTAGCCAAATCTAGTTACTGAAAGCATAAAGTATATTTCATGTTATTGGAAGTTCATTTAAATTTATAAAGACCTAGAAAGCGTATTTATTAATCCTGAATATTCATTTGGTTGTTGCTATGCTAGTCATTGATTTATCCTCTTTATTACAGAAGTAGATAGATACATGTAGCTTAAACTCTAATATTCTACTTGTTAATGGTAATAGGAAAATCAAACTTATAATTGGTATTGTTGCAATTTTTTTAATGGAATTATTATATGCCCTTTGATTCATTTTGTACTTTGATAACTGTAGTATCTCATGTTGTAAAGGTTAGTAAAGATGAAGTTTATTTCAATTTTTGTGTATTACTATAATTTTTACGCCGTTTCACATCCCAATCTCAAGATGATGTTTCGTAGTTAGTGACAAATATAAGTTTCCTTACATTCAATTGAATGTCTTATTGATAGAAAGGTTTCTTCTCTGGTCTTTGTATGTTGTTTACGAATTATAATTTTTTTTCATTTCATATGTTAAACAACATGCAGAATCATATTATATATATATATATATCTGTGTGTGTGTGTGTATATGTGTATGTATATTTATATGTATATTTATATGTATATGTATGTGTGTGTATAGTATTGAAATATTTCACAGGAATGTGTCTAAGATATGTAAGAAGGGTCAAATTTACTATAGCCAACTAATTCAAAGCCTTCTGTCCTTAAGATTTTCTTTTACACTGCATGTGGGAATATTTTAATTCAGTTTCTTTTATAACTTTTACTACCCACAAGTAATATGATTTCTTTTCTTACATTCAAGGTATTGCTTGTCTTAGTTATTTTGATTCAAGGATACATCTACAATAGAAATATCTATTCAAAATATGTTATTTTGCTATGTATAGATAATAGCGAGGGCATCATCACAAGAAACAATAATATTTAACAATAAATAGTGAAAGTTACTGCATATTTTCATTGCTAATTCATTATCAAATCAAATTGAGAAGTAATTTTTTATTGATTTTATTGGGGTTCTGTTCTAATGAATTCTTTTAGCGATGATGCTAAGGTTAAATGTTTTAAGATAGGTTTGGATGTTCAAATATTTAAACTTTGCTCGGTGCAATTCAATCTTTTAACATGTATTAACATTTAGTTTTTATATATTATACTACTATGCACAACCTTCTTTTGTAGAAAAAATTACTTAGGTTCCAGAAGAAAAAAAATTATTCTCATTAATTATATACAGTTTTCCTGTAAATGAAAGCTCTAAGTTCTAAGTGTCCTCTTTAAAAGCCCAGGAAGGCAGCAGAATGTTACCCCTCAAGAATGTCTCAGGAGGATTATGAGCAAGTAATTTAACAAGCAAAGTAAGATGTAAATTTATCTTTTAAGTTGTTTGATTAATAGCTGAAATTGATATTTCATCTTGTATTTCATTTCATCTTGTAAACAGTTAAGAAATATACAGGTGCTAGAATGGCCAAAAAGAAAGAGCAAGGGAGGCAAAGGCAAGAAAAGCTCACTGAAGCAAGAAGGTTGAGGCATTATAGCCTCAGCACAAGTCACTCTCCAGTAAGGTCCCATTGTACTATATTTGTGATGACCTACCTTTTTGACCCTTAAGAATCGACACTAATACATTCACGGTAATCATGTGTCGAACATCCAAGTGCTGGAAAGATAGATTGTTGGGGTGAGAGAAAATAAAAGACCTAACAGAATCACACATCGTGACGAGTAATATATAATATCAAAATGATCTTTAACAAAGAAAAACTTTAGTATTCAAACAAACATCAGAGTCTAACGTATCATCGGCCTGGACAGTTATAATAGTCTTTCTTTACAAAAGCTGATAAATACAATTAAGAAAAACAATGGAAATAAAAATACAAATATACATCTTGGTGGTATCCAGCTCATCTCCTGAAGCTTCAAAGCATCCAAAACTAACTCTGAAAAAATACTTGGGTCTGACCCGAGTATTATAAAAAAACATCCGGATCAGTCTGGTAAACTAGCATGAGAAACTCAATCAAATAGGTTTTTATATCTTAGAAAAACCTCTCGAAAATAAAGGTATCTCGTAAGACCACGTCGCACATAAACAAGGACAGGTTTTTACCTTACGATAACCAAAACATTTCAGTAAAAAATCCAGTGAAATTAT
Source organism: Allium fistulosum (assembly GCA_030737815.1). Taxonomy (NCBI): domain Eukaryota; kingdom Viridiplantae; phylum Streptophyta; class Magnoliopsida; order Asparagales; family Amaryllidaceae; genus Allium; species Allium fistulosum. The sequence goes on along the minus strand of CM060905.1, from coordinate 119,860,454 downwards.
AATATTGTCTAGGGTTTAAAATAAATATTAAATATAACCGGTATGCTTGCATCTCACATTCCAACATATTTATGCACAACTAAGTATGTATGGCAGTTATTGGAGAATGGGTTACATACAATGGTAAGGCACTAGGGTACCACCACCTACCATAGTACACCTCTAGATAAAATATACCAAGGGACTCATGTGGACCCCTACAGGGCAATACCGGCCAACCCCTTACTGGATAGTACCAAATATGTCACCACCTTGGTTGCTTTACAACCTTTCTTCGTGAGCTCACATGCACATACCAAATCCATAAATATTGATCTAGAAGGGTGATGACCATACCCTAATGGGTATGACCCACATAGCCTTATGGCATATCCTCTTTTTTTGTCATTTCTAATTGTGAGGCTTGAGGCAACGGTTATCTTTTCTTTAGCACATTCCACTTGGAGTGCTAACACTACCCTCCAGACAACAATACAATGTCAGCATTCATCCATACAAGTTGTCCAGAATATGAACAAACCGAAGATGCTACTTATACTACATCCCTTTTTGAATCACCCTTAAGATTAGTAGCAATTGGCCGCCCTTACACTTCAAAGATCTTCTCTTCAATCATCTTCAAGATGTCTTCAATTCAAACGCTTAAGCTGGTTTGAAGTAGTTTTCAAATAATTCATAATTATCCGATCACGGTCTCTTCAAAACAATATTCAATAGTTTCCGGTAACTCAACTTCGGTTCTTTTGTAAATAAACAGAAAATGCATAAGAGCGGAGATCACCTCCTAACCGTTTAAGTGGACGGATTTTCTTATCATTTGTCCTAAAAGAACACAACAAGTTTATACATACAGTGTAGCCTTACCGAGATAATTGTACCATATAATTCTCATGTTTCCTCCAGATATTTCCAAAGTTAAAAATTCATCAAGATTTGATAGTCATTCATTTAGCTATTAGATAAACAAACAATTAATCATAGATTTAATTTCATATGGAATCCACTAATCCTCTTTAGTCAATCTTCATTAATTAAATCACTTTAATTATTTACACACAAAAATTTCATGTACTTATCTCACCAGTATTGGTATATTCTCAAACCATTTCTCTTTCTATGCTAGGAAACTTTACCATATACTTATACAATGGTACAAGTATATTCACAAAGCATTTAAGAAGGATTTCCTATTTTAAAATCATATTAAATGGATCAAAAATAAATGTCATTCAAAACATTGTTTATATACCCAAAACACTTATCCTTGATTGCTAAGTGTGGAAAGAATACTTCCATACCACCATATTTAAGAAGGATTATTTATTAATTTCACAAACTTGATTTTCATAAGTAATCCAATTCGTATAAGGAAATAATACTTTATACATCGAACATCAACATTCAATTTCAAACTTAGACTATCCTTCGGATAACAATGAAGTCGTTCAAGTTGGGGTATTATTACATTTCAAACCTTGACTCAACAACATTCTTACCTTTGAGGATAGGTAGAAGTTTCCCTACCTCGAAGTTTAACATCAAATATATAGTTTCCAAAACCTCTGTATAGTATTCATTTAAAATCAAAGTTTTACAAACCAAGCTTTTTTCCAATTTCCAAGATCTCTTTCCAATTTATATACCTTTTTTTCTAATAAATTTTTGATTTAAAAATAATTCCTTTTTTTACAGTAATAGCTAACACATCATAAAAATCATCAAAAATAGCGATTAAAATAGCTTCCGCTTCCTTCATCTTCTCACTTTCGTTCGTCTAACCATTGTCTTCCTCTTCCTTCCCTCTTCCTCTATCCTCCTCTGCTTCATCCACCTCGTCTAGTATTCTCATGATGAAGAAAAAGAAGAATAGGCTCTTTCTCTCGGACCTTCAAGATTCAGATCTGGAAATTGATGCATCGTTGACCCGCTCCGACTAGTGCTGCAATGCCAATTCGCATATACTGACTTGCGAGTCTGTAGTTGTGGGGGATTCTCCTTATATTCAATAGTATATGTCTGATTTTTAGAGCTAAAACCAATTCTCGCCTCTCAAGTTCAAGAATCGGAAAACCCAAATGCTTTCATTTCCAATATGTTAGTACCTAAGGATTTGGTTTGATGACAACAACTTTAAGAAATCATATAAAATATAAATAGTAACGTTTTATCAAGATATATATAGTATATAGTGCATGATATTAAACAAGTGTTAATATAAGAAGACTGTACAGTATCAAGTAAAGATTGAAGAGCTAAAGACATTGATATAGAGACTCAAGAATGAAGACTCATGAGTATTCAAGAGTTCAAGATTCCAAGATATTTTAGATAAGTTATAGAGTCCAGGATATTTGTTAAAATTCTGATAGCACTTGATCTCTCTCTCATCTCTCTCTATTTTTAAATAAGTTTTTAAATATTCCTTTCAAAACAACTTTCAAATATTTTTCAATTTCTTATACTTATCATTTTAGTTTTTAATATCTTACCAAGTTATTGTTTTTATTAAATTTTGATTTATATTAGCTTATTTTTCAAAATTCTTATCATATAGTTTTACTTAAGTTTTATTATGATTATAATGTATATATATCATATTTAAACATATTTACAAAGTATAAAATTATTTCACAAAACAATTCATTTTCTAAATAGTATTTTAAAATGTTTTCCAAAATTACAAAGAGTATGTCAACATACTCTAACCCTATATGTCGACATACTAGTCATGAGTTTCAAAAATCAATTTTCAAAAGAAGTGTCTATTCGTCGTATCTCTTCACGAATGGACGTGACCGTTATTCCTCGATAAATACCTATCTTCCCAATGAATTTTTCAATCACTTTTCATTGTTCTTCTCTCCTCCTTCTTCTCTTTCATTTTCTATACAAAAGTATAACCATACTCTACCGAATTTCAACCAGAATCGAACTCAATCACCATTAGTTTGATTCTCTATCATTTGCTCTCTGATTTCTATCACCTCTCTCACTCCAATCAAGATCTAAATGCTATTCAAGGATTATAGGATCATTTGTAACCAAGATTGAAGTTCTGAGTTTGCAAATCTCTATAAAATCATATCGATATACTTGTGGTTGTGATTGTTGCCCGTTAAGCCTAGTGGGTGTGCTTAGTAGCCCGTAAATCTAGTGGGTGTGCTTGTAGCCCGGAAATCAAGCGGCTCTACCCAGAGGCTGGGATTTTGGAGGGTGTGTCTCGTACCCTTGAAATCGAGATTGTATTTGCATTTACTAGTTGAAAAGAAATCCGTATAAGGAATTGTATGGGACTGGATGTAAGGTAACTCTGAACTAGTATAAAATCTTGTAGTGTTCTTTCCTTTTACTCTTACTGCATTTACTATTTATCTGTGTTATGTTTATGTGATTGTTAATCTCATTATTCTAAGTACAATTTTAAAAGATTTCAAAAAGATTTATATAAATTAGAAAACACTATTCACCCCCCTCCCCCCTCGAGTGTTAGTTTAGCCTTAAGATCCCTATTCCGTAATCTAACACGATATTTCTGATTCTATGAGATGTGCCGGTGTAAGCATCTTGGCTGTGGTTAATACACTATCTCTTTCGACTCTTTTATTTGATATCGATGCATCGGTGCATCCATTCCTCGAATGGGTACAACTTCCAGTGCAAGTGAGCAGTCAATTTCGCTTCTATTAGTTGATGTTGTTTTTAATAAATATTGGGTAGATTCTAAAGTTAGTTTGGGCAACTATGTTGGGCAGTTACTGATTTGAACTCTGATATATCTCCTACCCATGAGAATGTGCATTGTCATAATGATAATACCCAAATTGATCGTTGTAGCAATGTTGTTTTGAATACTGTTAGTAGCCTTGTGCCTTGCCTTCCAACAGTTGCTTCTTTTCTTAGTCAACCGATTCAACCTCCTTTAACTTCTGCTGACATCCCAGCATCAGCAAATAAATGGTCATCCTTTTTTAAGTCATTGCCTTGCAATGCGAGTGACTATGCCTGTCGAACCTTTGATATGGTGGAGATCGATGGTGTCTTGTACTTGCTTCCTAAGGTCATTCAGGCGGGCGAGGACTACTGGGCTAACTAACTTATGGAATTATTTCTTGACTCGAATCCTCCCTACCATGATGTTATGGAGCATTGTAAGAACCGTTGGAATCTGAAAGGTGGATTGCAAGTTTAGTTTGATAATTCTATGTACTATTTCAGGTTCTCTAGAACGGAGGAAAGGCAGTGTGTGCTTGAGGCTGAGCCTTTATTCATCGAAGGTAAACCTTTTATTATTACTACTTGAAGTAAGTCCATTGACGGTGTGAGAGAGCAAGTGTTGTCTATACCTATATGGGTCATTTTTCGCATATTCCCTTTGTGTTGCAATCGTTGGTTAGTTTAAACTGGATTGCTAGTTTAGTTGATAACCATAAGTGTTTTGATGCAGATACGGTAGCTAGAGGTAGGATTGTTTATGCTAAGGCCTTGATTGAAATTTCTCCAGTTATCTTTCCAAGCTTAGAGTTTTCCCTACTGATGGCTAAGTTGTTATAGTTGATGTTTGCTACTCATGGAAGCTTGATATTTGTGAGAACTGTCATTCTTTTGGTCATTTGGCGATTGCTTATAAGCATAGTGCTTCAGATCCTTTAGTTGTCCCTCTGGTCCCTATCCATGCTAGAATCCCTCTTCCTCGGCCTCGGTTAAGGAAGTGGTTCCAAAATCTCGCCCTTCTGAATTGGATGTTACAAAGGCCTCTCCTGATTATGTCCCGGTCTCTGCTTCTACTCCTGCCACAGCCCTTGTTGAGACCTATATCTCCTCTTCTAGTTCTATAGAGGCTTCAGATACTTTGGTTTCGAGTCTGAAACCTTCTTCTGATGATATTCTTTAGAGTTCGAGAGAGCAAGCTTAGGTCCTTGAAAATTCAGAAATGAGATATGATCCGGAGTATGCCACGTTCTATAAGTATACTAGTAATGATGGTGAAAAGGGACATCTTTATTATCAATCGGTGGATGGTGATCTTTCTCTTATAGATATTGGTGAGTTTGGTCGAAGGAACAGGACTCTTCTTGCAGATACATCTTAGGATAGGAAATTTTTCTATGGTAGCTTCCCATAAGAGGGATCGGTAACGATCCTTAATTTGGTCGAGTTTTGGGGTGCGATCCCTAAGGTAGCTTTCTCATGCTAAAATATGCTTAGCCTCCAAATTTCATGCCAATTGGATCATTAGAACTTGAGTTATTACTTGATCTTTAATTCAACATGATTGCTTGCTGATTTCTGTCGATCCCTCCCGAGGGAAGAGTGCCAGTCCCTCTAACTTTATGTTTTTGAGGTGGGATCCCTAAGGTAGGCTCCCTAGGGTCCTCATATCTTGCTCGCAAAATTTCATATGCATTGGACTTGTAGATCTTGAGATATTGGTTGTTTTCTATTGAAATGCTCTTTATTCCCTAAAACATACCGATCCCTATTATGGAAGTCAATTTATGCTGACCCCTCCTATATGTTGAACCATATTTCATACTTTGAACATTCTACCTTGCATATCTATCAATTTCATTCAACCTCGACTTCGTGTTATCATCCTACTTGACTTCTGGACCCCATAACCGTCACTCTAGACTCGTTGGCCTTGATAGCAGTCGAATCTAACCTGTGCAATCAGTTCAATATATCCGGGTCAAAATGCCGGATAGCACTTGCCCTCCAAAGTACATCTTGTGCTGAACATGATGTGCTTTGAACCGAAGCAAGTTAGTGTCGTTGGAAAGAAACCCGTCCAGTTTTATGAATAGTCACTATTGAATTTTTTCCCCAAAGTGTTGTATCCCTCTTTGTTCATCGTGACCCTTGGTCGATCTCCGATAGTATAAATCTAGAGTTATATTCCACCTGTTAATATATAAGTCTGGTTCCACGAGACTAATAAGCTTTGGTTATCTGGTCCAGCCTCGAACTTGAAGGTGTCAAGTTTGATTTCAGTTTCTATCGATTTCAAAAATTGAACTTTTAAACCATACACGTGGACGTCCAGATACACGTTCTTGTCATTAGCTCCCATACGCATTCGTATGCTCACGATTCATTGCCAATTTTCATTAAGTAAGATGCAATTTCATTGCATTATGAACATAGGTGCTTTAAATAATTTCCATGCCTGTGTTTGCTTGCATACATGTTCATAGTCGATCTCTCTTCTTTTCTCCTTTTTTTTAAGTGTTTGTAGGGATCGACATATGTTTAGTCAATCCCTCCTCTCCCTTTCTTATGTTTACAGGGATCGGCATATTTCTTGCCAATCCCTCTCTTCTTTTTTTTATTACGCATGCTCATAGGGATCAGTAACTTTTTAACCGATCCTTATCCCCTTCACTTTGAGTCAAAACCGTGGACCGATCCCCTCTCCCCCATATATTAACTAACATTCTTATCCTCTTTACCTACTTCATTTCCCTACATCCTTCAAAATACCGAACCTTCATCGTACCTTCCATCAAAACCGATCCCGCACTTCTTTCTTCTTCCCTTAACTTTGAAACAAAATTTTCTGCAATTCACCTTGCTTCCGAACCCGCTTCCTCCTCCCTTCCATTTCGAACATCTCCAAGCCATTCTCAAACACCTCTAACACATATACACACATAGGTAGTTTTTTTGTTAACTTTTAATTTCATGGCGAGAGGGTGGATTCCAAGCCATTGGCGACTAGGATGGTGCTTGACGTGATAATGAATCGATGGTCGAAGTTACTTAGAGGAGATGAGATGTGGGATATTGAAGGATTCGACAGAGAAAAAAAGAAGGAAGAAGGGAGCACATGGCAAAGGGTCCGGTTGAGTAGGAAAGAAAGATAGCAGGTTGGATAGAGGATGGATTGGTTGGAATTAGTTGTAATGCGTGGGTATACCGATTCCTCGCTTAGTTAAGTGGGAGAGGGATCGGTGTGGAAGCTTGATGGGAGGAATGGATCAGTAGAGTAGGATAGTGTGGAAGGATCGATAACTTCGGAGTTGCAAAGGGATCCGCAAGGGTCTTGTGGGAAAAGGTTTCGGTAGCTTTAGTCAAAGGAAAGGGATCAGCATTGGTCATCTAGAGAGAGGGATCTGTTGTTTTGCTCTGGGATAGGGGTTGACTATATAAGGATTGACATATAGGGTCGGCATATATGGATCGGCATATATGTACTTGGCTAATTCTTAGGCTTTGAATTGAACTCAAAAACCAATCCATTATCACTCATTCGAGCAATCATAACCAATCCTATCCTAATGAACTCGGACATATGACGATGATGAACAACAGGACTTGCATATTCACTATTGAACTTGAAATTGAATGATCAAATCCTTGGGACTTAGAACATGAACTAAAACTTAACACATGGACTTGACTAATGGATTTCACACTTCAATAAGCCGATGATCGATCCCAAAGCTTACACAACCGATCAATCTTTTTGCAAGTTGAGACGGTCAATGATGACGGTCACTCTGGTCGGAATCCAAAGTCTCGTCATTTAACTTTGCTTGTTTATTTTAAGTTGCTTATCTTTGTACTATACAAAATAGCACCACACTAGCTTACACTTAGCACGGGGTGACAGGTAAACTTTTCTAATCTCGAGTATCTACTGAGTATAGCTAACATGGACTTCATACATTTAGAGCATCTAGCTGCAATGTCTTTCGGACCAGCCTCGCAACATAGCAGTCCCGAAGTTGAGTCGAGTTCTGCAACCATATCTGGTAGGCTTTCCCCGGGTCATCAAACTGAACAAATGGAAGTTTTCGGCCCGTCAACCAACCATTTTTCTGATGTCCCCATCCTCCCGGCGGAAGATATAAGTCCTACCTCTAAAGCTGTGGAAGGCGCCATACTCTTAGATAACCTAATAGACTCTCAAGTTTCCCGAATTGGTGAGGCCGCCCTTCACAGATTATGTTTCAGACATGGAATTCCATTCGCAGATGTCTGGCTCCTTAAATAAATGATAGGGCCTACTTGCCCCCAGAGGGGTACACAGCATGCAACAAATTCATGTACTAGACCGGATGCGTGCCGCCCTTTAGTTCTTTCATATTGGAGATGCTAAAATATATTAGAATAGCACCCACTCAGCTTCACCCGAATAGCTATGCCTTTCTCCATGGCACTTTCTTATTATTCATGAGCGTTCTGTTCCGCCAGCCAACTCCTGAGGACATAAGGTTTATTTACAACTTTAACGGCGGTCAAGAAGTCCTTGTTATGTTTTCCTTGAATCTTCACCCAACTGTTAAGTCTTAACGAGTGCTTGGAACAAAATCACCCTTTTTAAACACGAATAGTTCTACGTTCGATGTCCGCCTGGCTTTGCAAGGCGATGGTTGGAAGGACGTAAGTGTCGTCTTTGCTTTATTCTCAAATTCCTTAATCCAAGACATATTCTGAATCAACTAACATTCTAACTATCTACATGCGTCCACCCACGTCTAGAGGGCGATAGTTTTTCAAAAGCAATTTCTGTAATTCGCGCCACCCCGATCGAAAATAGGGACACCGGACTCCTCGTAACTCACGAGTGGTTGTCTCTATTCAGGCTACTGGAAGAAGGCCGCAACGTTGGGCTTCCTAGAAGCGCTGCACCACCAAGAAATGTTATAGAACAAGAAGGGGATATCAATAACTCTATCATGCCTCCAATTGAGGGGACTCGGGATGACACCGAAGAAGGCGAAATTAGGGGTGCCCAAACCAACGAGCCTGGCGACACTGATGCAGGCCTGGGCAAGGCGCATGTGGTAGACCATCACAAGGTGCGCAACCTCACATGCCGGCTAAGAAAAGAAGAAGCTTGCATATAAGCTCCATAGGAGAAAAACTGCTAAGGATCTGGAGTTTCTTATCACTTTTGTCGACGAAGAGTCATCTTCCTTACATTTAAAAAGCTTGATGAAAGGGTTTTCAAATCTCCAAATCCCTGATGACATCATGACTTATGACTTCCCTAACATCAATATTGATGGGATAAATTCTCCCACCATAAGTGGTGACAGCATTCTTCTTACCGGCAAAGGAAAGAAAACTCCTATGAGAAAGGCTGCAACTACCAGTCCGTTGGGGAGGGGACAATAGGACACTCACAATCACATGCACTTCAGCACACGATTTACATCTATCTTTTGTGCAATGGTCACTTATACTCTGGTATTTTGTTTTTTGTAGGTCCGATGTCTTAATCCCGAGCTTTTGATCGGTTGAGGGGCTCCTCGACGCAATACGGATCCAAACGTGATTCAGAATCGAGTAGGCATAGTGAGAGGGATGACGACCGATAAAGAAGTCGTTGCTCTAGGGAATCTTCATCTTCAAAACATAAATCCCAATCTCAGTTGTCCCATCAAGAAGTGCAACCTAATCTTCCTATTCGTAGTGGCGATCAGACTTCGTTCCAAGGTCCTCCAACTGCCATACCGCCTGAGTAATATTCTGGTTCATCCAGCTCCAAGCAGTCCCGTGGCCGTAGGTTGAGAAAATGTCCAATCGTTGATTCTGATCCATCTTTGTCGGCTGCTGCTCCTAAAGCTCCACAGTAGAGAAATTGGCCGAACTTAAAGTCATTTTCCCAAAGATTTGTTTTGACGGGCTTAAGTTCCTCCCCACTATTCACACAATCCCAGGAAACATTAAGGCAAGTTCTCTCACATGCGTCAACGACATTTTTGTTCAACATCAATCGTTCCAGCACTTAGCAGAGAAGATCTCTGAGGTGTCTATTGAGTGGTAGAATGAAATTGATCGCCTAAATCTAGAGGCGATCCACGAAAAAGATATAATCAAACACCAAGACACTGAGATCTCGGACATGATGGTAAAACTGGCCGAGGCAGAAAAAAGTGCTAAGGAAACATCTGAAGCGGTGAGTCATTTAGAGGCTGCCCACAAAAAGGAACTTGATGTTGCCCTCAATGGCAACAGTGCACTGGCCTTGGAAAAAGATACTTTGCAAAAGGAGAAAAATATTTTGGCCTGTCGGGTTGAGGAACTCGAAGAACTTCTTAAGAAGGAGAGGGAAGAGAAAGTTGAAGCTCAAAAAGAATCGCAAAGATATTGTGAAGAAGCTGTTGAGGCCTGGACTTTGAAGATTAAACTTGATGAGCAACTTGCTCAGATTGAAGTCCTCAAAGAAGAGGCAAAGGAAGAGAGCCGCAATAAGATGAGAGAACAACTCGAGGCCTGGGTAGAGGATGCCAAGGAAGCCGGTCCAAATGAAATCAAGGACATGTTCGATATCCTGATTGTATAATACAATGCTAAAGTTCTTCTCCACCACTATCTGATCTTTCTTGGTGAGGGTTATCTTGAGTCGCTAGCCGAGGCCTGGGAATATATTGTTGAAATGAAATGGAAAACCCTCGACGAAACTGATTGGGACGTAGAGAAACTAGTGCGAGGGATCCTTCGCGGAAATGAACTCCTAAACTTTGCCACTGTGAGACTCCGATATTTCAACATTCTAGCACCCTCCGGCAACGGGAAAAATATCATTGAGTCTTCGGAGTTTGGTCCCAAGGGCCCCTCTTCTTTTCAAGCAGTCGAAGCATTAGTTTCTTTCGGCCTGGGACAGGATCTAAACTACGATCCGAACAAATCCGCTTATCAATCTAAAGTGCCGACCCCTATTTTGGAAGGGAGTACTCCGACGACAACTGAGAGTCAGCCAGACGCAAGTATTCCACTTTACTCTCCACTTTTCGAGAGGTTTTGTTCTCCATGTCCAATAGTCATGGACTTATCTTCTTGTTTGCACAAATCCGTAGGTCTTCCGGGTCCCTGCCAAACTCCAAAAAGCGGAGCCTCTGTGGAGCAACAACCAACTTCAACTGAGATTTTGGCGGCCACCGATGTTCCAAGGCCCGATGCTCAAGTTAACGGAGCACTCGGTAACGATAAAGCTGAAGATCCACTGCTGCTGGATGAATCTGATGATGTTGTGATCACTGGCACCACTAAACACATCGATGAGCTCAACTTAAAGTAGCGCATCGAGAGGGAGGAGTTGTTGAAGAAATAAGCCAAGATTGAACCTGTTGATGTGGACATCGACGATCCAAATCTCATCCCATTACAAGTCATCCCACTTGATGGTTCGATTTCCAAAAAACTCCCTCCAAGTTTCGAAAGCTCTCCCACCAAAGGCGGTAAAGGATCGAGGAAATGGACAGGTGGAAGTTCAGGTTGCGCTACTCCCGAAATATCCAAAAAGGAGAGAAGACAAAAGAAATAGCCGTCACTTTGGCTCTGTTTGTACAAACTTGTATAGTTGTTTTACCTTTGTTGGCCGTGATTCTATGGGACCGGCCCCCATTTTTCGAATAAACTTATATCACAACTTTAAAGCTTATTATGAAAATAAAAGTTTTTTGTTTCCTATTGGACTCTCGTGTGAATTGTTACTTAAGCAGTTGAGTTATTACTTTCCATTCAATGTACTTGTAATTTGTTGCTCATTAATTCGGATATATCTGATAATTCTATCCCAAGGCCACCATGTGGTCATAGCCCTAAGTCAAACAAAACACGGGACTCGTGCCCTGGTGTTGCGCCGTCGGATTCAACAGTTTGAATTATTATACTCCTACCCCCAGTCTTGGGTTAGCAGAGTTAAGCGGTGGATGGTCGAACTCCATCCTTTACGAGTTTATACTCCTCCCGTCGGTTTCAGGCCGGAGTTCACGGTATAGTGAGTGGTCGAACTGCACTCATCTATCTGTTTATAGTCATACCTGCACTGGGGATAAGAGTTAGTTAACGGGTGGTCGTACCGCACCCGGCTTGTGTTTATACTCTAGTCCGCACTCTGAGGACTTAAAGTTATTTCGAAAAATAGTCGGATCGTACTTTCCTTAATTGATTGATTTTCCCCCAAGTCTGGGAGTTAACTTAGCGAGCGATCAGTCATGTCATGATCGCTTTTGATTTATATTTGTTCCATCATTTCATAGGGATTAAATGGTCATTGGATGGTCGAATCACATCCATCTCCCATTGGGCATTCCGTTCATCGGATTGTGAACATGGATCATTAAATGAATGGTCGAACCATTCTCATTTCGTTTAGTTCAATCATGAACTTATGTACTCGGCTTGCTCCAAACTTTGGGAACCTGCTCGGACATGTTAATACTAGTTAGTCCAGTATCATAACTAATATGTACTACCACAACAAACACGGACATGAAGGAAATTCAAAACTTTATTTGCCAAACGGAAAGAAATGACATAATTTGTCTTATTACATATTTTTGAAAATCAAATGCTAAATCAAATCCTGAAATTAAATACAACTGAATGAAAAAAGAAATAAACTAAGCGAAATAGCATCGTAAATGGTCGTTGTTCCATGCCGTGGGAGTGTGATGCCATCAACAGTCGCTAGCTTGAAAGTTCCCTCTCGAAGCCTCTGTTCAATAACGTATGGTCCTTCCCAAGTAGGATTCATATGCGATAGGGCAGGAAAAACCCGTTTCAAGACGAGATCGTCGATTTCAAAGGTTCTAGGTTGGACTTTGGTGTTGTAGTATCGGGCGACTCGGTACCGATACGCAAATTCCCTTAAATCACCTTTTTTCATGCTTCTCATCTACAAAGTCTAGATTTTCCAAGAAGAGATCTTCATTCATTCTAGGATCGTAGTAGGTCACTCGATGAGAAGGAACTTTGAGCTCAACAGGAATAACGGCTTTGGAACTATAAGCATTGGCGAATGAAGTACGGCCAGTCATGGATTTGTAGGTGGCCTTATAAGCCCATAGTGATGTCGGGAGTTCATCTACCCACTTGCCTCTGGCCTTCTCCAAACGCTTCTTTAGAATGGACTTTATAATTATGTTTACAGCTTCAACTTGTCCATTGGCTTGAGGGTGAGCACATACTGCAAATCTCTTTTCAATATGATGCCGACAAAAGAAGTTTTTGAATTCAGCGCTGTCGAATTGAGTCCCATTACCTATTACAATAGTTCATGGAAGACCAAAACGACAGATGATGTTCCGGACAATCAAGTTGATTACTTTCTTCATGGTGATCGTAGCTAATGGTTCCACTTCGGCCCATTTGGTGAAGTAATCAACTGCGAAGATGGCATACTTCACACCACCTTTAGAGATCGGTAAAGAACCAATGATATCAATACCCCACATGAGAAATGGCCATGGGCTGACCATTTGTGCAATTTATGTTGGCGGAGCTTTTGGAACTTTTTCATATATTTGGCACTTGTCACAATGCCTTACATAATCAGCAGCATCTCGATTGACGGTTCACCAATAATACCCGTAACGGAGTATTTTTCTTTACTAGAGTTTGCCCCTCGGTGTGATCGCCACGTTCTCCTTCATAAACTTCCTTTAAGACTCATTTTATTTCATCATGAGCGATACACCGGAGCAGGAGAATGGAAAAACCCTTTCTGTACATAACTCCTTCCTATATGATATATCGTGCAGCTTTACGAAGGACTTATCGCTTTTTATTCCTTTGTTCGGGAAGAACTCCCCGTAGCAGATAGTCTTTTACCGTAGAAAACATGCTTTTATCGTGAAGCTTTACGACTCCGTCTCAGAATTCGGCCCTGGTACCCGGTCGATTTCCATCAGGTTTATGCTCGGAGCATTTAATACTTCGACTTGAACCAAGCCCATCTGTTGTGCGTCCCCGGTGCTAGCAACTTCAACAATGAATCAGCCTCTCTATTTTGATCCCGAGAAATGTGCATAATGTCATAGTACTCAAAGTCAGTCAACAAATCTTGGACTTGGGTAAGGTATGGAGCAAGCCATTTTCCTTTAGCTTAGTAATCTCTCCTGACTTGGTATACTACCAACTGTGAGTCGCAGAAGATTTCAAGAGACTTTATTCCCAGTTCTTTGACGAGTTTAAGTCCAGCAATCAAAGCCTCATACTTGGCTTCATTGTTTGTTGCAGGGAAGTCGAGCTTTAAAGCATAGCAAATTAACCAATCTTCGGGAGTTACAAGCACAATCCCAGCTCCAGAACAACAATCATTGGATGCTCCATCAGTATACAACTTCAACTGTATCGTAGGGGTTTTAGTGCTCTTTGGGAAATCATCTTGCGCAGTAAATTCTGCTATAAAATCTGCCAGTGCCTGACCCTGGATATCCCTCCGAGGAAGATAAGTGATGTCGAATTGGCTAAGCACGATATTCCACTTGAGTAACCTTCCTAACGTCTCATGTCGTTGCAGGACCTGTCGTAATGGCTGGTCGGTGTAAACATTGATAGGATGTGCCTAGAAGTAAGGGTGGAGCTTTCATGATTCAATCAGCAAATAGTATGCCAGTTTCTCTATCTTCGCATAGTTCCTTTCAACTCCTGTCAATCGCTTGCTAACATAATAGATCGGTCTCTGCATTCGATTCTCTTTATGGAACAACATGGCACTTATAGCATGTACCGACACTGCTAAGTAGATATATAAATCTTCATGATTCATCGACTTTGACAAGATGGGAGGTCTCTCTAACTAGTTCACCAAAGCTTGGAATGCATCTTTACAGTCTAGTGTCCATTTGAAATTCCTTTTTCCTCTCCTAATCAAGTCAAAGAAAGGAATGCATTTATTGGTAGCTTTGGAAATGAATCGGCTTAGGGCAGCGATCTTCCCATTCAGACTCTGTACTTGTTTGATAGTCTTTGGCGCTTGGATATTGCAAATAGCTTGGATCTTATTAATATTAACTTCGATTACATGGGTATTAATGATGAAACCTAAGAACTTTCCTGATCTTCATTTTAAAAGATCGAAGGATGTCGAACATTTCTGTCAAGTCTCTAATGTGGTCGCTAGACTATCGTGACTTCATGAGCATATCATTCACATATACCTCCATCTTTTTTTGATCTAATCTTTAAACATTCTATTAACTAGGTGCTAGTAGGTCGCTCCTGCATTCTTTAGTCCAAACGAAATCACTACATAGCAATATAATCCAACATTGGTAATGAAACCGGTATGATCTTGATCGGGAATGTGCTTCGAGATTTGGTTATATCCTGAGTATGCATCCATGAAAGATAGCAATTCATGTCCTGTAGTTGAGTCTACTAGCTGGTCAATCCTTGGAAGGGGAAAGCTGTCTTTTGAGCATGCCTTATTCAAGTCCGAGTAATCAACACACGTTCGCCATTTCCCATTTGCCTTTCTCACAAGTACAGGATTAGATACCCACTTAGGTAGAGGGCATTGCAAATAAACCCATTATCTTTGAGTCTATCCACCTCCTCTTTAAGAGCGGCAGATATTTCCAGATCCATGACACGTCTTTTTTGTTTCATCGGGACATGCCTCGGGTTGATATTCAATGCATGGCTCGCAATGGCAGGCGAGTTCCCACATATGTTAGAGTGAGTCCAAGCGAACATGTAAAGATTCACTTGGAGAAATCTGGCAAGTTCTTTCATCATCGGGAAGCCGAGTTGTGATCCGATCTTTAGGACTCGTGATGGGTCATCTCGACTGACTGTGATGTCAATCGTCAGCTCAGCCGGTGCAGCCTTGGTCTTTTTGGGCTCCTCCTCGTCATCTCTTGGATTTATATCTCTATAGAGCCAACTGTGGTGCTTGAGCCAAGGCTCAAGCACTAGTTGTCAATCTTCAGTGGCTTGGATGCGGACTGCATTGTCCACGCCCTTACCTTTCTCCTTTCGTTGAGCATCCCTTAACTTAGCTACATAACATGCACGTTCAGTTGCATGATCACCATGAACAACTCCAACACCATTATCTGTCGGGAACTTCAAAGTTAATCACCACGGGGCAAGAGCTACCCGGAACTCAGCTAGGGCTGGTCGGCCCAAAAAAGCGTTGTATGGAGAGTCACAATCCAAAAAAACAAAAGGCAGAATCCACACTCTCCTACGGTCACCTTCTCCCAACTCTACAGGTAATTCAACATAACCAACAGCTTCAGTTGCAGTACCATTAAAGCTATGAATGCGGGCTTTAGACGGTTTCAAGTCCTTGGCTTCCATCCTCATCTGATCATAAGCTTTTTTGAAAATTATATTTACAGAACTTCCACAGCCAACCAATATCCTTCTCACTAAAGCAGGGCCGATCTTGGTTGAAATGACCATTGGTCGATCGTTGGAACATCCACCTTGTCAGCATCTCTGTTTCTAAACACAATGTCATCTGCCATTGTACGTTGCTGTTTTGCCGGATCTCCATCTTCCATACTCAAAAAAATTCAAAATACACATGCTTAATCATGCTAGTATAGCGCTCCATCTCATGCCAATTCCTATTAGTCGGATGTTGTCCTCCGACTATTGTATTGATTACTAATCTTCCGTCGGTCCGCATAAGCTCCTTACCCATGTGCGGTGCTTGTCCTCGGTTGGGGTCGTGATGTCCCCTGCCCGCCATCCTGTAGGTTTTTACAAATTGCCGTAACTTCCTTTCTCGAATCAGCTTTTCTATAATATCCTAGAGATGCCTGCATTCATTTTTGTTATGCCCATAGCATTCATGAAACCGACAACATTTGCCGATTTGTTTCTACTTCTCCATTGATTCTTTTGGAGGCTGCTTTCTGTACTACATGGTATTGCGGGTAGACAAATAGATATTCTCCAAGACGTATTCAGTGGTGTATAAGTATTGTACGTTGGAATCTTGGGCTTGCCTCTTTCAGAATCCCTTTCATTCTCGGCTCATATCAACGCCTTTCTTTTGTTGATTCGGTTTGATCTGGACATTCACTTGAACTTTTCCAAAGCTATCATCAGACTGCTTTACTGCAATATTACTCTATACTCTCTCTTCACTTGGTCCTACAACATTCTTTTTCCTGGAGCATTTGGCTTCCTCCTTCCGTAAATACCGAGCTGCCTTTATGTAAAAGCGTTCCAACGTTGTGGGTGGCTTGCCAGCTAACCAATCGTCAAAATCAGACTCTGGATCAATCCCTCTTGTTACAGCCATCAATATTGCATGGTCATTCGAATTACTAATTTCTGTAACAACTGTATGGAATCTCTTCAAATAATCTTTCAACGATTCTGTCGGAGCCTGGATCATGCTGGATAGGGACATTATATCTTTGGGGCGAGTTACGTGCATACGGAACTGCTCCACAAATCTTATTGCCATCAAATCTAGAGATCGACCATGGGGGTAACCTGGTAAACCATATTGTTGCTATTCCAGAGAGAGTTATGAGAAAACATCTACACTTGATTGCATCATCTGCTCGTGCGGAATCCATCATCCATTCATATCTCATGATGTACTGCATGGGGTCAGTTTTTCCTTCGTAGGCAGGCATCGACAGCATGTTGAACCTCCTTGGATATTCTGCATGTAGGACATAAACGGGGTATGGCTTCTTGATCCCCCCATCATCATTGGTCAAGCCTTGGCTTTCTCTCACTAGCTGTCTAACCATAGCCGACAAGTCCAGCGTTTGGATAGTTGGTGCCAAGCAGTGGTTGTGTTCCACCTCATGTGAATGGTCCGGTCGATGTCTACGGGCCGTTCCACACCTTCTTCGTTCAACATCTTCCCGATGTATATCTCATAAATTCACTTCATCGTCATTCCGGGTAAGCAGTTGGTCAACATTTAACTAAACTCCATCATTCAAATCAGCCACAGCAGCTCCAGCTTGAATCCCAGTGTGCATAGGTAAGTTCCCTCCTCTAGAGGAAGGATCGGTACCGATCCCTATAGAGGGATCAGCACTGATCGATCCTGGAAAACCACGATGATTTGCCTATTGACACCCCAAAGTTTCTGCATGATATTTGTCTGTTTGTGATGCCTATGCCTATGATACTCATTCGATGAACTAGAACTCTCCAATGTCGAGTAAAGGGTAGGGTCCCTCCTAGCTTTTCCTCGCTGTTGCTGACTGAGTTGGTTCATTAGGTTAATGTTGGTCTAAATCTGCTGATATAATTGTCGACAGCTATCCATTAGCTCTCAAAGTAGATTCTAGAATTCAACTATTGTAATAAAATCAGTTGGATTCTGGACTTTAACTGGTCCAGCATTCACATCCATTAGTTGACTGCTCGGGCCTCCTTGCTGGATATTACCGTTCTCGTTTACTTCCACGTTCTGAGAAGTAGATCTAGTATTCCTCACCATTGTTGGTAGCTTTGCTTAGATTTTCTCAAATCTAAATAGAACGAGAAAACTTCTTGAAAATAATTATGGATCTCCTTCGGGGGATTTATGCAATCCAGTAGCAATAAAAATATCCTAATAAGTTGACAATCAAGGTTCTCAGTGAAAGCGCCAAAATGTTTGGACCAAAAATTGGCACAAACAACCAATAGAAGTTTCAAAGGTAAATAAATGAAGAATATAAAATGAAAACTGAGGATAATAATAGATAAACAACAGTAAATTAAAAGAATTGCACGCACTCAATGATTTATAGTGGTTCGGCGTTGTTTGCCTACATCCACTTTGAATAGATTGCTTTATTAATCACTTTATAATCTAAGTACAATAGGGATTGGATGAAAAACCTTAATTAAAAAAGAGTATAAAGCAACTAGCAGCGTAAAAGTCCCAAAAATGAACAACCAAGCCTGTATTCATAGAAGAAGATAGCCAAATATCTCCCTGAAAATTCGGTAGAGTGACCTTTAGAGCTATATGGACCCATAAGAGGGATCGCATGGCCCAATTCCCAAAGAAGAGGGATCGGTAGCGATCCCTACTTTGGTCGAGTTTTAGGGAGCGATCCCTAAGGTAGCTTCCTCATGCTAAAATATGCTTAGCCTCTAAATTTCATGCCAATTGGATCAGTAGAACTTGAGTTATTGCTAGATCTTTGCTTCAATATAGATTGCTTGCTGATTCCTGCCGATCCCTACCGAGGGAAGAGTGCCAATCCCTCTAACTTATCTTTTTGAGGTGCAATCCCTAGGGTAGAGTCCTCATATCTTGCTCACAAAATTTCATATGAATTAGACTTGTAGATCTTGAGATATTGATTGTTTTCTATTGAAATGCTCTTTATTCCCTAAAACATACTGATCCCTATTATTCAATTTATGTCGACCCCTCCTATATGTTGAACCATATTTCATACTTCGAACATTCTGCCTTGTATATCTATCAATTCCGTTTGACCTCAACTTTGTGTTATCATCCGTACTTGACTTCTAGGCCCCACAACCGTCATTCTGGACTCATTGGCCTTGATAGCATTCGAATTTAACCTATGTAATCGGTTCAATATAGCCGGGTCAAAATGCCGGATAACACTATATTATTAAATGTTATTTGGACATGTTGGATTGGAATTATAGTTGTCAGGTGATTTTGTAAATTTGTTTATTAATTATGATTATGTGTGTGTGTTTATAATTAATTTGTATTTATTTGTCATAGTTTATTAGTTATTTATATTAGCTTTGTATATATATGATTGTATGCAATGGTATGAGGTGTGTTGTTGCATATCTAATTTTTTTTCATCTGTAACTTTGGTTTGTATAGATCTTATGTTGTTTTAATTTTTGGACTTTCCAAATGAAATTGTTTTGAGATAAGAAAAACAGGAAAGAAGATTGTCAGGTTCATTTGGTCATATTTCTCATTAATTTTGATTTGGGTATGCTTAGTGAATTGTAGAATATATTACATATTCTCACATAAGAAACAAGGATCCTGTTTTCAAAAAAGAAGATATAGCAACCTTAATATTAAAAACTGCTAATAATTTTCCTTAATATGGTGTATAACTAGTTTCCAAATTCTAGAATTTCTACTGGCTAGGAAAAACATAGAAGTAGGAATATTAAGTTTATTTTGGTTTTGTTTAGATAAATAATTATTTGTTCCCTAGTAACCTTAACTGTTTAACATCAGAGATAAACAGATTTTGTTACCATACTGAGTGAGTTACCCATATAAGTACAAATATGAAATTTACTAATCTACTACTGCATTGAGATATTAAAGGATATATTTGTTCCCTTTGGAAACCTGTTGCAACACCACGTTGGAGGGAAATATTTGAGGACTGCACGCTGCACTAATGGTGGATGCTGGATGTGTCTGTGAACACTAATCCTGCTAAAAATTGCACTCGGTATTGCAAAACTGAATTTGCACTTGGCAATTGAGTTCATATTCAGTTTTGCTACTGTGTTCAAACTCAGTTTTGCAACTGAATTCAACTGAATTTGCAAACTCAGTTTGCAAAAGTGAGTTTGTCGACTCATTTGCAAAACTAAGTGTGTCGGCTCAATTGTGCAAACTGAGCCTGCAAAACCAGTTTTGCAAAACTGACCCTGTCGATTCAGTTTGAAAAATTGAGTGTCCATGCTTAGTGCCTTAGTTTTTGCAAACTGTGTTTGAACAGAGTTCTAGTTTACAACAATGTCTTCTATTGTTCATAAATGTTCCTATTCCTGTCCACAATTTGGAACATGTAT
Source organism: Allium fistulosum (assembly GCA_030737815.1). Lineage (NCBI taxonomy): Eukaryota > Viridiplantae > Streptophyta > Magnoliopsida > Asparagales > Amaryllidaceae > Allium > Allium fistulosum. Next base: position 119,839,982 of record CM060905.1, on the reverse strand, counting down.
GCAACCAAAGTTCAAAAAAATGCATAAGTTATAACCTACAAGTTAGTTAGAGCAAGTGGTCAGGAACAAGCCGATTTAGATAGAATTTGTGAACATAGCATCAGGCCCCTCCTAGAAGTTGACACGCTCATAACAAATAACTTCACGGAACCTTATCAGTCAGCATTTTGATCTTGCCATTTTCTTATGTTTTAAATATGTTTTATGTCCAAACATTGCATTGATCATTCATGCAGCATTTGTGTTCCTGTTTTTGTAGTGTCATTGTAATATTATCTGTTATTTAGGTTTTGATGTCTGCTTGTATATTTGCTTACAGTGAACTCGTTTGATTAAATGTAATTAGTCTATTATCTTGCCTATCCGTATATACACCATATTCTAGTAAAAGTATAGGAGTAAGATCGATGTTCATACAATTTGTATGTATGTATGTTGAGTTACAAGTGTACTTGCTATTTTAATTTTATCTTGCTTATTCGTATATATATTTGTCACTGTGCTTTTGTGTGAGACTGGGTGCTTGATATATATGTGTTAGGTAGTGAAGAGTGTATGTGTTCTCTGGTAGTGGAGCTCCCTGAGCTTGCTTGTCTGATATAGTGCTGCTTTGTGTTCATCAGTGGGTGATTTTGTATATGAGTGTGTGCTGCCTTGTATGATTTACTGCTGCATTCTAGGAGGGTGAGTAAGCATGTTTGTGTGAGTATGTGAACATTTTTGTGTGTGCCTACAGGTCTGATATGAGATGGATCTGGTCATACAATGAAGGCATACATGATCTGGATAGGGATGTGCACATGCAAGGCAGTAGTAGCATGTGATGATCTGGATAGGTCTGTTGCTTTGCGATTTTTCATTTGATAATGATCCATAGGTACTTCATTTGGACTATTACTTCAATGTTCTGTTGGCTTTTCTACTGCTAAGTGATGGCTAGTGAACATAGGCGCTAAAATTTTATGTTATATACACAAATATCAAGTTGTAGTTGTAAAATGAGAAGCATAACATGCACCGGTGACTACTTTAGCTCTAAAAGAGATGTTGGTTGGTTCCAAAGATCAGGGTGCACAAATTGTAAATTTCGATAAAAACACATCACAACGAAAGAATAATTTAGCAGGTGCAATGAACCAGGGGAGCAGTATTGAGCAGCCTCAAGCATCTCCAACTTAGATACTCCCTTTTTTAACAATTCATTTTACCTTAATATATGTATTTCTTTAGCTTACCTTATTCGTTTTAATAATCAGCTTTAATATTCTCTTTGTTACATAATAACACACATGCGTTTGTTTCCTCCAACATGTTAAATGTCATTGTTTTATACCACATTTTCATGTGGAATTTCAAATCTCGTTTATTATATTCAATGCTTCAAATGATGCAATCATTTGCTTTACTTACTAACCACAAATCAGACATCGACCCTTTCTCAGTCGTACGTTAGAGTGGTTCGATGATACAGCACACTGTAGCACCAACTCAATACCAATACCGGTGACTTTATTTCATTTTTTATAACTTTGATAATTTATATGACATCATTTATAGTAGGATATACTTGTATAATGTTGTAGATGTTTGATCTCATATTTGAAGTCCTAGGAGTTAACGTAATTGTTTGACTATCTGTTGTGCTTTCACTTGTGTAGGCATCGGACTTTTGAAGAGAGCGAAGTTGGACTTGATGATGCTAGCTTTCACTTGTGTATGCAACAAAGAATTATGGGTAATCAAACGTTTTGTTAGCACTAGTTAGATATAACATATATTAGTACCCGATGTGTAAATTTGTATACAAATGGTTATTGTATGTGAGTTAGGTCATTTTGTCGAAAAACTATTGTATTGGAATGGTTATGGATATTTTATTTGATTATATGGTTAATGTGTTTTTTAACTTATTTGAATATGATGATAATGTGAGTGGTTGTTGATTGATATAATAGAACCAAAATAGACCATTAACAGGAAATAATAACATGAAAAAATGGTGTAAAATAATAAACAACTTTTAGTAGCATTTCAAAAACGCTACCGAAATATATATAGTGGCGTTGAGTAAATGCAACCGTAAAACAGGGGTAAAATTGGAAATTCTATTAGTAGCGCCAAAAAATCTTTTGGTGACGTTTTTTAAACGCTACAAAAAGATTTATGGTGGCGTTTTAAAAACGCTGCCAAAAATGCATTTATAGTGGCGTTAAAATAAATGCAACAAAAAATCATGGATTTTTAGTGGCATGTTTTCTCGTAACGATTATCAAAACGCCACCAAAAGTTTTTGTAGCGTTTTTTGAGCGCTACAAAAAATAAAATTTCTTGTAGTGGGTTTGACTTTATATGATTACTCTGGTTAGCTTGTGGTTGAAGGAAGTAAATCTAATGAATTGTTGTTGAATTTAATAGCAGATAGAGGATGCGAAGGTGTTAAAATGACATTGCTAAAATTTGGATTTACATATCAAAAAGGCGTCGTGATGGCATCATCAAATTTTGGCGACGCCTTTACGACGACTTATTTGCTTTAGAAAAGCGGCATTACTAAATTTTAGTGATGCCATCACGAAAGATTTATTATATTAGATTAGGCCATCGCAAGTGCATCGCTAGTTTAGAGATGCCTACTTTCTGATAAACAAATTTCGTCACTATGGCATTGCTAAATTTTGCAATGCCATATCAACATCAGTTTTGTGACTTGCGAAGCCTAACTATTTAGTGATGCCCATTGTTCTGACGCATTTTTTGCATCGTTAAAAAATTTGGCGACATCTTAACGATGACAAAAAAGTATTAGAAAACTACAAATTTGTAATGGTGTTGTCATGAAGTTCCCCATCTAAGACGAGGTTTCAGAAATAAAGGGAAATCAGCAAAAGGCAAGGGAATGTTATGGGACTTCCCTTAGATAGGCAAAGAAGGGTGTTCTCATGCTGTAGCAAGATCATTCAACAATCAATAGCGGTTTTCTCAACAAATCCAATGGGCCAACTAGCGCCCTGGTTCTTGCCAAGTCCCCCCTCCCAACCTTAAAGCATTAGCACTAAATCCAACTCTTTCATAACCGGTCGCCTCATCAAAGAACCGAGGGAACTGTAATCTTGATTCGGACTCAACATTATAGATAGGTCCTCCTTTCTAAAAAACTTTCCCATCTACAAGTCCTTGTGAGCGGGCTGCATATAGCCCTCCTCACCATCACACAGCTTACTTATACTAGAGTGTCTGAGCTAAGTAATGTGCTTCGGTTCAATTCAGGATCAACGGTCACTTCACAAGTGGCGTGTGTCGCTAGGAGAACCTCACAGCCCCATGCGCTCTATATCCAGCTGGTACCGATCAACATTAATGACTGTACCCAGACCGCCTTACTGTCACACTGATATTTAACATATCCTAAAAAATAAAGGCATTGCTACAAAATAAATAAAGGAACTATTGATATTTAAAGTGCTATGCTCAATAAGTCAAATGTAGATAAATAAGAAAAAATAGCAACAAGATTCTCAATCAAAGTTTGTAATAAAAGATCTGTTTTATTCAGTTCAAATCCCGCTGGGCTTACAATGATATTCTTATCACTAACTAGTTGAAAAGGAAGAGGAGAAGAATCACGCCAACAGAACATTTTATAAGATCCGGCTTCAAATGCGGAGATGAACTCCCCCGACACTTCATGAAGAACTAGCTGAAGAAAGGGGAGTGTGCTACCATCTTTGCAGACTTCCATATCGAATCTCGCAAGAGATCTTGAAAAGCTCCCAATCGACATTGCCAAAAGGATTGCAAGGACTTTAGCTGTGACATCAAAGGCGGAAGTGACAACCACTACTCTTTCTAGTAAGGCATTAAAACGTCCTAGCCAGCCTAGGTTTAGAATCTCCAAAGAAGATGGAGAGGAAATCCGCTAGCCTCAATTGGCCCATTGGCATAACAACTATACTGTGCAGCTAAAGCGCTTAGTGGTTCTATAGTGGTGGAGGTGTCAAAATTTATAGCGAGGATAAAGCGGGGATATAGTGAAAAATAGCGAAGGTGTAAAAAGCTTCATTAGATATAAAACCAAATATTTAAAGTTAATTTATTCTCATTTTCACATCATTTGTAGGGGAAAAAGAAATATTGCTTAATCTAATATAACAAAACTAAAGAACATCATGATTTATGCAGGCTAGATTTGGTGATTATAATAGATTTCTAACTTATATTGAGCACTTATGCCTTAAAAATAAGTCATTACCCTAACTTTTTTGGTTGGTTTAAAAGAGAACTAGTCAAATCAATTTTTATATATTAATGTTGCTAAAGCAAGTGCAAAAAAACCTTGATTTAGCAGGTGTAGCGGAAAATACCGAGGCTTAAAGTGGATCTACTGTTTAATAGTGCTAAATTGAAGAAGCATAGCAGCTAAAGGGCACTATGCGATATAGCGAGGATTTTGCAGGGATTTACCAGAGCTTTAGCTAGACAACAACTATAGTCAGTCACCATCAATGGCTTGGCCAGTAGGCATGAGTCCAAGCCAAGCGGCAAGGCAAGATCCATCTCAAGAAAAAGGTTCTAGGTGATGGTTTGAACTGCAATTAGCAAATGGACAGTTAGGCACCAAGAAAGCATTCTCCTTTCTCATTATATCAAATAAGTTAGACAAAAAGACATACGTGCAAAGACGTCTAAAAAAATAGATAATGAAGCTAGTTGCTTTTTATCAGTAAATAATTACAAAAGATTCATAGGCTATGAAGAATTTTAATAGGAAAATATTTTATGTGCTCAGAGAAGAAGAACGGGGGTATTTATATACCCACACCTTCAATCATATGCATTGAACTCAAAAGGCAAAAAGAAACCCAGCCATTCGGGAGAGATCAGTATAAAGTCAATTCCTGCACGTGGAAGACGTGACATGCTCTATCACGTTTGGAAAAAGGAACCTCCACACCTAACAGCATAATGCCACATACATAGTGCATTAAATACGTTTTAGGGCCCTCAATCGGCAAGACTCTTTATGATTTGACACGCCCGCACCCACAGGCGAGTATGGACTCGGGGGAAAAAAATGTTGCTTAATTTTCTTCCAAGTAATTAGTAGGACAATTTAAGGCGGCCTAGCACAATCAAAGCCAGCTCAACTATTCTATGACCAGCACCCATAGGCTGGCCAAAGTCCATGATGGTCCCATACCATCCTTTCCATTCAACAAGGCATCAAGGCAAGGTCCGATCGTCTCATCCCTAGGCACCCTTCATATTTAGGTAAGATCTGGGCACGGCCCTTCTCGGTCCAATCAGGCTTAGCACGGTAATAACCAGCCTTCCTATGTCAACCTTCTTCCGACTTAAACCATGTCAACACATTCACCCATAGTCACTCTAGTTGACGGCCGACACCTCTCCAAGTCTGCCTCAACAGACGACACATCAAGCAAGACGGGTCCAAGCATGGCCCATCCTTGGTCTGGCTTCATTACAACCGATTCTTACTAGTCCTAGTAAGCCCTCCCGGTCTCCTCGCATCTGGCCGTACACCATCTTTCCAACATGGTCCTTAGCAAGATTCCAAGTTTCTTTCATACCTTCAACAACCGATCGACCAGCTCAGCAAGATTTTCCATAAACACTCAAGTAAACGCAAGCTATCTATCCACCTATCCAAAGCATTGTAGTTGGGCGGTTGAACTTATGTGGCATACCATCAACATTAAATGCTCATTTAATGCGAAGTTTGCATATTAAATGCATATTTAATGCGAAGTCTACACATTAAATGCGAAGCTCACACCTGGTGTAGAGGAGCAATGATTATATTTTCATCCGACATACATCTTACACCTTTGCAGCTGTCGTCTCTCTATCCTTGCAGCCATATCAACGATCAAGCATTTTCCCGCTAGTTCTATAGCTCAATCTCAACCATCCATCATCCACTTTAGCTACTATAAAATATCACCTGCATTGCAACTTCAAAGGGGTTGGAACATAAAAGGATTTTGAATACAACACATAATTCAGGGCCTGCTATACCGCAAGTCCTTAAGTTTACATAACTTTATTTGTGTTAAGTATTACGTGTTTTCTTTTTAATCTTTTTTAATTCCTTTTAGTTGTAAGAGAAATATACAGTAAGAGAACTCCATAGTGGACGTAGGCAACATTGTTGAACCACCTTATATTTTGTGTTGTTTACCTTTCAACTGCCAACTTAACTCCTTATTTTTCACTTTAAGTTTAGCGATTAGCAAGTAACCTTTGTTTTTCATAACACATTAGTATCATTTAGATATTAGCTAGAAAACAAGTCAACGGGTTCCTTCATTTATTTTTCAGGGAGTTATTGGTTTTTTAATATAAAAACAAAAAACCTCAAGTTTTTCTCTATAATAAAATATCGGTAAAGTTGATATTTATCTCATTCTCAAACATAAATACATAAGGAAATCCATTTGGAAAAAAACATTATACATGTAGTAAAAGGATATTCAAATAATAAATTTCATAATGTATTATATGGAGAAGTATAAATGTGTAAACAACTCTTTTGTTCTGCTATCAATGATAAGTTTAGAATTTTGTTAAAAATTTAGATTTAGATACATGTTTAGAAAAATTATATTTACTTTAAATATGTAGTCTTAGTTAGTCTCACATTTCTTGAATTTTGACATCATCTTCCTATTTGATCTAGGCATTTAATATTTTACTATTGTGTTATTTAATAGACCATGAAACGTTCATAGGAAAAACTCATTCATGGTCATAATAATGAGTTGTTTTGGTTGTGTAGTTTAGTAATTTTTTTAAGTAACTATAAATTGTAGATATAGTTATCCATAGTAGTTATATGTCAACTGTTTTTAAGTATGAAGGATCATATCAAATACTGTTACCATGCAATGGATAAAAGCAATTAATTTCTTTGAATTTAGATCGATATAAATTCAAAGTAATTTCACAATTGAATTATAATTTAATTCAAGGGACAATAAGGTACATACTAAGTCTCCTTAATGCTACCAAATTATTAAATTAAAATATAGTCAATTGATTCTTTTTATTTGTTTCATTTTATTAGCAAAATTTCAAATGCCCAATAATCAAGTAACTTCTATGGTTCTATAAGATGTTGCAAGTAAATTTGACCTACTTATTATTTCTCGCGTTTTATATTAAATTCCATTTCTATATCTTTTTAATTAGTAAGACTATGAATTTGGGTTCCTTCATTTATTTTGTATGGAATTATTGGTTTATTAATACATAAATACAAAAAAAAATTTACTATTCTATATAATCAAATAGAGGTCAAGTTGACCTTTATTCCATTTTCAAATATAAGTATATAAGAAAATTAGGTTGCAATAAAGACATTATATGTAAAGAACAATAATATTCAAATAATAAATTTCATATTGTATTTTAGAGAAAAGTATAAGTGCATCTAAAGCACTTTTGTTCTTCCTCTAATGGATAATTTGAAATTTTGGTTAATAATATAATTTTAAATACGTGTTAAAATCTTATTTATTTCCAAATGTTTATGCATTCTAAGCTAATATGAACTTTTTGCTTTTTGTAATTCAAGCATTGTCCTTCTTAGTCAATCTAGGCTTTTAATATTTTAATAGAATATGAAATTTCAAAAGGCAACACACATTTATAGCTATCATTAAAGTTTTGGTAATCATATGCAACAATGAGATAATTATTTATTAATTTTTATAAAATTTATTTATGTTACATTATTTTGAACATTTCTTAGTTTGGATATGTTTATAAATACTATAAATTAAGGACATTACTAAAGGGACTCCACTTTTGGATAAGAGAGGTACCGATATTCATTTTTTTTAACTGTTAGGAGGGTATATAAAATATTATTCCCCTCATAAAAAAATCATTGCTAATCCCATTTTTAACCTTGCCATTGATACACATAAACCTAAACCCTAATGGAAAATCACAACAATGGGAATGAAGACGGTGAAGAAGGAGAAGGTGAAATGCATATTGATAATAGTGAATAAGAAATGGAGATTGACAACAACAAGACGGAAGATAACGAAATGGAGACTCATACTCTAGTAAGCTTTGGCCCCATTGCAGATCGAGATGAAGAAATCGATCGGGTTTGAAATGAGTTAATTAAGGGTTTTCGATAATTTATAATACATTTTGCCTTCCATGACAATGCATGACCGAATAAGTCAAAATGGCGGCCAACCACCAAGGAAAAAATAACATGTTGATGTGTTCATGTCATTTATCATTTAGTAAAATTTTGAATTTGTAAATAAAATCAGCCATATCTTGCCAAAAATATTAAATCGATGATAATATACCATACAAAACAATTATATTCAGTAGTATTTCAATGGTTTTTTAATTTTTGCTCGGTCAACCCCTGTCGAATAGTTATATTAAAAATTTAATCTATTGTAAAATAAATAATTTGTAGACCAAGTTGATGTTAGAACGAAATGAGTTAAATGAAGCAGAATAAGATAATGAGATGCAATAAGATGATATGAATGTGGGGTATGGGCAAGGTGGACAAACTTCAGATCATTTACCTTTGGAATTTCTCAATCTAACTGCTCATTTCACAACTGAAAGGGTATTTTTACTTTTAAATAGTTTTTAAGGTCATATTGTTAAATTAGAAAATCGATGTATAAAATGTATCTTAATTTGTATTGTAGGAATTTGATCAAAAGAAGAATTATGAGCTTGGTGTATGGAATATGGATTAAGCATCAAATGTGTTATTGTGATCAAAAAACTAAATTAGGAATGTAAACCAAAATTGCAAGGATTCGTGGATGATACTAGTTTGTGAAAGAAGTGGGGAGTATTGTAGTCATAGGGGGAAAAATTGTGGTCCAAATATGGAACAAAAGAGAAGAAGAATAGGAAATAAGAAGTGTGGATGTCCATTTGAATTAAGCACATCATGTAGGTTGATGGAAAGTGGATCCTCGATGTCAAAATGGGCGACACAATCACACTTTTCATGCATGTCTTACAGGTCAAGCTTATGTTGCTAAAATGAAAGAAGAAGAGATGAAGATATTGGAAATTATGACCAAGAGTGGAGCCCGATGATGTTAAATTTTATCTACTATTAAATTTGAAAACCCTGAAAATCGATCTACAATAAGAAATGTGTACAATACTAAGGTGAAATAGAAATTACAAAATATCAAAGGTGGGTCTATTATGCAATAGTTTATGAAACTATCGGTTGATTGTCATTATTCTATGGTGCATAGATGTGAACCAGAAACCAATTATATATCCGAAATTTTCTTTAGTCATCTTAGATGTGTTGAACTTACGTTGTCTTTTCATCAAACTTTGTTCTTGGGCTGCACTTTCAAAATTAATCGGTACAACCTCCATTGCTTTCACATGGTATCTCATACATCAAAATTCAGTTACTAGTGCAATTGCTTTTATAAGTCAAGAACCAATGAAATCGTACATTTGGGCTCTTAAATGTGTTATAAAATTGTATAGAGAATCAGAATTCCCATGTGTTATAATAACTGATGCTGATGTTGCTTTAATTAAAGCTACAGGTTTTGTTTTTCCATTAAGTCATCATATTTTATGTGCATGACATATTTTCAAAAACGTGGAAGTTAACTATAAACCACACTTTATTAAGAAGAGTAGAGTGATAGTCAACGATAGAGAAATGACGTTGGAAGATGAGGAAGGAAAATGAGAATACCAGCTTTTTAGGACAGAAGGTTAATATTATAAATTCATTAACCGAAGAAAAATATAATCGCAGTTTAAATTCTTTATGAGATGTGTGGTTGTCCAAACACAAGAAGTCGGTAAATTATGTGATAAAAAATTGTTTAACTAAGTATAATAAAATGTTTTTGTTGGCATGGACTAACCAATTCAGACATTATGGTAATGTTTCCATAAGTATTGTAGAAAGTGTGCATGGTTGATTGAAAATGTGTTTCGATTCCACAGCAGTTAGTTTTGTCCAATGTTTGACGAATGCACATCTATGTGTAGAAAATGAAATAGTGGCAATAGAACATGCTTTTGAAACGAGTGCTACAAGAACAGCGTGTCACTTTAATTATGAGCCAAAGTTTAAAGAACTTAATGGATTTGTTTCTTATAAAACTCTTGATTTATAACCGAGATAAGCATCATTTCCAAAGTAGGTTCTAACATTGAATGTTGTGGATGTGTCATGTGGTAGGTAATTGGTTTACCTTGTGTGAATATGCTTGTAGATTTTAAGTTGACAAATGATTATATTCCTTTAGATGTCATTGTCACTTTTTGGAAATAGCTAACATATACACCCCCAACATTACATCGTGCCACTCTTAGCTTCACTGAATTACACAAAGTTCAAGCCTTATAATCTGGATACGATATGACCTTTGATAATGAACGAGTCACTGTGCAAAGTGAGTTAAAGTATTGGCTTTTCCATCGACAACAAAAATATTAGAATTTCTCGTTGCAACAATTAAAAAAGGTAGACCTTCTGCAAAGTAAGCTAGAAAAGATAAATCGACCAAAAGAGATCCTTCTTATTTCAAGCATGTTGAAGCTTCTTTATCATATGCTTCTAATCCTACTCCTATTCGAAGATATAAAACTCGAAGTATGAAGAAAAATGAAGTTAAAAACATTCAAATGGATGCTTATGTGATGCAAATGCCAAATGTTATGAAGCCATATATAATCGGATTAAAAGATACACTAAAGGATGGTAGTTGTGGTTATTGGATCGTTGTGAGTCAATTACAACTTTATAGTAAAAGGCTCGACAATTTATGCAAATATGCACGTGAATCTGTGATTAATAACTTAGACCTACATGCGAGCATGTACAAAGGAATGCAGGATGAATGTGGTTTTAATTAGTTGAAAAATAGGATCCAATGCAATTTTTCGATCTCAGAGAGTGAGTGGATGTAAATACCGTAATCTGGATGCATGCTTGTAGAAACTATTGGCACGGTTGTTGTACTATTAAGTAAGCATATGAGTTGTATCTTTTGTATCGACGACGGTTCATGTAAATTTAGTCAATCAAAAGAGGGTGGTGGTAATGAGTTGCGTAGATAATTCACATTTTTTTGGTGTTAAGCCTAAACCAGATTCTCCTTTACCACCCATTTCACAAGCTTCGTATTTTCAAAGGGTATTCAACATCGACGCAAGTGATTGGTTAAGACATTACAAGGAAAGAATTGATAAATATATATATCTTTGGTTTCGATTGACGAGGTATAAGAAGACTATGTGAAGTTAGAGTAGTTTGGTTTTTGAAATATGCATGTAAATGAAGGTATATGACTTATTTTGTATGTTGAATGATGTAATGTGATTTACTGCACCATATGTAATTTGAATGATTGAATGATTCTCTATGCATTGTTTAAAATGATACTATGTGTTGTTCAAATAGTTTATATTAATTGTTTGATATTGTGGTTGTTATAAAATTTGAATGATATACGAAAGGGTCTCGATGGTTGTTTGTACCATAATTGGGCACAACACTTTTAGGAATTTTTTGAAGAGATAAAATGAAGAAATTAAATGGAAAAAGAGGAATTATCTAACAAAAACTCCAGATCTCAGATATGGAAAATAATTAACATGCAAGGAGACACAAGAATTTAGAGTGGTTCGGCGTATTGCCTACGTCCACTATGAAGTAGTTTGCTTTATTGATCTTTCTTTGATGTTTACAATTGATTTCAGCAAATTACAGCGAATAACAATGATTTGCAGCAGTGAAATTCGTTGGTAGCAGCAGCAATGGAGTTCGGATATGGATCCGGCGGAGTCTGGGCATTGGAGATCTCAAAGAGGAAGAAGAACCCCTTTCCTGTTGGCTTTGGGGGTCTATTTATAGGTGTAGGAGGCTGGTATTTCGCTCAGATCTCGGGAGACCCTCTCTGGCACGTGACCAGGCCCGCGCGCCCAAGCCCATGAAGTTTCGGTCCGATCCGTGATCGATACGAACAGATTTTGTATCGATCAAGATTTCATCCAATGGAGTCGAAATTTGGCGTGGACACTCTTTAGCATGCACGTAGTCTTCTGTGAAAATTTCATAGCATTTGGACTTGTAGATTAGGAGATATGATCGATACGAATTGGGATTCTTGGTTGGCTGTTTCGTTCGACTCGCTCTTGTCTCGACTCGCTCTTTGTTCGACTCGGTTCTGTTCGACTCAGTGACGTGGCGTTTATTCGTATTGACTGTTGTGCCTTGCTTCGCATTGATGGATATGAAGTAGAAGTCTTTGGATGGATGCGAAGTTGATGAGGTGGAGCAAGGCGAAACGTGGCCCTCTGATGGAGTCGAACTAGATGGAGTCGAACAGTGGTCCTGCGAAGGAGTCGAACTAGATGGAGTCGAACTGTTATTTTCTGAAAGATGCGGAGCGAGTCGAACAGAGGCTCTGAGATAGAGTCGAAATAGAGCGAGTCGATGTGGAGCGAGTCGAAGTAGCTTCCATGATGGATTCGAGCAAAGCGAGTCGAAGCGGGCATTTCCGAGGGACGCGAACTGAGCGAGTCGAAGAAGGCTGTTTCTAATCAACTTTGCATCGGTTGTAACTTGAGCGTACGAACTCGGATCGACTTGAGATTTGGAACGTTGATTCTCATAGCTTAGCTTGTCATGTTACATTAATTTGAGCTCGATCCGGACTCGGACAAAATTCATCAATATCCATAGCGAGCCTGTGTATAACCGATCTCTGGGATGGATCGTCATTGGTTTACTAGTCAATTCCTTGGTGTCACGGCCTTTCCAAAAGGCGGGATAACATTTGCCCCCCAAAGTATATCTTGTGGGAACATGATGTGCTTTGAGATGTTGCAATCTTTAGTCTGGATAACTATCGCTTTTTCGATGAAAGCTGTAATCTTTGACTGATTTTCTCGATAATGTAAACTGTTGACTGTCAACAGTTGTACCCTGTACTGTTGAGCCGATTGCTGTATGCTAGTGATTAGCCATCTGTTGTTGTAATTGTTATTAAATGAGTTTTTGGTTCCTGTAAATCTAGAATATTGAATATTGGTCCGACATATATGCATATATGTTAACCTGACTCTCGTTGACATTTGTACGTTCACGAGTCGTTGTCAGTTTATCTTATATTGAATTCCGTATCGATCCTCTCCTGAACCGACGTGAAATTCGTTGTAACAACGCTCGATGGTTGTTTTTGGATGTTCCTCCGTAACGATCCTCTCCTGAATCGATGTGAAGGGTTGAAACATCGAAGATGATTTTTATTGAATTTAGGGATGCGAATTGAATATTTCGAATTGATGGGGTTGGCCTCTGGAAGCCGTGATTCGATGGATTTGAACTGAATGTCTGTATCGATGCTTTATGGAAGGAGTTGGAAATTATTGATACGAACAGGGATTTCGTATCGATGGACGCAGGGTTCGATGGATACGAAGCGCTTGTTCGACTCGATGATGGATTCGAACTGCTTGTCCGACTCGGTCTTGGATTCGAATTGCTTGTTCGACTCGGTCTTGGATTCGAATTGCTTGTCTTGTTGTGACACTTCGTAGCCAGTTGAACTTACTAGGGAGGCGAATCATTTCTTACCTTTGTGCTCGAGTTCATATAAATACTCTGTACTTGGCCATTTTTCCACTTTTCATTTTCTATTTTCCAGCCTCGCTTTCATATCGCTCTGAGACTCGAGAAAACAAAGAAGAAAACATTCTTTCCTTCGAACCGATTCATACCTTCAATTACTCGAACTAACTGACAGATTTAGGTAATCCACTAAGCGAATCCAACGCGTAAACGATGAGACTCGGTTTTCAACACCAAATCAACCAGAGTCATGATCGATCAAAAATTCCTTGGCCTCAACTTCGCGTCGATCTGGTGTAGGGGTTTCGAGATGATGAGGCGGAGGCCTTCGTATCGATCAATGGTGGAGCTTCACATCGAATCGAATGCTTTGAATACGTAGATTGATACGAAGGGGTTGCGTCTGATGGATTCGAAATGGTGGCCTTCGACCGAGTCGAAGTGGATGGCATTGGATCGAGTCAAAGCGGCAGCCTTGGATCGAGTCGAAGCGTGTGGCTTTGGATCGAGTCGAAGCTGCAGCCTTGGATCGAGTTGAAGCGGAGGCTTTGAAGCGAGTCGAACTATGCAGCCTTGGATCGAGTCGAAGCGGAGGCTTTGATGCGAGTCAAACTGTGCAGCCCTGGGACCGATACGAACGTGTCCCTGAGCGATCAATTCGAACTCGAACCTTAGCGAGCGATTCGAACTTGAACCTGAGTAATCGACTCGAACTTGAATCTTTGAGCGACTGATTCGAACTTGTACTTTTGATGATTGTCGATGAACTTAATTTCGACGATACCGAAAACTCTAGTGCATTTGAATACCTAACCCCGACGAGCTTCAAACTTGCATAACTGAACTTAATCGTTTCACCGCATATCTGATTGCTTATCGAAGATCGTCGGTGAAACCAGAACTTACCCAAATGATAACACACTTTAACTTGGACTGATAGCTGATAACTGGATGGCACGGTTGTGACGGTCAGCGATGACGGTCCTTCCGACTGAATTCCGAAGTCTCGTCGTTTTCATGTTTTCTTCAATCCTGTAGATCCTCTCAATTGATATACAATGCTGCACTGCACATCACACTCACACAATTGACACTGGGGGATGCACGAGCGTTATTGTCTGTTTAACAATGATTTTTCATAAGCTAGCTATTAATGGAACCCTCAAGTTCACAGCAGTAGGAACTCCCGAGTTCTATTCATCCAACCCTCGAAATACTGGTTATTGAAGCCAAAGTTATAGAGCCAGCTCCGGATGAGCGTCTAGGTGCCCGGTTCATTTGTAGTCCGCAAGATTCTGTGTCGTCCGGTATCTCTGAAGACATGCTAGGACGGATTTGTTTAAGGCACGGTTTGTCGCTTGATGACGTGTTACTTCCTGGGCCAAATGACAGGCCTCATGATCCCCCGGAGGGGTTTACTACCTTTAACCGTCATGCCTGTACGGCGGGGACGCTTCCTCCCTTCAATCAATATACAAGGGAGACGTTTTCATTCCTTGGAATAGCTCCATCTCAGCTGCACCCCAACGGGTATGCTTTGCTGAATAGCACCATCATCCTGTTTATGGAGATCCTCTTTCGACCACCGAAGCCGATCGAGATCAGATATTTATTTAACGTCAAGAGCCGTGGTGATAGCCCTTCTTTCACCTTTTTGGAAGCGGTCAGGAACTGCCACATTGTACTAGGCTCCTAGGGGAGGCTAAGTTATTATAAAACTGAATGGTTCTACGTTCGGTGCCCCCTTGGATTTGCTAGGCGATGGTTGGATAGACGTAAGTGTTGTCATTTTTCTCTTGAATCATCGAGATATTATTAACTGACTTCAAAACTGACATACTTCCCCTCTTTTATAGCCGCAATCTCTCGACCTGACGGTGCATACTTCCAAGAGCTAGTACGGATCCTTCAAGCGTTTCCGGGCGAAGAGAGGCATATCGACTTGGTTCTGTTTGATAGAAATTTGAGGACCGTTGGGCTGATAGAACGGAGGTAGAGTATATGGTTGGAAGGAACACTTTGGTCCTGAAGAAACGGGTGAAGCGCAAAGCGCCCGCGGTCGTGATAACCGAAGAAGTTGATCCAGAGAGAATGCCTACCGATACCGAGCTCCCAGCTGGGCCTTCTTCCGATGTTCAGGATTCCGGAGGAAGGAGAAAAGGCAAGGCTGCTGCTCACAAACGTTCTAAGTCCGAGAGATTTAAATCCGTGGTTGTGTCCTTGCCCATTCTGGGGATTAGAATTTCAGAGGCTCCTCCCCTGCAAGTAGAGAATCCCTTTGCAGGGCTTGCTGATATTCCAATTCTGGATTTTGTGTCGTCTCCACACGATGCCGGGATGGAGAAGCTTGATAGTGCTCTTGGACTGAGCGGGTCGCTTGCTATGAGTGTGGCCGACATTTCCAGTTGGTCGGGGGGTTGCACCTGCATACACTTCACTACACTACATGATTCACAACTGTAAATCGTCCAACTTAGGAAATTACTAACTCTTCCTTCGTCTCTCATTTTCAGGTACTATGTCTGGAAAAGGATCGATGCTCGGGAATCTCCGCTCGGCCCGAAAGGCTTCTTCTTATTACGATTCCCGCAGGAGGGACTCGGATAGAGATCGCGATCGCGGGTACTCTAACCAAGATAGGTACGAGCGTGATAGGGATAGAGAATACAGATATCAGTCTAGATCACGCTCTCCTCCTCCTAGACTTCCATCTCCACCCCCCTATTATTGTTCCACACCCGCCAGAGCCTTCCCGTCACATGCCATCTTCTCATACTTCTAGATCTGAGACTCATCTTCAGAGAGTTGAGACCACGGCCTCCATAATTGCAGAGTAGGTCCCCACCAAGCCCACAGGAGAATAGGCCCTTAAACTGGCTCAGATGCGGAAAGACTTTTTGAATATTTGCTTTGATGGCTATGTCTTCCCACCACACTTGAAAAGGATTCTGTCTGGAGTGGAGAACACGATGCATGAGTACGTTCATGACATCTACACCCAGTACAGAGAGTGGGTAAAGGCTGTGGAGAAAGCTTCTAAGGTGGCCTTTGAGCGAGCCAAAGCGCTTGAGAAAATGGAGACCGAACTCGCTCAAAGGGATCGGATCATTCAGGTGCTGACTACTGAGGCCGAGTCTTCTCGAAAATCGGAAATTGAGGCCACCAAAAAAGCTGACGAAGCAAAAGTGGCTATGGAGACGTTGAGGCAGACACATGTTACCTTGGTGGAGGAGATGGGCCACCGGAACACTACAGTCACCGCCGAGCGGGATGCGGCGGTCAAGGAGCTCAATGAACTCAAGGCCAAATTCGCTGACATGGCCAAGGAAAAAGATGACGCGAACAATGCAGCCCAGGAGGCGTGCGAACAAGCTGTTCTGCTCAGAGGTGAACGGGATGCGGCTATGGCTAAAGTCCACAAGGTGGAGACTGAGGTCGAGGAGAGAGTGAAGTCGGCTGAGTCCAGGCTAGTGGCTGACATCGAAGACCTTCTCGTTGTTTACAATGCTAACGTGCTGAGGCACAGGGGTCTAGCCTGGCTCGATGAGTTTTCCAACGCATCTTTACAACGCTTGGGGTCGACTGGTTGAGGAAGAGAGGGAGGCGCATCTTGGTGAGTCTGTAGATGAATTCGAACTCGAGAATCGCATTCTGACCGAAGATGAAAAGAAGTTTTTTCACGAGTCAATGATTCTACATGAAAAGGAAAGACTTGGCGGCGCCCAGCACTTTGAAATAGGAGAGGGTTCGGGGTTGAACATCATGAGGCGAGTCTTGAAATTCCAGTGTCAACCCAGCCCAAATCCTTGTCTGCGGTCGATCCCCAAGCTGTTCCTGCTTACGATCCGGATCAGCCGTAGATGCCTCCGGCTACAGCGCAAGTGACTGAAGCCGTTCCGCCGCCGTCAAGTCAAACCGAGGAAGGTATTCTGAACATTCCACATATCTTTCTTAAGTCGAAATCTTCGTTCGTGTTAAGTTCTAACAGTTCTCTTATTCTTTGTCCAGTGATTGATGCTGCACTGGCCATGCCTCCTGCTACTCAAGAATCGTATCAAACACAGGAGGCTATCGTGACCGAAGCGATCACCATGACTACAACTACCCCGCTTGACGATATGCAAGGGAGTACGATTGTGTTTGATGAGCAGCTGATGGATGAACTCTTTCGCCGTCACGGCGATCCTCTCACTGACTTGTCATCTGTCATGAGTGGAACTGACCCTGCTACAAGTTCTTCAATGCCGACTGCCGATGCCCCAAGCGAGGCTCGAGCAGTGACTGAAGAGGAGATGTTTGCTCAAATTGACGCTGAAATGGCAGCAGCGGCTCATGGTGGCAGTTTTGGAGATGGGATGGCAGCACCGGGACCTGCTCCGCTCAGAATGATATCTCCTGGTGGTACTGTTTTCATCACCAGCGTGCCATTCCACCTTCTGTACTTGATCATGTTCCTCCGACTCCACCCGTAGGGAGCATTCCTATCCACTCGAGTTCGAAGGAGGATGTTGATATAATGCCCTCGCCTGAAGACCAACCGCCAAAAAGCAAAGGCTCGAAGAGGAAGATTAGCGGTGGCTCCAGCGGGTCTACACCGAGGAGGAAGCCAAGGAAGAAGAAAGATTAAACATGCTTTCCCGGTTTATTTTGACTTGCATTTTGTTGGCTGTGTATAGATGCGGGTTCGGCCCCTGCTAGTAGGAATTTTTGGAGACTTGTACACGAACTTCTTTTATAAACAATAGAAATGAAACTTCTCTTTTTTGACTTCTTTTCTGTCATTGTTTATTTGCCTAAGTGTTTCAATATCTGAAATGCACTTGTGAAGTTTCGGCTTCCGAATAAAGTTTGTTTTTGTTCGCCAAGTTCGGGTACTGTGGACATGGTTTGCGACCGGGGAGCGAGTTGAATTTTTACGTCGCATCGCTTCAGTCGATGATCGATGCTTAAGTCCTGCCCCCCAGTCTTGGGGATGAGCTGTAGAACATCGGTCAGCGATTGCTTATCATTTTTGTCATGTTGAGCCTAGTGCCACTGAACGGATGTTTGAGTCAAGTGGAGACCGAGTGGTTTTCCACGCTTGTCTGATCGTCGATGATCATATCCGCACTCTAGGGATTCTCATTTTTTTACCGGCGGTTGGTCACGCCGGCTTAAGTTTTAATCATATGTCCGCGATCTGGGGACTTGGGATTGACATTTGTACTCCGACCCGCACACTGGGAGTTTGGAGTTGATATTTATACTTCGATTCATGCTTTGGAAACTTGAAGTTGGTGTTTATGCTCCGTTTCGCACTCTGGGAATCCGGAGTCGATGTTTATACTCTGATTCGCGCTCTGGGAGTTCGGAGTTGATGTTTATACTCCAACTCGCACTCTGGGAGTTCGGAGTTGATGTTTATACTCCGCTTCGCACTCTGGGAATTCGGAGTTGTTGTTTTATACTCCAATTCGCGCTCTGGGAATTTGGAGTTGATGTTTATACTCTGTTTCGCACTCTGGGAACTCGGAGTTGATGTTTATACTCCGACTCGCACTCTGGGAGCTCGGAGTTGATGTTTATACTCCAATTCGCGCTCTAGGAATTTGGAGTTGATGTTTATACTCTGGTTCGCACTCTGGGAACTCGGAGTTGATGTTTATACTCCGACTCGCACTCTGGGAACTCGGAGTTGATGTTTATACTCCAATTTGCGCTCTGGGAACTCGGAGTTGATGTTTATACTCCAATTTGCGCTCTGGGAACTCGGAGTTGATGTTTATACTCCGACTCGCACTCTGGGAGTTCGGAGTTGAATGTAGGATTGTCGTGTGTCAATCCTTTCTTGACTTTGATGTGATGGCTGGTCCCCGAGCTCGGGTTTCACTTAGCGAGTGATTGGTTGCGTCGCAGTCACTCCCTATTTGAATAAATTCCATCGTATGGTGGAACTTAGCTCTCCGTGCATAGTGATGATCATATGAAGCATTTCAAGTAAATCACAGCTCTGGCTCGAAGAGATTGCATTTTATTGCTGAAATAAGAAAATATGGCAAAGTCAGTTGCCTTATTACAAATTCTAATTTCGAAATGCAGAAACAAATTGCAAAATGGAAAGTAATCTGAATGGGTAAAGATAGTCTGTCATGTGTAATAGCAGCGAAGGCTCTCGCTATTCCAGGCTCTTGGCAAAGTAAGACTGTCGACGGTCGATAATTTGATTGTGCCATCTCCGAGCCTTCTTTCAATAACATACGGTCCTTCCCATGTCGGCTTCATATGCGACGGAACCGGATAGATTCTTTTCAAGAGGAGATCGCCTAGTTCGAAGGTTCGCGGACGGACATTGGCATTATACAATCGGGCGACTCGACTTCGATGCGCAGCTGCCCTCAAATCAGCTTCTTCACGCTTCTCATCTAATAGATCGAGAGATTCAGCAAGTAATATAGCATTTTTCCTTGGATCATAGTATGTCACACGATGAGAAGGTACTTCTAGCTCGACTGGAATAACGGCTTCTGAACCGTAAGAGAGAGAGAATGGGGTGTGACCGGTCGCAGTCTTGTAGGTTGTTCGGTAAGCCCATAAAGCCATAGGAAGTTCATCGACCCACTTGCCACCGACCTTTTCCAGTCATTTTTTCATAATAGACTTTATAATTTTATTAACCGCTTCGACCTATCCGTTTGCCTAGGGGTGTGCAACTGTGGAGAATTTCTTTTGGATGTGAAATCGTTTGCAGAAATCTTTAAATTCAGCACTGTCGAATTGGGTTCCATTGTCCATAATAATGGTGTGTGGGAGACCGAATCGACAGATGATGATGCGAACTACAAAGTTGATTACTTTCTTCGTTGTTATGGTAGCAAGAGCTTCGGCTTCAGCCCATTTTGTAAAGCAACTGCGACGATGGCGTATTTCGCACCACCTTTTGCCAGAGGTAGAGCACCAATGATATCAATGCCCCACATCGCAAACGGCCATGGGATGACCATTTGCGTTATCTCGGTAGGAGGAGCTCTAGGAATTCGGGCATATTTCTGGCACCTATCACACTTCTTTTCATAATCCGACGCATCGCGATTCACGGTTGGCCAGTAATATCCGTATCGAAGTATTTTCTTGGCAAGTGCTTGCCCCCCCTCCGGTGTGATCGCAACATTCTCCCTCGTGCACGTCGTGCAATACTCGTTTAATTTCATCGTGAGCAATACACCGGAGTAGAGGGACTGAGTACCCTCTTCTGTACATGATCCCATCCTGGATGGTAAATCGTGAGGCCTTCCGAAAGAACCTGCGCTCCGGCAGGGTTCCGTGCTCAATGTAATTTCTGAGTGGAGTCATCCATGAATCCTTTTCGAGGACGGTTTTGCATACCCGGTCTATTTCTGCCTGATCAATGCTTGGGGAGGATAGCGCCTCTATGGGAACAAGTCCCATTTGTTGAGCTTCACCTGTGCTGGCAAGCTTCGCCAATGAATCGGCTTTTTGGTTGCGTTCTCGAGGTATACAATAAATGGCATAATAATCAAACTGATTTAGCACTTCCTGAACTCGAGCTAAGTAAGCAGCCAACCTTCGATCTCTTGCTTGATACTCTCCCCGTACTTGACACACAACTAATTGTGAATCACAATAAATTTCCACTGCGATAATTCTCAAATCTCTGGCAAGTTTCAAGCCAGCTAAGAGGGCTTCATATTCAGCTTCATTATTAGTTACATGAAAATCAAACTTCAAAGCATAACATATGGATCGGCCTTCGGGAGTTTCAAGTACAACACCAGCGCCCGAACACCGGTCGTTTGATGCACCGTCGGTATAAAGCTTCTAGACGTATTCGGAGGATTCGCTGGTTTCGGGCAAGTCCTCTGGAATGGTAAATTCAGCTATGAAATCGGCTAGGACTTGTCCTTGTATGGCCCGTCTTGGAGTGTAAGCGATATCGAACTAGCTCAGTTCGATGTTCCACTTGAGTAACCTACCAGACGTCTCAGGCCGCGAAAGGACCTGTCGTAACACCTGGTCGGTGTAAACAATAATGGGATGTGCCTGGAAATACGGTCGGAGTTTTCTTGATGCAATAACAAGGAAATAAGCCAACTTCTCTAATTTCGGATAATTCCTTTCGGCCCCAGTCAATCGCTTGCTGACGTAGTATACTGGCTTCTGTATCTTGTCTTCTTCTCAAATTAATGCAACGCTGATAGCATTTTCTGATATTGCCAAATATACGAACAACTTCTCATGATCAATAGGCTTCGACAGGATAGGTGGTGTGGATAGGTGTTGGACTAGTGCTTGGAAAGCGCCTTCACACTCCGTGGTCCATTCAAAGTTTCGTTTCCCTTTTCGGATCAGATCGAAGAAGGGAATACATTTGTCAATGGACTTTGAAATGAACCTGCTCAATGCTGCTACTTTTCCATTGAGACTCTGAACTTGCTTTATGGTTTTTGGAGTCTCGAGATTTCTGATAGCCCAGATTTTCTCAGGATTAGCTTCTATCCCTCGAGCGTTGACGATGAATCCAAGGAATTTTCCAGATGCAACTCCAAAATGGCATTTCAGTGGATTTAGCTTCATTTTGTATTCTCGAAGTATGTCGAACATAGTTTCCAGGTCTTTAACATTGTTGGTGGAGAGTCGTGACTTCATAAGCATGTCGTCTACATATACTTCCATTGTTTTCCCGATTTGATTGGCGAACATCCGATTGACCAATCGTTGATAAGTAGCCCCAGCATTCTTAGGTCCAAATGGCATAACTTTGTAACAATAAAGTCCCAGATTGGTTACAAATCTGGTATGTTCTTGGTTGGGCAAATGCATCGGTATTTGATTGAAGCCAGAATACGCGTCCGTGAAGGATAAGAGTTCATGCCCAGCTGTCGAATCTACTAGCTGATCAATTCTGGGAAGCAGGAAACTGTCTTTGGGACATGCTTTATTCAGATCGGAATAATTGACACATGTTCTCCACTTTTCGTTCGGCTTTCGGACGGGCACGGGATTCGACACCCATTCAGGATATAGCGCATCTCGAATGAATCCGTTCGCTTTAAGCTTTTCTACTTCTTCTTTAAGGGCGACAGATCTCTCTGGATCCATACCACGCCTTTTCTGCTTGACCGGAACATGTCGCGGGTCAATGTTCAGGGTGTGGCTCGCGATGTCTGACGAGATCCCACACATGTCAGAATGCGTCCAGGTGAATACATCAAGATTCGCTCGTAGAAATTCAACCAATTCCTCTTGAGTTTGCTGACTTAGCTGAGACCCAATCTTTATCATTTTTGAATCATCGTCATTATCAATTGGGACATCAATCGTCAGCTCGGCCGGGGATGCTTGTCTTTCTTTGGATTCTCCTTCATCTTCAGTTTCTCTTGGGTCAAGATCCTTGAGGAATTGGCTAGGGTGCCCGGGCGTTAATTGTCAATTATCAGCAAAACAGACACAGAGAGATTCCTCTACGCCCTTTCCTTTTTTCCTTTCGCTGCGCCTCCCGTAGCTCAGCGACATAACAGGCTCTGGTAGTTGCCTGATCTCCTTGAATGATTCCCACTCCACGATCAGTGGGAAATTTTAAAGTCAAACACCATGGGGCGATGGCTGCCCTGAATTCAGCGAGGGCCGGTCGGCCCAAGAAAGCATTGTAAGGGGAGTCTATGTCCAAAACAATGAACTGTAACATCCATACTCTCCGACGTTCTCCTACCCCTAACTCTAATGGCAGTTCCACCATTCCTGTGGGTATAGTAGCACTTCCGTTGAAGCCGTGGATTCGGGATTGACAAGTTTTCAAGTCTGTGGCTTCCATTCTCATTTGATCATAGGCTCGCTTAAACAAAATATTCACAGAGCTCCCACTGTCAACTAAGATTCTCTTCATCCAAGCGGGACCTACTTGAGCTGAGATGACCAGTGGGTCGATTGTGGGGGCTTCGACTTTATCAGCGTCTCTGTTCCTGAACACGATGTCGTCTGTCATCGTCTTCTGTTGCTTGGCCGGAGCCCCTTCATCAAAGTTACTACAACACTCGAAGTCTGCATGCCTGATAGAGCTAGCATACGACTCCATTTCCTTCCAGCTTCGATCTGCTGGGTGAGGACCACCACTTATTGTATTAATAACCAACCTCCCGCCAGTTCGAGCGGGTTCCTCTTGCCTTTCTTGATTTGGCACACGATTTTGATTTAATGGGCCCGCACCACCAGACTACGGCGCCCGCACATACTGATCCAACTTCCGTTCACGTATCAGTTTTTCAATGAGGTCTTGTAAGTGACGACACTCATTGGTGTTGTGGCCATAACTCTTATGGAATCTACAAAATTTTCCTGTTTGGATTTGTCTTTCCGTTGGTGGCTTCGGAGCAGGCTTCTTGTATTGCATGGTATTGCAGGTCTGCAAATACACATTTTCCAACGACGTGTTCAATGGAGTGTAATTACCGTACATGGAAGCTCTACGCCGTGGACCACGATTCTGATCGTGTTTTTTGCTTTGATTTCCATTGTCCCTCTGCTGATTCTGTTTATTTTGTACGTTCAACTGAGCTTTTCCAGAACTCTCTCCGGACTGTTTAACAGCGATGTTACTCTGGATTCCTTCGATGTTGGGCCCTGCGTCATCCTGCTTCCTAGACTATTTCGCATCTTCCCTTCTCAAGAATAGGGCTGCCTTGGAATAGAAACGGTCCAATGACGCAGGTGGCTTCCCAGCTAACAAATTTCTGAACTCGGAATCAGCATCAATTCCCTTAGTCAATGCCATCAGGATAGAGTTATCATTGGGATTGCTTATTTCTACGCACGCAGCATGGAATCGCTCCAAGTAACGTATAAGTGTTTCTCTGGGAGAATGTGTAACACTAGACAGAGTATTAACGTCTTTAGGCCTCGCCACATGCATACGGAATTGTTCAACAAACTTGGTGGCCATCTGGTCAAAGATAGAGATGGATCGTGGTGGCAAACGAGTAAACCACATGGTAGCAATGCCCCCTAGAGAAATAGGGAAACTACGGCACTTTACTGCATCATCAGCTCTTGCAGCATTCATTAGCCATTCATACTTCAGGATGTGTTGATTGGGATCAGAACTTCCTTCATAAACTGGCAAAGTTGGCATCCTGAAGCACCGAGGTGGATCAGCATACAATATGTCATCGGTGAAAGGGGTATGACTCCGGGAGATTCCCCAGTCGTCATTAGAGAGACCCTGACTTTCACGGATCATTTGGCGGATCATTGTTGGTATATCTGGCATTCGGATACATGGAGCATGCTGTGCCAAGGTGTGGTCGGGTTCCACAGCGTGAGTCTGGACCGAACGCGGTCGACGGTCCATGCCTCGCCTCCTTGGTTCAACATCCTCAGGGACATAAGGCTCAGGAGTATGCTCTCGTTGGCTAGCTTGGTTTCTAGCATCAATTCCTTGTTCGGTAGTGGTGGTAGTAGCAATGTTGCCTGTGACATGATAAGGAGCAGCACCTCCTCAAGATGTGGGCCCTATATGGTGACTAGTAGATGGCCCAGTTCTGAGTTGTCCAAGATTTGAAGCAGGTTGGTGCCCTGTGGCCTGGGTGTAACTTACATCCAGTCGTGGGCGTGTGGATCGGTGATGACCGTTAGATGAGGCTGAACTCTCCATGGAAGAATAAGAACCTTGGTCTCTTCTGGATCTTCTTCGCCTTTGGTGATTTAGCTGGTTGGATAACTCCGTATTGGCACGTAGTTGTTCAGTTAGCTGTTGCCGACTCTAGGTCAGTTCTTGGAGCAACATCTAGTATTCTTGTCTGGCAACCGGGCCTATTGGATTTGAAGGTCCGGCGGCATCTTGGTTTGATGGAGGCAATTGTGCGGGATTCTGTCGGTCCCGTCCTCCTTGATCAGCAGCTGTAGAGGTAGTCCGTGTACTTACCATGGTGAAATGAGGAAAGTCCTTTCCTAGATCTGATGTAAATCTGAATAGAATGGAAGGGCTTCAAAGTTCTAGATCTGGATCTTCTTCTTGGATTTATGCAATCCGATATAGATAGGAGATCCAAAGAGCAGGAGAAAAATTGGGTTTTCTCAGTGAAAGCACCAAAGTGTTTGTACCATAATTGGGCACAACACTCTATGGAAGTTTTTGAAGAGATAAAATGAAGAAATTAAATGGAAAAAGAGGAATTATCTAATAAAAACTCCAGATCTCAGATATGGAAAATAATTAACATGCAAGGAGACACAAGAATTTAGAGTGGTTCGGCGTATTGCCTACGTCCACTATGAAGTAGTTTGCTTTATTGATCTTTCTTTGATGTTTACAAATTGATTTCAGCAAATTACAGCGAATAACAATGAATTGCAGCAGTGAAATTCGTTGGTAGCAGCAGCAATGGAGTTCAGATCTGGATCCGGCGGAGTCTGGGCATTGGAGATCTCAAAGAGGAAGAAGAACCCCTTTTCTGTTGGCTTTGGGGGTCTATTTATAGGTGTAAGAGGCTGGTATTTCGCTCAGATCTCGGGAGACCCTCTCTGGCACGTGACCAGGCCCGCACGCCCAAGCCCATGAAGTTTCGGTCCGATCCGTGATCGATACGAATAGATTTCGTATCGATCAAGATTTCATCCAATGGAGTCGAAATTTGGCATGGACACTCTTTAGCATGCACGTAGTCTTCTATGAAAATTTCATAGCATTTGGACTTATAGATTAGGAGATATGATCGATACGAATTGGGATTCTCGGTTGGCTGTTTCGTTCGACTCGCTCTTTGTTCGACTCGATTCTGTTCGACTCGGTGACGTGGCGTTTATTCGTATTGACTGTTGTGCCTTGCTTCGCATTGATGGATACGAAGTAGAAGTCTTTGGATGGATGCGAAGTTAACGAGGTGGAGCGAGGCGAAACGTGGCCCTCTGATGGAGTCGAACTAGATGGAGTCGAATAGTGGTCCTACGAAGGAGTCGAACTAGATGGAGTCGAACTGTAGTTTTCTGAAGGATGCGGAGAGAGTCGAATAGAGGCTCTGAGATGGAGTCGAAATGGAGCGAGTCGATGTGGAGCAAGTCGAAGTAGGCTTCCATGATGGATTCAAGCAGAGCGAGTCGATGTGGGCATTTCCGGGGGACGCGAACTGAGCGAGTCGAAGAAGGCTGTTTCTAATCAACTTTGCATCGGTTGTAACTTGAGCGTACGAACTCGGATCGACTTGAGATTTGGGACGTTGATTGTCATAGCTTAGCTTGTCATGTTACATTGATTTGAGCTCGATCTGGACTCGGACAAAATTCATCGATATCCATAGCGAGCCTGTGTATAACCGATCTCTGGGATGGATCGTCATTGGTTTACTAGTCAATTCCTTGGTGTCACGGTCTTGCCAAAAGGTGGGATAACAATGGTTATAAAACTAAAAATCAATAGTGGTCCATCAAAAAATTAAAAAATATACAACATAACCTCATCGTTTGGGATAAGTAGTAAACAAACTTAATTAACCCGAGAGTTTACGGTCAAGTGTTACCCTATCTTTTCAAAAAATACGGCGGTCTCCTATCGTTTATGACAAGTATAAGTGAACTTAATTAGCCCTAGAGTTTACGATAAAAGGCTATTACATCTTCTTAAAAAATAGGCAGACCCCATTATTTGTGATCATTAATAAGCAAACTTAATTAACCCGAGAGTTTATGATAAAAGGCTATCGTATCTTTTCAAAAAATATGGCAGACCCTATCGCCTATGATAAGTAATAAGAAAACTTAATTAACTTGAGAGTTTATGGTCATGGGTCATCGTATTCTCTAAATTTGTACAGCAGGCCCCTATCATCCGAGCTTATATCATAATTTTCCCGAGAGTTTATGTGAAGAACCATCGAACTTTAAAAGTTATTACAATAGCGGACAATCAGTTTTCTATATAAAATGACGATCTACCCTTTTTGTTTATCATTCTCGATTGACCACTGTCGAAACCGCTGTATAAGTTATACATCATACAAGTTTTAAGACCATGATTAAACAACACAAATATCAGTTATAGACCATTAGGTACATGCAATAGCATCAGACATAAAATAAGATATTTTGTTCCACATACAATTATCAAACCTACACAATAGCATCATCCCAAAAATATTAAGTTTTAACACATCATCACACACACAAAATAGCAAGTTTTAATACATTAATACAACCATAAAATATCAAGTTTAAACACATTAAACTTGAAGCATAGTACCATTTTGCTTCCTAACAAATTCCTTTCTACGTTTTCTTGTCCCTCCAACATTTGTTGTTTTGCTCCTATTTGCATTCTTGCCCATAACTTGTTCTACTATTGGTGCATTCTCTCCATATAGGTCGAACGATTCCAATTCCTCTATTCGTTCAACTCTCTCAAGTACTTGCTTCATTGATTCACTGGGAGCACAAAATCTAATAAAACCTACAGTATGTCAAAGTTGCCTTTTCTGGAAAAAAATACAGAACAGCAAACATACAATTTTTAAGAATTTATAAAATAGAAAGGCATAAAACTTGTAAAGTTTACACTTATAATGCGTACTAGAAGTGCATTTTTATCACTCGCATTCATTGGCGTAGTTATTCTTTTTTCTGGATTGGCTACAAGAGGATGTGAAACTGTCTTGTACCATTGTATATATGTTTCAGCACAATCCCAAGGATCTACAAATCTTTCAGATGTTAAAATCCTATTCGGGGGATGATTCCTCCATTCACTCCAACCGAAATCTCCTAAATTAGAATATGTTGCTTTGATATCTAGTCGATGACTTCAACTTCTTCTTATCAAACAGTGAAAGTAATAATAGGGATGGGCCGACAACAACCAAATTGATGTAGAACTTTTAGTGGCAGATTAATTCGATGATTTTAAAGCAAACAATTGGACCATTGTAGATTACACATTGTTGTAATTTGTAAACTTTGCTCGTTTCTCTTTATAACAGTCCCAAATGACATCACTCCCTTGCAAATCATCTATCCTCTCCATCAAATTAACCATTTAGATGCCAAATTTGAACTGGGTTCCATTGCAAAATAAAAGGCTGCTCTTACATCCCTTTGTACTATCCCAACACATTGATTATGTCGCCTTATAACCAGGAAGTGCTCAAAAATCCATACCTATGTAGAGTACAACATATATAAATAAATGATATAATATATAATTTGAATTTGTATGCATACCTGAAGTAAGGTCATACAACCATAAATTCGTTGTACACCTTTTCTAGTATATCGACCAAATTATAGGGCAACAAACTCAAACAAGCAGTGGTCCATGTATGTACGTACCTGTTTGAGACCATTAAGGCATTGTAGAAAATGCACGGACACTTTGTTTTCTGACTTATCACCACAAACTAAACTACCTATAGTGTACAAAGAGTATGTAGTTACACAATGTCTTTTGCGATCATCACTATACGACTCTTTAGAACCTTCAGAACGACTTCTTAACCATTCCGGTCTAATCATTTTCTCCCTACTAATATTGCAATAGCAGTTGGCTTGTCAACCCCAAGACGCTTGTCCAATAGATCATACAAATTGTCATAACTAATACCCCTAAATCCTCCAAGGGGTTCTGTAATAGCTCGGCCTTCAGTTGGAAGTCTAGTAATGTGAACAACTTCGTTCATAGTTATCATCATATCATGGAAGGGAAGATGAAAAGTGTTTGTTTCAAGGTAAAATCTTTTGATAAAAGCATTAATAATGAATTTATCAAGTTTATCATGAGCATGCAATATTAGTTGATATAAACCTAAGCTAGTTATTACATTTTTCAAAAAATGACATCCGTTGTTCAAATCCTATAATTGTTGTGATCCGACGTGACTATGAACTTTAACAATCCTAGCTTCCCTCCGTGGCACCTAAGATATGACAAAACTATTCAAAACATGCAAACTAGTATTTTCATAATTTTGACTACAAATGATATAAAAAAAACTTACATTGGATTTTCAAATTTTATGAGCTATATGACCTTTGAAAGCAAATAGCAGTGATGGTGAGTGGGTGCTTGCTTCTTCTTATTCTTGGTTTTCTTCTTGCTTGCCCTCTCTGTTTCTTCCTCTTTATCTTAATGCATTTCTACCTCTATTTATTCTTCCTCTTGAATTTCCTCATCTCCTTCATCTTCAACATCATCTTCTTCATGCATTTCTACCTCCATTTCTTTATCCTCTTGAATTTCCTCATCTCCTTAACCATCAACAACATCTTCTTCCATCTTGTCATAACTGCTACATCCATCGCTACTTTGACTTCCACTTTTATTTTCTTTAGATTCATTATCCACTCTATGTTTGGTATCATCATTGTTATTTTGGTCCATAAGTTTCTTTTGTCTCTCCATTTCAAGCCTCTTGTGATTTGATGTCACCATTTGAACACAAGTAGACGTATTTGGTGAATTTTTGCTATAACTAAACCATGATAGTTATTATATATATTCAAAAAAGACAATAAAACATTATTATAAATGCAGCCATATCATATCGAAAAATAATAAGATACCTGTCAGAACCAAAAATGGAACAAACACCGTATAAATTAAGTGGAGCATAAAAAGTGAAGAAAATAAATGAAAAACGAGCAAGAAATAGAACTCTCAAGATTTATAGTGGTTCGGCATACTCCAGCCTACGTCCACTTTAAGTTTCCTTTTATTATACTGTGTTTTTCAAGTACAGTTCTTACAAATCTGTTTAAATCCGTAAGTGGTTACAAGAAATTAAAGTAAGAGAGCAAGAGAGCTCAAAAAGATCTTTAAAAATGAGCCCCGACCTCCTATTTATAGAGGTAGGAAACCTAAAATTTCACTTGAAGCTCTCCACCTCATTCTTCACACCCAAGACTAGTTCCCTAGGAAAAATAGGTGCTACCTCGGCAAAAATCATGGATCGGTACTGATCCATGGGCTTGGATCGGTATCGATCCACGAGTTGTGGACTCTTTGTTTAAGCTCGACTCTTGGTTAGCTTCTTGATCCCATACTTGTTTGCACAATCATTTGATTGTTTCTAAGTCCAAATGATGGATCTATGGATGAATGAAGTTGCTGATTTTAAGAGCTCATGACGGTCAATAGAGAATTGTATGGGATCAAGGAAATGGAACTAGAAATAGGCACTTAGGATCAAGACATACATGTATGAGAAAATTGGGCTCTATTGGGTGGAGAACCATGGATCGATCACATGTTGGATTTTCGGGTTTGGGTTTCCTTGAGATGTTTTGTATTTGCCGTGTGATCTTGGCTAAACTTGGTTTTTTTGGCTTCGTAGTCATCTCTTCGGGTGTCTTGCCTTAATGACTTTGAAGTTTGACTCGTCAAGTTTGTCTTTATACTGCCTGGTCAAAAGGTGGGATAACATTTTCCCCCCAAAGCACACCTTGTGGATGGAAGGTGTGCTTTGTT
This sequence comes from Allium fistulosum, assembly GCA_030737815.1. Taxonomy (NCBI): domain Eukaryota; kingdom Viridiplantae; phylum Streptophyta; class Magnoliopsida; order Asparagales; family Amaryllidaceae; genus Allium; species Allium fistulosum. Next base: position 119,808,906 of record CM060905.1, on the reverse strand, counting down.
TAAGAACAAGTTCCAGACATTAATCTTTGATAGTTGAGCCCTCCAGCTACTTCAATCTTGATGAATCGTTCAGTTCCTTTGGGTTCTCTTATCAATCATGAGTTGTTCCAAATCTGTTACAGTCTAAGACTCTAGACTTTCCCTAAGTGTAGTCTATACATCATCATCATTCCAATTTTGTTCGGAGTTATTACATTACATATAAAAATCATCCCGTATTTATCCATGATTTGTCAGCTCTACTCCAATTACAAGGCATTTAAATCCTTTTAACAAATCTGTATCTACTCCAAGGTTCGATCTCTCCGGATCATTTTATTTTCGGTTTAATGCACGATCTCTTCAGATCATTTTATATTTAGTTCAATGTGCAACTCTCTGGATCATTTAATGTTTAAGTTAAGGGGACAATCTCTCCGGATCATTTACCAAATCTGTGGCTACTCCGGGCCGATAGTTAAATCTGCGATCTCTTCGGATCGTTAATTAAATTCATTGTCGTTTAGGGTCGATAGTTAAATCCATGGTCTCTCAAGACCTCTAATCAAATCCTTGGCCGTTCGGGGCCGATAATCAAATCTATGGCCTCTCCGGACCGTTAATCAGATCCATGGCCGATCGGGCCCGATAATCTAATCTATGGTCTCTTCGGACCCTTGCTAAGCCCAATACACTCGCTCCTCGGTGAAGGGACTAAACAACAAGCAAGCAATCCGCTAATGCTTCGACAAGATGACTTACTTCTTTCACTCCGGTCCCTGCTCTCCGACTGAGGCTTAAAGCGATCAATATCGTACAAATCCATCTACTCACTCTCCGACGAAGGGACGTGCACCTTACATGCCAGTCCCGCCTTTTCAGACGGGACTTAAAGCGATCAATTTCAGTCTTCACATTCAATGTGGTTTTTCAAAAATACAGATATTCAAATCAAATCAAAGCAAACAAGCATAAATTTTAAGCATTCATCCCAAACATCTGACTTAGAGCGTGCCTAGAGACCAATCTAGGTCTCGAACATGTATAAGCGGTCTAAGGTTTTACTATCCTAAGTAGTCATCTTAGGCATCCCAGCCTAGAGACCGCTCGTGATCCCGTATAGGTGTAAGCGACATTAGGTTATTATTGTCTTTATTGCTTAATATGAAAAGCAAAATGCAAGAAAAGAAATGATAAAATAAAGTGTGAGAATCGAATTTGACTCCCATCCATCCCGATCATGTGATGACTATCCACAACCTCGATAGTCTATGGGCTCTCTCCTTGCTAGTATTTGATAGGGGATCTGTCCTCTAGTATCCAGGTAAATCCGCTCTGGGGTCTCATTCAAATTTGTATAAGAAGAGAATTTCAGTTCCCTTCTTTGCCGCTTTGATCCTTCAAAGTCATTATCCATCTTTCATTTTCCTTTATCTCTGTTGGATCCATCTTTGTGCGGTCTTTCACCATTCGCAACATATATCTCTTCCTCTTCAACTTCAACATCCTCTTGACGTAAGTATCTCTCTACATTATGATAAAATTCTACGGGATCCATCGGAGGATCTCGTTCCAAAGCAACTTTGAAATCCGTCGTAGAAGCTATTCTTGACACTACCGCCATCAAAACCACTAATGGATCCAGCCTATCTACTACGGTAGCCATCACATTAAATCTCTTCAGAAAACTCCTAAGGGACTCTTTGGCCCTCTGTTTCACACTCGACAATGTTATTACATTCTTGGGTCATGAGATATGGACCCAAAACTATCTCATAAATCTATCCACAAACTCAGTCCATATGCTTATGGAACCGTTTTCCAGCTGCTTAAACCATAACACTACCTAATCTGTCAAATACAATGGGAAGCACCATCCCATTACTTCTTCAAATGCACCCAACACCTCCATGTGCCGATGTACCTTATCAAATGAACTATTGGATCTGTTTTCCTATCATATGTTTCCAATGTTGGTAACTTGAAATCAGATAGATTCATAGCGTACCGAATGTTTGGAGTGAATGAACCCTTGTTTACATCCACTAGGTTCTAGTTAGATTATCCACCCCTCATAGCTCGTCTCACCATCTCATCAAGTATGTCGTCGTCATTCAAAGTAATTCTCAAGTTAGCGTTCTCAGCATGCCCCCCATTTCCATGAGGGAATTCGGGCACATACTCCTCCGGTCGTGCTTCGACATTCTGATTCACATCGAAATGCTCCGCATCATTTCCAGGATGCACATCACTTCTTTCTAGGCAAGCATGACCTATGCCCCCGTTTCCTTGTGGATCGGTACCGATCCGTATGATAGGTTTGGGGTTTGCTCCGATTTTTTCTACTTCACTTCCATGTACATTTGCTTTAGCTTCGGGTTTTTGATTATCGTTTGCAGCAACTCCAGCTATTCCTATTTGCCCTATTCTTCTAAAGAAATTCTCCAACATCTCTTCCTAGCAAACAATCATCCTTTCTTGCAATCCATTCATCATAGTCTCCATCTTATCCCGAGTTATATAGATGGACAGGAAGTTAGCTCCTGAGGACACCTCATAGCCCCCCCTTTATTGATTTCCTCCAGTAATGGCCTTCCTAGTTGATTGTCTTGTCATTTTAAATCTTTCCAAGTCTTAAATCACTGAATTCAAGTGGTTTTCAGGGGAAGCACTAAAATGTTTGAACCAAAAATGGCATAAACACCCAATAGATTAAGTAAAGAATAAAAAGTGAAGAAAATAAATGATAAGCAAGAAATAGAATACTCAAGATTTATAATGGTTTGGCGTACTTCAACCTGCGTCCACTTCAAGTTTCCTTTTACTATACTGTGTTTTTCAAGTACAATTCTTACAGATCGGTATAAATCCATGAGTGGTATGTAAAGATCCGGAATTTCACTACTTTGATTTGCAAATATATAATTAATTTTAAATATTCAAATAATAAGTTTTATTATAAAAATAAATCTATTTTAAATAATAACTAATGATGGTGAAATTATTTTCAAATTTTGTTTACAAAAATATTTAGTTCGATGAAAAACAAGAAAATGTTACCGAAAACCGTTTTCTGAATTTTCGACGTTTCATCGTATGTTGTTTGAAATGTTGTGAGCCTTGTTTGTATTTGAAACAACATCTAAATTGTTAAAAAAGTTAATTAGTTAGTATATATTGGTATATACATAGGTATATATACATAAGTATAAGAATATATACTAAAATATGCCTTAAGAGACATGATTTGACACTTTGGCGACCCTAGTACAAACATGTTTAAACATGTTTTCTTTGACATGATGAGGGGGGACAAAGTGGAGGCTGAAATAGCATGTGCGGTGGAGGGTGTTGAGATGGCAAAACAACGTGGAGGGTAGAAGTACAAAGGTAGTTTAGTAATTTACCTTTTCTATTGCTTATAAATAATCTTCCACTTCTTCAAGTTTTCTCCTCTTCCTCCTATCATATTTTCCTCATCTCTGAACCAAATGGAGATTTAATTTTTATATAAAACCGTGTAAAATTTTAGTGGCTACAACTTTTATTTGTATGACTTCTGCAAATTTTGAGCTTAGCTATGTCCAAATCTTATTTCTTTCAAACTCGTTTTCGGACCCATATTTTCAAGCCTGAAAATAACTCTTCTTATTTTGACCATATCTCTCTCAAAAATACTTCAAATTGGGTGATTCTATTTTTGAAATGGCAGAGAAAAGAATTTCCAAGAACTTTTCTTTTGATAACTTACCCAAATTCCAAGAGTAACATAACCAAAAATTAAAGAAAAGATGATTCATTTTTGAGTTGATTTTGTGGTTTTCCAAGCTTTGCAAATTCTAAAGTATTTCAAGTTTCAAAAGAGTTTTGCAAAATTTTAATGAGTAAACTTCTAAATTTTTGTGGAAAGATTCAACCTTTATTATGTTTCTTATTTGGTTGTAGAATATATTGTTTGGATGGTTGAATTATCATATGGTTTGGATGTACATATGTTGCAAGTTTATGGTTTAGCGTAGATTTGTTAATCGAATGTTAAAGTGATGTTTTTAATTATAAAGTTATGATCTTTGTCTTATGACTGGAAGTGATATGGAAAGTTAGTAAATGGAAAAGTTAGTGAGCAAGGTTAGCACTTGAAAGGTGTTTGTGTTCGACATAGCGATCCTTTGAGTTTTTTAAATTTGATTACTTACTTTGTTTTAAATAAAAAGTTTTTTAAAGTTTCTAACTTTTTGTTTTGCTTACAAAACTTTATATTAAGTTCATAAAGTAAGTTAAAGTTAAAAAGTAATGTTTTAAAAGACTATTTTAGATGTTAATCAAGTTTGGAAGTTATGGTATTCATAGTCGCTATGAATGCCGGTTCGGTAAAAGTCTGTTTTTTTGAAAATTCAGTTTCATACTTTAAAAATTATTTTAGAAAGGTGTTATAAACTTAATAAAAATGTTATAGAAAGTTAATTTAGTTTTAATGATTAGTTAATTAAGCTTGGTAATTAATAATTAATTAAGTATTAAACAAGGTTCATTAATCTTAATTAAATAAAGATTAGTACTAGTTAATTATCCTTTAAAAGTAAGATTAATTTTTAATTAATTATGAGTTAAGTATAGGATTTATTTTTAATTAATTATTAATCAAATATAAAGTCAATTATTTATTTATTTAATTAATCAGGTGTTTAATTATTTTTAGTTATAAATTAATTAAGGTTTTAATTTAAATAATTATTTATTAAAGGTTTAATTTATTATATAAGTTAGAATTAAAAAATATTTATTTAGTTAATTAAGATTATTTAATAGTTAATTACTAATAAAGGTTTCAAATTATTATTAATAAACTAATAAATGATTAATTAAGGGTTTAATTTATAAATAAATTATTTATTAAAGGTTTAATTATTTATTAAATTAAGTTCAATTTAATAAAGATTTATTATGGTTTAATAAGTGTTTAACTTGTAATTAATCATTTTATGGAGTTTTAAGTTTTTAATCCTTGTTTTTCAAGAATCAAATTGTTTTAAAGGTACTTCTTCTTTCAAAGATGGTTTGGAACACAAGGGATTCAAATGTCAATATCATTAAGTAGACAAATAATTGTGAAATAGTTATGTAAATGGTTTGATTGTGTGGACATGTGTTAGCAGAATAAATCCCTATTCTGCTATATGTAATTGTTTATTGTGTGGACATGTGTTAGCAGAATAAATCCCCATTCTGGTATAATGTAATTGTTTATTGTGTGGACATGTGTTAGCAGAATAAATCTTCGTTCTGCTATAAGTTGATTGTTTGATTGTTTGGACATCTGATAGTAGAATAAATCCTCGTTCACCTATAATATTATTGTTGTTTGCGTGGACATGTGTTTTAGCAGAATAAATTCACGTTCTGCTATAAACTGATTGAATTATTTGGACATCTATTTAGTAGGACAAATCACTATCCTGCTATTATGTTATTTGGACATGTATATGTCGGTGTTTATATTGACATGTTATTCCCTGTTTTGGATATGAATTGAATTTATATACCTGCTGACCTATGTAAATAGCTGTTAAGTGAATTGAAATTCAAATTGAAATTGAATGGTAACTTAAGTTAGTACCATTGGAATTGCTAAGCCTCTTTTGAATTTATACAGTGGGTTTTTGAGTTAACTTAAGTTCTATAACCAAATCAGGTTTTAAAGTTTATAAATGATTTTCAAGTTATACTATTGTTTAATAAAGGTATTTATAAGTAATAACTTGTTTATAAAAGGAGATTTTACTAAATAAAAGGGTTTTCCTAAAGTGTTTCACAAATGATATTTTATAAATGATATTTTATAAAAGGATTTGTTAAAGGAGTTATATTTTTGGAAGAGCTTTGAACTTGGAAAATAAGTTGGGTTTGAATGATTTTAGAAAAGAGGATTATAAATGGTTTGGTGATTTGAAAAGGGAATCTTTATAAATGGTTTGAGATTTATAAAAGAGTATTTTTCTAAACTAAAATTGGGAATTTATAAAGAAGCTTTATAAAATAGATTTGGAGATATTTATGAAATAAAGAGATTTTGGAAAGAAATGGTTGATTTTCATAGCGTAATTCGAGGGGCAGAGATTGGCTACGGTTTACTATGTTTTTTCTGGGATAGAGACGTAACCATTGCACAAACTACGATCCATGATTGATATTGAATGGTACTTTTCATATCTATTTCTAAAAGTTTTCAAGTATTTTTGAAAGGAATGGTTTTTGAATATATTTATTTCGGTAAGATAAGTATATGAATAATTTGATAAATATTCTGGAAAGAGATTCCAATTAATAGGAATATAATTAAATGAGGCTTAGTGGTTTCCATGGGAAATGTGATCTCTATTTGATTATTTGATAGTTAAATAACTGACTATCAAAATTTGGCCTAAATATGTAATCCTTCTTAATTTTGGTGGTAGGGAAGCAATTCCTTACTTAACACCATAGGATTTTACTTCTAGAAATATCTAGGAGAAACACGGGAATTATCTGGTATAGTTACCGTCGGTGGTGCTATGTTGTACGTATAAACTCGTTTGTTCTTCTAGGACAAATGATAAGGAGATCCATCCACTTATACGGTTAGGGGGTGATCCTCGCTCTTATGCATTGTTTGATTATTTCCTAAAGAACCGGTATTGAGCATTCCGAAAATCGACGATTGGTTTTTAGGGCGCCCAGTAAGCGGGGGAGTGTACTCGTAAGAGATGACTTGTACTGTAACCACTCCAACAACCATATACGGTTCTATGGAGTTTTGTGATATATTCCTATATTCTCTTTTCTCCCTTTTTTTAGGGCCCAATTGAATGCTTTTTATGAAGTCGCACCAGGAGCTAGTGCTTGCTATCTCAGAATAGCTCCATTGAGATGTTGGAATCCATGTGTGGTTCCAAAACCCATTGAGGTATGGGAATCCATATGCGATTCCAAGATCTATTTGAGATATGGGAATCCATGTATGATTCCAATATCCGTTGGGGTATTAGAATCCACATGGGATTCTACGATCTGTTTTGATGACGGTGCATGAGTTGGAATGTCGGACGTCGCCTCACCACCGGTAATGACTAAAACCAGAGATAGGAGGCATGGCCAGTTGGGTGTTATGCAGCATGGGGCGATGCACTCGGTCTTAGCGAGACCAGCTATGTTTTTGAATGGTAAATCACTAGGGATGTATGATGCTTTGGAAGGATATCTCTGATCCTTGTATAGGAGGACGGTTTCTCAAAGTAACGAGAGCGCTTCTGTGGAATCCTACACAATTAGCGAACACACTTTACCGGTTTTTGGTTATGTACCTATTATTTTTGTGATGTACACTCACGAGCATCATAGCTACTTGATTATTATTATTTTCAACCTTAGACATTATTATAACATCACTGGATTTTCTAATATAAATGTTTTAGTTATCGTAAGGTAAAAACCCGTCCGTGTTTATGTAAGGCGTGATCTTATGAGATACCTTTTATTTTAAAAGGGTTTTAAACATAATAATTCGGTTGTTTGAGTTTACTCAAACCAGACCCATGTCTGATCCGGAGTTTTAGTTTCTTTCCCTAAAACTCTTAGGTGCTCAAATTTTTATGGGAAGCCAAGTAGTTCGGGTTTTCCCTGGATGCATCTTGGAGGAGCTTGGAGTAGAAGGCTTCATCGATAGCTAGTTATTATTTTGTTTCCGCTATATTATATGTATCTTGTATCGGTTAGGTAGGGATAGGTTGTTATAATTGTCCGAGGGTAGAATTGTATTAGTATGACTCTGATGTATCATTTTTGAAATGACTTTGTAAAGTATTATGTTGATTATATATGTTATTCCGTTGGGTTGTAAGATTATGTGATTGTTTTTGTTTCTTCTATCTGCTATCTTCTTTTTTCACCCCTAAAGATCGATTTTTTCGGCAATTGAATGCTCGGGCACACAATACAGTGGATGTATTAGTGTCGATTTTCGAGGGTCAGAAACCAAAACCCCGGCCATTACATTTGGTATCAGAGCCCAAGGTTAAGTGAGAACCTTGGCCCTGGTGGGGTAATCTCATTTGAGATCGGGTAAGTAAGACCCTAGAATGAGGATGAGTGTATTATATATAAGAGCGCGTATTTGCTAGTTAATACAAAATGTTTTATGTTGTGTTGATTTATTTGTTGAGTGGTTTATGAATTCTGGTCGAGACGTGGGACGCCACGGTGTCGATTGGCATTTCTAAACACTTGTACAAGGCAAACTGACACAGTATTGTTTTGAAATTGGGTAAATAAAATAATTTTACCAAAAATGTATTTTGTATATAAAGAATGATTTCAAAAATAGTATAGTATTTTGAGGTATTTTTGTTAGGAGATAATAATATTCTGGTATTATCAATTAGGATTTCATGCTTGTCCAGTTGAGCATTGACTATTGTTAGTGTGTGCAAGTAGCTTCCCTTTTTAGGATTTGGGTTAGGTAACCAGATAGGGATAACATTGAAGCGGACACCTTGTGAATTAAGTTTCACTATTTGACTATAAGGCGTTCGATTGATAATGTGGGGTTAAATTTGATTTAATAAAAGATGTTATTAAAATCTAGAATATTTGAAATAAATATTTGGAAACTGTTTTATAAAAGTTGATTAATAAAAATGGATTTATAGGAATGTGTCTTCAATTAAAAAGAATTTAAGTTGAAAACTTGAGAACTTAAATCCAGGGCTTTTGGAAAATGTTTCCAAGAATCAAATTGTTTTAAAGGTGCTTCATTTTGCAAAGATAGTTTTGAACACAAGGGATTCAAATGTGGATATCATTAAGTAGACAAACAATTGTGAAAGAGTTATGAAAATGGTCTGATTGTGTGGACTTGTGTTAGCAGAATAAATCCTCATTCCGCTATAATGTAATTGTTTATTTTGTGGACATGTGTTAGGAGAATAAATCCCCGTTCTGGTATAATGTAATTGTTTATTGTGTGGAAATTTGTTAGTGGAATAAATCCATGTTCCTATAAGTTGATTGTTTGGACATCTGATAGCAGAATAAATCCCCATTCTACTATAATGTAATTATTGTTTGCGTGGACATGTGTTTTAGCAGAATAAATTCTCATTCTGCTATAAACTGATTGAATTGTTTGGACATCTATTTAGTAGGACAAATCATTATCCTGCTATTATGTTATTTGGACATGTATATGCCGGTGTTTATATTGACATGTTATTCCCTGTTTTGGATATGAATTGAATTTATATACCTGCTGACCTATGTAAATAACTGTTAAGTGAATTGAAATTCAAATTGAAATTGAATGGTAACTTAAGTTAGTACCATTGGAATTGCTAAGCCTCTTTTGAATTTATACAGTGGGTTTTTGAGTTAACTTAAGTTCTATAACCAAATCAGGTTTTAAAGTTTATAAATGATTTTCAAGTTATATTAATAAAGGTATTTATAAGTAATAACTTGTTTATAAAAGGGGATTTTACTAAATAAAAGGGTTGTCCTAAAGTGTTTCACAAATGATATTTTATAAATGATATTTTATAAAAGGATTTGTTAAAGAAGTTATATTTTTGGAAGAGCTTTGAACTTGGAAAATAAGTTGGGTTTTAAATGATTTTAGAAAAGAGGTTTATAAATGGTTTAGTGATTTGAAAAGGAAAGTTTTATAAATGGTTTAAGATTTATAAAAGAGTATATTTCTAAACTAAAATTGGGAATTTATAAAGAAGCTTTATGAAATAGATTTGGAGATATTTATGAAATAAAGAGATTTTAGAAAGAAATTATTGATTTTCATGGCGTAATTCGAGGGGTAGAGATAACTTATAGTTTACTATATTTTCTTTGGGATAGAGATGTAACCATTGCGTAAGCTGCGATCCATGATTGATGTTGAATGGTACTTTCCCTATCTATTTTAAAAAGCTTTCAAGTATTTTTGAAAGGAATGGTTTGTGAATATACTTATTTTGGTGAGATAAATATATGAATAATTTGATAAATATTCTCGAAAGAGATTCTAATTAATGGGAATTTAATTAAATGAGGCTTAGTGGTTTCTATGGGAAATGTGATCTCTTTTTTATAGTTAAATAACCGACTATCAAATTTTGACCTAAATATGTATTCCTTATTAATTTTGGTAGTAAGGAAGCAATTCCCCACTTAACACCGAAGGATTTTAACTTTGGAAATATCTAGGAGAAACACAGGAATTATATGGTACAGTTACCGTCGGTGGTGCTATATTGTACGTATAAACTCGTTTGTTCTTCTAGGACAAATGATAAGGAGATCCGTCCTCTTAAACGGTTAGGGGGGGTGATCCCCGCTCTTATTTATTGTCTAATTATTTCCTAAAGAACCGGTATTGAGCATTTTGGAAATCAACGATTGGTTTTTAGGACGCCCGGTAAGAGGGGGAGTGTACTCGTAAGAGATGACTCATACCGTAACCACTCCAACAACCATATATGGTTCTATGAAGGAGTTTTATGATATATTGAGATGTTGGAATCCATGTGTGGTTCCAAAACCCACTGAGGTATGGGAATCCATGTGTGATTCCAAGATCTATTTGAGATATGAGAATCCATGTGTGATTCCAAGACCCGTTGGGGTATTGGAATCCATGTGAACGGGTCTTGGAATCCATGTTGGATTCCATGATCTGTTTTGATGGCGATGCATGAGCTGAAATACCGGACATAGCCTCACCAGCGGTAATGACTAAAACCAGAGATAGGAGGCATGGCCAGTATGATTGGCAAACCCATAAGGTGCAGTCGGCTCCACCTAGACGTTATCTACAATTGTTATGCATGCATGGGGCGATGCACTCGGTTTTAGCGAGACCAACTATTTTTTTCCTATGGTACATCACTAGGGATGTATGTTGCTTCGGAAGGATATCTCCGATCCTTATGCAGGAGGACAGTTTCTCAAAGTACTGAGAGCACCTCCATGGAATCCTGCACAATTAGTTAACACAAATTATCGGTTTTTTATTATATACTTATAATTGTTGTGGTGTACAATCACGAGCATCACACCTACTTGAGTATTATTATTTTCACCCTTAGACATTATTATAATATCACTGGATTTTATGGTATAAATGTTTTGGTTATCATAAGGTAAAAACTCGTCTGTGTTTATGTAAGGCGTGGTCTTACGAGATACCATTGATTTTAAAAGGGTTTTAAACATAATAATTCAGTTTTTTGAGTTTACTCACACTAGACCCATATCTGACCCGGAGTTTTATTTTCTTTCCCTAAAACACTTAGGTGCTCAAATTTTTATGGGCAACCAAGTAGTTCAGGTTTTCCCCAAATGCACCTTGGAGGAGCTTGGAGCAGGAGGCTTCATTGATAGCTAGTTGTTATCTTGTTCTGTTGTATTATATGTACCTTGTATCAATCAGGTAGGGACATGCCATTATAACTATCCAAGGATAGAATTTTATTATGACTCTTACGTATCATTTTTGAAATGACTTTGTAAAGTATTATGTTGATTAATATACGTTATTCCGTTGCGTTGTGAGATTCTGTGATTATTTTTGTTTCTTTTATCCTCTATCTTCTTCTTACACCCCTAGCGATCTGTTTTTTCGGCACTTGAATGCTCGACACACAATAAAGTGGACGTACTAGTGTCGATTTTCGAGGGTTGAATACCTCGGCCATTACATTTGGTATCAGAGCCCAAGGTTAAGTGAGAACCTTGGCCCTGGTGGGGTAAACTCATTTGAGATCGGGTAAGTGAGACCCTAGAATGAGTATGAGTGTATCATATATAAGAGCGTGTATTTGTTAGTGAATGCAAAATGGTTTATATTGTGTTGATTTATTTGTTGAGTGGTTTATGAATTCTGGTCGAGCCGTGGGTCGCCACGATGTCGATAGGGTTTCCTAAACACTTGAACAAGGCAAACTAACACAATATTGTATTGAAATTGGGTAAATGAAATAATATTACCTAGAAATATATTTTACATATAGAATGATTTCAAAAACAGTATAGTACTTTGAGGTATTTTTTTAGGAAATAATAATGTTCTATTATTATCAATTAGGATTTCATGCTTGTTCAGTTGAGCATTGACTATTGTTATTGTGTGTAGGTAGCTTCCCTTTTTAGGATTTGGGTTGGGTAAGTAGAAATTGGGATAAAATTGAAGCGAACACCTTGTGAATTAAGTTTCACAATTTGACTATAAGGCGTTCGATTGATAATGTGGGGTTAAATTTGATTTAATAAAAGATATTATTAAAAGCTAGAATTGTAACGACCCGTATTTTTACGGATCGAAACATCGTAAAACAGTTGTTATTAGACTGTTGGTATTGTTGAGTCATCCAGAGTTTAGGTCGACTAGAGCTTAAGTCGTTTGGAAGTTAGGTCGTGTGATAGCTTAGGTCATGGGGTAGGTTAGGTCGAGTGAACGACCTAAGGGATTGGAGCAACCTACAGAATTTAACGACTTAAGGGGAGTTGGCGACCTAAGAGAGTTAGTAGTAGCAGTTAACGACTTAGGGACTGGACGAGGTAAGGACTTAGGTCGTATAGCAGTTGGGTCGCGTAGTGGTTTAGGTCGTATGATAGTTTGGGACGACCTATAGGATTTGACCGACCTAAGGAATAGGCGACCTAAGGAAGCGGCGACTTAAGAGTTAGCGGTTTAGGAAACTGGGCGAGTTAGCGACCTAGTAGACAGTGCGAGTTAACGACCTATAGTAGTTAGGTCGGTGGAGCGACTTATAGGAGTTGGCGACTTAAGGATTATAGGTCGTAAGCGACTTAAGGTAGAATGCTTAAGTCGTTATAGTTAGGTCGTTGTGAACCTGAGTATAGATAGGTCGCGTGAGTTGTTAGGTCGTGGCTTCTGTTAAGTCGTTAGGTCGGCACTGTTGCTAAGCCGCTTGAGTGTGTTAGGTCGTAGGTCGCGCGCATATGTTAGGTCGCATATGTGGTAGGTCGCGCGCATGTGTTAGGTCGTAGTGTTTTTAGGTCGTAGGTCGTGGATAGTTAGGTCGTGGACGACCTAAGGAAATCAGCCTATAAATAGGCGGGTTCTTCTTCATTTTGGGATCCGGATTTCGAAGCGACGAAGTGCTGCCATTTTGAGAGCTCGAGTTCTACACTTCTTCACTTCTTTTCTTCACTTTAATCTTGTGATTCCTTCCATCCAAATCGAAGATCAAATCGAAGATCCAAGAGCTTAGATTGAAGATCTTCAACCATTGAAGAGAGATTTCATCGTTTGAAGCGGAGTTTTGATAGATCGAGTTAGATTCTTCGCTGTCCAGATCTGAAGTGTGTTGCTTTTGAGGTGTTTAGGTGATTTGGTGAGTGGTGGTTATCTCTCACACGGATCCAAAGGAGTATATCAGATTGATGGCTTGTTTTGGTGTTAAAATAGTGATTTCCATGCATTTTCATAAACTTAAGTGTAGATCTATTGTTCATGATGATTTGACATCCATTTTACTATATGTTAACCTATGCAAGTTCATTCATCAAGTTGTAGAGATATTTGCTCATAATTCATGCTTGTTAGATTTGGACTCTTTATTTACAGAATTGCCATTATTGTTATAATTGTTTATTTGATCATGTTTGAATGCTTGATTACTTGGATTAATGGTTGACTTGATTGATTATTATGTATTAGTTGATTGATGATTTGATTTAGACAAGATGGTCGAAGATGATTCAAAAGATAAGGGAAAGGCTCTTGAATTGGAAAAGCTGCTCGTGGCATATGTAGCGGATGATGAAGCTCATATGGATAGATTTGATGATGATGATGTTGAGATGAGGCTTTGCTATGATGATATAAAGCGAGGCATGATATGAGATAGCCTTGGTTTAATCCAGACGGGATCACTCCAAGCATGTTGATGACTCGGTGAAATGGTTCGAGTTAGAGGATAATGGTTTGCTCGAGAGGCGCTTGAGCTAGTATGGAAATAGTCGTCGAGGAGGATGACTAGAAGGCTGAGATTTCGTCGTTGTTGAAGGTTCTAGCAGGCTCAAAGCAAGAGTACGTTGGGCAGATTCGATAGTCCCTAAAGACTATGATTGTAGTCGAGTACTCTAGGCAGATTCGATAGTCCTAGGCACGGGCTGCGACGACGTGCGGAGTTATGTCTAGAACCGGGGTTGCCATTAACCCTTGACGGACGGCTGAAAGAATGTGTCGGTCATTCAATTAACGGTGGTATCGAAGCAATGATAACAGTGATAGCCAGAGTCATGGATGTTTGGTTGTATCGTCATTCAGTCTCAAGAGCGATGTTTTCTGGGTGCTTATCTGATCTTGGTTTAGGCCTTGGGGGTTTGTACTTGGAAAACACCGACCTTGACTCGAGTGATAATTGCTTTACTTTAAATGTCTGCTTTGCTATGTTTATTTCTGCTTAGTGTGTCTGGGGGCTATCACTGTAGAAAGAGGTGGAGTGGGAGGGTTGGATTCCTATTCCTTTTACCTTTATGCTCTTTTGGTATGTTGTTAGTTAATTTACCGCTCACTAAGACTGTTGTCTGACTCAAGGTTTTATGTTCTACTCTTATTACCTTGGGCTGTTCATCCGCTTTGGGATGGGCAGACTAGGTAGCAGGTGACAGGTGCTGTTCTTAGTTTCCGACGATGCTGATGACGAAGACGAGCTAGAGGCTTGCATATTATTTTCTTACTATATGTACTGGATGTTCCGCTGCTTGTATATTCTCCGAGTGATATGTAGTGAGGCTTGATGTATTGACTATTCAGATGTTGTACCAAACTATTATGAAGTTTAAAAGAGATTCTGTTCTGTAAAGCTTCACTATATATATTTTCTATTGTATTTTATCCATGCGCTGTGAGTTATACGATAGATTCTGCTGTTTTAACTTAACCTTGGCAATCGTCCATGGCTGCCTGGCACACTTTACAGCGCATTATTTCTATGTTCAGTGCAGGGGTCATGGGCGGTCGTCACAAGAATATTTGAAATAAATATTTGGAAAATGTTTTTTAAAAGTTGTTATAAAAATGGATTTATAGGAATGTGTCTTAAATTAAAAAGAATTTAAGTTGAAAACTTGAGAACTTAAATCTCGGGGCTTTTGGAAAATGTTTCAAGGTTTTGAAAGATAATAATAGTATTATTTGAAAGCAATTTTGGTTCAGGAATAAAAATTTGGGAGTGAAAATGTTTTCGTTAGATTGGTTAGGGGGAATGAGTCTTGATTGTTTTGTGATGATCGGAATAATCTTCTAAGTCACGATCGGATGTTTGCCTAGGCGAACATTATGGTGCACTTCGTAAATTATTCTTTTTATCACTCTACAATCGAAATAAGTTCAAACCCTGAACGAACCAAAAGCGAGTTGGTGATAAATATTTTTTTTGGAAATATGAGAAGTATTGTTTCAAAAATGGAATTTTAAAATAAAAGTAATATTCTTAAGTTAACTAGTTCAAGTGGCTCGAAAATAAATTAAAATTGGGGAAGAGATGTGTTTGGATGGTAAACACTTCTCTTGAGTATTACATTTCCTAGTAAGGGAGTGTATGATACTATTTGGTAGTACCCTGTTCCTTAGTATCATTTTAAAGTTACTCAAGAGATATATATTTTTTCTATGATTAAAATATATTGTTTCAATTCAAAAAGGTTTTTGAAATAAGACCCGGTATTTAGATCTTGAGTTTTCTTAGGGAAATAAATGTAAAATGGAATAGTTGAATCAAATAGGGGTAAATACTCTTAGGATGTAGTAGAGTAGTATCCAAGTGAAACTAAGTTTAGTTTTATGAAATGTTTCATAAATAATTTAGTGGAAATAGAATTGGATTGGGGGGAACCAATTAAAGAAGTGCGTAGGTTGGATGTGGATCATCTCTCATTTCCATATAGTTTGATCCAAGATTCGAGTACATGGTTTTGAGGCGTTTCATGCCATTCCGGATAAGGATCTATTGCTTTATTTTTGACGGCGAGCACTTGAAGAGGATTTTGGTATGGGACTAGAGTTTTCTATCGTAGTTACAGCTATGTAAGGAGAAGAGGGGTTCCAAATCAAGGACCCTGATCGGAGTCCGCACTAGAATCGGGTAAGTGATACTAGTTCGGAAGAAAAGTTTTGTATTCGAATAGAGAATGAATCAGATTTTGTATATGAATGATCTATGTACATCATACGAACTAATGTATAGTGCTAAGTGTTTTCTGGGTTAGGTTGAGGTGTAATTTCAGGGACGAAATTCCATTAAGGGGAAGAATGTAACGACCCGGAATTTCACTACTTTGATTTGCGAATATTTAATTAGCTTTAAATATTCAAATAATAGGTTTTGTAATGATAATAAAACTATTTAAAATAATAATTAATTATGGTGAAATCATTTTCGAATTTTATTTACAAAAATAATTAGTTCGATGAAAAATAGTAAATATTACCGAAAATCGTTTTTTGAATTTTCAACGTTTCATCGTATAAAAGTTGTTTGAAATGTTGTGAGCCTTGTTTATATTTGAAATAACATTTAAATGGTTAAGAATGTAAAATAGTTAGTATATATTGGTATATACATATGTATATATACTTAAATATATACATGTATATACTAATAGATGCCTTAAGAGACATGATTTGACACTTTGGCGACTCGAGTACAAACATGTTTAAACATGTTTTCTTTGACATGATGAGGGGGGACAAGGTGGAGGCTGAAATGGCATGTGTGGTGAAGGGTGTTGAGCTGCCAAAACAATGTGGATGGTAGAAGTACAAGGGTAGTTTAGTAATTTACCTTTTCCATTGCTTATAAATAGCCTTCCACTTCTTCAAATTTTCCTCCTCTTCCTCCTATCATATTTTTCTCATCTCCAACTTTTAGTGGCTACAACTTGTATTTGTATGACTTCTTCAAATTTTGAGCTTGGCTATGTCCAAATCACATCTCTTTCAGACCCATTTTTGGATCTGTATTTTCAAGTCCGAAAATACCTCTTCTTCTTTTGACCATATCTCTCTCAAAAAATCAAATTAAGTGATTCTTTTTTCGAAATGACATCAATAGGAATTTCGAAGAACTTTCCTTTTGACCACTTTCAAAATTCCAAGAGTAATATGGCCAAAAATGAAAGAAAAGATGATTCATTTTCTAGTTGATTTTGTTGTTTTTCAAGCTTTGCAAATTCTAAAGTATATCAAGTTTTCAAAATAGTTTTGCAAAATTCTAGTGAGTAAACTTCTAGCTTTTTGTGGAAAGATTCAACTTTACTATGTTTCCTATTTGGTTGTAGAATATATTGTTTGGATGGTTGAATTATCATACGGTTTGGATGTACATATATTGCTAGTTTATGGTTTAGCGTAGATTTGTGACTCGAATGTTAAAGTGATGTTTTTAATTATAAAGTTATGATCTTTGTCTTATGATTGGAAGTGATATGGAAAGTTAGTACGTAAAGTTAGTAAATGGAAAAGTCAGTGAGCAAGGTTAGCACTTGAAAGGTGTTTATGTTCGACATAGTGATTCTTTGAGTTTTTTAAATTTGGTTACTTACTTTGTTTTAAATAAAAAGTTTTCTAAAGTTTCTAACCTTTTGTTTTGCTTATAAAACTTTATATTAAATTCATAAAGTAAGTTAAAGTTAAAATGTAATGTTTTAAAAGACTATTTGAGATGTTAATCAAGTTTGAAAGTTATGGTATGAATGCAGTTTTGATAAAAGTCTTTTTTTATGAAAATTCAGTTTCATGCTTTAAAAATTATCTTGGAAAGGTTTTATACAATAAAAATGTTTTAGAAAGTTAATGTAGTTTTAATGATTAATTAATTAAGCTTGGTAATTAATAATTAATTAAGTATTAGACAAGGTTCATTAATCTTAATTAAATAAAGATTAGAACTAGTTAATTATCTTTTAAAAGTAAGATTAATTTTTAATTAATTATGAGTTAAGTATAGGATTTATTTTTAATTAATTATTAATCGAATATAAGGTCAATTATTTATTTATTTATTTAATCAAGTGCTTAATTATTTTTAATTATAAATTAATTATGGTTTTAATTTAAATAATTATTTATTAAAGGTTTAATTTATTATTTAAATTTTAATTAAAAGAACATTTAATTAATTAATTAAGATTAATTAATATTTAATTATCAATAAAGGTTTGAAATTATTATTTAATAATTAATAAAGGATTAATTAAGGGTTTAATTTATAAATAAATTATTTATTAAATGTTTAATTATTTATTAAATGTTTAATTATTTATTAAATGTTTAATTATTTATTAAATTAAGTTCAATTTAATAAAGATTAATTACGATTTAATAAGCGTTTAACTTGTAATTAATCATTTTATGGAGTTTTAAGTTTTTAATCCTTGTTTACCAAGAATCAAATTGTTCTAAAGGTACTTCATTTTTCAAAGATGGTTTTGAACACAAGGGATTCAAATGTCAATATCATTAAGTAGACAAACAATTATGAAAGAGTTAAGAAAATGGTTTGATTGCACGGACAATTGTTAACAGAATAAATCCCCGTTCTACTATAATGTAATTGTTGTTTGTGTGGAAATGTTTTTTAGCAGAATAAATTCTCGTTCTGCTATAAACTGATTGAATTGTTTGGACATCTATTTAGTAGGACAAATCACCATCCTAATATTATGTTATTTGGACATGTATATGTCGGTGTTTATATTGACACGTTATTCCCTGTTTTGAATATGAATTGTATTTACATACCTGTTGACCTATGTAAATAACCGTTAAGTGAATTGAAATTCAAATTGAAATTGAATGGTAACTTAAGTTAGTACCATTGGGATTGCAAAGCCTCTTTTGAATTTATAAAGTGGGTTTTCAAGTTAACTTAAGTTCTTTACCACATTGAGTTTTAAAGTTTATAAATGATTTTCAAGTTATACTATTGTTTAATAAAGGTATTTGTAAGTAATAACTTGTTTATAAAAGGATTTTTTACTAAATAAAAGAGTTTTCTGAAAGTGTTTCACATATTTTATAAAAGGATTTGTTAAAGGAGTTATATTTTTGGAAGAGCTTTGAACTTGGAAAATAAGTTGGGTTTCGAATGATTTTAGAAAAGAGGTTTATAAATGGTTTAGTGATTTGAAAAGGGAAGTATTTAAATGGTTTGAGATTTATAAAAGAGTATTTTTCTAAACTAAAATTGGGAATTTATAAAGAAGCTTTATAAAATAGATTTGGAGATATTTATGAAATAAAGAGATTTTGGAAAGAAATGATTGATTTTCATGGCGTAATTCGAGGGGCAGAGATTTCCTACAGTTTACTATGTTTTCTCTAGGATAGAGACGCAACCATTGCGTAAACTGCGATTCATGATTGATATTGAATGGTACTTTCCATATCTATTTTTAAAAGTTTTCAAGTATTTTTGAAAGGAATGGTTTGTGAATATACTTATTTCGGTGCAATAAGTATATGAATAATTTGATAAATATTCCAGAAAGGGATTCTAATTATTGGGAATTTAATTAAATTAGGCTTAGTGGTTTCCATGGGAAATGTGATCTCTGTTTAATTATTTGATAGTTAAATAACCGACTGTCAAATTTTTGCCTAAATATGTAACCCTTCTTAATTTTGGTGGTAGGGAAGCAATTCCCTACTTAACACAGAATGATTTTAACTTTGAAAATATCTAGGAGAAACACGAGAATTATATGGTATAGTTATCGTCGGTGGTGCTATACTGTATGTATAAACTCGTTTGTTCTTCTAGGACAAATGATAAGGAGATCCGTCCACTTAATTAGTTAGGGGGTGATTCCTGCTCTTATGTATTGTCTGATTATTTTATCAAGAACCGCTATTGAGCATTCCGAAAATCGACAATTGGTTTTTAGGGTGTCCGGTAAGCTGGGGAGTGTACTCATAAGAGATGACTCGTACCGTAATCACTCCAACAACCATGTACGGCTCTATGAAGGAGTTTTGTGATATGTTGAGATGTTGGAATCCATGTGTGATTCCACGGTCTATTTGAGATATGGTAATCCATGTGTGATTCCAAGACCCTTTGGGGTATTGAAATCCATGTAGGATTCCATGATCTATTTTGATGGCTGTGCATGTGTTGAATTGCCGGACGTTGCCTCACCAATGGTAATGACTAAAACCAGAGATAGGAGGCATGGCCAGTAGGGTTGGCAAACCCATAGGGTGCAGTTGGCTCCACCTAGACATTATCTACAGTTGTTATGCATGCATGGGGCGATGCCCTCGGTCTTAGCGAGACCAGTTATGTTTTTCCTACAGTACATCAGTAGGGATGTATGCTACTTCAGAAGGATATCTCCGATCCTTGTGCAGGAGGACCGTTTCTTAAAGTACCGTGAGCACCTCCGTGGAATCCTACATAATTAGCGAACACACTTTATCGGTTTTTGATTACATAACTATTATTATTGTGATGTACACTCACGAGCATCACTACTACTTGATTATTGTTATTTTCACCCTTAGACATTATTATAATATTACTGGATTTTCTGATATAAATGTTTTGGTTATCGTAAGGTAAAAACCCATCTGTGTTTTTATACAGCGTGGTCTTACGAGATACCTTTGATGTTAGAAAGGTTTTAAACATAATAATTCAGTTGTTTGAGTTTACTCACACCAGACCAATGTCTGATCCGGAGTTTTATTTTCTTTCTCTAAACTCTTGAGTGCTTAAATTTTTATGGGCAGCCAAGTAGTTCAGGTTTTCCTCGGATGCATATTGGAGAAGCTTGGAGCAGGAGGCTTCATCGATAGCCAGTTATTATTTTGTTTCCTTTGTATTATATGTATCTTGTATCAGTTAGGTTTGGACAGGCTGTAATAATTGTCCGAGGGTAATTGTGTTAGTATGACTTTGATGTATCATTTTTGAAATGATTTTGTAAAGTATTATGCTGATTAATATATGTTATTCTGTTGTGTTGTGAGATTCTATGATTGTTTTTGTTTCTTCTATCTACTTCTTTCATCCCTAACGATCGGTTGTTTCGGCACTTGAATGCTCGGCACACAATACAGTGGTCGTATTAGTGTCGATTTTCGAGGATCAAAAACCCCGGTCGTTACAGGTTATAAGAAATTAGAGTAAGATAGCAAGAGAGCAAGAGAGCTCAAAAGGATCCTTAAAAATGAGCCCCGACCTCCTACTTATAGAGGTAGAAAGTCTAAAATCTCGCTTGAAGATCTCCACCTCATTCTTCATGCCCAAGACTTTGAAGTTTGACTTGTCAAGTTTGTCTATATACTGCCTGGTCAAAAGGCGAGGTAGCAAAACTCAACAGGATGCAGCTGCATAATAAAAATAAAAATGACAACATCATGTCACATAATCTAATTCAACAAGGAGCTACCGCTCAATAAATAAATATATATTAATGCCTTAAGGAATAAAAAATACGACAGGGAGTTGCGGACTTTGAACAACTGCACACCATTCATACGACAAAATATGATAATTAGTTGTCGAATAATAACATAAATAACAATAAAAACTCATCACAAAGTCAAAATTCATAATAGTAATCCACAAACACAAATAAAATAAAAATTCCACCTTTATTTTAACTTAACCCATAACGGACAATAAAAAATCAAAAATCACGAATGAAATCAAGCTTAAAAACAAATCGCAAGCTAAACTACAATCAAAATTCATGAACCTGAGCATTAATTAGTCAAGTGGCTGTGGATAGAGCCCATTCTTCCTCGCTGTGGTTTTCGTTCTCATCATTGCAGTAACTTAGAAAAGAGGGTTTTTTGATTATTTGTGTGAGCTCAGAGAAGAGAGGTTGTAGAAAGCTAGGGTTTTTTATTTTTTGCTATTTGTGCATAATTGAAATTGATGTAAACGTGAGAAAATAAGGGTATTTTAGTCCATACAGTTATTATAATAATATAAATTTTGACCCCTCCCTTAGCAATTATAAAATGAATGAATCCCCCTAAAATGGTACCCTCTTATTAAAAAATGGAGTCCCTTAATAATGTGTAACATCCCTTATCTTGAGACCCGAATTTAAGCGCTACAGATGTTGTAGTCATCTTTAGTATTAATTTCCGGTGACAAAATACGATAATTTTAATGGTATCCATAATATCAGAAGCACATGAATATGAAACAAAATCATAGATTCAAAAACAACTTTACT
Organism: Allium fistulosum; assembly: GCA_030737815.1. Lineage (NCBI taxonomy): Eukaryota > Viridiplantae > Streptophyta > Magnoliopsida > Asparagales > Amaryllidaceae > Allium > Allium fistulosum. The sequence continues at coordinate 119,786,679 of CM060905.1, read as the reverse complement.
AATTACATTGTAAAACCATGTTTCATATTCCATTACATAATCCCAAAGGATTCCTAGGTTTGGATCAAATATAATTATTACAAAATACGCCAAGAGCGACATATGAAGATGTCCCCTTGGATGATTAGAGTACTAAATAAACATATCAGTCTTAATACATGACAGCGGAAATAAAACTAAATAGCTCATGTATAGCTAACTTTGCATCCTGCACGTCTTCGGAAGCTTTATTCGTCCAACCTACTAAACCTGAAAAACCTTAACTCTCAATCTAATCAAATTGATTTTGAGCACCCGAGAGTTTAAGGGGAAAACATAAACTTCGAGTTAGACATAAAGCCTGGTGTGAATAATACTATACATCTCAGTTATTTGATATTAAGTGAGACCACGCCGCTTAGCGGAACGGGTTTCACCTTACTAATATCCCTTTAAAACATATCTTTTGCAAATCAAAATCCTGCAATCAAACTGATTAGAGCAATCATAGCAATATCATATATGCATATAAATTAGGTAATAAATGGACTATCTGTCCAAACAATATAGTTTTGTTTGGCTAACTACTACCTTTAGCTGACTTTGCCCTACCAGACATAAAAAATAATATAACTTCTGTTAGACATACTTCTGGACGGTCTGTCCCTAACTTCTCCCAAGGTCAACTAATTCTAATGGTTTTACGAGCTCACTAATAACCTATCATTCTCTGTATACTCCTTTCTATGTGTAGCATTATTTTAGTCTTACATGTGACAAACCCCTACACACTGGAATTTTGGATTTATATTAGCTAGAGGCTACTAGCTAAAGTATAGGGCACGACCCTATACCAGTCCCATCTGGTATTCTAATATCTGAGTCATTTACTTAGGGTCAACTACCCCATCAAATTTTCCTTGAAAACATTTCTTTTAAATTGATTTAACCCTTTAAACCATACTTAAACAAGGAAAATATACTTTTTGCTTTACTCAAATCTCTTTGCCATGTTATATATACTTTACTCAAAATAATGTTGATGAAATATATTGAGGGTTATCTATCCCTCTAAAATAAGTTAAAAACCCTTTTTAACTTAAAAGATCTTAGGCCACGAAGCCAAGGTAAATAATTCGAAACCTTTTCTTAAAAACTTTAAACAACCCTTTCGAATCCATTGAAAGTACCCCTTAAAATTATATTAACTACTATACCTTGAAAAACAAGGTCGGAAGGCCAAAACATACCTTTTGAAACCTTTATAACAACCTTTCAAAATCATTGAAGGTATCCCTTCGAAACCTTTCTAAACCTTAGACATCCTCTTTCCAAAACTTTTTAAACTTGCCTTTTGAAAGCATTTGGAAACCTTCCATTTAAAATACTTTAAGTACCTTTCGAAACCATTAGGGAACCTCCCCTTCGAAACCTTTAGTATAAACCTTTCGAAAGCATTAAAATCCTTTACTATAAACAAACCTTTCAAAATCATTGGGTTCAAGTAAAAGCTTGTGGAACATAGTTTCGAAACCATTTAAAACCATTCCATTCGAAACCTATGGGTTTATCTTTCAAAAGAACAAAGAGCCTTAAAAAAACTAGGTCGAAAGCACTCTTTCGAAAGCAATTTTCTAAGTAAAAGAAAGTGGAAGGTTTCGACATCAACCCTTTTGAAAGCATGGAGAAGCGGCTTCTTATTTAAAAGTGAAAGCACCCTTTCGAAACCAATGTTTAAAGGCAAAAGTGGCCTCAACTGGGTCGAAAGGTAGAATGCGGCGATGAGTGTTTCGACCAGGTCGAAAGCTTGTTAAAAAAAAGGCGGCAACCTCTGTCGAAAGCTATATTAAAATCCTTTCGAAACCATTCTTTAAAAGCAAAGAAAGCAGCATTTCTTTTGAAAGTAAAACAAGGTCTTGACCCCTTCGAAAGCACGTTTCAACCCTATACCTTTCGCCTATCTCCAATCCACTACTTACCAAGTCATTGATACCATGTGTATTGGTTTCGACTATGATGGAGGCGGTAGTATGAAGTCGAAAGGTAGGCGCCGAGAGTGGCGAAACAGCAAACCTTTATAAAAACTGATTTTTTTCTTTATAAAGTAATATCTTTCCAACTAACTTGCTTATTTGTCATAATATAGTTGGTTACCAATTTCTTTTCCAAAAATCTTTTCTAAAAGTGATGCTAAATTTAGTATTTTATAATTTAAAATATTTAGCAAATTGCCCCTTCTCCTATTTTAAACATATAAAACATTAAGTCCTATACCTTAAATAATTTTATGTACTTAATAAAACACTTAGGAAAATTCTCCAAAAATTCCCATAAATCACTTTTAATAAGTTTTATAACATATTCAAATTTCTGACCTAAAGCTAACATATAATAGCTGTAATTAATTTTAACCCAATATAACCATTTTCTTTACTAGAAAATTCATAATAAATCCACAATAATTCAGAAAATTATGAAACTTGAAACCCATCTCTAAAATAATATTTCAGACCTCATCTCAAAAACGCAAGTCATTTGGATGTCCTTTAATAGGTTTTCCAAATCAATTCTTATCATAAAATTTATATGAAATAGCCTAAATCATCAACAAGCATATATATCCATTTAAACAATCAAAACATGTCAAATCATTTGGAAAATAATTTTGGAACTCAACTAGAAATCGAAAATCATAAAAATGAGATGTAATCTATTATTCACCTTAGCTTGTGATTAAGGAGTTTGAGATTTGCTCTTGAATTAAATTGATTAAGCTTCTTCCTCTTGATTTTAGCTTATCTTCCTCTTGATTTCTCCTAATGGTGGCCGACCTTACTTGATTTAGTTTTTGTTTGTGAACGTGTAAAATGAAAGTGATGGGAGGGTTTAGGGTATGAGAATATAATCTATTCTTATTTTGCCCTTACTTATTTCATTTTAATTCCCTTTAGTTCATTAATTAATTAGGCACGGCTACCCTCTAATTACACAAATCTCAATCCCTTAACCATTTACATTATTTCATTTAATTTACCTAACTAAATGTCCGAAATAATGTTAGTCAAAATTAGAGTCGTTACAGACTCCCCTCCTTAAAGAATTTCGTCCTCGAAATTACGATAAGGTACTCATCAAAATCATTATAAAGGTAAAACATACCATGAAACAAGTCAGGATAAGCATCTCTAATCATGCTCTCTGTTTCCCAAGTACAGTCTCTCTCGTCGTCACTCCAATGGACTTTGACTAATCTCACTATCTTGTTCCTTAGCCTCTTCTCATCTCTCGCGACTATACGAACTGTTTTTCTAACTATAGTCAAATTCGGCTCCACTACTGAGTCATCTAACACAGTCGGTGCTATAGTAGTCTATGGATCTCGAATACACTTCCTTAGATGAGAATATGAACAACATTATGAAATCCTGCCAAACTATTTGGTAACTCCACTCTATATGCGAGTTTCCCAATCATTTCTAAAATAGGAAATGGTCCAACGAATCTCAGCGCCAATTTTCCTGATTTTCCGAATCTGATTACACCTTTCATCAGTGGTACCTTGACGAAAATATGATCTCCAACTGAGAACTCTAAGTCTTTCCGTCTTTTATCAGCATAGCTCTTCTGCCTAGACTGAGCTTCCTTCATTCTAGCTCGAATTAACTCAATCTTTTTTGCAGCTTCCCTAACCAAATATGGATCAAGAACTAACCTATCCCCGGTCTTTAACCAACAAACTGGAGATTTGCATGGCCTTTCATACAAAGCTTCAAACGGTGCCATCCCTATACTAGCCTGATAACTGTTGTTATACGAAAACTCGACTAAGTGTAGATGGTCTTCCCATGATCCTCCAAAATCTAGCACACAAGCTCGTGACAAATCTTCTAAGATTTTGTTAACTCTTTCCATCTACCCATCTGTCTACGGATGGTAAGCGGTACTCATCTTGAGCTTGGTACCTAAAGTCTCCTGTAGACTCTTCCAGAACTTGCTAGTGAATAAGGAATCTATATCACTTATTATGCTACTAGGAATTCCATGAAGTTTAACTACCTTTTTCATAAACAAGTTAGCTAAAACAGGTGTCATCCTTGTTGACTTAACTGGAATGAAATGGGCACTCTTGGTCAGCCTGTCCATTATGACCCATATACTTTAATTTCCTCTATTTGACCTTGGCAACCTGTCTATAAAATCCATCGAGATAGAATCCTATTTCCATACTGGAACATCTAAAGGCTGAACTAACCCACTTAGTTTCTGATGTTCGGCTTTTACCCGTTGACAGTTCAAACACTGCTTCACCCATAAGCCTACATCCCTCTTCATACCTTCCTAGAAGAAACTTCTTTTCATATCCGGATACATCTTAGTTCCTCTTGGATGAATAGTGAACTTCGAATGATGGCATTCTTCTAGAACTTCCTTCCTAATGTTTCCCACATTTGGAACACATAGTCTTCCTTTCTTCCTTAACCACCTATTCTGGTCAAGACCGAAACCCTTCAAGTCATCGCTCTCTGTTCCATCCATTAACTTTCTGATTCATTCAGCTAATAATGGATCTTCTCCTTGCTTAGAAGCAATCTTTTGGATCATCACTGGTCGAACTTCTAAACATGACAATATAGCAGTTTCTGTACTAAAACTACTCTTAGACCTCCATTGCACTCTGCATGTAGTAAATGCTTCTAAATCTTTCCACCCAACTATCATTGCCAACACTGCATTCTGATGTTTTCTGCTAAGTGCATCAGCAACCTTGTTGCCTTTTCCTGGTGTGTATTCAATACCATAGTCATATGCGGTTAAAAACTCTAACCACCTCTGCTGTCTCATATTCAGTTCCTTCCGAGATAACAGATATCACAATGACTTATGATCCATATACAACTCGAATCTCTCTCCCAACAGGTAGTGTCTCCACACCTGCAATGCAAAAATTACCGCAGCTAATTCCAAATCGTGAGTTGGATATCTAACCTCATGCGGTCTAAGCTGTCAAGAAGCATAGGCAATCACTTTATCCCTTTGTATTAACAAAGCTCCTAATCAAGTTCCACATGCATCCGTGTACACCACTAAGTCCTGATTCCCTTCTGGAACAACCAACACAGGTGCATTTGTCAATAAGTGTTTCAGCTTCTGGAATGCTTCCTTACACTTATCAGTCCAAACAAACTTCACAGCGTTAGCTTAGTCATCGATGCCGCTATCTGCAAAAAATCTTTTATGAATCTCCGATAATACCCAGCTAATCCAAGAAAACTCTTTATCTCAATCACTGTCTCGGGTCTCTTCCAATTATTCATCGCCTAGATCTTAGCCAGATCTACAAACAACCCTTTCTCTGAGACTACATGACCAAGAAACTTCACTTCCTTCTTTTAGAAATGACACTTCGAAAATTTTGCTTTCAGTTAATGTTGCCTCAATGTCTCAAGCACCACTCTAAGATGAACCTCATGCTCTCTTTTATCTTTAGAGTATATCAAAATATCATCTATGAAAACCAACATGAACCTATCCAAGTGCTCTTGGAAAACTCGGTTCATCAAATCTACAAAGAAGGTCGGCGCATTAGTTAGTCCGAACGGCATTACTAACAATTCGTACGATCCATATCGGGTTCTAAACGTCGTCAAAGGAACACTATCCTCTGCCACTCTAAGCTGATGGAACCCTATTGCTAAATCCAATTGGGAAAATACTTTGGCTCCATTCAATTAGTCGAATAAATCATCAATTCTAGGTAACGGATATCGATTCTTTATCGTCTTCTCATTCAACTTACGATAATCAATACATAACCTTAACGATATGTCCGGCTTCTTTGCAAACACTGTGGCTGCTCCCCAAGGCGAGCTACTAAGTTTGATAAAATTCTTACCTTCTAAATCCACCAACTGCACCTTTAGCTCCCTCATCTCGGTAGGTGTCATTCTACTTGGTGGTCTGCTCACCGGTTCTTCTCCTAGTACTAAATCTATCTAAAACTCAATAGCTCGTTTCAGCGGCAATCCTACTACGGGTTCAAAGACATCTGCGAATTCTCTAACAACGAAAACTCGATTCAACTCGTCTTCTGCCTCCACAACACCCAACAAAGCATTAACCTCAAGACTAGGGTTTTCTATGGAGTATATATCCGATCACTACAATCGGGGTGTTTAAGTGATATTTTCCTATCATGGCAAAATATCATAGCATTGTATTTACTTAACCAATCCATACCCAAAATAATTCCGAACCCTACGAATTCAAACACATGTAAAATGCAAACAAACGTATGACTAACAATTCAAACTCTAACTGGTCAAACTTCATCCCAAGTGTCGCATACCCTCCTATCAGATTTGCAACCTTTAAGGAAGTAACTAGGTATGAGGGTTCTAGGTTAAGCTTATCTACCAAACAATGAGATATAAAAGAATGTGATGCACCAGTATTAACTAACATACCATAAATCAAAAGCGTACCTCTCAACACAACTTTTCCTTTCTCCTCTGCTGTTGGTCTCGAGGTAGCTGGCTCAAATGCAAACACCTTGCCTTTTCCATCCTTGGCTGGCTTCTTGCACCGATTCTTATAATGTCCAATTTGATCACAGTTGAAGCATCTAATATACTTCTTCCCAATCACCTTCTTTCCATCACTCGAGCGACATTCATTGGCGAAATGCCCTTTATTATCACATTTATAGCAGATAACATCTGCCTTTCCCTTCTTGGCAGCTCCACTCTTCTAAGCTCCCTTCTTGTGGAAAAACTTCCTCTTCTGGTTCTGCCCTCCTTGAACATCATTTGCCTTATTTCCTTCAAGAAAAGCAAGCATCTCTTCCTGCCTCGAAGCCATCTCCACAACTACATTGCACGGATCTCTAATGTGCGATAACGTGGCCTTAGCAAGCTCAGGCTTCAACCCACGAATGAACTTTTCATTCCTTATAATAACAGTATCAGCTGTAGCATATCCGTACCTTGCTAGCTCCTCAAATATAGTTACATACTAGAGCACCGTCATATCTCCTTGCTCTAACTCAGCAAACTTCCTGAGCAAAGTTGACTTAGAAATCTCTGACATAAACCTCTCCTCAAACCATCTTTTGAACTCAGCATAAGTCATAGTCTTCTCATTGACTCTAACTGTAACACTATTCCACAAGTACAGTGCTGCTATTTGTAACTGTCTAGAAGCAAGTCTCCTTTTTTGCTCATCGTTGAGTCCCAAATCAGCAAAAATCCTCTCGCAATGAAGTAACTAATTCTCCACTTCGATTGCGTCTTCAGTACCAATAAACGGCTTTCCTCCCAACCGGGCACAATCTCTACTCAAAACAACATAGTTATTAACCCTGGGCCTAACACTTTTTCTCATTCTAAGGTTTTCTCCAATTGGGTTCACCTATTCAGGAAGGACCCTAAGCAGAATAATTTTCCAAGGAGGAAATCGTCTTAAATAAAAATATTTAACAACCCCAAGTGGATCTGGGAAGGCCTAAGGGGAAGAGCTAAGGACTAAAGGTGAGTGATTGTAATTATTTTAAATTTCTTTAAGTAATTTAAAATAATAGGGTTTCCAATAGTTGTAGTTTAACTACGATTTTTGGAGTAACCTTTTTAGTAATTTATTTACAGTTTTTAGAATTATTTTCAGTCTATTCCTTCTAGCTATTCTTTTCAGTTAATTTCATTTTATTTCTGTAAATTATAGCTTTTCCCATTTAATTACAGTTTATTACAGTATTTTAATTTATTTACTATTATTTATGCGTTATTTACATCTTCTTCCTACGCCTTGGATTTCCTTCTATTTTCAATTTTCTTTTATTTCTCCTTCTTCTTCTTCGCGTATGGATTAGAATAGAATTAACGTGAAATTGGATTAAATTATAAGAAATCTGAAATAATGGAATATGAGATGTAAATAACAAAGACTGTAATATAATTGGAATAGGACATAAATTATGCCTAATTGGACTGAATTAAGAAGATTGGCCTAGTTATAACTTAGAATTATAACTAAAAAGAATAAAAGAAGAAAGAAGCTTATTTTCACACTTAGACCTTGGGTTAAGTAATAAGCATGATTATAACGTAAGTTATAAATTGATAAACCATGGAAACTATGGTAAACTATAGAAACTATGGCGCTTATTTTAAGACTTAGGATAAATTAATAAGTAATGATAGAAATTGATAAAAATAAAGTCTTATTTAAATAATTTATCTAAGTTAATAAGCAAAGATAAAAGTAGGACCTGTACTAAATAGCATTCCCCTAAAATTTCTATGGTTATGGTGTTTCACATAATCTTGAAGTGAGGCGAGGGGTGCTCTTATGCTTATAGTGGTAGTAAATGGTCAATCTATGGTAGTTCAAATCAAGGGGATTTGAACAAGGGGTGCAACTAGATTTTTGTTTGGTAAGGACCGGTACCAACAACATTTCCCTTATTTTTCTATGGACATGGTATTTCACATAACCCTGAAGTGAGATGAGGTGCTTCACATAATCCTTAAGTGAGGCGAGGGGCACGCTTATGATGTCTAGGATAAATAAAAGGTCAAAAGAGGGAACAACAGGAACGCGAGCTTAGTGGTCATGCGTGTGGCTTCCGGTGATGGCTCATAAATCATTATGAGTTCCAAGCGCTTAGTAAGTGTGTCTTTCATAGACACCAATGTCTACTGTGTAGGGAAACATCCAGTCCATAGTAGATTCTATGGAGTAGCAGGCCGATCAAAGGGTAGAATTAGGACTTCAGCCTAATCAAAGCAGCTACCAAGGACAAGTGCAAACAATCAAAGTTAAGCTATCTTATTAATTGAGTACTAGTTAATTCATATTTATTTCCAGCTTTATCTCTCCTATTTCCTTTGTTTCCTTTTATATATACTAGAACTATCAAAGAGTCTGTTACTTTTACTTTGCTTAAAGATTCTAGTAGTTACTATCATTCACCAAACTTTTAGTCTGACCCACTTCTCTATTTTCCCCCATAGGCAATCAAGGGAGAGGGCAGTAGATTGCAGTTGCTCGGAGGTTTCTTGGAGAAGATTTTGTTATGTATTTCCCTACTTTTATTTCCCTTTTTTTGTACTGGCACTTGAGAGAGATATTTGTACTCTGATTTTTGTTGAGACTACAAGTTTTTATTTCATGAGACATATTGGGTTTTGAGACATGTATGTTGTATTTGGTATTTGACTTATTTGGTTTATGATGCAATTACTAAGTTTTTGTTTTGAATAAGTTATTATTTTAGTTTCCGCTGTTTTTACCTATTTTTGTCTTGTGAATCATAGTCTCTGTTAGTTTCAGTTATACCTACAACGCACCATGCCTTTTAATGTGTCCTTTTGGGTATATTAAGGGGTGTGGGATGTTTCACTTGGTATCAGAGCCTAAGGTTGCAGGATTCCTAAAAATTTATTTTAAAAGTATAAGTATTTTCCAAAATAACTTCTTTTAAAAAGAATTTTTCAGAAAAGAACCCTTAGAAATAGTTTTTAAGTATAAAAGAGTTTTTATAAAAGTCCCCTCCAAGTCCAGTGCAATCTTCTTTCGATTCTTTCGAGCCTAAATTCTCTTTTCTTTGCATAGAATGACTGACTGGTTCCGTAGAGCTACGGTACCAGAGGTGCAAGGGCAAGTGCCCAATACAACACCAGTAGGTGGAAATCCCTTTAATCCACCCACATCAGCCCCCTTTTCTAAGCTATGCAAGGACTTCGCTAGTATATGAGGCAGAATGTTTTCTAGCACGAAGGATTTTGAGGAGACGCGGGTTAGTTTTGAGAATATGGAGCAAAGGTTTAGGCGGTTAGGTTTGGAGGACCGATAGAGTGTTCGACATATATCTTGGCAGCTGGAAGAAGAGCTTAAGGAGGTTCCTACAAGCTCTAAGAAGCTATGGTGGAAGGGTAAGAAGGATAAGAACAAGATGAAAGAAGGCGAACCTCAGAAGCAGATCAAGAAAAGTGGGAAATGCAGTAGCTGTGGACTGGTTGGTCATTACGCAAGGGACTATAAGAATAAGATGATGAAGGGAAGGTGTTATAGTTGTGGACAACCTGGTCACCTTAGTAGAGCTTGCCCTTAGAGAACGGGGCAAGGAGCAAGCGCACCTACAACGCTAGTACAAGCTTTGGATGCGGTGCCTTCTAGCAATGGACCAAATAGAGGTAGGAAAGTCATAGTTGAAGGTTTGATTTCTATTTCTGATTTTCCCATTCGGACTCTATTCAATTCTGGAGCATCACACTCTTTTATCTCTAGTTCTCTTATGGATTGTTTACACTTAGACATTTCTTTAGTAGTAGACCCCATCTTTGTTTCAAACCCCATAGGAGGATCGACACTCTTGTCTATGGTTTGTAGGGGTTTGAAAATTTTTATCCTAGGCGTAACGGAAAAGGTGTAAGGCTACAAAGAAGACAACAATAATTACTTTTGGAAGTAATAATAGAGTTTCCCTAAAGTATATAGGACCCTAGTGTGAACCTAGGAATGTTGACTCATGTGAGCAGACTAAAGAATAATAGTAAGTCATGCATGGTTGGGAATGGGTATCCCTGATTTTGAAAGAACTTGGGAGAAGCATCTTTCTTTAGAGGAATCCACATAAGATAGCAGTTCTCAAGCTAGCAATAGAGTGGCACCTTTCGAAGCTTTTTATGGAAGACCGCGCAAGTCGCTGTCGTGTTGGATAGAGTCTACAGAGGGATTGCCTTGGTTCCAACACGGTTAAGGAAACTTCGGAGAAGATTAATTTGATTTGGAGAAAATTCATATCTCATATCCGCATTTCTTTGATAGTAATTTTTCAAATTTCCTATTTTCCATCTTTAGTTTTGAATATGTTCTTTCCTTTATTATCCTTTGGGAGGGTAGAACTTAGGAGTTAACCTATGGATGGTAGGATTTGATGTAAACATGTTATGGATGATGTATGCAAGTGGTTGCAAGTGTTTGTTAGTGGATGCTAATGGACGCATATACTTACACTAGGCATTATTATCTCTTATGGATCAGCCTAACTAGGACACTAGAGCATATGCATATGGATGTGGGTGCATTTGCATTTTTATTTATTTTCATGGTTGCTATAAATGGATGTTTATCACATGGTTGTTGCATTTGGATGATGATTGAAGCACGCATATAGAACTATTAGTTACCATTAGGAATTTTTGCATTCATTTGGATACATAGCATGGACATGATTGCATAAAAGGAGGTCAACTGAATTAGTGGATCACCTAATCTTTTGCATTAGTTAGGGACATTGACACTACACTAATTGCATAAGTATCATAAATCGCATTAGAAAAACTTAAGGACAGTGGATGTAATGGGTGATGATTGAGTAGTTGGTTGTAGAAATTGGTTGAAAACTTTTATGTTATTCTTCTATCCTTAGAGATTTCGGGGACGAAATCCCTTAAGGAGGGGAGAATATAACAACCCAAAATTTAACCCGTATTAATTAATTTGTTAATTAATTAAATAACAAAATAACTTTGTGAAATTATCATAATTTGAGCTACGGGAGTTGCACCATTGTGTCCGTGGTAATTTTTTGGTCAATTTCCATATATAGAACGTCAAAATCCGAGCTAATATGAACGAGATACAAATTAAACAAGAAAATGACAAAAGAAAATAATAATAATAATAATAATAATAGGCCAGGTCGACCGGTCGGTAGACCTAGGCACAAGGGCGGTCGACCGCCCGGCCGACCCGCCTGCCCATTTGGGCGAACGAACGAACATTCGTTCGTTCGAATGTTATAGACGTGTTTTGCATTCTTCAACTCGATCTGGTTCTGCATTCATGCATCTGATGGCTCCTGTTCAACTTATGACGTGGTTGCATCCTATTCAATCCCCAAATCCAATGGTCTGAGATCCACTTCTACCCCTATAAATAGAACCCTGGGCCTAACACTTTTTCTCATTCTAAGGTTTTCTCCAATTGGGTTCACCTATTCAGGAAGGACCCTAAGCGGAATAATTTTCCAAGGAGGAAATCGTCTTAAATAAAAATATTTAACAACCCCAAGTGGATCTGGGAAGGCCTAAAGGGAAGAGCTAAGGACCAAAAGTGAGTGATTGTAATTATTTTAAATTTCTTTAAGTAATTTAAAATAATAGGGTTTCCAATAGTTGTAGTTTAACTACGATTTTTGGAGTAACCTTTTTAGTAATTTATTTACAGTTTTTAGAATTATTTTCAGTCTATTCCTTCTAGCTATTCTTTTCAGTTAATTTCATTTTATTTCTGTTAATTATAGCTTTTCCGATTTAATTACAGTTTATTATAGTATCTTAATTTATTTACTGTTATTTATGCGTTATTTACATCTTCTTCCTACGCCTTGGATTTCCTTCTATTTTCAGTTTTCTTTTATTTCTCCTTCTTCTTCTTCTTCGCGTATGGATTAGAATAGAATTAACGTGAAATTGGATTAAATTATAAGAAATCTGAAATAATGGAATATGAGATGTAAATCACAAAGAGTGTAATATAATTGGAATAAGACTGAAATTATGCCCAATTATGCCTAATTGGACTGAATTAAGAAGATTGGCCTAGTTATAACTTAGAATTATAACTAAAAAGAAGAAAAGAAGAAAAAAAAAGCTTATTTTCACACTTAGACCTTGGGTTAAGTAATAAGCATGATTATAATGTAAGTTATAAATTGATAAACTATGGAACTACGGTAAACTATGGAAACTATGGCGCTTATTTTAAGACTTAGGATAAATTAATAAGCAATAATAATAATTGATAAAATAAAGGCTTATTTAATTAATTTATCTAAGTTAATAAGCAAAGATAAGAGTAGGACATGTACCAAATAGCATTCCCTTAATATTTTTATGGTTATGGTGTTTCACATAATCCTGAAGTGAGACGATGTGCTTCACATAATCCTTAAGTGAGGCGAGGGGGTACGCTTATGCTTATAGTGGTAGTAAACGGTCAATCTATGGTAGTTCAAATCAAGGGGATTTGAACAAGGGGCGCAACTAGATTTTTTTTTGATAGGTACCGGTACCAACAACATTTCTCCTATTTTTCTTTGGACACGGTGTTTCACATAACCCTGAAGTGAGACGAGGTGCTTTACATAATCCTAAAGAAAGGCGAGGGGCACGCTTATGTCATCTAGGGTAAATAAAAGGTCAAAAGAGGGAACAATAGAAATGCAAGCTTAGTGGTGGTCACGCGTGCGGCTTCCAGTGATGGCTCATAAATCGTTATGAGTTCCAAGCGCTTAGTAAGTGTGTCTTTCGTAGACACCAAAGTCTACTGTGTAGGGAAACATCCAGTCCACAGTAGATTCTATGGAGTAACAGGCCGATCAAAGAGTAGAATTAGGACTTCAGCCTAATCAAAGCAGCTATCAAGGACAAGTGAAAACAATCAAAGTTAACCTATCTTATTAATTGAGTACTAGTTAATTCGTATTTATTTCCAGCTTTATCTCTCCTATTTCCTTTGTTTCCTTTTATATATACTAGAACTATTGAAGAGTCTATTACTTTTACTTTGCTTATAGATTCTAGTAGTTACTATCATTCACCAGACTTTTAGTCTGACCCACTCCTCTATTTTCCCCTTCCCCCCATAGGCAATCAAGGGAGAGGGTAGTAGATTGCAGTTGCTCGAAGGTTCTGCTATGTATTTCCCTACTTTTATTTTTGTTTTCTTTCTTTGTACTGCCACTTGAGAGGGATATTTGTACTCTGATTTTTGTTGAGACTATGAGTTTTTATTTCATGAGATATATTGGGTTTTGAGACATGTATGCTGTATTTGGTATTTGACTTATTTGGTTTATGAAGCAGTTATGAAGTTTTTGTTTTGAATAAGTTATTATTTTAGTTTCCACTGTTTTTACCTAATTTTGTTTTGTGAATCTTAATCTCTGTTAGTTTCAGTTATACCTACAACGTACCACTCCTTCTAATGTGTCCTTTTGAGTGTATTAAGGGGTGTGGGGGTGTTTCATCAATCCCTTAACCATTTACATTATTTCATTTAATTTACCTAATTAAATGTCCTAAATAATATTAGTCAAAATTAGAGTCGTTACAGACTCCCCTCCTTAAAAAATTTCATCCTCGAAATTACGATAAGGTACTCATCAAAATCAATCATAAAGGTAAAACATACCATGATACAAGTCAGGATAAGCGTCTCTACTCCTGCTCTCTGTTCCCAAGTACAGTCTCTCTCATCATCACTCCAATGGACTTTGACTAATCTCACCATCTTGTTCTTTAGCCTCTTCTCATCTCTCGCGACTATACAAACTATTTTTCTAACTATAGTCAAATTCGGCTCCAAAACATACCATGTATCACATGTAATTTTTCTCATGGTGATATATTATTTTTCTTTAAATTATACAAAATTTTGTGTTGTTCAATTATTATGGTGGTATGATTATTTGAAGCAAAGGCAAAAATTATTTGGTTATTTCAGAAATTAGACAATGATGTCCTTAATTGGCAGCTTAGCGTTAACAATAATGAAGAGGTGTAATTATTAATCTGAATGACAACATTAAATCAATTTGTTAAGTACCTAGAGTGTGAGGATTTTGTGGCGTACTTTCTTAAGAGCTATTAAAACCATCGTTTACCTAGGTATTATAAAAAGATAGCCTATAATGTTATGGTTTATATACATTTTTTACATTATATTATGTTATGTGCATTAAAAATATAACTTTCAAGCTATTGAAATATTTTTCTTGTTCGGTTAGTATTGAATAGTGGAAATAGTTTAGTAATGCAAATGTTAGAATAGTTTTTATTTTAGCCAAATTTGAAATATTATTTATCTCCTAGCATGATTGCTTTAAGCGGTATATATGGAACGTTATTTATCCCTTAGCGTAATTTTTTGACTCCCTCAAATGTGTACATATTTGAGTTTATATTCTATATAAGATATATAGTGTACAAGATGAATGCATGTTATATATACGCTTTGCATAATAAATAACCATGCATAGTAATGGAATGCTTATCAAATAAGAAATAATTGATAGTTGACGTTAATGATTTTTTAGTTCCTTGTTCTTTAGAAAGAGGTTCTATAGTTTGCTTGCTTCATAATTACGTAATTACTTAAGCATATTTATTAATAAACATTCATTAATGGTATTTAAGAAAAAAACTAATCTAAAAAAGTTAGTCTCTAAACATGCGTTCTTATTTTCACATAACTAACAAAATAAAAAATTATATCGCTAAAATTTATGTAATAAACATCGTGTGCATAACATGGGTTCATACTAATATGTATAGTAGTAGTCTTTCAAAATAAGATCCTAAGGAAGTGGCACACATAAAGCAACTCCAACAACAATTATAAGCCTCATAATCCAGGGTTTACACCCTAATAACCTGCTTTAGACTGAATATTCACATGAATATTTAGTTTATGCTTTAGGAAACCGAAGTGGTTCTGAACGCCCCTTTAATGGACGTCCGGTCTTAGACGTCCATTTAATGTGTGTCAAAGCATAGGAGCAGCGCTTATTAAATACGTGTCTAACTGTAACACCCCAGATTTTTGATAACATTATTTAGGAAATTTAGTTAGATAAACTAAATAAAATAATGTGTTGATAAGGGGATCGAGATTTGATTTAATTAAGGTAGTCATGCCTTTTTAACTAATAAATTAAATGAAGGGTTTCAAAATGAATTAGCGGAGGGGTATTATGGGAAAGATGTCATTCCTATATCATCTTCCTTAGGCCGTGTATTTCAAAACACACATTCACTCTCATTTTCTAAAAATTAAAAGCTTGGTTGGCCACCATTAACGAAGGAAGAAGAAGAGGAAACAAAAGAAAAGCTTAAGGAAAACAAATTCAGATCAAACTCATTCAAATCTCAAGCTCCTTAATCCTTAAAGCAAAAGGTGAATAATGTTTACATCTCCAAATTTTTATGGTTTTGGTTTTAAGGTTACTTCCGAATGATTTTGTAAAGGTTTGCCATGTTTTTGAAAGATAAAATGATATATGTATACACGTTGATGATTTATGCATGTTCATATAGATTTTATGACATGTTTTGAGATAAAACCCTATTAAATGACATCCGTTAGCCTTGCAAATTTTTATGGTGATCTAAAAAGTCATTTTAGATATGAGTTTCGATTTTCTGAATTTTCTGAATTTTTGTGGAATTGTTATGAATTTTCTAAGGAAGAAAAGGTTAATTTGGATTATAAAATTAATTATGGGAAAAATAATTATAGTTTGGATTCGAAAATTTTATATGTTGAAGAGAACATATGATTTGATTTTCTGGAATTTTTCCAGAATTTTTGAAGGTGTTTTAATAATTATATAAAATTATTTAAGGTATGAGACTTAAATGCTTTATATAATTATAAAGGAGCAATGAGCTTTTTCAAAATTATTCAAATTTCCAAAGGAAAGCCGACAACACTTTTGAATATAAAATTCTGGCAACCAATCAAATTTAGACAAACAAGGCAGGTGGGGTACAAAAGAACTGTTTTAAAGTACAAATAAATAGTTTTTCTTTTATTTCAACCCTTTAGCAGAGCTTCCGCCATCATTCCAGACCTTTCGACAAAGTTGAAAGGTATCAAACATTTCGGCTAGGTCAAATACTAATGCACAAGGTATCGGGCAACTAGTACGTAGTGGATTGGATGGAGTCAAAAGGTTTAGGGACGAAAGGTTATAGCTTTCGAAAGAGATGAAGTTTTGTTTTGGTTAAAAAAAATACGCCTGCTAACTTTCGACAAAGAGCCTTCGAAATTGTCAAAAAGGTTTAAAAGAAAAAGAAAAAAAAGGTTTCGATTGGTTTGCTTTCTTGTTTTAAATGAAACCTTCTGACAAGGTTGAAAGGTATAGCTTTCGACAAAGTCGAAAGTATAGTTGCCGCTTCCTAACCTTTCGACATAGATGGAGTTAAAGGTTATCTTTTGTTTTTTAAAACTTGCCGCCTCTCTCCATTGATTTCGAAGGGTTGATTCCAACACCAACACTTCATTGTCTTCGAAAGGTTTTATAAAGGTTTCGAAGCAGTTGCTTTCGACTCCAGTGTTTTTTTGATCCTTTTTGCATAATCCAAATGTTTTAAGTCGAAACGTTTTAGAGGTTTCAAAGTTGTTAACTTTGATTGTTTCGAAAGGTTTTCCACCTGTTTTAAATTGAACCCAATGTCTTCGAAAGGTTTTGAGTTACATTGCTTTCGAAAAGTTTATTATATAGGGGAGGTACCCCAGGCTTTTGACAAAGTCGAAAGGTGAAACCTTTCGACCATGTTGAAAACAAACCTTATGATAAGGTCGAAAGGTAGGACCTTTCGACAAGGTCGAAAAGTATAGTTTTGCAATGATTTCGAAAGGCTAAGGTTTAAAGGATTTAAAGGCGGGTGTCATATGTTTTGAAGCTTATGAAAAGAAGGCTTTTAAAAGGTTTAGAAGAAGCTACCTTCAATGATTTCGAAAGGTTTATTAAAGGATATGAAGGAGTTGCCTTCAATACTTTCGAAGAGTTTTATGAATGATTTTGAAGGAATTACCTTCTGTGTTTTCAAAAGGTTGTTTAAGGGTTTTAAACAAAGGTTTCGAATATAAGAATTAGACAGATAACCTAAGTGCTTTAAGTTATAAAGGACCTTAACTTATTTTAAAGGATAGACAATCTTTATTGAACATCATCAACATTATTTTGAGTAAAGTATATATAACATGACAAACATAGCTTAGAGTAAAGCTAAAGGTATATTTCCCTTGTATATATATATATATACTTTGACGGACTAAATCATTTTGAAAAGGTTTCAAGGAAAATTTAAAGAGAAGTTAACTCAGATATTATAGAGCAGTTAGCTCAGATATTTTGAAGGGTAGTTAACCCGAAAATTCGGGCAGTCAGCTTATTTAAAATTCGAACAGTTAGTCCATTTTGAGGGCAGTCAACCCAGATGACAGTTAGTCCAGAAAGAGCAGTCAGCTCTGATATGAACAGATAGTTCGTTTATTAGCATAACGGATTTTGCTAAATTTTTAAGGACAGTTAGTCCACCCTTTTTACCTGTTTTGGGCAGATAACCCATTATCTAGCATAAAAGATGTTGCTATTTTGGTATAACCAGTTTTAGGACAAATAGTCCAGAAAAGAGCAGTTAGCTCAAAATTTAGGACATATAGTCCAGTAAAGAACAGATAGTTCAGATTTAGACAGATAGTCTATTTTATTTCCTTTTTTTTAGCATAATGGATATTGCTATATTATTAAAATCTGTTGATTAACCAGTTTGGTTGTAGGAAAAGATTTGCAAAATATATGTTTTAAAAAGAGATATTAGTGAGGGGAAACCTGTTCCGCTAAGCGGCGTGGTCTCACTATTTATCAGTAATTGAGATGTAACAGATATTATTCATACCAGACTTTATGTCTGACTCGAAGTTTTTGTTTTCCCTTAAACTCTCAGATGCTCAAAATTCGATTTGAGTAAGCTGAGGGTTTAGGTTTTCAGGTTTTAGCATATTTTGGCGAATAAAGCATCCGAAGACGAGTAGGTGGCTGACGGATAGCTAATTTAGGGATTCTGTTTTAAAATTGTTTCTGCTGTGTATTAAGACAATTATGTCTATATTGCTTTGATCATCCAAGGGAGCATCTTCATATGTCGCTCTTGGCGTATTGTTGTCAATTATATCCGATTGGGATTATGTTTGGGATTTTTGTAACTTGGATATGATATTTTTGAAATATAATCACTGAAACTATTGTTTTTAGTAAATCTGTGATTTTTTTTCATATTCAAGTGCTTCTGATATTATGGATATCATTAACATTGCCGTATTTCGTCACCAGAAGTTAATACTGTGGATGACTGCATCATCCATAGCACTTAGCTTTTGGCCTCAAAATACGGGATGTTACACTAACAACGAATATTTTACACTGATATATTCAGTATCCAGCATTGGACGTCCATTTAATGGACTCTTAACGCTAGACGTCCATTTAATGAGCGCTCAGCGTCAGCCGTCAATAACCGAGCGCTCGACTATTGGGTTTTCCTCTCACTTACCTCTCACTTTCAATCATTCATATTCAAGATTGAAGCTGCTGGAGATGTCCTAAATATTCATGGTTGAAAATTCAGGGCTGAATGCCCTTAAGAGCAACTCCAATAGCCTTCATTCAAGGTTCAGAATTCAGGGTATACACCCGAACAACGCACTTCGAACTGAATGTTCAGCTGAATATTCAGTTTCGACTTCAGAGAACTAAAGTGATCGTGGACATCCATTTAATGGACGTCCAATTTTAAACACCCATTTAATGGACGTTATAGCATAGACGTCTATCAAATGGATGTCCTGTTAGACGTCCATTTAATGAGTTGCAGACGTTCGATGTTCATTTAAATGAGAACCAAACTATTAAGCTTTTCTCTTCCATTCTATTGAAGATGCCCTAAGGTGCGGTTCGTAGTCAAATTTTGGTCCGTTTCCGTTGGAGACGCGTCCGACGCATCGGACGCTACAACGGGATTAGCCCCGTTGTGTGAATGGTAAATGGAAGTACGTTGACGCGTCCCCAACTGACGATATCAAAAGCCGTCAGACTTCTTTTCTCTCTCCACCGTTCTCTGTAAATACTCTACTAAAATGCCCTTCCGCGTTTCCCAAACACATACCCCGTTTACTCAAATGGTCGACTAAAACGCACGGCCCAAATGCCCCAATGTCCCCGGAGGCCATAACCACAGTTCTGCCTTGTTCAATTTCGACTGTTTCTTAAAATTTATTTGGGGAAGAACACAAAAAATTCATTTATTTACATATAAAACAAACTAAAAGTAAAATGATAAAAGCAGTAATCATACTAAACACTCAAGGCCAGCCTCGCTTAATCAGATTCTATCAGTTCCAGGTCCGATTTCTGCTTCATTTATTATCATTAATTATTACGTTATCGTCTGGCTTCAAATTAATTTTCTTGTGGATATCTACAGCCGACTGAGAAGCAACATGAGCTAATCCGTAGTGTTTATGGAGGTCGATTTTGAAATAATTGAAATGATTTCATAATTAGGGATTTAATTGTCTTATGATTGTTTATTTTGCAGTGTTGAGTGAAAGACCGGAGAATGTCAGCAACTTTGTCCAAGTAGATTCGATATTTGGGCAGGTAAGAAATTTTAATCTTCTGGCAATCGTTGCCGTTTTGGTTGTGGTAGGAGATTAAGGAATGTTTGTTTTTCTGCACCATGTAATGCTCATAAGTCATAACCATATACCAAGTTTGGACCTGTGATTTGCGTACAGCAGTTCGGAAGCAATTCCTGATTTATATTTTGAAATTGTATTTTTAAATTGTACACAAAACTAAGCAGTCTTGAAGGAGCAAGGTTGCATATTAGATAATAAACTATTCATTTCTTCTTATTTTCTGAATTTTTTAGCACCGTTAAAAGATGTCAATGCGTAGCAACTGATGCCACAGATGTAGTAGTTTTTTTGGTATTTTGGGAAAGAATGTAAGAAAAAACAGAACGTAGATACCATAACATAGGTCATCGGGATTAAAGAATAATCTTGCAATATAAAATACTTTCTATCGCACCTTCCAAGAAAGAAGTACGTTGGAATTGCACTATGGATTAACTGTGAAGCAATACAAATTAGATAACTAAAGAGCAGGTTTCACAATGTAATGACATTAAAACTACATATCTTCCACACTAATATGGTCACCAAGAAGTTGGATTAATACATGTTACAACCATCTTATCTTATTAAAATAGGGTCAATAGTCAGCACACAACAGTTCAACAACGTTTAACATATCTGTCTTCCATGTATTTGCTGAATGGATGTTTAATACATAGCGCAGCTCCTTCGAAAGAACCGTTGTCCCTTATACAAGTAGTTAGTTTTGGATATTCTTGATGATCGTAGAATGGGGTAACTATCACAATTCGCTAATGAATGCTTGACCACAACATTTAATATCAGCATTTGCATTGGATATGCACCAAGTAGAAGGAATAAGTAAAATTGAATATTATATACAATACACTAAATCTTGCCAAAGAATACATAAAAATATCTACAAAGTGGTGGTTTTAATTAAGCTTCCATGTTTAAGTTGGCACATCAAGAACCGGATAACCTTTCAGCAAACATTGTAATAAAACTCTTGATTCACAAAATCCTTTTACACACCTGATATAATATTGTGTTATAATATAGACGTCTTCTTTTTATTAATACATATCATATACATCTAAGATGATTGGCAAGTATTAAGTTTGGAGTACGAAGTTAGATCAACAAACAATGAAAACATGCCCATATTCTCTATATGATAAAACTGGTTGGTACTTCAGACTCTTATTGTATCTTATACTTTCATTCAATGAACATCCTCTAAAATGAATTATCTATACAACATAACAGATAGGTGCCTATACTATGAAATTATTAATGGCCTTAAAGATTCAAGTTTTGTTAGCAAATTTATTGTATCTTCTGCTTTCATTCATTACCCTCTGAACTTATTTACACTAGACAAAATATTAAGTTGACTTTCAATTGCTAACGAATGCATTGTTGCATGTGCTGAAACAATATTACATTCTCACATTTGGAGCAATGCCAATGGTACTTGTTTGAACCGACCTTAATGGTACTTGTTTGAACCGACCTTAATGCATGCAACAAAGTTTGAGTAGTTGATGCCTACACAAATCTATTTTTTCATAGTTCAAGTAATCACCATGTTGGCACAATGAAATTGTAGAACCGGAATTAAAAACATGTATAAATTGTATTCTCGGCGTACCTTGTCTGTAATGGTAAGCTTATGGTCATCGTGTTATTTATTTATTTATTTATTTATTTGCTTGCTTCTATGTTCAATGGTCCTTTGTATTTCTACTTTTGATGACGATGATTTTTAGTACTGTATAAAATAGAGAAGGGTATCATTGTATTTGTCATGCTTCCTAAATCTGCTATTGAAAATAATATATTGAAATATTAAATATCTTTACGTAATTGAAAAACAGAGTTGGGAATCATTTGGGATTGCAAGCGTTCTTATGAAAAACACATCCATAATCGATGGTGAAATCTATGCCATTCATGTGGTTAAAGAAAAATTTAGTTAAACATGTCAAACATTATTAAGTGAAAGCTAACACTCATGTGTAAGTAGTTTATCCAGATAATTATATAAAAGTAAAGAAAGGGAAGATATGCCATTTTTTTGGAAGCTATATATTAATGATTAAGGAGTTATAAATTGCGAAAGTGTTAAAATTTGTAAAGTAACATAATCAGTATTGCTATGAAAGTCATAGACATGTCGAACTTTGCAAATATGTCAACCAGTTAATAGTTTTGAACATGCTAAACATGTTCTAGAAAATTAGTAGTAATTACAAATCTATTCTACATATCATTGGCAATTCAAACATAATAGTTTTAAACATGCTTATTAGCTATTACAGCTTTAGAGGTCTATCGCTTACAAACTTAATAACCTTCTTTTGTTTATTAGCAGTGGCATCTTACACGTCCAATGAATTACATTAAATTTATTGAATATGTTACAACAACGGGCAAATGTCAGCAGTTATAGAGTCCAACCATAATTTAAACATATAAATCATAACAAACTTGGTTAATCTCAAGTTTGAGATAATATTCTGTATAAAGAAATTTTCTGTAAATTATAAGTAAATTAAATATTTATTGTCGTCAATGGTTATTTTGGTGAAATAGCCTATCTATATTGTCAATTATCAAGTAATTTACAGAGGAATTCGGTATGTATTCCTTTATCCAAAAGCACAAATAGCATCAGTAATTTCATTTATGTTTTATTTAATACAGCGAGTGTAAGAATATCGGTAAAACAAAATAGTTACGCATGCATGATGTTTGAAAAGTTCAAATTTAATAGATAAATCCATTAATGATAAGTGAAAATTATTTTTGAATACTCGCTACCCCAAAACTATGCATAAAACATTCTTTAGAACTTGCCAAAGTGTTCCGGTTGTGTATGGTAAAACAAATGTTTCAGTAGACATATTTGAAAGGTTCTGTAGACATGAATGGTCTTCTCACATTTTTTAAATTATGACAATAAGAAGATGGACTAACTTTCTAATTATAGTAAACCATGCAATAAGAGCATTTCCATTGATAGTACAATTTTGTGTATAAGATTTAGGAGGAGAATCCTAGTTGTTTGAAAAGTCCAAGTTTAAGTTTTAAAATTACTAATGATAACGCAGATCAATTTTGGGAATACGCTGGTACAAAATTTGTATAAAATGCTCTTTCAAAATTGGAAAATTGTACATTTTCAAATTGTTTGTCTACGTTATGAAGCAAAAGGTTTCTCTGCACAAATTACGTAATGGTTATATCTCTATGAAAGTATCAAAAGATAGTTGTAGTTAAGTTTTTATTCCACAGCTTACAAAAAAAGGATGAAAAAGAAGAAATTAATCAAGACAATTTTGATAAATCATTGTAGGTACAAAAATGAAAAGGGGTGTGACCTGTAGGTAGAAATTCTCATAAGAGAAAGAATACCGAGTTTCCGGACATGCCATAATATTTTTCCTACGACATGTGGTTTACACAATAAATATAAATATACAAAGGAAAAAAACGTAGTTAAACTTAAGTTTGGAATGATTTTCTTTTAAAAATGAATTTTCTTAGGAAGTAAAATAAATAGATTTTTTGTTAATGATTATTTTATTAAAATTTTTTATTGGGTGAAGCTACTTCTAAAAATAAATGAAGGAATTTAAAATTTTGAATTGCCAAATAAATAACTTATAGTAGGCTTTAATGTATCAGTTTATATTACACAAAATCCAGTGTCATTACAAGCCTCTTACACCAATTTATAATATGAATGGTATAGAGGTTTTTTTATTAATTAACTATTTCTTATATATATTATGTTTGTTGTAACGTCTCCACTCCGAAACTCGAAAATAGACGCCGATGCTGCTGCAGTCATCACCGGAATCATTTTCAAGTAATAAAGTGAGTTCATTATTATTTTGCACAACATTCAGTTAACAGAGCAGCTAAATAAATTTTAATTGCATCAAGTTGTTTTACATGATTTGTTACATCATCATCAACCCTTTCTGTTTCCGTGCAGGGTTAAATACAATAAAATATAAATAGAGTGTCATTCCCGACATATGAGGATGTCGTCATGGGTACTTAACTAGTTATAAACTTTGGTTTTACACGGTGGAATTTCAAAATAATTTTTATTTGCAAAATAAGCCTCCTATTTTGTCTTCGGCATCTTTATTCGTCTTTTCAAAAGATATCAGTATAAGTCATAAATTTGACCTACTAGAATGAGTATCTGTGAGTTTATGAAAAATAATAGAACCATAGGTCAGACATAAAGCCTAGTATAGACAAACAATCATAAAGTAAGACCACATCGTTAAAGCACTGAACGGGTTTCCAGTCATCATCAATTACATCATACTATGTAATAACATTATGCCATGATGAATATCATCAATTCATCATAAGTGTGCGATTTCTTGCACATATGTTCAACTAGTTTCTATAGTCAATTCATTTTAATTTGTCACTCAGGTCTTACTCTAGACATTTAAAATTTCGACTTAGATGTTCATCTTATTTTCTTTTAATTTTATCGTGAACAGATAATTAGTTTGCCACCAAGGCCTTACACCATTTTCCATCATTTATTACGTCGGTTGTGGACAAACAGTTGCCACTCAACCCTTACACTAACAATCATCAAATACAATGTTGTGAATAGGCAATTGGATGCTAAGAAATCTTTACTTCCTCGATCTCGTATATTGTCGTGAATAGACAGTTGGACGTTATACAAGCTACCATTGTTCCCTTATATCATCATGAACGAACAAGGGTTCACCACTAAGATCTTCCATCGGTGTTACCAAATATAATGTCGTGTTTTAGACATTTAGCAGTCATACATGCCTTCCATCAACGTTACCAAATATAATATTGTGTTTTAAACGTGGTAGTCACACACACCTTCCATCAATATTACCAAATATAATGTAGTTTTTTAGACATTTGGTAGCCACACATGCCTTCTATCATCATTACTAAATATAATGTCATATTTTAAACATGTTATTGTCATTAAGGTCTCATATTTACATTTCATTCTCTTTAATGGTTCAACTTATCATCACATAGCTTAATTAAACTTAATCTCGATTTTTATTCATTAATTAAGTTATTTATCCTTAACTTATTATTCTTTATTGCCACTTCATTCCCTATGAAATTCTCAATCATCACCTTGGAAGATGGCTTCTAAATTGTTACAAATGTTCATTCATTTACTTAGAATTTCTTAGCTTTATTAGCTCTCATTTTACATTACACAAGTATCACATATCGACACTAGGTTATAGTGCGTTGATGCTTCCCTAACTGTCGCAAGTTGGTCTTATAAGCCATCGTAAGTTAATTGTTCAAGAGCCATCGCATGTTGAAACACTTCAAAGATATCGCAAATTGGAACACCCTAAGGCTATCGTATGTTGACGTTATCTTAGTTATTGCAAGTTGATAAATATAAGGGTTATCGCTAGTTGATTCCAATTGTAGCTATCGCATGTTGACTCCAACTTGGTCGTAGCAAATTGATCCCAACGTAGCGATCACATATCGATTCCAGCGTAGCCATCGCATGTCGATTCCAGCGTAGCCATCCCATGTCGATTCCAGCGTAGCCATCGCATGTCGATTCCAGCGTAGCCATCGCATGTCGATTCCAACTTAGCCATCGCAAGTTGATCCCAAACACAGCTATCGCATGTTGACGTTAACTTAGCTATCGCAAGTTGACATTGGTCATCGCTGGTTGATATGACATTTCAGTAATTATTGTGAGAACTATTTTATTTCCATCTAAAAGAATTACTTTTCACCTAACCTTGATATATGACGAATTTTAATCGGTTCACACAAGCTTTTACAGTTTTTTTTCCAGAATTTATTAATTCATTCTATAATTAATTGGTTAATTATCCTTTTGCAATTAGCCTTTTTTTTTTTTTGAGATCATGGGGAACCTTAAGATCATGGTATTCATTGATACTCACTTAAGTAAACCCCACGCCGTGTGTCTACCCCGCTTTTACTTATTCGTCGCACACGGATGCGTAACGTTGAAACTCCCACTGATGGTTTGGCGCTGGGATTCGAACCTGCCCGGACACAGTCCTTTTGGTCCCCATCTCCCATCTCCCAAACCAACCGAGCTACGAACGGCGGGTGCAATTAGCCTTTTTTCTTTATCAATTAATTCATATAAATTCAAAATGCATGAGAAAATTTCAAAAAATTCACCGAAAATCCGAATTATTATATTTTGCTTCATACAAAATTTCCAGACCAAATTATATTTTAATAATTTAAATAATTAATTTTCAAATTTAGGCCTTTTCTCCACTTAAAAATTCATAATAATTCTATATAATTTCAGAGAATTATGAAATAAAAAACCAATCTTCAAATTACTATTTCACGCATCATATAAAAATTTCAAGTGATTTATACAAGGTTTGGTTTACGTTTTAGTTTTAGCACATCAAAAACCATTATCTTTAAGTTCCCAAACATAAACAAATATTATTTAACATTCATTTATTTGTCTCTCCTCATCATCAAAACATCAAACATGCATACAATCCTAACCTACGGGTTTGGAAGGTTTTAAAGAAATGATTACCCACTTTTGGTTTGATTAAACTTGATTAAAGCCTTGTTTTGCTTAAGAAATGAATGCTCATTCTCTTACCCTTTAAAATTTCCTCATTCTGTTGAAAATATCGCATATCTAAGTGTTCCCGTCTTTTGGCAAGGCCGTGACACCAAGAACTTGACTAGAGACCAGTGACAGTTCGTCTTGGAGATCGATTACACAAAGGCTCGCTATGGATATCATTGAATTTTGTCCGAGTCCGGATCGAACCACAATTAACGGGACATAACAATTGAAGCCAGGAAAGCCAAGGTTTCAAGTTTCAAGTCGATCCGAGTACGTATGCTCAAAGTATGATCCACACAAGTTAGAAGAGAAGCAATGATTCGAATCCGTCTATTCGAATCCATCAGGATCGAATCGATCAACAGGCTGGGCTAGGTTTCACCTGCTTCGAATCCACGAAGTCAATTTGCTTCGAATCCATCGAGCACTCCTTAGTTCGAATCCATCCAAACAGACTACGATCGAATCCAACAGTTCGAACCCATTAGGTTTTCCTATACTTCGAATCCATGAAGTAGATACACTTCGACTCCATCCCATAAGCTACTTCGAATCCACCCTGTTGAAGTAGCTTCGAATCGATTAACCAAGGGATACCTTGATCGATTCGAACGAGCATGTCTACGAGTCCACTACCTCGAATCCACTAAGTCAACGCAGCTAGAAACGCGGAGTCGACCCAATCAACTCGGAGACAAAGTCGGATCAATGCGAAGAAGGCGCACCACGTCATCACGTAGGCGCGTTGAAACATCGATTCGACCCTATCGAATCGATGAGAATCGATTCGAGGCGATCAACTCGAGTAAAGCGATTCGAAGGAGCTTTTCAACCGACAACATGATCTTGAATCGATCATATCTCGAGATCTACAAGTCCAAATGCTATGAAATTTTCACAGAAGCTTGAACACATGTTGAAGAATGTCCACGCCAAATTTCAGCTCGATTGGACAATTTCTTGATCGATTCGAATAGACTTCGAATCGATCCCAAAGTAGGCCCGAATTTCCAGAGAGCGGGCATGTGGGCCCCCTCACATGCCAGAACTGGTCTCCCCTCAATATAGGCGAAATATCAGCCTCCTACACCTATAAATAGAGTCCCTGGTCATTCAAAAAAGGGGTCGGAGAATTCTAAGAGCTAAAGAGCGCCCAGACTCTGCCAGATTTACTCAGAATCACCACAGTTGTCTTAAATTCAGACTTAGCTCGTAAAACCATTTGTACAACAATATAAGGAATTGTATTCTTCAAGTATAGAGCAATAAAATCATCAAACTTCATAGTGGACGTAGGCAAACACGCCGAACCATTCTAAATCGCTTGTCTTTGCACTTTACATTTCTGTTATTTGGAGTTTTTGTTAGATAATCCTCAATTTTAGTATTCATTCTTCACGTTTATCTCTTCAAAGACTTCCGAAGAGTGTTGTGCCCATTTTTGGTACAAACACTTTGGTGCTTTCACTGAGAAAAAACCAGCTTTTTCTCCTGCTCCTTGGATCTACCATCGATACCGGATTGCATAATCCAAGAGGAAGATCCATATCTCTACTCCAGAATCCTTTCACTCTACTCAGATTTGTATAAAATCTAGGAAAGGAATTCACTACTCAAGATGGTTAGTACAAGAACTACTTCTACAGCTGCTAATCAAGAAGGTCGGGATGGACAGAATCTCACACAGCAGTTACAGTCCAATCAAGACAACACTGCTCACTCTGATCCATCTGGACCAATAACCAGACAAGAGCTTCATGTATTGCTTCAGGAATTGACTCAAAGTCGGCAACAGCTGGCCGAACAGTTGCATGCTAATATTGAATTGACCAATTAATTAAACCGCCAAAGACGCAGGAGAACAAGGAGGGATGATGCTTCCCACTCGTCCACTGAAAGTTCTGCTTCATCTGACTATCATGGCAGAACTACACGTCCCCGATGGGACGCAGGTCATACACAAGCTACCGAGTATCAACACGCCCTGACTGTAGGACAATTGAGGGTCGGACCGTCAACTAGCTCCCAGGCCGGGCCCTCATAACGAGGAGGTGTTGTTCCACAGCATACCACAGACGATCGCGCTGCAACTGTCGCGGTAGAAACAAGGGTTGATACCCGAAACCTGTTGGATCCAAATAATCAACAACGTGGGCGTACTCCTGAACCATACGTCCCAGAAGATGTGGAGCCAAGGAGGCGAGATATAGGCCGTCGACAACGTCCGGTCCAAGCTCGCGCTGTGGAACCCGACCACACCTTAGCTCAGCCTACACGAAATGTGGCTATGCCCGACATTTCAACCATGATACGCCAAATGATTCGCGAGAGCCAGGGACTTATCAATGACGACTGGGGAATCTCCCGTAGTC
Source organism: Allium fistulosum (assembly GCA_030737815.1). Lineage (NCBI taxonomy): Eukaryota > Viridiplantae > Streptophyta > Magnoliopsida > Asparagales > Amaryllidaceae > Allium > Allium fistulosum. The sequence goes on along the minus strand of CM060905.1, from coordinate 119,757,447 downwards.
AAACTCCTTTCACAGACGAAATACTATATGCTGAACCTCCTCGGCGATTCAGATGCCAACTCTCTCTCTGTACGAAGGAAATTCCGATCCCAATCAACATATTTTGAAATATGAATGGTCAATGAGCGCCGCAAGGGCTGATGATGCAGTAAAATGTCGGAGCTTCCCCATCTCTTTGGGAGGAATTGCAACAATGTGGTTCACGAGGTTGCCACCAAGATCCATCTCTTCGTTCGATCAACTGGCTAAGAAATTCGTCGAACAGTTTCGCATGCATGTCACTAGGCCCAAAGACGTTAACACCCTAGTTAGTGTCACCCAGGCTAAGGGAGAGACGCTCAGGCGTTACTTGGAGAGATTCCATGCAACATGCGTGGAAATTAGTAATCCCAACGATAACTCGATTTTGATGGCGTTAACCAAAGGGATCGATCCCGACTTTGAATTTGGAAATTGGTTAGATGGGAAACCACCCGCATCATTGGACCGTTTCTACTCCAAAGCCGCTCAATTCCTACGGCAAGAGAACGCAAAACAGTCTAGGAAACAGGACGATGCAGTACCCAGAACTGGAGGAATACAAAGTAATGTGGCAGTTAAGCAGTCCAGTGAGAGTTCCGGAAGAGTCCAGTTGAACGTACAGAACAAACAAACTCAGCCAAGGGGCAACAGTGGTCAGGATAAGAAAAGAGACCAAAATCGAGGCCCGCAACGTAGGACCCCAATGTTTGACAATTACACGCCATTGAATACATCGTTGGAAAACGTGTATCTGCAAACCTGCAACGCTGAGCAATATAAGAAACCTGCTCCGAAGCAATCATCGGAGAGGCAGATTCAAACAGGGAAGTTTTGTAGATTTCACGAAAGTTATGGCCACAATACCAATGAGTGTCGACATCTGCAAGACCTTGTCGAAAAATTGATCAGGGAGAGAAAGTTAGACCAGTTTGTACGGGCACCGCTGTCTGGTGGAGCGGGCCCCTCAAAGCAAAATCATACACAGAATCAAGCAAGGCAGGAAGAACCGGGTCGTGACGGAGGAAGATTGGTAATTAATGCTGTAAGTGGTAGTCCTCATCCAGCGGTCCGAAGCTGGGAGGAAATGGAATCATATAGCAACTTAACTAAACGCTCAAACTTCGAGTATAATGATAACTTGGACGGTAAACCTTCGACCAAGCGAAAGAGAGCGATGACTAACGACATCACTTTCCGAGACAACGACATTGACTACGTCGGAAGTCCGACTACTGACCCACTTGTGATATCAACCCGAGTAGGCCCGATGTGGATGAAGAGGATCCTGATTGACTGTGGGAGCTCTGTGAATATCATATTTGTACATGCTTATAATCAAATGAAGATGAAAGCTGGGGATCTAAAACCCTGCCAAACTCATCTCTACAGATTCAATGGCAGCGCTACCATACCTGTTGGGATGGTAGAATTACCAGTTGAGTTGGGGGCCGGAGAACGTAGATCGATTCGGACATTGCAGTTCGTTGTGTTGGATGTAGACTCGCCATATAATGCCTTTTTAGGTCGACCTGCCCTTGCTGAGTTCAGGGCCATAATCGCCTCGTGGTGTTTAACTTTAAAATTCCCAACTATCAATGGAGTTGGGGTCGTCCAGGGCGACCAGGTTGATTTGAGAACAATCATACACCGAAATCGAGTTGCTCGATTGCACAATGCCAAGGACCGACTTGAAACTTTCGAACTTGGTAAGCTAGCCACTAAAAAAGATTATCCGGCACTCCCGCCCATGAGATCAACGTGGAGAGGGTCGCGCAAAATTAAGCAAAAGCTCAAGGATGGCGAATTCAAGTTATCACCCATTGATGGCTTAACTTCACCAGGGGCCTGGAATAGCGAAAACCTTCATCACTACTGCAATTAACAGGCTATGTTTATCTATTTAATTTAAATTCCGTTTTAAAAGTTGTTTCAGCATTTCGAAATTAGAACTTATATTATGGCAACTGACTTTGCCATATTTTCTGATTTCAGCAATAAAATGCCATTGCTTCGGGTCAGAGATGTGATTCATTAAATACAATGTACCACATCACGATGCGCGGAGAGCTAAAATTCCATCACACAATGGGATTTATACAAGAAAGGAGTGGCTGTGATACGACCGGCCACACGCTAAGTGAAACCCGAGCTCGGGGGCAAGCCATCACATCAAAGCTAAAATTGGATTGATACACGACGATCCTTCCCTAACTCCGTCCTCCCAGAGTGCGAGGCGGAGTATAAACATTCCCTAACTCCGTACTCCCAGAGTGCGAGGCGGAGTATAAACATTCCCTAACTCCGTACTCCCAGAGTGCGAGGCGGAGTATAAACATTCCCTAACTCCGTACTCCCAGAGTGCGAGGCGGAGTATAAACATTCCCTAACTCCGTACTCCCAGAGTGCGAGGCGGAGTATAAACATTCACTAACTCCGTACTCCCAGAGCGCGAGGCGGAGTATAAACATCTACTTAACTCCACACTTCCAGAATGTGAGACGGAGTATAAACATACATCAACTCCATATTTGTCCCCAAGACTGGGGGCAGGACCAAAAACAAATATCGAATTGAAGACGAAACAGAATATACTTTCATTCCCATTATCAACAAAAAGAATTCAATTACAAGATGATTCAAAAAATTCCTGCTAGTGGAAGCCGAATCCACATCTATACTCGGCTATAGAGAAAATCAAAAGACAAAACAAAACACTACAGTAAACTAAAGAAGGAGTTCAATCTTTCTTCTTCCTTATCTTCTTCTTCGGGGTAGTCCCACTGGAGCCGCTACCCAACTTCTTCCTCACTCTCTTACTCTTCTCCGTTTTGCCCTCGGATGGCGACATGATGTCCACATCTTCCTCGGAGCTTGAGGCAACAGAGATTCTTTTGGAGGGTGGAGCCGGAGGAATAGAAGCAGTAACAGGAGGTGGGACAGGAGCACTTGCAATTACCACAGTGCCGCCCGGCGATATCATCATTAGCGGGGCATGTCCCGACGGATTCATACCGGCAGTCACTGCGGCCATCTTAGCACTAATCTCAGTCAAAATCTCATCTTCACGAGATACTTGGGCCGCGCTGGATATGTCAGTAGCTGACATAGAAGAACTAACAGCGGAGCGACCCCACTCGTGGCATAAGAAGGATCGGTGAAGGGATCGTTGGGTTGACCGAGAAGTTCCTCAATCATCTGAGCGTCGAAAGACAGCATGCTCATTTCTCCTTCTTCGCCGGCCACGGCAGATGTCATGATGGCTTCGGTGACAATGGCCCCCTGCGCTTGATATAAAGATTGAGACGCGGGAGGTGCAGAGATAACAACTTCGGTCACTGAAATGTGAAAAGACGACGATTGTTAGCTAAGTGTATTGCTTCATGATCATCACACTAAAAAAAACGGGAAGCATTCAAATACCTTCCTTAGCTTGACCCGAAGCGTGGACATGAGCAGAGGCAAGAGTATCAGTGGAAGACAATTGCGGCTGGTCAGGATTATATGCGGGGACGGACTGGGGATCGACCGCACAAGTGGTTTCAGGCAATGTTGGAATTACAGCTCCAACACTTGTTTCGTGATGCTCAATCCCCGAGCCCTCGTCCGTCTCTATCTGTTGAACACCAAGCCTCTCTTTCGCCACCGAAATCACCGCCTCATGAAGAACTTCCCTCTCTTCCTCAGTAAGCAAGCGCATCTCAAGCTCGAAGTCATCCAGCGTTTCATCTAGATGCGCTGCTTTCTTCTCCTCCACTAACCTAGTCCAGGCATTATACAGGATCATAGAGTCATCTCCCAGCCATGATAAATTTCTGTGCTCTAGCACGTTGGCGTTGTATGTAACCAGGAGATCATCAAAATCAGCATCCATCCTGGACCGCTCCGCCATAATCTTTTCCTGGATTTCTACATCCACAGACTTGGTCTTGGCCACCGCCGCAGCAAGTTCGGCCCGAAGTGACACAGCTTGGTCACATGCCTCCTGAGCGGTAGCGTTAGCAGCGTCTTTCTCTTTCACCACTTCAGCAAATTTGGCCTTGAGCTCATTCAGCTCCTTAACGGCTGCATCTCGCTCAGCTACAACGTTGGTGTAGCGGTGGCCTATCTCTTCTACCGTGGCACAGTGTGCCTGCTGCATCCTCGCCATTTTGGCCACAGCATCCTCATGCTTTTTGAGTGCTTGGAGTTCCGAGCTTCGGGACGACTCCGTCTCAGATTGGAGAACTTGGATGATGCGGTCTTTCTTGACAATCTCAGCATCGCGCTCCTGAATGACTTTTGCCCGGTCAAAAGCTACCTTTGAAGCTTTCACAGCCGCTTTGTACCACTCCTTGTATTGAACATAGAAGTCGCGAATATAACTGTGCACGATATTTTCAGCATCCCGAGGAATCCTCTTGAGATGAGGAGGAAAGACATATACATCCATGTAGATTTCTGGAAAATCCTTTTTCATTTGAGCAAGCTGGATGGCTCCTTCGCTTGTCAACTCAGCCGGAGCCTGCTCAACGATGGCAGCTGTCGGTGGTTCAACTCTAGGCCGCTGAGTCTCGGGCCTTGGAGATTGGGAAGGCTGTTGCTGCTGTGAAGGCCCAGGAAGATCTACGGGAGCCCTAGGAGGCGGAGGAGAACGAGATCGCGGTCGGTACTGATAGCTCCTATCTCTGTCAGTACGATCTTGACTAGAATGGCTACGCCAATACTCTCGATCTCTATCATAGCGATCCTGATTGATATAGCCTCGCCCGTGATCCCTATCCGATTCTCTTCTGCGGGAGTCATAATATGGGGAAGACTGGCGCACATTACGGAGCCTATCCAAAGTAGACCCGCGACCCGACATCTCGCCTGCAATAAGAAGGAGCTACAGATTAGAATCCTACAAAACAGTAATTAATATGCGAAAGTCATGTAGTGGTGTGGAAGTGTGTAAATGTGTAAACCCCCAGACCAACCGGAAGTGTTGACCGCACTCAAAGGAAAGGGCTCGCTCATATTTAATACATCTTGAAATTCCTCCGACCCAGGATTACATGGAATCAATATAAAATCCGGGATGGAAATGTCGTCAAGCCCTTTAAAAGTATCTCTCGAATGAGAAGGGGCGACCTCAGAAATCATGACTCCGGAAGTGGGAGGAGACACATCCACAGATTTCCACCCCTTAGACTTAAGTTTTTTAGAAACGACGGTCTTGCTTTTCCGTCTTTTTCCCAACTCTTCGAAGTTGCCCGAAAGATCAGCCATCGGCTCCACGTCTGTATGGGTCCTTTCTTCATCGCTCACTTCGGTTATTGTGATCCCGAGCGTTTTCTTCGCCGTTTTCCCCTTCTTCTTGTTTTTCTTCTTTGAGGCAGGCTTTGACATCCCCTCGATGACTATACTCTGATTTATTTCAATCAAGCCGAGAGCTCTTAAGTTATAGTCATTCAACACCGAGTCGATGTGTCTCAGCTCGCTCAGAACTTCTTGGAGACTTTGGACTATGCCCTTGTAGTACCCACCATCGGGTCTGGAGATAATGGCTGTAAGAGAAACAAGATGTTAATACCAATGTCAAAAGCTATCGATCAAGGAAAATCATCGGCATATGAGGACACTTACGTCTAGACAACCATCGCCTAGCAAAACCAGGAGGACACCGGACATAGAACCATTCATTCTTGAAGTAGCTTAGTCTGGTCCAGGCTCCAATAATAACTTGGCAATTTCTGACTGCCTCCAAAAATATAAAGGATGGACTATCGCCCCTGCTCTTGAAATTAAATATGTATCTGATCTCGGTTGGCCTTGGCGGGCGAAAGAGAGTCCATAAATATGACGAAGGCACTATTCAGCAACGCATGTCCGTTGGGATGAAGTTGCGAAGGAGCAATTCCTAAGTATGACAACATTTCCCTGATGTATTGATTAAAAGGAGGAAGAGTCCCAGCCGCGCAAGCATGGCGGTATAAGGCAGTATATCCTTCGGGCGGATTATGCGGTCTGTCATTAGCACTGGGTAATAATACATCGTTCAGAGATATGTTATGTTTCAGACATATCCGGCCCAATAAGGATTCAGAGATATTAGACTGGACAAAATCAACGGGATCTTCGATAAATATAGCCACCGACAATTCGTCTGGGGCTGGGTCGAACACGTCAGCAGGGATATTGGGAATCTCAAGCACCGGAGGTGGCGAACTCTGTACCTCCTGCTGCTGAGAGCTCGAAGACTCCATAACTGACTACTTATTAGAAATCAGTGTTAAAACAAACCATAAACCCGTGCGTACCGCAGTGTAGAGTGTATGAACGTGTCGTGCAGTGCAAGTGCTATGCGTTACTAAAGCAAATTTTACAGACTGAAACGAGATGTACGAACGACGAAACTCTGAAAATCAAGACTGGAAATGACCGTCATCGCTGACCGTCATATCCACGCCATTCAAATGCTACCGACCGATTCAAGTATAGATCTGTTATGTTTTTGGTTAAGTCATGGTTCCATCGACGAGCTTCAAAAGGGAGTCAAGTATAAGTCCTACAGTTAGGTTCAACTATGCGAGGCCGAAGCTCGTCGGAGTCAAGTATGCTTAGGTTCATCGAGATCATCAAAGTTCAACTTGAAATTAGTCGTAGTTCAGATGTTGGAACGAGTCAGAAAAGTTGGATTCTCTAAACTGAAGGCGTTCGAATCCATCGAATCGAATCGATGTGCTTCGAATCCATATGGTTCGACTCGATGAACTTCGGGATGGAGAAACGCTTCGAATCCGTAGGCGCTGAGTGACTTCGTATCGATCGACATTCAATACCTTCGAATCGATCAAAGTATCGTCACTTCGAATCGATCGACACGAGGCCTTTTTCCTTTGCAAGCATCGATTCGAAGTCTGCAGTCAGAGTTGATTCGAATAAACTCCATTCTAGATCGATTCGAAGCGATGAAAGATAATATCCCTCAAGATCTCTGCTTCTCCAAGGAAATCTCAACGCCTTGTTACGCCTCGAATCATCGATTCGAACCATTTTTATTCAGATCTCACAACCCTTCAAGATTTCCAGAAGAAAAATTGAAGACGAAGACTTCCAGTTTTGTCATTTTCAACTAGCATCGATCCATTAGTTACCTGGTTTAATGTGATTACGAATGAAGGTTTAAAAGATTCAATCGACTCGGGGAAGACACGTTTTCTCTCGGCTCTGGGAAAATCGATTCGAAGAAGAAGATATAGCAACAGTGAAAAGTAAAAAGTAAAAATGAAACCGGCCTCACGTATTTATATGGATTCCAGAGAAGGTTCGTGGCGCTTCGTCTCCTGGTCATTTTGACCGTTTGCCACAGGTCGCAACCCCATCGATTCGAACAACGAAGCTTCGAATCCATCACGACGTTGAATCCTTCAACTACTTCGAATCCATCATAGCTCTGCCTTCTTCCTGAACTTCTAATCCATGCATGCAATATCGAGGCGAGGCATCATCGATTCGAAGAAGCAATTGAACAAGATCTGGATCGAGAATCCGATCGACTCGAAGTGTTGATTCTATCGAACCATCGATTCACAGTGTTATCGATTCAGACATACATACTTCGAATCCACCGGGAACTGTCGATGAGAATGAACGCATCGCTTGGGTTTGAAAAAGTACTTGTCTACCTTTTATACCGATTCAGGAGAGGATCGATACAAGAGGATGATCATAGACAATCATAAAAACAATGTTTTAAGTCGAATCGATTCAGGAGAGGATCGATGCAGAATTCAATAACAAACCGAACTGACAACAACTTGCAATCGCGCAACGTTAACTAGAGTCAAGGCAGCCGATCGCAACCATGCGGCGATTAATTGCAACAGTAAAGAATACAACTCTCAGCAGAGCATGTCATAATTGTACAACGCTAGATTGCAGCTTTTCAAAGCACGTCACGTTTACACAAAGACGTACTTTGGGGGGTAAATGTTATCCCGTCTTTTGGCAAGGCCGTGACACCAAGAACTTGACTAGAGACCAGTGACAGTTCGTCTTGGAGATCGATTACACAAAGGCTCGCTATGGATATCATTGAATTTTGTCCGAGTCCGGATCGAGCCACAATTAACGGGACATAACAATTGAAGCCAGGAAAGCCAATGTTCCAAGTTTCAAGTCAATCCGAGTACGTATGCTCAAAGTATGATCCACACAAGTTAGAAGAGAAGCAATGATTCGAATCCGTCTATTCGAATCCATCAGGATCGAATCGATCAACAGGCTGGGCTAGGTTTCACCTGCTTCGAATCCACGAAGTCAATTTGCTTCGAATCCATCGAGCACTCCTTAGTTCGAATCCATCCAAACAGACTACAATCGAATCCAACAGTTCGAACCCATTAGGTTTTCCTATACTTCGAATCCATGAAGTAGATACACTTCGACTCCATCCCATAAGCTACTTCGAATCCACCCTGTTGAAGTAGCTTCGAATCGATTAACCAAGGGATACCTTGATCGATTCGAACGAGCATGTCTACGAGTCCACTACCTCGAATCCACTAAGTCAACGCAGCTAGAAACGCGGAGTCGACCCAATCAACTCGGAGACAAAGTCGGATCAATGCGAAGAAGGCGCACCACGTCATCGCGTAGGCGCGTTGAAACATCGATTCGACCCTATCGAATCGATGAGAATCGATTCGAGGCGATCAACTCGAGTAAAGCGATTCGAACAGAATCGATTCGAAGGAGCTTTTCAACCGACAACATGATCTTGAATCGATCATATCTCGAGATCTACAAGTCCAAATGCTATGAAATTTTCACAGAAGCTTGAACACATGTTGAAGAATGTCCACGTCAAATTTCAGCTCGATTGGACAATTTCTTGATCGATTCGAATAGACTTCGAATCGATCCCAAAGTGGACCCGGATTTCCAGAGAGCGGGCATGTGGGCCCCTTCACACACCAGAACTGGTCTCCCCTCAATATAGGCGAAATATCAGCCTCCTACATCTATAAATAGAGCCCCTGGTCATTCAGAAAAGGGGTCGGAGAATTCTAAGAGCTAAAGAGCGCTCAGACTCTGCCAGATTTACTCAGAATCACCACAGTTGTCTTAAATTCAGACTTAGCTCGTAAAACCATTTGTACTACAATATAAGGAATTGTATTCTTCAAGTATCGAGCAATAAAATCATCAAACTTCATAGTGGACGTAGGCAAACACGCCGAACCACTCTAAATCGCTTGTCTTTGCACTTTGCATTTCTGTTATTTGGAGTTTTTGTTAGATAATCCTCAATTTTAGTATTCATTCTTCACGTTTATCTCTTCAAAGACTTTCGAAGAGTGTTGTGTCCATTTTTGATACAAACACTAAGCTCCTTGTTTTCCTTCTAGTTTTTGGAAAAATAAGAAAATGAACGAGGGGTTGAAGTATAACGGTTTAGTAATTTGTGCTTTGGGCTAAAATCTCATTCTAGTCTATTCTTAATAAACCACTAACTATTCATGCTCCATTCATTCACACTTTATTAATTAACTTGTCTTTATTTTATTTTATTTTATAAGTTAATTTTATTAATCAATTATTTATTTTCTCATATCATGGTACCCTTAAAATATAAGGTGTTATAGTCTCATCTTCTTGTAAGAACGAAATTATGATAAGACAGGATAAAATGATTGTCATCGATTATTGTACACGTAATACAACAATTACACTAGTTTTCCACTAATGCAAATCACTCATCACTTATGGCGTATTAGTGTCCTTATCAACACATGCAAGTGACATACCACAAACCATACTAGCATCCCACTAGTTTATACATCAAAACATACATGCCTAATCATACATGTCAGAACAGGCCGGGATTCGCAAGTACAATAATCAACATCGTTATTCCATTGGACGTGAACAAATTTAATAACTTTGTTTCTTAACTCTTTCGTATCATAGCAAACTATTCCCTTCGGGTCGTCTAATATAATTTAGATTCGATTCCACGTATAAATCTTCAATAGCCCTCGGTTCCACCATCCGATTCGAGTAACACACATTTTCTCAAATGTGATATGTTAAAACATTATGCACACCTACTAAACTACTTGGTAATTTGAATCGATATGCGAGTTTACTAATTCTCTCAATCATTGGAAACGGTCTTACATATTTAGGTGTCAATTCCTCGTCTTCCCAAAGTGCATAACTTCTCGCATTGGAGAAACCTTCACAAACACATAGTCGTCTACCGCAAACTCAAGATATTTTCTTCTTTTATCGGCATAACTCTTCTGCCTTAATTGTGATGTCTTCATTTTGACGTGAATCAATCCTACTTTCTCAGTAGCATCTCTTACCATAATGAATCCTAACACGAGGCTATCTCCATGTCCAATCAACAAACACGTGACTTATACGGTCTGCCATAAAACGGTTCAAATGGGGTCATCCCGATACTCGTTTGGTAACTGTTTTTATATGCAATTTTATATGCAAATTCTACCATATGCAAATGATTTTTTCAAGATCTTCCAAAATCTAAAACACATACCCTCAATAAATCCTCGAGCACACAGTTTGCGCTTTCTATTTGACCATCGGTCTACGTGTGGTAAGTCGTACTCATGCTCAATTTTGTTCCAAATGCACTATTCAAGCTTCTCTAGAATTCACTGGTGAACAAAGGGCTTCTATCGCTTGCAATACTGCTCGGGATCCTATGTATCTCACCACATTCTTCATATATAGTCTTGCCAATCCCGCTGCCATTCTTATCGACCTCAGCAGGATAAAGTGGACACTCTTAGTCAGTCTATTGACTATCATCCAAATGCTTTCGTTTTCCGTTCTCGACCTAGGCAATCCATAGACATTGATTTTCATTTTCAAATCGGTACTTCCAATGGTTGATGTAAACCGCTCAGCTTTTGATGCTAAACTTTTACTTGTTGACAGGTGAAACATCTCTTCATCCACTCACCGCATCCATTCTCAGAAGAAGCCTCTTCATGTCATGATACATTTTCGTGCCCCTGTGATGAATTGTGAACCTCGATCGATGACCCTCTTCTAAGACCTTCCGAAGATTTTTAACATTCGGGACAGTCTTCATTTCTTCCTAAGCCATCCTTTCTAGTCTATCTCGAACCTTCCAAATCTTCCACATCCATATTCATTTTCAATCGCCTAATCCTTTTGGCTAATAATATGTCTTCTTTCTGCCTTGTAACAATTCCATCTACAAGGGTTGGATGTACTTCCAAACTTGCTACCATGCTCGGATACTTACTTGACCCAACATTCAGCTTATAATGTACTCCACAAAAGGTTAACGTCTCTAATGTCTTCAATTCCTATATCATGGCTAATACTTCATTTTGATACTTTCTATTCAAAGCATCGACAATCTTGTTCCCCTTTTCCAACGTATACTCTATCCCAAAGTCGTACGCCGCCAAGAATTCCAACCATTTCTGTTGTTGCACATACAATTCAAACTGCTCTACCAAAAGATAATTTCTCTAGATCTTCAGTGCGAAAACCATCGTTGCCAACTTCAAATCATGAGTTGGATATCTAACTTCATGCAGTCTCAACTGCCTTGATGCATAAGCTATCAATCGCCCCTTTGCATCAGCACCGCGTCAAGCTTGTTCCACAAGCATCGGTATACACCACCAATCCCTAATTTCCCTCAGGTACAGTCAAGGCATGAGCGTTTGTCAACAAGTTCAACTCTTGAAATGACCCTTCACACCTATCAGACCGTATGAACTTCTCGTACTTTCCGGTTAATTTAGTCGAGGGCGCTGCTCTACGCGAGAATAATGAATTTGTGTAATAGCCAGTCAAACCCAAGAAACTTCTCATCTCTGTGACCGTCTCCGGTCTTTTTCGACTATTAATGGTTTCTATCTTTGATGGATATACTGCTAATCTATTCTCTAAAACAACATGCTCAAGAAACTTAACCTTCCGTTTTCAAAAATAGCATTTTGAAAAGTTTGCCTTCAATTTTTGCCGTCTCAATGTCTCAAACACCAATATGAGATGGACTTCATGGTCTCTTTCTTCCTTGGAATACACGGAGATATCATTAATGAAAGCTAAAACAAATCTATTCAACTAATCGCGAAAGATTCAGTTCATAAGATCTACAAAGAACGTTGGGGCGTTGGTTAGTCCAAAAGGCATAACTAGCCACTCATATGAACTATATCTTGTTTTGAACGCGGTTAATAAAATATTATCTTCCGCTACCTTCAGTTGGTGAAACCCCGTCGTCAAATCTAGTTATGAGAATATTCTAGCTTCACTCAACTGATCAAACAAGTCGTCTATCCTAAGCAATGAATAACGATTCTTCACTGCTACTTCGTTCAACTTCCAGTAATGAAATGACCCTCAATATTATGCTTAATTTTTTTTTATACATCCCCATAATTTAATATTCTCGGAGTCATTTTCTTTTCAAACAATTCATCCAGGATCCAATATTTTCCACCAATATAAATATATCAGCTTAATTCCTAAAGATATACACATACATATGAAGATGTATGTGTTCCTCTTGTTTAAAATCGGAGTATGTTTTTAATTCCATTTGTTAAACAAGAGCATGCTGTTTGGTTTGGATTAGTTTGGATTTGAAGAAATCTGCATATAGTTAATTTCCTTGTTCTTTTGAATATTTATAATATGATAATAATTCCTGTCCATATTTGGTCAAAGTATTTGGGATTTTTTTTTTCTTCTTAGTTCAAATATATTGATATTTGGCTAAGACCAGAAAATGATATATTCTCTTATCATTTTCCACTTATTTATTTCCTGGAAACTTTCTTATTTTTAATTCAATCTATATGACTTACTTATTTCAATCTTAGCCTGTATAACACATTGAAAGTTGAGTATTTGCATAAGATTTGCTGTGACAAGCATTTGAACTTAAAAATATTCAAAAGATTAATGTGTGTTTTCAGGTTTTAATAGTGCAGACCTGTCCAGATTGCATATTTGGTATAGCTTTTAAAAGTTGTTTGTGGTGAAACAATTTCTAAATAATCTAAAGTTTTTGAAAGGTATTTTACATTCAGAACACCATCAAATATGGTCGACCAAAACCTCACTCACTTGAAGCTGGTTGACCCATAAGTCTTGTGTCTAACAGACACTTGTTCAAGGCAATGGCATTATATCTTAAGCCTTGCAAAATGTTTACTTTCCTCAAGACAATTCAAAAAGTGGTATTAAAACTGATTTACAAAGTTTCACAGTAAAAAGATTCAAATCTTTATAAGTTTACCTCTAGTTAAATTCAGATTTTATTCTAAAAACTTAGTGCATTGCTGCGTCTCAAGAATTGACCAACACATAATATAAATTATGCAAAACATTTACTCACATACATATATGTACATATTTTTTTCTTCCTAGGCTTTCATATCTAATACCTAAACATATTTTTCTGGCTTTCAACCCAGATATTTCTTTTAATTTGTTTTAACCTTAATGCATAGCAATAATTCAACAAATAAACAACCAGTTCAATCAAACATAGCAAGTTCATTACATAACATCAAGTTCAAACACAACTGTCTCATGAATACATGCAGATAAAATCAAATTAGACTCTTATTAAAATTAACTAGCATGTTCATTCAATCCCTTTTCATTTTCCATACTTCACTTTCTACTTAGCTCCTGCATTTCCTGAAAGAGCATTGGTGGCTGCCTCATTTTAAAGTGAGACACCCCCATATGCCATGAGCAAATAAGGGTCAGATCCATGATCTGGTATGAGCAACATCAGTATATTCATGATATTAAGCAACAGAGAATTAGGAGTGTAATAACTTGTTATTTGAATGAATTTTTTTTTCAATTACTTATTATATCATTGTGTAAATAAAGTGACTCAGGTATGATAACTCCATCTATCATTCCTATACCTACATTCATAATCAAGCAAACATAATCATCTATTTGCAACATGGGCATTCACTGGAACTATCATGGTTCCATACCAACCAAACTAAGAAATATTCATATTCCTAACTCTTCATGAGCAGGTTGTGTAAATTCAGTTTAAATTCTTGCCTCATCTGCCATCAAGGAATCACAGGGACACATTGCAATGAACTAATTCACATCATTGCACAAAGATCTCAGGGCTTAAACAAACCATGTGCCAACTTGCATACATCAAATATGACAAGCATCCCAGCAGCCTTCTTGGCCTTCCCTTCCCTAGTTTATTTACTAGTGCATTGATTTAAATATTATCATCAGATAGCTAAGTGAACTTGTCACTGCAAACATGGTAACACCCATACATTTTCTAGCATAATTTACTCAGAAATTTAGTAGGCAGTTATTTCCAAAAATGTGGACATGTCTTGATCTCAGTAAAATATAAGAATATTTTCAACTGTAAAAGAGGCATGGCATGTTCTTATTATATTGATCTGCAAGCCTTTATGATTGATTCAGATTCATGATCTGGTTCAATCATAATTTTAGCTTGTGAGCTTTTTTTTTTATTCGATTAAGGGCTCAGCACTTAGAAAATTTCTATTGCACCCTTAGCATCTTTCTTCTCAAGCCTCAGCACTTATACAAGTATAATGCGGCTCCCAACATTTTTTTTCTTTGGTAAAGTTTCCATGCCATAGATCTATAACAGTTGAGAGTATTCTCTATATAATTTTAAGATTCTGGACTTTAACATTTTTGAGTAAAAATAAAACAGTATGATACACATCCAAAGACAAATGTCTCAACAAATCAAAGATCACCAAAAACATCCATATTAAATCATATCAGATTTAAAATAAAACATCCAAAAAGCATTGATGAAATCATATACATCAAAACCAGCAATATGTAAATGGCAATATAAAAAGTGGCTGCCTCATCTCAGGTCTTAATGCCATGAACTCAGTGAGGTTACTCACCTAAGTTCTTCCTTCTTTTGTTTCAGAAAATCCTTATGTGTGTGTCTTCTTCTTCCTTTCAATATTTTCCTTTCTTTCTTATTTTTTTTTTAACAACTCTGGGTAAAATGTTTTCCTGGCCAAAACTGCCTATTTATACCAGTGTTTTCTCTTAGGGTTTTGTTACAACAAAATTCCATTTCTATCCTAACCATCTTCATGTATTTTGCATTTTCACATTTTCGTCCTTAATGCCCTGGCCACTTTAGTCTATTATAGTTAGTGCCCCTTTTCTTTTCTTTTCTTTTCCTCTTACTTTTTTTTTCAGAAAATGGCTATCTTTAATTACTTACCCAAGTCATGCTAAATGTGTGATTCAGTTTTTTATTTTATATTTTTATTCTTTTCTGGGAAATTTCCTTTTCTATTTTTACCTACACAAGCATATTGACTTGTATTACATTTCATGTCATTTTGATGTTTCTTTTAATATTTTCTGCTCTCAGGAAATATACATGCACAATGGGTGTGTGTGTATATATATATATATATATTTATTTGATCTCTCTTGCCTTTCAGAAATTATACACATACATCCTAATTAAATGAGTTCAATCTGGTAAAAGAAAACCCTATGCTAAGTAAGAATTACCTATTTATTCACATAAAATCTTTCTGCCTCTTTATTACTTTATTTAATTCCTTATGCTTCACAGAAAAATGTGTATAGACATATCTCCCATATTTAACTTGGTTAGGCCTAAGTTAAATTCCAATGTTTCAAATAAGAATTTTACTTTCTTATTAAAATAAAAATTTTCTATATATTATCTTTTTTTTCCACAAATTCTTGGATTTTCCCCTGTGCCATTTTCCAGTGTGCATGTGCACACATATCCTTGCACACTATTTAATCCCAAGAATTTCACCATATTTAAATCTAAATGTTTCAAAATTAAATCATTTTATCAAAATGATTTTTCACAAAATTTTAGGGTATTACAAGTAATCAATACAAAGTCGTAAAGATTTATCCGACCGCTTTACGAATACCGTAGACGCTCTCCACGACAAACTAATCGTCCTAATGAAACTCTTATGCTCAAGTTTCACTAGCCGCTTCTTCAGTTCTTCCATCTCCTTGGACGACATTCCACAGTGGTCTACTGACATGCAAGGTTGTAAAAATCGCTACGCGGTAAGCATTGACTAGAAATTAATCGCCTAGGTGCGGATTAATCGGAGCTAGGCATTTTTTATAAACTTATGCATTTCGGATAAAATTTTAGCATTTGTTTAGTACTAACTAATCCATAATAGGATATCATGGATTTGGATGAGTTTAGAAGCAACCATGGTGACAAAATCGTTTGAAACAAATATTTTGATGCTTATATATAAGAGACATCCAGCCTAAGTTGGCACATGGATGGTGCCTATAAACTTGTTTATATACATAGTGTAGTAAGTCTCATCTAGACGGATTATGCAAATAAACGGTAAGGCTAGCTTAACGTCTAGACGGGGCCTTTGTGGGAGCCTAGAAGAATTTTTACAACAGAGAGTAATAGGCCGTGCCCCCGGTATCAAGTCTATTCGAAATTCAATCGTCCTTCTTATTGATAGTCCCATTACTAGTTTAAAATCATATGTGAACTCCCGAATTACCAGGACTATGCTTATCTCATCATCATTTTCCATAGAGCATAACATCAAGCCCGACTTCTCTCTTATTACGTCTAAGACTATCATAGTTCTTTCTCCATATCTAGGATTCCATAGGGTGATAACTCTATTCACATAGTAGATCCTACCATTATTGCGCATCAATCAATCCATACCAAAAATTACTCTATATCCTATGAAGTCAAATACATATGAGCCATAAGTAAAAATATGTCAGTACAAATCGAACTCAAGGTCAGTGCGCCTTAATGCGAGAGTGACATCCACCGATCAGATTAACCACACGTAAGGATGTAATCAAATATGTTGTATTTAACTCTAATCTATCAACCAAATCTTTCGAAATGAAAGAGTGCATGACACCAATACAACAACAACAACTAAGCCATTATTTCCAAACAAGTTGGGGTCGGCTAGAGATGGAACCCAAAACTAAATGAAAAAAAAATCAATTTAAAAGTTATAATAATAACAATAGCAATAAAAATAATAAAATACAGTCAAATAAGTAAATTAATAATAATAACTAAGTAAAGTAAAATAAAATAAATATATATATGTATATATATATAAGAGGAATGATAATAATAATACTAATATCGATAATGATAATGATACTAATAGTAATATTGGTCAAAGACCAAACCTACGTCTTATGCTCATGTTTCCTAGTCCTATAATCTAAAACTTATAAAACTCAGCGCTCATGGTTCTGGTACGTGAATCGCTAACTTCCACTCGCTCCGATCCGTCACCAGCTCTTCGGATATACCCCAATCCTTCAAATCCCTTTTTACTACTTCCTCCCATGTCAACCTTGGTCGACCTCTACCTCTCTTTGAGCATTCAACACGGCCTATAATTCCAACACGCACAGGTGCCTCGGGCGGCCTTCGTTGAAGATGTCCAAACCATCTTAAGCGATGTTGAATTAGCTTCTCCTCAATTAGTGCTACTCCAAGTTTATCACGTATATCATCATTTCTAATTCGGTCTCTTCTTGTATGACCACAGCTCCATCGTAGCATACGCATCTCTGCAACGCTTATCTTTTGGACGTGTTGGCTTTTAGTAGGCCAACATTCTGCACCATACAAGATCGCAGGCCTGATTGCCGTTTTGTAGAACTTTCCTTTAAGCTTTTGTGGGACCTTCCTGTCACAGAGAATCCCAGACGCTTGTCGCCATTTTACCCATCCCGCTCGAATTCTAAAACTAACATCTTCATCAATCTCACCATTATACTGCAACATTGATCCTAGATATCGAAATGATTCCTTCTTGGGAACTATTGTCCAGCCAGAGTGACATCTCCATCTTTCGACCTGACACCGCTGAACCCGCACTTCATATACTCTGTTTTAGTTCTGCTAAGCCTAAAACCCTTTGATTCTAAAGTCTGTCTCCACAGCTCCAGTTGTCTATCAACCTCAATCCTACTTTAATCAATTAGCACAACATCATCAGCAAATAGCATACACCAAGGAATCTTACCTTGTATACCCTTTGTAACCTCATCCATCACTAGAGCAAAAATGTAGGGGCTCAAAGCTGACCCTTGATGTAATTCTATGTTAATGGGAAAGTCACCGGTTTCACCATCGCATGCTCTGACACTAGTCACTACATCATCGTACATATCCTTGATAAGTGTAATGTACTTTGTTGGGACTCTCTTCTTTTCCAGGGCCTATCACATCACCTTTCGCGGTACCTTGTCATAAGCTTTCTCCAAATCGATAAATACCATGTGTAGATCCTTCTTTTGCTCCCTAAACCTCTCCATAAGTTGTCTTATCAAAAAAATCGCCTCTGTGGTCGACCTCCCAGGCATGAAGCCAAATTGATTTTTTGAAACACTTGTCATTCTTCTTAGTCTATGCTCAATGACTCTCTCCCAAAGCTTCATTGTATGACTCATAAGCTTAATTCCTCTGTAGTTTGTACAACTTTGGATATCTCCTTTATTCTTAAAAATTGGAACTAGTATGCTTTTCCTCCACTCATCTGACATCTTGTTTGATTTGAAAATATTATTGAACAACTTAGTTAGCCATGCTATCCCTGCATCTCTAAGGCATCTCCACACCTCAATGAGGATGTCATCAGGCCCCAATGCCTTGCCTGCTTTCATCCGTTTTAGTGCCTCCTTTACCTCGGATTCTTGAATTCTCCGAACAAAATGTCTGCAAGTGTCATCAGAAGAGTCGTCTATCTCGATCGTAGTCCTATCACCTTCTTCATTAAATAGTTTGTTGAAATAATCTCTTCATCTATTTTTTATCTCCTCGTCCTTCACCAAAAGTCTATTATTGTCATCTTTGATGCATTTAACTTGGTTGAAGTCTCTTGTCTTTCTCTCGCGGAGCTTAGCTATCCTATAGACGTTTTTTCATCCTCTTTCGTACTTAGGTTATGATATAGATCTTCATACGCCCGACCTCTTGCTTCACTCACCGCTCTCTTTGCGTTCTTCTTTACCACTTTGTACTTTTGCATGTTGTCCTTGCTCCTGTGATGATGTAAGCACTTGTAGCATTCCTTCTTCTCTTTGATAGCCTTTTGCACATTACTGTTCCACCATCAAGAATCTTTAGGTTCGCGTTTATTTCCTTTCGCTATCCCAAACACCTCGGTAGCCACTTTCTGAATGCGTCTTGCCATCTCATCCCACATGTGATTTGCTTCTCCTTTCATATTCCATGCCCCTTCTACCATCACTTTATCCTTAAACACTCGTGAGGCGTCTCCTTTGAGCTTCCACCATTTCGTCCGACTAGTCTTGGCTCCTTTACCCTGTTGAACACGTATTCGGAGACGAAACTCGGATATCAAAAGCTGATGCTGTGAGACGACACATTCTCCAGGTATGACTTTGCAATCTACACAAGCTCGTTTGTCGTCTCTTCTAGTAAGTACAAAGTCAATCTGGCTAAAGTGTTGGCCACTACTAAAAGTAATTAAGTGTGACTGTCTCTTCCTAAAGAATGTATTAGTTATCATGAGGTCATAAGCAATAGCGAAGTTCAATATTTCTTCTCCTTCTTAGTTCCTATCGCCATATCCAAAACCATCATGCACTCTCTCAAACCCCCCACTAGTTGTACCAACATGGCTATTGAAATCTCCTCCTATGAAAAGTTTTTCACTACTAGGCACATCCCTAACCATGACATCTAGCTCTTCCCAGAAATTCTTCTTGACGGCTTCACTTAGACCTACTTGTGGGGCATAAGCACCAATGACGTTCATAATCATATCACCCACTACCAGCTTAACTAGGATGATCCTGTCCTCTTGTCTTCTAACGTCGACCACTCTGTTTCTAAGGTTCTTGTCAATTAAAATACCTACCCCGTTCTTGTTACGCTCTTTTCCCGTGTACCATAACTTGAAGCCTGTGTTCTCCACCTCCTTCGCCTTTTGGCCCGTCCATTTGGTCTCCTGAACGCATAAGATATTTACACGTCTTCTAGTCATAGTATCAACTATCTCTCTTAGCTTTCCTGTTAATGATCCTACATTCCAACTACCTAACCGAATCCTACTTTCATCGACTAGCTTTCTTACCCTTCGCACCCGCCGAGTAAAGTGCGAAGACCCTTGCTCATTTATCACTACATCGGGGCGTCGGTGCAGCGCGCCACTAAGGGAGTGACGACCCAGCCCTTGCATATTTTTCACCATACCCGATCCTCGATATGGCGCGCCACTAAGGGAGTGGCGACCCAGCCCTTGCTCACTTTTCACCATATCCGAGCCTCGATATGGCGCGTCGCTAAGAGGGTTACGCCCCAACGAAATATAATTAGGTTCCATTTCCATAAGAGAGGCTGGAGTTTTTACGTTGGCTCGCCAAGCCTATCACAACCCTCCTCCTTTATCCTGGCTTGGGACAGGCTGCATAGAAAACTACACAGGCGGAGTTAGTGCATGACACCAATATCAAACATAATTCTAACTGACATAATGGAAATCAAAATTATATCTCCAAGCACACTCTTTTCCTTCTCTTCAGCAGTCGGTCTAGAAGAAGGTCATTCCAAAGCAAAAACCTTCGGCTTTTTAACTTGGGACAATCTTTCTTCTTATGCCCGGACATGTCACAGATAAAACACTTAACCTTTACTGCTCCAATCGGCTTTGGACACTTATATTTACATAGTGCCCCCTCTGTTTACAATTATAGCAGGTCACGTTATCCCGAGTCTTTTCTTTTTTATGCTGGTCCTTGCATTTTTGGTATGTTGCAAACTTCCTTTTCTTTTCAACTTGAGCCTTTTGCCCCACACCTCGCCTTCTTTAAGCATATACTAGTTCATACCTCCTTGCCATATCAACAACTTAATTGAATGGAAGTGTTAGATGAGCGATCGTTTTGTCGCTTAATCCTGGCCTCAACCCTAAAATTTCTCCACCTTCTTTTTTGGAGTCCATACTTCGGCAAGGCATTGTACCTCTGCATATACTCACAAGGCATTGAACCTCTACACATACTATGGTACGGTCAAACTTCCTTGCTGCAACTCTACGAACTCTCGAACATCGTATACAGTTCCGATCCAGGAATATATTGTTCTTCAAACATCTCTTGAACCTATCACAAGTAATTTCTGGTTCAAGAATCTCGACTCTCACAATTCAGCCGCTCGCTGGTCCTTTGAACTGTCTAGATACAAACTTCACCTTCCAAGCATCTGTCAACTCTAAGTCTTCGCAAATCATCTCACACATCACCAGCCAATCACTTGTCTTCAACGTTTGTTCCCATCAAAGATCTCTCCTTTTAGGTTTTGAAAATCATTATTCATCTTTGCAAAATCCACCCTAACTGGTTGCATTTGCTCCCTTTGTACATTCTGGACCTGCGGTGGCGCTTGCCGTTGTGCTAAGTTTGCCAAGAACTAATGGAAAAGTGCATTCATATTCAAATTCCCTATGGTTGGGATAGGCATTTCATTACCTGCTTCTGTATGATGAACTTCCGGGGTTGTCTCCCCTCCTTCACCGTTGGTTTGTGTACTATCATCCCATCTACTTGGATTTATTCTTGTACTTTTTATAGTCAAATGC
The DNA here is from genome assembly GCA_030737815.1 of Allium fistulosum. Taxonomy (NCBI): domain Eukaryota; kingdom Viridiplantae; phylum Streptophyta; class Magnoliopsida; order Asparagales; family Amaryllidaceae; genus Allium; species Allium fistulosum. Next base: position 119,735,755 of record CM060905.1, on the reverse strand, counting down.
TTGTTATGTAGGTTCATTCTTGCTTTCTGCATAAGCAAGGCTCGTGAGAAACGGAGGTAAAGAGAGAGCAATAACAAAGGGGTAGATGTATTCTTCTATATATCTATATTAATATACAAATACGTTATACACACGCACATGTATATAGCGTATACCCTTCCCAAGGTGCTTATTTTCTTTTTCATAATTTCTACTTAGCTCTGTTTTACATAGGTGTCCATTAACCTAAACTCTAATACCAAATTATAATGTTCTCCTCGTTGAGACACGAAAATAGATGGCGGTGATGCTGCAGTTATCATCAGAATCATTTTCAAATGACAAAGTGAGTTCAATATTATTTTGCACAACATTAAATAAACAGAGCAACTAAATAAATTTTTATTACATCAAGTTATTTTACAAGAATTATTACATCATCATTAACCATTTTCGTTCCCATGCAGGGGTAAATACAAAATATAACAGTGTTATGTCCGACATATGAGGATGCTGTCATGTACATTTAACCAATTATAAAATTTGGTTTTATATAGTTGAATTTTCAAAACAATTTTTATTTGTAAAATAAGTCTCATGTTTCGTCTTCGACGCCTTTATTCGTCTTTTCAAAAGATACATGTCTATGCTATAAACTCAGCCTATTCTAATGAGGACCCGCCTATTCTAATGAGGACCCGTGAGTTTATGAAAAATAATAAAAACACGAATCATACATAAAGCTTGGTATGAGTAATACTTTACCTTAAATAGACAATCATAAAGTGAGACCACACCATTAAAGCATGAAACAGATTTTCTCCTCAGTATTCCAATCGACATCAATTATATTATACTATGTAATAACATCATGCCATGAACAACCATAAATCATCAATTCATCATAAATGTGAGATTTCGACTAATTCCTATAGTCAATTCATTTTAAATTGTCATTCATACCTTATTCTCAGCAGTTCAATAACTGTACTAGACACTTAAGATTTCCACTTAGATGCTCTTGTTTTCTTTCAATTTTATGGGGAACCGATGATTAGTTTGCCATTAAAGCCTTACATCATTTTCCATCATTTATTACGGCGGGTTTAGACAAACGATTGCCACTCAAGCCTTACACCAACAATCATCGAACACATTGGCATGAATAAGCAATTGGATGCTACAAAATCCTTACACTCTCGATATCGTATACTTTCGTGAATAGACAGTTGGACGCTACGCAAGGCTTACATCATCGTTCCTTTATATCATCGTGAACAGACAATGATTTTTTATTAAGATCTTCCATCGACGTTACCAAATATAATTATTGCCACTAAGGCCTCATATTTTAATTTCATTCTCTTTAATGATTCAACTTATCACCACATAGCATAATCAAGCTCAATCTCAGTTTTCATTCCTTAAATTAGTTATTTATCCTTAATTTATTATTCTTTATGGGCATTTCATTGCTTATGAAATTTTCAACCATCACCTTGGAATATGGCTTCCAACATGCTACAAAAGTTCTTTCATTTAGAATTTTTTAGCTTTATTAGCCATCTCATTTTACATTACATGGCTATTGCATGTTGACACTAGGCTATCACGTGTTGATGCTGGTCTAGTTGTCGCAAGTTGGTCTTATAAGTCATCGTAAGTTGAGTGTTCAAGAGCCATTACATGTTGAAACACTTCAGAGCTATTGCAAGTTGGCACACCGTAGGGCTACCGCATGTTAACGTTACCCTAGCTATCACAAGTTGATGAATATAAGGACTCGCTAGTTGGTCCCAATCGTAGCTGCCGCATGTTGACTCCAACTTGACTGTTGCAAGTTGATCCAAACGTAGCTATCGCATGTTGATTCGAACTTAGTTATCGTAAATTGATAACAAACACAGCTACGCAAGTTGATATTGGCTATCGTCAGTTCAAGGTTTTAAATCTCGTATTTCGGTCACATTTTGTCTTGGAGATTTTAAAGAGTAGATCTCGTATCGGGGGAGATATCGGACGAGATGAATGCATCTCGGGTGTCCATATCGGATTTACATCTCGGATCTCAAAGTTCATCTCAGGAATATCTCGAAGTATATAGCATAAATTTAATTTGCTTTTACAACAATGTTTATAAATACTACCATAAATTTTATTAACTTGATTTGCATAATCACACTCTTGTTATCAATAGCTCAAGTGAGCATCCATACAATACTTGAACCTGCATAGGCATATTAATCTAAAACTGATCTAGTTATCATGCATATTCTAAAACTGCATTTACTATATATGCTAAAACTGCATATTCATTTGCTACGTGTTCATGAAACTGCATATTTAAAGCCACATAAGCATAAAACTGCATAGATGCATGTTTATTGCATATTCATAAAACTGCATATTCATAAAATTGCATATTCATTTACTACATATCCATAAAACCATAGATTCTAAAACTTCATTTACTGCATATCTAAAACTTCAATTACTATGGTGCGCATTTACACAAACTTAGTTACTATTTACTGATAATATCCAATACTGCAACGTAAGTGCATAATTTAAGAAAATTAAGAATTTAAAGAAACTCAAAGATATGAAAGTTCATAACTTACAATATCATTTTTTAGGAATAAAGGTTAAAAGAGAAAAATAAAGTAAATGAACTAATAAAGATGAACTAAGTCATGATGAACTAGCAATAATGAACTAAGTCAAAAAAAACTAATAATAAATGAACCAACATTAAAAGAACAAATTTCTCAAAATAAAAAATTTCTCAAAAAAAAAAACAAACTACTATCGGCCGAGATACTGCAAAATCATATTGGCCGAGATATCGTCCGATATTTACATATCTTGTCCGATATATTGATATTTTCTCCGATTTATGTTGCTTCGTTTCGTGAAAAGATCAAACCGAGATCTTGGTCGAGATTTCCGAGATTTAAATAATTAGTTTTAAGGACAATCTACAGGATAATGATAAATTCATTTATCTTTTTAAGTTATACAGGAAAATGATAAATCTTTTTATCATTATTTCTGTATAACTGAAAATGATAAATTCTTTTATCTTTTTCCTGTAAAATGTCCTTAAAACTAATTTTTTAGAAATAGTGTCCTTAAAACTTATTATCTGCACAAATAAGCCCTTGAAGTGAAAATCCCCATTTATTAATTCATTCTATAATTAATTGGTTAATTACCCTTATGCAATTAACCTCTTTTCTTTACCAATTAATTCATATAAATTCGAAAATGCATTAGAAAAATACAAAAAATTCACCGAAAATCTGAATTATCATATTTTAAAATTTTCTAGATCAAATTAATTATTTTTATAATTAATTCCTAAATGTAGGTATTTCCGCATTTAAAAAAATCATAACAATTCTGTATAATTTCAGAAAATCATGAAATTTAAATCCTGTCTTCCAATTACTATTTCACACATCGTATAAAAATTTCTAGTGATTTGGACAAGGTTTGGTTCACGTTTTAGTCTTTAACACATCAAAAACTATCATATTTAAATTCTCAAATAAGAACAAATATTATTTAACGTTCGTTTGTTTGTTCCTCATCATCAAAACATCGAAAATACATACAATCCTAACCCATACGGGTTTGGAAGGTTTTAGAGAAAGGATTACCCATCTTCGCTTTGATTAAAGCCTTTGTTTGCTTAAGAAATGAATGCTCCTTCTCTTTCTCTTTAAAATTTCCTCATTCCTTGAAAATATGGCCGGCCTAAGTTCCTTGTTTTCCTTCTTCTTGGAAAAATGAGATAGTGAATGAGGGGTTGGAGTATAAGGGTTTAGTAATTTGTGCTTGGGCTGAAACCTCATTCTAGCATATTCTTAATAAATCTCTAACTCCTCATCCTCCATTCAATCACGCTCTATTAATTAACTTGTCTTTATTTTATTTCATATAAGTTAATTTGATTAAATTTATTTCCTTCATATTATGGCACCCTCAAAATATGGTGTTACATTTGTGTACTATGAATAAGAATAAACGCGATTGCTAAACAGTCATAGTTATAAAATAGAAAATTGGCGATAACTAATGAATATCTAAAATCGTAATTCATAAACCTGTCTAGTAACATAGTTTTCTCGCATTATGTAATAGTGATAAATTAGCGAAAGATAATCCAGTATGCATAGGCAAACATGAACATAGATGAGATTTTACCTTTGGTTATATTAAAGTAAGTTAAATGTTATCCAAATAGTTTAATGAGCTGTAGTAGTATTTAACAACGTAAGATGAATAAAGTTTCTTGTATGCGTAACCTTATTCAGTTGTAATAAACCTTACAGTACAAATATTACAAATCATCACGTATACACAGTACCTCAAAAATACATTTCTTTATCACTAAGCACAATTAGCCTTCATAGTTCAACATATGTCTTATTTAATAATTGAATTCAAAGAATCTAAGTAAAACAAAATATTTATGTATATATATTATGTTTAAAAAGTACAAATTTAATAGGTAAAGCTATTAATGATAGATGCAAATCAGTTTTGAAAACATGCAAACACAAAATTGTGGATAAAATCCAAATTATTCACTTTGTGAATTATGGAAAGGAAAAAGTTTCTTCAGACATCTTTATTAATAGTTGGCTTGGAAGCGCAATCTTTTGGTCCGACTGCGAAGTTTCAAATTGCTCTTTATATGTATTTCTTTAGTAATAATTGTAATATATTTGTCGTTACACTCTTTTGAAGTCAGTATGAAATACCAAAAATGCCTCTGTACAGATATTATTAAAATTTAACGTTATAGGATCTGACAATTAAGCTTTCTTTACAAATTCAAAATTTCCTCCATAGTTATTTACCAAGTCTTAATATCACTTAAAAATAGGATCTAACAAATAAACTACTTTACAAATTCGTTTTTTATTAATTAATAATATTAATACAAATTTAAACTAATAAAAAATTTAGATATTGCAACTTAGAAATAAAAGTTCAAATTAACTACGTTTGATTCAACACAATAATATGACTAAATATTTATGGAAATCATTTTGTTTTGAACGTATTAAATAATACAATTTGTAGAAAAACAATTCAAATGCGTTCATCACGCGCGAAGCGCATGTCGTAACGCTCGTATATATATAGGTTTCTCATTTATGAAAATATGCAAACACATAATTACGTACAAAACGCTGTTAAAGTTGCCAACTTAATTTGTTATGAAACTATAGTAAGTGAAAAAGTTTCTCTCAATATACTTGAGACTCTGTGTTGAAGTACTATGGAACGATTATTTTTTACATTTTGTGGAACTGTACTAAGAGCATCTCCAACAAATGATTGCATTTTACGATATGTAATATGTAACCCCTAAACTCCTTCCAATAGGGGGTTATATTTTGTAATTGGTTACATTTTCAGGGGGATTGGTTCAAGATCTATAATCGTGACGGATGCTGGTTGAAAAGCTGCAAAGTAAACAAGCATCTGTTGAACAGACATATGATCTTAGGCGCTTGGTGCTGGGCAGCACACCATTTGTTGAGCATCAAGCATCTGTCTACAGACGCCTCATATCTGGACACCTATTGAACAGACACTTGATACCAGACGACTGTTGAACATGTGCCTAACATCTTGGCGTTTGTTCAACAGATGCGTGAATCAGTAAATTGCTAAAAAATTAAACAATTTACATTTTATAATCTCTGAAAATGTAATGTGTAAATAAGCAAAACTGCTGCAGATGCTCTAATTTTAAAATGGACTAACTTCCCTAATAAAATAACTAAACAATAAGAACATTTTTAATTGTTAATTGTAGTTGGTGTTTGAGATTTAGGATGAGAACCCTAGCAATTTGAAAATCCCAAAATTAACATTCACAGATATTAATGACAAATGAAAATCAATTTCGAAAATACGCTAGTACAAAATTATGCATAAAATGCCTTTCAAACTTGGAATATTATACATTTCCAAATCAAGAACCTATTATTTTTTTTAGCGTTAATAGTTCAAATATGGCTTATTTAATAATTTGAGATTCTAGTGTTCATTATCTTCGAAAAATCCAAATTTAATAGGTAAAACTATTAATGACAAATGGAAGTCATATCCGGAACTATGCTAGCACAAAATAATGCATAAAATGCTCTTTTTAACTTGCCAAGTTATTCATTCTCATTTTTGAAAATATGCTGACACAAAATTATGCATTACTTGCCAAATTATTCATGTTGTGAAATTACGGTATGGAAAAGGTTTCTTTGAACATAATACAGAGTTTGTGTAACACAACATGATTCTCTTACATTTTGTGCAATTATGATGATATAAAAAATTGATTAACTTTCCTATTAAAACAAACTAAGCAATTAGAGCATCTTTCATCGTTAGTTGTTGGTGTATAAGATTTAGGACGAGAATCCTAACAATTTAAAGAACCCAAATAAAACAAATAAAAGTGTTATTGACTGATGCAAGTTAATATTGGAAACATGCTGGCACAAAATTATGCATAAAATGTTCTTTCAAAGTTGGAAAATTATACATTTTCAAATTGATTAACGAGAGAATTCTCGGTTATTAGTCCCATTTTTAAGAAGATTTAGCATGAGAATTATAGCAAACTTAGAAAAATTATTGGTAGAGGATGCATGAGATTAAAGCATGAAGTAGGCTAACAAAATGGCTTTAAAAGGGAGAAATCCAACCTTAACCATTCTTTCCATGATTGCAAGATAACACAAAATCCGTACATTTACAACAATCAGGATGTTATCTCTGGAACTTATTAAAGTGGAGGTTGCTATGGCTGAAACCATGGCTTCAGTATTAATTGTATACTAAATAAATGTGAAACTGCAGTGTAATGTCACTCCATAAAAGAGGAAATATGATTTGAAAACAGTAAAAAAAAAATAGTGATTTCAAAACCATATATGGTAATAAAGAAATTAAATTCATAAAACATAACAAAAAACAAAAACAAAAACAAATCATGGTAATGCACAAGGAAATTTCATAAGGATTATAGTCCTTACTATACCGGTCAATCCATGTTTTGTACGTCAGCCACAGATCAAGCTTATCAGGAAGTGTGGTGAAAATAAGATTAAGAGTAGATAAAGGCTAGTCGCCATAACCAATCTCGGTTGAAATTCTGAGGAGGCGTTGAATCATTTTTCAAAAACCCTAATTTCACATGTAGAAGAATCTGGAAAATTGAGGAGAAACATGAGAGTACGTTGTAGAGATTGTTGAGAGGGAATAAATGTAACATGTGAACTAAGTCGATTGAATTTTGTGTTAAGTTTGGAGCCAGAGACAGCTGAGTCAACTGGAATTTAGGAAACAATTCTGACAATTTTATACAAAAAGAATGCAAAGAGTCAATGTCCATTTTATTAAATATATGATAGATGCTCAAAATAAGTGTTAATTTTTTATAATTACGATGTTTGCTTTTTTGCATTATTCAGCACAAATCACTATTTAGTCATGCTAAGTGTGAAATATAAAACTCAATTCTTGAGCTTCTTGGATAGCACTTCATCACGCATCACTAAAAAATGTAAAAAAAATGGACAAACGGTCTTATCATCGATTCTTAGTATTAAGTCTATTTTTTTTCCTGGTTTGCATATTTTTCTCTTGCTAAGTTTCGATAATGGCATCATACAATTATTGTGTTATTAAACATGGAGAAATCAAAGTAAAGTATTTTTTAGTGTTTTGTGTGCGAGTGTGTCGGTGCGTGCACGTGCTCCTGTATGTTCTACTATAAAACAATTTTATTTGATTTAAAAACATTAAAAAGCTAGTTAACATAATCATATTAATATCGAACAATAACTCTCCTTATTATAACACACAAACACATACATACTGTCATGATACAATATAAAATTAAAGTGAGAAGAAGATGGACATTTAAAATAAATCGAAGTTAAAGAAACATGGTCTTCTTAAGAGTTAATATTTTATTTTAAAAAATAATTCTGAATCAAAAATAAAAATACACTGAGTGTTATGCTTAATTAAGTACCACTTTTGCTATCAAAAATATAAAAATATATGGAGAAAGGTGATAATGTCAAAATGCTAAACTACATCCTAAAAAGGAAAATTTCAGTCCCAAACTTGTGCATGTGTTATGCAGCTGTACTGACGAGTTTGATTAATTTGCCTTATTTAATAATAAGTTAAGGAAAACAGTAAAAATAAAATAAATGTAGTTATGAATTACAGACTTTGTGCTCTAACTATATAGTACTGGCACTGTATTGTTATGCGTATATCAAATCCTTAAATTCTTTGATTGTTAAATGTATTTTATTAGGGTACCCAGCTTTCACGTAAGAGGATGTTGATGTTTTTATGTAGTATGGGATTTTTGTGTTCTTTATGTAGCAGTGACGTCACATTAGAAACTGAAAACAGTTCAGTTTGCTTGAATGGGATTTCTCATTGAAAACATGATAATTTGATGTTCATAAGTACCGAATTTAGATGAATGGGTGGACGTTCTCGTGATAAATGGGTAGTAATAAACATAAAATTCAGTTAGTATTCAAATTTTACTTACAATTTGGCAGTCGTAAACATCTTTGGCAACAAAAATTGAAATAATTGGTTTTGAATTTCATGGAAATTTGCATGTATGTATATAAGATGTATGTATATTGTTTCTATGTTTCGTTCATGATAAGTTTATTTACCAAATTATTTTGAGCTGGCTGCTATGGTCGAACATAAAATTCTGAAATATGCATGTGTGTAAGACTTGGTGTTGTTTTGTAAAAATGATGTTTGCAAGGCTCTTTTCAGTATCACAAAATTCTACGAGAAATTTCTGCATTGAGAATTCTGAAATAATGACAAGTATTATAGGACTAAGTTTCGGGATCATAAATTTTAGGCTGTAGTAGTATTGATAACTTTGAAATTCAGTTGCTTATCTTCTGCATGTATCTATTATCGAGCCTGTTATTCAACACAAAATCAAGTTTCAAAATGTTGAGTGCATTATCATATTTTTAGGCAACTTCCTGTTGTTGATTTCTTGATGTGCGATTAATCGAAATTGCTACTCTCTTTTATAGCATTTTCAGTATTTTAACTAGTTTGAAAATACATTTATCATATGTTATTTCCTGTTAAATTAGTTGACGATATACAAAGGAGAATCTGGTTTCCTATATTTTTAATACCTTTTTTGGGTTTGCTTTATGAAAGACATGGTTGCCAGTTAGTTAGCATATACGTACATGGCATTAGATATAAATTGTATGATGCATTTCTAATTCACAGGCTTTCCTCTACCTCTATTATCACTCTTATAAGTTACGTCTAACTTCTTGTAGGATACCAAACTTGTTTACAAGCATTTCGCTACATTATATTTTGTTATCGTATTTGATCAATCTGAAAATGAACTAGCCATGCTTGATCTCATCCAGGGTAATATTTGAACACCTCATTCCAAGCAATGTTTGCTTCTTTTCATTTGAACCAATCAAATGTTTTTATTAACACCATTCATCTCTCAGTTTTTGTGGAAACCTTGGATCGATGCTTCAAGAATGTTTGTGAACTGGATATCGTTTTCAACTTCCGGAAGGTATGCAATAAGTTATGTTTGAATGGCTTATGTATGTTCACATTGTTGTTTTCTGAAACGCAAATGCTGTGTCCATAATTGGGTAGGAGGTTCTGCTTGGTAAATATAAAACATAAGAACATATTGGTTTTGAACATTTAGTTCATAACTCGTGGAGCGTTGTCAATCAATCGGAGATTTAGTACTTTGTTAGTGTAAACGAGCTTTAATACGAGAAAATTAACTGCTAATATTTGTAACTAACATGACATGCATCATTTCAAACATTTTCATGTGTCCACAATGTACAGCTACAGTGAATAAAATGGAGTACATACAAAACTTGCTTAAAAAATAAAGAAATAATTTTTTTTTGTAAAATTGTTTTCTTCTGCAACGTATAACTATGGAATTTTGGGGACTTCAAACTCAGTCTCATCATGTAATTTATGCACTTATACCAATTAATTAATGGGACAGTATGGCACAGGTCCCTAATAAGTTTCAAAATACACAAAAACCCCAGTAAAAAAAAGTTTGTAAATTAGATCCCTATAATTAAGTTACCGAATAATGGCATACACTTGTGCAATTATTCAGTGAATAATTGCAGACATTTATGCAATTATATTAAAAAATTGCAGACATTTCCACAATTATTCACTGAAAACTTACAGAATTTTCCTGAAAAAATTGCTGAAAATTCCGCAATTATTCACCAAAAAATTGCGTAAATTTTCGTAATTTTTTCAAAAATTTGCGGAAAATTCCGCAATTATTCACCAAAAAAATTGCGGAAATTTCCGCAATTATTCACCGAAAAAATTGCATAAATTTATGCAACTTTTGGATATAATTGCATAAATGTCTGCAATTATTCAGTAATTATTCAGTGAATAATTGCATAACTATATGCAATTACTTAGTAACTTAATTCTAGGGACCTAATTTATATACTTTTTTTTACTGGGGTTTTTGTGTATTTTGAAACTTATTAGGGACCTGAGCCTAATATTCACTTAATTAATCCCATCCTTTATGATTGACCAAATGAAGTTTTTTTTTTCTTATACTTGTTCCTCTGTTGATATGTTATATTATTATTTTTGTCAAGTACCTTTCCCTTTCTCTTTTCTATCACATCATTTTTTTCCCGTTGAATCACTTCTGGTTCTTACTTTTATAAGGGGTTCATAATCTTGACTGTTTGAAGGATAAACAATATACATCTGCGATAGCTAGGATAATCCGCCAACTTGAATCTATTGAAGTTTTGATACCTGTGAACCTGTTTGTACATAACAATATTGTGACATGAACTTTAAAAACCGCATCAGACACCCTACACACATCATACACACCTATGTTATCATGTTTTATACTTTGGCTATCATATTACGTTTAGTATGTGTGTTCCAAGATGCAATATACTAGCACTTTGAAACTCTACGCACATATGATTTGGAAAACTGATTTTGATGTCCGAAACATTAAATCCGACCGTCTAAATTATTTAATTCAACATTTCGAAACATTGACTACAACGCACCAACAGGTTCATTTTGACAAATTTAAGTGTATTTCATTAGTACAGTATAAAAAAGATAATGTAATTTTATTATGTAGCTTTGTTATAGTTTTCAACTACTTAGACTACTTAAAAAAAATCTGTAGTAAGAAAAACTAAAACATGATGTTACCGATTAGACTACAATAATTGACTGTTTTGTAATTTCGTCGGGTTTTAATTGTTATAAAGTCATAACAAGTTATAACTTATAACTAGTTGAGAATGATTTGTCTGTACTAGAATGTTTCTATTATATGTTCATATATTTTCAGTTGTTAATGCTATTACTTTATGTGAAGTGAGTGTTTTTCGAAAACGTTCCATGTTCCAACTAAGCGTTATGATTAAGTGCACCCTTAATGCATCGCGTTTCGCTGTATGTATGTTTTCCATTGTAGTTTCGCGAAAAGTTAACATTTATCAAAACAATGCAACATAAAATAATATTAGTCTTGTTATATTAGTTTGTGTAGTACGATAATTTATTTTAATAAATGCTCATACATAAGAAAGGCATGTGCCTGCCATCTATCATGCTATGTGCCATGGTTTTATGGATTTTGCACCTCATGCACTGTGCGCTGTAAATAATCCTTGCTACATCCCTGTGCCACAACTTAATTATGTTTTAAAGTTGTACAATTCAGGTGTGTTCTTATAACATTGAAGACCATTTTTGCAAAAACAGGGACCATATTCAAATTCCTAGTATGTTCAGAAAATTTAAATCCATATTTGCCGTTGAATTTAACCATAAACTTGAAATATTGTTTTTGAACAAATCAGGATTATCAAAACAAACTCAAATTTTGAGGAAATGATCTTAATAATATGAGAATATTTATACAAGGTTTGGATTCAGTTTGAAATGTATTATTAATTGATTTGCGAATAGTTTAATTTTGCGAAGCGAAAGAATTAAGGTCACGATGGTGTAGATATTCAAGGTTGTGTTTGTACCATGGTCCAAAATTCTGGTTGAAATGTTGGAATTTAAGCATGGTTCGAATCCGGACTAAATTTCAATTCATCTCCTCATCAAGTGGTAAAATGAAAAAGATAGAAGAATTAGGAAGAAAACACAGTAAACTTGTAAAATAATAGAATTAGCAAATCAAACAATGTAATACAATAAACGCTCAGATGACCAAATAGTTTTTGAAAAAATATTAATATAATTTTCAGTTCAAACCAAAAACATTAGAAATAACATGAAAACAAGCCAGCAGAGTTGGCACAATTGGTTGATGGTCCGCACACAACCAAAGGTCACGAATTCAAAACCTCAAAACTGAAAACCCTGGAAGCAGACATACTTACCTGGAGGTAGAAGCAGAGCTTGGTTCTCTAGGTAATTCAAAAGAAAAATAAAAGCATGAAAACAAACAATAAAACTCAATAAATGTATCAACCTGTCTAAGTATAATACATGTTTTAGTTTGAACTATCTAATGTGTATTTATATAGACGAATGTACAGGAATCCGAAATCCGAAATTGTAAATGAAATATTTGGAATTTTTGAAATTGATTGGAACTTCCAAAATTTCTAACAAACAAAAGAAGGAAATGGTGTCACATATGCATAGCTATATCTTTAGATAAGAGTAGTTATATGCTATTTTTTTGTTGTAACCACTCTAATTCAAAGTTGGATTTGTACAGATGCACAACATCTTAGATGAGATTATCTTTGGTGGTCAGGTTCTAGAAACTAGTTCAGAAGAAGTAATGAAGGTCGTTGATGAGATAGCTAGGTGCTTTCTCTCTCAATCTTATTTGATACTCATGTTATACATATACATTATTACTGTACATGGAATAAAGCGAATTTTGAATTATAAAGTACTATGAATTATAAACTCTATGCTCGAATGATTTGGTACTTGTATATGCAGGTTGGAGAAGTCGTCAAACGGAAGCAGTCTTATACCCAAGTCCATTTCTGGAAGGCTTGGCCTGTAAACAGAGAAACTTTTTCTTCTGTTGAAATATATATCTTTATTAAAAGGCTGAAGAATTTTGCACCATGATTCTTATATGATAGTGGATATGATATATTGTTTCTGGGGCTGAGTACACTGTTTGTCTACATCCTATTATTGGCACTGTTCAACTGAATCGGTTTTGTTTATTCTTTTGTGAGATATTTGGTAATTTATAAGTCAATGCTGCTTTGGCTAGTATGTGAGATATCGGATTATTTATTCCTTGCCAGCCGCACATTAAGTTGGGTTACTAATTTTTGATGCTATCACTCTCTGTTTGAATTTACAATCATATTGATTATTTTCAAGTGGTACGGCATGCGACATGCACTTCATGTGTGAATTGTTTTTTTACAAATTGTATATGTTTAACTTGTTCGAAAAAATATGATTTGCACAAATATTTAATCGTATTTTTGTGTTGAAATGATATGCAGTTAGTTTTAATTTTACTTTCTAAATTGCAACATCTAATTTTTTGTTAGTTTGAATTTTTATTTCTATTATTAATTAATAAAGAATGAATTTAATTTTCTATTAGTTTGTATTTTTATTTCTGTCATTAATTAATAAAAAATGACTTTGAAAAAAAAATTATTTGTTAGATCTTACTTTTAAGTGAGTTTTGAATTTGTAAAACATATTTAATTATTAGATCCTACATTTCGGGGCGTTTAGATTTATAAACGAAGTTTTATTTGTTAAATTTGTAAAAGAAGTATTAGATCATATTTTTAAGTGATTAAGATTTGATAATATATAGAGGGGCGTTTTTGGTAGTTCACGTTGATACCAAAAAATGTGACACCAAGGCTATTACAACTATTATTAAAAAAAAATAAAAAGTGATGTCTTTCATATGCAATAGATTACAATTTATTATTATTTTATTTTTTTGGGTCATTAAGTCAGAAATTTTATGTTATTACAAACAAGTTTTATTGTTATACTTGTGAAACCATTTACAATGCTAGGATGTTCATTTATGGAGATAGATTTACACTTCGTATTTTATGTTGGTGGTTTTTCTTGATTCTTGCAACAAGACGATAGCAGTAGATGTTAGGGTTTGCAAAGTACGATGCTTTTATTTGTCTTTACCATCGTTAGATTGTCATATAAGAAAAATCTGAAAAGTTAAGGCCCCGTTTGGCTTGTCGTTTTTAGTTTTGTGTTTTCGTCTATACAAAAGCGCATTCGTTGTATGCATCGTTGAAAAACAAACGATTTTAAAAAATGAAATTAACATGTAAAATAGAAAACAAGTTTATTTTGTTTTTCGTGTTTCGAGAGATAACAAAAGCACGGGGAACAATCCAACTCCTTTGTTGTCCGTTGGTCGTCGCAACGGCTAAGAATTATAAATCTTCTTCTCTTGTTTCTTCATGTTTCTTAGTGTAAGTTGAAAACACAAAACTCAAAATACAAAATGAAACCAAACGGGCCATAATCTTCTTAATTGATGGTGGTCGAGATATCAAAATCAATTGAAACTATCAAAGAAAAATATTGTACCAATAAGAGTTTTGAGTTAAGTTTGTACAGTTAGAAACTCGATATGGTATTGCAAAATTACAAAAATAAATACTAGAAAGTCGAAAGATAGAGGAATCTTAAAGTTTCTGAGTGAAATCCAAATTTTGATCTAATGCCTAATGGAGGGATGCGTCCAGCGATCAAAACTTTGTTTTCTTTTGGATTAATCCGTATATTGGCCAAATAAAGGTCATAAACGACCATTCTTACCACCCTTCAACTTGCGTTAAAAACTTTCAAATATTTTTTTTTAAAATGATTTGGATCCAAACCCAACTCAGTTCTGCAAAATCGCTTGGATGGACGGCAACACTTGCGCGTGCATATTATAACGTGTGGCCTTCTTCAATCCATGATGAAACATTTAGTGGTTCAAAGGGTATGTTTAAACAAATATAGTGTAAAATTTTGCAGGATGTGAGGCTAATCTCATTCTTGCATTCTTCTTTTTATTCTTCTTCTCTCTCTTCTTTTCCAAAATAAAATACTCACAAATTTTATAAATTTTTCTCTAACAATTCTTCTTCAAATTTTAAATAAAATTTATATTATCACTTATGATGGAACCAGCTCGGTCTACAACGGTTGAAATGTGTATATTTCAATTTTTTTTACTATTTTGGATCTTTTTGGTTCTATGAAGCCTAATAAGTTGTATTAGATTCAATCTAATTAATTTAGATAAAATCCAATTTTATTTAAATTATTTAATTAAAAATGATTTCATATGATTTATGGGTATATCATTATATGCTTGTATGTGTATAACGTATTCGTGCAACATAACATCGGATGTACATGGTCAAGTTTATACATAAGTAGATATTGAGATTTATAACTAGTATGTACATACTTTGCACACTATATACACATATATATGTCATTTAACATAGTTAATATTTTATATGTATATAAATATGTATGTATATAATGTACAAATTATTTGAAAATATTTTACAATGTACCAATATTATTTTGAAAATATTAAATAAAATTTCATAATCTCAATGTGCCTTTACTAGGAAAATGGAATTGGAAATTTAATAACAATGACAAAAAGTTAATTTAGAAAGAAAATGATTTTAAACCAATTTTATGATAGAACTTATAACCTTCATCGTCTCTCTGCTAATCTACTTTTGGAAATCAATTTTAATTATTTATATACATTTTTAACCTCGATATTAATCATATAATTCATTTTGGTAATAACACTTTTTTTGGCACGATAGCTAGATTTTGGCTTTACCCTTGAGAGTAGAATTCAAGAATCTTTATGATGTTTGTAATTTAAAAAATGTCCTAATTTTTGAGGTTTCTAGACTTTATAACGAATTTTCATGGAATTTTAACTTCAACCGTGCCCTTGAAGGTATCACCTTGACCGAATTTGTAACATTTTGTACCAAGCTTGAATTCTACAATTTAGATAATGAGAGCGATACTAAAATTTGATGTTGGAAAAGTAATAGAATATACTCATTGAACTTAATTTACAAGTACTTAAATTTCTCTGGGACTAAGCAAATGACCTCAGACTAAATTGAAAAGCTAATGCTCTTTTTTTTTGAGATCATGGGAAACCTTAAGATCATGGTATACATTGATACTCCCTTAAGTAAACCACGCCATGTGTCTACCTCGCTTTTATTTAGTCGTCGCACACGGATGCTTAACGTTGAAACTCCCACTGATGGTTTGGCGCTGGGATTCGAACCTGCCCGGACGTAGTCCTTTGGTTCCCATCTCCCAGCTCCCAAACCAACCGAGCTACGAACGGCGGGTGCTAACGCTCTCTTTAAAACACAGTTACACATGTGGCTAATCATGCACAACAAATTAAAGACAATTGAATTTATAATAAAAAGAATTTGCTTCTAGACAGAAAATATGTTTTTTTGTAACTCAAACTTAGAAAACATAACACTCTTATATTATAATTGTTCATTAACTAATTCCATTCTTGTAAATACTCTTCTTATTTTGAGTTTAACATAACTAATATGGATTCCGATTGTGACTATCACCGGAAAATTCTTAGACTTCAATATGCCAATTACTATAGAATTTTACTGGATATTATCTTCATAATTATCACTTGGTATCTATGCTTTGAAAGAAACCAAAGGATGTTCAACAGCGTTTAGCACTCCTTTTGACAACCTGACGTACGCCATTGCGTCGTTCTTTTAGAATAGGATTGCAAGCCCTACCTATAATTAGCCAAACATGAATCGATACACGAATTTCTTAAAAAAGTAAAAAGTCGCATTTACTCCTTAAAGATAAAAATTATTTACAACAATGGGAGACATAATATGACCTTGAGCAATAACCTAGTGAATCCTTTTAACGATGATAACAACGTTTTCACTTCATTGAGTACTAAGTTTATTCTCAGTTTTTCTATCTTTACTCTTTCACATATATATGTATATATTATATACATACAGGTGTGCTGGACTCAAGTCTTTTGGTGAGATTATTCAGGTTTAGTAGGTTGTGATGGTTTGTACCGATTATGCCATGGCAACTTTCTATGATTGGCCACCTTCTGTTTACTGATCAAGGTTTTTGCTTTTGAAGTTTGATACGACCGCACACATCTCTCTTACCCAGCCATCTTGAGTATTCCTTGGCATTACTTAGCGTAGATCCTCTTGGGACATTGGTATTTTCTTTAGTACACTAGTCTCTAGGATTGGGAGGTTCTTATTTTTATATGGAGGTATTTGCTACCTGCCAGGCTTGTTGGCAGCATATCTTTTAAGTGTAGAATAAAATTATATAGATGCTCTCATTCTTGAAAGGATCACTTAGTTTACTCAAGAAAATATTAAATAAATTTTTAATAAGTCTATAGCTAAATTTGTATTTTAAATAAATATCTAGTTTGACTTAGCAATTAAAATTAAAACTTAAAACCGGATGTGAAATTCTAATTTAGAATGTGCTAAATGTCTTAAAATTTGACATTGTATTACTTTATAACACACAAACATATATTATGTCGAAAATAATTTTCAGATTATTAAATCATATATTTATTAATTTTAAGCATTTTGATATAATTAAATTTTATTAAATTTAAATATATGTACATATAAAATATATTTCGATCGAATTTTATTATTTATTTTAGAATTGCCGAAAGCATTATATATATATATATATATATATATATATATTAAATTTAACTATGTATATGTATTTAAATTTAAAATTAATCATTATATATATAATATTATAAATATATTTCGGTTGGAAAAATAATTTTATTAAATGCCGAAGCAAAGTAATTCATCTATTAATATACATATATTATTTTATTCTAATTTTAATATATATGTTAGTGAATAAATTAATAAGCATTCTATTGAATTTTAAAACTATAGTTTGTAAAAAAATAATATTTAAAAAAAATATAATGGCCGATTTTTGTGTGTGTGTGTGTAATATGTAAATGTATTTCTATTTGATTTAATTTATACAATAAATTAGTTATCAAACGATGAAACAACATATGAGTAAATATGACATTAACATATATACAAGTGGTGATATATAAGCACAAACATACAATGAACATCATACACAAATATATCATAAATGTAATTGTAAAAAAGATGTACCTAATGAAATATTGCTTATAATTCACACTTTGATCCCTCATATTTGCACCCACTGTTGTAAAAAATTGGTGTGCCAACAATGGATCTATTTTATTTAAATGATTGGACGTAAATGGAGTTGGAAAGTGGAGTTTGGGAGGGAGATGCTTGTAACCGCAAATTGAGATGGGGGAAACAAAAAGTAGAAAAAGGAAAAGAGGTCAAGGTTTGAATATATTGTGAAGGCTGGAGAAAATATCCGTTTATCTTTCTCTTACCATTTCAAAATTCAAAACCCCTCCTTTCTCCCTATTATTGGCCGACCTAGCCTTAGTCCAATATGGACTAAAAACCCTGTAAAAATCCATTTTGTATTTTATATAATTTAAATCCTATTCAAATCCATATTGATATCGTATATCGATACACACATATATAACTTTTATATACACATCCAATAAATTACTAACAATATCCCGAACAATTTTAAAGGTTAGTCCATTTTAATAAACACACGCTATACAATAAATACAATAATTATTAATATTTCATAAATATTAATTGATTTATAACTATTTATAAATCAATTAAATCAAGCGATGTTTTAGAGACTAAATATATTTGGTTGTGCGACTCACTGCTGTGAATTTAACCATCGATTAATATTCGAACAATTTAAATGCTAATGTTCACATGTCACCTTAGCTCGTGGTGTGAAAGTTTGATTTAATTCATCGCTTACAAATCTCATCGATAAAATCTAATTTTACAAATTTAAGCGATGCCTTGTAGTAACAATTATTTACACCAATTCTTTTCATCAACACTATATCACTTAAGGATTTATAGAATTTGGTTTTGATCAAAATTCCAATATTATCCACATTCAACTTGGTTAGTCCATAAGCAAAGTCCTCGATTTAATAATAATATTTATTATTAACCATACTACTCTGTTAGAGATTTTGAATTTGAGTTGACTACTATTTACACGTAAAAAGAGAAATCACCCCAATTCAATAAAAAAGACTAAATCAAACTAAAATGAAATTAAAATGAGAATAACGCAATATTTATGAAGTGGTTTAGCTAAATTTGTAAGCATATGTCCACTATCAACTTTATTTCGGATTACACTTGCAATTACAACCACTTTTACAATGGTTTCAGATCTAGAAAATGATTGATTTCGAAAATGGAAGAGTATTAATGCAAAAATCCAAGATAGGTCCAAAAAGTCCTTTTTGTGTTGTTCGAAGCCTCCAATTTATTGATGTATTCCTCCACCATAGTCGGTAGAATGCGATTGAACTGTTAAACACCAAATTTGAGTTTCCAGCCACGAAGAAGTTTTCAAAGCGAAAAACCGTCAATAATCGTACCATTCGACACCGACTGGTTTTGGTCAGCGCTGAACAATTTTGCTAAACTATCTTAGCTTTTACTTCGTATTTGCTTAAGTCTTCAAGCTTTAGATCTTCGTTGACAAAATTGCTCATCGAAATGTGGTCAGTACCTACCGTTTTCCCCTTCAAGCTTCCGACCGTTTGGTACTGGTCAGTTTGACTTCTCCCATAATTGGCCAAAATTGTTGAGGTCCTCTTGTTTTTCAATCATTACATCTTTTAAGCCTCTTGATTAATTTCTTCATCGTCTTGAAGTTCAGATTCATTGAGATGTCGTTTGGTTTAAATGTTAGATAACACTTGCCCCTCCATGCATGCTTTGTGAAATCAAAGCATGCTTGGATCGAGACAAGCAACTGAACTCAATCTTTAATGGTGCCCCATGATATGAACTGTTGTCGCAAATCGTTGCACCTACTCTAATAATATCGACATGCCTCTTCATACAGTTGTTGGAATATATCTTTTTCGCAGATTTATAAATTGAACTCTTCTATTTGAAGTCTTCGATCCTTGTTAAAAAATTTCTAAATGCTACTCCAATCTTTTATTAGGAAGATTTCTTCCGTTTTTCCAAATAGTCAAAATCCATTCGGTATCGACCATTTTTTCTCGACACCGACCGTTTTTCTAGGTGTGGTATAAAATCAACGCTTAGAATTATTTTCCACTTCACATTCATTTCGCGCCTTCTACTTTTTTTAGCTCTCATGACTTTGACCTTGACCCAAGATTTCAAAGCCCCCGCCAACTTCCTAGCACCGCCCCCTTCATTCGAATTACCACCACCACTCGTCGTCGACCACATAAGAACAGGTTGCCACCATACACATCCTAATCAATCACAGATCACCATTTCCATATCTTGATTTAGTGGCAGGGATGCATTTTTGGTTGTCGTCATCATCCTTCACTTGCAATGCATTGCCATCGTGCCACCATCGCCAATCTAGCTTCACACCAAAATCAACATCCAACCCTTCGACATCGCCCCCTTTCTTTAACAAACCCATGGAAAACTTAAGGCTTGTTAAAATAAACTTCGAATTTAGCATGTCATCGAATTAAGAGGGTAAAAGGAAATGGAAAGGATCAATTTCCTTGGGTTGTTCTCGAATATGGACTGGGGTTTTGACTTTAGTAAGACGTTTCAAGGAATCAACACATTGAACACACACTCCGACGTTCAACATGTTGAATATGCGACTATATGATTTTTGTTTGATGATAATAAACATATATATATATTCATTTAAATGTATTTGTTAATGTACTATTTTATTTCACACATAATTAAATAAATATTTGCTGAATAAAATAAATAACACGGAATTTAAATTCAAACAGATATTTTATTCAAACAAATATTTATTACAACTTTGAATAGTACAATTTTGAGCTCTCACTATACACAATCTTTGATTACAATACAATTTTGATTACATCACACTATACATATAGTTGGACCTCACTACAATTCACTCTCACTCGTATTTATCTTTAACTTCAATCCAGATTGAATTCAGCATCTGAGCAATCTGCAAAAATACACACTAACGCGGTAAAATTGAAAATAAAATATTTTTTGCAGTGTGAAATAAAATGTATTTTAAAAATATTATTTGCCTCAGTTATTTGGGTTGTTCGTCATCATTTAATTCTGAATTCATCACACACGAACAACTTGTGACATGCACAATGTATCACTATACATGCCACAAGGCCGTGCACACCGATATACACTTGATAGAATTACAAGGACAGGTGAGCATAGGTCAAACCCAAATGAAAAGCCGGGTTCAACTCAAGTGAAATATAAATAAAATCACGATACCAGCACAAGGTCAAACCCGAGTTTTTTTGCTGGATTCAACTCAGGTGCAATACAAAACTGTCAAGTACAAGTGACTCGACAAACAAGAACACAGTCTCGACCAAAAACAGCACCAGACTGGACTCAAATGAAATGTACAAAGAAATGATACAAAGTGCAACAGAAAATCAACAAATGAAACAGCATCTCTACCACTAAACCAACAAAGGCAGTTCACAAGTTCAAGACCAGTGAATTGCAATGGTCGACCAGGTAGCAAACAGTTCAACATGACTGCATCAAGAAACCAAAACCAGAAGCAATATAGCAACCAGTTCATATATATATATGACAACAATGCATCACTGATCCACAAAGTATGCATGGATCAGTACACATGAGAACCAACCAAATAGACCAGTGAACAACAAGTGGTACGAGACCAAACCAGTCGAATGCAACTGAATTCAAGTGAGTGGCAACGACAAGTGATGCATCAAACAACTCAATATGCAAACAAATGTAATGCATCACGAGTACAAGAAGTCATGAACCAGTTCATGTGAAACTACACGAGACTCGAAGCACAGTGCACATCAACTCAAAGCAAATACAGACCAAACTACAGCAGGTCAAACAAACATTATCACATGCCAATGTCAACAAGTGCAAAAATCAGAGGCAATGAAACAGCGAACAAAATCAAGCAGAGATGAACAAACCGTAGTGGCAAGTTCGAACAAAGCCAAAGCCGAGATAAGCAAGCAATACAAATTCAAATATACATATACATATATATGTATACACATATCTATATCAAATGAAATAGTGGCAGCATAAGCAAGTGACACAGCTAGTTCGAACAAAGATTTCAAACTGCAGTTCAAAGCAATGTCGAGTCAACAACAAAATATACAAATTGGAACCAAGTCATAAGAAACTGATTCAAAGTCAAAGTTTCAAATTGAGAAATGCAATGTCGAAGTCAATAAATAATATGATGAAAACGAACAAACCAAGTCAAATACTACAGAGCATTTAACAAGCATCACATAATCAAGTAACCGAAGTCAACAGAGCATAAAGATCGGAACTAAAATCATGAATTAAATGCCAGCAAATTAAGAACCGTGATGACCAAGGCAACAAGAAAGAAACAAGTCAGAAATCAAGCCGTGGTGGCCACGAAATCAAAAAAGCCGTGAGAAGCAAGAAATCAAAATATATACGAATTGAACAAGTCAGTAATCATCTCAAGCATCCAAACGAAGATCAATGGCCGAACTATATTAATTGACGAATTCAAACAAATGCATACGAACGAAGAAATAGGAGTTCGAACCCTATATAAACAATTAACATCATCGGCAGTTGATCATTCGAGTTCAAGCATATCACACATCACAACATCAATTAGGAACTCGAATCAAGTCGAGTATAGTATAAATCGAAGAAGGAACGAACGTACCAATTTTCACAACAGACAAACTCGACGCAAATTGAAGCAGCCGTGTGTGCAAAGTAGAAGATACAATCGATCGTCATGCAATCACGAGAACAACCCATCTGATCGATCAACAAGTCGGCGGCTTCAATTATAGAAAGCTTTAATTTCAAAGCGAAGAGGAAGGAATGAATCGAGGCAGCCATTGTTTTTCATCTCACAAAAGAGCCGGCCGAATTATACAAAGAAAATGGAATATTCATTTATTATTTAATTGGGCCGGTCCTTTAATTACTTTGAGCTTTAGAAATTTTAAATTAGGGTTTTGATTTTAATTTGTTTTTAAATTTGTAATTTCTTTTTAAACCATTGTAATTTCTAGTCGTGCGACTAGGGGACAAACTACGTGGCGTAGTTTGAGAATTCGCAACTCAGTGGCTGAGTTGTGGCAGGGTTTTGAGCGTAGAGTTAGGATTATTCGATAGCGGGTGTCGCGAGTTTACGTGTGTAAGCGTCTGACTATCTAATTTCTAGTAGAAACCTTGGGGGCAGCACGTGGGCAGAGTTTTGCCGAAGCTGGGTAAATCTGTGTGTTATATTTTCTGCTTTTATTATTTTGCTATTATCTGTGCTGCTTTTACTTTGCTATGTCTGTGTTGAATTTATATAAACTTCCACAATAATTTTTATAATTAATAGTATCACCCTATTCACCCCCCTCTAGGGTGAAATCGATCCTACACAACAAATTCAAGTGCTGACACTCTGGGGTTTTTCATCCCATCGACACTTGAAGTCATCTGTCATAATCCTATGATCCTACAAATAAAAACTTCATGTCACTTTAAGTAACGGCTTCATTATCGTAAACTCTAGATAATGGGTACAATCCGACACATAGTTCTATTGTGTGATGAAGCATATTTGGCAGAACGAGTGGACTATTTACACATAGTGCTTTCGCATACTATGCCAAGGACAAAGTATACACACTACATAGATTAATACTTCGCACTGCCTCGGTCGACGTATAGAATCCAATTGGTAACCACACGTCGACATCCATTTGGACTCTCTATAATTGGCTACATGGGTTTTAATTATAGTGACACTGATATAAATCATACCTGACCATGCTCGTTCTCCAGCTTTCAGTACAAAATGGATGACCGTAGACGGTCTCCTCATCTTCACATCAGTGCAGGCCCTTCTACTGCTCTGGGGGTAGGCTCGTCCATTGCCTTGGCATCTTCTTCTATAGCGACAAGGGTCAGGCGCCCTATTACTCAAGAACTCCAAAATTTTCCCCTTGTCGAAACTCAAGGCCCTGCTATTCCGCTTGCCCAACAAACTAGTGTTATGATTCTTGAATAATCTTTGATCTCTCTGGCATCTAAGCTGACCATTGCAGAATACAGAGGGTTTTTGAAAAGCAAGGAATTCCTAAAAATGAAATGCTCCTTCCTTTACCAAATCAATGAGCCCACAATCCTCTGGAGGGCTACACCTCATACAACCGCTATATGTGCTTATCTGGGTCATGCCTCCATTCAAAAACTTCTTGAGATTTGTATTACAAATGCTAGGACTTATTTCCTCTCAACTTAAACTAAATTCTATGCCACTCTTACTCTGTCTATATGAACTTTAGGATGCCTTTGGGGAGATCACCAACATCACTCGAGCTAATTTTTCTATTCAACTTCAAGAAGAGGTCCGACCATCCTTCAATTTCGATTCTTGAGTCTTTCAACATATGTAAAATTGTAGAGAGACTACATAATAAAAGAAGTTACTTTAAGGATGAGTACTTCTTCATCTGATGCCCCGTTGATTTTCACCGAAAGTGGCTTTTCATATGTAAGTTCTTCAATCAATGGTGTTTCATTGCATTGAAGCTTTCTTTACCTGAATGACTAACATTTCTTTATCCTTATCATAGATATTTCCTTGAAGGGTTATGACTCCAGTATTATAACACCCCTAATTTTTCTTTAACATTATTCAGGAGTTTTAATTAGATTAATTAAATAGAATAATGTGTGGCGTGAAAAGGAGATGAAATTTGATAATTAATTGGGTTAGGCCTTAACTAATCAACATATAAGATTGTTTTGACTTAAACATAAGTAGGAGGATTTATGAGAGGGGCAAAATAGGAATAAGCTTCATGTAACAACCCGCATATCTATCGATTCTATATTTAAATATTTTATCGTTAGTCGGATGTTAGTCCGAAAAGCTACTTTTTGCATACGGTCAAATTAGGACTCGAGACCACCCCCATTGGGTTCAAAATGACGTTTGCGATCTTTTTGAGTGTAAACTTCGATATGTTTGGAGATAGTGAAATTTTCAACACTTTTTCCCGCCTTTGACTTTGGTTTGGACTGCACCCCTTTAGTTCAGCCCAACCATCTTCCTCACTCTATCAAAACACTTCAAGCTTTGTCAAAAATGGTGGTGGGAAGTGGAAATTAAAACTCCAAACACAAATTCCATTGCAAATCCGAGATTCAACATCAAATTCACGTGAAGACCATTGATTCAAGCTTGTTGGTGTTCTTGCTTTGCTCTCAAATCTCCATCTTCATCAAATTCCGTGAAAAGGTGAGATTTTTGATCTCACATCTTGCCTATATCTATCTTGGACTGTTGGGAATGATCCCCTATTGCATTTGCATCAACATTTGCGTTTGGTTTGGATTGGATTGGCGAAAAACTTCAATTTTCAGCGTTTTGGTGATTTTTCTGGCCTTAAGTCGTTTCTGGCCATCCCTAGGTCGTCCACGAGTTAACTCCTTAGGTCGTCCAGGCTGCTAGCTCGCGTGTTGAAAAGTCTCCAACTTCTTAGGTCGTCGCCGACCTATAATTCCCAGGCAATGTTAAGTCGTTCACGAGTTAAGGCTTAGGTCGCTTGCGTGCTTAGGTCGTTCTGGCTTAGGTCGCAGGGAAATAAGTCGTAGGTCGAAACTGCTTTAAGGCTTAGGTCGTTGCCGACCTAAAATTCCTAGGCAAACCACTAAGTCGCTCGATTTTTGTTAAGTATTAGGTCGTTGCCGACCTATAACCTCCAGGCAAATCTTAGGTCGGTTACGAGTTAAGTATTAGGTCGTTCGCGAGTTAACTCCTTGAGTCGTTCAAAGCTTAAGTCGTTAGGTCGCGCGCCTTGCTATCTCGTTAGGTCGCATGCCCAGTTAAGTCGTTAGGTCGCGTGCCTAGTCAAGTCGTTAGGTCGTAAGACCTTAGGTCGTGCACCTTTAAGTCGAAACATTTTAGGTCGCTTCCCCTGGACTGTTAGGTCGAAGGCCTTTTTCCATTAGGTCGCAAGACCTTAGGTCGCACCTTCTTAGGTCGCGAACCCAGTTAGGTCGCGCACTCTCTTAGGTCGCGAACACTTAGGTCGCGCCTCACTGTTAGGTCGCGCACTTCGTTAGGTCGCTTGCATTTAGGTCGCAGACCTTAGGTCGCTCGCGAGTTAGTACTTAGGTCATTTGACCTGTTCTTCAGCTAGGTCGCACGGCAGTCTTTCCCTTAGGTCGTATGACCTACTTCTCCTTAGGTCGCTGGACCAGCTTGCCTTCGCTAAGTCGTACCGTGACGGGGCGCTGCCCCGCACCCCGCCGTGGGCGCTGCCCCCTGGACCCCCGCGACCTGAGTGTTCAGAATTTCTACTTTGATGGTTTTGGGACTGACTTCTTTGGACTTTACTCACGTCTTCGAACGTGAATTGATTTGTTTCTACAATCGTTTTATGACTTGTCACTTTAAAGATATATGAAGGTTTCAATACTAATAGTAAATATCAAAACTCTTTCATCAAAGCGATTTCAACACTATTTTAAATATCAAAAGTTCGTTTTCTCAAACCGATTTTCAATCTACTAGTATATACAAGCCTTTACTTCACTCGAATGAGAAATCGACTTAAACGACTTAGTAAAACGGGTGGTATGAAACACTTGCGTTCACTTCGTCGGTTAGCTCTTGGACTTGTTCGATTGAACCCTTTTTGTGACAATTTCCTAGTGAAGATTTACAGCTTGTTCGTAAATATTTAAGTTAAGCAAGTGGTTATGGGACATGAAGCTAAACTCATATATTTACTAGCTTGGTGTGATTGACACTTCCTTATGATCATGACGATCATTTTTGTGATTTAGACTAGCGATTGAGCGATGTCTCTTTGTCTACGTGGGAGACTATACCCCGATTATGTGATGTTTCGCCATCACATTTCCTACGGTCTTCGGGCCATTCCTGTGTGAAAATTTAATGGATAGCTTCCATGAGATATCATCTCGTCATGTGTTTACGCGTAGGTGAGTTTTCATGCTCCCATTCATGTGTTAGGCCTCCCCCCTTTATGTGTTTTCTGGATTTCTGATGATGATTTCTGGAATTTTGTGCTTCACCAATTTTCATGATTTTCATTGATATGATATCAGTTTTTGTGCATTGGTGAATTCATGTGTTATTGACTTGTTATGAATACAAGTTTAGGGTATGATACCCTATTTTATCTTTGAGAAGATTCTTGTGATATTGATTAATCTTTTGTTGATTATCATTTACATACTTATAGTAGTATGTCGCTATGGTTATTACATGTTCATGTCATGCCTTTTACTGTATACCATATCATCTGATATTTATAGTTAGACTGATCCGTTTATTATTTTCTTATAAATAATACTCGGGTCAGACCGAGATGTTACAGGTGCTTCTGCTTGACTTCTCTTCAGGATTATTCTGACTTTTGGCTAACTACCTAGATTAGTAGTTTTTGGATGTACACCTTTGAGATATAGACTCTATGTTGTGTACTTATTCTTTTGTATAGCACGTGATGCTATTCTTTTGTATTATCGTGGATCTTTCCGACCACTACTCTGATGTACACTTTCATGTGATATATATATTTATTCATATCTTCTTCCGCCTTTGTGATATGGATGTCTGTGACTGATTTATGTTATGATTATTTCTATGTTTGTTTCCGAAGATTATATATAGCCACCGTGTGATAGCTTTGTGTTTGTACCGGTATGTCGGATTTCCTCCTTAAAAGATATGCATTCTATTCTATCTGACGTATTGGTGCTCGCACAAAGAAGTTACATGGATGGTCGCTCCTCCACAGCCTTATTCTCCGCGCTAATTGACAGCACTACATCGTAGTGTTCTTGGTTAGCGTGGGCATAGAGGTGGGGCGTTACACTTCATCTAAACATAAACCCCTCCACCCTCATATCGTCATTCATTTTTACATGCACACAAAACATAGAAAAAGTAGAGGCCATTGCTAAAGCTTTTAAAGGATGAAAAGTTAGAGAATCAAGTTAAGCTAAGGGGAATCAAATCAACAACTCAAATCTCAACTCTTTTTCTCAAAACAAGGCGAATAATAGCATCCATCTCATTCATATGTGTTAAATTTTAGATTTTTGATATATTCCACATTGTTTGATGATGATATTGTTGATTGTACCATTGTTTATATGAATGGTGATTTATTGGAATATTTATGAAATTATTATGATAGGTTTCAAGGGGAAAACCTTGGTGAATGACCTCCAAATGACTTGATTTTTGGATATGTTGTGTATTACATAATTTTATAGATTTTTTTTTGAATTTCATAAATTTCGAAATTAATAGGAATATTTTATGAATTTCCTAAGGTGAAAAGGGCATTTATTTCGGGTTTTAATTATTAAAAATAATAAAATAATGAATTTTGCCCCGAAATTTTATATAGTAAATAAAATTTTATTTTAGATTTTTGGTGAATTTTTGGGATTTTTTCCAATGTTTCGATTTATTATGAATTTCTAAGCTAGAAAGGCTTGATAATTATATTAAAATATTAATATAATTTAATGGTTTGAAAATAATTTTGAGAATCATGAAATCTCATTAATAGTAGTTTTTCTAAAAGGAAATTGATAAACTATACCTTTAACCTATAGGAATTTGACAAACAATAAGAGTTGGTGAAAAGAATATACTTTATTAAGCAAAATAGTGGTTTTTACGTTAATTACGAGTCTGTCACTAAACCCCTTTCTCCAATGTCAGAGGAACCCCCTTTCTCCAATGCCGATGGAACCCCATTTCCCCAATGTCGGTGGAACCATTTTTCTCCAATGTCGGTGGAACCCCTTCCACCACTGTTGTTTTATTACCCTTTCACCAACTATGTTTTCAAAACATAAAATATGTATAACTTTTTAACCGTAAGTCCATTTCTCTATTACGACCACTCTACGGAAAGGGAAACCATCATTCGAAAGCAATGGAATAGGTTATATACCCCAATTCTACACATATAAAAAGTTATATCCCATGAAAAATATGCCTTGAGAAATGTTATTGGCAGAGGCCAATAGGTCTTAGTGATCCCATGAAAACTATGTCCAGAATAGGTTATTGATAGAGATCAATAGGTTCATAGTCATCCCATGAAACTATGACCTGAGAGATGTTGTTGGAGAATCTAGTAGGTTCATAGTCAGCCCATGAAAACTATGACTTGAGAGATGTTGTTGGAGAATCTAGTAGGTTCACAGTCAGTGCATGAAAACTATGATTGGATGATGTTATTGGTAGACACCAATAGGTTCCTAGTAATCCCATGAAAACTATGAAACCGGACAGATAGTCCGTAAGCTTGGAACATGTTATTAGTTAGTCTATGAAAACTAATAGGTTAATAGTGACCCTAGAAACTATAACTTGAGATAGATAATCAGATGATTGGGGATGGGAAATCCAGGATATATTGTATAATTGCATATCATCATATTATGTTATGTTTTAACCATTGTGGATGCAAGTGCACAATATATGGTTAATTATTTTTTGGTTAAGGTACTAGCGAGGGAAAACCCATTCTGCTCAGCGGCGTGGCCTCGCTAGATATCTATTTGGTTCGAGATGGTATATTATTATTCACACTAAACTTTTTGTCTGACTCAAAGTTTATGTTTTTCCCCTTAAACTCTCGGGTGCTAAAAATTAATTTGAGTAGGCCGAGGGTAAGGGGTTTTCAGCTTATTAGTTGACGAATAAGCTTCCAAAGACATGCAAGAGGCAAGCTAGTTATATAGAAGATTCTATCTATTGTCCACTGTGTAATTTGGATGTAAGGGCAAATTTGTTTAATTGCCTATATTTAGACTTTGATCCACCAAGGGGGCATCTTCATATGTCGCTCTTGGCGTAGTTTGTAATAAATTGTAATTTCTCTAAACGTGGCTTACATATGGGATTATGTAATGAATCTGAAATGCTATGTGTAATGAAATGAGAAATTTGTTTTAAATTGAGTTTAAAATTTTTCATATTCATGTGTTTCTGGTATATCAATGTATCTAAGATTACCGCATTTGGTCACCGAGAATTAATAACTATGGATGATTGCAGCAACTATAGCAGTTAGTTTTGGGCCTCCAAATGGGGGATGTTACAAGTTGGTATCAGAGCATAGATTTATATAAATTTAAAATAAAATTGAACCTAAAAGATTTTCAAAACATAACCCAATGAATCATAGAATGAGACCGGGGCTTGGGTTAACACTATAGTAATGTACTTGCATTTGTTATATATATATATAAGTACGTATTCCCCTTTTCTCCTAGACCGTTTTTCTATACCTTACTAAGGCTCGTATGTTGATATATGAGAAAGGAAGATATGGAGGCAGGAAACGAAAGAGGAAGTCTAGGCGGAGGAAGCACCACAACTAATGGAAATCGTAACACCCCTAATTTTAAGTAGCATTATTTAGGAGATTTAATTAGATAAATTGAATAGAATAATGAAGAGATTAGGGTGATAAGGGAATTGAGATTTGAGAACTAATTAGAGTCGTGCCTTAACTAAATGAATATATGTGTGATTTATAAATCAGAGATTTAAGAGAATAAGGCAAGGGTGATATGGGAATAGTCGTATACCATAACCCCTAAACCGTTACCTCATTCTCATTCTCATTCTCATTTTCATAAATCAAAAACATAAACAAAAGGAAACAAGGCCGGCCATAACCCTAGGAGATGAGGAGCTCAATATCAATTAGAGGCTAAGATCCAAGCTTGGAAGATTAAAGTGAAAACCAAATCTCATGGTCCTTATCCAAACAAGGTGAATAATGATCTAACCATCTCATATAAGTTTATTGAACATTTTAATTTTGGGTTTAAGATTTAAAACCGTTTGGATGGATGAATGATGATATGCTTTGATTTATATGCCATGTTGTAATTTAAACAAGAATTTTGTGAGATGATATAATTCGATTTTAAGGTTAAAATCGTGTAAATTGATTTCGAATGCCATGATATTTGAATATGTTATGTAAAACATTATTTTGGAGATGAGTTTAAATTTTCATAATATTCCAAGCTATGGATAATGTATTATGAATTTTGAATGGGAGAGATGGTTAATTTTGGGTTTAAATTATTTAAGGCAATTATATAAAGGACGTCGGGTCTGAAATTTATATATGTTGGAAAACATAATAAAATTGTATTATTGTGATTTTTGGGGAATTCTCCTAAGTATTTTACTATGATTATAAAATTATTTAAGTTAAGGGACTTAAATGAGGGGAAGGGCTTATTTGCTTAAAATGTTTTAAATGGTTAATTTTGAATTCAGCAGCCTTTTAGAAAAAAGGATTTTGATAAAGAAATGGAAACCAATTACATTTTGACAAATTAGGTAAGTTAGGTGGAAAGAAATTTCTTTGAAAGGCATAAAACCAGTTTTGTTTTGATTTACCACTTCGCCACTTCCATTTGCTAGCTTTTGTCACCATACTTCCGCTAATGAATCCATTCGAAACCAATACACATGGTATAAAGCCATTAATACATAGTGTATTAGAGAAAGGTAGAAGGGACTGTGTCGAAGGCATGCTTTCGAAGGGGTTGAAGCTTTTGAATCGTTACCTTAGTTCAAAAAGAGGCTTTCAAACAAGTTGCCGCTTGCTTTGTTTTTAAAGAAGCTTTCGAATGAGTTGCCGCATTTTGAACCTATTCATTACCTAGCTACCGCCTTCGTACCTTTCGAATTGGTTAAAGGCCGCTTTTCTTTATGGTCTTATAACAATGAGTTCGAAAGGAAGGCTTTCGTTTCATTAACCGCCTTCCCAATGCTTTCGAAAGGATCCTTGTAGCCTCTTTTATCAATGGTTTCGAAGGCAATGGTTTCGAAAGGTTGGTTTCAAATCTATCATTTTCCCACTTATTTTACTTAAAAGCAATTCTTTCGAAAGGGATACTTTCGCTATTGTTCTCTTTGACCCGGTAGTTATAATTAATGTTAAGCCCAATGATTTCGAAAGAGATACTTCCAAATGGTTTCGAAGCTATGCTTCCATAAATTCTTGCTTGAGCTAAATGCTTTCGAAAGGAATGTTTTGAGTGTTTCGAAAAGTATATCTTTAATGGTTTTGAAAGGAAGGTTTCAATGCTTTCAAAAGATACGTTGGATGGTTTTGAAGGAGAACTTCTATGGTTTTAAGTAACGATACAAAGGATATAGTCTAAAGCCTTAGTTTTCAAATAAGAAACCCAACTCATTTTTAAAGGTAAACCCATGGCAATATAAAAGAGTTTTGAAATGGCATTTTACCTTGGAATTCTTGAATAATCTTTCCTTGCTAAAGATAGTTGGGTGTTAAGGGTAGAATAACCAGCTAGACTGAATTAATAGTAAATATACATCGAGTTAACTCCTGTATGAGTAGCATTGTGCCCAAGAGGTCAGACATACCAGAAATAGGATGCCCAAAGACTAATCCAAGAATTATTAGTTTAGATAGGTTCTTAGTAAGCCCATGAAAACTATGTATGGAAATTGTTATTGGCAGGGGCCAATAGGTTCTTAGTGATTCCATGAAAACTATGTCCGAAATAAGTTATTGAAAGAAATCAATAGGTTCGTAGTCAGCTCATGAAAACTATGACATGATAGATGTTATTGGAGAATTCTATAGGTTCATAGTAAGCCCATGAATACTATGATTGGAGAAAGTTATTGGTAGATGCCAATAGGTTCATAGAGATCCCATGAAAACTATGATTAGGTGATAGTATTGGTAGGAACAATAGGTTCATAGTGACCCTACGAAAACTATGAAAGTGGATGAGAATTCCATAAAGAATTAACAGGTTATTAGTCAGCCCATGAAAACTAATAGGTTAATAGTGACCCTAGAAACTATAACTTAAGAAAGATAGTCAGGTAAACGGGGATGAGAAATTAAGAGCATATTGCATGTTTGCATATCATCATGATACATTTTATTATGTTATGTCTTAACCATTATGGATAAAGGTGCACAGTATATGGTTATTATAAATTGGATTAAGATACTATTGAGGGGAAAATCCGTTTCGGTAAGCAGCGTGGTCTCAACATATTTCGATGTGGTTCGAGACGGTAGGTTATTGTTCATACTAGACTTTTTGTCTGACTCGAAGTTTATGCTTTCCCCTTAAACTCTTAGGTGCTCAATTGATTTTGAGTAGTTTGAGAGTTAAGGTTTTCAGGTTCTCCTTTAGACGAATAAGCTTCCGGAGACATGTAGGAGGCTGGCTAGCTAGTAGGAGTTCTTTCTGTTTTAATTCCGCTGTGTTTTGAATGTAATGGCAAAGTTGTTTAATTGCCTATATTTATACTCCGATCAACCAAGGGGGCACCTTCATATGTTTCTCTTGGTGTATTTTGTTTAATTATATTTCTCTAAACGTGGTTTACGAATTAGGATTATGTAATGAATTTGAAATATGATTTAAAGTGGAATGAGAAATTTGTTTTATAATTTTAAATTTTTTCATATTCATGTCTTCCTATTATATCAATGTATCTAACATTATCGCATTTGGTCAATGAGAATTAATAGCTATAGATGACTACAGCATCCGTAGCAGTTAGTTTTGGGCCTCTAAATGGGAAATGTTACAGAAATGCTTGACGCAATACCAGGAGGAATCCGGGTCGACAAGCAAATGTTAATCCAACGCAAATGCCAACGTAGGTGCTGGAACCCCACTCATAGGTATGGGGATGATATATCAGTTCTTCGTCAATCTGATGCAAGCTGGAGCAGCTACAGGAGTAGCTAGGGGAAATGCTGAATACTGGGGGAGCAAATCCTATGGCCCCAGTTGGTAATAACTATGCCAAGATGAGTAGGGATTACACCAATCTTGGTGGGAAGACGTTTTTGGGAACAAAGGACGCTATCGAAGTAGAAAACTGGTTATTGCATTGTGAAAGAATTTTCGCTGATTTGGGATTAAACGATGAACAGAAGAGAAGACTTGCTTCCACACAGTTGCATAGAGCAACATTATACTGGTGGAATAGGGTTACTGTTGGAGTACCTGAAGAAGAATTAACTTGGACCGAGTTTCGAAGGAGATTCGAATAGAGTTTTCTATCCAAAGTGGCAAAGTCGGCATTAATGAGGAAGTTTATGGATATAGAGCAGGGGGAGATGTCGGTAATCGAATATGCCACGAAATTTGATGAGCTGTCCAGATACGGATACGCCATGATTGTCACCATCATCAACAGAAATGAAAAGTTTATTCGAGGACTGAAGTCGGATATTTCTAGGGCAACCATGCCACACCTCCATGACCCAAGCAATGTCGTAGTGGAGATAGCCATCAGGAATGAAGAGATGCTCTCTACGTTTAGTAAGGGGAAGTCAGTTGAGGTTCAAGGTCCCTAGGGAAAGAAGAGAAAGTTCTTTAAACGAAAAGGAGCTCGGAAAGGAGGAGCAGCCAAGAAAGGGAAGGCTAACGTAGTTTGCTACCAGTGCGATAAGAAATGACATTTTGCTCATGAATGTCGAACTAGAAAAAGAAAGAAGGTTGCAGATAAGAAAGGAGTGAAGTACTTCAACTATGACCAGATTGGGCATTACAAGAATCAACGTCTAGAACCGGTTAGAGCAGACATGGGAAAACTATTTGCCTTAGAACCATCTTATTCCAGACCAATAACAGCTGAGAAGGGGAAATCCATGATGGAACGTATGCTTTTGATTAACAGTATACCAGTTAGGGTACTATTTGATACCGGTGCATTGCATTCATTTATATCTCAGTGTTTGGTTGATAGATTAGGTTTAGAACCATCATACCTACTTACTTCCTTAAGGGTTGTGAATCCAATAGGAAGGTATGCAACTCTGGGAATGAGATGTAATCAGTTAGAACTTGACTTGTTAGATCATAAGCTTGCATGTAGTCTGTATGTTTTTGATTTCTAGGGATTCAGGATCATATTGGGTATGGATTGGTTAGATAGATACGATGCAAGAATATTTTACTGGGAGGAGGAAATATCGTTGAGACACCCCAACAGCCATAATCGGTGGAGAAGTCAGGCTCAAGTGCTTGTGCTTTGCTGAATGCAATGGCAGCATAAGAAAATTAGATCGGGTGTTGGTAGCAAAAGAGTTTGCAGATGTTTTTGAGCCAGTGTCAGGGCTACTGCCAAAGCGAGCTATCGAGTTTCGGATAGGTCTTGTGCTAGGAGCAGAACCTGTAAGTAGACCACCTAGCTGGATGACACATACTGAGATGAAAGAGCTAAAGGTGCA
The DNA here is from genome assembly GCA_030737815.1 of Allium fistulosum. Lineage (NCBI taxonomy): Eukaryota > Viridiplantae > Streptophyta > Magnoliopsida > Asparagales > Amaryllidaceae > Allium > Allium fistulosum. Next base: position 119,700,159 of record CM060905.1, on the reverse strand, counting down.
GCTAGTGGACTTAGAAGGGAAGAGCTTTATTAGACCAAGCAGTTCTCCTTAGGGAGCAACTACAGTATTCATGAAGAAGCCAGATGGATATCTAAGGTTGTGTATTAACTATTGCAAGTTGAACTAAAGGACGATCAAGAATAAGTATCCTTTGACGAGAATCAATTATTTATTCGATCAGTTGAATGGAGCAAGAGTATTCTCCCAGTTGGATTTGGCAACTAGGTTCTATCAGCTAAGAGTGCTGGATGATAGTATTCCATTAACGACGTTCAAGACTAGATACAGGTCATATGAGTGGTTGGTGATGCCATTCGGGTTAACGAATGCACCTGCTTTCTTCGTGGATACGATGAACTGTGTTTTCCAAGAGCATTTGGATAGGTTCATATTGGTATTCATAGATGACATCTTAATATACTCTAAGGATGAAAGATAGCATGAAGTTCATCTTAGAATGGCGCTTGAGACGCTATGGCAGCATAACTGAAAGCGAAATTTTCAAAGTGTCATTTCTAGAAGAAAGAAGTTAAGTTTCTTGGTCACATGGTTTTAGAAAAGGGTTTGTCAGTTGATCCGGATAAGATCAAAGCTATTAACAACTAGAAGAGACCAGAGATGGTGACTGAGATTAGAAGTTTCCTTAGGCTTGCTGGTTACTACTGGAGGTTTATTAAGGATTTCTCGTGGATAGCAGCACCTTTGACTAGGCTGACCAGGAAGGATGTTAAGTTTACTTGGTTTGGCAAATATGAGGAAGCATTTCTTAAGCTAAAGCATTTATTGACCAATGAACCTGTATTAGTAGTTCCAGACGGGAATCAAGGATCAATAGTATATGCCGATGCATGTGGAACCGAATTAGGAGTTGTGTTGATGCAAAAGGGTAAGGTCATTACCTACGCTTCTCGATAGCTTAGACCCTATGAAGTGAGATACCCTACTTATGATTTAGAGTTGGATGTGGTAATCTTTGCGTTGAAAATATGGAGACACTTTCTCTTGGGAGAGAGATTCAAGTTATATACCGATCATAAGTCCTTAAAATACGTATTCTCCCAGAAAGATTTAAATATGAGACAACAGAGGTGGTTGGAGTTTTTAGCAGCTTATGACTTTGGTATAGAGTACATGCCAGGAAAAGGTAACAATGTTGCAGATGCACTTAGCAGGAAACATCAGAATGTGGTGTTAGCCATGTTGACCAAATGGAAGGATCTCGAGGCCTTGACTATGTGCAGTGTGCAGTTAAGATCTACCGCTAGTTCTAGTCAGAGTACTGCCATGTTGTCCTTCTTGGAAGTTCGACCGAGATTGATCGAAAGGATTGCATCTAAGCAGAAAAATGACCCCTTATTAGCTGAGAAGATTAGAAGGATAGAGGCCAAAATCGAGATTGATGATCTAAAGGATTTTATTATGGATCAGAGAGGGTGGTTGAGAAAGGAGGGACGATTGTTTGTCCTGAATGTAGAAAACCTAAGGAAGGAGGTCCTTAGAGAATGTCATCGATCAAAATTTACGATTCATCCTAGGGGAACAAGATGTATCAGGATATGAAGAGAAGTTTCCACTGGGAAGGTATGAAGAGGGATGTTGGCTTGTGGGTAAAGCAATGTGTGAACTATCAACAAGTGAAGGCCGAACATTAGAAGGCGAGTGGATTGCTTCAACCTTTGGAGATACCAGTTTGGAAATAGGATTCGATATCCATGGATTTTATAGGCGGGTTTCCAAGGTCGAACTGGGGAAATGAAAGTATATGGGTCATAGTGGAGAGGCTGACCAAGAGTGTCCATTTCATTCCAGTCAAATCAACTAGGACAACACTTGTTCTGGCTAAATTGTTTATGAAGAACATAGTTAGACTACATGGGATTCCTAGTATCATAGTCGATGATAGAGATGCCTTGTTCACTAGTGAATTCTGGAAGAGTCTACAAGGAATGTTGGGAACCAAGCTTAAGATGAGTACCGCTTATCACCCACAGACGGATGGGTAGACAGACAGAGTCAACAAGGTACTCGAGGATCAATTAAGAGCTTGTGTATTAGATTTTGGTGGGTCGTGGGATGACCATTTGCACTTGGTTGAGTTTTCCTATAATAATAGCTACCAAGCTAGTATAGGGATGGCACCTTTCGAAGATTTATATGGAAGGTCATGCAAATCACTAGCGTGTTGGTTAGAGACCAGAGATAGATTGGTCTTTGGTCCAGATACGGTGAGAGAAGCAATGGAGAAGATGGAGTTGATCCGAGGTAGGATGAAGGAAGCTCAGTCTAGACAAAAGAGTTACGCAAATAAGAGGCATAAGGATCTAGAGTTCTCAGTTGGTGATAGGGTTTTCATTAGAATATCACCGATGAAGGGTGTGGTACGATTTGGAAAGTCAGGAAATTGGCACCAAGATATGTTGGACCATTCCCAGTCATAGAGAGGATCAGAAAGCTCGCATACAGAGTAGAGTTACCAAGCAGTTTGGAAGGTGTCCATAATGTGTTTCATGTGTCTCATCTTTGTAAGTATGTACATGATCCAGAGACTACTATCCCTTCGACTGCATTGGAAGACTTAATAGTACAACCAGATCTGGCTTTTGTTAGGCAACCAGTTCGGGTTGTAGCGAGAGATGAGAAGAGGTTAAGAAATAAGAAATCAAGTTGGTAAAAGTTCAGTGGAGCGACAACGAGAAGAACTGTACTTGGGAAATAAAAAACAGAATTAGGGATACTTATCCTAGGCTGTTATGAGGGTATGTTCTATATTTTCTTATATAAACTTTTCGCTGGTGGGGTATACTAGCTTTGTTGGCATGATTGATATGCTTGTTTGTAGTCCTTGTTGAATTTCGAGGACAAAATTCAATAAGGAGGGAGCCTGTAACACCCCTAATTTTTCTTTAACATTATTCAGAAGATTTAATTAATTAATTAAGAAGAATAATGTATGGCCTGAAAAGGAGACGAGATTTGATAATTAATTGGGTTAGGCTTTAACTAATTAACATATAAGATTGTTTTGACTTAAACATAAGTAGGAGGATTTATGAGGGGGACAAAATAGGAATAAGCTTCATTTCCTTAACTAAACCCTTCCATCCTCATATCCTCATTCACTTTTACATCCACACAAAACACAAACAAAGTAGAGGCCATTGCTAAAGCTTTTAAAGGAAGAAAAGTTAGAGAATCAAGTTATAGCTAAGGGGTCAAATCAACAATTCAAATCTCAACTCTTTTTCTCAAAACAAGGTGAATAATTGTATCCATTTCATTTATATGTGTTAAATTTTGGATTTTTGACACATTCACATTGTTTGATGATGATATGATTGACTTTACCATTGTTTGCATAAATGGTGATTTATTGGAATTTCTATGAAATTATTATAATAGGTTTCAAGGGAAAAACCTTTGTGAATGACCTCCAAACGACTTGATTTGTGGATAGGTTGTGTATTACATAATTTTGAAGATGATTTTTTAATTTCATAATTTTTGGAATTAATATGAATATTTTATGAATTTTCTAAGGAGAAAAGGGCATTTGTTTCTATTTTTAATTATTAAAAAATAATGAATTTTGCTCCAAAATTTTATATAGTAAAGAAAATGTTATTTCATATTTTTGGTGAATTTTTGGGATTTTTCCCAAGTGTTCTTGATTTATTATAAATTTTCTAAGCTAGAAAGACTTAATAATTATATTAAAATATTAATATAATTTAATGGTTTGAAAATAATTTTGGAAACATGAAATCTGATTATAGCAGTTTTTTTACAAAGAAATTGATAAAGTATACCTCTAACCAATAGGAATTTGACAAACAATAAGAGTTGATGAAAAGAATGTACTTTATTTAGCAAAATAATAATTTTTACGTTAATTATGAGTCTGCCACTGAACCCCTTCTCCGATGTCGGAGGAACCCCCTTTCTCCAATGTCGGTGGATCCCCCTTTCTCCAATGTCGGAGGAACCCCCTTTCTCATAGTGCCCTTTCACCATCTATGTTCTCAAAACTTAAAATATGTATAACTTTTTAACCGTAAGTCCATTTCTCTACTACGACCACTCTACGGAAAAGGAAACCATCATTCAGAAGCAATGGAATAGGTAAGATACCCCAATTCTACACCTATAAAAAGTTATATCCCATGAAAACTATGCCTTGAGAAATGTTATTGGCAGAGGCCAATAGGTTCTTAGTGACCCCATGAAAACTATATTCGGAATAGGTTATTGATAGAGATCAATAAGTTCATAGTCGGCCCATGAAAACTATGACTTGAGAGATGTTATTGGAGAATCCAGTAGGTTCATAATCGGCCCATGAAAACTATGATTGGATGAGGTTATTAGTAGATACCAATAGGTTCTTAGTAATCCCATGAAAACTATGAAACCGGATAGATCCCCTTATGAAGGACGCTCCCCACATAATCATCTCAAAGTCACCAACCTTCCCCACTTTGGCTTTCCTCGATCTTCTCAAGCGCTAATGGCCCCTATCCTTAAGCGTCCTAAGGCTCCTTTCACTTCTTCCCACAAACCCTAATATTCTAATTCTTCAACTTCACACTAGTCCATAGACTGGGAAAGACATATCGATTAGCCAAACCATTCCACCACCTTCCCCCAAAGGTCAGCCCCTGGTCGCTAAAATGAAAATGTAGGCCATATTTCTTGACTTGTGTCTAGATGGGGTCATGTATGACTGCAATATCAAGGATGTCTCCAAAAGTAATCTAATAGAAGGGATAATAGTACATTCAATGGAGGAGACCGGCCAAAGGACTTCTGATGTCAATCGGGTTGACTATCCAATCATCAAAAGTTTTAATACAGAAAGAGCATATCACGACAGGATCTATGAGGACTATAAAAAGGAGCTGGCCAAGCTCCAGAAAGAGGTAGAGGCCCTGAGGAAATTTATAGAATAGGCCAAAAAGAAGTTGGTAGACGAGGCTACTACACACAGAGCCAGATGTGTCGTTTTCAGTGATCAATTAAAAGTTGTACACATCGTAAGTGGTAGCCTTGAAAAGGAATTTAAGGTCATAGAGGCCCATTTCGTGAAGTAGTCCGCAACCACTACTGGATACTTCACTCTGCCTCTCAATATTGGTAGCATTCCAGCTATATCTATTCCCCAAACTATAAATGGCCATGGGATAATCATCTGTGTAAGTCATTTGACTGGTCTATGAATCTTCACAAATCTCTAACACTTATCACATCTTCTAGAATAGTCAACTGCATCCGGTTAACAATCGGTTAGAAATATCCTTAGCAAAGAATCTTCTTTGCTAAAATTTTCCTTTAGTGTGATCATCTCAGCTTCCTTCATGTACATATGCAAGGTTTTTTTAGCTTCGTCTTTGAGAACACACCTTAGAAAGAGGATAGAAAATCCTCTCTTACATAGTACACCTTCTTGCATAATAAACCGATGTACTTTAAACAAGAGCTTTTGTCGTTCATACCTTCCTTTTGAGAGAGTCCTCTTTGCCCAATAATCTTTAATTAGGGTCATTAACGACTCCTTCTCTTCCTCAACCTCCAGGATCCAATTAACATCCATCTTGTCGATGCTTTGATTCATCTTAACTTACACTAATATGATACCCAATAGCTGCATCCTCAGAGTTAGCTAATTTGGCCAATGAATTAGCATTCATGTTCTCTTCTTTAGGGATTTGTGTTATTCTGCAGTTCTCAATATCCCCCAACAATTTTGATACCTTTGACAGGTAAGAGGCAAGCCTTACACCTTAGCTTGAAATTCCTTCTTAACCCAACAAACCATCATTGAGGGTCACTAATGATATGCAGTGTCTTGCCTCCCAACTCTTTTGCTATCTGGAGTCCCATAATCAATGCTTCATATTCATCCTTATTGTTCGTCTCTTGGAACTTTAGCTTCAAAGGCGACCTTCTAGGGTTATCAAAACTACTTTAGCCTCCGAATATTGGTCATTGGATGCTCTGCTAATATAAAAATTCTATTGGGAAAGTTGGATCCATTCTTTCTCTACTTCATCATCCTATATGGTGAACTCGACAATGAAATCTACCAGTGTCTTTCCTATGATCACCTTCCTAGGATGGTAAGTTATGTTGTACAGGCTCAGCTCAATGTTCCACTTTACCAACCTCCTTGGAATCTTGGGATGATGTAGCACTTGTCTAAGCAGTTGGTTAGTCAATACTTTTATCAGATGAGCCTGGAAATATGGCCTCAACTTTCTCCATGAATCAACAAATAGTATGCCAACTTCTATAGCTTGGGATAGTTCTTCTTTTCTTAGGAAAATCGTTTACTAATGTAGATCGACTTTTGGATCTTGCACTCGTCACATACTAAAGTTGTGCTCAGTGCATGAGTTGATACTGCTAGGTAAACATACAAATCTTCCCCTTTCAAAGGCTTAGGTAATATTGATAGTTTCTTCATATGCTCCAACAGATTCTGAAATGCAGCTTCACATTCGCCAGTATACATTTATCGTTTGCTTTTGAGATTTGACTCAAAGCGACAACTTTTCCGTTCAAGATTTGCATTTTCCTCACCTCTTTGAGGTAGTAACCAAATTCAATATTTCAATCTATTCTAGGTTAGATTCAATACCCGTTGATGAAACCAAAAACTCGCTCGACGTAACTCCAAAAGAACACTTCAGTGAATTCAGTTTCATCACTTACTTTCGAAGTACGTCAAACATCTCTAATAGGCATCGCTCATGTGATCTACCAATCATCGTTACTTCACGAACATATCATCCACATAGACTTCCATAGTCAACCCGATTTATTTCTAAACAGTATGCTAACCAAGCGTTGGTAAGTAGCTTCAGTGTTCTTCAAACGAAACGACATCACTCTATAGTAATACAACCCTAAATCTATGATGAAACTTTTACGCTCTTGATCTGGGATGTGCATTGCTCTTGATCTGGAATGTGCATTGCGATTTGATAGTAGCTGGAGTATGCATCCATCAAAGATAGAAGTTCATGCCTTATCATTCTATTCACCAGCAGGTTGATTCACATCAATCAATCCTTTGGCACATTTTATTCAGACCGGAATAATTAGTGCACGTTTTCCTTTTCCCATTCGCCTTTTTAACCAACACTAGATTCGATGCCCACTCCAGGTATAGTGCATGACAGATAAATCCAATTGCTTTTAGCTTATCTACTTCTTCTTTCAACATGGTAGATCGCTCTGGTTCCATACTGCATCACTTCTATTTCATTGGAGGGTAACTTGGGCTCACATTCAGTACGTCACACGCAACTTCAACAATATCCCGCACATATGGAAATTTGTCCAAGCAAACTTGTCCGTGTTTGAATGGAGAAACCCTACCAACTTCTTTCTCATCTTCAAATTGAGTTGAGATTCGACTTTGAGAACCCTCGTAAAATCGTCTTTGTCTATCAAAGCATCAATCATAAGCTCCACTGGGGCCACCCTCACCTCCTCTAGCTCTTTCCTTGGGTTCATAGATTTGTAAAATTTGTTGTTGGACCCAATCCAAGCTTGGGAGGTAGCTGCTACGCCTTAGAGGATTTACTACAGAGAGGCTTCTCTGCACTCTTTCCATTCTCTTAATTTCTTTGCCTCTCCGAGCACAATGACGTAGCACTCATGACCTATGCTTTGGTCAACCTAAGAAAGCGTTATAAGCTAAAAATCCATCAACCATTAACTGCACCACCTTGTGGTTCCCAATTCCTAGTTCAACAAACAGTTTGATGCACCTGGCCGAATCTTTGGACTCTTCAGTAAATCCCTGGATGTAGAATTGACATGGCTGAAGATCCTTTTCATCAAGATGTATCTCAAAGAATGTCTTTTTTAACAAAATATTCGATGAGGTCCCATAATCAATAAGGACTCGATGCACTGTAGTTGGTCCTATCGCGATCATAATCACCATAGGGTCAAGAGTCGACGCTTCAACCCCATCAGCTTCTCTTTTTCTAAACACGATATCATCATTAATCCTTTTCCATTGCTTCGCCGGAGCACCTCTTCTATGGCGTAACACATCTCCCGAGGAATGTGCCTCAAGAAGCTACCATAACGCTCCATCTTATTCTAACTTCTCTCCACAAGGTGCGGACCTCCAAACATGGTATTAATAACTATCCCCCTAGCTGGCTATCTCGATCCTTCTTCATTGGAACCAACCTATCTCTCTGAGCTGTTTGGCTCTAGGTTGGTTATTAAATTTCCCGTCGGCCTTTGAGTTTTAAAACATATTGATGTATCTTCTTTTTCCTAATCAAGTCTTCAACGACATCCCTCATTGCCTACATTTGTTTATATTGTGCCCATATGTTTCATGAAAGTGATAATACTTTCTAGATCCTCTTTATTTGCCTTTGTCAAGGGTGGCTTCCTGTTGTGCTCCATAACATGCATGGAAGGGCAAATATTTTCAACAGAATCTGTTAATTTCGTATAGTCTCTCAGGCGAGTGAACCTTGAATGCCTCTGTTTATTCTGCTTTTTACCACTAGCGTTCTGATTCGTCCTATTGCTGTTATCATTACCAACGTTCACTACACCGTTTCCACCACTATCACCACTCTATTTGATAGAAACGTTGCATTGAGTCACATTGCTTGGTCCTTCCTAATCGCTTGTAGCCAATCTTACCACTAGATATGCCTCTTCTAAGCATAGATACCGAGATGCTTTATGATAATTATTTTTTAAAGTAGGTGGTTCTTTTCTTTTGAGCCATCTACTAAAATCAGCCTGTGGGTGAACCTCATTCATTAGCGTCATCAACACATTCTCCTCCTTATGGTAGCTCACCCTTATTACCACAATGTTAAATCTAAAAAAAGTTTCAAGATCTCTTCGGACCTTTGATGCACATTCGACAGTGATATGGCATCTTTCGGTTGAACAATGTGAACTTGAAACTGATCCATGAATAACTCGCCAACTGATCGTATAATGATATGGATATAGGGTCAAGCCAACCAAATTTCGTTGTCGTAATCCCTTCAAGCAAAATCGAAAAACACCTACATCTCACAACATCTATTACACGAGATTGTCCATGTGTCATCCATACTTCAACAGATGTTGCCCAGGATTAGTTATGCTATTGTAGCTGGGCATGGTTGGTATCACTAATTTCTTAGGATACCTCGCTTCAAGAATATCTTCAACGAATAGGGTCTGGCTTGCCGACAAACCCTACTCTTCATTCAATCGTTGTTGACTTGGACTCGTTGGTCTCTTAATCGTATTGGTAATCCACTCTTCATTGCCTTGGGCTGTCGAATAGCGATCGTCGTGAATGTCTTCGAGTGTTTGGCTCGAAAAATGCTCTTTATTTGTTCTATGAAGTCTAGTTTTATTTGTCTTTAAAGAAAACACTCGTCCCGACCTACTGTGATGCCTTATCGGACTCCATCCCCTTCTAGCTGGTTGACTAATGCCATCCTAAACATCACCAGCTTGAGGATCAATAGCTTATCTTTCACTTGCGTCAACATTATTCAAGTCTTCCTCACTATCTGAGATGTAGTCTCTCAACCAACTTGTTGGTAACGACTGGTCCAGATTGTTCCGCACTAACCATTTGGACTTTAGCTGAGTGGCTGCATCTCTTCCCGTCTTCATTTACGTTGCCCCGGGACCCTATCTGCATCAGTCGTTTGTTTGAACTTTCGTTGCGTTCAGTCAAAGACGAGCTTTCTTCACTGGAATCAGAAGATGATGAATCCCTCCTACTCTTCCTTCGCCTTTGGGATTCATTCTATCACAGGGGCTGAGCTAATGTTGCCAGCTAACATTGCAGCTTTCTCATCATATCCATCCGAACTTTCTGTTGTTGAAGCATTTTTAAGTTCATATACAATATCATCTTCTCCATCTTTGCTTTTGTCAAAAACCCTTGTGGAGATGAAGATTCTAGCAAGACAACTAGTTAATTTGTTTCTTCTTTATTATGGTGGGATCCATTATTATCCCCTTCAGCTATAGCTCCAAATCTAGTACTTTTCACTTTCTTTGGAGCCATTATCTTCTTAGATATGATAATAGACATTCTTCAAATCCAAATAACAAAAAATCTATGTAAGAGAAAATTTCCTTTCTTAGCGAAAGCATCAAAAATATTTGCACGTAAAATAGGCAAACACCCTAATTCAACAAAAATGAGAATAACACAAGATTTTTGAAGCGGTTTGACTAAATTCATAAGCCTATATCCACTATCAACTTTATTTCAGATTACTTCTGCTATTACAACCATATTTATAATGATTTTATATCTAGCAAATGATTGATTTTGAAAATGTAAGAGTATTAATGCAAAAATCCAAGAGAGCCAAAAAAGTCCTCTAATAGTTGTACATAGCCTCCTATTTATAGATGTATTCCTCCACCATAATCGATAGAACACAATTAAATAAGTAAACATCCAGATCTGATTTTCCAAACCGCAAAGAAGTTGTCAAAATGACGAACTCTCAACAGTTGTACCGTCCGGTACCAACTAGTTTTGGTGGTATTGAACAGTTTTTCAAAACTATCTTAGCTTATACTTCGTATTCGCTTATGTCTTCAAGATTTCGATCTTCTTTGATAAAAAATTTCATCAAAGTGTGGTTAGTACCGAACGTTTTTTCCTATCCAGAACTTATTTTTTCCTCCAGGCCTAAAAGTAGCATCGCCAATAGCCAAAAGTAGGCCACATCTAACTTTGAACTAGTCAGTGCCAACTGGTTTGACTTATCCCATAAGTGTCCAAAATTCTTGAGGTCCTATTGTTCTTTAATCTTGATATCTCCTAAGCTTCTTGATCCAATTTTTCATCGTCTTAAGTCCAAACACATCGATATGTCGATACGTTCAAATGTTAAAGTTTATCATGATACTAACCTCATATAATTGATGTGATGAATTTTCTATTGAATAGTGCTTCACTTCCAATGCTTCAACTTAGACCCAACTACCGTCGATCGATGATCTCTATGCCATGTTTTAACTATAATCAAAATGGAGTGTCCACATTGAGGTATAATAATATTCTCAAGTTGAGAGACTGTGTAATATCATCACTCATATTTCCTATTAACCTAGTTGTTGTTTGTTGGATCTGGGCTAGCACGCAATGGGTTAAATGGGCACATTTCTAAAAAATTCCATTTTGGATCTTATTGGGCCTTTGAAGTCTAAGTTAATTTAGATCTAATTGAAATAAATTTTAAATATATTTAATTGATTAATAAAAGGATTGTATTTGATTTTATATATGATATATAATGTGCACATGTGTATCATATACACATGTATGTGCACGTGCCATATATACAGTGTATATAGTTTAACATGCCTATATTTAAGTGTTGGGATTTACACCGCAACAATCATATTAGCCCTTCTATATACATATTTTCTCTTTGTTTAATAATATTAAAACATATTTATATTTAATTAAGTATATTTACATATATAATATAAAACTAATCTCGTATATATATGTACAAATATACATATGAAATAATATTTGAAAACATACATATAAAACAATTTAAGAATCAAATTCAAATTTTGAAATTTAAATTTGAAAATTGGATCTGGATTGAAAATATCTTTAAAGATTCAAATTCAAATTTAAGTTTTACAAATAAATTATAAAACATATTTTATTAATAAATATATATACAAATTTTCTCTCTTGAAATATACAATATGTATGTATATATGTATATATATATATTGAAATTAATATTTTAAAATCATTTATTATATGAAATATTGTTACATATTTATATATATATATAATGTGAATTATTTAATTTCCGGCCATATTTTAGTCAAATTCAAAATAATTTTTTTATTATGCAACAAATATGTATAGATTTATTTGTTTTCCTTTTTTATAGACAAAATTCCATTCAGATTTTTTTTCATGTAATAAATTATTTTGTAAATATTTACAAACTTGTTTATATATATATAAATATGTATTTATGTATCTATGTATGTATTTATAAATTATCAAACTCAATTTAATATCTTAAATTAGTAAAATTAATTTATATATATTCCAAATTATGTATATAAATACTTATATACATAGAAAATTTAAATTTTTTAATATATTTTGCAAAACTATATGGTTCAAATTTGATAATATAATTTACATACATATATATATATATATAAATGTATATCTACGATATTAAAATTCAAGTTTTATTTAAAACACTTCTAAATTTAACTTTTGACTTAAATTTTTTCAAATAAGCCAAAAGTTAAAACACATATGTACATAAAAAAATTTAACAATAATTTTCACTTATAAAATATTTACTAGATCTATAGCATATATATATGTGGATTAGTGATATAAATCTAACCTAATTAGGAATAATAACACAATAAATGGCATGTGTGTGTATTGATATGTAGTAAAGTATTACCTCAATTATAGCCTAGTTATAAAACTTCAAATGTTGAATCAGCGCAACTCCTAGAATCGAATATGGTCTCTTTTAGAAAGCGCTACCAATCTAAGAGAACTACACGCCTTTTAATATAATTTCATTTGATTTTGTGTTTGGCTTGAAAAGGGAGGAGCAATGGTGGAGGGAGCTTGAGGCCTATAGTTTTAGGGGAGGAGTGGAGTGATTAAACTAAAAATGAAAGGGGGTAGTGGTTTTAAATAAGGAAGGGGAGATAGAGAGGAAAAGGAAAACCTAGATCCTTTCTTTTCTCCACTCATTCAAACCCAAAATATCAATAAATATCACCCCCTTAACCCCTTCCTATGACCGACCATACCCTAGGCTGAATGGGCTTGCATTCTATTTCAAACAGTATCATTTATTTTACATTAAAATCAAATTTAAATGTACATTGATATCATATATCAATATACGTATACCTAATTTTTATATATAAACAATTTTTAATACTGATCAATATAAATCAAATAAAATTTTATAATTAACGTTTCATAAATATTAATTAAGTTATAATAATTATAATTTAATTAAATCAGGTGGCAATCGAAATATTCAATATTGCGTTTGTGTTACTCTCAAGTGTAAATTCGATCAGCGATTAATATTAAACAATTTTAGTATTTACGATCACATGTTATTTTAGCTAGTGCTGTGATAGTTTACCCAAATTTATCGTTTACACAGTTTCTATAAAATCCAATATACTATTTTTAAGCAGTACTTGATAGTGATAATTATTTATACTAATTCTCTTCGTCAAAACTATATTTTCAACATCCCCCATTTTGAGGTCCGAAACTAAGTGCTACGGATGCTGAAATTATCCATAGTATTAATTTCTAATGACAAAATACGACTATGTTAATCATATTAATAATATGAGAAGCACATGAATATGAAACTTTTCAAACACAATTTAATAATAAACTTTCATATTTCATTTCACAAATAAGATTTCATATTCGTTACATAATCCCATTCGATCCCACGTTCAGAGAGAATATAATTATTATAAAATACTCTAAGGACGACATATGAAGATGCCCCCTTGGTTGATCAGAGTCTATTACTCGGCAATTATACAATTTTCCACTACATCCATTCAAGCAGATAAACGATACAGTAGAAAATAAAAGCTACTAGTAATAGTTAGCTCACCTCCTGCACGTCTTCGAAAGCTTATTCATCCAACTAGGAAACCTGAAAACCCTACTCTTGGCCTACTCAAATGAGCACCCGAGAGTTTAAAGGGAAAAAAAACTTTGGGCCAGACAAACAGTCTGGTGTAAATAATAACTTACCATGTCAAACCAAAATAGATATCTAGTAAGACCACACCATTGAGCAGAATGGGTTTTTTCCCTTACTAGTATTTTAACCAAAACATATCAACTATATACTATGCTCCTACATCCACAATGGTTAGAACATAATAAATAAACATTTGAAATCATGCAACATATAGTGGACTACCCATCCTAATTTATTTGACCATCCATCTCAATTTCATCTGACTATCCTTTTAACTTCAAATGGCTATCTGTCTTATATTTATGGGGATTACCCATCTTACATGTGTATAATATTTGGATTATCTATCCCCTACCCTATGGACCACCAATCTCACATGGTTTAGCAATTTAAAATTATGTGGACTATCCATCACACATGTTTCACTAATTTTAAACTATGTGGACTATCCATTACACATATCATAGTTTTCCTAGGATGACTATGAACCCTTCAATAACCATATAGAGACTATCCATCTCAGGCATTATGTGGACTATCCATCATACATTCCATAGTTTTTCTAGGATGACTATGAACCCATCATTTATCAATTTAATGCATAATTAATCTTATTCACCCAAGTGCCCAACTTATGTCTATTGGTATCCCCAGTTAGGTTGACAAACCCATTAAACTTATAACATGTCATAATAATATACATTGGTATCCCCAATATATATGATGTTGAAATCATAAATAAATGGAAAGTCAAATATAATATACATAGGTGTCCCCAATGAATAATGTCAAATTCATAAACTTATGGCATTTAAAAATATAAAACATTGGTATCCCCAGTGAATAATGTCGAAATTATAAGGCATATGACTTATCACCGTTTAGAAAAATAGAAGACTTATGGCATTCATGCCGTTAAAACAATAACGAACTTCTATCCAAGATTCAAAAACAAAATTCTGATTTTATAACTCATAAGGCTAACTACAGAAATATTATGGTCATTGACTTTCTTAAAGCGTAGGCTATCTCGCCCCTTTAAAATGTGCTTTTAATTGCACAAAACAAAGCCTTACTGGCATTGAAATAAAGAGTTGCGGCATCAATGCTGCATGTCATAGTCGCTGAACAATTAAACAAAGAATGCCGACATTGATATACAGCGGCATCAATACCTTAAGCCGAGATCAACTACATACAACATCATTATAAGTATGTCGTCATTATTATACTTCGGCTATTATGCCGCATACATTGAAAGATTAGCAGCATCACTATCGCAAAATAGATTGATACTGAAATTGATGACTTACAACATTAATTTAAGAATGCTGAAAACTGTCGACATTGATAACTCATGACATCAATATCTCATATACCCATGAGATGCAGTATTCCCATAACATCAATATTAGATGCATGACTCAATGCATCACATACTTACAGTATAAGTATCACATGCATTGCTTCATGTCAATGCCGCCTATTTTCGATACCGCCTAAAACTATAAAGTGATACCGCTTATTGCTAATGCCGAACGTCATGGGAATGCCGCATATCGGTGCTATTATTGTAATTATTATAAAAACTATTTTATTTCTATTAAAAACAATTTCTTTTTACCAACTCTTAATCCCTGCCAAATTTCTATTGGTTGAAAACAAATTTTACCAATTTCTTTTCAGAAAACTGCCACAAATTAGTTTTATACTTCCAAAAACATTAATCAACTTAATTAATTAATACCTTTAGTTAATATTAATTTAAATGCTTTTCTAACATGATAAACTCATAGAAATTCATAATAACTTAGTAAAAATCCCCAAAATTTATAATAAATTTCAATAGATGTATTCTTCCATATATAAAACTTTTGGGGCCAAAACAATTATTTAGTTATTTTTAATAATTACAACCTGACATAAACACTATTTTTTTTGGCAAAGCCAGCAGGGTTAAAAGGCCCCATCTTTTATTTATAACATGTAATAAACATTACAAGTATAAATCAAGAAATACAGAGGAAAACAGAGGAAAGAAAGAATAAAATTATAACCACAACACTGAGCACGTAGCAAGACCACCAAGCATTACAAAAAATAACACCAAGCAAGGCGGCAAAGAGCTCCAAGAAGACCCTTTATCCATCAAGGAAGATCGAAGCCCAGCAGATGGAGCAAGAAGCAAAAGCAGGACTCGAAGCAACATATAGCAGACACCAAGCAGGACCCGAAGCAGCATACAACAAACACCAAGCACACCTCCAAGCATAGGACATAGAATAGTAACAACACTTCATAGAGACCTAACTAAGGCAAGAAAGAGACCATGTTTAGAGGAATAATTTCATGAAAACACCATAGCATTTCTTTTAGCCCAAATCAGGTGTAAAAATCTTTTTAAAATTTTCAAGAGTAACATAGATCTGGCAGATCTCCATCTGGTGGCCTTAAATATAGTATACCGTTCGATCCTGGAGTCCAAACTAAGAGAGTGTAAGTTACAGTGTCAAAGTAAGCACCTCCAGGTGAAGAATGTGAACTGGAAGTTGAAGAATAAATGCTCAATGTTTTCAATAGGATGACCACACAGAACACAAGATGATTGTTGAATCAATCCCATTGCATTTAGTTTATCACGAGTATGGAGACAGCCTCTTATTACTCTCCATAACAACAGGTTATGACTAGGTGAACAATTCATGATCCAAATTCTTGAATGCAATGGGAAGAAACCATATTCATTGTAGGAACTAAGCACCTTATTAACTCTTTTAATGGAGTGAGCTCCAACACCCCATAAGGTAGATGAATCAGATGGAAAGTTTTGTTATCAAACATAGCCCAAGTAGTCCCGATGGTAAAGGAACTAGAGTAAGGCAGGGAGATTCTATCTTCATTTAAGTAATTACTTACCTTTGCTGCTTCAGGAATAACAGTTAGACATCTCAAGTTAAAGGGCATTATATTTGCAAGAATGACACCATTACCAGACCAAGGATCATTCCAAAAAGACATCAGTTCACCGTTCTTTATAGTATACTGAAACATAGGAAGAAAAAAGTGCCTTAGTTTCAACATATTTCTCCAAGTACTACTGCAGTCAGAAGGGATCTGCATAGTCCAAAAATGACTCTGTTTAAGAAGGTGTTTCCTACACCAAACAGCCCGTAGGTTTTGATCATGCCTCATCAATTTTTCTATGTGAGAGGAGTGAGCAGCTAGATTCCATTGTTTGATATTCATTACTCTAAGACCACGATTATCATAAGGACAGCAAACTGATTTGAAGGATATAGGGATAAGCTTCCTGGAGTATGGGTTGCCATGCCATAAAAAGTGATTCAAGGCAGAGTTAATCTTAAAAATTAGTTTAGTAGGAAGTATGAAGATTCTGGCATAATACAAACACATGGCAGAAGCAATAGACTTAACAATAACAAGTCTACCAACAATTGATAATTTAGAGACTGGCCATGATGAAAGTTTTGCAGTTATTTTTTCAAATATAGGAAGGCATTGGGAGGTTTTGACTGTGGAATTAATAAGAGGAGCACCTAGATAAGTTTCATCATGATCAAAAGGGGATAGAGTTGACAAAGTAATCAAGGAGTTTTTGATATCCTCGGTAACTCCAGCAATTAAGATTTTTGATTTATTTGAGTTAATATTCAAGCCAGTCAGGTAGGAAAAACTATGAAGAACATCCAAGGCAGTGGAGACAGATTTGACATTTGGCTTTGTGAACAACATTAGGTCATCAACAAACAATAGAGAAGATATGGAAGGATTTCTACACATTAGGTGATAGTCCATCAGTTTATTTTCCATAGCACTGTTGAGAATAGTAGAAAAGAATTCCATTACATAAATAAAAAGTAGGGGGATATAGGATCCCCTTGCCTCAGCCCCGTGTCCCCTAAAAATAACCAAATATCGAACCATTAAGACTCAAAGAGTAATTAACAGTGGAGAGACAAGTGTATATCCATGCTAGGAAAGTTTGGGGGAAATGCATGTAGTGAAGAATGTTGATGATGGCCTTCCACTGCACACTATCAAAAGCCTTTTGGATGTCAAGCTTCATAACACATCTAGGTGAAATATGTAGCCTATTGTATCCCCTTAATAAATAAGTAGTCAGTAGAATGTTATCAATAATGTCTCTACCAAGAAAAAAAGAATTTTGATTAGAAGATATAACAGTGGCAAGAGCATTTTTCATTGTAGCAGCTAAAATTTTAGCAATGCATTTATAGATGACATTACAACATGTTATAGGTCTAAATTGAGAGACTGAATTTGGTTGTTGGACCTTAGGAATTAAAGCAATTTTAGTAGCATTAATGGCTGTAAGCATTTGATTGTGTTTGAAGAAATTTTTCACTGCCTTAGTGACATCAGGCCCAATAACATGCCAACTTATTTTAAAAAAAGGGGCATTAAAGCCATCAGGACCAGGGGAACCAGCAGAGTTCATACCAAAGATTGATTGTTTAATTTCCTCATCAGTAACCTCTTTAACTAAATCCAGTCTGTCAATATCAAAAATTCCAAGCAAATTTAAGTTTTAAAATTGAAGCATGCGAGGATCATCAAAATTGTTATTTTCCAGTAAACTTTTGTAATACTGCAAAAAAGCATTTTGGATAGTATCAGTGAAGAGCATAAAGTATCATCCTTATCAAGAATGGTGGAAATGATTGAAGAAGCATTTTTGATTTTCAAGGAGCTATGAAAGCAAGCAGAATTCCTATCACCACGCATCTGCCATTGTATTTTAGATTTCTGTCTCTGCATTTTGTTTTCCTCAACCAATGCTTTAGTAAGCTCTTCACTTAGTCTATGTTCTTAAGATAATAGGGAGATTGCTGCAGGATTGGAGTGCAGAGAAGTTTGAATTGACTTTAGCTTAAATCTGAAGGCATCAGACATCTTTGAACCCCTGCCATATGGGTTGAAAGCCCAGCATTTTAGCTTACCTTTGAGCAACCTTAATTTGCACTGCAAAATAAACATTGGATTGCCAAAAAACTTGCATTTCCAACTGTAAGTAACTAGATTAAAAAAATCAGGGTGATCAAACCAGTTATTAAAAAATGAAAAAGAGGAGTGTCTGTTCACAGCAACATGGCCCCAGTCAAGGATTATGGGAGAGTGGTCAGAGAGAGTGGGGGAAAGGACATGGTAAATAAGGTTTGGCCATTGGGTTAAAGAGGTTATGTTTGAGAATGCTTTGTCAAGTCTACAGTAGGTTCTAACCCTAGTTCTACTGCTGCTGTTCCAAGTGAAAAAGAAACCATCAGAGGGATTGGGAGAAAGATTAGAGGAAAATATAGAGTTATTCAAAGGTCTGGCATGTTGTATTGGTAGGGGAACTCCTCTACTTTTGTCTTGAGAAGATTGCATGAAATTCCAATCCCCCACACAGATCCAGGGGGCATTGAAGGGAGAAGAGTGGGAAGTTGTCAAGCAAGAGTTGTCTATGAGCTTTATTGTTCTCAATGTAGATAGAAGTTAAGATGAAAGACTTGTTAGTGGGAAGATGTTTGATTTTTGAATGTATGAATTGCCTATGAACAAGAATTGGTTCTACAGAGAAGATTAAGGGGTTCCAAAGTATAAGCAACCTACCAAAAGGAGCTTGGGCTAAATTATGGAGAAAATCCCATGATTTGTTAATCAAGGCAGCTGCAGCATGAGAAGTGGCATGATTGAGTTTTGTTTCAGCTAAAATTAACATTTGAAGATTATTTGATAGAAGAAGATTTTTTGCTTCAAGTTGTTTTGCTAAGGAATTTGCACCTCTGATGTTCCAAAAGCTAATTTTGTCAATGGTGTGATTCATTAAGATAATGATGAGGTTGACCTGGTTCTGACTCCAGGAGATTGAGTATCAAATGATGGAGAGACAAAACTAATCTGTTCAAAGGAAAATTCAGTTCCACAATCTAGATCATCGGGAGCTGAAAGAACAACAATTTTCTTTGGTCTGCCTCTTTTTTCAAAGAGGAGGAGTCAGTGGTAGTTGTTGAAGGATTTACAAGCAAGGGAAATTTTTTTGGGGTAGGGTCACAAAAGAATAAGAGGAAGGATGAATTGGATTGGAAAGATGAACAGTTGGTGGAGAGGTATTGTGGTTATTGGTGGTGTTAGGAGGCATTGCAGAGCTTGAGAGGCCATTTGATATGTCTGAAATTATAGAAGGAGGATTGGGTAGAGTGTGGATGTCGGTGTGCATGTCCGTGCACTTGTTAGTAATTGAATGGGTTGTATCCTGATCAGGGTGCAATATATGATTTTCACTAGGATATTCACTGACTTCTTTGTCTAAGGTAGTGTCATTATCCAGACTTAGCAGAGGTGCAAAAGAATTTGATGAATATAGAGCATCAATGATATGCAAATTGTTTGAATTTGCTATATCAACAGTAATGGCAATGAGGCCTTCCTTTTCATTTTCCTTATTAACTAGACCAGTTGCATGCACGGGCAAAGCAGCATTTTTTCCTTTGTGTTGGTTAAAATGGAAGCAGGCGGATCTAAAACAGTACTTTGAGCACACTTGGAGTTTTTCCTTCATAATATGTATCCTGCTCTAGTAAATCGTCAAGATTCACCACATTTTCATTTTCTGAAAGATTCATGTTCATTTCCCTGTCTTTTCCTACTTCAGGCTCATTCATTGAAAAACTCGAGCCACCAACATTAACTCTCCCTTTTTCATTCAAACTTTCAACCTTTACCTTTTCCTTGTTGTTTATTGCTGCCTTAGACTTAATCCAGATTATTTTTACTGTTTTCCTCTTTCTTTTAACTGATATGAAATTTTCTTTAGCATTCTCAACAGTTTCAACATTTCTATCTTCACTCTTCAACTTCATTTCATTCTTACCATCTTCATTAATCAGGTTATTCACCTCCACTCCCACAGCCGCAGAATCAAAGTAATTTATCTCATAGTGCTTTGAAGAGTGACCAAAGACCTTACAGTGAGTGCAAATTAATGGAGTCCAAGAGTATTGCACTATGACATTGGGGCAATTATCATCACCAACTGCTATGAAACTAGGAAGTTCTTTGTCAATCTTCACTTCAATCAATCATTTTGCATACTCAAACCTTTTCATTTTTTCAGTATTTTCATCAAGACAAACCACTTTACCCAGATGACATGCCAGCCAAATGATGCCAAGTAGGGTCTAGGACATCAAAGGAATTCTGTATAGGTGCACCCAGACTGCTACATTCTTGATTGTAGACCGTGTTGAACCAAAGCTAGGATTCCAGCAAGTTATGATGAACATGTGGCCTCTGATGAACATAGGATCTCGTTGCTGAATAACTATCTTGTCTTTTGGGCATGAGAATTTGAAATAAAAGTTTTGTTTGTCAGAGAGCATATCATAAGTACCTTTAAGTTTCCACACTTTATCAATATGAGATTTTACTGCATGTAGTTAACCGTGCCATCAAGGAAAAACCCTACCAGATAGTCAGACCAGGCTTTAACACCTTCACTAACTACATTAGAAGGAGGATCAATTGGTTTGCCTACATAGTTAATGTCAAAGTGGACAGGGGAGTAGTGGCCAGCATTCCTAGGTTTACCAGAAAAAGGGAGGACCATTGTTGGTGAGGAGAAGGAGCAGACTTAGAAGGAAGGGAGCAATGGACAGAGGGGGAGGGGAGGGGAGGGAAGGGGAGGAATGGAAAGCAATGGAAGAAGAAGAAGGGAGAGGAGGAAAGGGGTCAGGTGGAATATGAGGTGGAACATGGGTGGGTGGTTGAAGGGACAGAGAGATGGTAGGAAGAACGGAGGGAGCAGAGGGAAGGACAATGGATGGAATAGTGACCGGGGATGGCAAAAGGACAGGGATGGGATCGGGTATGGGGAGGGAGAGGCCATGAATATACATGAAGAATTTGTACGACTAAGTCCACATAAACACTATTTCCTCTTTAGGAAATTCATAAGTCATTCGTTTTAAGTTGTAAAATTATGAAATTAAAAACCCATCTTCAAAATAATGTATTATACAACATACCATAAAATCAAATCAATTGGAGATCAAAATTTTTGGTTTTACTCTTAAAACCCATCTGAATAATTCCATAAAAATTCCATAAATCATTATTCTAATCAAATAATGCCATAAACCATCATACATGAAAATATCATCATAATCGATTTGGAAATTATCCATAACCAAATTCAAGCACAAATAATAGAGATGGTTAACAATTATTCACCTTAAATTGGATGATGGAGTTGAGATTTTATGGAGTTTTGTTTCTCTAAGATCAGCCCTTATCCCTTGCTTTCCCTTTTGATTTTCCCTTCTTTACCTTGATTAATGGCCGTCGTCTCTAACATTTGCTTTTGATTATTTGTAATTGTATAAATGAGAAAATGAATGAGAGGATGAGGGTTTAAGGGATAAAAGAGAGATCTATTCCTATTTTGCCTTTCTCATTTATTCTTTCCTTTGTTAAGTTTAAAAAATATTATTACTTAATTAGTTAAGCCCGATCTTGTTAATTATCAAGTCTCATCCCCAGTTCCCACTATATTATTCTATTTAATCTATCCAATTAAATTTTCTGAATAATGGTAAACTAAAATTAGGGTTGTTATAGGCTCCCCTCCTTAAAGAATTCTGTCCTTAAAATTTAGTAAGTGTCACATAAAAAGGTATATTAAACATGCAAACAATTGTAACAGACAATCCTTATATATCCTACCGGCTACAAAGTCTATATAACAAATATAGAACATACCTTTATAACAACTCAGGATAAGTATCCCTAATCATGTCCTCCATCTCGCAAGTATAGTCTTTGTCATTGTCACTCTACTGGAATTTCACCAACCTGACTGTCTTGTTCCTTAGCTTCTTCTCATCTCTCGCTACAACACGAACTAGTTTTCTAACAAAAGTCAGATCCAACTCTACCACTAAATCTTCCAGAGCAGTCAAAGCAATAGTAGTCTCTGGATCATGCACATACTTTCTAAGATGAGAAACATGAAAAACATTATGGACTCCTACCAGACTACTCGGTATGCTAATTTTTCGATCCTCTCTATAATAGGGAATAATCCAACATATCTAGGTGCTAGTTTCCCAACTTTCCGAACTGTACCATACCCTTCATTGGTGATACCTTAATGAAAACATGATCTCCAACTGAGAATTCTAGATCCTGACGTCTCTTATTTGTGTAACTTTTCTGCCTAGATTGAGCCTCCTTCATCTATGCTCGAACAAACTCAATCTTTTTTGTGACTTCTCTCACCATATCTGAACCAAGAACCACTTTTTCTCTAGTCTCCAACCAACATGTTTGTGATTTGCACAACCTTCCATACAAAGCTTCAAAAGGTGCCATTCCTGTAGTATTCAGATAACTATTATTATAGGAAAACTCAACTAAGTGCAAATGTTCTTCCCATGATCCACTAAAATCCAGTACGCAAGCTCTTAGCATATCCTCAAGTACCTTATTGAGTCTCTCTATCTGCCCATCCATCTGTGGATGATAAATAATACTCATTTTAAGCTTGCTACCTAATACCTCTTATAGACTCTTCTAGAACTCACTAGTAAACAAAGTTATCTCTGTCATTGACTATACCACTAGCAATCCCATGCAGTCTAACAATATTATTCATAAACAACTTAACCAATACAGGTGTCGTCATTGTCGACTTAACGACAATGAAGTGTGCAATATTAGTCAGTCTATCTACTATAACCCAAATACTTTCATTTCCCCTATTCGACCTTGGTTGCCCGTTTATAAAATCAATGGATATAGAATCCCATTTCCAAACTAGTATATCTAAAGGTTGAAACAAACCATTGGCTTCTGATGCTCGGCTTGCACTTGCTGACAATTCCAACATTGCTTTACCCATAATCCTACATCCCTTTTCATACCTTCCCAGAAGAAGCTCCTCTTTATATCCTGATACATCTTAGTTCCTCCAAATTGAATAGTAAGCTTCGATCAATGACATTCCCTAAGAACTTTCTTCCTTAGATCACCAACATCTAGAATACACAATCGTCCCTTCTTTCTTAACCATCCATTCTGGTCAAGACTAAATCCTTTAAATCATCAACCTCAGTTCCGCCTTTCAATCTTCTAATCCTTTCGGCTAGCAATGGATCGTCTTTTTTGCTTGGAAGCAATCATTTCGATGATCATTGGTTGAACTTCCAAACATGACAACATGGCAGTTTCCCGATTAGAACTAGCCGTTGATTTTAACTGCACAACACAAGTAGTCAATGCTTCTAAATCCCTCCATTCAGCTATCATAGCCAACTCCAATTATGATGTTTCCTGCTAAGTATATCAGCAAATTTATTTCCTTTCCTTAACTTATACTTAATACCAAAATCATAAGCCGCTAAAAAATATAGTCATCTCTGCTGTCTCATACCCAACTCTTTCTGAGAGAATAAATACCTCAATGACTTATGATCCATAAACAACTCGAATCTTTCTCCTAAGAGGTAGTGTCTCCATACCTTCAAAGCAAAGATCACCGCTGCCAACTCCAACTCATGAGTCGGATACCTAACTTCATGTGGTTTGAGATATTGTGAATCGTAGGCTATCACTTTACCGCTTTGCATCAACCCAGCTCCTAATGCTATTCCACACGCATTTGTATACACCAGCAAGTCATGATTACCATCTGGTACAACTAACACAGACTTATTGGTAAATAAATGTTTTAGCTTCTTGAATGCTTCCTCACATTTACTAGACCAAATAAACTTTACGTTCTTCTTGGTTAGTTTAGTCAAGGGTGTTGCTATCCGAGAGAAACCCTTCTTGAATCTTTGGTAATAGCCAGCTAATCCAATAAAACTCTTATCTCGGTCACCGTCTCGGGCCTCTTCCAATTATTTACAACATCAATCTTAGCTGGATCCATAGACAACCATTCTTCTGAAACTACATGACTAAGAAACTTCACTTCTCTCTTCCAAAAATGACACTTCAAAAACCTCGCTTTTAGTTGATGCGGCTTCAACGTCTCAAGCACTATTTTAAGATGAATCTCATGATCTCTCTTACCTTTAGATTATATCAAAATGTCATCAATGAGTACCAACACGAACCTATCGAAGTGCTCACGGAAAATCTGGTTCATCAAATCCATAAAGAAAGTAGGAGCACTAGTTGACCCGAATGGCATGACTTACTACTCATACGAACCATACCTCTTTCGAAATGTCGTCAAAGGAACATTGCCCTTAACCACCCTCAATTGATGGAACCCTGCTGCCAAATCCAACTGGGAAAATACTTTGGCTCCACTCAACTGATCAAATAAATCATGATTCTGGGAAAATGATATCTATTCTTTATCGTCCTCTCATCCAGCTTACGATAATCGATACACAATCTCAACAATCCATCCGGTTTCTTCACAAACAACGCGGTCCCTCCCCAAGGCAAATTGCTTGGTCTAATGAAATTCTTTCCTTTCAAGTCCACTAGCTACACCTTTAACTACTTTATCTCTATAGGTGTTATTCTACTAAGTGGTCTACTTACGGGTTCAGCTCCAGGCACAAGATCAATTCCAAACTCAATAGCTCTCCTCGGTGGTAATCCTGTAACTGGTTCAAAAAACATCTACAAACTCTCTTACAACTAAAACCCGACTCAACCCATCTTATACCTTTGTTGCACCCAACTAAACACAAACATCTAAACTCGAATTCTCAACCGAGTATATAATTTAATCACTACTATTAGGGTGTCTTAATGATATTTTCCTATCTTGGCAAAATATCCTAGCATCATATTTGTTTAACGAATCCATACCCAAAATAATCCCTAGGCCTACAAAACAAAACACAAACAAACTACAGGAAAAAGTATAACCTAATAACTCAAACTCTAGATGGTCACATCTCATCCCAAGAGTTGCATACCCTCCTATTGGATTTGCAATCCTTAAGGAAATAACAAGGTATGATGGTTCTAAATCTAACTTATTAACCAAATACTGGGAGATAAAAGAATGTGATGCACTAGTATCAAATAATACTCTAATAGGTATGCCATGAATCAAAAGCGTACCTCCCGTCATAGCCTTTCCCCTCTCTTATACTATTGGCTTAGATGATGATGGCTCCAAAGTAAAGACCTTTCCTTTTTCTGCCTTGGCCGCTTTTGGACATTTATTCTTATAATGCCACACCTGGTCATAGTTGAAGCACTTCACATTCTTCTTCCCCACAACCGTCTTTCCATCACCGGTCACCACCAGATCGACACTTATTAGCATAGTGCCCCTTCTTATCACACTTGTAACAAATAATATCAACTTTCCCTTTCTTGGCAGCTCCACCCTTCTAAGCTCCCATCTTTTTGAAGAACTTTCTTTTCTTATTTTGAGAACTCTGAGCTTCCACCTTCTTATCCTTCCCAAAAGTTGAAAGCATTTCCTCATTCCTTATTGCCATCTACACCACTACATTACTTAGATCTCAGAGCTATGGCATATTTGCGCTAGCAATCTTCAGCCTCAAACCCCAGATAAACTTCTTGTTCCTCTTAATCACAGTATCAATGGTGGCATATCCATACCTGGACAACTCATCAAATTTAGGAGCATAAGCCAATACGGAAATCTCTCCTTGCACTAAATCAACTAATTTCCTAAGCAAGGTTGACTTTGCTACTTCAGATAAGAACCTCTCCTCAAATCTCCTACGAAATTCAACCCAAGTCAAGTCCTTTTCTGGTTCACCTATGGTCATCCCGTTCCATAGTACAGTGCTGCTCCTTACAACTGCCTAGAAGCCAGTCTCCTTTTTTGCTCATCGTTCAACCTTGGATCAGCAAAAATCCTCTCACGGTGCAATAGCCATTTCTCCATTTTAATAGCATCCTCAGTTCCAAGAAAAGGCTTTCCTCCAAGACTAGTATAATAACGGTTCAGCCTGGCATAGTTATTGCCAACTACACCATTAGATTAGCTCCTCCCGCATTACCAACATTACCTCTAGCCAAACCAGTAGTAGCTCCAACTTGCATCATGTTGACAAAGAATTGATGCATGGTCCCCATATCTACTAGTGGGGTTCCAACACCTCATTGACATTTGCATTTTGATTAGCGTTTGCCACCGACCTGTATTCCTCCTAGTATTGGGTTGAACATTTCCATTTATTGTGGTGCTTCTGCCACTTAGATTCACTCTTTCATTTCTTGCTTCCATATCTTTCTTTCTCGTAATCTACATACAAGCCATAGTAAGATATAGAAGAATGGTAAAAGAGAGGGGGGAGAATACATATTTATATATAGCAAATACAAGTACGTTACTATAACATTATCCCATACTCCAATCATATTCTCTGATTCATTGGATTATGTTTTCAAAACTCTTTTAATCTTTTAAAATTTACATAAATCTATATTCTGAAACCAACTTGTAACATCCTCCATTTTGAGGTCTGAAACTAAGTGCTACAGATATTGCGGTCATTCATAGCATTAATTTATGGTGACAAAATACAGCCATGTTAATCATATCAATAATATAAGAAGCACATGAATATAAAACTTTTCAAACACAATTTAAAAATAAACTTTCATTTTTTATTTCACAAATAAGATTTCATATTCGTTACATAATCCCATTTGATCCCACGTTCAGAGAAAATATAATTATTACAAAATACTCCAAGAGTGACATTCGAAGATGCCTCCTTGGTTGATCAAAGTCTAATACTCGACAATTATAAAATTTGCCATTACATCCATTCAAGCAGATAAAATGACATAGTGGAAAATAAAAGTTCATAGTAATAGTTAACTTTCCACTTGCACATCTCCGGAAGCTTATTCGTCTAAGTGGGAAACTTGAAAACCTTACTCCCGGCCTACTCAAATGAGAACCCGAGAGTTCAAGGAGAAAAACAAAAACTTCGGGTCAGACAAACAGCCTGGTGTGAATAATAACCAACTATCTCAATCCAAAATAGATATCTAGTGAGACCACGCCGTTGAGCGAAATGGGTTTTCCTCTCACTAGTACCTTAACCAAAACATATCAACCATATACTACGATCCTATATCCATTATGGTTAGAGCATAATAAATAAACATTTGCAATCATGCAACATACAGTGGACTACCCGTCCCAATTTATTTGACTATCTGTCTCAATTTCATCTGACTATCTGTCGTAACTTCAAATGACTATCCGTCTTATATTTATGTGGATTACCCATCTCACATGTGTACAGTATTTGAATTTTCTATCCCCTACTATAAAAACTCCGGTCGAGATTACCTACAATCTGAATTTAAAATATAATTTAATTAATTTATATTAATTAATTGAATGAATTTGGGGAATTTGTAAATTATTGTATTTCCAAATTAAAATGTATTTGGAGTGTAATAAATTGGGAATTTAATGTATTTTCTTTTCATGCTATTTAACTCTTATATTTAATTATGTAAGAATAATTTTGGAGAAAATAAATAAATAAGTAATATAGAAACACCATCATTGGTCGAAATATGGTTTCTATATTATTGGTTCATTTTATTAAAAATGCGGATAATGGCCTTTTATTTTATAAGTTGTACTTAATTTTGATAAAATATTTTAATATTAATGAAAAGTGAGATTTTGATATGTTATTTATATTGTGGAAATTTTAGAAATAAATGTTAGTTAAATTAGAATATTGTTTTAATTAAATTATTATTTATAAAGTAATAAAATGAAACACAACAAATTAGCAACACTTTGGTTTTGAAAGAATTAGTAACACTTGGCTAATGGATCCACATTCTTTACCCACTTAGCCCAAAACAAAAGAAATAGAAATGAGAAAAAGTACGTATTTCGTTTCTCACTTCTCATTTTTATCTCCAAACCAGAAACTCAAATATACTCTAAGTACAAAAACCCTAAATCCCCAAATTTGCAAATCAAAGAGTGAAATCAAAGGGCTTTCAATATATTTTAGTGTGTTGAGATAAAGGTAATCTCCTCTATCTATTTATGCATCAACTTAATGATTTATTTTAGTTTTGATTTCTAAAATTGATCAGTCCTATCCAATCTTTGTTCATAGCCTAGGTTGATACAGTCATAGGAGGGAATGGGAGATTCTAAGCTTTAATCTTTCATTCTAGGTTTGTTTAGATGAGTTTATGTCGCGATTTCTAGCCTTAGATAAATGGTTGCTGCTGTTATATGATTGTGGTTGAATTTAAAGTGTATATGATCTCAATATGTTGATGGATTCATTGCCTAATTGAATTGAATTTATTGTTTACTGAAGACCGCCATATGAAATCATGAATTTCATCCAATTATACATGTTTATATGCACGCATGACTACCTATTTAGTACCTTAGATCGTTAGAGAAGCAACACCAAAAGAATGAGTGAAAATGGATCGATGGAAGGTCACCGAAATTGCCTAGACGTCAGCCCAGGCGAGCTAACCGGTGGGTCGTTTGGTCAAACCAGTGCATCAATTGTAGCCTGAACCTGGCATCCAGGCTATGTTTCGATATTTCTCGGTCGACCCGTCTGTCACTTGTTTGCCTAGTTGATTTCTAGAAGTTGATTGCTTAATTTTAGTACTACAGTTCATATCAATTTCATTGATATTTTTCGGATTCATGACTTATGAATTATTGAATTAATTTTGGTGTTTTATACCATAGAGATTGTTCTATGAATCTTGGGAGAACTACACACTTTTGATGCACATTTTCAACCCAGATTTACAAATGATTGATTTCTAAATCCAATTGTTTTATACAAGACTATTTATGTACCAATCTAATATATATATATATGTGTGTGTATGTGTGTGTATGTATGTATGTATGTATGTATTCATACAAAAGATTTTAGTAATATATATATTATCTATTTTCATATGCAATGGTTTTAGAAATATTTTGAAACAATAGTTTAAAAATCTTACTTAACAAATATTTTAAAAGCGGTTTTAAATAGAAATATTTTCATAAAATTGCACGTTATCGATCAAATGAGAAATTGATTTAAACGGTTAAATAAAATGAATGGTATGGAACGCCCGCGTTTGTTTTACCGATTAATTTCTGGACTCGTTCAACCAAACCATTGTTACACACGAGTGGAGTTTACTATTGTATAGTAAGCATTTGGGTAAACCCGTGTGGTATGGGATACATGGTCGTTATCTATTCGATTGCTATATAAAAGTATTTAACACTTTTCAATGAGTTTATGGCTCGCCCTTGATGTTTATAGGACTGGTTCCTAGTTGATATTTATTGGTTTTGTACCTATATTGATGTTTATAGGACTTGTTGCTATTCGATGTTTATAGGTTTTGTACCTATCTTGGAGTTCATAGGTTTTATACCTATTTGGATGTTTATAGAACTCACATCTATCTTGATGTTTATAGACTTATACGTCTACCATGGAGTTACATGGATGTAGGTGAATTTATTCCACCAATCTTGGAATTAGACACCCCCTTTATTTATGAGATTTTTTGTTTTCCATTTGTGGATTTACCGTTGTTGAATTATCACCAAATCATTTCGGGGATTTTTTTTATAAGATATATTATTTTTAGAATTTGTCGACATGAAGTTGTTGATGCATGTTTGATGTTTATTGAGATATGACTATATTTGGGATTTTTTTCACTTTATCTATCCTTCATTTTTACTCTCATTTATCTTAGTCTAAATTGATCTGTTTATTATTTTTATAATACTCGGGTCAGACCGAGATGTTTCAGGTCCTTTAGCTTAATGCTTTAGAGTGGATTCACCATTAGTTAGCTAGTGGTTACTTTTGTCATATATATATATATATATCTATGTATGTATGTATATATGTGATGTTATGTTGTATCTTATGTCGAGCTAGACTCCTTTTGTATACATATTCACATTTTGAGATGTAGCACCTTGTTTATGTGTAGTCTACATCATGTATCTATTTTGGGTCGGTTCAGACTTGTATCTCTTTGTATTCCATTGTGTCTGATCTATGATTCTGTAATCTATATTTATTATATGTTGTTTTGGATTTATTATATCCACTATAGTTTTATTTTAAGCCTGAATTGTATACGTCGATCCCACTTGATTAAAGAAAATGTATAACATATTAATTGACGTATCGATGCTCGCTTAAAATAAAATTCAAGGATGGTTGCTCCTAAACAGCCTATTCTCTGCACTAGCCGACAATATTACTTTGTAATATACTTGGTTAGTGTGCGTCTCAGGGTGAGGCATCACGGCTTGGTATCAGAGCCGAGTTCCGGATAAATTATGATATTACAGATACGAATTATGGATTAGACATGTCTTAGGAATCGTCCCTTAGGTTTTCAGGAAGTATATTCCTTAGTGTCCATCTTTGAAATTCCTAATATCGAATAATATGACTCTTGAATAATATTTTATTTTATCTTATTCCTTTCAGAATCTTAAATGGCTGGTGGTAGACCACCTGCTCGCTCTGTTGGTGAGTAGTCCAGTTGCCCTCCTCTAGATGGAGTGTTTATGTCTACCGAG
The DNA here is from genome assembly GCA_030737815.1 of Allium fistulosum. NCBI lineage: Eukaryota > Viridiplantae > Streptophyta > Magnoliopsida > Asparagales > Amaryllidaceae > Allium > Allium fistulosum. The sequence continues at coordinate 119,668,797 of CM060905.1, read as the reverse complement.
CATATTATGGAACTCGTTAGGAATACTTAGCCTACCGGACCTCCTCCGGATTCTTCTTCTCGCTTATCGAGTTTTGCATGTATGTGCAGCGACTTTGCACATCTGGGTGGCATGCCTTTAAAGGTTCTAAGAGTGTGATTAAGATACAAACATGGCTCAGGACATGCAAGCAGATCTTTTCTCGCATGGGTCTTGACAATCAGCAGAGGATTCAGGTAGCTTCTAATCAGCTCCAAGAGCGAGCTCTTGATTAATATGAGCATTTTATAGTAGAGGCGAATGAGTCTACTCTTTCTTGGGTGCAGTTTAGGAGACAATTTGAGTTGAAATTCATTCCCGAATTGGAGAAAGCCTCATTAGCTAAGAGGTTTATCGAGTTGAAGCAAGGGAAGTCTTCTTTAGCGAAGTATGTGTCAACCTTCGAAGCCCTTTCCAAATACGATGTCGAGCACATAAGTACTCCACTAAAGAAGAATCAAAGATTTGTGGATGGTCTAAAGAACCATCTTAAGAATGCGTTAATGTTGCAATTGAAGGTTTCATTTGAGGATTTAGTTGATTTGACCCTTAAGCTTGAAGTAGTCGAAAAGGATAGTAGCAAGGAAGATGTAGAGGAGAAGAAGAGCTTTTATCCGAAGAAGAAGCAACCATTCAACAAGTCGATGCCCTTTCATCCTAATTAGAAGATCAAGAAGCAAGGTTCTAGTTCAACTCCATCACAGCCAACTAAAGGAGAGTGCTTCAATTATGATTCTAAGGAGCATTTCATTAAGGATTGTCCTAAAGCTCCTATTTGTCGTTATTGCAAGAAGGAAGGTCATCTTGTAGCATCTTGTCCCCAAGTAGCTATAGGCCTCACTTCTGGGAAGCTTAGTGTTGTGCAGGCTTCTGGTGGATCTTCTCAGTGTCGAGGTATATCTCCTTCTGCTCTTGAAGGTGTAATTGTCTTTCGAAACCTTCTTATGCTAGTTCTCTTCGATACAGGTGCATCTCACTCATTCATATCAAAGTAACTTGTTGGCGCTTTATCTTTGGATGTTGTGTGCTTATTGACTTTACTGTGAATTGCGAACCCGGTTGGTGGGTCCCTAACCATCAATATGCTTTGTAGAGATGTAGAGATTATCTTATGTGGTCATTCTTTTCGTGCCAATCTTCATGTTATGCATTATGTTGGGTTTGGAATGATTTGGGAATGGACTGGCTTAACCGTTATCAAGCCCGTATCTAATGTCCAGAAAGAACTATTTATCTTAGACGTCGGGAACCCAATCAAAGAATTTCTATCATTCTTCATGATGTCGATTCTGATTTGGAAGCATCCTTATTTCTCTTAAGGCTCGGGAAGACGATGACATTTCCTAAATTTATGTTGTTTGTGATTATCCTGATGTTTTTTAACCCATTTCGGGGTTGCCTCCCAAGTGGGCGATTGAGTTCTGAATTGATCTTATCCCTAATGCCCGTCTAGCTAGTCGTCCTCTCTATCGAATGCATGCTAAGGAGAACGAGGAGTTAAGGAAGCAGTTGTCGGAGTTGGAAGCGAAGTAGTTTGGGGAGCTTCTGTCGTGTTTGTGAAGAAGGCTAATGGTGCTCTTAGGCTTTGCGTTGATTACTATAAGCTTAATGAGCTTACCATTAAGAACAAGTGTCCCTTGCCTAGAATCGACGATCTTTTTTATCATCTTTGCGGTGCTAAAGTCTTTTCCCAGTTAGGCTTAGGGATCAGATTTCATCTACTTTGTATGGCTAAGGATAACATTCCTCTTACTTCATTCCATACCCGTTATGGATCTTATAAGTGGCTCGTTATGCCATTTGGATTAACGAATGCTCCAGCTTATTTTGTCAGTCTCATTAATCTTGTTTTCTCGAGAATTCCTCGATCAATTCATTCTTATATCTATCAATGATATTCTTGTTTATTCTATATCAGAGGAACAACATGGTGGAACATCTTAGTATTGTTTTGGAAACACTTAGAAAGAATCACTTGAAAGCCAAATTTTCTAAGTGCCACTTTGGCAAAGGCAAATGAAGTTCTTGGGGCATGTAGTTTCTGAAGGTATTTCTGTTGATCCATCGAAGATTGAAGCTATTAAGAATTGGAAGAGACCTGAGAATGTATTAGAGATTCCTAGTTTTCTTGGATTGGCGGGTTATTACCATTGATTCATAAATTTTCCAAGACCATCTTACCTCTCACTTCTTTTACTAGAAAAGGAGTTAAGTATATTTAGTCGGATAAGTATGAAGCTTCTTTTCAGAAGTTGAAAGGAACTCCTTTCCAACACTCCTGTTCTTATAGTTATGGATGGGAATCAAGACCTTGTGGTCTACACGGATGCTAGTAGGTTTGGTTTGGGTGCTGTTCATATGCAAGGAGACTGTGTTGTTGCTTTTGTTTTGAGTCAGTTGAAGCCGAATAAGGTGAGATACGCCACTCATGATTTGGAGCTCGCAGCTATTGTATTTTCTTTAAAGATTTGGCATCATTATTTATTGGGTGAGAGACTTGTGCTTTATAGCGATCATAAGTCGTTGAAGTACTTATTCACTCAAAAGGAGCTTAATATGCAACAACAGAGATGGCTCGAATTCCTCGCTTCCTACGATATTGATATTCAGTACACTCCGAGGAAGGGGAATCGAGTAGCGGATGCTCTTAGTCCTAAGCAGTAGGCTATTGTTTCTTTAATGTTATACAAGTGGAAGGATCTTGAGATTCTATCTTCTTGTGAGATTTGATCATAAGACTTCATGACATCCCTAGTTCCATTGTATATGACTGGGATCCTTTGTTTACAAGCGGATTCTATAAAGGTCTCCAAAAAGCTTTAGGTTCGAAGCTTAATTTCAGCACTGCTTATTATCCGTAGACAGATGGGTAGACAGAGCGAGTTAATAAAATATTGGAAGGTACTTACTTCGTGCTTTTATTCTCGACTTCGGTGGGAGTTGGGAAGATCATATCTACCTTATTGAGTTTTCTTACAACAACAAATTCCAATCTAGTATCGGCATGGCACCTTTCGAGGCCCTTTACAGAAGGCCGCATCGATCACCTTCTTATTAGCTTGAGTCTAGGGAGAAGCTTATTGTAGGCCTCAACTCTATTCGTGAAGCTTCTTTAAAGATCGATCTCATTTGACAAAGAATGAAAGAGGCACATAGTAAGCAGAAACCCTATGCAGGTAATAGGAGAAAGGCCTTGGAATTCTCTGTAGGAGATCGAGTCTTTATTCGTACATCTCCATTGAAGGGTGTGATGTACTTCAGTCATTCCGAAAAGTTGGCTCCGAGATATATTGGACCATACACTATCACTGAGCATATTGGCCCTATTGCTTATCAGGTATCTCTTTCTACCGAATTCTCCGGTATTCATGATGTATTCCATGTTTCTCAACTTTGTAAGTGTCTTCATGATTCAGATTCTATTCTTGAGCCGAGAATTCTTGAGGAGCTTGAGATTTCACTTGACCTTACTTATGAGTAGAGACCTATTCATATTGTTGCATCGGAGGTTAAATGCCTTCGAAATAAAGATGTTCTGCTTGTTAAAGTCCAATGGTCTAGCAATCCAAAGGACTATTCATGGGAGACTAGAGAGTTCATCGAGCGAACGCATCGGGAAATCCTTTCTCGTGCTCATTAGTGGAGAGACTTTTGTTTTGAATTATTTCATGCTTATGATATTATCCTCTTTAGATGGATCGTTGAGCTGTTATTTACTTTTCCTTAAGAAATTGCAGTGACACAATTTTTATAAGGAGGAGAGTCTGTAACAACCCCGATCGAGATTACATAGAATCTAATTTAAAGTATGAATTAATTAATTTCAATTAATTAATTGAATGAATTTAAGAATTTTTAAATTATTGCATTTCCAAATTAAAATGGATTTAGAGTTTAATAAATTGGGAATTTAATGAATTTTCTTTTTATGCTATTTAACTCTTATATTTAATTATATAAGAGTAATTTTGGAGAAAATGAATAAATAAATTGTATGAAAATAATTTCATTGGTTGAAATATGTTTTCTATATTAATGGTTCATCTTATTAAAAATACAGAGAATGACCTTTTATTTTATAAGTTATAGTTAATTTTGATAAAATATATCAATATTAATGAAAAGTGAGATTTTGATATGTTATTTATATTGTGGAAATTTTAGGAATAAATATTAGTTAAATTAGAACATTGTTTTAATTAACTTAGCATTTACAAAGTGTTAAAATGAAACACAACATATTAGCAACACTTTGATTTCAAAAGAATTAGCAACATTTGGCTAATGGATCCACATTTTTTACCCACTTAGCCCAAAACAAAAGAAATAGAAATGAGAAAACATACGTATATCGTTTCTCACTTCTCATTTTTCTCTCCAAACCAGAAACTCAAACTCTAAGTACAAAAACCTTAAATCCCCAAATTTGCAAATCAAAGAGTGAAATCAAAGGGCTTTCAATCTATTTTAGTGTGCTTTGATAAAAGGTAATCTTCTCTATCTATGCATCAATTTAATGATTTATTTCAGTTTTGATTTCTGAAATTTATCATTCCTATCCAATCTTTGTTCATAGCCTAGGTTGATATTATCATATGAGGGAATAGGAAATTCTAAGCTCTAATCTTCCATTTCGAGTTTGTTTAGGTGGGTTTATCTCTTGATTTCTAGCCTTAGATAAAGGTTGCTGCTGTTATATGATTATGGTTGAATTTAAAGTGTATATGATCTCAATATGTTGATGGATTCATTGTCTAATTGAATTGAATTTGCTATTTACTGAAAACCACCATACGAAATCATGAATTTCATCCAATTATACATGCTTATATGCATACATGACTGCCTATTCAATACCTTAGATCATTAGAGAAGTAACATATGAAGAATGAGCGAAAATGGATCAATGGAAGGTCATCGGAATCGCCTGGACGTTAGCCCAGGCGAGCCGACCGGTGGGCCGGTTGGTCGAACCGATACACCAGTTGTAGCCTGAACCTGACATCCAAGCTACATTCCATTATTTCCTGATCTATCATTTGTTACTTATTTGCCCAGTTGATTTCCAGAAGTTGACTACTTAATTTTAATACTGCATTTCATATCAATTTCATTGATATTTTCCGAATTCATGACTTATGAATTTTTGAATTCATTTTGATGTTTTATACCATAGAGATTGTTCTATGGATCTTGGGAGAATTACAGACTTTTAATGCACGTTTTCAACCCGGATTTACAAATGGTTGATTTCTAAATCCAATCGTTTTATATAAGACTATTTATGTACCATTCTAATATATTCATGTGTATATATTCATACAAACAATTTTAGTAATATATACACACTATCTATTTTCAAATGCAATGGTTTTTGAAATGTTTTGGAACGATAGATTGAAAATCTTACTTATATATATATATATATATATTTCCATTATAAACAAATATTTTAAAAGTTGTTTTAAAAGAGAAATATTTTTATAACATTGCACATTATCGATTAAATGTGAAATAGATTTAAATAGTTAAATAAAACGAGTGGTGTGGAATGCTCGCGTTTGTTTTACCGATTAACTCTTGGACTTGTTTGAACGAACCATTGTTACACACTAGTGGAGTTTACTATTGTATAGTAAACATTTGGGTAAACTTGTGTGGTATGTTCACATGGTCGTTATCCATTCGATTGCTATATAAAAGTATTTAACACTTTTCGATGAGTTTATGACTCGCCTTTGATGTTTATAGGACTTGTTCCTATTTGATGTTTGTAGGTTTTGTGGCTGTCTTGATGTTTATAGGACTTGTTCGTATTCGATGTTTATAGGTTTCATACATATCTTGGAGTTTATAGGTTTTATACCTATTTTGAAGTTTATAGGTCTCCTACCTATCTTGATGTTTATAGACTTATTCATCTGCCTTGGAGTTACATGCATGTAGGTGAATTTATTTCACCAATCTTGGCGTTTGGTGCCTCCCTTTATTTATGAGATTTCTGGATTTCTATTTGTGATATTTCTAGATTTAACGTTGTTGAATTATCACGAAATCATTTTAGTGATTTTTGCTTTTAATAAGCTATCCTGAGTTTTAGTATTTGGTGATTTGAAGTTATTGATGCATGTTTGATATTTATCGATATATGACTATATTTGAGATCAACTTCATTTTATCTATCATTCATTTTTGCTAACACATTTATCTTAATCTAGACTGACCCGTTTATTATTTTTATAATACTCAGGTCAGACCGAGGTGTTGCTGGTCCTCCAGTTTGATGCTTTAAAATGGATGCCCCATTAGTTTGCTAGTGGTCACTTTTGTCATCTATGTGTGCATATATATATATATTTATGTTATGTTATGTTGTATCTTATGTCGAGCTAGACTCCTTTTGTGTACATATTCATATTTTGAGATGTAGCGCCTTATATATGTGTAGTCTACATCATGTATCTATTTTGGGTCGGTTCAGACTTGTATCTCTTTGTATTCCGTTGTGTCTGATCTGTGATTCTGTAATCTATATTTATTATATGTTGTTTTCGATTTATTATATCCACTGTAGTTTTGTTTTAAGCTTGAATTATATATGTCGATCCCACTTGATTAAAGAAAATGTATAACATATTAATTGACGTATCGATGCTCGCTTAAAGTAAAATTCAGGGATGGTTGCTCCTAAACAACCTATTCTCTGCACTAACCGACAATATTACTTTGTAATATTCTTGTTTAGTGTGCGTCTCAGGGTGAGGCGTCATGCTTGGTATCAGAGCCGAGTTCAGGACAAATTATGATATTACAGATACAAATTGTGGATTAGACATGTCTTAGGAATCGTCCCTTAGGTTTTTAGGAAGTATATTCCTTAGTGTACATCTTTGAAATTCCTAATATCGAATAATATTACTTTTGAATAATATTTTATCTTATCTTATTCCTTTTAGAATCTTAGACGGCTAGCGGTAGACCACCTGCTCGTTCTATTGGTGAGTAGTCCAGTTGCCCTCCTCTGGATGGAGTGTTTATGTCTACCGAGCAGATTATGGAACTCGTTAGGAATACTTAGCCTACCAGACCTCCTTCAGATTCTTCTTCTCGCTAGTCGAGTTTTGCATGTAAATGCAACGACTTTGCACATCTTGGTGGCAGGCCTTTAAAGGTTCTAAGAGTGTGATTAAGGTACAGACATGGCTCAGGGTATGCGAGCAAAACTTTTCTTGCAAGGGTCTTGACAATCAACAGAGGGTTCAGGTAGCTTCTAATCAGCTCCAAGAGCGAGCTCTTGATTGATTTGAGCATTTTATAGTAGAGGTGAATGAGTCTACTCTTTCTTAGGAGCAGTTTAGGGGACAATTGGAGTTGAAATTCATTCCTGAATCAGAGAAAGCCTCGTTAGCCAATAGGTTTATTGAGTTGAAGCAAGGGAAGTCTTCTGTAGCAAAGTATGTGTCGACCTTCGTAGCCCTTTCCAAATGCGGGGTCGAGCACATAAGTACTCCACTAAAGAAGAATTAAAGATTTGTAGAAGGTCTAAAGAAGCATCTTAAGAAGGCGTTAATGTTGCAATTGAAGGTTTCATTTGAGGAGTTAGTTTTTTCGGCCCTTAAGCTTGAAGCAGTCGAAAAGGATAGTAGCGAGGAAGACATAGCGGAGAAGAAGAGCTTTTATCCGAAGAAGAAGCAACAATTCAACAAGTTGAAGCCCTTTCATCCTAATAAGAAGATCAAGAAGTAAGGTTCTAGTTCAACTCCATCACAGCCAACTAAAGGAGAGTGCTTCAATTGTGATTCTAAGGAGCATTTCATTAAGGATTGTCCTAAAGCTCCTATTTGTCGTTATTGCAAGAAGGATGACCTGTAGCATCTTGTACCCAAGTAGCCAAAGGCCTCACTTCTAGGAAGCTTAGTGTTGTGCATGCTTCTGGTGGATCTTCTCAGTGTCGAGGTATATCTCCTTCTGCTCTTGAAGGTGTGATTGTCTTTCGAAACCTTCTTATGCCGGTTCTCTTTGATACAGGTGCATCTCACTCATTCATATCAAAGTAACTTGTTGGTGCTTTATCTTTGGATGTTGTGTGCTTATTGACTTTGCTGTGAATTGCGAACCCGGTTGGTGGGTCCCTAACCCTCAGTATGCTTTGTAGAGATGTTGAGATTATCTTATGCGGTCATTCTTTTCATGCCAATCTTCATGTTATGCATTATGTTGGGTTTGGAATGATTTGGGAATGGACTGGCTTAACCATTATCAAGGCCGTATCTGATGTCCGGAAAGAACTATTTATCTTAGATGTCGGGAACCCAATCAAAGGATTTCTATCATTCTTCATGATGTCGATTCTGATTTGGAAGCATCCTTATTTTCTCTTAAGGCTTGGCAAGACGATGACATTTCCTAAATTTCTGTTGTTTGTGATTATCCTGATTTTTTTGAACCCATTTCGGGGTTGCCTCCTAGGTGGGCGATTGAGTTCCGAATTGATCTTATCCCTAGTTTTTCCCATTTAATATTTTGCATTCTATTTCTTTTGCTCCTGTCCTATTCTTCTATCTCAGAGGAGAGGAGGTAGAAAGTCCTTGTTTACTGGAAGGTCAGAACGAGGAAATAAGTTGATCAAAATTTATGCTCGTCCAGTTAGTCGTCCTCTTTATCGAATGCCTGCTAAGGAGAACGAGGAGTTAAGGACTATCCATTGCACATGCCATAGTTTTCCTAGGATGACTATGAACCCTTCATTAACCATATAGAGACTATCCATCTCAAGCATTATGTGGACTATCACTCACACATTCCATAGTTTTCCATGGATAATTATGAACCTGTCATTTATCAATTTAATTCATAATTAATCTTATTCGCCTTAGTGCCCAACCTATGTCTATTGGTATCCCATTTATGTTGACAAACCCATTAAACTTATAGCATGTCATAATAATATACATTGGTATCCCAATATATGTGATGCCGAAATCATAAAATAAATGGCAAGTCAAATATAATAGACATAAGTGTCCCTAATGAATAATGTCAAATTCATAAACTTATGGCATTTAAAAATATAAAACATTGGTATCCCTAATGAATAATGTCGAAATCACGAGGCATATGACTTACCGCCATTAATATAGCAAAATAGAAGACTAATGGCATTCATGTCGTTAAAAAAATAACGAACCTCTATCCAAGGTTTGAAAACAAAATTCTGATTTTATAACTCATAAGGCTAACTGCCGAAATCATAAGGTCATCTACTTTCTTAAAACATAGGCTATCTAGCCCTGTTTTAAAATGTGCTTTTAATTACATTAAACAAAGCCTTACAGCATTGAAATAAAGAGTTGCGGCGTCAATGCTGCATGACATAGTTGCTGAAACAATTAAACATAGAATGCCAACATTGATATATGATGGCATCAGTACCTTGAGCTGAGATCAATTACTTATGGCATCATTATAAGTTTGTTGTCATTATTATACCTTGGCTATTATGTCGCATATGTAGAAAGATTAGCAGCATCATTGCTGCAAAATAGATTGATATCGAAATTGATGACCTGCGACATTAATTTAAGAACGCTGAAAACTGTTGGCATTGATAACTCACGACATTAATATCTCATATACCCATGAGATGCGGTATTCTTATAATGTCAATGTCAAATGCATGACTCAATGCATCACATAAGTATAAGTATCAAATGCATTGCTTCATGTCAATGCCGCCTATTTCTGACATCGCTTACAATTGTAAAGTGATATCGCTTATTGTTAATGCTGAACGTCATGGGAATGCCACATATCGATGGCATTGTCGTAATTATTATAAAAACTCTTTTATTTCTATTTAAAGCAATTTCTCTTTACCAACTCTTATTTCTTGAAAAAAAATTCATTGGTTGAAAAAAAACTTTAGCAATTTCTTTTCAAAAAACTCCACAAATCAGTTTTATACTTCCAAAACCATTAATCAACTTAATTAATTAATAACCTTAATTAATATTTATTTAAATGCTTTTCTAGCATAATAAATTCATAGAAATTTATAATCACTTGGGAAAATCTCCAAAAATCATAATAAATCCGAATTGGCGTATTCTTCCATATATAAAAATTTCGAGGCTTATTTAATTATTTTTAATAATTAAAACCCAAAATAAACACTATTTCCTTTTAAGGAAATTTATAAAATATTTGTTTTAACTTAGAAAATTGTGAAACTAAAAACTCATCTCCAAAATAAGATTTTATACAACATATCAGAAAATAAAATAAATTGTAGATCAAAAACTTAGTTTTTACTTTTAAAACCCATTTAAATAATTCCATAAAAATTCCATAAATCATTACTCTATCAAAATAATGCCATAAACAATCATAACATGATAATATCATTATAATCAATTCGAAAATTATCCATAACTGAAATTAAGCAAAAATAATAGAGATGGTTAACTATTATTCACCTTAAATTGGATGATGGAGTTAAGATTTGATAGAGTTTAGTTTCTCTAAGCTTTGCCCTTTGAAACCCTTGGTTTTCCCCTTAATTTTCCCTTCTCTACCTTGTTTAATGGCCGGCCTCTCTAACGTTTTCTTTGATTGTTAGTAATTGTAAAAATGAGAAAATGAATGAGACGGTGAGGGTTTAAGGAATAAAAAAGAGATCTATTCTTATTTTGCCCTTCTTATTTATTCTTCTTATGTTAAGTTTAAAACAATCTTATTTACTTAATTATCAAATCTCATCCCCATGTCCCACTACATTATTCTATTTAATCTATCCAACTAAATTTCTTGAATAATATCAAACTAAAATTGGGAGTGTTATAATACCACGTTAGGATTTATAAAATTTGGTATTGGTAAAAATTCCAATATCGTCCACGCTCAACTTTTATAGTCCAAACACAAAGTCTTGGTTTAATTGCAATTATTATTAACCAAACTGCTTTGGCCAGTGACTTTGACTTTGAGTTGACTTTAGTTTACCGTGATACTAACCTCATATAACTAAGAAGACGAATTCTCCATTGAATAGTGTTTCACTTCTAATGCTTCAACTTAGACCTAACTATAATCGTTCGATGAACCTCATGCCACTATTTAACTATAGTTAGTGAGTGTACACATTGGAATTCAACAATATTTTTAGGTTGAGAGAAATATATAACATTGTCACTTCGATATTTTTTGTTTGACCTTAGTTGTATTAATCAACAGAAAACTATTGAGTGAGTCATTCCCTAGTTATCCAATAACTATCAGTATGTAATCCCTTGATTCCCCCAACAACCATAAGTAATAAACTGCCTAACATTTGGAGAGCTTACATAATCTAGTCTCAGCAGATGTATCGATATCTAGTCTCGATAAATCTCGACTAGGAATATTTAAAACATTATGTTTATTAAGTTGTAATAAATTGGTCATGATCATAACACATTGAAATTACTATCACAAAACATACATTTATGGATTCTCTATTTAATATACTTAAATTAAATAATTAATTAATATAACACATTAGAGTATAGAAAGAAAAACACCTTTTATTCCAAACAAGATTATATTATTTAGTTAATCATCTACAATGAATTACAGAATTACCCCTAGGGCATACCTCTAACTCTATCAATCTCCCACTTTCACTTAGGGCCAAGTATGGAATCTCAACCCTATCCTTATGATCAGCTTGACGAGAGTTGACCGAGCTATTCCCTTCATCAATTGATCTGTTATGTTGTCCTTTGTATCTACTTTTTGTATCACAACCTCTTTCTTCTCAACGAATTCTCTAATTAGGTGGAACTTTCAAAGAATTTTTTGCAATTTCTTGTAAGCTCTAGGTTCCTTTGCAATCTACATCGCTGCATTGTTGTCGCAAAACAACGTTATCATATTCTCCATGTTGGAAATCCCCCCTAGCCCACTCAAAAATTTGCACATCCAGACCACTTTATCACTTGCTTTATTGAGGGTGATACACTCGTCCTCCATCATGGAATTAGCTAGAGTTAGCTATTTGGAATTTTTCAGCTAACGACCCCACCATTTGTATTAAAGACGTAACCTGATACTAACTTACTATTGTCGATATCACTATGAAAACTATAGTCAACATACCCTTTCATAAGGAGGTTTCCGTTTTCATATATTAGGAATAAATCCCTAGTATTTCTTAAATAATTTGGTATACATTTTAAGGCAGTCCAATGCTTTTCTCTAGAATTAGTCTGGTATCAGCTTACGCATCCTAATGCATATCTCATATTTCGTCTAGTACATAACATATCATAGGTTAGGGAATAGATTGCGGAAGCATCGGTACCCTCTTCATATTCTCTTTCTCCTTATTAGTTTGAGGACTGTCCTTCTTAGAAAGGATGATTCCAAATTGCATCAAAACATTGCCTTGCTTGGAGTTCTCCATAATAAACCTTTTAAGTATGGTATTCATGTACATGGATTAGGACAATCCCAACAGCCTCTTATATCTATCTCTATAGATATTTATACCTAGTGTTTGTACTAAAATTGGGCACAACACTCTTCGGAAGTCTTTGAAGAGATAAAGTGAAGAAATTAAATGTAAAAAGAGGATTTATCTAACAAAAACTCCAAATTTCAAAAATAATCATAATTAAAGTGCAAGGAGACACAAGGATTTAGAGTGGTTCGGCGTATAGCCTACGTCCACTATGAAGTAGTTTGCTTTATTGATCTTCCTTTGATGTTTACAAGTGAATGCAATGAATTACAAGAGTTATCTATTATTTGCAGCAGTGAATCTTGTTGATAGCAGCAGTGACAGAGTTCAGATCTGGATCTGGCGGAGTCCGGGCGTTGGAGATCTCAAGGAGGAAGAAGAACCCCCTTTTTGTTGGCTTTGGGGGTCTATTTATAGGTGTAGGAGGTGATATTTCGCTCAGATCTCGGGAGACCCTCTCTAGCACGTGACCAGGCCCGTATGCCCAAGCCCACGAAGTTTCGGTCCGATCCGTGATTGACATGAGCTGATTTCGACTCACTCAAGATCTCATCCAATGGAGTCGAAATTTGGCGTGGACACTCTCTAGCATGCACGTAGTCTTCTGTGAAAATTTCATAGCATTGGACTTGTAGATTGGGAGATATGATCGATACAAAATAGAGTTTTCGGTGGGCTGTTTCCTTCGACTCGCTTCCATTTCGACTCGCTTCTGTTCGACTCGATGACGTGGCACTTGATTCTTACTCTGTCCTGGACGTTGCTTCGAGCGAGTCGAAGTGAGTACTTGGTCGAGCGAGTCGAAGCCAGAACTGGTCGAGCGAGTCGAAATGGGACATTCTGGGAGGTTCGAGCAGTGGAGTCGAAGTTGATGGAGTCGAACTAGTTGTCTGAGTGGAGCGAGTCGAAGTGTGCACTCTTGATGGCTTGAAAACAGAGCGAGTCGAAAAGAGAAGCTTTGAAGGATGTGGAGCGAGTCGAACCTGATCGACTCGAGATTGGCCTCTGAGTGAAGCGAGTCGAAGATATCACTCTTGGGCACTGTGTAGCGAGTCGAAGTTGGCTTCAAACTGAACGTTGGGAAGCGAATCGAAGGAGCGAGTCGAAGGAGCGAGTCGATTGGTAGTTGATCTCCATCCAACCTTGCATCGTTCATAACTTAAGCATATGAACCCGGATTGACTTGAGATTTGAAACGTTGGTTCTCTTGGCTTAGCTTGCCATGTCCTACTAATTTTGGCTCGATCCAGACTCGGACAAAATTCATCGATATCTGTGGTGAGCCCATGTATAACTGATCTCTGGGACGGATCGTTTACTGGTTACCAGTCAATTCTTTAGTATTACGTCCTTGCCAAAAGGCGGGATAACACCTAGTATATAAGTCGCTTCTTCCAAATCTTTTATGAAGAAATTCTTGGAAAGCCAAGCTTTTACTAATTGCAAGAATGAAACGTCGTTGCCAATCAGTAGTCAATCATAAACATAAAAAACTAAGAACACGATAGCACTTCATGTTCCTTTCGATATACACACACTTTCTCTGTATTCTAATAAATACCAAACTATTTGATTATCTTATCAAAACACTTATTCCAACTCCTTAAAGCATGTTTAAGTCCATAAATGGATCTTAACAACTTGCAATCCTTGCCTTGCCCTTACTCCCACTGACTTTGAAATCTTTATGCTGATGACATGTAGACAGTATCTTCTAAATCATCATTTAGAAATGTTGTATTTATGTCAATTTTCCGTATTTCATAATCGTATAATGCAGTAATAGCTTGCATTATCTGAATGGACTTAAGCATTGCTACGGGCGAAAATGTTTCGTCATAATCAACACCTTGAATTTGACGAAGTCCTTATGTAACTAGCTACGGTCTGTAATTCACTACTTGTCCATCTCATTTAGTTTTTCATTAAAAATCCATTTGCAACCGATCCGATTTATCCCCTCGGGTATGTCAACCAAAAGTACACTTTATTTTCATACATGGAATCCATTTCAGATTTCATAGCTTTAAGCCAAAGTACAGAGTCTTTACCCTGTAGTGCTTGTTGGAATGACAGAGTAGTGTCATCCTCTAAGATGCACTGCTCCTTCTTGCCATCCATGAGAGAACTATGGTATCTCTCTGGTGCATGAGATTCCCTACTAGACTTTCTAATGAGTTCCTTTTTTTCATTATACCATGAATTTGGTTCTCCCACTGGTTTAGTCTCCAGTTAGACTCTCGAATCTCATCTAAATCTACTACTTTGTTGTTAATTTCATTTGACAGAATCTCCTATTCTAAAAAGATAGCATGTTTTGAAATAATAACCTTTTGTTTCTCGGTATTATAGAAAATATATTCCACGGAGTTCTTAGGATATCCTATGAGTTTACACAAGACCGATCTTGCCTTAAGTTTATTGGACAAACATTCTTAACGTAGACTGGACAACCCCACACCTTCAAACATTTAAGGTAGGGTTTCTTCCCATGCCACATCTCATATAGTATCTTACACACTGATCTTGTAGGTATCAAATTCAACATATGCGCTGCGGTTTCTTGTGCACAAGATAGAGGTAATTTAGCTTTACACATTATGGAATGAACCATATCTAATATTGTTTGGTTCCTACGCTTTGATACACCATTGTGTTGTGGAGTATAGAGTGGAGTAACCTAAGATATAATCCTATGATTATTTTTAAGTATTATTGGAGCTCTTGTCTAACATACTCACCTCCTTGATCACATCGAAGTATTTTAATCTTATGGTTCGTCTGATTTTCAACCTTACTTTTATATCTAATGAATTTCTCATAGATATCGAATTTTTTCTTCATAAGATACACATATCCTAGTCTTGAGAAATCATCTGCAAAGGTTACAAAGTAAGAAGGATTATCTTTTGTAACTATAGACATCAGACCACATACATCACTATATACGAGACCCAATAGTTCATTAACACTTTCATTGCTCCCACTAAATAGGTACCGGTCATTTTTCCTTTGAGACATGACACACACATATCTAATGATTTAGAATTAAATGATGGTAGAAAACCTTTGGTATAGTTGTTTCTCACTTATATTACCTAACCTACAATGCAAAAGATAATTTTTATTTACGTCAAAGCTAGAAGAATTACTCATAGCACAGACACAACTAGTATTAATCACATAAATACGATTATCTAAAATACCATCGCATAATTTATTACCATTCAATATAATGTTTATAACATAATTAGCATAGTGAAATTATAACTAGTCACGGACAATATAGAGATAGAAATAATATCATAAATAATTCTTTTACATAATAGCGATTATTTAGTATTAAAACTAATCCGTTTGGAAAATTTAAATGAAAAAATCCAACTACCATTGCATCTATCAGAGATCCATCAGCAATTTGAAGCCTCATTTCACCCGTTGCCACATGACGCCTGTTCCTATGTCCCTATAATGAATAATAGATGTGAGTTGTAGATATCTAAAACCCAAGATAATTTATTTATTGCAATTTTTGTAAAATCATAAATATAATCTTTAATTACCCCGGACAGTTCCATTTCCAATGACCCTTCTTGTAATAGTGATGACATTCATCCTTGTCAACTGAAGAAGTCTTCTTATTCTTGTCATTAACCCTTTTCTCCTTCTTCAAACTATCCAAAGATGATGCTTCCACTTATTTGCAAGTACTACACTCTGATCCTTGGATGATGACTCGGCTGACCTCAACATATTGATTATGACATCTGTTATGTCAGCAATACCATCTTCTTCGATTGAATGACATCTCTTGATCTTGTAGCGGTCGAAAATGACTATTGGGAATTTCGAAATTGGTTCATATTATCTTTAATATGAATGGCTCAAACCGAGGAGTAAGAGACCATAAGATCAGATCCACTTGTAACTCATTACCTATCGTGATGTCCAACTAAGAAACTCTATCAATATAGCCTTTCATGATTAGGACGTAATTATCCATTTTCCTGCCCTTCACCATCATCGTATTAAACAACTTCTTCTTTATGGAACGAGGTTGTTCCCCAAATAAAGCTTTGAGGCTATCGAAGTTATGATGGGCATTCATGTTTTCATGTCGTCTCTGCAACGGTTTGTCTAACGTAGACACCATGTAAATTGGGGCGATTTCTAGGTCTGAAACCCATTTGTTATAGGTTAAGGTTAGTTTAGGTTCTGCATTATCTATTTGTTTTTCCCTTAATGGTTCAATTACTGACAACCATAGATGTTCGTACAATAGTGCTATCTTTAATACCTTTAACTAGTCCACGTAGCTAGGTCCAATGAGTGTCATTTTCAGAAAACAACTTGGGTTAGACATTTTCTATGAATTTTAACTTGGTAGATTAGGACATAATTCATAGTAGATGTTCTTAGAATATACGTAAGGTTAAGCATTGCATTTCATTTTACTAATAAGCTCCCACTAGTCTTTTATGTTTCTCAAAACCCTAAGATGAAATATAGAAGTATTTCGACTTCACTAGTGAGTATTAGGACTTATTTACCTTTAGATTCTAACCTTGAGGAATATCAATAAATCACAGTCCCACAAACGATGGATAACATATTATATACAACTCCTAACCCATGGTTCTTTGCCATAATCTCATTTTGACTTTGAGGAATATCAACAAATCAAAAGAGATTATTCACTCACGCCTGCCATTTCATAACTGCCTAAGTATAAATATTTGTACCTTGAGGAATATCAACAAATATATACATATATCCTACCTTTTTTGTTCAAAATATTAATAGTACCGCACATAACATCCTTAGCTTGAGGAATATCAACAACTACATAGTATGCAAGTAATCCATTAATATATAAATGGTAGAGGACATATATATATTAAAGATTCATATATTTAATATAGGGAATGTTCGGCTCACATCCCTGTTAAGTTTCAAAATAGATAAAACATCCTCTCCAAAAAATGATATAAACTACATCCCTTTTTTTCAATCCGCGCAATTTTCTTCCTAAACTACCCCAGGCCATGGTAAATTGATTCCCGCACAGTTTTCTTCCCAACCTCCATCGATTTTTATAGTAATTCAATAACAAATTCATGTTCATCAAATCGACAATCTTATTTCCAACAAATCGATTTAAATAAGCATAAACGAATTCAATTTTGACATTTTAATTTCAAATTCGAACAATTAAATCTAATACCAAAAATAAAAAAATTATAAGAAAAAGAATCCTTCCTCAACAAAATTGCTAAACAACCTATTACGTTCCATCACTTACAACTAGATTTAAGTCCAGCAAAAGTTGAAAAAAATTCCTAGACTTATATGCAATTCACAATATTTGCACAATTGTCTGCAATTATTCTCAATAATTGCATGTATGTCTGCAATTATTCTGACTAATTGCTTATTCATCAGCAATTATTCATATAAAGTCATTTCAATTCCAAAAAAGGAATTTAGAACTATAAATATCAGAATAAAGCATTTTAGTTCAATTATGAAGATTAAATTTATCTTTCACTGCATTTATTTATAATAATTGCATAGTTATCAACAATTAATCTCAATAATTGCATTTTTTTGCAATTATTCTGATTAATTGCATTCTTATCAGCAATTATACATATAAAATCATTTCAATCCAAAAGAAAGACATTTACAACTACAAATAACAAAATAAAGTATTATGCTAAATAATTGCTTACTTGTCAGCAATTATTCAAATAAATTCATTTCAATGTATGTCTGCAATTATTCAAAATAATTGCTTATTTATTAGTAATTATTCACTAAAATCATTTATATTCATCTTTCTTTGTAATTATTCATAATAATTATAGAGTTGTATGCAACTATTATAAATAATTGCATGTATATCTGCAATTATTTTGAATAATTTCTTATTTATCAGCAATTATTCAATAAAATCATTTCAATTCAAAAAAAAGGTATTTATAACTATAAATAATATAAAAATCATTTTATATTAATAAAGAATATTATATACATCTTTCTCTGCAGTTATTCATAATAATTGCAGAGATGTATGCAACTATTATGAATAATTGTATGTATGTCCGTAATTGTGCTAAATAATTATTTACTTGTCAGTAATTATTCAAATAAATTCATTTCATTGTATGTCTGCAATTATTCAAAATAATTGCTTACTTATTAGCAATTATCCACTTAAAATCATTTATATTCTTCAATGTACATCTGCAATTATTTCAATTCAAAAAACTCTTGCAATCCAACATATTTTATTACATTTTTTACTGCAAATATTGATCATATTTGCAGTATTTTAAGAAAAAATTCTCAATATTTGCAAAAGTTTTCTACAATTATTAAGAAAAACTTGTAGTTATTGCTGCAATTATTAAGAATAATTGCAGCAATAACTACAAGTTTTTGAAATCTTTGCATAAAAATGAGCAAATATTTGTTGAAAAACTCTTACATTTTTGTTTGTACAATTAGATGTTTGACTGCAAATATTGATAATATTTGCAGTATTTTATGCAAGTATTCTCAATATCTGCAGATTTTTCTGCAAATATTGAGAATAATTGAAAAAATTGCAAAAACTGCAATATTTGCAGTATTTGTGCACATATTATGAATATTTGCATAAAAACTTCAAACATTAAACTGCAATCATTTCTCATTATCATTAATGAATTTAAACATTAATACAACTCCAACAATCCATAGAAAATCAACAATAATTCATATTTTGTAAAAAAAGATCGATTTGTCTTCAAATACTTGTAGTTTTCCATTGAAATCGAGAAATAAACATTTGAAATCAAGTAAAATCAACTAATAAAAGAAGAAAACTCAACTTGGTTTTCAATTTGATTTGAAGAAACTGAAGAAGAAGAAAAATCAAAGCTTGACATTGAAGTGCAGGGGTAATTTGGGAAAAAAAATAGCCGGAAACAAAAATAGGGACATAGAAAGTATATTTTTTTACACAGAGATATGCTTTAGACTAAGCTTGGTTTTAGAGATGTATGCCTAATATTCACTTTAATATATTTAATTGAGTGATATGAACTTATGAAATAATGTATTTCTTTTGAAATACCCTCATGATTCAAGTGTCGGGCACATTTAAAATCATGGTATACAGATTATACGTATGTATTTATTTCTTAAATCTTATGAGGGTTTCTTATTGTTCCTCCTTTTGTTATACATTATATTATATAAGTTTTAATTATTTTATAACTTTTATATTTAATAAACTTTTGTAGTCTTATGTATAATATTTTGTTATAGATCCGAAATTACAGTATTCAAGTGAATCTGGACGTCGAGAGAAAGACAAACTGGATCAGAGGTTGAAGATATGTTTGGAATGGCTAGAAGGAGAAACTTAGAAAGTTTGTAGAAAATTGGAACAAACAACATCGTCAGTACCAACCATAATTATGGTTGCTACCAAGCTGATTTGATAGAAGGGCTACATTTAAATACTTTGGAAGTTCAAGGCTTATAAGAGTAACTGGCATAAGTTCAGGGGGACGATCATTGTTGTGACGCCCCACTCCGAGACCCACATTAGCAAAGAGTATTACAAAGTAACACCGTCTACTAATGCGGAGAATAGAGCTGGATAGGAGCGACCATCTATAGCCTTGTCTTAATTATCTATTGAATACGTCGACAATTGCCACTTTTTTCACAAGTGGATTGACATCTCCAATAAATACTTAATACAAAGCCATAGGTGGCTGAAGGATCTATCAGAACGAAATATAACAACTCAAATGTAATACACATCACAGAACAGTGGATCATCACATGCATTTCCACATATACAGATACATTACAGAGTTTACAAAATGATACATGTCAAGCGGTATAGCAAACCACAATACACATGCGAGTCAAAAGAATACATATCAGAGTTACAGCCAAAAGGACTACACAAAAAGCTATAACAAAAAGAAGCTAGTGGAATAGTCCATGCGGAAGCAAAATAGGCTAAGTCCAATGTACCTAACCTTAAACATCTCAGTCTGACCCGAGTACAAAATACACGGGTCAGTCTAGCTAAACAAATCAGTTAGATAAACTAAATGATAATGAACATACAAGATCATAAAGTACCACAAACATCTCCAAAAGAGATGACCAAATCATCTAACAAAAGATGAATCATAACAAGCCTCATACCATTGGTAATCCCAATAAACACAGGATATCATATCCCAAAACAAGCCAAAAGGCAAATGACAAATACCAATAAAGGTAACACCAGTTTCCACAAGGTAATCGCTATATGTCGTGTGGTTCAAAGAACCTACCCCGAAAGGCGATACACTAGGGAAATATAATTGTCAAAGAAACAAAAGATGCTCGAGCTCAGTACTGTAACAAGGATCCACACGCCCGAAGGCAACGCCAAAAGGCAATGCCCAAAGGCAACGCCCGAAGGCAACGCCAAAAAGGCAACAAACCGTAGTGGCGGTACTGGACACCACTGTCCGGCGGAATGTGTCATAACTCTCAGAAAGGAACTCGGAAAATGTTAACGTGAGTCCCATACCCCACGTTCGCACTAAACGGTTTACTAACCGTTAGCCAATTTCACACTCAAAGCAGTAAAAAGTTCACCTCATCTCATCGGTAAACCAGACCCAAAGGTCAAAACGGTCAAACGAATAGATTAGGAATTAACTGAAAAGATAAACGCACGTGTTCATAGCACGCATTTTATTTAATCATTTAATTATCCTCCCTCTTCGCTCGAAGTGCAAAATTGTGTGTGTTTTAAATAGAAATTATAAATTGGACAAACAAGCTTTTACTACAATTTAAAAAGATCACTTTATAAAAACCCCATGTACGAAATCTAAAAAGAATCATCAAAGTCAAAGAATGCAATAACAACTAATTGGATCAACACGAATCGATTAAACAATGGAAATTCAATCAAAAATAGACAAATAGGCAAAAATAGGCAATCCCAAACGTCTGGGGGTCAATCCAGACGTCTGGATTTAGGTTCTGGAAATTTAGAAACCATCCAGACGTCTGGAGGGTGGCTTTAGAAGTCTGACAGGGTGGTTCAGACGTCTGAAAGGGTGGTTCAGACGTCTGATAAGGTGTTTCAGACGTCTGAAAGGATGTTTCAGACGTCTGATTCTGTTTTCTGCCATTTTTTAAATAAATTTCCGCCGTATATATTTTTGTTCCAGGTTTAAAACCATACGTCTGAACTTGCATTTCAGACGTCTGGAGACCTGGTCTGGGCAATACTTTGCCTATGCCATGATGGCCAAAACGATCGGGAGCAATCGATCGAGCAATGACGACCAAGGATTTACGCCAAACGACAACCCGACCTTATAGGCTCTCCGATACACCCTAAACATCAAAGACCAAACATCCACAAGAGGATTTTCATAAAATTGGACCAAAACACGAAAATTGGAATATTCACCAATTAAATTCAAATCAAAAGCAAACGGACATAGGTAAGTGTTAGGAATTCATACCTAGCAACAATGATATCTATAGAAGTAGATGTGAGTTCAAAAACTCACCTTTTAAACCCAAACACAAATGATAAGCTCAAGAATAAGAAATAGGTTGATCTCTCTTCAACACCACCTCAAGAACTTCAATCTAAAACAAAGATGGAGTTTTCTCTAAGTTAGGGTTTAGGAGATTTCAGAAATCGAAGAGAGAGATTGAGATGGAGAAGGAGAAAAGAAGGCTTACCTAAGCTTCACCTTGATTTTGGAGCAAGAATTTGAATTTGCAAAGGAAACTAGGGCTTGGAATTTCTAATTCCTCTTCCTTTCCCCCATTTTCAGTTGAGCTAGAGAGTTAAGAAATGAAATGAGTGAATGGATGAAGAGTTAGGGTAATAAGAAGGTTGATGGGCTAAACCCAAACTCAAAAGCCCAAAAAGAAAATAGCAAAAATTCAACTCGCTCCAAACATATCGATGCTTATACTCAAAAAGTCGCAAACGCCATTTTGGACTCAATGGAAGTGGTCCCGAGTCCTAATTCG
Source organism: Allium fistulosum (assembly GCA_030737815.1). NCBI lineage: Eukaryota > Viridiplantae > Streptophyta > Magnoliopsida > Asparagales > Amaryllidaceae > Allium > Allium fistulosum. Next base: position 119,646,218 of record CM060905.1, on the reverse strand, counting down.
GCCGTTTACAAAAAGTAACATTCCGGACCTTAATCCGATTAACGATGTTATATTTAAATGAAATATTTAAATACACAATCGTAGAATATGCGGGTTGTTACAATTGTGGTTGGTACCGACATGATTTTTATCCTCTAGAAGACTTGTTCTTCCATCCTATTTTCTTAGATCTGAAGTTTTACTTGTTCTTCCATGATTTGGCAACTAGGATGGACAGTTCCAGCTATAAATAGATGCACTAGAGCAATTTAGAGAGGAATTTTGCACTCTTGATCTTTGGTCTTCGTATTCTTCATCTCCTAGCCTCCACTACAACCATTTTCACTAAGTGCTATTGAATCCTACCATAATTTGCTTTCAAGATCTGAATTCATTGTAATAGCTCTTGTATTTGTGACCAATCCAAACCTAATAATATTAAAGTAGATGTAGGCATGAACTTTGGATGAATCACTATAAAAGCATGTGTTCTTTGCTATTTCTACTTGATTATATTTAGATCTATCTTATTGTTGATCGATTTGGGGTGTTGAACCACTTTCTGATCCAGCATTTTTGGTGGTTTCACCGAGAATAGAGCTTCTTAGGTGCAGATCTAGCTTAGTATTATGGGTTGCAAGCATCCAAAAGTTAGATACAGAACATAGTTGCTGTAGATATGAAGAAATGGCCTCTATGAAACTTCCATGAGATCTGGAGCCACTGGTGGGGAAGATAAAGCTTCTCACCATAATGATGAAACTACCCAGCCATTGAATGCTTTACCTAGACCATCTTCTCCACAGGAGATGGTGTTAAAAGTTGAAGTTGATAGGATGAGAGATGAACCAGAAAATGCTTGATAGTCAAAAAGCTCTCTTTAATAAGATGGAAGTAAATTCTGCTTTGATAGCCTAGTAGACACAAAGGCGTAGGAAGAGCAATTCTGAAGAACATGGTTTACTTTCATCAGATCAGAATAGGAGAGACGACTTTAAAAGATGAAGGGAAAATATGTTAGGATATGAAAGAAGATCACTGAAGGGAGTGGCCAAGACTTAGCCATAGCTAATATGGTCGATGTCGACCAAAATCAGGTTGGAACCAAGCATATCTTTGGTGGTGACAGAGCACAATTACCTAAAGTGGTTAATTTGTCTGATAGCAAATATGATTTGCAGGATAGCCGCAATAATGTTGGGCAAGATGTTAGAACATCAAAAGCTGTTACTCAAACAAACATCACAACGGATCTGGATGAGTGGCTCTTCCAAAGATAGGAGAGCCTAGATGACATTGAATAAACCAAGAGCGTTTGCAGATTCAAACACTCGAGGCTGTTCCTAATGGCTTCCATTGGGATAATCAAGGTAGTCAGGAATATATTGCTGATATGGTAAGGAGATCACTGAAAGAGAATTAGTGGAGAAAGAATGAAGAATGGGGCTTAGCACCTAGCGGGATCCTATTTGCCGAGGATATTTCGTTAGAAGAGTATCCCACAAAGTTTGATATGCTAACAATGTCGTCATATAATAAGACTCCAGACTCTCGACATCATCTATTTAAATACAGGTAGCACATGGATGGTGCTAGAGCAACTGACCATATTCCTTGATAGGGTAGCTACGATGTGGTTAACTCATCTTGCGCCAAAGTCCATATCTTCATTTGATCAGCTGGAGAGAAAGCTTATGGAGCAGTTCAAGCTTTGCACCACTCGATCGAAGGATGTGATGTCCTTGTCGAGTATTCATCAGGATGCTGGAGAGGCCCTAAAGGATTTTCCGAGTCTATTTAATACTACCATAACTGAAATAAGCAACCGAAAGGAGTTTGTTATCCTGATGGCACTTATCTGGGGGATACATTATGACACGGAGTTTGTTAGATGGATAATGGAAAAGCAGCTATTTACTATCGAGGATTTATATCGTAAGACGTTCAAATTTCCACACTTGGAAGAGGCTGACATGGTTATTGTAAAGACTGGTTGTAGATCATCGAACGAAGTTGTGTAGAGCAACGTTGCTATTAAGCAAACCAGTAAGAGCGTCGGTAATATTGCGATGAGTTTGGGAAACAATAATAATAATTAGAAAAAGAGATATTAAGGCACTAGTGGTAAGAGTAATGATACCAAAAAGTGTCCGATGAACTTGAAGCTAGAGTATTATACTCCGTTGAATGATTCGGTTGAAAATATATACCTTACTATGCAAGGAAAGCAGCTGCCTTGGAGGGAGGCAACTAAAGCTGAATAACGCTTAAGGAAGTATTGTCGCTACCATAGCACTCATGGACATAATACCAATGGGTGCCGTCACTTGAGAGACGTTACTGAATATCTGAAACATAAAAGGAAGTTGTAGTAGTATGTGAGATGCCCATAGGATGGCTGACAGAATGCTAGACCTCTACGGTAGAGTACTTAAAGAGATCGACCTAGGTCTAGTGAAGAGGGTCTTAGGCGTCCAGATGGTAAAATTGTGATTGACATGATAACTGGAGGACCTCATCTAGCGGATATAAGCTAGAATGAGATGGAATGGTATTGTAGTTAATTAGAACACATGCTAAAGGAGAATTGTTTTGCTATCAAAGATGGAGCTCCAACAAAACAACTGAAGACAATAAATGACGATATAGTTTTCTGAAATAGAGATGCTGACGAGGTGCAGGCATCGACTCACAACCCCATAGTGATTATGGCCATGGTAGGGCTAACAAATGTGTGTCGAGTTCTGAATGAATATGGAAGTTCGGTTAATATTCTATTCAAAAGGATGTTTGACCGAGTGAAGATCAGTTTGAAAGGCATAAAGCCATGCAAATCCTGCATTGAAGGATTTAACAAAGTGGCAAAAGAGCCTATCGAATGTATTAACCCGTCATTGGAGTTAAGTGAAGGTGACCGTAAGATTGTGCGGGTGCAGACCTGGGTGATAGTTGATGAATTTTTTGCCATTAACACTTTTCTAGGCTGACCGACCCCTTCTAGTTTTAGAATAGCCCTGGCTTTATGGTGTCTGATGATGAAGTTGCTCAGTGAGAATAGGGTTGGACCTATTTAAGGTAACTAGAGCACTAGTCAAGAATGCTATACTGTTGAACTCAAAGAGGTGAAGTGACACGAGAAAGGGAAAAGTGCAGAGAAGGCTCTCTGCATCAAGAGTGAGAATGCATAACAACTATCGCCCAAGCCCTGGCTTGAGTCCATAGAAAGTTCCACAAGTTTATAGAATCCTAAAAAGAGCCAAAGAATGCAAGGGTGACACTAGTAGAGCCGACGATCAACATCTCGATCGATGAGGACAATCTTACTAGGGTCCTTAAGGTCAGATATTAGTTTGGCATAAATATGAGAAAGGAGTTGGTAGGGTTTCTTTGGGAAAACCTAGATGTCTTTGCTTGGACACATTCTTATATGCATAGAATATCATCAAAGATAGCATGCAACGTATTGAATATGGAACGAAGATGCTCTCTTGTGAAGTAGAAGAGACGCGGCCTGGGTCCGGAACAATCCGTTACACTGAAAGAAGAAGTGGATAAATTGAAGGCAAATGACTTTATCCATGATACCTTGTACCTTGAATGGGTACCAAACCCTATGTTGGTCAAGAAGCCAAATGAAAAATGGTGGACATGCATCAATTATTCGAACTTGAAAAAGGATGCCCAAAAGATAGCTTCCTCCTATCGAAGATCGATCAACTTGTAGACTCAACGGTTGGACATAAATTGTTATATTTTATGGATGCATATTCTAGCTACAACCAAATGGTAATGCACATTTTAGGTTAGGAGCATATGAGTTTCATCACTGATTTGGGCTTGTACTGCTATCAAGTGATGCCGATTGGTTTGAAAAATACCGAGGCTACCTACCTACGATTGGTAAATACGATGTTCAAAGATCAAATAGGACGGACGATGGAGGTTTATGTGGATGATATGCTGGTTAAGTAATAGTGATCGATGAATCACATGTATAACCTCATTGAAATGTTTGATGTGCTTTGGAAGTACGAAATAAAGCTTAATTCATTAAAGTGTTCTTTTGGAGTCGCATCGGGCGAATTCTTCGGTTTACTGTGAACTCAAAGTGCATCAAAGTAATCCAAAAAAGAACCAAGTATTGAAAGATGTTATTGCTCTGAAAACAAGGTGGGAAATTCAAAGCTTGAACGGGAAGGTCACTGCATTGAGTTGATTAATTTCGAAGGCGATGGACAAGTTTATACCATTCTTCGACCACCTCAAGAAAGAAAAAGGAAAGTTTGTTTTGACCATTTAATGCCCGAAAACTTTCTAGAAGTTGCAAGAACATTTGAAGAGACCACCAATCTTTTCGAAGCCTTTGGCAGGAGAAGAATATTTATCTATTTGGTGATATATGCTCACGCACTAAGTGCAGCCTTGGTAACAAGAGGAATCTAATATCTAAAGGTCTGTATGCTCTATCAACAAGAAATTTACCAGAGCAAAAAATAACTACTCAAAGTGGGAGAAGCTGGCATACTGCTTGTTGGTTGCCTCAAGGAAACTACGACCATAATTCTAGGCTTACCCACGAAAATTGCTTACACATCAGCTGCTTAGGCAAGTACCGCATTGACCCGAAACAATGGGAAGATTATTGAATTGTAATATCAAGTTGAGCCAAATGATATAACGTACCATCCTAGAAGGGCAATACATGGACAAAAGTTGGCTGATTTCATCAATGAATTTACTTTCCTGGATGGAGAGAGGAAGAAAATATGGTGCAAGTTTCCTATGGAAGTTATACGTAGATGGAGCTTCCAGTGAACAAAGTTACGGGGAAAAAGTAATTTTCGTGACCTTAGAGGGATGGGTAATATGCTACGCACTAAATCTAGTGTTCCCGACAACATGAAACAAAGTCAAATATGAAGCATTGATTGCAAGGCTCAAGATAGCAAAAGAACTAGGGGTCAAGACACTGCATATATTCAGTAGCCCCTAATTAATGGTTTGCAAAGTGAAGAAAGAATTTTAAGCTAAGGGAGCGATACTTTCCCCTTACTTGACGAAGACATAAAAACAATTGAATGATATCGAACACTATACGATCACACACATACCCAGAAAGGAGAATTCGAAGGCTAATTCACCGGCCAAGCTGGCAAGCTCTGGGATGTGTAGCTTGTAGGACTTGTTACGCTAGAATTTTTGTCAGCTTCGAGCATTGACCATACAGATGTCGATTGGATCTTGGAGGCCAAAGAAGAAAATGAGTCGTGGATGACTCCAATCGAAGACTATGTGTTGAAGGGAACTCTCCCGAATGACAGGATTGAAAGGAAAAAATTCCTTTGTAAAGCACCACAATTCATAATCTAGTAAGAAGTGCTATATAGGAGAGGTTTTACAAACCCCCTAATGCGGTGTGTCACAAAAGGTGAAGCGAAGAAAATCCTTTCATGAGGTACATGAAGGAAGCCATGGTGATCACACTACGTGGAAGAATTTGGTGAAGAAGATAATTCTCAATTGATACTTTTGGCCAATGATCAGCTGTTATGTAGCTAATTATACCAGATGATGTGATAGGTGCCAAAGGTTCATGAAAATACCGAGCACCCTATCTATAGAGCTTGCGCAAATTGTTAGCTCATGGTCATTTTCAGTTAAGGAATTGATATACTCAGTGTGCTACCGATGTCAAAAGGCGGAGTGAAGTACACTATTGTAGCCGTGGAGTACATTACAAAGTAGGCTGAAGTGGATTTGCTAGCCATGGTTACAATGAAGACAATGATCAGCTTTATGGTAAAGAACATCATATGCAGATTTGGAGTCCCATAGACATTTTAGATTATCATTACTCGTTCTTTTCTAAAACCTATGCTATAGTTTATAAAAATCAAGTATTGACACGTCCACGCCTCCACTTCTTGCGGAGCAATAATTCATCGAATTAGATTGGCAGAATAAGAAATAAAAAATCTTTGGTTGATCAGGCGACACCCGGATTTGAACTGGGGATAAAGGATTTGCAGTCCCCCGCCTTACCACTTGGCCATGCCGCCAAATTCGATCCAAAATAAAATGGATAAAAATATTAGCCATATTCTATTTCTACTACTAACTCTTTTTTTTATCTTGAATCCAGTTGTACTTAATCCTCAAAAACACATTTTTTTTTCTGGTTTCTATTATTTTCTTCGATTTATTATATCTCAAAATATACATCAGTTAATAATTTCCCTTCTCGTTTCTTTTCTATTAAGAGTCAAATTCTGGCGACAGACTGCAAAATTCAGGGCAAATTGGAACCATTAACAATTTACTTTAAATTAGTCTTTAAATTGAAATTAGTGAATGGTTCCTCAATTTTTATCGAAGATAAAATTGTATTTCCTTGAATGGAAAAAGAAAATTGATTTATGACCGATTTATGACTAATCTCATTTTTTTTTCAATAAAAAATACTTTTCTATTTCAATTATAACAACATATATGTGTATATGTAAACCCTAAAACACAAATTGTTACTCAGATACCGAGACGGGTCTCTCTCTTATGTGCATATCCTTAGAGAGAATTCTCATGTTTCAATTTTTCATTGAATAAATAGATTGAAATATTGAATATAAAATACGAATTTTGGTGGAGTGTGATCATGTTAATGTTGCTCCAGAAATTGCAAGAAAGGATGTGATATATGGATAGATAGCCGTATCAACATGTACTTAATAAATACAATAATTTTTTTTAGTATATTTATATTAAGTTACACAATTCAAGCGTATTCTATAAATTTCCCTCCCTACCAAAAAAAATCCGCCAATTCTTTTTGGAACATTAAATTCTATTTTTTGTGTTAAAAAAGGGAAAACTCTATACTACTTCTGATTATTCTGTCTTTATTTCATTTATATAGATATAAAGAGGAGATTCAATCTCAATCATTCCTTTTTGTGGTATCCCGTCGGGTCGTAATATCATACTAATACGTTAGGTAGAAGTTGGACCAATTTTGAACAAGGCTCCATAAGTGTAAGTAACAGAATTTTTTTCCAGAAATATTTTTTCAATTTAACCCGTCGAAAATTTGAACCTGCGCCCAAAATGTTCTTTATTCCACCGTTCCATCTCCGTTCATACGTTTGAAATAGATATATGGAGTTGACTAAAATTTTATGTGATTCAGTAAACAGAATATACATTCTATTATTGCTAAGTCGATCCATATGGGTTGATTAATAGTGAATCAATAATTGAATTTTTCCAATAAAAAAAATAGGAAACTTAAGATTAAGATGCTTCGGAATGGAAATGAGGGAATGTCCACAATACCTGGATTTAGTCAGATACAATTTGAGGGATTTTGTAGGTTCATTAATCAGGGTTTAACGGAAGAATTTCATAAGTTTCCAAAAATTGAAGATAGAGATCAAGAAATGGAATTTCAATTATTTGTGGAAAGGTATCAATTGGTGGAGCCCCTGATAAAGGAAAGAGATGCTGTGTATGAATCACTCACATATTCTTCTGAATTATATGTCCCTGCGGGAGTAATTTGGAAAACCGGTAGGGATATGCAACAACAAACTGTTTTTATTGGAAACATTCCTCTAATGAATTCCCTGGGAACCTCTATAGTAAATGGAATATACAGAATTGTGATCAATCAAATATTGCAAAGTCCCGGTATTGAACATATATGCCATGGTTCCTTACTTCAACAGGGTGCAAATATCTAAATTTCGCCCTTGTAGATACTTTTTCAGACCCAATGCCAATACTAATTAGCAGTCAAAAATTTGTATCCATTTTTCATGATATTATGTATGGATTAGATATATCATGGCCAATTCCTCAGAGGATTCTTCCACAATGGACTCTGATAAGTGAGATTTCGAATAAGTGTTTACAGAATCTTCTTCTGTCCGAAGAAATGATTCATCGAAATAATGAGTCACCCGTTCCATTGATATGGGCACATCTGAGATCAAGAAATGCTTGGGAGTTCCTCTATTCAATCCTTTTCCTTCTTCTTGTTGCTGGATATCTCGTTCGTATCCATCTTCTCTTTTTTTCCCGAGCCTCTAGTGAGTTACAGACAGAGTTAGAAAAGATAAAATCTTTGATGATTCCATCATACATGATTGAGTTGCGAAAACTTCTGGATAGGTATCCTACATCTGAACTGAATTCTTTTTGGTTAAAGAATCTCTTTCTAGTTGCTCTGGAACAATTAGGAGATTCTCTGGAAGAGATACGGGGTTCTGCTTTTGGTGGCAACATGCTATTGGGTGGTGGTCCCACTTATGGGGTCAAATCAATATGTTCTAAGAAGAAATATTTGAATATAAATCTCATCGATCTCATAAGTATCATACCAAATTCCATCAATCGAATCACTTTTTCGAGAAATACGAGACATCTAAGTCGTACAAGTAAAGAGATCTATTCATTGATAAGAAAAAGAAAAAATGTGAACGGTGATTGGATTGATGATAAAATGGAATCCTGGGTCGCGAACAGTGATTCGATTGATGATGAAGAAAGAGAATTCTTGGTTCAGTTCTCCACCTTAATGACAGAAAAAAGGATTGATCAAATTCTATTGAGTCTGACTCATAGTGATCCTTTATCAAAGAATGACTCGGGTTATCAAATGATTGAACAACCGGGATCAATTTACTTACGATACTTAGTTGACATTCAGAAAAAGTATCTAATGAATTATGAGTTCAATAGATTCTGTTTAGCAGAAAGACGGATATTCCTTGCTCATTATCAGACAATCACTTATTCACAAACCTCGTGTGGGGCTAATAGTTTTCATTTCCCATCTCATGGAAAACCCTTTTCGCTCCGCTTAGCCCTATCCCCTTCTAGGGGTATTTTAGTGATAGGTTCTATAGGAACTGGACGATCCTGTTTGGTCAAAAACCTAGCGGCAAACTCCTATGTTCCTTTCATTACGGTATTTCCGAACAAGTTCCTGGATGACAAGCCTAAAGAGTATCTTATTGATGATATCGATATTGATGATAGTGACGATATCCATATTGATGATAGTGACGATATTGATGATGACCTTGATACGGAGCTGCTAACTATGATGAATGTGCTAACTATGTATATGACGCCGAAAATAGACCGATTTGATATCACCCTTCAATTCGAATTAGCAAAAGCAATGTCTCCTTGCATAATATGGATTCCAAACATTCATGATCTGTATGTGAATGAGTCGAATTACTTATCCCTCGGTCTATTAGAGAACTATCACTCCAGGGATTGTGAAAGATGTTCCACTAGAAATATTCTTGTTATTGCTTCGACTCATATTCCCCAAAAAGTGGATCCCGCTCTAATAGCTTCGAATAAATTAAATACGACTCATATTCCCCAAAAAGTGGATCCCGCTCTAATAGCTTCGAATAAATTAAATACATGCATTAAGATACGAAGGCTTCTTATTCCACAACAACGAAAGCACTTTTTCATTCTTTCGTATACTAGGGGATTTCACTTGGAAAAGAAAATGTTCCATACTAACGGATTCGGGTCCATAACCATGGGTTCTAATGCACGAGATCTTGTAGCACTTATCAATGAGGCCCTATCAATTAGTATTACACAGAAGAAATCAATTATAGAAACTAATACAATTAGATCCGCTCTTCATAGACAAACTTGGGATTTGCGATCCCAGGTAAGATCGGTTTAGGATCATGGGGTCTTTTTCTATCAGATAGGAAGGGCTGTTGCACAAAATGTACTTCTAAGTAATTGCCCCATAGATCCTATATCTATCTATATGAAGAAGAAATCGTGTAAGGAAGGAGATTCCTATTTGTACAAATGGTACTTCAAACTTGGAACGAGCATGAGAAATTAACGATACTTCTTTATCTTTTGAGTTGTTCTGCCGGATTGGTCGCTCAAGATCTTTGGTCTTCACCCGGACCCGGATCCGGTGAAAAAAATAGGATCACTTCTTATGGATTCGTTGAGAATGCTTCTGATCTAGTTCGTGGCCTATTAGAAGTAGAAGGCGCTCTGGCGGGATCCTCACGGACAGAAAAGGATTGCAGTCAGTTTGATAATAATCGAGTGACATTACTTCTTCGGTCCGAACCAAGGAATCCGTTAGATATGATGCAAAATGGATCTTTTTCTATCGTTGATCAGAGATTTTTCTATGAAAAATACGAATCAGAGTTTGAAGAAGGGGAAGGGGCCCTCGACCGGCAACAGATAGAGGAGGATTTATTCAATCACATAGTTTGGGCTCCTAGAATATGGCGCCCTTGTGGCAATCTATTTGATTGTATCGAAAGGTCCACTGAATTGGGATTTCCCTCTTGGGCCGGGTCATTTCGGGGCAAGCGGATCATTTATCATAAAAAGGATGAGCTTCAAGAGAATGATTCGGAGTTCTTGCAGAGTGGAACCATGCAGTACCAGACACGAGATAGATCGTCCAAAGAACAAGGCTTTTTTCGAATAAGCCAATTCATTTGGGACCCTGCAGATCCATTCTTTTTCCTATTCAAAGATCAGCCCTTTGTCTCTGTGTTTTCGCGTCGAGAATTCTTTGCAGATGAAGAGATGTCAAAGGGGCTTATTACTTCCCAAACAAATTCTTCTACATCTATATCTAGACACTGGTTCATCAAGAATACGCAAGAAAAGCACTTCGAATTGTTGATTCATCGCCAGAGATGGCTTAGAACCAATAGTTCATTATCTAATGGATCTTTCCGTTCTAATACTCCATCCGAGAGTTATCAGTATTTATCAAATCTCTTCCTATCTAACGGAACGCTATTGGATCAAATGGCAAAGACATTGTGGAGAAAGAGATGGCTTTTCCCGGATGAAATGAAATATTTGATTCATGTAACAGGGGAAAGATTTCCCATTCCTTAGCCGTAAAGATATGTGGCCATGAAAAGGGGATTAAGTGGAACAGGATTGGCCGGGTGGTAGAGTCGTGGAAACACTTGTTTATTCCATATTTTGGACCTTAGCTCCATGGAGCAATATGCTACTGCTGAAGCATGGAAGAATTGAAATCTTAGATCAAAACACTATGTATGGATGATATGAACTGCCTAAACAAGAATTCTTGAACGGTGAACAA